>CM059602.1:85674166-86920000 GCA_030412105.1 Cyclura pinguis | reverse complement strand
CAGCTTCAGTGAACAAAAATTTTTTATGCCATGAACTTGAAAACCCACAAGGAAGGAAGGAAGAATGTTAATGGAAATTCACATTGATTGGACAAGGACAAAGAAAGTGGAAAAAAAGCCATAAAAACAGGAAAGGTGAATAAAATACAAAAAAAAAAAAAAGGATTTCACCTATCTCAAAGATCAGACTCTTGATTATCAGTTTCAATGCACTGCAGTAGCTGAAGCATGCAAAAGGAATTGAGGGGAAGGGCAGGAGTTACCCGTGATGCAAGTGGTGTAGAATGGGAGCAGCTCCCACTAAAACCATGTAGCTCAATGTTTATACAGTAGAGTCTCGATTATCCGACATAAACGGGCAGGCTAATAGTCGGATAGTCGAAAATGTCGGATAATCCGGAGGGTCAAAGAAATCACCTTGAAATCACCTGTTGCCATGCTTTGGCCCTTGTTTTGGGGCCTGGAGGTACTCGCCCTGCTCGCTGCCGCTGCTGCCGCGCTCGGGGCCGTGTTTTGGGACGAGGCTTCACTCGCCCTTCTCTCCTTGCCCATCGCGGCCGCCATGTTTGGGGGCATGTCTGGGGGCACGGAAATGCCTAAAGCCACGCCCCCAAGCAGCCGCGACGTCGGATAATCCAGAATGTCGGATGACCGAATGTCGGATAATCGAGACTCTACTGTACTTTATTCATACAGCCAAAGTAGCTGAAGGAGCATGGGCACTTCTGAACACTGCAGAACTCTTCCAGTGTATAACAGTACTCACAAATTGTGAGAAAAGATAGTACACAATCTAGCATTTGAACATTACTGATGAAATTAAAGATGCAAAGAAAACGGTTAAAGATATACAAGTCACAGATCAATAGAAGAGGCAATGCCTTCTGTGCAGATAAGGAATTTGATTAAATTAACAGTACTGCCATAAGAACTGCCTCTACAGAAACAGATTTTGACAGGTACTCTCTGTCTTCATTAGTATTGGTTATCTGTCCAATTACCAACTTCACAAAGTAGGCCACAACTGTATGCAGTCCTGTGCGCAGTCAAAATGTTAGGCCTGCTATTTATGAAAACATTTCTATACTGCCTTTCTGGAATAATAAGATTTCCTAAGTGGTTTTGCCAGAAACTCAAATAATAAATACTGGAATTAAATGAGAACATCAAAATTGAACATAGCTAAATTCTCCAATTTCAGATTAAAAAAACATTTAAAAAATAGATTAAAAAAACACACAGTGGTTATCAAATTTTTGGCCCTGTGACACCCTTTACTTCAGTATGCAGATATGCCCCTGCAGTCAACGTGGTAGACAAATAAAAATATTTTGTTTGTTTAGTGTGCATATTTCCATTCACACATTTATGTATATTCATATTTTAACATTTTATAAGGAAATAACATCATTCAAATAAGGACAGTTTTAAATATTTAAAATAAATTTGATATCTAACTCAACACAATCCCTGGAACTGGAGGATCAGTAAGGACAGTCTAAAAAGGGACTTGGGCACATGTAAGTCAATGGCTCTGATCCCCTAGAAAGGGAGAGGTCACAAAGAACTGTTTGAGAAGGGATCCCTGCCATCCCTCCCTTGTATCACCTTTCTCAATCTGTCCCCCACTTCTCTATCTCCTCCCATTCCACAGAGGGAGGTGGTGCATAGATGTTGTGTCCCCAGATGAGGCTGTGATTGCATGGTCTGTATCATATTATGGAAGGAGGGAAACTTTGCATGTGGCAGGTGATGCAGGGGGAGAAGGTGGGAGGAGAGAGGATGGTGAATACAGACACATTTTCAGGCATGCTTGAGGCTCCTCCTTTTTCTCCAGCATGTGTGCTTGTGAATCATGGTGGGCTGAGGAGGAAGGAAACCAAGGATAGACCCCTCATGACTGCAGAGTTAGAACTGGAAATCTGGAACAGGCTGTGGAACAAAAAATGGAGAAGAACCTCCTCTCCTCTGCTACTCACTCCCTTTCCCTAAGTTTTCCTCCCACCTCCCACTCTCCTGTCCCATTTCCTACTCTTGCAAGTGAATTAGCAAGGGCTGACTGTAGTAAAGTAATGTCCAAAAAAGTCTTGTGCCCCCCCCCCCAAGCAACTATCACACTCTCCCAGGGATCCTGCCCCCCAGTTTGAGAATGGACAACTGGAATGAAACTACGGTTGGCATATCAGATGGATAGCCAGATTCAAAATGTGCCACTTAGTGCTGTTCAGACCATCATTTGGCTTGGATTGCAAGTTTTCAATTTTTTTAAAAAGTAAATCTCTAGCACTTACAGAAGCTGAGATATGAGGAGGCGCTATTCTGTGAAATTTTTTTTCAAGAGACAACTCCGCCTAGGAATTTCAGGCATGAAAAAAGCAAGAATGAGTAGTACAAACAGTGAAGTGCAAGAAGCACAGGAGGGAGAAATTGTAAAGGCATGAAATGAGGTGAGGAGGGAGATGGAGGGAAAGCAGTGTGAGCAGCACTGCACAAAAAGTAAGTGAGGGGTGTGCTACATGGATGTAAGGTGAGGCAGGAGAGTGAGTAGGAAAGATGAGAAAGCAAGCAGTGCAAGTGGCAGAACATAAGAAGCAAGTGAGTGTGTGAGGTGAGACGAGGGAAGACATAGGAAAGACAGGAGAGCAAGCAATGTGAGCAGCAGAGTGCAAGAAGCATGGAAGAAGTGCACCATGAAGGTGCAAGATGAGCCAAGTGAGGGTGTAGGAAAGATGGGAGATTGAGCACTGCAAGTGATGGTAAGAAGGGAGGCACACCAACAGCTTGTGAGGTGAGAGAGACAGTAGGAGAGGTGGAGAACAAGAGGTGTGAGCAGTGGAGCACAAGTAGCAAAAGACGGACTGATGGAGAGATGGAAGGCCAAGAGATACAAGTGGAGTTAGAAGCTTAGTAGATGAGGAAAGTGTTGTGGATGTAGTAAATCATGATTTCAGTAAGGCTTTTGACAAGGTCCACCATGATATTCTTCCAGGCAAGCTGGTGATTTGTGGGCTAGACAGTGTTACAGTTAGGTGGATCTATCATTGGTTGACAGACTAAACCCAAAGTGTGCTTGTCAGTGGTTGCTCTTCCTCCTGGACAAAAGTGATGAGTGGGTGCCTCACGGTTCTGTCCTGGGCCTGGTGTTGTTTGGAATCTTTATAAATGACTTAGACACAGATGACACCAAATAGAGAGGATGCAGCTTATACCTTAGAGGCTAGGAACAGAATCCAGAATGGCCCTGACAGATTGGAGAGCTGGGCCCAAACTAACAAAATTAATTTCAACAGGGATAAATGTAAGATATGACATCTAGGTGTGAAAAATGAAATGCACAAATATAGGATGGGTGATGCCTTGCTTGAAAGTAGGACATGAGAAAAGGATCTAGGGGTCTTAGTAGATCACAGACTAACCATGAGTCAATAGTATGATGTAGCATCTCAAAAAGCCAATGCAATTTTGTGTTGCATCAACAGGAGCATAGTGTCCAGAACAAGGGAATTAGTAGTGCCACTCTATTTTGCTTTGGTCAGAATTCACCTCAAATACTGTGGTGGAGCCTGGGGACGTGGCTAGCCTGAGTGGCTGGGCAGCCCTAGCAACAGATTACCAGGTAACCAAAATGGCTCTGTGTGAGAGAAACCCAACCCATTAGTGAGAGGGAGGGGCTGAGGTTTGAGAGGAGAAGGTCTGCATATAAGGCACAGTGACTTGGATTTTTGGGATTCCTTCAGTGATATTCCCAGCGAGAGCATGAGAGCCCTAGGATATAACTCTTCAGTCAGCCATGGGAGTTGTCTGAATAAGAGTGGTTGTCTTCTCAGAGGTCTAGAGAGAAACAGACAGAGGAGAAACCAAACCATTTTTGAGTTGGGTCAGAGTGTGTGTCCCTGATTTGGGAATTAAGCCTTTGAGCAAAAGGGAAGCCAAAGGCCTGGGTGTGTATGAAAGTTCTGTATCTGTATACTGGGTTAAGCTATAAGAAACTGGATAATACATTTTGGAAGTTCTATACTGCTTAGCTATACTTATGACACCCAAACCTTCCCCCGTTTGTTATTTTAATAAAGATTACATTATATTTTTCCAAATTCTGACTCAGTAGAGTACTTTCCATCAATTTTAATCAATTAGTAACATGCTACCACAGACCAGAAAATCATTCTAAATAATAACTGAGAGGCTTTACCCTTCATACACTAATGTGGTGGTTGTAAAGGGGAAAGCAGGGCTGTATAGGGCGGTAAGGTACTTTAGCAGACTTGGAGAAAATGCCATTCCAGTTTGTAAGAAAGAAAGCAGACCTGGCCCCCACAAATACTGCACCCAATTCTGGGCACGACAATTCAAGAAGCATCTCAACAAGCTGGAATGTGTCCAGAGAGGGATGACTAAGATGACCAAAGTTCTGGATAGCAAACCTTATGAAGAATAACTGATGGAGATGGGTATGTTTAGCTTAGAGAAGAGACGACCAAGAAGTGAGTTGATAGTTCTCTTTAAATATATAAAGAGATTTCATGTAAAAGACAGAGCAAGCTTTTTTTATGTTGCTCCAGAAACTAGCACACGAGCTAATGGATTTAAATTACAAGAGAAAGAGAGAAAGTGCCTAAACATTAGAGAGATTTTGTTTATTTATTTATTTATATATTTTTACTGTAAGAGCTCTTCAACAGTGGAGAGTCATGGAATCTCCATCTCTGGACATCTTTAAATAGAAGTTGGATGGGCATCTCTCAGGAGTGCTTTAGTTCTGTATTCCCTTTCAACTCTAAGATTCTATGATTCTACCCAACAACAGCTCCTACCCTTAATGGATAAGTTTTATGGATTGTAGCCCACTTCATCAGATGCATGGAGAGGTGCCTCACTTGGCAGGTATTTGTATACATGTTTGGAGTGGAAGGATGTAATTATTTAGGTGAAGGTACATTTACATGTATCATTGCCTTAACTGGAATAAATAAGCAATAATTGAATGGGAGGACAGATGCCTTACCACAGAGCATGTACATTTTGATTAATAGTGAAATAGGTATACCTTTTTCTATTACTCGATGGAAGAGGAATGGACTCAATGGCTCTTGTGGTCTTTTCCAACTCTATGATTGTATGATGCCAATAGACATGTCAGTGCATGACAAAATGTTATCATTGTTGTTATTTTACTTGTAACGCACTAAGAATGTACATTACCACTTTACATGGTTTCCCTCTTGCTGTTAATCCTCACAGCAATCATGTAAGGTAGGTTTGCTGAGAAGTGGTGGTAGACCATTGTCACACACTAAACTCCATGACTAAGTGAAGATTTGAACTGGGGTCTCTCATGTCCAACACTTTAAACATTACCCTACAGTGATTCCCTCAGAGCAGTTGTAACTGTAAAAAATGGTATAGTCTGAAACATAATGGGAGAAAAATACGCAACAATTATTACACCTAATTTGCATGATTTAAAAGCAAGTTCGAGTAGTTTGTTTAGTTACACTAATTTGGATAATTTAAGTGTCCAGATTTGAGGAAGAGGAATATGGCAATCCTAAATGAAAGTATCTCATAGAAATTATTGCTGAAAGTGAATTCCAGAACCATGATCACAGAAAAGGTGGTGTCCTCCACTCCAACCAAGGTATCATACACAAAGGACCCAGAAAATTATCCCAACATACAGATAAGTTTGTCAAATGTAATGATGATTATCTATGATTATCACTATACGTAATATTAATACTATTAATTTTTTTCATGTTTCTTTCTTGCTAGAGATGGTTTCAAACATTCATTCTGACAGTTCAGAATTGCTTTCAGGCTAACAGGATGAAAACTTTTGAGTCTCATTCAGAAAAAAAGTGTGTGTGTGTGAGAGAGAGAGTGAGAGTGAGAATAAATAAATAAATACATTTTAGCTTCTTTTGGGGAACGGTGGAAGAGATACGATTACACATGTTTTAGGGAAGAAAATGGCTGAGTTAGGTACAGCCTCTAGAAGAAAGAAATACCACGACGCATATAAACTATTAATCTGGTCCTCTTGGACCTGAAGCAGCATTACATTCAGAAAATTACAAAGCAGCCATAATGAATAACAATTTATGTCTGTAATACAAAAGGTTTGGTTTTAGGTGCCTGTTGTACAAGTGGGGAAATGAAAAAGGAGGTGGGATGAACTTCCCCGACTTAAGCCCTCCATAGGCCAGATGATGTGAGGGGGTGCTGCTATGCTCCTCATGTCATCAGGTCCCCAGGCAAAGCAACAAGTGGGACATTTCCACCTAGAGTTTTGGCCAGGGATCCAGTTTTACTAAACCTGCTTTTAATTTGTTCAGGGAAAAGGCAAGATGAATAAGCCACTCTCAGCCAGCACTTCCAGGAAGTCTAGGAAACCCCAGCTGAGAGATGCCCATATCACAGGAACACAGTGTGAAAAGGGAAGGAACAGTAAACTCCCTGATTAAGCACTGGTTGTAACCTTTGTTTTATAAACTTTTAGAAAATGGTATTTAGAATGTTAGAAATGCGGTTCAAGTTTCTAGAGAGGAACCTACCAAAAATGACTTTAACCACTTCTTTCTCACCAAGCCTGGGGAAGATTAACATAGCTATACATGGCTATAACTCTGTTACTTCCCTCACCTGAGCTTTTCTTCAAATTTTGGAGTTCTGAACCTACATGCAGTGGCACCTGGTGGCTTCCATGTCAGTGGAGTGGTAAAGCCTCTCTAGGATTTATTTAGGGAATAGGTCTCAGCTGTTTGAACAGCACCCTTAAAGCTCAAACTAAAACCCAGAGCAAATTCATTGTCCTTACAAAAAAATCCTACAGCCACCATTGACTAATAAGATCCTATTTCTCAACCAGTGCTCATCCTTTCATATTTGATTTTCTTCTGAATGCAGTTGACCTTGCAGGTTAGGAGTACTGATGAAATCACTGCGCATAAATGGGAAATTAACATCCTCTTTTTATATTGCAATTTGATTAATAAATATGCCTATGCATGCACATCCACAAGATCTGTTCCAGGAAAAGGAGGGATATAAATAAAATACAATATGAAACAGATATGACTGCTTTTTCTCTGTCCTGACACAGGCTTATTCACACAATTCATACTATGACTTAGAAGGTTCTGAAATGATTACAACACTCAAGAAATGATTCTTGATTTCAGAAGTAGGCCTGCTTCTTTTCTGTAGCAGCTTTATGATTAACTTAATAGATTCTTTCCTTCTCTCTCTCCAAGGTTTAGGTTTACAAGATGGCCAAGAATAGTTCAGATTTACAAACTGGAAGAAAAAAAAAGTTACTAAAAATTCAATTTTTAAAATTATATCATTAAAACAGGGATGACAGAATGTAAATCATATGCCCCCAAGACTTTATTTCCTTTAAGTTTTACCCAATATCTAGAATCCTTTAAACAGACCTTTAAAATAATTAAAACTTAGTTAAAGCTTGCAGCCCTTCTGTCCAAGCATTGGCAGACTTTTGCGTTCAGCAATACATGCAACAGACGTCTTCTTTACCCTCACACACTCAAGTAGTCACATGTTCATTTATGGAGGAACTACTGTATGTCCAGTTGCATCCTTAGAGACAGAGAATTGAAACTTAAATAGATTAACCCAAATCAGACTCATTTGAGCTTACAGGAAAACACATTTACTATACTATGCCTTCTTAGAATTCCTGGTATCTGAAGCACTCAAAAGGAAATTGGTTTAATATTGCTCAAGAGGAAGTGTGAAGGATGTATTCCACATCTTTTAGCAAAGATGCATTGAAAGATACAGGCTGGTAAATGCCTGCCATAGTTAGCAGGCAGGCATTTAACTTCTCTTGGCTGGACCTACTTACTTAGGAACCATTTCACAAAATAATTTCAGCCAAAGAAGAAAATATCTTAACCACATGTTCATGATAATTGCTGAAAATTAAAAACCCTTATTCAAACAAATTTGTTATTTTCTGGGAGCCTGTTTCACATCTTTGCAACAGCCATCTGCATGACATTAGATAATTTTCAAAATGACAGTGAAGTGCACATTATCAAACATGATTTTTCATATTTGGTGTTATGTTTCCTTTGTGAAAAGTTGTCATATTTACTGTTTTGTCTTTGCTTCCTCATAGACTATCTAAAACAGCACACACTAGACACATATTTCTTCCACTAAGCATGCAATATTTATCACAGAAAGAGAGAAATATCCAATAGGGAAATCAAAACTGAGTAGTGTATACAAGATGATAATGGTACACCATTTTGCTTGGGGAATGACGTTCAGCAGAGAAACCAGGGAGGTTGCAAAATTTTGTATAGTAACTACTCCTTTCTCTCATTCACTTTCTAAAAAAATTAAAGCTCCTGTGTTTAATGTAACTATTTTGTGCAGTAGATAAGAACTGAAGTACACAGGATCCCTTCTTTTGCTTTAAATGCTGTTTCTGTATTTCTTTCAATCATTGCACCAAAACTTAGACAGTTGTAGGGTTAGTGAGAATTGTCAATAAAACAGGAAATAACCAACAGTACAACTTACCAGTGGTGTGTCTTTCCCTCCTACAATACTGAGACCAAGTCCTGATCGCTCCTTGGATATTTCTATAACCATTTCTTGCCCAGGAATGATTGGGCATGTTGCTGGATCTGCCAAAGGAGGTGGAAGGTTGTCTGTAAAACCAAGATTAAATGGTTAGGCAATGAAATCACAAACACTGTACAAAGAAGCAGCACAGAAATCAATGTGAGTGTTGACATTTTTGAACAGACTCTTACCAAGTAAAACTGATTTGAGGAATATGACAATGAGAAGAACATAGTCCATGGTTTATGGATTGTTACAAACTCTCTGATTTACAGATCATTTAATTGTTGAATATAACTCAAGCACAGCTTATATAATATTTATAACCATTTATTTTGAGGTAGACCCATACCATGAAACACTGGTTTTCCAAAAAAGTGGATCCACTGAAGATGACAATAATAACCTCATTCAAAACATTTCAATATATTTTAACATCTTTTGGCCAATGTCCAGTGCTGGTATAATGCTGTGCAAACTGCACAATGAAGTATAAGCAGGAGGGTGTACTTTACCACAGCACAAGGGCCCAGAAGGTATTTAATCTTCTTGGTTCCCTGCATCTACGTAGTTATTTTCTAGATGTTGTGCAGTGTTGCATCTGACAGTCAGAAGCAATATTAGAGAAATCTCAAACACCATCCTGAATGTCCAGGCCTACTGGCCCAGCTCCAGTCTGAATCTCTTCTCTTGCGCTTGTACAATTAAACTATGAATCTGTGAGAGACTGAGAGACAGAGATTTGACTTTTTTTTTTTTTAATTTGACATGGTCTATTAAATCAGGAATTATAGGTCCTAGAGTTTGTTGTGTACAGGCAAGGAGGAGGAAAACATGGCATAAAAGGCAAAGGAAAGTATCATGACACGAGCAGAGCAAATGGTGTTTCATTTGATATGATTCGCAGGGTTCTGTGAGAGGAAAGTGCAGCCACCAGGATTGTTTTTGAAGACCCAAGAGCTCCACAGTATTTCCCCAATTTTTCCCAATATTTTTCAGGGCACCTTTCCACTACATAGTTAACAGCACTGATTCCTCTTTAACAACCAAGGCTTCACCCTATGGAATCCTGGGGTTTGTAGTTTGGGGAGGCACTAGAATCCACTGGCTAGGAATTCTGAATTCCTATCTCTAAACTATAGATCTCAGGATGACACATGATGGAACCATGCCACTTAAAATGGTACCATAGTGCTTTAACTGTGAAATGTGAATGCGCCCCAGCTCATTTCCCATTTTAAAAAAGGTATCTTCTTGGATGAAAACAGACAGTCCCCTCAACATGTTGAAATTTCCTCTCTGAACTCCTGCAGTAATTATTATTTTTAGTAAAATAAAACCAGTGATGAGGGGGTCAGTGGGGTGTGTGCTTATCTCCAAAGTACTTTAGGAAGGACAGTGCTAACTCCTGACAGTTACCCAGTCTTTATTTAGAGGGATATTAAAAATTGTGATGACTATATCTGAAGTGATATAGTTTATTCCTCTACCGAAGTACTTCAGCACAATATTCTGCTACGTGTACAAATCAGGCCTAAAGTTCTGTGTCAAAGAAAAGCTTAACTCAGCTCAGCATACACAGACACAGGGTTGTTACACAATTTTGACTTTTCTCTTTGACCTGACAAACAAGATTTCAGTTCTATGAGCAGGGGACTCTTTCCTTGGTCAGAGAGCTCTTAACATTTCTGGAGTCCATGTTGCAAGGTGCTTAACTGACTTTACGAGCCCCTGATACACCAAAACTCTACTGGGGCAGCGTGTTGGTGACACATTTTTCTAAGAGAATCTTTTATACCAATAATATCCTTGGATCCAAGTCAAAACATAATCTAAGAAAATTCATGGAAGCGACTTCCTTCATAACCTCTGTTTCTCTGCAGGCAGCTCTAACACATGAGATTTATGCCTCTTCTTGAACACTGATAGAAGATGGTACTGCAGAAACCTTCCTTTCATGAACTTCCTTAAATTAAACTTAAGATCCAAGCCAAATTTTAGTACATTTTTTCCCCTCCAATAACATTTCCTCCAGCACTATTCCATGTTGTCTGGGAGTCCTGGTCTGATCCTCCAGAGAGCTCTTTTGGAAGTCAAAGGTGAGAGATGGGGGGGAAACTTCCCTATTGTGAAAGGGAAGTCTTCCCTTCTGTGATAGTAAACTGGACCTTTTTAAAATATCAGTGTCACTTTAATTGATTCACAGATACAAGAACTGATGGCATGCTAAATGAAAGACACACATGCACAAACATATACATATAAAATTATGTATCATATTGTATATTATATTATTTATACAAACACATACATACACATAACACCTTTTCCCTCTTGTTCTAAACAGTTTTACAATAAATGCAAGATATTCTTTGGATGAAAATAGTAAGTTCATACTTCTGCTGGTGAATTCTGTCTCTGGAGACAAAGATGATGCAGGTGCCAAAGATATGTCGTGTAAACTGATGGGGATTACTGTTGAAGACTTTGATTGCTTTAATTGATTACGAAACTGGAAGGGAGGAAGAAAAAATAAAGAAGCAGTTGAATTGTTAAAGCTTCCTTCTAAAATCTAAATAAACAGCTTAAACCAGAGCACAGAGATCTTCATATAGATCAGAAAGGGGGGATGCAATAAAACACATAGCAGCTTTAGAAGTAATGACCTTCCCACTTTTTGATGCTGAGGTTTCAGAAATGTTGGTTAAAAAAACTATGCCATAATTGGAAGGAATGAGCCTGCTACCTAGACAAACAGCAAACCGAGCACAAACACCACACATACACCCCCCTCATTGGATACCCTATGTCAGGGTGCTTGATTATTTTAGCACCTGAGGCAAAAACTAACACAAGTGCCTCTCCCCCTCCCTAGCAGAAAAAAAATACAACATTAATATATTAAGTAAGCCTGAGTTTGACACTTTCTCATGACACCTCAACAAGTTGCCTGAGGCAGCTGCCTCACTCTGCCAAATGGTCTAGGCCAGACCTGAGCAAAAAAATGCGAGAGCCCATAGTAAAATCCTAACAGAGTGATTTCTTAAAAACCCCACATTCCTCTTGTTTTATTACCATTATTTCTGCCTGTTTTACAATACTATAATATATTGCAATTCAAAACTAAATGAAAACTGTATTTCTAATGGGTTAAAAGAAAACCAAAAAATACTCTTTTTGTTTGTTTTAAATTGAAGACTCAATACATACATTTTCTGATGGCTTCTCTGCCAGAATTTGCTGGTTCTCTGTCACTTGTTTTTCAGCCTTGTTACTGCCATCCTAACAAAAATAAAAATAAAAATAAGAGGTCGCCTTATGGTACAAAGATCTAAGCCACAAAGTTTAACTAATTTTATTGGAGCCTTTCTCATTAAAAACTTGCCCCAAACCAAATACACAGTTTCACTTTCATGATTCCTATGCTTTTCACTACTGTATTTTGTTAAACTTGTTTAAGTGAAGTGTCAAGCAGAGTTAGGAAGTTTAAAACTTTGGGTTGGATCCAGATTACGTTGAGTTGAATGAATGCTTTGATGTTATTGAAACCCATGGGAGAAGTCAGTTGCAACATGCTTAAATCCTATTGATGTCAATGGGACTGAAAGCATGGGGGCAAATAGAGGACACTGGGACTTTCATTTAATTTAATTTTTGAATATATTCATTTATAAACCTAGCTGTTGGTTAAATAAAACTGTATGCTGTGATTTGTTGGCGAGACCAGGATTGCACCATACTTCTCACTTCACAATGATTTCTTTCTCTTCTCAACCAGAATACTAAAAACAGAGTGTGATCATTCTTTGGGAACAGTCTAAGGTAGAGTCTGAAACACGTACAGTTAAAGCTGTGTAAAAGAGATATACCTCTAAATCAGGGGCTGACAAAATGCAGCCCTCCAGATTTTTTTTTTAAAAGTATTTTTATTGAGAGACTATGCCCTCCAGATGTTGAAGGAATGCAACTCCCAGCATTATTTGCCATTGATGCAGCTAACAAGGGCTCGTGGAAATTGTAGTCCAGACACATGTGGTGGCTCAAAACTAAAGAAGCTCCCCCTCCAATTATTGAAGAGGTGGAGGCAGAACAACTGATTCATAGTACAATCATCCCTCTATATTCGCTAGGGTTAGGGGCATAGGACCCCTGTAAAAGTGGAAAAATCGTGAATAACTCTAGGCCCTCCCAAACCATATTTAACACACAAAAAAAGTATGATCACCCTATTCAGCCCCCCCCCCTCGGATTCTTTTGAAGCATCAGGGTTCCTTCACAAGGCAGAAGTGGCTGGCTGGTGGGGCTTACTGCCACCTTCACTGCTGCTCCACACCATTTTTAATAGGACTTACAAGCCTTGTTTGCAGATTCTCAGTCTGTCGAAGCTGGAACTCCCTATTAAAAATGGCATAGGGCAGCAGCATAGCTGACACCAAATAATCTGTGAATAATCAAATCTGCAAAAGTGAAACCTGAAAATGTGGAGGGTTGACTGTAGACTCAATCCAATTGCTACTCTCTACCTGAATAGTCTTGTTGAATCAGTTGCTGATTTACCATTTAACAGTTGGTTCAGTGGGTTTGCTTTAGTTGGGACTACCAACTGGATTTAGGTCAATACGTTTTAAGCCCCAACAATAAAGTCAGAGTAAAATCTCATCTATTTTAGTTTACAAGTGATCACCAGATGTGACATGGCAAAAATAGAGTAACATACACAGCAGATAATGCTTTGAACCTCAACTCTACCTCTTTTCAAAAGCAACAAGGTCTTTCAGAACTATTGTTTCAACTAGCCTCATTGCCCCTTCCCCAGTGCTAACGACTGTAAAAAATAGGGGAGAGAGATTCCTCTCCCCTGAAGAATTGTGTCTAAAGAGGGAACAGTTTTATCATCCTCCCTGCACTATTATTCAATGAAAACTTTCTACCTGGTATTAAATGTATTTAATGCCCAGATGTGGTTACTACTCATGCCACTGAAGTCTGGCGTGGTCCTCAGATATGTGTATTTCTGAGGCATTTAAGATCCCACACACATACAGAGTCAAGAAAAAGTGTACAGAGAGATAAAGAGGGAGGGGAAAAATTATAAGAAAATAGAAAATAATACATATGAGTTATATATTATCCTGCAAAATTATATTTAATAAAGTACAGATTTTTAAAAGGCCAAATGACACTCCCCAGTTCTTTTCAGGGAACATCAGGCAGCTGATAGCATCTTTGCATGCTGATTTATTAAAATTAGTCCTTTTTTTTTTTTAACTAACCCTCACAGTTTCACCATAAAGCCTATCCCTGAAAGGAACTTTTTTTTAAAAAAAATACTGATTCCAAATATCTAATTTACTGGTTTAGTATTATAATTAAGTCAATTCACTGTGAAAGTCTGTGCATGAGACAAAGGGTAGGACAGTTGATTGCCTTTGAGTTAACAGATTATATATCTATTTACAGCAACACAGATAGGGAGACAATTAATGCAAAATCAAATAAGATCCCCAACCAAGATCAACTGTATCTCTGGGAACAAAGCCAACTATGCTAACCAGCTGAGTTGGCTGCAGCCAGTATAGGAATACAACACCTAAAGTGTCATATGTGCATAACTGTATACAGACTAAGAATTTAATGACACAATAAGGTTAATGTGCCTGCTGTTCAAACCTTACCAGTGCAAAATTTCATGCATGCAATCCTAAGATCTTAGCCTTTGTATTAAAAAGCCCAGCCCCTTCATACTTCTAAATCTTATGATTTAGGTAGGTAGACCTGTAAGAAATGCTTTGTGAAATACATTAATCTGGACTGCCCTGCACTTCCAGCGTTCAAGGGGATGGACTTCAGTGTGATCTGTCTGGCTTTTGCTCCTTGTTCATCATAATTAGCATAAAAACTACACATAGTTTTCATTTAATTTTAAAAATATAAGTCAGCTCTTCTTGAGACAAAATATGAGATTTCATAACATAATCCTTTGCCATTGTTTGTTATTTAAATACACAGTTACAAATATCTCAAACGAAAAGCATTGATAATGTTTCTGAATTACTCAGAAACATATATAAAATAAGATAAAGTTAAAGTGATGTTTTGAAATTTTTATGACAAATTGATGAACTAAAATATTGCAGGAGTTCAATGGGAAAAATGCCCTTCAACCATCAGTTTCCTGTACCTGGCCAGTTGTGCCCTCTGATACTATACTGCATATTTCTATTTTAACAGACAGATTGCATTGATTAAAATTTAAAACCCCCTGGACATTGTATCCTCAGCAGTATTCTATTTGTCACAGAAGTATTAGAAAATACGAGTATGAAGTCCTCCTTTGAAGCTAGGAAACCGACAAGTTCAATTGATGCTTGAAGGTAGGACTGAATCAAGGACATATCCCTTACAGCTATAATAATTTCAAGCTTGAAAAAGACTCCTGCTAAAGACAAAATTTGATTATCCTGTATGTATGATGAGGCAAAGCAAGAGTGCACATCTAAAAAGTATACTGGAGCTGTCACTCAAATCATCTCCCCGTTAAGTCAACAGTCTAAGATTTTAAATTAGTTGCTTTTAAGAAAGCAGGAAACTTTTAGCTGCATTTAGTTCACTGCATTAAAAGCCTTACCCTTTCTGAATAACACATGCACTATAAGGAAAAGCCACATTACTCATACAGATTCAGGGCTTTTGTGAAGGTGATTGGTTGAAGTGCAAAACACTCAAGAACAAACAGAGGACATAAATTATAGGCCCATCACAATGATTACCACTTGATTAGCTATAATTGCAGGATAGAGATGACGGTGTCTTCAAGAACACAGCCCTTGGTACCTGCCTATTTAAGTTCTCAAATCCAGCAATGTGAAAAATCCAGCTTCGTACACATCTCTTTTTTTCCAAAGTTTTGGTCACTGCCTACCTTTGTGCACCTCAGTTACAACAGTAAAATCTGTAGTCTGTTTACAAATGTGTTTACAAATTAACACATTGAAGCTTAAGCCACATGAGATGGTGGAGAAACTCATTTCTTTTCCTAGGATAGAGGGCAGCAGTTCCCTTAGTTTTGGTTTGTATTTTGTGTTCGAAGCAAAGATGCATCAATGGTTCTATAAAGTGATTAGAAAGAGGGGAGAGTTTAGATAATGCCTGCCCTTTGTTTCCACCCCTCTAAATCTTTGGATTGTGTACTCAAACCTTTCACTTCCTTCTTATTTGCAGATGTCATTTTCTCCTTCTCTCAAGAAGTTATCTCTTTGTTTTTCCTTTGTCTGTGAAGAAGCATCCATGAGGTTCCAACCCTAAGAACAGATGCTAAATTTCACCTGCATATGATACCCAGCTTTTAGGGGCTCTTGTAACCAAGTATAGGTGAACTTCTTTTGTCTCTCTCCTTTACAATTCTAAAATGGATTCCCTGAGACAATAAATGTAAGTTTGTCTTTTTTTTTTACCTTACAAAAGCATCCAGAGTCATTTCTCTTGTTTCTACCACAAGCTTAGGTTGTACAAGCCCTGTTATACTCTTCTTAATATAGATACCAAATATTCTAACAGCTTGGTGGTTCTCTTGGATCTGGCTTTACTTTTGTGCCTATTTTTGGCACACACTCATGCTCTCCAACATTTCATAGATGAAAACTGGGATGTGTGTGGCCAAGCAACATAACAGTGTAGTCAAGATGGCAAAAATTACTAAGAAAGAATACACAAGCTAGGAAAGGCTACAGCAATTTGCTTTTGCCTGAGCCTACTAGGAAGGAGAAGATTCTAGCCCCTCCTGTCCTATCCTTCTTGCTGAGTTAAATGAATACAAACTATTTTTGCAATCTGAACTCAATTTCCAGCAAATAAAGTAAGCTAAGGATGAAGGGGGAAAATGGGAAGAGGAGTCAGAAACTGGGCCATTTTAAAAGATGCTGAGAAACAGGGACGACAGAGGATTAATCAGGACTGTCCCTGCCAAAGAGGACAGTTGGATGGTTTGAATCCATGGTTCTGTCAAGCTTGGGCAACAGTACTACACTGTGCGGAACAACTTCAAAGAATCTTCTGAATATGAGATTCTTCAATTTGGCCAGAATGCAGCAATAAGGTAATTCACATGAAAACCAATATGTAAGTATGGTGAACAGTCTATTTTCTTCTTCTTTTTAATGTATTTTTTATTAAAACACATATTTTGACCATATAAAACAGCATCCAAAGGCAAACAATAAATAATCTAAAAAAACCCTAAACTACACACTAATAAAACTATAACTAACTAAATTAATGTCAGGATGCGTAGCCCCTGTCATAGTGGATCTGCTGGATGTGTACTGAAATAGTGTGGGGTAGTCAGGGGAAAGGGCAATGCCAGAGCAGGGCTTTCCAAATGGTGTGCTGTGACACATTAGTGTGTTGCCTGAAGTGTGCAGGTGTGTTATCTACAATCTTACAAATGTATGTTATTATTTATAAATCATATATTTTTAAAAATATATGAAAGGTTTTCATAAGACATGTTGTGTCCGCATACATTTTGTTATTACGATTTATGTATGTGTCTGTATCTCTTATAAGGGATTAGTTTAAACTCCAGTTTGCTAGTAAAACTGAATTACTGTGTCACGAAATGATGCATGTCTCAAAAATTGTGTCAGCAATACAAAAAGTTTGGAAATCTCTGTGCTAGAGTTTAGTTAGAATGCTACAAAGTATTAAGTGTCATTTGTTGATTGCAGCAATGTATCTGTTTTGAAACTTGCTTCAATGTATCAAATGGTTAATTGTTTTACTGCTCATTCCTACAATGTATCCGGTGATGGGGAGAAGATCAGAGTTGGCAAAAATTAAAAGTACTAAAAGATTGTTTTGGGAACTCACAGTGTCTAAGAAAAGAGGGCAGGAAATATGTTCCACCCCCAAGGATGAAAGGAGGGGACACAACAGCAAGTCTGGGAAATGTCTAAAGATGTGGGGTGATGTTATATTTACAGTCCTCTCCAATTGCAGCTTTGCACACCTGATTTTGTATGTGAAGGTATAAAACCTGTGAGCTCTATGTATGCTTTAGTCTCAGCAACTTTGGAAGAAGTGTGCTGTGCTGCTTGCTTTGCTACAAATAAATATTACTGTCTACCTCAGACTAGAGTTTGTGGATTGTGAGTTAGTTATGGCATGATAACTAAACTGAACTGAACGAAACGAAACGAAACGAAACTAAAAATGGGTTGAAAATATCACAGATGACTTCCAACTCCTCAGCTGTTGGTTATACGAGAACATGCAAAACATACTTCTAATTTCTAACACTATCACACACTTCTGCTAATTAAAAATATCTATTAATTGATTAATCTTCAGAACTAAAAGTTGAGCTTTTCTCCCCAAAAGCTCTTAGGTATGCAATCAGCTTATCTCAATCCTTCTTACATTTACCCAAATTTAATTAATCCTTAATTAAAATTTATCCATTTCTGAGAGGGCAAACATCTTCATCAACCATTCTTCTTGAGATGGAGAAGTCAAATCCTTCCAGTTCTGCGTGAAGAGTAGGCTAGCTACTGTAATCAGGTTATCCGTCCCTAAATTTTAAGGCATAATTCAAATCATTTTCTTGAAGGAATGGGAGCTCACAGTGGGAGGGACATGGCAACTAGGTTCTAGAAGTCCCCAGTTTTCATGGGCTCCTTGATTTAGCACGGCCAATCAACTGGTTAGCTGGGGGCATGTTGGGGATGATAGGAGTTTCAGCCCCACGGAAACGCAGCGGAAAAACCAGAGTTCAGCGAGCCAACAGCAGCAGCCTTATTCCCCAGTAAGGATACTCATAAACAGAGGAGTTTCTTCCAAAACAGGAGGCACTTTATCTTGCAGCAAAGTTCCGTTATATACAAAACATAGGACAGACGGACAAAAGCTTGCGCCAGGCACCAGGTTTGGTCAACAGACAAATACATACTGATGTTGCTTTGTTATATACATATCTACAACCAATCAGGTAGAGGTTTGCACACCTCCCTCTACCATCTGCACACGACCCCAGTTTCTTATGCAACTTTGCAATTACCCACAGCTGGGGCATGATGCAACATCTTTGCAGTGGGCTGATCATTTTCCCAGGGTTCCCTGCCTGGAATCCCTGACAGGGCAAGCTCTCCTAGCAGACCTGAATTAACACAGCAGGGACAACCCTTGCCAACAGTGCTCCTGCTGTAGCAACCAATCTACATTCAACCTTCAGTGGAGTGCAGTAGCCATCATGAGGTGTGCAAAGTAATGCAGTGTCTTCCATCAGGAGGAGAGATGCTTGGCTCTCCAGATTTTTCACTCAGTGGCTCCTATCAGCCACACTCAGAACAGGAATTAGAAGAGGACTGTGGGCGCTGAAGTCCAAAACACGGGGACTACAGAGTCTCCCTGTTCCCATCTTATCCAGAAATCAGAATGCACTGACCTACAAGAAGCTTCTAGTGCAGTTAGGTCCTTTACAGCACATCAGCCAATCAGCTTGAATGTGTTTACTTTATTTCGCTGTTTTATTTTATTTTTATCCCACTCTTCCACATTCACTAGGATTAGGGGCCCATGACCTTACAAAAGTGGAAAAAAACCACACATATCAAAATGTTTGTGTGTGTGTGTGTGTGTGTCTTTGGGAAAGGGGGATATGGTGGAGACAGCAGGCACCCAGGGTCCAAACCAGGAAAGGAGAGGGAAAGACAGTAGATTGGCACAGTGGGACTATACTTCCTATTTCTTGCCCATCTCCTTCCTTGGGTGTGGGGGCCCTCAGGAGAGGATTTGTGGTGCTGAGAAATTGGGCTGCAAGCCATCCTTAGCTGCCCAGGCAAAAGTTGGTGGAAGGGAAGGATAACCAGAAGTGGGTTTTTAAAGGGGTGTGCAGCCTGACTGTAGCCACTGAGAGGGAAGATTCCCCAGAAAAGAAGTGCCTGAGGTCAGGGGGTGGGGAGCAGAGGTTGGAGAAACTTGCAAATAATCAAATCAGTGAAAGTTCAACCTGCAAATGTGGAGGGCCAACTGTAAACTCATTTAAAATATTACGACAATAAAAGTGCAGCATACACAGAACCCTTTAAAGATTGAATGTCATTATATTTGCAAGCACTTACTCCTTAACATATGCTCTAGCAGAACATCACGGCTGCCCTCCTAAAAAGTAAAGTGCCACTCCCTTGCTTTTGGGAAGGAAGAAGTTCTCCATATGCTGTACTCCTAGCCCAGTTCATCTCTTGTGTTTTACGAATTCTAACTTAAATTGTGTAAATGTTTTTTAAATGGCTGCAACATTGTGGCTGATCTATTTAGCAATCATCTCTCCTGAAGCAGAGCTTTCAACTATGACAACTATTTTACGATGACAGGAAATTCATTTGTGGTTGAATTCCTTATCAGTGCTTTAGGACTCAGGCTTTCATCAGATGAACGTCTGGGTTTATATTTAACCTGCTAATTATGATTAATTGCTTTCATTTAAGAAACATTGAAAAGCATCTTACCTCAATGGAAGACAGAGAGCTAGAGGGTAATGGGAAAGGAGCCACAGCCATCTGGTTAAATGCATCATCATTGCTGAGGGGAAAAAAAGGGGGTCGAGGAGGAAGAGAGAGAATGAGAATGGACACATTAAACAAGCTGTGAGGTATCTACTTAATTTCTCATTTTTAATCTAATTACTTTTAGTTATTCATTATATGATGACCACCCATTCCTCTGTAGATTGTTCTGCGGCACACAGAGGATTCCTATGTGTTCCTTCATCCAAAGTAATAACTAGATGCAGAGGCACACATGGGATTCCTAGATCTTAAATTCATCCGCAGCACTATTCAGATCCAGATCTGTTTCACTTCAGCAAGGCTGCTGCATCGAGTGTCTTCAGCACAATAAAGGATGTTCTTCAAATGCTACTGAAGCACAGACTTTGTTGCTTGTTGTTGTGTGCCTTCAACTCACTTCTAACAGTGAACCTATCACAGGATTTTCTTAGTAAGATTTGTTCAGAGGATTGCCACTGCCTTCTTCTGAGGCTGAGAGAGTTTGATTTGCCCAGAGTCACCCAGCGGGTTTCCATGGCTGAGCAGGGATTCAAACCCTGGTCCTCCAATGTCCTAGACCATCTCCACACTAGACTGTTATAGCACTATTATTCCACTTTCAACATCCTATGGAATCCTGGGATTTGCAGTTTAGGGAGGGGCCTTTGAGGCCCCTCCCTAAATTGCAAACCCCAGGATTCCATAGGATGTTGAAAGTGGAAAAATAGCACTATAACAGTCTAGTGTGGAAATGGCCTAGTCCAGCACTCAAATACACTATGCTGGCTCTTGCATAAGGTGCATAGAAATCGTGCCTGATTAGCACATTCATTCTAAAGGAGGGTTTAGACTCACAAAAACAGTATCTAATTAGAGTGTTCCTTGTGCTTTCAAACCATTCCTTCTTTTCAAAGCTTTACCGACCAGCATAGAGAAATTACAGTCTTTGAACTGGAATGACCAAGGTTATCAAGTCAAGAAGTGTACAACAGATACCTAAAAGGCATGCACAATATCAAAGAGTGAATGATGTTCAGTCGTCCTTGATCTTCTAAGCATCTTCCCCCCAAACGCTACAGCATGTTGAACAGTAATCTTCTAGTTTCTTTTGTTTTCCCAAGCATACAAACCAATTAGGAGATAGCTCTTGCTGATAAGAATTAATCAGTATATCTAAGCTCCATAACCTCTAGTAATTTTGTGTCTGGTACCAATTTAGGTTCTGTTAGTTGTTGGTTGCTGCTTAAAAAAATTAATAAAACATCTAATCAGCACAAGCAGTAAGGAAATCAGCATAAAATATTCCTGACTCTTGATGTAGTCTCTAGTGAGAAGATCTGATAGCAATAAAATACCTTCAGACACTGTATGATTTAAACAAGTTTCTATTTCTATTTGGGCAATGAAAGGGTATTGTTGTGAAAGCTACCTGCGTACCAGGTATTCTCCCCGAAATACACTGACCTCCTTTCCCAATTATCAGATGAAATTTGGCAGCAGCCTTCTCTCAATATAATAAGAGGAGCTGTAGACAGAGGTGAGAAAAGCACAAGTCTTCCATGCATGTGCAGACAAGCTTGCATGCGCCAGGGATGTGGGGTGAATAGACATGAAGGCAATACCCTTTCACTGCAAAGTTTAGGAAAACTTCTTCGAGCAGACATAGCCATGTGCAGAGTATCATTTCTGGCTCCTCCTAACAGATCTCACCACAACCATTTTTGGGAACTGGAACAGTTGTTCAGTCACTGCTAATACATTTTCAGGGTCATTTTCTGCTTTCAGTGCTAGAATGCAAGATGTGCTTGCCATGTTTTTCCAGCAGGACTTTTCCTTTTAACAATTTGAACTCAAGGACTTGGGTCCAGAGAAGTGCAAGGGCCACACAGCACACATCACCCCCCCAATATTTTCAAGCAAACCATGAACAATTCCCATCCTTGTCACAGTAGCCAGCAGTCAACCTCCTGAAGCCAATGATGTGCAATAAGGCTAGTCAGTGATGTGAAGTGAGGGAAGAAAATTGCTACGTGAAGTCATAACATGCTAAACAACACAAGACAGAGTTGCCATTTTCAGCAGCTGTCCTGTGTCAAGTATAATGACTAATTCTGCCCCAAGGTGGTCTTTGGATCCCTGTCATTATTTTGAGCAATGTTAAGTTCACTAGTACCATCTGCCTTTCCCCATAGCTATTAAATCTGCACTCTGTATCATTTGAAAGAGATGGTAAATTTTAATGACATAAAGATAACAAAAAGAAAAGAAACTACTAGGTAAAAAAAGGCTGAAGCACACAACCTCCTCCTGCTGTGACTCTACATATTCAAATGACTTCAGCTCTGCTTCAAAAGAGATTGTTTCAAAGCGAAAGTACCACAAACAATAAATGTCTTTTTTGCATTACCCACTCAGCAACTGTAACAGATTCTATTTTTAACCAGAGTAATGACAACCATCCTTTGATGATAACACAAGTAAATGAGGGCATCTAAGCAGAACAGTTGCAATTACAGGGGGTTACAATACAAATTCAGCACGCATGCAACCAGTTGCTATTGTCTTTTCCTTCCCAGAGGTACTGTATCAAAAGATGGATTCACAAATGCAAGGTTTCTATCATATTTGTGTCCATTGGCTTCAGTTGTTTCTTTCTTTTATGGAAACTCACCAAGGACTAGCAGCTGATGGCTCAGGGACTGGTATCAGTTCATGAACCACTACTTTGAGTAGCACTGTTTTAGGAGACTTCTAATGACTCTCTCTCTCTCTCTCTCTCTCTCTCTAAATATCACCTAAATTCAGCAGCTGCCATGGAATTTCTCACTGTGGCTGCAGTTTGATGGCAACTTAGATGGCTCCTCTTGGTTTAGAAAGGTGCCATATTATTTTCCTACAGCACAAAGCCCATAAAGAGCATCTCCCTTCTATTACTAAAATAAGAGAAAAGCTGTCTCTGTTTTGGTGGTACAGATGACATGAAAAGGTCAATTGTGCAGCGTGTTGTGGGGCTTCAAAAAGAGCTTCAAGGGCTGCTTGATATCTCTCTTGAGAGTAGTTTAACTTCCATACCCACAGCATCCTGTCCTGCTTGGAATAAGAATTCCAAGCTACCCTTGCTACCCTCATCAATCCCAAAACTTCCTTTAAACATGGTTCAAGAGTTGTACAACCTCCTAATCTTAATCCTAACCCTAGGACAAACTGCTTGATATAATAGATAGAGCTCAGTATCATTCATGAACTGATGGCACTTCAGGCCAAATCTCCAGAGCCGTGCCTCTAGTGGTTGCTTATAGAAATTTTAAAAGCACCGGAGACAACATAGAAACTTGTGGCATACCATTAGGCAAATGGCCACAAGGTGCAACAGAAACCTCCCAACACCACTTTCTGAAACATGTTCCCCAGAAAGGACCAGACACATCCTCCACGCCAAAGAGTCCTTGTGAAAGCTACAGAAAGACCTGGGAGAAACAACAGAATGTTATTGTCCCTTTGGTGTAAGTCATCCACCAGAATAAAGCAGGCTGTTTGGTATCATATAATCAATGCCCCAAATCAGATGGATCTAAATAATTAGCATCATCCATACTGTTAAAAAGTTATAACATTTTCTTGACACCTTGGTCAAGAACAGCAAATTGGATGTGGAACAGTAAACACCTGAGCTCACAGGATCTAAACTTGGTTTCTTTACTAAAGACACTCCCATTACTTCCTTTAAATCAGGAGGTGCAAAACTCCTTCAAAGAGGCATTCATTCCATATATCCAATTGACCCCCAAGCAATTTCCCAGGTTTTGATTATATTATACACTGCACCCCAAACTTCAGCAACCCCTCTTAGGAATTTTATATAAATATAAAATCATGAGGAGAAAGAAAGAACCCCTGAAAACTTAACAGGTTAACAACCATGGGTTCCCCCAGCAAAACCTATAGAATTCACTGCTCCAGGAAGGATTAGAGTCATTGTAAAACAAGCCTTCCAAGTCCAGTCCCAGCAATAATCCTCAGAAGGATATCACGTTTGATATTACAGCAAGCTTCTGAGAGACACAGATGACCAAGACGACTAAAGCCGTCTCTGTACCACAACCAGGCCTGAAGACAGATTGAAACAGCTCTCATTTATCCATCCCATCTTCTTGGGAAAAAATAATTTATTTTATATAGTCTGGGGGAGGATAATCATTATTTAGCTAACCCAGAATTGTGAACAAGATCTGTGGGTGCAATGTGATAAAGTCCACAGGGAATCCAACCTTGTGCAGCACACTATCACAACTGATCTCTTCTATATCCAGTTTCATATATTTCTTGTTATAATCGGAACAGCTTTCCCCACACATATTTTCCAGTGCAATTAAGTAATGGAGAATGAGCTGTTGTACATGACATTTAATTTTCAGTAGCTGGGGAAAAAAAATAAAAGGAGGCTGCAATCAAGATCATTAATCTCCTCTAGATGCATTGCATTGCCCTGGATAGCAACTAATTCTTCATTTTACTACCCGTTACCCACAGTCACATGCAGTCTAGTGACATGAAATGCAAGATTATATTCTGAGATATATTTTCAATTATGAACACAAACATTTAAGTCACTTGATTTGCTGTATAGATGGAGTCGCTGCTCATATTCATTTGGAAGCCAAGCTGTGAGTAGCAAAAGTAGGTTCCATGATACTCTTTTTCTGTTGTTTCTCTTCTAACATACTCTAGAAAAAAAGGTGAAGCTGCAGAACATTTGTGCGCTCAGTGCCAAGCTGGCTGTTGACCCCCCAAAAGATCACACAGACACCAATATTTGGGAAAAATAAGGCCATGCCTTTATTGGCTACAGATGTGACAGGGTTGACGTGTGCATGGGTCCAGATCCAGGCATTGGCCAACCTGGCTGTTAGCCGATGAACCAGACACGATGAACTGGGACCACCTGGTGGCAAGCCTAAGGCTGCTCGCCCCACCAGAGTGCAGAGGATGTGTACACCACTGACCACTGCACACCCAATTCCCTCTGCACTCCTAACACCCCAGAACTCCTTGTCCAAGCCTGGGAATCACCATCCCAGGTCCAAGACCCATGCTGCCACCTGAAAGTTGTGACAGATAACAGCTACCAGAGCAATGTACCAGAAAAGTTCCTGCAAGGGGTGGTGGGTGGGATGACACTGCCCAGCAGATTACTAGAAGGCATGGAGCTGAACAAAGAAGCCCCTCAACTGCTGGAAGGGGAGTCGCACCGGGAATACTGACAACCCAAGGTAGCCAACAAGCTCTCCCCAGCAGTCAGCTCATTGGCCACTGCCACCAAGTGAGGGGGGCCTTCTGGTCAGTGCAGGGCCCAACAGGAAGATGGAGGCAACTGCTCCAAGCCACACACATGGCTGGTGAAGCCATGTGCTCAGCGCTGCTGTTTTGAATAAACATTGGCCTAAATATGTTGAACTGTTCTTCTTTTGTGCAATGTAGGAAGCTAATTCCCATTTTTTTCCATATTATTTCTGTTTCTGATATCAAATTTTATGGCAAAAAAAAGTAACACGTATTCAACTTTGTTAAATGGGGCATACCTGTAATTTGCTTTCTGAGTCTGTGGAAGAAGAAATGCCAAGCCAACTCTGATTGAAAGCCACAGATATCATGCAAAATTATCAAATGTGAATAAATATCTACATGTATCCATAGAAACAGATGATGTTATCTGAGTTTTCAAAATACTAGATTATCATATGTTTGAACACAAAATAAAAAATGATAGACTTCATTGCATACAGAATAGGTTTATCAGTCTATGGGCACCTGAGGGGACATAGTTCCATAATACTGAATCAGGAAGAAAATTTGAACAAGTGACAACACCTTTAATGATAAACTTTGAAACACATTTCCATATTGAATTCTTGTAGCCTAACAATAAAAGAATTTTGAAGATTACTTTTCTAAAAACCCAAAGAGTATTTTTATGTGCAGCAACATGAGCACATGCCCTTTTAAAGTAATATTAAAATGTTTTAGAACACTCATGTGATCATTTCCACATTGTTTACAACAACCCTGTACACTGAGTCTTTTTACTAAGCCTTTGAGGTAACAGGTCACAATCTTGTAACTGTTTCTTTGAATGGTTAGCTATGAGGTAAAGTTTGAACCTGAACTTGCCTATGCACAGCTCACAGTTGTTAGTTGTCAGAGCAGCCTTATTCACTCCACAGTTCTCTAGAGGTTTTGGAATTCTGCTGCCATGATTTCTCATCTTGGCCATGCTAGTTGGAGATGATGGGAGACAAACTTCAAAAAATCAGGAAGACATCAAGCCTAGCAGAATGATGTGGTAGACCATACCAGCTCAGAATGTAGTCCAGCCAGAGCATGGATTGTTTAAAATATATGATTCATTGTCTAGGTGGATGATTCTCCAATTACACCAGGCTGAATCTTGTCTGTGGTTCATTCTAAATCGTGCAATATCTCACTCTTCATCTCTTTCTTATTTACCTTACTATGTTGTCTGCAACTACAGTACAATCTCATTCTCTAGACTCCTTCAAAATGGCACCTACAAAACTATACTCCAAGAAACCTTTCCAATACCTATCGAGTAATAGCTGCATATTCTTCTTCCTGCCTACCCTTCCTCAGTGGCAGCGTGCCTATTGGTATTCCACAGATATGACATTCCATCTGTGATGTGAGCTATTTTGCTATCAGCAAAGTAATGCTCTAAAGCTGTCAAATTCCCTCCTGTCATTGACACAACCTACAGATCACATAATAATTCCTTATTAACCCCCTGGCAAGGACTTAGTAACAATGGCTCAGATGCTGAGAACCTCAAGTGGAGTTTTGATCATGCAACAGAACTTCTCTGTCTACCTTACTCTGTCCTGTTCCATTGCTTTGTTTTCATGAACATGTTACCCTGAGGTTCAGGGGTCACTCCAGAATACAGTATGAGGTAGTAGTGGGGGTTGAAGTTATGATGGGAGAACACAGGAAACTGCAGAACCCACATTCATATCTGTGCACATACTTAAGGCAGAAACTCCTTCTGCTCAAGCTAGGGAACCACCGAATCCAACGCAATAAGGGGAATAAAATTTATGCAATAGAGAATATCTGCTAAGCAAAGTAGACTCTAAAAACCATCAATAAAATGGATTATCCTCCCCACATGTGCAGAATTTAGTAAGGTAATCGGCAAGGCCAAAGTTGAATGTAGGTCAGTGCAATGACAGTGGCCCTACAAATGAAATCCTATGCATAATGAGCTGTCAACTGATCCAAATTCAGTCCTCAGAGAAAAACTGCCAAGGCTATTTATTGCCAGCTCAAGTTGCCTCCCTTCTTTTACAAAAAAGATACATAAAGTAATGCAAAGGGGGGAAAAAGAGCTGAAAGAGAAACATATTTCATGTTAGCAATGAGAACAGGTGAAGGAATCCTTCTCCTCCCCCAGCTTTCTTGCTTTCTTTTATATACTTTGCAATAATATCTTCCCTGACTTCTACAGCATGGAACATAAAGTGTAGAAACTACATTTATGGTATCCTTTCTGGCAATGCCTGTGATGAAGTTCTGGGGGTGTGGCTATCTGAAGTGCCAGTGCAGCCGGGAAGCAGGTTGCTGGGCAATGAGGACAGTACCTCAGGAAAGATACTCAGCCCAGTTGCGTGTGGGAGGGGCTTGTGGCTAAGAGGAAAAGTTATATAAATCCAAGTACCTGGGGGTATGATTATTCTTTCAGTGAGAACCTAGCAAGGAGTTATAGAGCAGAGTCTCTCAGTCAGCCAGAGAGCATAACTTTGTTGGGAGGTTTAATTCTCAGTGGAAGCCTAGTGAGAGGCAGAAGAACTTAGTAGAATCTAGTTGGAGCGTGTGACCTAGATTGGGGGTTGAGCCTTTGGTGGGAGTTTATCCAAAGGGCTGTTAGATGATACTTTTGCATCATATGAAAATCTAAAGATATAATAAAACTGTCTGAAAAGTGCACTGAGGAAATATATCGATCTTGACTTGCATTTGAAGCCTTGACTTGCATTTGAATGCTACTCTATTCCTATTTTTTGTTCTCTTAATAAATGTCACAGTTTATTTTTGTAAATACTGACTTGCCTGAGTTGTATACAGCATATAATGTAACAGAAAACAGAAAACCTCTCACTCTTCTACACAAAGGTGGCATTATAAGGGTGGAGGCAGAGCGAGGTGGTGAAAACAGGATGCCTTACCAGACTGGGAACTGCCACACCAATCTGGAGAAGTACCTGGGCCTGTCACAATGCCTTCAGTGCACTGTTTTACAACTTCTGAGCTACTTATAAAAAAGCAAGGATAGTAAGATTCCATTCAAATGTCAAGGCCATGAGAGCAAGGAACACTATCTGTTAAGACGTTCTTTCCAAAGGCATTCAAATTAGTGTTAGCAATCTTTATGTGATACTTACTAACTGCTAGTTTGCAGAATTCTTGTTTGCTTTTCAATATATATTCTCTTCCTGTATCATTCTAACCTGCAGCCATTTTTTTCTTTTCTTGCCCTCTCCATCATTAGACCATGTCTTTGAGTATCAGGAAATATGTAAAGTACTTTAATATGTTTTACAAAGAAGACTGAGCTTGATTCTTTCTCTGGTAGACCAATGAGTGGGCAAATGGGTTTGGGACTGGTTGTTGTTCAGCTTCTGCCTTGCCAATATCATTACTCTGCTTGAGATATTGAGCATTATCTCTCATATTTCCCAACAAAAATAGCATCAGTGGTATGCTTGGCAAGGTTGGTAGAGAAGCAGGAAGTGACAGTTGAAACCACCTTCTGTTCCTCTTCCCAGACATCTGATTTGTGGAATTTTATTCTCTCTGAGTGAAGTCCACAGGCATAACCCTATCTATTCAGATTTGAAATGGCAAGACATATTTGCCATCTACCTGAAAATCTGAGAATGTAAGAAGCCTTCCTCTGTATGTGCAATGTCTCCAGCTGGAGCAAGAGGAACCCTTTGTCGGTGATAAGTAATCCAAAGTGTAACAGACATTACAGATATAACACATCTCATCAACTCTACCAAAATATTCTTTAAACACAAAACAAACGCAGATACAGTGTAAGTTTCGACTACAAAGTTCTATTCCTTAGTGGACCTGGAGTGTTCACACGCACTTTTCAAGAGTTCTCATGCTTAACACAGCCGAACAGACTTCTCAGCTCTCAACAGTGTGCTGCCAGCAAATAATGGTTGGTTTGTCTGGTCTGTAACCTGCAGCAACTTATGTCTTAAGGCCTGATTTTTCAAGGCTCAGGAGGTAAAACTTCCTACAGATAGAACACTTTTCCACCATGTGTCCCTCACCTAGACAAAAGTGACATTCTGAATATCCATATGACAGAGAAATTTTCTTCCCACACGAACAGCAGAGTTTGAAAAGAGAAGTAGATTCCATAAAAGAAGGTGGGGTAAGGTTAGGCATAGACCCAAACTAAACAGAAAGATTTTTTAAAATATACAGACATTGAAGAAGAAAAAATATATAGTAAGTTAGTATAGGAAAATAAGAAGTAGAGATCAAGAATGAGAAGACAGTGTGAGAAGAAAAAAAGGCAGGGGGAACTACTCAAACAGACAGAACACTCCAACAGAAGTCAATCTGTTGCTGGATGGAGAGGAACTGAGAGGACAGTAGCTTTGGTGGGTTAAGATATCTGTGGTAGAAAGGGAGAGGTAAGATTCCTGACAAGCTACTTGACTCTGGAACACTCTGATATAGTCACTACGCAAACATGAAAACCCATCTGTGTGAGGCACACAAAGAATAAATTTGGTTTTATTCATTAACATTATGGAAAGCAAAGCCTTTCTTAGATAAGGAACATTTATTGCTGTTAAAATCATTAAGAACATAAAAAAGAAGGTAGGTTCATTTAGATTGTTGTCTTACTCCACCCTAAGGGCTCCAAATGTGTTTTAATAATCCAATTTGTCTAATGGAATCCCATCTTCTCTTAGGCTAAAGTAGAGTGTCCTCCTCATTTTTACTTGGTTTTTCAGATCCCAAATCAGATTACACTCTAAATGGCCTACCATAACCACTACAATTTTAAAGTAATTTTAAAAACTATGATTCAAATGCAGTTTACAATGGCATATCAATTGTCATTGACTCAGATGAGAACAGCATTAAAATGCGAGGTCATATCATAAAAAGAATGGGAACTGTGAAGGCCATCACAAAAGATTTAAATGGCTTGCTCTCAACTGGAGATTTTATTCTGAACCCCAAATTTCCCTTATTTTACACTTTCCCATTTAGGCCAGTAATGAAAATCTAGAGAAGTCCAAGTGTTAAAAATTATGCCACACTTACCGTATAAATACCAGTTTGACCTTTGATGGTGCAGTCTTAATTATTGCAGAAGCATTCTGGTGACTTCTTCCATATAAGATCTGGTTATTTATCTGTTTTACAAAGAACATTTAAAGCAATTACAAAGCAAGTAAATACAAAGAATAAGGTATTGCTTTGTACTTCTAATACATTATCACTAACTATGGAATTATCTCTCCATCATCACATCCACTTCTTATTTAACCTCATTTTCAGCCATCAGCAAGAATAAAATGAAAAGAAGTGCTGTGATTTCTTCCTTGAAGGACAAGATTATACATTTGGTTATTCCTTGGAACAATTGCAGCATAGTAACAACCTTGGGAGTAAGATAAATTGCATAAACACAGTTTGTGCCATCCACCACTTCAAATGAAACTACGGAGTGAATAAGAGAGATAAAAGTTACAAACACTGTAGCACGGAAGAGATATAAATCCCATTTCATGTGAACCTATTACACTGTCATATCATATCGGCGTTTTCTTCACATTACTCTTTTCCTTTCAGAAGCAGAGATCAGTATTCTACAAAAGTCTTTTTTAAAGTATTACTGCATTTTTAGTACGATAGCGTGCAAAAATACATGAAGACCACATATATTTGATGTTAACCTCTTTGAGAGCATGTTCCTAGAGATCTACCAATCTGGCAGCACTCCACATGAAGGAAAGTTGAATGCTGGTGTGTTTTTGCTAACAAAGCTTGTGCTTGCAAGCAAATTAAACCATAATTTTCTATAATTATTTTAAGTAGGAATACGTAATTACAAATTCTAGAATAAAAGCAGTTCTGCCACACAGTTCTGTGCATATCTTCTCAGAAGTAAATCCTCTTTTGTCCAGCAGGAACTACTTCCAGATTTATGTATTTATCAGATTACAGCCTTAGTCATTATGGTGCCACAAAATTTCTTGCATATGCTGCAACAGACTTATACATTCATAGTAACACCAATTTGCATGGGCCACTTTGTCAAGTATACAGAAAATGACAAATCTAAGAAACCAAACACGAGAAATTTAGATGTTAGTTCCCAGTGTTAGCAAAGTCAGGAAATTATAGTAAGGCCTGAATTTTGGTAGCTCTGAGTAAAGCAGACCCATTGAATAAATGGGATTTTCAGAAATATTGACCAAACATTCAAGAACTGTTTCAATGAATTCAATTATTTGGGACTTTCAACAAGATTTACACCTATAAGTTGAAAAGTGCACAGTCCTGGGTACAACACCAAAAAGAGACCATGGCCAAGCAGAAGTTATAAAAGTATTTTAAAACCTTTACTTTCTATACTGCAAAGTGATGGTAAAAAGGAACTAAAAGAAACCCACGTTTGTTCAACAAATATTAGGTTATAAAACAACAAAGACAGTTACTTAATTTGGCAATAATTCTCTGCACAACTTATTTATGCAAGTAGTCAGAGTACCATAAATTTAACTTAAACATACTGTCTGTATTTATTGCACACATTTTCTTATGGGCAACTCTGGTTCCAGAATCAAGACTAAACACGAGTTTGTGGTGGGGGAGGAGTGTTAAGCATTTAGTCAGTGGTTCAGTGGCTTTCAGCATCCTTGTCTTATTCAACTTACCTCAGGCTTTCTGAGAATGGAGTGGATAAAGCATATTCAATGGACTGTTAAAGCTAAACTCATTATAGTGAGTTCACCACTCACATTTGCAAAAGTGCCTCAATTGCCTATGTGGTGCCAACATAGCTCCAACAAAATGAACTGGTTTCACTGAGTAGGAAACTTAGGCTTCCACTGCTAATTCCACCAGTTCATTTGACTGTTAATATAGTGCTGTCAAAACACCTTATCTTCTTTTAAGTCCAGGAAATTTCTTGAAGGACAATAATCTATCTTTCTGAGGTGACTTTACCAACTGTACACTACATCGCATTTTTTTTCCAACTTAAGTTAAAACTGTTCTTCTGTGCTGATGTCATTTACCCATTCTAAGGGTATCAGAAACAAGATAAGAATAACTCTTTAAATGAAGACAGTACAGGTTACTTTTGTATTGCAGCTAAACTGCTAACTTCTAAAAAATGGAAAGGAATTATGTATTTCTCACTATATGAGTGGCGGAGTAAGCTATGGCAATTAGTACTTACAGAGAAGTTAACAGCATGAGTCAAGTACTTACAGAGAAGTTAACAGCATCAGTCAAAAAGGATAAAAATGGCCAATCAAACAACTAATTTAATGAAACTTGGGGGTCTTTTATTGCATATTTCAATAGTAACATTATTTACCATATCCCTGTAACTTCTAGTGACCTTTAGGAAGATCTACTATCCTAGTTATATATGTGATAAATTGAAATATGATAATTAGCTATTTTCTTTAGACACAGTGTTTACAACTGATCCTGTGGCATTTCTCTCTTGCTCTTCTTCACTTGTTTTTGTGTTTCTGTTGTTACATTTTCATTCAACAAAACATGATCACGGATATAACAAAGTTTAAAACCAATCAAACAACAAAAAAAGTCTAGTTCCAACAGCTGTACAATATTGGTAAGACTGAGTAGTTAGGTTTGAAGGAACAAGTTTTCCAGTAAAGGCCAGAAAAACAGATGAACACTCTCAGAATGCAAAAACATACATTCTGTAGAATGCTGGTGGCGACCTATTAACACACTATACAGTTTAGGACTAAGCTATTTGGAAGACTACATTTTCCCATCTAAGGCCATTTCTGCACGATGTCGCTATAACACTATAGCATTGGGCTGCTACTAGTCCCAGACCTTCTGCACAACATCGTTGTTAGCCAACTGCTATAAAATCCTTAAGCATTACCAAATTGCCATATTCTATTTCCAGAAAAAATCCATTAAGAACCTCCTATAGCACTTCAATCCTGTCAGCCAGTGTAGTGCTGTACCACTATAGCACTTGATAGCACTTCCTGTTATGGCAGATCCAGTAGCGGGCGAGCTGTGGGCGTGCCCGGCTCATTCCCTCCTTCAGCGACTCCCATGGTGTGGTAACTTCCTATCACCTCTTCCTGTTTATTTTAAATGTCTCCTTTGAGTCAAAACTTTTTATTTTTAAGCTACATTATAAACAGTATAGGGTAAAAGCGCAATAGCGTACTGACATGTCATGCTGTTACAACACTGCTGTGTTAAGTACAGCTTCCAACTCCCCCCCGCCAACCACTCAACCAGCGGCAGTGGAGCAGCGTGAAGGCGGGGCATGGGGGTATCCAGGGATGCTGTGACGTGGAAGGAATACTGGTGGCGATACCATTACCCATCTGCTTAAGGGTGAAGTGTGTGGAAAAGAGCATCCCTCACCTGAAGGCATCACACGAATGGCCATGCCGCCATTATAACAGTACAACATGTTAATGGCCTCAAGTACAGAAATAGTTTTAGACTGTTTCGAGTTATAAAATCTGCAGGAAAAGGCTTCCATTTTGGAGAGGAGTAAGGTCAGTGGGGATGTGAGAGCACACAATCATGGTGCCCACTCTGAGGCTCTGGAATTCTCAGCTGTTGTGCCGCTACTGCAGGAAAAGATCTTTCTATTCAGCTAAGCATTTGACATCAAACAGGTTTTAACCAAAGGTGGCCATTTATTTTTATCTGTTTATCATTTTTATTTTTTTTTTATTATCTGCATTGAGAGACATTTTTGGCAGAATGGATAAAAACGTAATAAAGTTTTTCTTTTTTAACTTTTAATTTTTACTGTGTCCAAATATGCATCCTCAGTGACCCTCCCCGGTATCTCTTTTTCTAAACTAATAAAGGGCCCATTTGCTTAGAGCTTTCTTGTAGGTTTCATGGAAGGAAGAATCCTTGCTTACTGTAATGCTAAAATTTGCTGACCTGGGCTCATTATAAGTAACGCATAGGCAAATGAAAGGGAGGAATAGCGAAGCTCAAGCTAGAAGAAGATAAATAAATGGAACTACCAGTTAGGGAATAGAGTGGCTAAATTATGAACAAAGATTAAGACGAGATTTAACACAGGGGCAGCCTTAGTAAGCAAAACTCTCAGAGTGGGCTGGCCTTATAAACATTTCACAGAAGGCAGGTGTGGTATATAAGGTAATGAAAACTAATAGGAGAAATTTAAGGAAGAGGAAATAGTGGCTCTGTATCATGATGCAGAGGATCATTAGCCAAGGGAATTATCTCAAGAGGACAATAATTTTTCCCTTCCTTTTGTGAAAACATTTCATTACAGGCTAGGCACTCAGGGTTAACTCTTCTTCATATTATTCAAAATGTACGTCACAACTGTTTTGAGTTGTTTACATTTCATTAATGCTACCATTTTCCCTGAAAAACAACTAGCAGAGATAATACTTCTGCCAGCTAAAATGAAGCCTGTACAAGCTCAACAGATAAGCTAAACATAATTAACAGGATTAAAAGCAGTGCAAAGAGTGGCCGAAATAATTTTCTCCTGGATTTTGATCATCCTCAGTAGGCCTTCTTCTATAAAAGAATACAGCCATTCTATTCTCAAAATCTAAGCAGTCATATTCAAATGATTTATGTTAAATCAGTGTTTTCAAATAGCATTATGAATGCAATAGCAGACATGCTAAAATCTGACTAATATAAGAACTCACAGTTCCAGTTAATGTCTGGGAAGAGACTAGATTACAGATGCTCTGGAGCTCCTACCACATATTCCAGTATTCCAAATTCAAGTATCAATGTGAATGGAACGTTTTGCCAATATGCAGAAATAGTCTGCCCCTGCTTCTTTACGGCACAGGACATGTCAGGTTAGAAGCTGTTCTTGGGTTCTAAATAGAATCCTCAAAATGGAGAAAAATGAAAATGACGGGAGACAATGTAATGGTTCTCTGCACATTGCTGGGCAGAATTTTTGGGCTGGTATATCATACTGGCATCAAAAAATGTCATTCTTAAAAGAACTGCACTGGTTGCCAGTATGTTTCTGGTCTGATGTCAAGGTGCTTTATGATGACATTTAAATCCTGGAACATTCTGGGATTCCAATACTTGAGGAAGCACCTCTCCCTATATATGTCTGCAAGGATTGAGGTCTGTTGGGAGTGGGAGTTCCTCTGTGTCCCACTGGTGAGATCAATATACTGTGTGAGGACGTGAAGGGCCTTCTTAAACCAACAGTGGAACGCTCACCCCTTGGAGACCTGACCGGTGCCAACAATGGCTCCAAGTAAAAACATGATTGTTTATTAAAGCCTTTGGGCGTAACTAATTTACTTCAAAATGCTTTGCATGTGATTTTAAACTTTTATTCTTTTAAACCTGTTTTAACTTGTCAATGTGCTTAATATTCCTTAGTCTATTTGCCTTATTTTTACTGTTTGTTTTCACCTATTTATATTGGTTTTATTTGTATGTTGCCCTGAGATCTTAGAAGAGATAGAAATATTTTAATAATTAAATAATACATAAAATTATTCTAATGAGAATCACGGCCTACAGAAAGAGTGGGCAATTTCTATGGGTTGCAGGGACACATCAACACTTTTGTTAACCAGAAAAGGTTGCCCTCCTTCCAAAACAATTTCCTTTGGGAGGAAACAAAAGGAGCCAGTGGAACACCCAAAACCACTGGAGGGTACAATTTTCCCCTTTCTTTTAAGCATCTTCTCTCCTAATTTAGGTCCATATGGGCTTTTTTTAAAAACAGAACTGAATGGATGCCCACTTCCTTTTATTAAAAATGCCTGTATGGGTTTTAAACAGGCCTGGACTGGTTCAAAAGCAGACAAAAATCTCCCAGATGCTTCAGGAGGCACTATGGTCCATTTTTCAATTAACAGGGGAATTCTGGGGGCTTCAAAAAGGATTTACAGGGGCCTCAAGGCCTTGTGAATCACATGTGACTCATGTGCCATGCTTTGTCAATTGCTGACTTAACAGGACATGTCCTGTTGATTATCCTGGCCAACATTTGACATGGTTAGTTGTACTATGTTCTGATCCATCAAGGCTCTTAACCTTTTATAATCGATCAGTGTATTTACCTGGCATTGCCCAGGATTTTATTTTCTCAGAGGTAATTCTTGTTAGAAATATCTTAGGCATTAGATGTGGTTGAAATACACAGATTTGAGATCCTGTGTCTCTAATTCCCCAAACTGCCTTGTCCAGTACATATAACTTTTTTCCATATTCCCCAACCCAGTCTGCAATTCAGAGTTACTAACATACAGAGTTTGGGTTCCTGAGGGAATACACTGCCCTCTTTCTTGCTGCTAGACCTTGTCTCCATAGCGACCAGCCTGAGCTCTCTGGCTGAGAATCCTAAAGGCCCCTCCCTGAACTGCCAACCCCAGGATTCCATAGAATCTTCTCAGGCAGCCAACCATATGAGGTCTTTGCCTGCCTGACAGAGAGAAACATACAAACTCACTCACAAACTTTGACTTCTATATTCCAAATTGTGAGGGGTGGCTAATACGCCAGAGGACAGGATCATAATTCAAAATGACCTGGATAGATTGGAGAGCTGGGCCAAAGCTAACAAAACGAAATTCAACAGAGAGAAGTGTAAGGTCCTACACTTAGGTAGAAAAAATGGAATACAGAAATATAGAATGGGGTACACGTGGCTGGATAACAGTACGTGTGAAAGGGATCTAGGAGTTTTAATAGACCACAAGCTGAACATGAGTCAGCAGTGTGATGCGGCAGCCAAGAAAGCCAATGCAATTCTTGGCTGCATCAATAGGAGTATGGTGTCCAGATCGAGGGAGGTACTGGTACCACTCTACTCTGCTTTGGTTAGACCTCATCTTGAATACTGTGTCCAGTTCTGGGCACCCCAATTGAAGAAGGACATGGTCAAGCTGGAGCAGGTCCAGAGGAGGGCGACCAAAATGGTGAAGGGCCTGGAAGCCAAGCCCTATGAGGATAGACTTAGAGAGCTGGGTATGTTTAGTCCGCAGAAGAGAAGGTTAAGAGGGGACATGATAGCTATGTTTAAATATTTGAAGGGATGCCATGTAGAGGAGGGAGAAGGTTTGTTTTCTGCTGCTCCAGAGACCAGGACAAGGAGCAATGGATTCGAGCTGCAGGAAAGGAGATTCCACCTAAACCTCAGGAAGAACTTCCTGACGGTCAGGGCTGTCCGGCAGTGGAATATGCTGCCTCGGAGTGTGGTGGAGTCTCCTTCTTTGGAGGTTTTTAAGCAGAGGCTGGATGGCCGTCTGTCGGGAGTGCTTTGAGGGTGTTCCTGCATGGCAGGGGGTTGGACTGGATGGCCCGTGTGGTCTCTTCCAACTCTACATTTCTATGATTCTATGATTCTATATAGTAGATTTATGAGAACGGGCCGACCAGGAAAGTGTATGACTTAATCAAGAAAAAATCATCTTTATAGTATGCATCTCATAAACCATTGCCTATATCTTGGAATGTATAGCTCTCGAGGTGAGGTAGGACTGTAACTCCCATCAGCTTCAGCCAGCATAGACAATGGTGTGGGATGTTAGTAGTTGCCATCCAACAATATCTAGTCCCCCACTTTTAGATGACTAATGCATAATTTGTAAAATTAGACATGATGGTACTCGTTCCTATACCACAGGCACTGCTTCTCACTTGGAAGCTCCTTCCCCTCTATTTCAGAAGAACTGGGACTAAATTATTTTACTTTGTGGTCAGAAAAAGGCATTTAGGTATACTCTTTTATGTTTTTATTTTCTCTCTCAGAACTGTACCTCACAGTGAAAACAAGTCCCAGCACTGGGACTCTAAACTCTAAAGCCCAGTTTTAATCTTGTTTAGCTGGCATGTTGTGATTTTGTCTTGCCTCCCTCCAGGTCAACATTCGTATTAAGAGACCAGCAGTTTTAAGACCTCATGCTCTTTAATTAATTTTAAATGTATATTTGAGCCACGGCTATCTCCTGTACTACAGGAGCAATGGTAGTATCTTACGTCTAGAGTTTTAATTGTGATAATTTAAGGATCCCATCTTGCTGAAATAGAAAACATCACACAAAATTAAAAAGATTTGAAATTTTCCTGCCACAGTTTTATGACTGCAAGACATTTTTAATATAATTTTATTACTCCAGCAGAGGGGGAAAGGGAACACTATTTTACAGCAAAACAAAACTATACTGTATGTCAGAAACTTGTAATTAGAAGATCCCAGGGCACTGACAAATGTTTATAGGTAGTTTTAGCATTTCCTCAGGCATTTTTTTTAGCACAGCTATGTAGCTACCAGGTAGAAAATACTGCATTAATAAACTTCTACAATCACTAAGTGTTACTCTGAAATACTGTCCTATCGGGGAATATGTGTAAGAAAAAAAGTTACCTCTTTTTCCAATTTTGACAGCTATTACTTACGATTTATGTTATTTTATTCAAGCCTTTAACTTATTAGTAATGCTTATAACAGATCTTTGAGGTAGGGCAGTATTATGATTCCCATGGTGGCAGAAAGGAGACTGAGAGAATGATGGCTTGCCTAAGACACCTAGTAAGTCTGTCAACTGAGGTGGAAAAAATCATAGCACATAGGAAATACGTAGAAGGTCCCAGGTTCAACCCCTGACATTTACAGTTAAAAGAATCACACAGTAGGGCTGCAAAGGGACCACATGCTATGGCTCTCTGCCTGGGATTGTGGGCTATCACTGCCAGTCACACTAATAGGTACTGGGCTAGATGGATAAGTCTGATCTGGTATGAAACAGCTTCCCAGCTATGAACTTCCCATCTCATACTCTTAACTGCCAATACCTTCATAGCTCGGATGGATTTTATTCTGTCACTATCACTCAGAACTCTTTTTGAAGAGTGTACAGCCTATAATGGGTGGCCATCTTTCTGAACACTGGATGCAGATAAAAAAGAAATGCTATGATAATTCCAGAGCTTTGGAATATTACTTTTTGGATTATTTTGGCCAAAGGAATCTGGCAGCTGAAGCTGAAAGAGTAACTTTTTCAAGCTCTGGACAATCCCTTACACTTGAACCTACAGAAACCCCCTTCAACCTTACCCATTGTTTCGCTAAACATGCTGAAGCCTTCAAAATACTGGACCAGCAGAAGTGCAAATGTAAATACAAGAAACATCCCCAATTAAAGATGATCTCTCTCTCTCTAAGCAGGATCATCATCCTATTTTTTCTTACTTACCATATCACATGGCCTAAATCCTGTTGTTACTCATGTGTAGGAAAAAAAAACCCTCATTGAATCACTGGCATTTATCACAATTCAACCATTGATTTAGTGGGTCTGCTCTACTAGGGATTCTAGTCTATATTTGTAAGATGAAACAGAAGATGTAAACAAATGGATCCTGATGAAGAGGACCAACAGTATTTTCCCCCTGCTGTGCCAAGGATTGTTGTTATTTGACATCAAGTTAATTTTGACCTATGATGATCCTACGAATAACAAGAGCCTCCAAGAGCTTTGGTCATTTCCCTGCTCGGGTCTTGCAAATGTGGTGACTATATTTGTGGCCACTCACAATTGTTTCTTTCTTTCCTGGAGACTCACCAGGACCAATGGACATTTACCTTGGGTACTATTGGTCTAGTCCTCTCCTGTAAAAATCTGGAAATGCTCACATTCTCTTAACAACGTTGTCAATGCCCCAGAATAAGTCATGGGATGTAATCTGCTTCTTTGAGGGGAGGGAGAGACAGGGAATGCCACCTTTTCAGTGAGGTTCCTCCAACTTAGTACACCTCTTGATAAATCATCTTATTTTTCAGTGCTTTGCCTTTTACTTTCTTGAACAAAAAGACCATTTACCTCTAAAAGTTCATCACCTATGCGCATTCTTCCGTCTTTTCCTGCAGGGCCATCTGGGCTTATACCCACAACAAAGATGCTCAAGCGAGACCTATCCTTGTTGCCAGCAAGGCTGAGTCCCAGTCCATTTTTATCCTTCTCAAGCTCAATAATGTGCAACTCCCCAGGGAGATCTGCATATCTTTGCCGGATTTTCTCTAAAAAGAGAGAGAGAGAAATATAACACATATATTCATAGGACAGGATTTCTAATGCATCATACAAGTGTGCTGCATTTTGTTTTTCCTGGATTAGCAGTTTATTTGGCACACCTCTCCTATACTTTGCCCCTCCATTTTTTGCTCTTTGTTGTTGCTGCTACATGTGTTCAAGTCACTGACTTATGACAACTCTAAGGGTTTTCTGGGGCTTGAGGGTGTGTGACACACCCAAGGTGACCCAGTGGGTTTCCATGGTTGAGCAGAGAATTGAACCCACATCTCCAGAGTTGTAGTCCGACTCTCAAACCACTACACCAAGCTTGTTTTACAAAAACTTAAATTGCTCTCTCCCATGGACCTGATGTGTCCCATGTGGCCCGTAGAACCTCCATCTTATGGTATGTACTAATGGAAAGCCTATTATCCACATTTCAATCATTATGTAGATGAAATAGCATCATCTACACCCATGCAGCCCTCAATCTGCCTTGTAAGATATAAAACCGAAGTAAAAAAAAAAAACTGCACAGATTCTATAGTGGTATCACAACAACTACAAGGATTAGACACAAAAAGGATGGATTCACACAAATTATTTTTTCCACAGGTAACCACAGATAATTAATTATCTTGTAACAATGATATCTAATTGCCACACTGGTACAACCTAAGAAGGCTTCATAGAGAGCAGCCAAATTATCTTGAATTAGCTTATGAAACCAGATTCACAAATCTCACAGAGAAGTAAAGTAAACTATTTTCATGGTAAAAACCTTGTGTTTGGGAGAATGTGTGGGAGAATGCCAAAGTCTTAAGCTAAGAAAATGTACTTGTCATGTTAGATAGGAATGCTTTTGGCTAGAATTCTAATAGAGAAAAAGTAATTATTTTATTGGGTGAACTATACATTTATTTTCATGGATTACAAGTAATTTCTTCATTTTTTTTCAAACAAAGGAACTAGCCATTATAGAAGAGAACTGGTCTCATTTTGGATTGCCAGGGCTGGATTCCTCATCATATGGTTTGGCACCTTCCCATACCATACAGCAATTGCTGCTATTATAGCACAAGCAACTATTCTTGTACTGTACTTCGTAAAGCTACACATAATGCAACGACCTGTTAGACAGCCAAAGAACAGCAAAGCAAATAAGCATACCTTTTACTGAAGAAAGGCTTCTTTTTCTCTTATTTTTGAGTTTTCTTTTTTTTTCATGCAACAAAAGCATGCCAGCCACTGACCTTGACCCACTGCTACACATTACCTTCCCCCACCCTCCTTAGTAACGCTATACTTAAACTCTCAAATACAATTAACTCTACAATGTACAGTCCACTTGTACTTGCAGATATAGAAATGGGCATAGGTGGAAGAAGGGGACAGGGAACGGGGAAAGTGGCATCAGCATAACCAATTTCATAATGCCTAAATTATTCCTGAAGGGTCCAAGATAGCAGATCATACTTTCAGATATATTTTACCTCATATAAAATGCCCCCCCCCCTTCTATGGCCAAATGTATGAGAATTTCTGTGAGTAGTATACTGGGGGCCCAGCTCTGTAAGATAAAACACTTGGCCACTATGGTGACTTGTAAAATTGATACTTTGTTCTGACTTCCAGCATACCATTCTAATGACAATTATCCCAGCAGTAAATTTCATGCAGAAGAGTCCAATGCTGACTTGAATACAAATCTGGTAAGTTCTATTACTTCTAGTCAGGAGGTGTCAATGATGGGACAAGATGTAGCATGTTCAGGGCATCTCATGCATTTGCTGTGCTTCAGAATCATAGAATCATGGAATCATAGAAATGTAGAGTTGGAAGAGACCACACGGGCCATCCAGTCCAACCCCCTGCCATGCAGGAACACTCTCAAAGCACTCCCGACAGATGGCCATCCAGCCTCTGCTTAAAAACCTCCAAAGAAGGAGACTCCACCACACTCCGAGGCAGCATATTCCACTGCCGGACAGCCCTGACTGTCAGGAAGTTCTTCCTGAGGTTCAGGTGGAATCTCCTTTCCTGCAGCTTGAATCCATTGCTCCTTGTCCTGGTCTCTGGAGCGGCAGAAAACAAGCCCTCTCCCTCCTCTACATGGCATCCCTTCAAATATTTAAACAGAGCTATCATGTCCCCTCTTAACCTTCTCTTCTGCAGATTGAACATACCCAGCTCTCTAAGTCTATCCTCATAGGGCTTGGCTTCCAGGCCCTTCACCATTTTGGTCGCCCTCCTCTGGACCTGCTCCAGCTTGACCATGTCCTTCTTCAATTGGGGTGCCCAGAACTGGACACAGTATTCAAGATGAGGTCTAACCAAAGCAGAGTAGAGTGGTACCAGTACCTCCCTCGATCTAGACACCATACTCCTATTGATGCAGCCGAGAATTGCGTTGGCTTTCTTGGCTGCCGCATCACATTGCTGACTCATGTTCAGCTTGTGGTCTATTAAGACTCCTAGATCCCTTTCACACGTACTGCCATCCAGCCACGTGTCCCCCATCCTATATTTCAGCATTCCATTTTTTCTACCTAAGTGTAGGACCTTACACTTCTCTCTGTTGAATTTCATTTTGTTAGCCTTGGCCCAGCTCTCCAATCTATCCAGGTCATTTTGAATTTTGATCCTGTCCTCTGGCGTATTAGCAACCCCTCCCAATTTGGTGTCATCTGCAAATTTGATCAGCATGCCCTCTATTCCTTCATCCAAGTCATTGATGAAAATATTGAACAGCACTGGGCCCAGGACAGAACCCTGTGGCACCCCGCTAGTCACTTCTCTCCAGGATGAAAAGCAGCCATTGGTGAGCACCCTTTGGGAACGGTCAGTCAACCAGTTACAGATCCACCTGACAGTAGCTCTGTCCAGCCCACATTTTACTAGCTTCTTTGCAAGAATGTCATGGGCAACTTTGTCAAAGGCCTTACTGAAATCAAGATATGCTACATCCACAGCATTCCCTTCATCTATCAAGCTAGTAACTCTATCATAAAAAGAGATAAGATTAGTCTGGCATGACTTATTTTTGAGAAATCCATGTTGACTTCTCGTGATTACCGCGTTGCTTTCTAAGTGATTAGAAACTGACTGCTTAATGATCTGCTCCAGGATCTTTCCGGGTACAGACGTCAGGCTGACTGGGCGATAATTATTTGGATTCTCTTTTTTTCCCTTCTTGAAGATGGGGACAACATTTGCCCTCTTCCAGTCTGCTGGAACTTCTCCTGTCCTCCAAGATTTCCCAAAGATTATAGCAAGCGGTTCCGAAATGACCTCTGCCAGTTCTTTTAATATCCTAGGATGCAATTCATCTGGCCCTGGAGACTTGAATTCATCCAGTGTGGCCAGGTATTCTTGTACCACCTCTCTACCTATTATGTGCCGCATTTCCCCTGCTTCCTCACCTGCTCCCCAACCACCAGGTTGAGTGCTTGTATCCTTCTGGGAAAAAACTGAGGCAAAGAAGGTGTTAAGTAGTTCTGCCTTTTCTCTTCCCTCTGTTAGTAATTCGCCATCTTCTCTGCGCAGCGACCCTATCGCCTCTTTCTTTTTCCTTTTGCTGCGGACATATTTAAAAAAGCCCTTTTTATTGTGTTTAATGTCTCTGGCCAGCCTAAGTTCATTCTGTGCTTTAGCCTTTCTGACCTCCTCCCTACATTTCCTGGCTACTTGCTTAAATTCTTCTTTGGTGGTTTCCCCCCTCTTCCATTTCCTGTACAGGTTTCTCTTAACACTTAGCTCAGCTGAGAGTTCTTTAGTCAACCATTCTGGTTTCTTCAGATGCCTTCCATTTTTCCTCCTTATTGGCACAGTTTTAGACTGTGCCTTCAGTATCTCCCTGAACTCCTTTCTCTTTCACTATTCCTGACCACGGAATTTCAGCCAGCAGCTCCTTAAGTTTACAGAAGTCCACTTTTTTAAAATCTAAGATGAGTGTCTGGCTACACTTATCTTCTCCTTCCCACTGAATGCCAAATTCCAATAGGGCATGGTCACTCCCCCCTAAAGATCCAACCACTTCTACCTCATTAACAAGGTCATCCCTATTGGTCAGGATCAGATCTAGAATATTTGATCCCCTTGTGGCCTCTTCCACCTTCTGGACCATGAAATTGTCTGCAAGACAAGCAAGAAACTTGCTGGACCTTGCTGTCTTGGCAGAGTTTGACTGCCAACATATATCCGGGTAATTGAAATCTCCTATTATTACTGTATCTCTCCTTTTTGAATGCGCGGTCATTTGGTTGAGGAAGGCATCATCAAGGTCCTCAGTCTGGGCTGGAGGTCTGTAGTAAACCCCCACCAGAATATCCCTATTGTTTCTCGCTCCCTTAATTTTTACCCAGATGCTCTCGACCTGGCTTTCTGGGTTCAAGTCATGGATCTCTTCACAGGTGAAAACATCCTTGACATACAAGGCTACTCCTCCTCCTTTCTTGTTTGGTCTATTTCTACAAAATAGGCTATACCCCTCTATTCCTACATTCCAATCATGAGACTCATCCCACCAGGTCTCAGTGATGCCTATCAAATCGTATTTATTTTGTTGTACTAGGAGTTCAAGTTCATCTTGCTTGTTTCCCATACTCTGCACGTTAGTGTAGAGACACTTAAATCCCCGGGCCCTTCCTGCAAGTCCTGTACTATAGTTTCTACTCCTCCCACCACTGGACGCTTATACTGCTTGGTCAATATAATTTGGGCCTTTCCCCCCTGCACTCGCCGTGTCTTTGCCCTGAATAGTATTGTCTCCCTCCCCAGCAGAACTTAGTTTAAAGACCTCTTAATCCTCCATGCAAGACTGTTTGCAAAAACATTCTTGCCAAGTTTCGTGAGGTGTAGCCCATCCCTTGCCAGAAGCCCACGTTCATGGAAATTCAGGCCGTGTTCCAAAAACCCAAACCGTTGCTGGCGGCACCATGTGTGGAGCCAGTTGTTGACCTCTGCTATTGCCCTTTCCCTTTGTGCACCATATCCTTGAACAGGGAGGAGAGATGAAATGACCACCTGCGCACCAAGGTCCTTAAGCTTTGTCCCCATACGCTCGTAGTCCTTTGCGATGTTCAGTCACTAGAATCTATCTGGCATCCAGCATTTGTTCAAAAAGATTTTCTGTTGAAGTTGTTGCAGTGGTAGATCTAAGGATGAGTTCTTGATGTTTGCAAGAATACAGTCCCAACGAAAAATGGTCCAGTGACTTCTCTAGTTCAGTAGCCCACTAGATCTCCAACTCATCTAATGTGGGATCCAGTTCAGTGCAAGCATAGCAATATATAAACTTGTATGCCTTAAAAATTACTCCACCTTGACACCTAAGTATCCTGGGCATCTCTGATGTCACCAGGGCATCCAGACCAAAAGAAGTTCTTAGGCAGTGTCGAGGTTCTATACACAGTCAGAAAGCATATCAGGGAAACTTGAATTCTGATTTAACATCATTGAATTATTTGAAAAAGTTCTTATACCCACATATGTTAAAGATAAACCTAGGAGCAGATTGTCCATAATTTCAAACATCTCCATTACCTTACCAAGAGCCCCAAACGTCTCAGAGAAAAGTACTTTACAGTGTTAAACACACATTTTGATCTCTTATGGGTTTTGCTGTTGATGATGCAATGTGCCTTCAAGTTGACTCCAACTGATGGTGACCCTATCATAGGATTTTCTTGGCAAGATTTAGTCAGAAGAGTTTGCCACTGTCATCTTCTAAGGCTGAGAGAGTATCACTTGTCTAAGGTCACCCGTTGGGTTTTCTTAACTGAGTGGGCACTTGAGCCCTGCTTTCCTGGAGTCTTAGTCCTACAGTCAAACCATTATACCATGCTGGCTCTCTTTGCAGGTTCAGTCCATCCTATTCAAGACACATAATCTCTATATAACCTTCTTCGGCTTTCTTCTGAATCTTGTTTGGAAACCACATGTACAGACACAGCATGATAGCAAAAGCAGCAGCAGGATACTCATTCATTTAAAAAACCCACTTGGCTATATGTAATGAAGTTACTGCCACAAGGTAATAGTTTTTTCTCTGTGTAACTGAGGATAAAGACATAAACAATTTTAGTTACTAGATTAGCAAAATATGACCTGAGAAGTTTTTAAAAGATGAGACATATAGCAGGACCTTCCACTAAAATTGTGAGAAATTTTTAACTTGGCCCCTAAATGATGTGTATTGGTGTCAGTCAGGCCACTAGGGGGAAAGCATTCCATACTTGAGGTACCATGTCTAAGAAAGCCCTCTTTAATGTCTCAACACAGTGTATTGACCTCGCTGGTAGGATACAGAGGAAGGATCCCCCAGCAGATCTTAATCCTTGGGCAGGCATATATAACGAGAGGCACTTCCTCAATTATTGAGGTCCCAAGTTGTTCAGGGCTATAAATGTCATCACAAGCACCCTGAATTCAGACCAGAAATGTATTGGCAGCCAGTGCAGTTCTTTTAAGACTGGCATTACATCCTATCTATATGATATTCCAGTCAGTAGTTGAGCTGCTACAGTTTGCACGAGATGTAGCTTACAAGTCTTCTTCAAAGGCAGCCCCACATACAGCATATTACAGTAGTCTAGTTGGGATGGTATTAGTGCAGGGACTAATGTGGCTAGGTTAGCTCTGTCCAGGAAAGGCCATAGCTGATGCACCAATCAAAACTGGTACCAAGCATTCTGAGCCACAGAGTTCATTTGGGCCTCCAGTGACAGGGATGGATCTGAGGGCACTCCCAAGCTACCTACTTGCCCCTTCGGGGGAGTACAACCCCACCCAGAACAGGCTGTTTACCCAAAACCTGGCCCTAAGAAATGCCAATCCACCGAGCTTCCATCTTATTAGGATTCAGCTTCAGTTTACTGGCCCTCATTCAGCCTATTGCAGCATCCAGGCACTGATCCAACATCTCTACTGCCCAAGATGACTCCAATGACAAGGAGAAATAGAAGTCAGTGTCACCAGTATATGTAGTCCAATTTGTACCATCCATGTCAAAGACAAGAAGAAATCAGCAGGATTAGGGGAACTCCACAATTTGCCAAAATATGAAGATGTCTCAGAAAAATACACTTTGAGAAGGGTTCAGAAACAAAGTAAGGAGGACTGAGCCATGTTCAGTGATGACAAAATGCCAAGGGTACCAGTGTGGGCAGGAAAACAGGGAGAAAGGGAATAGAATCCTAAAGCAAGGTATGGCTGGCAAGTGGGCAACTTCCAATATAACATAAAATATAATATAAAATATAATCTATTTTAACCCTATATTTTAAAAGATTTTATACCATTGTTTGAAAGCAGCATCCATGAACAGTACATGGTGAAAGCAGTTAATACTATCAAAGGAAAAAAAGTGTGACTATATTTCAAGAAATGTACAGCATCACTGTTAGAACTACCATTCCTCTGAGAAACTGTATTGCCAGTACAATGTTATCTATGTATGAACAGTGAATGTTTCTATAGCAACAGTTGACTGAAGAGCAGCTTTACAGAGGAGAAACCATCAAATTAAAGATGAATAAATAACACTGTCACAACAGGAAACTGAAAGTCCAAAACTAAAGTCTACATTTACAACCTGAAATTAATGCAGATTGCTAATCTGTATCTATTCATGCCTACAGAAAGCAAAAATATGACATTTTAAAAACATAAAAGCCTTTACATAATACTTGTAATTTTTGAAGTCAGTATTTGTACTTCTATACCTCTTACACTTTTATTTTGAACAGAGTTAAGTGTGAATGCATATTTGTGTGTCAAAACTCATTGTTTGTATCATGCATATTTGTTAGTCTCCAATTACAAACAAACAACGTTAACCTGGTAGGACAGTGAACACCTTGTAAGTTTACAGAGGCAGCAAGATTTGAAAAGAGGATTTCAGGCTTGCAGCTTGTCTTGTAGTTCCGATGTTTTGTCAGCTAAAGAGAGCTACAAAGCTTACTATCCTTTTTAAATTTCATGCTGTACACATTCCAGCCAGACAATATACTGTTACAGCTTTGGGACTCCTCTAAATAATCTTTCAGGGGGTGGGGCGGGGAGCTATAGCCCAATGTTTCTAACTGCAAAGAGATCCAAAATTCCTATCAGTTCCATAATCACCAATGCCAAGATTTCCATAAGTAGCTATCAGTGTGGCTCTACGTATCTAAAGCCATACCTGATGTAAGTACAGCTATCAGTTGTTACTTCAAGCAATATCCCTTAAAACTTGTCATAAATGGGTGACAGCTGATATTTTAGTGATGTGTACCAGTAGGAGCAAGGATAGGCAAAGAGAAGAAGGGTAAGCAATGGAGAAGATTCATATCCTACTCCCTACTAGACAAGAGGAGAGTAAAAAGTAAGGTAGAAGTATGTGGGTAACAAGAAGCCAGCCTGTGCTACAGCTGAGTTTGAAAGTGGCAGAGGAGAGTGGGTTTGACTGTATCAATAGCTGATACCACTTTAATTGAACAGATTTCATCCTCCAGAATCCAGGAGTTTGTACTTTAGTGAGGTACTTGTTTTAATTAGTTTTTATTTGTTCATCACCTCAGGAGACCTTGTGGGCTGAGAGGCAATAGGTATCTTGTGCTGATCCACAATCAGTATGTCTAAAGCTTTATTTTAAAAACTTTACAAGTGGCATCCTCAGAAAACAAAACAAAACACAAAAAAACAAAAATGAAACAAAAAGCCGTGAACTGTTAAACCAAACTTTTTACATTAATAGGCCAAAGTATTGACCACTTCATTAGTGTTGCCACAGAGAAGCAAGAATCTTGCATAATCTCTGCAAAGCCTTCATACTGAAGAAGCAGACAGATTAGATAGCATTTAATGACATCCTGAATTTCTATAGTTACATGTCTTAAATAAATAATTAAATACTTAGAATTCTCTGTTACAGTGCCTTACTGGACTCCCTTGAACTATAGTAGAGAATAAGTACTCCATTAGATTACAAATCCCAGGATTCTATCAGTTATGGTATTATGACAGTTGGAGGGCTTTCAGATTACTGTAACTCCACTGTAGATTCATTCTTGTTCTCTACAAGAAACAACATAGCATGGTGATTTTAACTACAAAGCTGACAGGAAACCATAAGTGTTGTAATGCCTATACTATGAACTCTCATCTTATGTTCCCTCTACTTACACACAAACACACACACATATACCATGTATCACACAAATGCCATACATCACCACTGGTCTTCCAACCAGTGAGCCAAAGACCAGCTTTTGGAACTTCTAACTGCTGAGATATTTATAAGCACAAAATCACACTGATACAACTTTATGAGTGCTTACTGGCCTGAAAGTTCACAAATAATCCATTCTCACTTTTCTTCCAAAGCTTTGGGAAGGAGAAGGGATTGCAGAATTGCAGGTATACCTGACCTAGAGAAGACTTCCTTTTTGTAGAAGACTCAAGCTTACTCAACACCATGTGTGTGATTCTTTGGGACACACTGACATCCCATCATATGATACCTACATCCCTTCCATCTGAATTACAGGGGACACATTTGTGACACCAGCAAATGCCATACTTTGTTGAATTAAGGCATGATGAAATAATTGTGCATTGCTTCCTTAAGAATTAAGAATCCTGTTAGAGAGCAGTGTAGAATAAACAGCCAACATTGTAATTCAATAGCCTAGATCTGAGATAATTTAGATCAGTGATGGGCAAAACGCAGCCACCAGGCGTCAAAAAAAATATTTTTTTTTCTCAGAATGACCCTAAAGGTACTCTAGGCATTATGGAGGGCATTTCCATTACATTTGGAGGCCTCCCACAGGGGTCAAAATTTTTGCCCCAAAATTATCACAGGGGGGATTGTGGTACATTTTTACCACACTTGTGCTTCCCCAAGCCAATTTAGGCCCACAAGAAACCTTTTTCGAAACTCAAAACACAGTGAAAATGCACTGATACCACCTGAGGCATTTGGGAGCAAAAAATTGTTTTAATTGTGTGGTGAGGGAAACAGTCCTGGGGAACTAATGTGGCCTCCTAGGTTTACACAGAAGTCCATCCCTGGTCTAGATGGATCAAGTATCATTTGTAAAAATGAGACAATAGAAGCTTAATGCAAAATCTAACAGTGACATTAAAAAGGAAGGGGGTTATTAGGTGTTTGGCACAGAGAGGAAAATGTTAGTTAATTTGTCCAGCATCAGAAAATAGATCGATGGCCTGGATGGAATTCTATGCATCTGAGAATAAACTTAATAATGACATAGGTTGTCTCATCCTATCACTGATTTTCTTTCAGACATCTTGCTTTTACAGTCTGAGAGGGTTTTTCTTTTTCTATTTTTCTGTTTTTTTCTATTTTCTATTTTCAAAACGGTAAAGGAATGTAGTGTTGTAGAATGCAGGTATCGGTATTCCAATCTTCAGTAACAACAATGAGAATGCAGACAGAATGAGCAAGTAGGAACCCAAGAAAAGTTTCATGGTGATAGTCTTTTTCACTAGAACAAGACTCAAGTAAATTTTACATCCCCAAACATTTCACAGAGGAAAATCAGGAGACTTGTGGCCAAACAACATCACAGTATGGTCAATATGGCGAAAGTTATTAATGAGAAAGAATGCACAAGCTAGGACAAGCTCCAGCAGTTTGCTTTTGCCAGAATCTACAAGAAAGGGCAAGGTTCCATCTCCTACTCTCCTCTCCCCCTTCTGGGTTGAGTGCAAATTGTTTTCGCACTTCAAACACAGTTTGCAGCAACTGAAGTAACCTGAGGACAAAGGGGGACAATAGGAGGAAAAGAGAAGAACTGGGATACTTTATAAGCAGCTGAAAAAGTGGGACGACAGCAGATTAATCTGGACTGTTCTTGCCAAATTGGGACAGTTGGAGGGTATGAAACTTGAGCTGACACTGGCTTTCATTGGCATAGGACCCAATCATATACACAAGATGGCCAAAAACAAAAACTAGATCTGTTAATTTCTTTTGATTTTGTATCATTTTGTGTACTGTTGAGAATGCAGCATATAAGCATGAAATCTGTATACACAAGACCAATAATGATAAATCGATAATCACTTGTCTCATGGATCACACTAATCATGTACAAGATACAGATGAGAAGCAAATATGTGCCCCAGGGACCTGAGTGAACAGAATATAAAAATACCTAAAAGTGTTGGCTTCAGGCTTAGCGGTGCTTAGATTAGACTGGCTGTAATAAATAAATTTGTCCAAGTTAGTCATGATCAGTTGGGGTGGAATTAATTTTCACAGTTTGCTCTAAACACGACTGAATATGGTTTTATAATTTTTTAAAAAAGTATTATCTTTTAATTCAGATCCTTATACTTTAGCAAAATAATGCTTATACTGGTGGAGGACTTTGTTTTAACAAGCTGTGCTACTCAATATATTTGTACAGGAAGGACAGTTCATATTTCTTTAGTGTCCCACTTCGAGTTCCTTTTTGCAAAATATTTGTATATCAGACATGCCTCAATTTTCTATGGACAAAACCCTCATTTTTCCTCATCTACTATCAAAGCTTCTTGTTGTAATTGCTCCCTCTCCACTTCATCCACACAGTGAACCTTTATGTACTTATCAAATATTCAATTCTGGGAACTTCTGGTTTTAGCAGAAGTTAAATTTCACCAAGACACGATAGTTCTTGTTGTTGTTGGTGTTATTTGCTGTCCAGTCACCTTTGACTTATGGCAACCCTATGACTGAGCTCTTCAAGCTCTTAGGTCATTAACTGTCTTGCTCAAGTCTTGCAAATTCAGGACTGTGAGTTCTTTGATGGAATCAATCCACCTGTATTGCTGACTCCCTCCTTCCTTATTGCCTACCATTTTCCCAGCATGACCATCTCTTCCATTGAGTCACATTGTCTCAAATTATGTCCAAAGTATAAAAGCCACAGTTTAGTCATCTTCACTTCCAGTGAGAATTCAGGCTTGATTTACTCTAAGACCTATTCATTTGTCTTTCTGTCATCTGTAGAACTCTTATTCAGAATTTATGGTTTTCTCCCTCAGTATCCTCCCACTATTTAGGGACAGATTGCATTTTTTTTTAAAAAAGTCTGCTTTAAGATTGTACCTACAAAATCAACACAACATTAGCCACTCCAACAAATGTCAGAATAGTCTGGTATTTCCTGACAGTGTTTTAAAATCCGAAATCTAGTACTAAGTTTAACATTTATTGTAACATCAAAGAAGTTCAGAAAGAGAGAGAGAGAGATAGGCACTCTCTATGACATGCACACACAATTTGACATATCATTCCTTCTCTCTAGCTATTAAAGCATTTCTGTTTCTGTTGTGTTTTGAATTTAGATGGCAATGGACTGGTTTGCAGTGGATTGATGTCTCATAACACATCAAGACAAAATCCTTGTTAATATTTGAGTGTGGAAACATGTAGTGAAATCATGTCAATAGTGTGGCAGACTTCATTTCTAGAATGTATTGTATCTCCATTATAAATGACCTATGTTGTTGTTGTTGTGGCTTTCTTGGCAAGATTTGTTCGGATGGCGTATGCCTTTGCCTTCCTCTGAAGCTGAGAGAGCGTGACCTGTCCATGGCTGGATTTCCATGGCTGAAGGGATATTCAATTCCTAGTCTCCAGAGTCCCAGCCCAACGCTCAAACTAGTACACTCTTAAATGTTCTATATAGCCTTATATTTCCGAGACATAACATGCATCTTAAGAAACACGGAGTGTTTTCCACAAATGGTTTACAGATAAATGTTACCATCCACAATTGCAGTCTAGAAAATTTCCTGGTGCGTATTTAGACATTTCACTTGAACTTATCCTGTTTCTGATGGCATAATTCTGGATGGCCCCAGGATAGTATATTTCAAACATACGGTATTGTGTGACAGAATTCCTGAGCCTGTATCCTCTTTGATGATGCAGCAGAACTAGACTCCAAAACCAAATTTCCAGAGGAGGATATCCAGGGCAGAGACTTGTGTGCTGAATATCAGGAGGGGGAAGGGAGGCATTTCCACTCTATCACACCTCTGTGTGCCTTGTCAATCTGGCCTTGGGTTCCAACAATTGCCTGAAACAGTCATGAATTGATACAGTACTGAGGTAAAATACCAGATGACTAGAAAATCACAGAAGGAGAAATATAGATTGGCTCAAAATGGAACTCTGCTATTACCTGCTGCCAAGAGACACATGCATTACATACTGCTGAATTAAATGGAATTCACATGTACACATGCTGAGTTGCTCCCTCCTTTCCCTTCTCTTTTCAATTAATGTTCATTTTAGCTGGAGCTAAATGCCACTAATTTAGAGTAATGGGGGAGGCCTCGACTTCAACAGGGCTCGCCTCTCGCCAGAGTTTAGATTAGATTCTTTTTTGCAACACAAGCCTGTCCTCTAAATTAAAGCATCAGAGTGTAAATGAATCCCAGAGCTGTCATGATGTTAGCTGGGCAATCAACATACAAATATCCTCTGAGTTTTCATGCTGGTTTTGCCTGACAGTTAGGTAATTTGGTGATTTCACATCTTCCTATGAATCTCAGATGATCACTTTGCAGAAGTATTTACTGGTTAAACAAATGTATTTCAGAGATATTTCTAGTCCCATCTCTCTTATTTTTACTATTCTCCCTCTCCCTTCACCAACTGGTATCATTTTTCAGAGTTCTGCTTAAGCAATGGGGATCCAGCTATACCATCTGTTTTTGCAAAGAATTCTATTATCTATTTTCATTACTCAGTGCTTTAGTCATTCTGTTGTTATTGCATTACAAAAAAGGATATTGAATATTTCCCTTTGCTTTGAGGTATTAAAGCCATTTAATATCTAATCACTAATACAGCTAAGGGAAACGTCAGTTCACAGGTTCTCCAAAAAAGAATGTTGTCAGATACCAAAGGGTTCTAGTTTTGGCTTATTTTCAGTATTTTCATTCTGCAATATATCCATTTCTCTCACCAGCAAAATGGCTTTTCTGACACTGCCAAGAGCTGGAAAATCTGTTCCATACCCTCCACCTGACCTGATTTGGCAAGTATAGTCCCAATTAATCCTCTGTCATCCTATTCTTTCAGGTGCATTTAAAATGCCTCTCTTTACTATTCTTGACCTCAGCTTACTTCAATTGCTACAGACTGAGTTAAACATGCAAAACTATTTTGCATGCCATTAGTTCAGCATGAGAAAGAGAGAAGAGGAAGGGGTGGAATCTTGCCATTCCCTATAGGCTCAGAAAAAGGAAGCTGCTTCAGCAAGTCCTAGCTAGTCTGTCCTTCTTCATTAATAACTTTTGCCATATTGACCAAACTCTGATTGCTTGGAAGCACATGCCCTGGTTTTCATCTGTGAAATATTGGGTAGTATGTAAAGGTCAGGCTGCTCCAAAGTATTACTGCTGCTTTAACCTTCCCAAGCTCTCAAAAGGTCACTAACTATTAAGCATGTTTCTCCTGTTCATGCCAGATGGTCAAGACTGCATTCTTTACTGTTATAAAGCTGCCAAGCAATCATACATGGTCTCTTACTTGCAGTAGCCAGAGCTCTACCTACCAATGGCATCCCCCATCCTATGCTGTTTTGTTAAAGTCTGCTTTAGTTTACTGCAACTTGCATTTAAAGGAAAAAAAGCAAAGGTTCTCTAACCTAGAAAGAAAATGCACAAAGCCTATGCAACCAGAAAAGAGTCCACAACTGCAGTGTGTGGGAGCTGCAAGGAATTCTTTTGATCTAGCAGCACCAATACAGCCTTATTTCATGCTCGTCATTCAATATTTATCCACTTCAAAGTGTGGCTTGCATACACAATTACAGCACCAATCATGCATATCAAACAATTCATATCTTTCTTAGTTTCATTTCTTCAAACAGCACACAGTCCCTTGAAAGCTAATCACAGGGCTGTGAAGTTAGTGCATCTAATTTACTCATTATAGCTTACATGACCCGAAATGGAACAAACTAAAAAGCTGCAATTTAACAAATTGGGGGTTAGAAATTTCTTGCCATTGAAACAATAAGCAACTATACTATTAATATTCCCCAGTAGCTCCCATGATCTTTATTAGAATCATACAGAAACTGAATTCAAAAATCTTTTTTGGCATCAAGTGATTTTTTTTGTTTTGTTTTTTAAAAAAGGACATCTTATGGTTTTACCTCTCTCCTCCACAAAAGAGCTTCTTTCTCATGAGTAATAAATAGAAATAACATTCAACAAGTTAGAATTGATAGTATAATATAACCACTAAACATCTGTAATATGCTCATGACCTGTTCCCAGTTCTTCCCAGGTTAGGGAAAAGATGTAGAACTGATCCCACTGACCTTCTCCGGCCTCCTAAAAACACACACAGGATGGTTCTGCCTAGCCTATTAATACTCTGTAGCCTTAAGGAATGTTCTGTTAGACAGAAGACAAGTTAAGAGCTTGATTTCTACTTTCATCACCTTTGTAATACTTCAGGACTATAATTCTCAACATGACAGCATATTTATACCATGTATCTCCTGAACTTGTACACCAGAAAAAGCAGGAAGAGATGGAAGTGGTGTGGCTATTGAGAAGAACTGTTGAACCTTCTTATCATTTCCAGAGTGCGTTACATAAGTCTTCACTCCACCAAAGAATGATGTCACATGGTCCTCATACTGAGCCAGTTTTCTGCAGTCCCCAATTTTCCCCAAGTACCATCTCTGGTAGCAAACAGCTACATGTGGTGGCAAACAACTACAGTGGATGTTGGGCAGTAAAGCCCTTTAATACAAGTGCCTTTTCCTTGTTTTAGTAGGGTTCCACGAAAATTCAATAATCTGATTTGCCACTACATTTAATCACCATAGTGTGGGTCCCCGGGAGAGCATAACTCAACCCCAGGTCTACTGTAGTTGTTTTGTAATCCAAAACAAACCAGTCTATGCTATAAGGGTTAGTTTCCTTCTGAGCCGTCCTTGTCTTCTCTTTCATGATAATGTCTGGTTTTCTCAAAGGCCAGCAGCCCTTCACCACTTATTCATGTATAGATTAAACGGTACTAGGGACAGATGAAAATTCCTGGTCTGTATCACTCTTGCATGTATTATCTCTGAACTATTTTGGCATTAAAATATGTTCTCGTTCCTCCCACCAAAATAAAACAGAATAGGTATTTTTCAAGGCAAGGGGCAAAATTAAAGACCCTGACAATGAACTTGTTGCTAGCAAACTCCTAGCAAGGTTGCTGCTGTCCAGATCTGGGCAACAGAAAGATCCATCAGGGCTTAGGGTAGGAAATGATACTGAGAGATATAACAAGGTACCTTCCTTACCACTAAAGAATTAGTTACTGTCTTAATTTTGTTCTACTTTGTTAGATTCTTATTCTTATATATTCATTTCTAGCTAATTGTTTTGTTATTAGCAAGTGAATGCAGTTATCCCAGAGTATATGACATTATCATGAATAAACTTCTGTATACCAAAATGTGGCATTATCTCCTTCCTTTCCCACTACAAGAGCATTCCAGAGTCAGAAAATAGAGGCTGCCATTTTGTAGGACTGTAACTCCCAGAATGCTGCCAATAGTATGGTCAATGGTCATGCTGGCTGGAGGAATCTGGGAAGTGGTCCAAACAGTAACTTTTCCAAGCTTTGGTAAACAGCTGTCCCATGTAATCACATTTGTCAAGATGACCACAGTAATCAATACAGCAGCTTTAAAAATACAGTACAGCAGCTTTAAAAATGGTTATTTGGGCACACAGTGTGCTGAGTGTTAACAGTCTCCTTACATTCCACACCATAATGGGAACACCATCAAACCTATGCAACAAAATAGGAGTATGTCTTTGCATATTAATTTTGTAGTCATCTTCACCTTCAGACCTCTATTAGGGTTCAGTATTTAAGCCTCCTAGACTCCACTGTGCTTGATTCTGAATTAGAAAATTATTAATCCTTTCTTTCCCCAGAATATCCAGTTACTTTCTAGCTACATGAAGGAGATTCTTAAATGTTCAGTCTCCTCTCTGAATCAGCTTTAGTGAAAATACCTTTAAAAAACTCAAACTGCTTATAAGAACTTCAAAAAGATTCTGGAAACTGACCTATGTGAGACTGTGGCATTTCTGTACTTCCAAAGGCTCCCCCCCCCCCCCAGCATAGGGTAGAAATGTTATGTTCAGAGGTTGGCATGGATAGATGCATGCTGTGGACAGCCCTTGCTCACTGTCAAACAGACAGTACCTTGTGTTCTAAATAATCATCAATATGCTTTTTTGAATAAACTTAAGTTCTAGTTTTATAATTCGGATGATAAAGCACACATCTGATTGTCGACAGGAGTCTAGCTAACGGGACAAAAAAGCCAGATTAACCAGTACTATTTAGTACCATACCTTCTAATGATCCTAGTTTGGCAGGGACAGTCCCAATTAATCCTCTATCATTCTACCTTTTCATCTGCTTTTAAATGTCCCAGTTTCTCTTTCTTCTGTCCCTTTTCCCCCTCAGTTTACATCAATTGCTTCATACCAAGTTCAGAGTGTAACAATACTTGGCACTCAATTGATTCACCAGTGGGAGAGGACAGCAGTGGGCAGAATGTTGACCTTAAAGGTAGGCTCAGGCAAAAACAAACTGCTGAAGCTTCTCCTAGCTTGTGTGTTCCTCCTCATTAATAACTTTTGCCATTTTTATCACACTCTGATGTTGCTAGGTTTTCATCTCTGACATGTTAGAGAGTATGGAGTTCCCAATGCATTTTGCGAACCTCTCTATCAAGGGAGCCTCTTGATCTTATCCAAAACCTCCAAATAATTGCTTATTGTTTCTTTCCTGCTAACTCAGACTGAAAGAGTCACTGTCTGATAAACAGATATTCCCAAAACTCATTGGGAAACCATGTAATATTGAAGAGCCTGTATCATTTTTGTTTTATTTTGGCTATTTACAGCTTCCAATTTGTTATTACTGGCTCACACAATAGCTCCATGGAGACATTTCAGCCTGTTCATGGGAAGGTTTTAACCAAAGGTTTGTGGGCATGCACAGAAACTAAGTTCCAAATGTCCACATCCTCTCAGTCCTTGACTTTCCTATGTTAAAAACTGGACTCTGGCCAAGACAGCTGATCATTAGCCGTGCGATTCACATGCTGCTCAGCTTTACAGGATTTTTCACTGTTTTTTTTTTAAATTATTTTTATTAAACAGAATGAAAGAAAAGAAAAAAAATGACGCATAAAAAACAGGGCTTTTCACGCAATATTGGACAGATATCCACTTAGTACACATAAAACATACAGTACACTGCTATGCACAAACATTATCATACATTGGCAAACCAATAACACTAAAATAACAAAACATCAGCATGACAATATCATGACAACATCAATATGACAATATCACACACTACTTAAGGATTCCACAAGGGCAGAATTGCAGACTCCTGTGTAAGCCCTTGATTCAGGAATGAGTTGAGGGCTTTCTGGTTGAGATGCATGCCTGGAAATTATCACATGCCATTGCAAGGCTGAAGTCTCATAAAGAGTCTTCAAAGTCGTCTAGACAGAAGTTTCTCCAAACAAGAATTTAGAATATGATTAACAGATCTCTGATGGCCCGTGCTGAACAGGGAATAAGAAACCTCCTACTATGTTGGCGAGTACAAACAATTTGCATCATAAATGTCTGAAGTCTAGTTTCCATTACTTAAGTACTTGCAAGAAAGACAGAGAACATAGTGCTGAAAAAAAAAAGAATAATTATTTTAAGTGGCAATTTGGACTGGAAATAAGAAATGGATTCAGCATTTTTAAGATTTATATAAGTAAAAGGCTTATATGGAAGCCACATTTTGGAGAAGGGAAAATAAATATTCTCTCTGATGCTGGAACTCAAGTAGAAACTGTTTTATAATGCTCCATAGAAGGCATCATAAAAGTGGTTACTAGAACATAATCCAGAATTGAACTTTTTGCTTACAGAAATTTAAGCTTCAAGAGATCTCTAACCAGATTTTAGATCTAAGCAGACAGTACAAGTGAGTTTAAACCAGAAGTCGAAACAGAAACTGTACTTGTTAAGATCAGATATTACAGGACAAATACCTCATTTTAAAGTGTCTACTGAAAATCAGTTTAATGGGATCATACTGTCAGTTCAGAATCTCACAGTCAGCGCCCAAACAGGAGAACTCCGATAACTTGAAGGGAATCACCATTTTATGGCAGAATTTTAATAAAGCTCAAGACAGAATTATGATGATTGATTTAAAGTTCAGGTAAACTCAGGTAGACTTACAGCTGTACCAGAGGAATTGACTGATTTAAAACAGACAATTGTAAAACCTATGGCAGATCTTACAAGCAGCTCTCCTGAATGGCTTGATAAGAAGACTGAAGTGATATATAGACATATCTTTACTTATACACAAACAAACAAACTTCCAAGAAAAGTGCCAGAAATGAAATACTGACAGCACATTTTCAGAAAAGGCTTAAAATAAATGAGAATGAAATGATTATGGTTAAAGAAATTCAAGAAAGTACACTGAAGAGACATAGAGAACACAAAGTTTTTGGTGGAGGTGCTAAAAAAAAGTCCTTTCACTGGATAGTCCCACAAAGTTTGATAAATATTTATGCAAGCAAAAAATACATGATACCTTCTCTGGGGAGAGCAAGAGATTTGTTCAAAATGTTGAAGGAGGACACCCCAGAAGAAGATACCCAAGAGGCTAAAAGATGTTAAGAGACATAATAATATAATAGGATACTTGATGCACATTATTTCACTATTAAATAATGACTAGTTAGTTATTGAATTTATATGCTACCTTTTCTCCCAAGGGAGCTTCCAAAAAGTTAAAAAAAACATTAAAAACATTTAAACAATTAAAAACACATAAAATTACGAAACAAAAATACATTTGAAAAACAGGCTAACAAATTAAGTAAAAATGCTCTCCTGCTCATCCATTAAAGGCCTGCTTAAAAAGAAATGTATTTAACTATCTATGAAAGGAAAGCAGGAAGGAGGCCAGTTTAGCCTCCTGCAGACGAGAACTGGAGAAAATGAATTTAATTTAGAATTGTGTAAAGAAGATGATCATGTAATTTAAAAAGTGTACAAATTCCTTTTGAAATTAGACACAGAAGATGAACTTGTGAAAGAGTTTATGATAAGATGTGTCCAAAATTTCGGGCACAGTGTTCAAGTGGATGTTTGGGAAGAATGCTGTCTAAAGAAATTAAATTTACCTTGTGTAATAATTTCAAATAAAGTGTACATGATGTATGTATAGATGGTATCTAACTCCAAATAAGCTGTCAAAAATGTCTAAGAATGTTTCATATCAATGTTTGGGATGTAAAGATAAGGAGAACTCCTTTTTTCCATATGTGGTACGCTTGTAAGAATGCAAAAGGTTATTGGTCTAAGATTTTATGTTAATCCCAAAAAAATTTCAGGTGGATTTTGTAATGTCACCAGAAATGTTTTTGCTTGGTATTATCGATGAAGTAAATATATATATATATATATATAGAGAGAGAGAGAGAGAGAGAGAGAGAGTAAATATAGAAAGTTTCTTTGATACATGCTAACAGCATTAAGAACATTGTTTGCTCAAACTTGGAAATAGACTGAAAATTTTTTGCTCAAACTTGGAAATGGACTGAAATGGACTATGGATTGTTAAGGCTTCTGAGTTAGCCTAAATTACCAAGGCAATGTGGATTTTAAAAGATAAGTGATCTGAAGATTTTTTGAAAGACTGGAAAATATTTATGGACTTTTTAAGCAAAAAGAAATCTCAAGATGCAATCATCTGTGGTTATGGTTGTTAGTAATTCTAGTGGGTGTGTAATAGTAGAATAATATATATTTCATTTTTTTTCTTCATTATAATTTGATCTGGAGGGCCAGAGCCTTTTTTTTTTTTTAGTAAGTTAGTGTTTTAGTTAGTTCCTGTACAGTCTTTTAGCTTAGTGTTTTAGTATTGGTTTTAGTTTTACTTTAGTTTCAGTTATTTTTTTATGAATGAGATTGCGCTTATGTTAAAGTTAATATTTTTTTTAAAAAACGCCATAAACTGTAGTTACATTTAATTATGGATACTGTAAACAAACCAGCTTCATTTATGATCAGTTGAAACTGACTTGTTTCTTCTAAGACTGCTTATAATTAATCACAATTTTTCAGGACTGAATGCTATACCAAACCATAGTTGATGGAAAACAGAAGTAAAAGCTTCCAAACTCCTGGGTATGGTGTAGAAGGGAGGGGCAAGGATTGACTGACCCTAAGCTTTGCTACAACTAATTCTCACAAAACCAAACTGCAATCTAATGTGACATTTGGATCAGAGCACTAATTCATCATCATCATCTGCAGTATAGCGGTTTCAGCATTGGACTATGGCCCTGGAGACCAAAGTTCGATTCCCCACTTGGCCATGGAAATCCATTGGGTGATCTTGGGTGATCTTAAGTGTGACACACACACACTCAGCTCCAGAAAACACCATGATAGGTTCACCTTAGGGATGCCATCAGTCAGAAATGACCTGAAGGTAACAACAACAAGTTAAAATCAGGCCACAGCACGATAAATTCTCATTTGAGTATTTGAGGCTACAAACCAGGCCTGGGGCAGCATGCAGTCCACAGTCTTGTTTGTAGTTCTTGACCCCTCCAGATTCCCTGGACTCTCTCTCTTTTACTAAAGAGTTCATTGCCTATCCTGGAAGCCTCCAGCAATGCACCTTTTCAGATTGTAACACTGCACCCCCACCCAGTTTAGCATCAAACAATACCTGTTCTTCAAAACTGGGGCTTCCAGCCACTTCTGGTAGGCATATTTATTTATTTATTGCTTGTGGTGTGTGTGGCAGGTGGCAGCAAATTGGTTCCTGAGACTATTGCAGTTGACTGTCCCTGATAACAGAGCTTCTGCAATGCCTAGCAGCCCTCCCATGCTATGTGCTCAGGTTGTAGGAGACTGGAAGATGGGAAGGAACATGGCAAGGTGTTTCTTGCAGTGCCTTGCTGCTGCTGAGCTGATAAGGCACAAATGTTTTAGGCAGATTAGGAAGGAAACAGAAGACTGACTGTTGATTGCCATTTTGACAGAGCTGATCAAACATAAGCAAAGAATGAAGACTTTTTTTCCCTTGATAAAATTCTGTGTTAATATTAAAAGCATTTCCAAGGGCATAACTGAGTTGTGAGCAGCAAGAAGAGATAACAGGGGCAAGACTGAAACAGAGCTCACATACACTCTTTAAAGGCAAAGACAAAACAAACCAACAAGCTAACAAACCAACAAAAATGCCCCAAATAAAAGAATGAAAACCATGTATATGATTGCTCCAGTTAGTCACAACTTTGTAGAGACAGAGTTAATGTCTCTACAAAGTTGTGACTAACTAGAGCAATCATATACATGCTTTACCGGCCCAACTAGTATTTTCATGATAAGGCAGTGACCCAGAAAGAAAATTACCATGTAAGATTATGTATTGAGAGAATAGAAACTATACAATATGAGATTGCATTTTGTTTTAATTGATGTTTTAAGCAATCCTGAAGGCCCAATGGAAAGTCATGAGGTGAGATTTAAAGACTAACGAATAAAATGAAAGGCACTATTAACTTAAAAGCTTGCATTATATTTAAGCTATTAATTGTTACACCTAATTGGTACATCCGATTGTTCTGGAAAAAGATAAGCTCCAGAATATGCTGCTGCTGCTGTTTTTGTGTGCCTTCAAGTTGTTTCTGACTTATGATGTCCTTAAGGCAAACCTATCAGAGTTTTCTGGGCCTGAGAGTGTGTGATGAACTCAAGGTCATCCAGTGGGTTTCTAAGGCAGAGCAGGGAATGAAATCTTGATCTCCAGGGTTGTACTCCAGCACTCAAACCACTACACCACACCAGCTCTAGAACAGGTGGTATTACATGATAAACAGCTCATCTTCTAAGTGCAAAAGAGCTGTGAAACCTATTTAAATGGTAGACCATGGCTTGTGCTTAATGTGATTTTGGATTTCATTCTGATGAGTGATCGCTGAGGGCAGTGTGCAAACACTTGCAAACATTTGGAATACATCCCTCAGCAATGTTGAAGGGAGAGCTGATAAGAGCTAGGCAATATATTTTAATATTTGCCTTCCTAAATGCAGGCTAAACCAAAAACATGGTATTTCATATTGCCACTATTTAAGCTGTTTCTCCATCTTAATGATCAAATCCAAGATGTACTTATCTTGGACTCTGAAAATTCTGATAGATCTCCAAGCTCAAAAGCTGTGCTGGAAGAGACCTAGAAATCTGATGGTCATTCTTGCTAAGTTTACTGACCAGATGGCTGAAGATAAGAACTGTTCATTTCTCGACTTTCCATTTAATTTCTCTTACATTGTAAATCTGCACTAAATGGAAGTTTATTACTGGCTAAGTTTGGGCAGCAGCAAAGTTCTGTCACAAATTAATTTGGAACAGCAGACTGTTCTGTGTAATCTCCTAGTGGAACACATGATCTCACTTCTAGGTGCAAACTAACCTTCTTTACCTTTTCATGCTTTACCATTAACCATGGCTTTTCTCAAAATAAATATCCATATTAGTGACCAAACAGCTAACATGTCAATAAATTCCTGCTCTTTGACATACAAGGCATCCTGGGCTCAAGTCTCAGATTCTTTTGAATACAAAAAGTAGATAAATGAAATGAAATAGTAAATACATGAGAAATAAGCAGGAAGAAAACACAAAGTACAGGATACTCACATCTAATTATTAGCCCCAATCAGAACATACACATTGAATTAATGAAATTATATAAGTGTTGATTTACCAGGGTCCCTTCTATTGAATGAATCTACTCCAATTGGGACTAACAATTAGGTTAGGAATTTTACTATTTGAGAAGCCATTAACTTTATAAGTTTTGCTTAATCAGTAAAAATAATCATGTTAACAAGACCATATGACAAATCAAGCCAAATAAAATGTGACATCCACAACATAGATGGAAATGCTCCAAATTTCAGTCATACCAATATAAAAATAGCTCCTTAGTCTTTATTAAGGGCAGCTGAGCATTCACTGCTGTTGCTGTATGCCTTTCTTTCTTTCTTTCTTTCTTTCTTTCTTTCTTTCAAGTTCTTTCTAATTGATGGTGACCCTAAGTGAACCTATTACAGGGTTTTTCTGGGGTTGACAGTGTGTAACATACCAAAGGTCACCCAAGTAGGGAATCAAACCCTGGTCTCTGGAGTCATAGTCCAGCGCTCAAACCACTACACCATGCTGACTCTTCTGAGCATAACTACCCAACAATAAACACAGGATAGGAGACACGTCTTCTGCCCTGTACTCACTCCCCTTTCCAAGACAGGAATCAATCTTAAATATGCTATGTAACTTTCACCCAGCATTTTGTATGATCTTGAGAAAATTCTTCTTGTTCTCATGAAATTGGAGTAATGATCTACTATACAGACCATTAGATTTCAGAACTCTCTGTCCTTCCTTTGCGCCACTACAATATATTTTTTTATTCTCAGAGTAAAGGGACCGTCTCAAGCTTTGATCTAAATTGATCAAAGCACAAAAGATAGCTTCTTCATCCATGCCATTATTTGTGCATTCTATTCTTTAATCCTCAGTTGACCTACAACTTTTGACTCTCACAGATTTTAGCAAAAACAGAACAGGACAGAAATCTTATAATACTACAACACAGAGTCATCCAACGAAGTTGAATTGTGGGAGATCCAGGACAGATGAAAGGAAGTATATCTTCACCAAGCACATAATTAAACTATGTAATTCTCTCGAGATGTGGTAATACCAGAGTCACTGTGAGACAGGAGCAATTGAGAGATACTGTTGAAATGTTCTCCTTGTGTGGTTACTACAGAAACCTGGTTGCCCATTATGAGAAAAATGGATGCTAGACTTGATGGCCTTTGGTCCAAACCAGGTCTTGGGAAAATTACTGTTTTGAATTACAATTCCCAGAATTCTCCACTATCAGTTTTGGGTGTTGCAGTCCAATAAAATAATTTTGCAAAGACATGGCATGATCTAGCTCAGCTGTTCTTTTGTACATACTGAAAAGAGACTAACAAATTTTGATACGTACTTGAAAGATGTTTTTGATACATATTGAAAGATGTTTTGCACTGTTAACAGCATGAATTCCCTATCCTCTTTCCTTCCAGAATTAGAAAGAACTAGCTGTTGGATAAGTTAATATCATCTGTTATAATTTATAAACCAGATTGCTAGAAAAGTTGTAGGAAATGTTGAAATACTGCCTCTTAAAGCAAACACAAAATAAAAAACTTCACATTCAGCTGCCCATCTTTAATCTTCACATTGGCTCTGTAAATTTAAACTAAATGCTGACACATTTGCAACAGAATCTATTTTCAAAGATCCTAAGCTCCAAAGCTCTTTAAACAACCTAGTATGAAAGCACTATGGGTCAGATGTGTTCACTTACAAAGCTTTCCTCTTCAGGGTAAATGAAACATAAATTTCTTGTCTCAAAAATAGTTCTGAGAAAAATATTACATGTTTTCAGAACATACAAACATGTCTTAACGGTCCCCCCTTATTATTGTGTTTATTAAGGGAGAGAAGCTTTAGCTTCAGGCGTACTATAATTGTGTTTAAGTTCAGCTGTGATCAACAAATTGGACAAGAAATACAAATGTCAGATCTTCTTTAGAAATCTCTGCACCTCTAGCCAAGCAAGACATAGCATCAAGAGATGCCATGAAAGAAAGAAAGTAAGTCTATTACAATAGCCACCAGTACCAAATAAAATGGGCCTGCTAGTTAGCTGTGACTGCAGGAGGGAAAATAACCTCTTAGAAAGAGAAGTGCTTGCAGATTGCTCTAGGAAATTCAAGAAAATTATTCCACTATGTCTTTTTGGCTTTGTTACTTGCCGCTTTCTTACACAATTTAAAGTCTGCAGTCCTATAAATATTGAAATCGGGGAGTTTAGTTCAGAGTAAGCAAAAAACAGAAACAAAAAGAGAGAGAGTACATTATATGTGATTGTAACCCTAAAAACGATGCTTTAGGTTCAGTTCAGCTTTAGATGAGAAACCTGTATTTCCCACATAGCACTTATTGGCTTGCCGAACACCGAATCACAATTACCAAAGTATAAAATTGGACAGACTAAGACTGATCAGAGAACTGAAACTTCCAGAGAGAGAGAAGTCAGACGAGGCTTTTGTATGCTTCATGGAGCATCCCTCTATTTTTTGTCATTTTCGGAGTGGTATTCAAGAAAAGATATAAGTATTCATGGGAAGCTGAGAGGGAACACATCCCTTCTGCCTAATCTGCCCGACTGAGACAATTCAGTCACCGCTGCATGACAAACACCTGGGTGAATACAGACTGGAACATAAGGCCCAGAAACCCCATTGTTATGACTATAGCTGGCTGGAACTTTATCATATGGGCAGTATGTCCCCAACGACATCAAAGCAGAACCAAATATCTAGCTCCATGATGCTATAATGTTTACTAAGCCATCTATTATTGACTGGGATAGAGTAATGGAACACAGGAAATTGTACTGGGAGCCAATATACTTCTGGTTTGAATTCAAGGTGCTGGTAACATTTAAATTGCTTGGGAACTCAAAATTTGAGAAAGCAACTCTCCCCGTCTATTTCTGTCTGAAAACTGAGGTCTACTGGAAGACCCCTCCTTAGTATCTCACTGACAGGGGCAAGACATTGTGGAAGGACATGGAAGAGGGCACGGAAGAAGGCCTTCTCTGTTAGGGTACCCCAGATATGGAATGTCCTCCCCTTAGATGTCCAACTAGTGCCAACACTGGTGTTATTCCAGCACTGTCAAATTATGGCTTTTTATTAAAGCCTTCAGAGGCTAATTGAATTTATCCTATTTGCACATGGGCTGTGGTTGGCATTACTGTAATTGGTTTTAACTGGTTTGAAATTGTCTGGCTTTAAGTGATAAATGTTTTGATATAGTTTTAAAGTTTTAAAATTATTTTTATCATTATGTACTTTCCTAAATTGGCTTTATTGTACTTACTGTACTGAGGTCCTCAGATACAGGCCAGTATATGGAGAACCAGTGTGGTGTAGTGGTTCGAACACTGTACTACAATTCTGGAGACTAGATTTTAAATCTTTGCCTAGTTATGGAAACCCACTGGGTATCCTTGGGAAATCACACTTTCTAAGCCTCAGAGGAAGGCAAAGGCAAACACCCTCTGACCAAATCTTGCCAAGAAAACTCCATAATAGGTTTGCCTCAGAGTCACCATAACTCAGAAACACTTGGAGGCATACAGTAACAACAACAACAATATTCACTTTCCTTGATTGATTTTATTGTATGCTACTCTGAAATCCTCAGATATAGGGCAGAATATAAATATTTTAATTAATAAAGAAATAAGGTAATGACATAGAATATTCCTAGTGTAGTTTTTAAAATGGGACCAAAGTAGGGATGGGCCAACCGAATCCTCGAATCCTGGGTAAGGATTCAAGATTCCCGAATCCGAATCCTTGTGCCAAAACAGGCAAACTGAATCTTTCGAATCCGCCAACTAAATAGATTGTTGGAGACCGTGACTCCTGAAAACCTGGGAGATCATACATACAAGGGAAGATAGTAAGTAGATGAGGTTTTCCCTTGCAGTAAGAATGGCCTTTGCTAACAATTTCACAAATTACATCTGGGCTTGTATTCTAAGATATTTAAATTGAACATTTCAGATTTAAGTTCAGTACTTGACTGGAAGCTACAGGCTTGAGATTTCAAGGACAGCTGAAACATTCCTTTGCAGAGCTCCCTTGCAAACCTCTTTCAGACACAATTCTGGGGTTTGCAGTTTTACAAAGTGTCACAGCCTTCTCCACCAAAGTGTACTGGTGCATCATCAAACTACAAACCCCACAATGCAAGAAGGAGCTATGCAAAAAAAAGCCAGGTTTGACCTGGATTATCTCTCTACTGTAGTATGTGGCCCTGTTTACACAGGCAGGAAAATGTGGGATTAATCCACATTTTCCTGCTTGTATAGAAAGGACCTTCATGTCATTTTCAATCTGGGGAGATCCTGAGGCAAAACTAGGACAATTGTCTTGGTCAGATTTCTTCAGAGAGAGGTTTGCCTTTTCCTAGGCTTTTGCTAAGGCCGAGAGAGTGTATCTTGCCCAAGATTATCCTTCTTTCCCTTGCTTTTTAAACTCTTTTTTAAAAAAGGATTTGAAAGGTTCAAGATTCATCAGATTCATGGATTCCCAGAACCTTCCAGGGATTCGGAAGATTCTGGATTCGTCCCATCCCTAGACCAAAGTAATCAGATTAACATCAGATAGAAAGATAGATAGATAGATATAAATACATACACATAAATATAGACATAAATACACACATACACACATACATATATATAGAGAGAGAAAGAGAACAAAAGACTGTTTTGGTTAACAAAATAGTTCAAAACAAATCTGAGAATCAGGCCTAGCAGTAGTAATTTCAGATGACCATTTGATCATTTGTCACTCTTTCCACCTATGTTAACAGCTGCCAATAAACACCTGATGAAGATAGCTGATAGGTGACATATTCTAAACTACATAGAATTAACAGAGATGTTTCAGATTTGCTGCAAAGGTTGATAAAGTACAAGGTCACTGGATCATAAGTACTTATACTGTCCCAAGCAGAAAGCCTTTTGGAAAGAAATAATAGAGTGGTTGTGAATTTTATGTTCAAACAAATCATTCACTCAAAGAATATAGTATCACTCTTCTTCATCTTTGACAATGAGAAGGTTTTATATAAAAGTCTTATCTTTGTATTATTGGGAATCACCTGGACAGAAATTATCAATTTTTGAAAAATTCTCCAAGGCGTTTCATTCAAGACTTGGCTTGACAGGATTCAGATCATTGCTTTATCAAATAAATAGATAACTTTCCCTTCATGATTGGCCATGGGAGATAATGGAAGATGTTTAGCAGACATCTAGGTACCATTTCTCTTCCCTATTATGGATTTGACATAAATACATGGAACACTGAGATATTAACTAAACCTTTGGAACCATACTTTTGGATATCCGAGACCATAACAGAAAATAGACCTATGACATTGTTTATATCTGATTAAACCTACATAGTTTAATTTATCTGATGTTTAAATTGTGATAGTTGATTGTATTAATTCAATGAATTGTAAGAGGGGAAGGTGTATTATCTAAAGTTATTATCTAAAATTAAAGAATTAAAAAGTAAATAAGGAACAGGAAATCTGAGGTGTAAACAGACATGAGAATATGCAAAAGAGTTGGTAGTTTTGAAGTTCCAGGACAGAACAACCTATTAGACATGTATGTCACACCTTTAAAATGTTAAAGAATACAGCTGTAAGGCTCAGCTATTCAATAACACTTCCTAATAGCTGCATTTTCTAGTGAATTCAAAAGATTATTTACCATCTCGTAACCTTCTATGAAGGACACATGTAACTCTCCCTAAAGAATACACACAGTGTTTCATCAGTAGCACCCTCTATGTAGTAGATTTATTTTAAACATTTATACTACCTTTCAAATGAAAATATTTCAGAGTGACTTCTGCAATTGTGGAGCCATCACAGAATGAGGAACCCTTTACTCTGCTACTTATGCAGAATTGGGAGCAGAATCACCTGCAGTTCTTAATATCACACATATTGTCCTGATTAGACATCCCACAACATGAAAGGACAGTAAAATTATCCTGACTAAAATGGATGGCTGGGACAGGGCTTTGTTACCACTTGGCAATGGCAAATCTACGTTCTTGTTTAATGCATGTCTGAACTGAGTTACCAATTCCCCAACTAATTTGTCTTCTCAGGATCACTGCATGCTTGTTCCATGACAATATCTGCAGAGATTTCTTCAGTTAGACATCACTACCCACATAACTTCTCAAATGGCTTTTTGCCTTTCCAGAGATTAGGTTTACGTAGATGGATTTTCTACACAACTAATAGCAAATGTAGATAGGCAATATGCAATACAGTTAAAAGTGACATGCCTTGTGATGGCAACAATTTCCCTTATGCTCACGGGTGCAGCCACCCACCTCAGTGGTGCAATCTTAAACCACCACAAAGCTCTTATGTGTCCCTGAAGTTTTGAAGAGTTCCTATGTTCTTTACAAGAGCAACAATGACCTCCTTACTGTGGCATCTACGAAACTCAACAAAATCTTTCAAGTTCTCCTATCCTTTTTAAAGAATGCACAATAGTTAGGAAGCATACCGTGTCTATCTTACATAAATTTCGATGTAATATTTACCTTAACTGACCTAGCTACCATTCTTTCATATACGATCACTTTTCTGAAAGATAAATCTAAAATGTATTGTTTCTTTTCTTTTTTTTAAATACCTTGGATGCTTTTATCCCCTCTCTTGAAATTCCACAGACTGAACGTAATCAAAAATCAAACTTCATAGCATCTGTATTTCTATGTGTTATGAGGGTTTTGTGACATTCATGTAACCATTTCTGGAGCGTAATTACAGATGGCTTATTTTCAGGAAAATGCAACACTTTTGATCCTTATAGCCCTTACTTGGGGTCAGCTTTGATGATTTTAGGAGTTACAATTATGGTTACATAATTTAAAGGTGATGCCTAGAGGGATTACTATGAGCACTGAGGAGACCAAAGAGGATCTTACTTTTCTGCGGATACTTTCCACTGTGGTGCATGAAGGAACCCAGCTAGAAAAATAAACACTTGTCACACAAGTTTGGTGCTCTTCCACTAAAATTATGTGAAAACAATAAGCATTGTTTATAGATGTAAAATGCATTGTAGGCAGCAATCAGATGCAATGAACAAGCCGTGGTTTGTTATTACATGAAACATGGCATGTATAAAAGCATATGCATGCACAATCTGATGGCTCCACCTCTCCCTTTCGTTTGTTCACAAAGAGGAGGAATTGGGAACTTTTATTTGTCTCCACATATTTGTCTCACAGAGCTTAGAAATAGATAAGCTTTACAATGAATGATCACTTGTAGAGGGGGAAGTGCAATGAGAGTATGAAAAAGACAGAGGTGCTCCTGCTCAGTCGAAAGGCAGATCAGGGAACAGGGACTTCGCCAGTGCTGAATGGGGTTACACTCCCTCTGAAATCTCAGGCTCGCAGCCTTGGTGTTCTCCTGGATTCAAGTAGGAGCCTGGATGCCCAGGTCTCAGCAGTGGCCAGGAGTGCATTTGCACAGTTAAGACTTGTGTGCCAGCTCTGCCCATTCCTTGAGATATCAGATCTGGCTTGAGTGAGACATGCCTTGATTACATCTCCACTCAACTACTGTAACGTGCTCAGAAACTGTTCAGAAACTTCAGTGGGTTCAAAACGCTGCAGCCAAAATGCTGACCGAGGCCAGTTATAGGGTGCACATAATTTCCTTGTTAAAACAGCTCCACTGGCTACCTATCCATCTCCGGGCACAATTCAAAGTGCTGGTCATGACCTATACATCCCTATATGGCTTAGGTCCAGGCTACTTGAGAGACCATATCCCCCTGTACAAACCTGCTACATATCTCCCTGTACAAACCTGCTGGGGGAAGGCTTTCTTTCAGTCCTACCCCCATCCCAATCTTGCCTGGTGAGGACGAGAGAGGGAGCCTTCGCAGTGGCTGCTCCCACTATGTGGAACTCTCTCCCTTGGCAGGCTAGGCTGGCCCCCTCCCTGCTCTCCTTTCACCAGCAGACAAAAGCATTTCTTTTTAAGCAGGCTTTTATGTGAGCTTGGTAGCTTTTTATTTATTTATTAATTTGTTTTAAAAATTGAATATTGTTTTAAGCTTGTATAACTTTATATATTTTTAATGTTTTTAATTGTTTTAAATGTTTTTAATATTTCTAATTTTGGGTCACCTTGGGTCCCATTCCAGGAGAAAAAGCGAAACACAAATCAAATAAATAAATAAATAAATAAATAAAATTTCAAAACTAATGCAACAAGTGGGGAGAGGCATTATTCCATTCCCATTAGTCCTAAAAATTCCTACTGGGTAGTAAAAAGTAACAGGTAATGCAACCTACTGATGCAAATATGTTCTTCCTACCATCTCCCATCCTATAGTATCCCGAAGTAGTTGTTTTTGTTATCGCAGCTGCTGCAGCTATACATGTATTCAAGTGGACTACAACTTATGGTGACCCTACTGTAGGGTTTTATGGGCAAGATTTGTTCAGAAAGGGTGATATTTCTTTCCTTGTAGAGTAAGAGATGGAAATCCACTCACTGGGTTTCCATGGCTGATCAGATCACCCAATGGGTTTCCATGGCTGATTTGAAACCTAGTCTTCCGGCAGCGTAGTCCAACATTCAAATCACAATATCATTCTGGTTTTCATACAACCCTGTATCTACCCCTGAAGTCTCTTATTAGGATCAACATATCCCCTGGATTGGTGTAAGTTGGGACATGAAAGCCTGCATTGGATGAGGAGACTAGAGGAATATAGTAGGGCTGCCTCTATAAACAAAAATGCTTTTTTACTTGCACAAACTATCCTTAGATCTATGCCAATACGTTCTATGCCATAGAGAGAAAAATGTCAATGTGCGCTAGGCTACCCGCTTCATCATTACAATATACAAAAACAAAAACAAAACAAAAACAAAAAACCACCAGAATTATTTCTAATATGTGAACAGGAAGCATCGCTCTATGTGTCACTTGGGTGCAGTTTACAAATGTATCCTGTTTCCTCCAAAATAAACTAGGAGAAATTTCCATTACTCCCTTAATGACTGAGGAATCATAGCGTTAAAAATTATACAGCTTTTTCAAAAGTTATTGATGCAATAGCTCTACTAGTGAAAAAAAAAGGCATGAAATTATTAAAGGAAAATGCTTCTGAATAAAGCATCATGAATGGAGAAATAAGGTGCTGTCTCCTGTGATTACAAATAGTATTCTGTAATCTGTAAGAGTGCTGTGCAGAGCAAGCATTGACAGGGAAGTTAAGTTTCTTTCCTAGTGCAAATTCTTCACATTTCACATTCTCAGAAGTCCCAGCTTTAAAAACAAGTACACTGTGAAGATGTGCTTTAGACATGGCAAACTAAGCAAGCAAGCAACATGCTTTGTATTCCCATTAGGATTTTACAGTTCTGCTGGTTGCCTAAATCTAGTATTCCTTACTCCCTTTGCAGCAGCATAGTGTTATGTGTAACAAATACTGCTGAAAGATGCTGTTTGGAGCCATACACAGAGTTCATGCATAAAAGCACCCTTTGGCAGGCATTAGTGGGATATTGTAATATATGATCGCTCTGGCAAATGCCCAAGCACCCTGTCTCACAACCTGTTATATCATATCTCTAATTGCAAGTCACTGCAGCAACATTAAGTGTTCCTCAGTGATAAAGTGCCTCCTTTAGTAAGAGAATTCCCCCTTCACAGTTCTCAAAAGCCACCTCTCTGTAGAGAAAATCATGAAGTTCTACGTTTGCAAGATTTAACAAGAAGCTGAAGTAAAAAAACAGAGAGAGAGAGAGAGAGAGAGAGAGAGAGAGAGAGAGAGAGAGAGAGAGATGCTGAATCAATCAAACTATTCTTGACATGACCTGGGACATGTGGGATGGAGGTTCACAGGTGAGGGATGTTACACACATGTAAGCATATGCATGTGTGCGCGTGCACACACACACACACACACACGCACACACACATAGATACTATTTGGATTCTATCCAAATATACATAAACAGGAGCAGCCTATCATACCTTACAGCAAGTGAACAATACCGTAACATTACAGTCATACTTTGTGGAAAATAGCTTGTTGTTTACTCACATTCTGTTCCCCATACATGATGAAAATGCTGAATGTTGAGGTTTCAACAGAAGCCTTTTACTCTGTTTTAAACATTTACCCAGAATCTTTCAAGGCAAAGCATTAAAGAACCACCCCTCTAATTCCATATGTTAAAGGTATAACAAAGAGATAAGTTTGATAATTTTAAGCAATACCAACAGATAGCTGATGTCTGTTTCACAGGCTGTCAGTTTCACAAATGGACTACAATCAGTGGTTTCAAACTTAAAGTCAGCCAATGCATTTTTAAAAGCACCACAATGAATCTAACCACCAACCTTTCTTATACACAAATAACTCCAAAAGGAAAAACAAATAATGCTGTTCTCATTTAGCGGTTAATATATAGTCATTATTAAATGCTAAAACTGATCCATGAAAATAAGTACAATACATGTAGTAGACACTTCAGTACGTACCTGGGAAACCCCCTTGTACCATTGCTGTATCAGTATGCACTTCAAGGTATCTGCATTCCTGACAAACATTCAAATGCTGTGAGCAGCTCTGGTCCTCATCACACCACGTACACGCACACACAGAGAAAGAGACTCAGAGCTCGTCTTTCTTCTGACGACCTTGGGCCTGACTGAGAGATTTCCCTTGCTTTAAGGGCAAGCTGTCAGCTCTCTTTCTATGATGAGATGTGATCAATTACACTTAATTTCAAGCTTTGCCCACAAGCAAACAGTTACAGCTGTCGGCAAAACTGCCAGCACAACTATGCAGGGAAAAGCAATTCACTGTTTCCCACATCTGACCCACTGCTGCTGCTGCTGCTGCTGCTGTTACGTTGTTGCATTGCTGCAGATCTCTAATATTTGAATGCCATCCCCTGTCCCAAAACACAACTCAGCTTAACACAATACTGTCCCCTTTCCTTCTCAGTTAGCTACAGCTAATAAGATTCTTAATGGCCCACTCTTAATTGCATAGAAATGGTTCATAAACATCCAGTCACATAGATTTATAGGTACATGTTTCTGCTTCCAGTCATCAGAGAATGCCTGTCAGCCTTGCAGAGTTGGCTAAGTATTATCTTCCAGATTGCACATTATCAGAAATGCAGCAGAAGATTGTGTTGGCATTCCAGAAACAAAACTGTCCTCTCAGCCAGCCTAAATCCTTATCTTTGACATGCAGATTCTAATACACTTAATGCCTTTTCAGTAAAATGCAATCATATCATTATATTGAAGAAATGCATTATTATTTTATTTTTACATTAAGTAAATAAAGTTATATATGTATGGAGCAGGAAATTAACACTTGCAACTCCCTATTGCTATGTGCTTTACGCACTGACCATCGTCCCCACATCTGAACAGCGTCATCCTCAATCTTTCCTTTTGGATGTGCATGAACATGTGCATATCGGTATACCTACCATCTGCTCAGTTTATTAATTGAGAAACAGCTGCAATGTTGTTATCAGATACAAGTCCCCTAATAGTTCATAGGGAAGCAGAGACTGGAAAGTTACTTTGAAGAAGAAGAAATGTAGTGATACTCTAAAGGCATTTATGATCAATGGAAGGATGATGCTCTGGGTTCAAGTTATTGACGGCTTCAGGATATCATTACATCCATTCTGATTAAATGTAAATGTCAAAGCTTTGTCAGGCATTTTCAATATTCTACTATGGCAGCAACACTTATAAATGAGTTATGCGCATGCACTTACTGAAGAAATTAAGAAGGTCAAACCAGGGAAAGCACCAGGTCCAGATGGATTACCTGCTAAGTACTACAAGAAATTTGAAGATGAACTACTCCAACCAATAAAGATAGTGTGTGATGAGATATTAGCAAGAAGTCAAATTCAAATTCCAGATTCATGGAGAAATGTTTATATTACAATGATTCATAAGAAGATACAGATGAGGTATTAACAAAAAATGTTATCTCATTATTAAGTAATGACTGTAAGTTGTTTACCTTTATCCCGGTTAATAGACTGAAGAGGCAAATCACTCAATATTATTTATGCCAAAAAGACACCTATGAAGCAATGTAAGGACTGTTCTTAACATTACTCAATATTTGGAATATCACATTGATAAAAAGGTAGCTCTGATTTTCTTAGATGCAAAGAAAACAAAAATGATTATGAAAAAGTCTGGAAAGAAAGACTTAGGAAAAATGGAGAAAACGAAATCCCTTTTGGGGAGAACTGCGGCAATGTGTTCCCCAAAACTTTTATATTTTCAAATGATTCCCATTATAAAGAACAAAGCACCCTTTATGCAATGACAGAGAGAAATCTGCCATTTATATGGCAGACAAAAAGAAAGAAAGAAAGAAACTAGAATAAGACTTAAAATACTGTATGATCTGAAAGAAAGAGGTGGTCTAGGAATGCCTAACATTAAACTGAACTATGAGGCCTGTTGTTTTGTGTGATTGAACGAATGGAAAATGTTACCCTAAGAGGTGAGGGACATTGGGGTCCACCCACAATGTCAGTGTCTCCTTAGAATTTGGGGGAATTATAGCTCAAAGGAGGGCTGCAAGAGGAGGGTAACAGCAGGATCTTTTCTCCTTTGTATACAGTACTAACTGTAGAGAGGACTTCAGTTAAAGTTAACAAAGTATTTTATTTGAATTGACAAACATACAAGAACTCAGACACTCTTATGAACCATGCAAGTTATTGGAAAGGTAAGAAAGGTTGGATACAGAGAGACTGCGTGGAAAGGGTGACAGTTACCAGTCCTGAAGAAGGGGTCACAGCAGAGTTATTCAGACAGCATCTTAGGGCAGCATGGAGAAATGGCAGTCTGGAGCACCACACGTTACATATTATGTGCTACAATTGGCTGGGGTTGAAACTAGGGATTTTATACCCTATTTCACACCCTGAAGGTGTGCACTGACAAAACTGTGATGGCTTTCCTATGGGATTGACAAAGCAGTACAGAATGGACTGACTACTTAACTCCAGAGTGACAAAACATTGATGGGACTCATTACGATCTCTTAATGTTCAGTCAGGTAGGGTGTATAGGGAAGATCTCCATAGGGTAAGATTGAAGGATAGCCACTGATTGCTCACCAATCTGTGCATTCGTCTTTCATTGTATTCAAAAATGCCAAGAGCCTGAAGCAGAGAAGGAATTGGCATAAGTCCTTAGTGTTGGGTTTTCCGCATAATCCTATCTGAACTTTCATGACACCAAGCATGTTCTCTGGCCAGCATGACCGTGATCAAGTTCTCCAGTCATTAATAACTTCAATTTATGAAAATCACATATCCTGTAGGAGCAGTGGTAGGGTATGGCAACAATAACACTTAGAAATAAAAGACTTTTGGATCTTGAAGGCCATAACTTCAGATTTGGATGGCATGGTTATTTCTCACATGATATAGTTGATTTTAAAAATGATTGCAGTAGGAGCTTTTCCTGCATGTGTGGAGTAAATATAAACACAGATTTTCTTCTTCACAGCAGGAAGCCCCCCCTCCCCCAGGAAAGAATGAGTTAAAAATAGATTGTTACATTATGAGGTTTACATATATTTTGAATGAGATAATTGGGAGATCAAAACAAGGGAGAAACTTCTTAAGGAAACTAAAGATCTTGGTTTGTTTGCTCACATTCCACTTAAAGACAGATTTAATCATGATAAGAGGGATCACGCTATACAGTTTGGAGGAAATGAGTTTTATTTCAAACTGTGTAGGGATCATGACCATATAATTATATTGAAACCAAGACAGAAGATGAGACTGCCAAGCAATATATGATAAGGTAGGCCCAAAATTTTGGGTGCAATGTACTGTTGAAGGAATGGGAAAAACGTGATCTAAAGATATAAAATTTACTTTATGTGCTAATGTGTGTGCATGTGCGTGTGATGTTCTGCTTGCTTTTAACTCCATACAAGTTTTCAAAAATGTTCAAAGCATCCCTGGGAGTACCAAGGTAAAGAGAGTTGTTTTTTTTCACATGTCACGGATTTCTAAAAAGGCGAAAAGCTATTGGTCTAAAATATATATATATATTATATATATATGCATGCATGCATGCATGCATGCAAAAACTTTAATGTAATGTAATGTAATGTCTCCAGAAATGTTTCTGTTAGGTATTACGGATAAGGATTCAGATTGTAAATATTAACCTCTTCTTTGTTATATGACAACAGCTGCAAGAATATTGTTTGCACAAACCTGGAATCAGACTGAAAAACTGGCAATAGAGGACTGGATTGTTCAAACTGTGAACTATAGTTAAATTATTGTGGCTCTTATAAAACAAACCAATTGAAGATGTTTTGAAAGACTGGAACTTCTTGAGCAATACGAACTCAAATTATGTAATAATCTGCAGTTATGGCTCTGTATGGATCTGTAAGGATAGTATAATGTAATCCTGCCTTCTTTTAATTTTAATTATTTTAATTTTTCTTTTCTCATTACAGTTTGGGGGAGAGTCAGAGCCCTTTTGTGTATTAGTGCATTCGTATTTTATTGTTTAGCTGTTTAGATTAAGGCCATTTCCGCATAGGGCGAGGGAATCGCCCTGCGCCACTACTTACCGGATCTTCTGGCGGTCCGGTCCGGTCCAGGGTGAGGAGGAACAGTGCGTGGTCGTCAATCCACACTGCTCTGGCGTCCAAAATGGCGGCTTTCGGTTGGTCGTGGGTCTCAACCAACCGGTGAAGCTCGCCAGCCTAAAGCCCGCCCTCGGCAGATCGCAGGCTCGCATTGGTGCGAGCCTGCGAATCTGCACAAGGGAGTAGGCTCGCAGTGGCACGCTCTGTGCTTCTGAAAGACCGGAAAAATCAGGTCTTTCAAAAGGACGCTGGAGGACCACTTGGGGTCGTTCCAGAGCGGACTGAGGTCCGGATCTACGGTAAGTAGTCTGAACCCAGTCTGCTCCAAGGTGCAGACGTCCTCCGTGGAGGACGCACTGCACCGTTTTAAATACCCCATGTGGAAATGGTCTCAGATTAGTTAGTAAGTCAATGTTTTGCAGGGGGGGGGGGTTAGTTTGTTGTTTAGTATTTTATTTTATTTTATTTTATTTTATTTTATGTGTTAATATTACCCTATGTCTACATTAGAAATGTTTGTTCTTTCTTGGAGTTCATGTCTAGGCAGTGTTATGTGATATTGTGAAAAATGGATAAATATACAAAAAATATGCACAAGTACTTTATAAACATTAAGGAACCTGAATACTCTACAATCACCAGATTCCCTTTGATCTTGGAAGCTAAGTAGGGTCAGCTTTGGTTAGTGGATGGGAGACCAGCACCAAATACCAGGAGGGATAGGCTATTTTTCAGACGAAGGAACTGGCAAAACCACCTCTGAGTATTCCTTGAAATTCATTGGATCACTGTAAGTTGACAAATGACTTAAAGGTATACACACACACACACACACATACACTTTATGTACTTTAACTAGAGGCAGAAACAGAATACACACCTGGGACACAGGTACACGACATACAAAGGGCAAGCATACAAGGGTGGACAGGGATAGAGCATATTCTACTGTCCTTTGAGAAAAATAAGGTGAGAAAGCTTATTCAAAGAAAGAAGACCAAAAACATATTAGTCACATAAATCCATTAAAATAAAGATTAATGACAGCAACAAAATTTAAATCCAAATTTTTAGCTTAAAGTGCTCGTTTTATCTGCCATCTCATAGGGACTGAAATAATTTCTAGTGCATTAAGAAAACCCAATATTCAGGAAATCATGTGTTTAAAGGCTACAGTTTCCAGAAAGATTTCTAAAGTTATCTGCCTTGTCCACATCAGATTCAGGAATATTTGCTGGTGACTGTAGTGACATCTATTGGAGAGGCAGCGTTCTGACTCCAAGACAGCAATAAACATTCCTGGTTTTATTGTTTGCTTCCTAACCATCAAACTATTGTTTTCTTCCCTACTGTGTCCTACTTTGTTACATATCTCATGTAAAAATTCCTAGACATCTACTTTTCCAATAGCTTCCCAGAGTAATCAGTTCAAGTTAACTGCCCATTAACAGATGTAGCAGCCATTTGTCAACTTCATACAAACATCTAGAAGAAAATTATCCATTTTTTAAATTCTATGGTGGCGTTATAAATTCCCTCCACAATACAAGGTATATCTAAGACAGCTTTCTAAACAAGCAACCCTCAGTGAATGCAAGAACATCCAGAATTGACCTTTCTTCCTTTGTAACTGTGGCAAGCCTTGAGCCCATAGTGGGTTCCAAACAAGGGACAGCAATTCAACCAGCGCATCACTGAATAAAGAATTGAACAGAAACTAGCTTGACCAACAAAAAATGCCATAATTTGCTTCAGTTTCCAGATTTCTAGCACTGTAGTAACTTAAATAAGCATATAGTACTTCCTGGCTCTTCCAAAAGGTTTGCTTACTGATCTGAACAGCACTTTGTCGCCATGTTTCCTGTGGCAGAAGGCCTTCCTGATGGCTTCTTCCAAGATATGGAACTCTTTGCCAAGGGAAGGTAGGTCAATTCCCTCCACTTTTGTCATTTCACTGGCAGGCAGATACCTTTTCATTCAAGTAGGCATTTTGCAAATCCCTGGGTAGCCAGCAAAGGAGCTTTTCATGGGTGGATGCTGTGTGCTTTTATAGATTAGCTTTTAAATTTCTTTTAACTTAACGGTGCTTTGTCATTCATAAAATGTTTTAATACTACAATTTGATTATGTTTTTAATATTCTAACATTAGAGGCTTTTATTCATGTCCACCCTTTAAGTCTTGTAAGCTGCCTTACAAGAGAGTTATGAGACAGCACTGCATAGTCGTTTGAGCACTGGAGTAGGATTCTGGAGAGCAGGGTTTGATTCCATGCTTGGCCAAGGAAACCTACTGGGTGACAACTTGAAGGCACACAACAGCAGCAGCAGCAGCAGCAACAACAAGCTGCCTTGCTTCCTAGTTTCTGGAGAAAGGCGGGATAAAAATCAAATCAAATCAAATAAACAAACAAGCAAGAAAGGGTACAAATCAAACCAAACAAACCACTTTTCACATTTGTCTTCGGCTCACCTCACCTCTTCCACAAATAGACAGTAACTTGGTTTGACATAGCTGTTATGGCAGGGGTTGGATTCAGTGGCCCTTGTGGTCTGTTCCAGCTCTATGATTCTATGAGTCTATGATTACTGCACTGCATCCACTTTCAGTTGTTACAGCAGGAAGGCAAAGCAGACACATTGGTGGTATTAGGTTATGACAGGGGTGAGCAACTGCCCTGTGGGTAGAGGTTATTTTCATCTGCCTCAAAAAAACAAACAAACAAAAACTGGCACCACTGGGCCAAACAACTGCAAACTGCAGTTGTTTGTCTCTTCTGAATTCATTTTTGGTCACTTTTGGTCATTTTTGGACCTTTTTGTTTTGAGAATTTGGTGGGGTTGGTGGAGCAAAACCACTGTGTTTTGCAGCAATTTTGAGCATTCTTGGTAATTTAGGAGAGTACATTCAGCATTTTTTAAAAAAATTTGGGAGTGGGCTTTGAGAGGTACTTGGGGTTGCAGAAGAAATATCTAGAAGCTCAGTGGTATAGCTGGGGGGTAGTAGGCACATCACTCCCCAATAAGTTTTCTGTCCCCTCAAATGAAATTTTCCTTCAGTACTCAATTTTCTAGCATTGCAGTAACTTCAGCTTGAGTATTTAAGCAGCAAGCAAAGTTACTAAGGGAGTGCAAATATAAGAGTTCTAAGTGTGGTTTTCAATGTATCCTCTCTGCAATGATTGAAGAAAGATTTCATTTGGTAGGCAGAATTCTTGAGGGCGAATTGAGGGGGAATGCCTTCATAGGGACCTCATGCAGTCCAAAGCCTACACTTTCCCCAGCCCTGCATTACAGAAAGAACAGGAACAACAACCACAACCACAAGAACAGTCAGCATGACGATGAAGGGTAGTTCATACAAAAACCATAGTAAGTCTCTCAAGAGGTGAAATTTCTCTTCTTCCCATGTTAGAGAATTTGCCATTTTCATCTGAAATTTATTTTCCCCAGTCACCTGTTCTCATTTTTTTCTCCTTCCATCATTCCTACCTTCCTCGTTGACATATGTTATTTGGTTTAGAACTCTTCCAATGAGTTTCTATGTAACCACTCTCTGAGGCACCTTTTCTTCTCGTTGGGGCTATCTTGTTTCTCCTCATACACATCATAACTTACCTTCTGTATAACTGTCATCTTCCTCATCTTCAGTTTCCACAGGACTTGATTTTTTTGGTCCTTTGTAAGGTGGTGGCAACTTCATGGGTGGTGGAGCCCCAGTTTTCTTCTAAAAAGAAACAAAAGAAATATATAAACACACAATACATTTTTGACCCCATTCAGAAGACCATGATTATAAAATATTGATTGCATACTAGTTTACTGGGGAAAATAACTTATTGTAAACACACATGCCAAAACAGTGATGGTTGCATGGGACTTACATGACAACATATATTAAGATTTTGACAAGATTTGAATGCATTGTAGATAAATAGATAGATAGATAGACAGATAGATAGATTTGATGTACTTTTCAAAATAATATTTGCTACGTACAAGTTTAATAGGCATTGTAAACTGTAGTATTTTATTTAGATTAACATAGCATGGTGTAGTGCAGAGCTTTCCAAATTTATCATGTTGGTGACACACTTTTTAGACATGCATCATTTTGCAACACAGTAATTCAGTTTTACTAGCAAACCAGAGGTTAAACTAACTCTTTATAAGAGATACAGACATATGCATAAATTGTAATAACAAAATGTATGGGGACATAACATATCTCATGAAAAGCTTTCATATATTTTTACAAATATATGATTTATAACTAATAATATACATTTCCAAGATTGTAGGTGACACACCTACACACTTCAGGTTACACACTAACATGCTGTGGCACACAGTTTGGAAAACCCTGGTGTAGTGGTTTGAGCATTGGAATATGGCCCTGGAGACCAGGGTTTGATTCTCCACTTGGCCATGGAAACCCACTGGGTAATCTTGGGTGTGTCACACACTTTCAGCTCCAGACAATCCCATGATAGATTTGCTTTAGGGTTGCCACAAGTCAGAAACAGTTTGAATGCACGCAACAACATCATCAATATATTACAAAACATTCAATGAATTCCGATTACCTGACAGAAGTAAAGACACTTTCGATAATGATGCATATAGGGGTTCATCTTGGGTCAAAGGAAAACAGTTCAGGGGCTGTGCAGGAGATACATCCACACATCTGTTTCTCTGGCTCTAAGCGACTGACTCATTCCCGAGCAGCAGTTGTACTAAATTACACTCAGTCACATTGCATGCAATCACAGTGCTAATAGCAAGATGCACTTAAGCAAACAAATGGTGAATACCCAAAGTCATGTGATCAACACAAGTAACTGGAAAATCCTTTATAAACAAGAGAGAATTATTACCCGAGGTTACATGCCATTTTTAGAAAGTTATTTCTCCAGCTCCCTACAGTAAAAGCTGCAACTTGATATATACTGTTCTCATTTTATTTGAACAATCTACATTCATTTTAAATACAAATTATTCCAATCAGCAATACAGAGTGGAAGCTAAATGCATAAACTGAAGAAGGCTGCAAAAAGATAGCTGCACCTTATCTGAAACTGATTTCCAGAATTAAGGTGTTCACACGTATGTATAAAACAAATTTCATACAGTTGATAGCAAGTGTATTTTTTTAAAAAAAAATCAGACAAGGCAGAGTTATCTCTTTGATAAATAGCTTTCTAACAAGAATACCACAACAAGGTGCCATTCTATCGAAATGAGAACTTTTCAATCACAATAGTAATGAAGGGAAACACAGGAGCTGAAAAGGAACAGATGCTACTGTTTATGCATATACATCATATTTGGATGGGTCCTCCACATTTGCTAGAGTTAGGGGCAAAGAACACTTGCAAAAGTGAAAAACTGCAAATATCAAAATGTGGCAGGGAAAGGGAGCTGAGGTATATTGGAGAGAATGGGTACCAAATCAGGGAAAGGAGAGGGAAAGGGGATGGGGGTCAGCATAGTAGCCCTACTACTCTTGTTTTAAATCTGAAGTTGTCATGCGTTACCTGCCTGTTCAAGAGCTCAGGCCCCATTACTTTCTGACCTGCATTCAAATACAGTATTGATAAGCATCATGAAGATGATCTGTCTGATCTTGTCTTGAGATAAAGAGGAAATAAAGCTTTGTTTGTTTGAAGTATGCCTTCCAAAGATTTGAAGAGTATGAACAAGAAATGAACTCTATTCCTGAATTACTTTCCTCTTTAACTAGAGAGACTGAGTATAGCTCAATTGGGTCAAACCCCAAATCTGTGCTAATACACAGGAACAGTAAAGGTTCACTTATCAAACTCAGAAGTGCATGGATTATGTGATTAGCTTGTTCTCCCGATATTTTCAGTGCTCCTGGATGTTCCTTCGAAAAAGAATTTAGGACAGAACACTTACTCAGTGGCTATGTCCGTCTGCTTCAGGTTTTGCAATTCTTATGGACATTTTATTACAAAATTTAACTCAAATTGAAACCCTTACTCACGGAGAATGTTCCCTACAGCTGAAAGAATGGTGGGATTGCAGCGTGTTTTGAAAGGTATTCTTAGGTTGTCAGTTCAAATCTGACTGAAAGGAGCAAACTCTATTTGGGACCATAATGCTCTCCATAATAAAGATTCCAGGTTTAGGCCTCAACAAGTCCAGTTAAAAGGTCAGATCAGTGCAGCAGATGATGTGAAATACCTCTGCTTGAGGCACTGGAGAACTCCTGATGGTCAGAATACAAAATACTGGTCCAGTTAGATCAGAACTCAGTCGTCAAGAATTCTGGGAGCTGCATTCCAACAATATCTGAAGAATAGCATAATTATCACCCCTAAGGTATCTGATCTTGTATGAGAGCTTGGACTAATTTACCTTCTTGGATTAAAACTTAGATAATTCCTCAGACAGCAGAGTTCTGGTCCATAAAAGTAACTTTTCTGATGTTAGTCCATTTGAAGGAAACTTCTTAAGTACCCTCTCCTTTGGCTCTATTTACCAAATGTGGAGGATGATATGAGTTTTTTGAAACTGGAGTGGTACTTGAGAAGGCTCAGGTAATTTCGTTTTTTTGTTTTTGTTTTGTATGGGTCAACACAACATAAACCAATTACAGACTTGCTCAGTTAACTTTTAAATGGCAGTTTCTAGTAGCTTAAAAATAATAAGACTTCAGATGTGACTCTACCTTTCAAGCATGTGGCAATTACTATGTATTCAATTACATTTTTTAAACAATGAGTTTACCAAGACTTTCATTCAGCCGCATTTTATATCAGTGAATTCATTTCATTGGATCAGTATATGCTCCGATAATTAAGAAATAAAGACTACCCCCTCCCAAATATCTGCACAGAATCCAATGAGGATCTCCCCATTACCTGCTAGCTATATTTTTTTATTAATTAATATAACAAGACAGTATCTTTATTTCTACTTCTCTCTTGATGGTATCTTTTCAACAATATTTTTGAAGCTTCTCTTTCCTAAGCAGAAGTTCCAATCAGGACTCACATGACAACATCCATTTAAAAAGTGAGCAAAATCCAAAAAAAGGGGGGGGGCAGGAGAGATTCTTATACAACATAGAAATAAGCTTCTCTTCAGATATGCAACTGTGCAATGACAATTTGTTCATTGCCTTGGGCATACCAGCGGAAAGCTAGGATATAAAACAAATGGGTTCTGCTGCATTTTGGAAAAGCTAAACATCTCTCAGCACTGTTTATAAGAGTCTATTGGAAAATTTACTATATATTCTTGATTTCTGTTTTATGGTACAGTACCTGGAACACTGGGATTTTGTCACTGAGGCATCTAATCATATACCAGCTTTGGAATTCATGTATTTCATTAGCCTTTGATCACATTCTTACATACATATGTGCATTATTAGTTCTCTGCATGATGAATAGGAATGCTTACTGCTAATAAAAAAGAAACCATTAGCAGAACAACCACATTTTGCTAATGTTATGAACCACCAGGAATACTGCATAATTCAACAGTACAACTTCTACCCAGAGGCCTGTGTAGTATAATTTTAAATTTTATTTCTGGAAAAAGAAATCTGCTTGAGTGGTATCTTTACAATGAAATTGTGTTTTAAATGGGAAGCTGGGGAATATCTCAGTGCTGTAAGGAACTTACTTTACAGATATGGATTTGTTGCCTCTACAATGTAGACAGGAACTGATCAATGATAAGTGGAATTTCTTTAGCGATCAAGAAAGAAAATAACTTCTACAAACACTCAGTCTCAGTGGCACATCGCCAAGATCCAGTACACGCACATGTGTATGAGCTAGCATGCATGCATATTTGTAAAACTTATGATGCTCTGAAAAGCCCCATCCAGACCTCCCAAAACAGGTTTGCATACATACACGTTTAGTTCAAACATGGCATCCCCAGGGTCATGTAATGAAGCTCAATAATGTGAGACAGCTGGGGTTCCCTGGAACTCTATGGTTCCATAAAATGTTGCTAGATATTCCATGAGAAATCATGTTTGAAAAACAAGAAACTTTTTTTTTTTTGGTGGTAGATAATTCTTATGCAAGGTTTCCTCAAAACTTGAAAATTATTTCAAAAGTATTTCCTCTGAGATAAAAACGGTTGAAAAAGCCTGCTCTGAACAGATAAAAAGAAATATTTGTCTCCATCTTCTGACTCACCAGCAAATACAGAGTTTAAAACATTTAAAATGACAGTGTTATATTACATGATTTACTGATTTTCTCATCTGACCTAGATCCATTGTGACTCTGATGAGCACGAGAAAATAAAAATGAATTAAGAACTATGTATTCAGACACGGAAGAATGGATATCATTGAATTCAAGTCAATAGCTGCAATACTGGAGCCACTCTATTTTTTAAAGGAAAAAGTAATAACATTCCACAGAAAGATCCAGGCTTTCAGATCTGTGAGAATTATTTAAAATTGATCATGTGAGTTGAGAAACATTCCCTACATAATTATTTTTGGCAAAGGACCACTTCCAGATGTACTTCAAATCTCCCCGGTTCTTCCATAACAACAAAAGAATAGGCTGTTCAGCGTCATACCTCTTTGACATTTACTGTTACCATTTATGCAACCCATTTGCTTGCAGTCACATTTTACTTGCCACATAGAGGTTAAGGAGTTTCCATTCTATTAGCCTATCATACTTGCAACATTTCAGATATGAGGAAGGAGAACATGTCGTTTTCAGATGTGAGAAAGGAGAGCATGCCACCAGAGCACTCACACTGTGCGCGCGCATGAGAGGGGTAGCCCCGTTCTCCAGCACCACCCTCTTGCTTCATATTCCCTCAGTGCTGGGCCTGTGGCTAAGCAACATCAGAGTGTGGTCAAGACAGCAAAATGTATTAACGAGGAAGAACATACAAGCTAGGGGATGCTGTAGCAGTTTGCTTTCTGCCTGAGCCTACTGGAAAGGGCAAGTTTCTGCTCCTCTCCTCTCCTCTCCTCTCCTCTCCTCTCCTCTCCTCTCCTCTCCTCTCCTCTCCTCTCCTCTCCAGTGAGTTAGCTACTTCTGCACTTTGAAATCAGATTGTACCAACTGAAGTAAACTGAGGACAAAAGGGGAAAGTGAGGAGGAGAGAGAAACTGGGACATTTTAAAAGGAGTTCAAAAAGTAAGATGACAGAGGATTAATCAGGACTGTCCCTGCCAAACTGAGATAGTAGGACTCAACTACTTCTCATCCCATTCAGCCCCCTATAGCAAACAGCTAGAGTTCACTGGTGTAGCACATACTCTGCACACAAAAGGTGCAGGTTCAATCCTCGGCCCTTAGAAGCAGGGCTGAGAAAATCTCCTGTCTGAAACCCTGAAGAGAAGAAATACTGAGCTGGCTAGGACAATGGTCTGACTAAAGGCATCGGAACTCCAGAAGAATGTGTTCCTCTTCTATTAGAGGCACACATATTATGAAACTGTGTTTGTTCCTGTTAATAGCTTGCAATAGCATGCTTTGCATCACTCGCTCCATCCTAAGGCTGGAGGCAAAGGGTAAAATCATCAGCTTAGCATTCATGGTTGATTTCACTGAAACTTAGGCTGGAATAAATACTGCAGCTTGTGTCTATGAACGAGAAATACATTCCCATTCTGCTGAAGACTGGTTCCTTTGCAAGGGATGCCAACTTCTAGTAATAGTAAATGTTTTATTTATGCTCACCCAGTGATACACACCGATTTAAAAATCAGGTCCATCCGCTGCAGAAAGCAGCAATCTCACACAAGTTTGCTCTTGTTTCATGCTTATCAGCCCACTGTGAGCATAAGGATTATTTATCTCCCTACTTTAGGCTAGTTTTCAGCTTGATAAACTAGAAGCATGCAAACGAAGAAACAAGTCACCAATATAAAGAAATCATTCTGATTTATCTCTAAGAGGCATGCCCATCACCATTATTGGAATACCCATCACTATTGTTGCTGTTAAGACTCAGATGCCATATAGGCCCAAAGCTGGATGCATGCAGCTCTTTGTGTGCTCCCTTGCCCCAAATAAATGAAATAAAAAAATATGAACAGACAAGAAAGTTTTAGCCTAAATCTAATTGTTTAGTCCCAACTAGAGTAGACCCATGGATCAATGAAAACCTGGTAAATTAACAGTTTTGTAAATGCTACTGATTCTGTGGATTAGGTTAAGACTAACAATTGGACCAAAACTTTTTGACCTCAATAAGGTTTATAATTTCTTTATTTCCCACTTTTCTGCCAAAATGGGGTCTCAAGGCAGCATGCTAGTTAGTTCAATTGTTAGTCTTAGCTTAATCCACTGAATTAGTTGAATTTACCTAAGTGTTAATGCTATATTGCAAACGCACACATACCCAGATAAAAAAATAAGCTGCAATATTAAAAAAAAATCTAGCATTAAAACATTACTGAAGTGGAATCAGTTTTGAAAGCATACGAATTAAAAACACATGCATACATTAAAAGTCCCTTCCTAACGAACCACTCAGTCAATGGCTCAAAGTCTGTCTGAATAAAAAGTTTGCCCTAACTAACCCTGGACAGGAATTCCACAGCCTGGGAGCAGCCATCTTAGTCCTTATGCTTCATGTATATCACACAGAAAATAGGGAGATGAATACAGAGAAATAGAGATAGCAGAAAAGGGAAAATCACTAGCGAATGAGTAATTAGCAATGGTAATCACCCTGACTGAAACCAAATGTGCCTTGTAGGCACTCCATTGTTCTGGCTTTCTAATACAGTTCTGACTTAGAAATTTCTCAGGGGAAAAGTCCATAGCTGATGTGCATGCATGGTGTGTCTTAAAATGTTATGTTTTCCTTTATGTCTTGACAGTCTACAAGAAAAGATGCACATGCTAAGTGGAGCCAGTTATTTTGAGGGTGTTACAGCTGCATGAAAGAGATATCTTTCACATCTTACCCATAGATTAGTGCTCAGTCCTTGGACTATAAAATGTAAAAGACTATAATTCAGAAGGTGAAAAGGGGAGATACGTTGTATGTGAATGCCTTTTTAAAAAGATGACAAAATACAGAGAGTGAAAATGAGCCCACTACCTTATTACTGGGGTTGCTATATTCACAGTCCAAATCTGAGTCATAATCCTCATATTATGCAAATCAGATGAGCTAATTAATCAACTGAGACTCCTTCAGCATACCTAATTTATCTAATTTCCAGAAGGTACCTCTGCTCCTGAAAAGGTCTAGAAACAGCAGCAAGGGGAAACATAATTAAAGGTCTTTACCTGGCCATATTTCCACCAGAACATTATTTCTCTGAAGCAGCAGCCTTGAAAAGTACATTGCAGGAAGGTAACTTCTACCCATCACATTACTTTTCCATAGATGTTAATCTTTCTTCTTAATTAAGAACTTCTGCTTGTAGGATTAGTGAACTGTCTTCTGTAATTGTTATTGTCTGTGTATATTTCTTCCAACAAGCACACAGAACCATAAAAAATGCAAAACAATAATCTCACTTCTCTATGCAATACCCTTTTTTCTCTCTTCCTAACTCACCATCCCAGTCGGGAATTTGAGATTTCACACCGATTACTCCTCAGACTCAAAAGAAAACAAGTATGGCCAATAGACCATCTAGTCCTTAAAACAAGACAGTGGTCAATCTTGATAAAACTGAAGACAATCTGAAATCCATGTCTCTCAACAATAGAAAAACCTTTCAAAATAAAGTTGTTGTTGTTGTTCAAGTTGTTTCTGACTTATGGAGAACCTAAGGTGAAACTATCACAGGGTTTTCTGGGGCTGAGAGAGTGTGATGCACTGAGAGTGTGTGATGGGTTTCCGTGGTTAAGCAGGGAATTAAACCCTGGTCTTCAGGGCCGTAGTCCAAAACTCAAACCTCTATATCACACTGGCTCACTCAAAACAAAGTACCTCACCTAAATTCTTGTTTTTCCCATTCATGCTCTTTGGCTTAATTGGCTGCTTGGCCCATTGGCTCCTTTCATCTCAGTTTATTCCTTTGAACCACCTTTCTCTTCCACTGCACCTTACTCCTTTCCTAGCATCTCACGGGTAGTCCTACCTCAGCCCATTGTGTCAACATTCTTCCCTTTTTGGGCTGTTTCTTCCATTATTCTTGGGTTCATTTACTTTTTTCAGTTCCCAATTCCTCTTCATCTACCAATCTAAATCTGGTATAGTTCCTTTGCGTGACCAGATTTCGTATATATCAGTGGCAGAGCTTGGAGTGCATGGGGGGGAGCATGGGGCATGGCCGTGGTGCATGGGGCAGGGCTACAGTGTGAGGGGGCAGGGCTACGGCACGCGGGGACAGGGACCAAAAATATTGCCGCCCGAGGCAAACCACCCCATCGCCCTCCTGTCCCTACATGACTGGTATATATCTATCTGAATGCCTAAGTAAAATAACTAAATAAAATGAAGTGTTTGGTCTACTGGTATCTAAAAATTCAAGCCTGACTTGCTTCAGTTTCTCCCCACCAGCATTCCTACGGAGAAAGAGCATTAGATTAGAGACAACCTAAAGAATTAAAGTTTCAGGCAGGAATTGCACAGTTTAAAGCAAATCTGTGTCTAAAAGAAACTCCCACCATATATTAGAGATGGGAGCAGGCAGACAAAAGAAGATGAATTAAAAGGTGAATCAGATTAAAGATGTGTTTGTAATTACAGCAAAAAATCTTGAACAGCTGGATAACCTTGGAAGAGGAGAGAAGGCTAGAGCAATGAAGAACTAAAAGTGCCTCTTTTAAAACAGATCTTAGTGCAGAAATTGAAGAGGCCCTGTCAATAACAGATTCCAGAGAGATGGGTGTTTCACTTATGCAGGAAGGGAAAGCTTCAGAGCAAGAGTCTGGGAAGTTCTGTACTAAGGACCAATACCTGGCAATTTTATTCTAAAATGTAATGCATCACAGCAAAACCCTTAGGGTTCCCTAGAACAAGTTACTCTCACAGTTACAGTCTTTAGCTCCTTGCACAACCGCCCACACAAGTATAATCCAGCACAACGAATTAGGTGGTTTTATCTCTGTCAGCCTTAAATCTGACTCAGGTCTAGAAATAATGAATGAAATTTAGGGAATTCTGGACACAGCCACAGTCATGGAGTAAAACAAACTGCTTCATTCTCATGTACTTGAGAGACTCCTTCCTTTTACACAACTTATTTTACACTCTAAGCCTCAGTAAGAGCTCTCACAAAGGTCCTTTGTGCATGTGTGTGGGGGGGGAAGGGCGAAAACACCCTAAAACGGAGCTTACCGGCAGCCAGGTAAGTCTGTCGCCACGCGGAGCAGCGCGAGCTCGCTGCTCCACAGTCCTCTGGCGTCCCAAATGGCAGCTTCCGGTTGGTGGAGGCTCTCCACCAACCAGAGAAGCTCGCCAGCCGGAAGCCCGCCCCCGGCAGATCTGCAGGCACGCACTTGCGCGTGTCTGCAAATCCGCGTCGGAGCTGGGCGACGGAGCGGCATGGGACTGCGCACTCCATGCTTTTTAAAAACCTCGAAAAAGAGGTTTTTAAAAAACATGCAGCGCGGCTAGTTCCGGCCGCTCCTGAGTGGATTCTGGTGTGGAACTACAAAAAGTAGTCCACGCCAGTCCACTCTACGGTGCAGAAGACCTCCGTGAGAGGTCGCTCTGCACCATTACAGAAGCCCGGTGTGGAAATGGCCAAAGATACCATCTATGCCTCACATTTAGGGTTTTACAGGAAAAAGAGAGGCTTTATTTAATACTCCTGCTACTATTATAAAACACCTTCCTACTGTGGAATCTCAGAATTTTTCATAAACACTGAAAACACACATGCTCATTCAAGTGGATAGAGCTGGGAAAACCAAAGCTATTTTAAATTTAGGTGACTTCATTCTGTTTTGCTGAGTTTAATTTTTTCCCTTTGTGTTCTTCATTCTCATGCCAAAAGGGGCCAGTTATAACTCTATAATTTAAAATACCCAATACTGTTGTTTAATATACAAAGCACTGGCATATGAGTCAGGTGTCCCTACTCTGACTACAAAAGATTTCAGAGTTAAGAATGAACCAAACCTACATACTATTTTCATCCATGTAAAATTGAAAATCTGACTGGCAGCCTTAAAAGTCCAACCTATGTACTTTGAATTCAGTTCAGAAATTCAACTAGATAAAAGTGAGCCCTGTTGAATTCAGTGGAACTTACTTTCAAGTGGATACACAGAGGACTGAGCTAAAAATGGCTTAATTAGAATCTCCAATCCTTTCCCAATAAAAACAGCTATTTATGACTCACTCACATACGATCAGTAACCCACTTCTCTTTTGCTCTAATTAAGCAGCCACTGAGTTATGACTTTTGCTGTTATCTACTTTCACGCATGTCACATCATAAAAAGCAGTATAGAGATCAAGTAAACTGTAAATGGTTTTTATTTGACTTACAATAAAATGCTAGCAAATCTACAAAAAAGCCCAGCAGATATTATCCCTGTTCTTTCTTTCAAAGGGATTTATTCTTGTGTCTTAAAGGAAAAATTTATATTATACAGTGCTATATAAATCTGATTTTGGAAACTGGGAGATTATATTTACAATACCTTTCCAGCTTCTCCTGCTGTGTCTTGTTCTTTGTAATCTCTATTTTTCTTGGGATTTCTGATGGAAACTATCTGTAGAATACAAAGATATTTTAATTTTTATACTATATCTAATATATAATTTCTTATGGACAAGTGGGACATGAAACAGAACACTGTAAAAAAAATCTTATTCAGGATGCCAGCTCCTCAACTATACCATTTAATTATGATATATTTTAATTATAAGATATTTGTATTTTAAATGGTTTGTATTTTAATGTATTTGGTTATAATTTGTTTTTAATTGTATCTGTGTTGCACTCCACCCTGAGCCTTGGGGACAGATAGGTAACAACTATTATTATTATTATTATTATTATTATTATTATTATTATTATTGATCTTCCATTACATTCCATTCTATTACTGAATTCCAGTTTCTTCCTCTGCTTTTCATGGTTATTGGGGGTGCTCATTGAGATGTCTGGTATTTCTCTCTCTCAATTTTCTGAAATTTCCATACTTCTGAGAATTTAGGTTTTCCTGCAAGTCTGTTGACACTCAACTCTTAGCCTAGATGGCACTGTATTGATTACTGAAGCCTAGTCACTTAGAAAATAAGTCTGCTATTTACTAAATAATTTTTAGACCTAATTTGACGATGGCTACAAATGCAGCTTAGTTCTGATTCTATCTCTCACAAGGAATGTGATGTGCACTCCCTCTTGCAGTGGACTCAGATCTGTTCACTGCAAGGTATTTTTTGTTAATCAGTTTGTACCACTGGTGGAACCTGATCTAAAGTATTGCTGTTCAAATATGAAAACATCTTAAGCTCAAAAAACAACAGAAGTGATAAAAACTTATGAAAAAAGTAAACCTCTCTGCAGAATTCATTAGGTAACAACTGTGGCAAATCTTTATACCAGTGATAGGACAGTGACTGATTCCAAATCCCATTTGAAATCTACTCTGGAAGGCTGAAGAGTTTTTGGAACATAATGGGAGTGCCACATAGAGCAATAGTGGGAAAGAAATCATAAATGTTTTGCCATCGTTTGACCAAAGGCCCTGCGATGAAGGAAGGGCAGCTCAGGATCCATATCATTATGCTTGAGGTACATATCAGTTCTTAGTATTGTTGTTAATAATTAAGTATATCTTAAACGGTATGGTTATAAGGCAGTTTGATAAATCTGTGTACCAAGGGCCTAGAAAAACAGACAATCCTGAGGGCTGCCCCAAAGCTGCACTACTTCCATAGTCTCTGGTCACCAGCAAAGCTGGCTGAATTTGATGGGAGATGTAGTCCAAAACATCTAGAGGGCACCAAAGTGCTACTCTTGCCCTTGAGACCTGTACCCAAGTTTAGACATATTCAACTGCATTGTTCTTTATCAGAAATAAAAAAAGGTCTGGGATAATTTTAATTTGGATGTTGTAATTCTTGAATTTGTTCTTGAATGTCATCCACTCTCTTGAACCCTATGAAGTTCTAAGACAAGCTTTTTAAACTTATTTTAACATTATTATTATTATTATTATTATTATTATTATTATTATTATTAGCAAACAGTATGTTCAGGAAACAAACTGCTTTTCTTTAAATCCCATATTCTCAAAGAAACAGCATGCTATATTTGTAGCTGGATTAGGGAGTTTTAAAAAAAGACAGATGACTCACCCTTGGAACGGTAGACAGACTCTGAACAACAAAAACAATGGGGTTGCCTGCATTTTTGATAGCTTCCACAGCTTCTTCATGAGTGGCATTTCGTAGGTCTATTCCAGACACCTGAAGAGCAATGAACCTATTTAGATATTCTATACTTCACACAGTATGAGATTTTGGCAGAAGCTCCCACTTATTATTTCTATATGCCACCTTCCATATAAAATGTATTGTGGGTTAAACAATGAACTTCTGATTCACTGTTGTTGGGATTCACAGAATCCCGTTATTTTTTGTCCCAGTAATTACATTACCCAGAGACCAAAAAAAGTAGAAATCAATAGATTGATTGTGGCAATTTTTGTCCAGTTCGTAGAGAAAAATCACAATGGTTATGTGGCCAATAGCAGTAATTTGAGGACAGAGTTTACAACTGTACACATCCCAGGCCTACCTTGTACTTCACATTTCATGTAGATTCTGCAAGCAAAACACGACTCTTGAGGACTAAATTATCTGAGGGAGAGTTAAACTCAAGTGATTTCCATTTCAAAATATGATGCTTGACCCATTAGCCCATTCTATTTCAAAAGTAAGACCCTGTTTGTACTTACCTCAAGTATTTTATCTCCAGTTTTCAATGCTTTTGTTCTTCCTGCTGGGCTGTCTTCCAGGACTTGTTTGATAAAGATGCCTTTAAGCTCTTCACCATTCTTTAAGCACTTTATAACTGTATGGCCACCCACAATACTTATACCAAGAGACTCCTGGGGGTCTCGGAAAATTTCAACACTGCAGAGAGAATGACAATGTTTCAAACACAACAAATGTACACCACATGATTTTTGTTTAACTCTGTGGTTCTGACCCTCAAAATGTAACACACTTTCTCAGATGTTAACATAAAACTTTCAAAATGAGAAGCAATTTATGTGTTGCAGCACAGTGGGAATTGCAGAAAGCAAATTAATCAATGCTTTTGATGGAGAGCAAGGTATTCACACATTTAATGTTTCCAGAAGACTTACATCTGATGACATATATACCACCAATTCTATGTATGCAAAAACCTAGATGAAAATGACAACTGAATTTGTCTAGAGGCAACTGTTTGACGTTACTACATTTTATCATGAGAAATTTACTTCAGAGCAGGTTAGATGGATTAGACCAAGAGGTCTGCCACCTTCCTCTTAGATTTTTAAAACATACTGAAATGTATGTGTGCACACACATGTATCCAAGATTCTACATCCTGCTTGACACGCAGAGTAACACAATGCCCAATATGCTTTTCCTATTCTTCTTCATCGAGTTAATGGCCAGTAATAACCATGTTCCAGTGATTACCTCTGTCCTAGCAGGTTCCCAATATACCTACTACATCTAAACTTCTATAATGACTTAAATAAAATGAATCCAAGGCAGAGGATTCTCTTTCAGCAAGTTTTCCTGTAAGATGCTCTGAGCTTCAATCACCTCAAGTTTGTATATTTAGTGTGCAGTTAAAAATAATCACATAGCATTAACATATACACACAAACATATTTCTCTACTTTGTTACAGTAAATGAGTGTAAAACCTACTTTACATATTTCTGAGCCAGTATTTCTTTTAAAAAACCACTGCCACAGGTCATTGATATTGGGTCTTTCCACACATTACGCAGAAAGAAACCCAAATCTGGCATGAAATATCTGCTTCAGAGGGAGCTACATTAACTTGTGTCTCTAATGACTGCACTTGTACCATACATGTTTTAGGCATTTTTTTTTAAAAAAGAAAGTAACGAAATACAATGTATGACATTGTCCTACTTGTCAGAGATGCTAGTAAGGTAAGAAGGCAGGCTGTACAAGCAGATAGCAGAATTGTGCTCAGGAATACACAGGTCAACCAATAACATTTAATTGCATAGCCCCAGTGCAGTAGGAAACTGGCACAAACCAAAGAGCAACAGAATTGATATAAGCTTTTCAGCAGGACATCTGCTGAGCATTAATTGTATTGGCAGTATTTAGCAAATTCTACTCTAGAATGGTATAAAATAAGTGGTCAAGCAAACAGTCTCCTGCAAAGGATGAAAAGCAAGACAGGCAAGGATTATATATATTTCTTGCTCAAGGGCCTCAAATAATTTTAAAGTAGAAGAATATTGAAAGATTTATCAACATACATTTGAGGAGCTCCCCAGTGGCTGAAAACTGGTGTTTCTTCTCCTTCTCCTTCTTCTCTCTCAGGCAGTTCGCTAAATAAAATGGAAATACATTTCAGCTGCCCATACAAGCCACACAACTTCTATCTGCCTAATGCAACGTAGAATGCAGACATCAAATCTGTGTATTTCTTAGACTCCAAAGCCACATATGCTCATTTGCCTCTTTGGTAAACAGATGTTACTGAAGTTGAACAACAAACCACTTTTGTGTTCCTATTAACTAATTAAGATGACCTCTCTCTACAAATATACAAAGATCTTGATTTTGTTAAGTCAAGATGTTTTTGAATGTCAGCACAACAAGTATGCTAATTAGATGTTAGATACTTTCTTTTTGATTGTTGTCTAACTACAAAAGTAACAGAATGCAGACTCGTGCAAATGACCACATCTTCTCCTGAGAAACATCATGAAGTAGTTTCTACCAAGCTCTACCATCTACCATACATTTTACAACACATTTGCACCTGAGGTGTTTTCAAATCTTCCTTCCCTTGTCATACAGACGAGAGAACCATACCGTAAGGAGATGGTTTGATTTTATTGAGAATAAGAAGGCTTATACTGGAACTGTGTGATCACCTATATCAGTTTTCCAATGGGTAAAGAGGAGTATATCAAACACCAGGAGCAAATGTAGGCCAGAATGGCTGCCCCAAAGCAAACTCCTTCTTGCATATTATTACAAGGACTAAAAACAACTTTCAGTAACCTAATATTATGATCTCTATGTAATAGGTGGGAAGTGAGGCTGAGATACTAGGAGGCCTTAAGCAAATCATTGGGTTCATAAATGGGATGAGATGTAAAACTAGGGACTGCTTGGCCTAGCGTTCCCAATTATTAAATTATTTTAATACTCTTTGACAGCCAGCATGGTACAGTGGTTTGAATGTTGGACTATGACTCAGGACACCAATCCCCAGCCATGGAAACCCACTGGCTGAACTTGGGCAGCCACATACTCTCAGCTTCAAAGGAAGGCAAAGCAACCCCCTCCCCAAAAAATCTTGGCAAGAAAACCTCATGATAGGGTCACCTTAAGGTTGCCATAAGTTGGAAATGACTTGAAGGTACCCCATCACAACAACCTTTCCTTTGAATGTGTAAACATGCCTTTCTGCTAATCTTTACCTCCAGCAGATAGCTCAGTTAGCAAAACAGAATATCTTTACCAATGAGTATGATGTTTATGCTGTTGACAGTGAGAGGGCTCAATAAAAGATCACATTTTTTCTTAATAAAGCTAAATGTATTTCAGAAAAGAATGTAACCTGACAACTCAGGTCAATTTGAAGAAAAATAAGCAAACTTTTTAAAAAAATATGAACATCTCTTTTACCTCGATGGCCCCACTCTAAGGAGGGCAGAATCCTGGGTGCTTGAGATCTCATAGTCTTCCAGCTCCAGTTTATTTCTTTCAGTATCATCATCAAAGTATAAAAGATCTTCATGGCTATTTTGTATCTTGGCACCTTATAATAAAAAATGAGTTACTGTTGCACAATGCTGAGACTTTGATGTAAATAACTGTCTAAGAAGGGGAAACGCAAGTCAGGCAAAGAATACAGATAGCTTTATGAGTGTAAGTTCAAGGGCAAAACAGCAACACATATTCTAGACTTATTTGGCCGAAAGAGACTCATGTTTGACAACAGCCTCTGAAATTGTAACAGTTATGCCTCTATGATATACATATAAATGACAATCATATCTTCTTCCTTTCCAGGCTTGGAAAATTATTTCTAAGACAAATGAATGCAGGTCCCAGAACATCCTAACCACTGCCCAGGTAATTTTCTATGCTCTCCTACCTTCTTCTTATAATATTTTGGGAACTTGTATCATTCATAGTTATTCATGTCATCTCATTTCTCTGATCAGTTCAGCTAGCTAACAACCAGTGATGTAGAAAAGGAAAGGGAAAACATAGGACTCCATAAAATCTACATGTTCTAGAACTGATGGTGCTGCCCAGTTTGATACCTGTTTCTGCCCTGAGATACATAGAAAGCATTCTTTTTGATATAACTTTATTTCCTTATTTATTCCTATAGATCAATCCAAAACAACTCCATTCAGTTAAAAAGCTCTTGGGTAGAAGCTACATGGCAATTTGGGTTATGCTCATTATCCATTAATCATCTTCCAATACTGAATCTTAAGATCTATGTACATCCTCTCTCAATCTATAGTTTTACCATAATGCTTTACCAAAGTTTGAAGATGTGTAGTCAAAGCCCAACAAGTGACAGGAAGATAATGTGAGTTTGATGTAATAAGATGAAAGGAAGGTTTTTAATGCTTAGGGGAAGCTGTGACTTGTGTGTTTCCCAGATCCTATGCCCAATATTCCCATATATCCACAGATTTCACTTCTTTTTATATTATGCCAATACCCCCAACAAACTCCAAATATTTGTAAAATAATTTGAATAGTGTATGCAAAATAAAATAAGCTAGTACAGACTAAAATATGCAATTACGAATTCAAACCTGACAGGGTCACCAACTAATTGCCCACCAAGTTATTTTCTATTATGAACTACAGTCATTTTTTTTTGGTAGTTTTATGTATTTAACTTTCTCCCTAAGTTATTAAACTCTTACCATCAAAACTGGGGGAAATGACAACAACGAAACATACAAACAACAAAACAAGATAGCCAATTCTATCTTGGAAAAGGTAAGAGCAGTGTTTAAACAAAGAAGAAGAAAAGGACAGGGAAAGAACGAAGAGAAGATGAAATGAAGGGTGCAAAAAAAAAAACCCCAAAGAAGAACATGATAGTTATTTCACAGCAGGTGACAAAAGTCTCCTAGTATCCATGGTTAAACATTTTGTATTAGTTCAGTGCAACAAAGACAGAGGTGATTTTGAGGTGGATTTATTTTGCTAATGACTCATTCACCTTGCAGTATAGCATTTGGCTGGCTGTACTCCACTGAATCTCCAGAGATGATTGAACTGGTACTAGTTCTTTCTTCAGTCTTCAGGGAAAAAACAAAAACAAAACAGTATTTTAAAACAAACATGAATTTAAACCTAATTCAATAACTGAGGACTACAAAAGTATTTACTACGGGGACTCTTTCCAAAGCCCCTTATTATTATGATTTGAATTATGCTTTGAACGCTATGCTAGTTTCTCATTGTATAATACTCTTTTAGACTATTTCAATATTAGGTTTCATTCAAGAATTAATAAAATAACAGTAATATCTATAATGTGATGTCCCATCAACAGTAAAATTAGTTTGCCCATTTGTCTTTTTTGAACATAAAGTTACGTACCTTTTCAGTACTGGGGCCCACCACAGAACTTGGCCTTGCACTTCTATCTGGTTCCATTTCTTCTGCCCACTGTCTTGCAGTTCCAAAGTCTATTTCAGCAGATAGTGGAACTTCCTTCATATCCAATGGCATGTACCTATAGTAATCCTCATCCACATCGTATTCTTCATCCACAAGCATCTCTCGCTCTTCACCTACATGCTCCACAACAGGTTTCAAAAATTCATGCATTTCCCATGACTCTTTGTTGATATCTGTTTCACTCTGGGCAAGTTGAAATTGCCTTCCCAAATCCAGGATTGGTTCATCAACAAGTTCTTCTTTAGAGAAAGATGTATCTCTGAAGTCCTGCTTAAAATATTGAATAGCTTTTTAGTTATCCTTTTTAAAAAGGTATGAAATATCCTGCTTTCTCTAATTTGTATCCTTCAAATATTGTGGATGATATCCTCTCCCTCCCTCTCTCTCTCCCTCTCTCATACAGACACACACACACACACACACACACACACACGTACTCAAGAATTAGTATCTCAAAACAATTCCCACAATCTCAGAGAAGTGAAACAGTTCCATGAGCTCACCTTAGTTAAAAGCCCTAACTTTGTATTGAAGAGCAGCCTTGCACTAACAACAATATAAAAAGCTAACTCAGGCTCACATCCAGAATATGCAGTTTGCTAAGATCTGAAACACAAACCCATGCAAGTTAACTAGGGACTAATTCCCACTGTGTTCAATGGGACTTATTCCCAAGTAACCATCCAAAGGATTGCAATCTATGTTACCCCATTTGTGTAGAAATCAGAGCCTTGTGAAATGTGTGCTATTTGGAAACAGCAGGATGTAACCTAACTCCTTTTGGGACCTTCCTTGATTGACAGAACATAATAACAAACTCTCAATGCTACATCAATACAAGGTAAGATGTAGCTATTAGCCCTACATGTGTATGACAAAAAAAAGTATGTGCAAAACACACAACACTTATATTTATACTTTTCCTACAAAATGGGAACATTACATAGGCCATGAGAAACATGCATCTTATGGTTAGGGCACAACCAACAGTAATGGGAGCAGGAGTTTCTATGAACTTACTGAAGCAGTAACTTCACCTCCCTCTCCCCAGCATCCCCAAAAATCTCCATGAACCACTGCTTTAGATGTAATGCCAAAAAAAGATCAACAGGAACCTTAGGAGCTTCAAGGAGTATTGATGAATCAATATCATCGAATGGTTCTTGAGATAAAGAATTTCTGGTAATACTTCTGGTATCCGCAATAGATGCCGTTTCAGACTCTTTATTTTCTCCCTTAAAAGCAACAAAAAACAATAAATCAGGAAAATATACTAGCCCAACTTTGTGAAGACAGAAAGCCAAGAAACTATCTTGTGGAGCGTAGAGCTGGAAAGAAACAGAAGAGGAATGCAGAAAGTAAAGCAGAATGATGTGAGTCAAGTCATAACAGAAAAAGTCCAGAATACAGAAAATATAGTGAAATGTAAAGAGAACTAAAAAAAACAATAAGCCAAACATATGGGCAAGATAAAAATTATACTTAAACCCTTATGTTACATTAACTTTACATCTTCTGCTTTAGCTTATTTCTTTCAGTAAGTTTGTATATAAATGAAGTGAAAAGAATAGGGAAGTTTCCAAGCTAATCACCACCCATGTTTTCCACTGGCCTAAGCAGAATATTTCAATATAGCTGTACATTTTCAACTAAATGTTTTAAAAGTTTTGGGTCCAGGAGGTGGCCTAGGAAAACCTAAGGCTGTATTACTGCTAAAATTAAACAGGTACAGATTAGGAGTGCAAGGAAAGGGGGCGATTTTCCTCTGCACTCACAGAGCAGCCACACTGGTGCATTTGTCACTCTCAAAGTGACGCAATGTCACTTCTGGCTGCCATTTTGGCTGATTTTGACCACGTTTTAACTTGGGCTTTTTGAGAAGACTGGGGCTCTGGGGGTTAGGGAATGTAAACCACTGCTGTTTCGGCAGCTTTTGGCTTAAAAATTACTTTAAAATCTCCCCACCGTAAAAAACTGAGAGAGTCTGATGATGCCGGGGCCTGCACCCAGGGTCCTGCAGGCCACACTTTGACCACCCTGGTATAAATCTTTGCCATGTATAGAAGGAAATACTGAGAAAAAACTCTTCCACATATTGCACTAAAAACCATTAAACATTTGCCCTCAGGCATATAAAAATGAAGAGGGCCAGAATGTAATGGTATACTGCTGAATGGTATACTGCTGAACTTCAGGAAGAACTTCCTGATGGTCAGAGCTGTTCAGCAGTAGAATAGGCTGCCTTGGAGTGTGGTGGAGTCTCCTTCTTTGGAGGTTTTTAAACAGAGGCTGGATGGCCATCTGTCAAGAGTGCTTTGATGTGCGTTTCTGCATAGCAGGGAGATGGTCTGGATGGCTCCTATGGTCTCTTTCGATTCTATTATTCTATGACTGCCACCGTTTCCATCAGAAGCTGTGAGTCTTCTGTCTTCTGCACACTAAACAACCTCTGTGTGCTGTAAAAACGTGCTTCAAAAAGGAAGCCCTCTGGAACAGATTTTTTGGCATCACCAGGTTGCAACTTCATGGGAGAAAAATTGAAAATTTCATTGTCACTGAATACTGAAATACACCATTTTATATTGGATGAGGTTTCCACCTACCCATCGACTAATACAATAAAAGTTGTAGAAGGTTATGTGTCATTAACCCCAGAAGCAGACAATCACATTCTGAATGTTTATATATTTCTTAAGCAGCCACTCAATTTAAGAATACACTCAATACCACTGAGTTAGAGAATCACTAGAAAACATCTTACATACATGGGTGCTATTGAAATTGTGTCGCACTGAAAAGAAATCTATGTATATAAAAACAGAAGTACATTAAAACTCCAACATAAAAAAATTATTTGTCCTACACACATTCAGAAAAGTGAGCCAGATGTCACGCAAAGGGAAAAGGAGAAAGAACACACTCGGATGAATGTGTACAGATAGGATTTGGAATCATATTCGATCCCAAACAGTACTACAGGGTTGAACAGATGCTTCCCAATTGTGGCATCCTCTGTTTCCTAAGAAGGTTGATTCAGATTTCACTCCAGTTGACTTCAGAGACTTTTGTGATTTAATCTTGATTGGATACTGCCTTGTTGCCATAATCATTTATTTGTATGTACTTGACTGCATGTTTATATAGTAATTTCGGAGTATATTGAATCAATCTCAGCAATCCCACAGGGCTTGTATTTGGATAGATATTTAAAATAAAATAATATGGGAAACAGAAATCTAGGTAAACCTCAAACACCTCTACAATGGAGAAAAATGTCCCTTCAATTTACTTTTTTTTAAAAAAAAATACAGCACAACACACCGTTTTAGGCAGGACCATATTATCAATAGTTCAATTGGCACAACTGAACCCAGCCCCAGGAAGCTTGAGGCCCAGTACTGAAGGAAATAAAGTAAAGCTCAATGCTTCCCTTTCCCTAGTCACAGCCTGAATCTCCTAAGCTTTCCATTGCAGCCTGGAGGAATATTGAGAATGGATTGTGGCAGGGCATGCTCAGAACATTCCTCTACTCCTGGCAAGATGACTGCTGAGGGCACCCAGTTACTCCAGCTCAGCAGCTGAACAAAGAAGAGATGCCAGAGAAGGCAAAGATACAAAGGGAATGTCAAGGCCTCCAGCAGCTGTGCAGGAACCAAATTATTCTTTTGTGAAATGGGCAGCTACTGAGCCCAACCTTAGCCAATTCCACAAAACTGTTAAAGAAAAACACTTTCATTCATTGTTGACCCAGTCCTCCTGATCACTAAAGAAACAACTGCAGCTGACAGCGTCTCACTAGGAAATGCAGGATGTTGGTGGAAGAAAAAAGTGATACGGAGTGCTTTTGTGTGGCTTTGCAAACTGTAATCATTATCATTATTATTACATATGGGGGAGGGGTTATCATGGAAGCTTTCTGAACATGCTATGCTACACCCATATGGTTTCCTGAACAATCTAATTCTTCTGAATAGACGTGCATAAATCAGATTTTTGCTGTTTTTTTCTGTTTGCATCAGAATAGACATGCCAATTAAGATGGATAAGCCTGTATTTTTGATTCCTCCAGAATTTGCTGCTCTGTTCCTAAAACTATTTTTTTTTTCAATACAGTTCTCTGGATACCATCATCATCCCACCCATCCACCTTGAACTATGCAGATATGTTGTCTGGGTCCCTTTTCGCAATGGACTGCTGTTTAGCATCATCAATACTTTGCCCAGAAATCTGTTACGAATATATGCTTGTGTATGCATAGTGAGATGCTGTTAGGAGCCCCAGTGGCGCAGTGGTTAAATGCCAGTACCGCAGCCACAAGGTTGTGAGTTCAGTCCTGCCAGGCTCCAGGTTGATTCAGCCTTCCATCCTTCTGCAGGTCAGTAAAATGAGTACCCAGCTTGTTGGGGGCAATTAGCTAAATACATTAGAGAGCACTTAGCTGATAAGCGGTATAGAAATACACATGCTATTGCTATTGCTAAGCCACACTACACATGCAAGCCTAAAAAAGTCACCGACAGACAATAGACGTAGTCTCCTGACAGCAGCAGATGTGGGGTTGTGCAGACAGCATGCTCATCTCTGCTCTGTCTTTGCAAGTTGTGCATTGTGTATTACATGTTGCAGTTGTGCATCCTATACTTTGCATTGTGGTGGTATATCATATATTGTGGACTGCAATCGTGCATCATGAATTCTGCATTGTGCAGTGGCACCCAGTCATTGACATGTGTTGCTCAATGTTTCTATTCTGCATGGAAGTTGCATAACACTCATGCACCATATCTCTGCATGTGAATATTTATGCTAACCTAAAGACACGCTGGATTGAGTCTACTATGTATTACTTGGCAACTGACTAAAAAGGCATGAAATCAGGCTATCAATCTCACAAAAACTGCAGTGCTAAAAACTGTTTAATATATGATGATTCTTCTGTTGTCATTGTATTTTGTAGTTTGAACTGTTCATTCATTTGTCTAATGTCTGTGCCACAACTTCCACAACAGCTTATATGGGCACAAGAAGAAGGCCCTGTTCTTAAAACCTGCTGTAGGGTTCAAACCACTTTAAACTGGCCTTGGTTCCTGAAGAAGCAAAGGAGGGATAATGTCCACCCACCCCATTTAGAAAAAAATTGCTTTTCATCTCTACCAGAACACAAGCCAGCGGCACAGCAATCCTGAGTCAAATCAAGTACTAGTGTTGTTGAGCTGGAAAAAATATATATTAAGAAACAAAAGACAAATAGGCCTTACCACCAAAGGTTTGCAGATTCCAAGGTTAACATTCCCTGGTGGTACAGATTTCAACACTTCTATAGCTTCTCCTAGAGTCATATTGTGCAAACATATGTCATTTACAAAGACCAGACGGTCACCAGGGAAAAGTTCACCACCACGTTCAGCCACACCATTTGGCACCAGTGAGCTGACCACAAATGCTGCCTTTGTCGGATCCAAGGGGTCCTGGAAAATAAGCCAAAGAAAATGTGATCTTTACAAAATATAATGATGAAAATTGTTTTCTCAACTATCAGTGACATAGAAGGGAAAAAGGGGATGGAAGAAAACGCACAAAGGCTAAGGTCACAGCATATGTACTGAAATAAGGAAACATGGATATAATCCAAAAAGAAACTGGTCATCCTGTGGTCTGCTCAATTCAGCCAAGCTTTTCAGTACTTAGCACTGAACCTTGTAAATGTATTGAATTGTACTGTAACAGAAATGCTGCAACAGCTCATATTTTTAGGTATCAAATCAAGTTGAGCAGCTCAAGAAGCTACAATCAGCCAGTCTTCCCCACATTCTCAAGTTTAACAGAGAGGAACAAGAACTGGGAATTTTCCTTGATTGCCTAGCTGTAAGCACAACTTGGGAAGATGCCCCAATTCATACTTTGAATTTCTTATATTTTACACAATGTCCCTGTTTAACAATTTCAGAATAGCTGGTCAAGGAGCTTAAAATCTTTATTCTCCAAAACAAAAGATAAAGTGGTTAAGCTGAAGTAATTTATTTTCTCTTTTCATTTATTTCAATGGGAAAACCCCCCACAAAGATTCTACCTTCACTGCCCTATGGTTTTGATGTTCAATATGCCCCTCATTGCCTTAGAGAATGAACACAAAGTAGAAACTGAATGGTGTAGCACTTTGTTTTTTAACTCCTTCTTCCACATAATGTCCAGTAGCTTACCTGACACTCAAATTGTGAGATAGTGGGCCCTCACTTTCCAGCCACAATTGTTGAGTAGCAAGGAAAGGAAGGAAGGAGTGTGAAATCTTACATTTTTAGTTTCACTGATCCTTTTTTTTCCCCTAATCCCACCTGTATTTTCTACCTGTCATTTTTCCACATCAGGTTGCAGGACTTTGTGTTTTCTTCCTGTACTTCTGACAATACGTGTTCTTCCCAAGCTGTGTAATTTACCTGATTTATTTAACATTTCCCTCACTGACAAAAGCACGTTTCTGCAGATGTTTTCCATTGTGTGTATTTTAGCCACTTGCAAAAAAAAAAAAGGGGAACATTGTTTTGTGCGTACTTTCTCTTTTGGAAATGTCCCTGTAGATGTATGAAGGCTCATGGCAAGGTGTGCATTTTCTCACAAAAAATCTAAGGAGGTGCAAAGATGCTATTCTTTCAAACAAACTTTCTACTATCTCTAGAATAAATGGTGTTAGATGACTGCTTCCTCACCATATACTCTTTCCCCTGCAACCACCATACTTCAGTTGGCTTGTACCTACTCTTCCTAACATACAGTGACAATCACACACAGTTATTGTTACAGTGTACTCTTCTTTACTACATCACCATCACCATCACCGTCCCACCTTTCTTCCAAAACTGGAACTCAAGGCGGCTTACATTTCAAAGAACAACACAGCTAAAACATACGGGAAGTGAATATTAAGATAGAATTAATTACTAATTACAGCATTAAAACAGTTCAACCCGCTGTTCTTGTGACAGTAGTGGGAATGACAGAAGGGCCACTCCTGATGATCTCAGGGCCCATGCAGGCTCATACAAAGAAGTAGAGTATACCAGATAGCCTAAACCCAAGCCATACGGGGCTTTATGGGTCATAACCAGCACTTTGAATTGTACCTGGAAACAAACTGGGAGACAGCAGAACTGTTGTAACTGGAGAGCAGCATGGTCCCTGTAACTTGCCCTGCTTGACATTCTGGCTGCAGCTCTTTACACTAGCTGAAATTTCTGAACTTACTGTTAAAACAGTTAGAGAGTTGGACTGGAACTTGTAAAATCCAGATTGTACTTTTCATTGAATCATAACACTCACTGAGTGACTTTTGGCCATCCTAGTCTATCTCATAAGGTGGTAGTGAGCATAAAATGGGAGCACAAAATGGTATATATGCTGGAGGTGATAGGACTAAAGGAAGAATATAAATGTTTGTGAATAGACATATGACTTTTCCACACTCCATCTTGAAACAAAAATATGGTTCCATCTCTCCTGAGCCCTTTAGCATACACAGAGAGGATCTGTGAGAGAGGTGGAAACTTGTTAGAATGGAAATTTGAAGCCTGTAAGAGGAACCTCTTCTGCTGCTGGTGGGGGAAAATAGTCAAGGGGTGGGGAGTTCCTGCTATGTCACTGTTTCTAAAAAGAGCATGTGGAAGACCCAGGAAACAGGTTCTGCATCCTCCCTGGGTATCCCCTTCACCTTGAGACTGGGGTCTTTGACTGGATTAGAGGATCTGAAGATGCATAGGGAGAGTGGAAAATAATCTGCATTCCTCAAAGTTGCATTGGTGAAGATAATGACCTAGTAAATTACAGTAGGACCCCCGTATCCGTGGATTCATTATCCGCTGATTCAGTTATCTGCAGTTGGCAATGGGCATGCAGAGAATGGGCGATTGTCCACTCTGCATGCCCCTATCGGCTAGAACCAGCGTGCCCGCACGTGCAGCACTGGGCATGCAGAGAACGGGCAACTGCCCACACTGCAACACCCCTGCCGGCTGGAACCAGTATGTCTGCACGGGCGCCAGCAGCGGGCGTGCAGAGAACAGGAGATCACTCACTCTGCACATCCCTGCTGGTTGGAGTGAGCAAGTGGAGGCCCCGGAGCATGCAGGGACATGGCAAACACCAGCTTTACACACTGCTGCGTGCCTGATCTCGCAAGCTCAGGCCCTGGGGCATGCAGGAATGCAGTGATAGCCGGCCCTACACACCGCTGCAGGATAACTGTACTTTAAAATCATTTTTGGGGGGTGTTGACAGGGCATTCACTACTATCCACAGATTTCAGTATCCCTGGGGGGGGGGGGCGGAACCAATCCCCTGCAAATACAGGGGTCCTACTGTACCGCAAACGAACCAGTCCACTTTTAAAGGTAAGAGTAAGGAGTCCTCGATCTTTGAGATCATATTGTACTACAGGTACCCTCATTTACCACTAGTTATTTTGACAAGACATACTGGGAATTAGAATCTGACAACAGCAGAGGTCCACAGGTTGCTTGCTCATTTTAACCCCTTCCAACATCGCATCCTCCAAAAAAACAGTGGCTCAATGGACAACAGTTTTAAAGGAAAGCACAGGTAGTGCAAAAGCACAGGCATCCCAAGTAAATATCACTGGAGGTGGGGAGTGTTACAGATAGTGACCTTTTGCATGCCCTATACCTACTGGTAGTTAGGTTGCATGACACTCCAGAGTTTAGACACAATAGCTTTATGGATATTTCCTGCTTGTTTGTTCACACAATGTTCTTTCATTCTCGGGGCTCTCTGCTCTCTCTTCCTTCCTTCCTGCCTCCATTAAGCATGTGGCTTCCAGAAACTCTCTGGATGAGAGGCTCCAGCTTTTTCCTGAAACCATATAATTATTGACTTTTCCCCCTATTTTCTTCAACAACACGAACCTGTGTTGATTATGCGTAAGAATCTGTGAGTAAATTACTTTTGTATACTTTTATGGAAAAGTTCGATTTCTTTCTCCGCTAGAGCCTTTTATGTAGGGGGGCAGAGTGGGCTGGTAGACTGTTCAAACTTCTGCCTAGCACATTAATTGCTCTGCTAGAGAGATCCACCAAATCTCTCACATTTTCCCAACAGGGAGGAGACAGGAGTATGTTCTATTTTTCTCATTCTGTAAATGTGCATGAAGCGCTGAGACCCCTGCCTATCCACACACTATATGTACAACAAGCAGGTTGCAGCACCCACCCACTGCCCCTGCCACCTCCACACAGGGTGATAAGAAGCCTCAAAGTCCCCAGCAGTGATGGGATTCTGAGAAATTGAGAAAACGAAGTTCTTGGAGATGCTCCAGGGGCAGCTGTTTCATCTGGCCCAACGTAGCACAGTCCTGTCATTCCCTTACCAGCAGCAGGATTAACCACTCGACAGCTGGCTAGCCAAGCTGCTGCACTGATAATGAACAGAAACACACACACCCCTTTCTACTCACAAGCTTGCAATGAGAGGCAAATCTCATTGTTTTCCATTCCCTCAGCTTGACACCCTTCTCCCTCTGATAGAAAGGATGGATTCTAAGGCAAGAAAAGAGAGCTGAAATTGAAAGCAACATGCCCCCGGACTCTATCCTGGCATTTTATTATTATAGAGATATATGCGGCCTCTCCTTTATTGCAAAAAACTTTGCTTTAAAGGGACGGTGGTACTCTATCCCACCATTTTTCATTTTCAACAAAAAAGGCAAAGGCCTCAGCCGTGCAGGCATTCCTTGGCAGCTCTCCCACAATTACTTCGGGTCAAAGAAATGGGAAGGCAAGAAGACAGAATATCATAGGGGTAAAAGCTTCTTCTATGTGTTCTGAAGGAAATACAGTTTGTTTCCTTAATTCATTGCCAAAACTGAAGTAAATGAAAGGCAAACCATGCCTTGAGGTAGGATAGACTTTTTTTTCCTTTTGAAAATGATATTTGAAGTCTTGATTCTAACCAGACCCCACCATAGACAATTTCACACTACACTGTTATAACAATAACATTCCATTTTAATTACCATGGTTCTATCCTGTGGAATCCTAGGTTTTGTGGTTTCAGGGATGGGAATTTAGAATTCTTAGCCAAAGAGCTCTACTGTTTTCCCAAACTATAAACTACAGATTCATAACGCTATAATTATATAATGCTTACCTTCATAGATTTAAACAGAATTATCTATCATGGTCCCGGATAGATCATGTACATTTCCTATTTTTACAGTCACAAGGAAGGCTATTCACTTCCGGGAATGAATATCTTTGGAACTTAACATATTAGTTTTTAAAAGCAATTCATTACAGCCCTAAAAGGTGATACATTAAAGCAATTTATTACAATATTGTTTTGTAACCTTCAAAAAAAAAAAAAAAGAGAAGAGAAAAGAAAAGAAAAGAAAACTAAAGCCAAGATTGACACAAAGCCTGAAAAATCCCACTCAGATTTCTCAAAAAGGACTGCAAACATCCTTATCAAGTAATTTAAAAATAATTGTTTAAAAAAATAGGGAGCAATGTCATGACCATTCTTTCTCTTACTTTTAAACATAGCATCAGTATATTCTCTTTACAAAAGAAGAGTAGTGAAGTAAAGGTAATATCATCACTTTTTACTAGTGACTTCCAAGCTCTCGTATGAAAGAGGCAAAGTTTGAATCACCCAAGTTCTTTAGTAATGACATACTAGTGACTGGGATCAGAAGAAGCAGCCATTGCATCTACAGGAATATGGACCAAAGTCCCAGCTGCAGCATGATGGTTTACATATTTCTCAGTGTGATCATGTCTCAACGAATTAAAAGTCAGGGCTTTGTTGGGATTTTTCAACAGTTATGTGGTGGCAGCTTATTGGGGGTTCAGCGGCTAAGGCTGCTTCACTTATCAAAAACCACACATAGACAATCCAGTTGGAATAAAAGAGGCCACAACTTTATTAGTCATAGCAGCAAATAGGCTTAGCACCACACATGAGTCTGGATCCGGGCACTGACCAGCCCACCTGTTGGCCTATGAGGCAAATATCACAGTTCGCTTGCCAGGCAAATGCCCAGGATGACAAATATGGGATTCTGCATGGGCAGATGCCATTGCATGGTTCCTCCGTCACTTGGGAGGAGGCAAAGCCAGACATGACTGAGTTGAATGTGACCTTTTCCAGCTGTACTTTCCAGGTCCCACAGCAGGACCCCCTTACACTTCTGATGGGTATACAGTCCCCAATCCGTCCACCTAGATCCAGAGCCCATGCCAAACCACCCCTTCAGAGTTGGGACAAAATCTGAGGAAAATTCAAGTACAGTTAGCCCTTCGTATTTGTGGGTTTAACTTCCACAGATATGATTATTTGTGGGTTTCTCCAATTTCTGACCCTCACCTCAAGTGCTTCTTTTCTGGGAGAACATTCTTTCAGCAGCTCTGATCAGCCTGCACAGCCCTATAAAAACCTAACCCTGGTCCTCCTCCTCCTCCTCCATCAGTAGTTGTCTGGTGAGCTAAGGACAGCTCACACCCCAATTTCTCAGCACCACAAACCAGTGCCCCCTTCATCCAAGTTAGAAGGTAGGTGAGAAAGGAAATATAGGACCACCATGCTGACCCGCCAGTTTTCCCTTTCCTTTCTCTGACCTTGTATGGACTCTAGCTGCCTGTTCCCCCACCGTGTCTTGGCTCCCTTCCCACAGACACACACACAAACTTTGATATTTGTGATTTTTCACTTTTGCAAGATTCCTGGGCCCCTAAACCTAGTGAACGCGGAGTGCTGAGAAGATGATTTAAATAGCCCACACCTGCCCAGAGTGAAGCCTGCTGCCATGTTTCCTCCATCCTGTCCTCCAGCCAATGGCCTCATTTCCAATTGGCCAGTGTTCATGCTCCCTCCCAAGGCCCACACAAATTGCACAGACCTCTATGAAGGGGAAATCTGGCAGCTGTGCCACCCAAAATGGCACTCACCGCTCTGATTTGCCGTGACCCACAGTAAGTCATGGAGTGACATTTTCTGACTTTTCTTTTTTCATTTTGCCAACAGTATTTCTAGAGCTCCCATCAACAGAGTTCTTAGAGTAGCTAGAATAAAGTTGTGTTTATAATTATAAAATTATTAACAAAGAATAAAGCTATGTTTAAAATTGAAATAATAAAAATATAAAGGTAACATAAAATGATTAACAGGGAGTAAAATCTACTTAAAGCTAAAGTAGATTAGAGGCAGGGTGGTGGCGATATTTGCTTAGTATTAAAATGAAACCAAATAGGTACTATGTGAGCCTTTCTGGGCCTTTTTATAAACTAGTTGGTTCTACATAGTTAATTCTATCTGGGCTGGACTGGCTCTTGGAAAGAAACAAGTGCCTACAGCTAAAGAATTAGGCACCATCACCAGAATTTCAGGCCTTGTTTCCAGACAAATGAGTGACAAGTGTGGGATTTTATTGTCCCTGCTCAATATATGACTTGGCCATGTTTGCCAGTAAAAACACTGACCTTGTTCTCTTAGAGGGATAAAGCGTAAGTCATAATAGCCAATGACACATTTTATTTAATGTGGTTTTCCAAGAGTTCCATCAGAACAGAAGTTGCCTTTTTAAAAAGTTATTATTTTAGGCTGAAGAAGGAGCTGAGTGGTTTAGAATCCAGATTCTGAGGTCAATCAGTTATTACAAAACAAACAAATTTAACTAATAAAATCTAATTAAGAGACAGAAAAAGGAGTGTAGAATCATTCAGTGGATAAAGTAAAGAATTTATTAAACTAAAGGTCACAACAAAACTACCATTTTCAAGCAGAGGGAGCTCTTGCACAGGAAGAAAAGAGAAGAAATGCTACATAATGGGAAAGATCAATCAGTGAGATATGTACATTCTGCTGAACCGAGAAACTGATTTTCCCCCAAAAATCAGAATGCCAATGTATTGTTGAAACCAGGGAAAAATACCCACAAAGCTTATTTTTTTTATTTTTTTTTACTCCTACATCTTATTTAAGACTTTGGAAGTCCTTAGCTGGTTGCTTTTATTTCTTCTTGTTTTTAAAAGCAGCAGTCTTTTCCAAAGTGTCAAAGACAAATAGGTATGTATAAATAAATAAATAAATAAATAAATAAATAAATAAATAAATAAATAAAATACCAAGCTTGGGAGAATTGTTTGGTTCTTCAAAATCCATCTGTTTCAACAAGTTTTGAGACATATTACTAAGTAACATTATTAACATTAGCAATGTTGATTTAAGAGAGTATCAGTGTCCTTTTGATCACTCTACTTTTTTTTCCCTCTCCATTAGGGCCAATAATTATGAAGATGGGTTATTTTAAACTAATTTATGGGAGTTGACCCATTAACTAGTATTCCCACTATGTCTTGAGGCTGACTGTATTCGATGTGACTCAAAGCCATTTCTGCATATATAAAAAAAACCGCAGACAACCAGAAACTATGTTTAAAGTTTTCACTCAAGCACCTTCCACAGCTGACAAGTAAAGCCACTTTCGTAATGGCGGCATGCCTCTTCAGCATAGCGGTAGAACCAGTTAGGTGCAGATCTTTTATTCATACCAAGTAATAATGGAATGGATTCAAGGTGACAGCTGTAAAGGTAAGGGGTACTATATTGCAACTGAAGTAATTTATGAAAAACAGATTTATACAAGTGTTCTCTGTGAAAAATACTGTTTGTATGTGTGTACATATTAACTGTGTGCATTTCCGCCTGTACAGAGATAATTGCTGAAACTACTTTATATAGTCATTTAACCTTGATAGGTGACTTTGCATAACAATAGCAATTAAAACAACATGAAAAGGGGAAAGAGAAACACTTTTTAAAAAATTGAACAATCAGGCTTTATGTCAAGAGACATAGAAGTTTCTGTAACCATTCCTTTGAGGGCTTTGCCAGTAGTTAGTTACCCTGGAAAAAGATATCTGTTCAGTTCCTAAACTCCCAAAAGTATAAAGATTTCTCAAATATTAAAATTATTTTTTTTAAAAAACAAAACTTTCTAAGTACCATGTCAACAAAGCACCAGGAAAGCATTACTGCCAACTGAAGGAACCTATGTTTCTACATATCATCAATCTGTCTGGATACTGAGATGACCAGCAGAACCTTTTTCTCTGGGTGCATCTATGTTCAAGGATGAACAAAGCGATCTCTTGTGAAGGACCTTTTGTGTGGTGGCATTCTATCTATCTAACATTCTCACTAAAAAAGTTTTCTTGGTGTCCTCTTCTACTGATTAGCATAATTTTATTTTCACCCATTGTTTTCATTCTTTATGCTGCTATTGGATTTTTGTTTCCATCTGTATTTATTGCCTGCCTTGCTGGTTTTACTGTTTTGTGAATTTTTCCTTTGATATTTATATTTTTTAAAAAGCCACACTGACTTTTTTTGGTTAAATTCAAAAGGTGGAATATACCAGTATACAAACAAACATTTTAAATAGAGAGATTTTGCATTCAGATCACAATCTAGATCTTTCTCTCAGAAATACCACTCCAGATTTCTTAGAGACAGTACTTTTGAACTTCCTTTCTTTATGTCTTCCTGACATTTCATTTACTCTATTCCCAAATAGTTTCCAGAAAAAAACTCAAAAAGGTCAGGAGTGCAAGTAAAAAAGGTAGAAGGGCAGTGTTGTTAAGTGTGTATTATGTAATGTATTCCATTTTCTCTTTGAACTTTCTCAGGTAGTAGAGAGGCACAACATAAAAAGATGAATTCATTTTGTTCAAAGTAGATAACTAGATATTCTAGCATTAGCCATTAGAGGGCTCTAGCAGACCAGAAGCAAGAACAGCTCCTAAAAGTTGATAGCTATAGCTATGAAAAAAAAATTTGTTCAATCATCAGATTGAGAACATTTTATTACAGAATGGTGGTAGAATTCAAAGGCATAGCTGTATGAGTTGGGATCCATATGCAAAGGGACATTGTAGCACCTCTGAAACTATCTGAAATTAAAATAGTTGTAGCATAAACTTTTGTAGACTGAGGCCATTTCCGCACGAGACTGTTATAGGCTCTTATTTCACTTTCAACATCCTATCGAATCCTGGGGTTTGCAGTTTAGAGAGGGGTTGGCCAGTCCCTCCCTAAACTGGAAACCCCAGGATTCGATAGGATGTTGAAAGTGGAATAAGAGAGCTGTAACAGTCTCATGCGGAAATGGCCTCAGTCTACTACATCAGATGCTTGGAGTGAAGTGCCTATGGATTGACATTTATACCCATGTATGACAGGTAGGTGTGTGTGTTTGTGTGTGTGTGAATAGTAACAGAAATATAAAACTTGGGTATGGTGATGAGGTGATAAGTTCAATTTTTAATGATGGTCATTGTGGGGCAAAGTTTGGAGGAAAGATACTGCTTAAAGCCAAGATGAGCAGAAAACCATATGAATGAGGGACAGTGTTCTTGGAATGCTCAGACCAACAAGCCAGGGATACCAAACTCATGAAATTGAAGCAAGCATTCCTCAAGTTACCCTCCCTACCATATGGAGCTAAAAAGAATCAACAAGGCATGACTTGTGCCCAAGACTAACCTATTACAGAACAGCTTAAAGCAGAAAATGACAAAACTCCACTAGTGGTCACATACAGCTCCCAGCTGAAACCACTCAGTCACATAATCAATGCACTCCAACCTATTCTGGACAATAATTCTGCCTTTACTTGCCTACAGACAATTTTCCAATCTCAAATAGCTACTTCCCTGCTGAAGGTCACACAACATAGATGGACAGACAGATACAAGACCTTGCCAAAAAGTCAGATTCCAACTCTGCCCACATACCTACTCAGGAAGCATCATCACAGGACCGAACTGCATCATCCACAATATTGGAGATACTTTTACTTGCTCGTTCTCTAATGTGATATGTGCCATCCTCTGTCAGCATTGCCCTTCAGTACACTGCATTCATGCACCTGATGAAGCAGACTCAGTCTACAAAAGCTTATGCTACAACCTTTCTCTCAGTCTTAAAGATGCTACAAGACTTCTTTGTGTACCACAAAGTGAAGAAGCCAGCAAGATGCAGCCAGAGAAATCAAGCTAGGAGAAATGGAAGCCTGAGAGGCTCAGCCATCAACCAGAGAAAGAAGGAGGGTGGGGTTAAGCACAGAGAAAAGCCAAGACGGAAGATGGCATTGATGGGCAGAGTATGAAAAGGAAATGGTGAGAGAGACAAAAGGATGCAGTAATAGGAAAAGTGCTGAAGAACAGAACAAAACAGAGCCAAGCACAAGGGAGTATATAGGATCATGCGCTGGGCCGCAGCACAACTGGCAACGCACTGCCAAGGGATCTACCAGTTGTGCCCAAGAGTAAAACCACACAGAACAAGTTGCCAGGGTATTCTTGCAGGAAAACCTAGTTGAAACAGAAGAGGGAAGAGTAACAACAAGTACAGCTTCAAATAGTTAAAAGTCTCTGGGAAACCTGAGCAGTACAGAACAAAGAGGTACAGAAGGGTTAACTTGAAAGCTGACTTTTACCTCCTTCTGTTAGAAATAACCCCAGCAACTCTGCTCAATACTGTTATTGAGACAAAGCTGAGTTGTCAGTAAGACCCCTGATGATGTGATTTGCCCCAGTAAGTCTTCAACAAGATGACAGAGACACAAAACAGTCATCTGCATCCAATTATTCTGCAACTACAGTCTTACTGAGAGCAGGTACCACATTACATTTTAAGAAACACATGTAAGGAAATTGCTCTAGATGAATCAGTTCTAGCCATTTGCTTTCCGAGAATATTAGCTTTGGCACTACTTGTGCTTTTATTTCAGACAAATAAATTTCCTGAAGAAAGTTGGCACAGTCAAGTCACAAAATACCCAATGCCACAGAAATACCCAAATGTAAATACATCAGAAATAACACTGAACAGAACAGCTAACTGACCCCCAAAACAAATACATTTCACTCATTTGTCTGCACATTTTAAGTTACCATCAGAACACTTTTGCTAATGTCAATTTGTATATGCCACATTTCATACTGCAGAGCCAAGAGAAACATACATTAAAGCCAGGAGGTTGAAGTAAATGCATTACATTTTGCAAGGGATCATTCAGAGAGCTAGCATATGAAGCAGTTTCTTCAAACTCAGGTCTTTCTTTACTTTCCAGAGCTACTATACTTTATTACAGTAAACTTTTACAAGTTTCATAACGTTAAATACAGTGTCAACAACAATCTTGCATTGTTTCTCTTCTCACTTTACATGCATAAAAACGTTCTTGTTAAAAGCATGCCCATATTGGAAGATGTGCTCAAGTGACCACAACCCGAAATGGGATGAAAATTCACAGAGATTGTGTCAAATGCTCTTTTGTAAATCTAAGAGAGGCCTTGGAACTTCTGTTGCCTGAAGCAGAGCACCAAATGGAAGAGACCCAAAGGGTAATCTAGTTCAACCTCCTGCTATGTAGGAATACATAAATAAATAAAGTCCTGAGAGATTAACATCCACCCTCTGATCTTCCAGTAAAAGAGAGTCCAAGCAGTCAATTCCACCATCAAACAGCTCTTATTCTCAGAAAGTTATTCCTAATTATTAGGTGGAATCTTTTTTCTTGTCATTTGAATCCACTTGTTCATGCCCCAGTCTCTAGAGCAGTAGAAATCTTCTACACACAACACTCCTTCAGATATTTAAAGATAGCTATCATGGCAGCTCTGAACCTTCTCTCTTCCCAGCTAAACATACCTGTTTCTCATAGGATTTGGTTTCCAGACATTCTACCCCCTTGGTCATCTTCCAATGGACATTTTCCAGGTGGTCAACATCCTTTTTTAACTGTATCGTCCAAAACAGAACACAGTACTCCAGGGGAGGTTTGACTGGTTTAGGGAGGAGTATTTAGAATTCTAAGTTAAAACGCTTCAAACCCTCACTAAACTACAAACCCCAGAATTCCATAGGACGGAATCATGGCATTTAAAGTAGATTAATAGTGCTATAACTGTGTAGTGTGAGTGGGCACCAGAGAACAACAAAGAAGTACTATTACACCTTTCAGTCTGAACACTATACAGTGGCCCCTTCACATTCATGAAGGTTCAGGGTGCAGAATAGTTGTGGAAGTGGAAAAATTGTGGATAACTGCCCCCCACAATCTCCCTCCCATTCCTCCCCAGATCTCCCTCCTCCCATTCCTTTGCCTCTGGCCCGAGCATTCCCGGGAGAAAGAAAAAAAGACAAGGTAAAGGGCTTACTGGTACTTTCCCCTCAGATGAAGAGTGGAGTTCTGGTGTTCTAGCTACTTCCAATTGTCATCTTGAGAAAGGAGTTTCCTCCCAGAGGAGGAGCAAAGAGAGCATCTGACCAATCAGCAACAATTACACAGCAGAATATGCAGCCACGTGGCAGAGAGGACCTCCAGTAATGGGAGGGGGCTTTGTTCACCGAAATGGGGGGGGGGGAGTCCATTTTAAACACAAGCCTCACAAGCCTGGGGTGAGGAATGCAAAGGAATGGGAGGGGGAGGTAAGCACGTCCCTCACAAATAATCAAATTTGTGAAGGCCAAACCTATGGTAATATTGCAACAATAAATTAATAGCTTAACCACTAGTTATCTTCTCCTGATATCCAAAGTATTTCACTCTATCTAGTAGCAGAGCTGGTCTTGGATAAAAGATAGTTGGCCCTTCACTTTTGTGGGTTTCCCTTCTGTGAATTTGGTTATTCAGGAGTTTTCAGCTTCCCCCTCTCCCTCTTACATGGCAAGAGAAGGCAGAAGACATGCTGTTGGAATAGGAGACAGGGGAAAGATAGGAAGTAGGACTTAGAGGTGGATCACCAGTTGAAAAGTAAGAGAAGGCAGAGGAGGTGCTGTTGGTGGAGGGGAGAAAGAGGGAAGATGGGAAGAGGTTTAGATGTGGATAGTGGAGTAGGAAGTAAGAAAAGAGAGAAGGTGCTTCTGGAGGGGCTCAGAGGTAGATCACTGAGTGAGAAGGCAGAGGAGATATTGTTGGTGGAGGGTAGAAAAGGGAAAAGATGGAAATGAGACTAAGAGATGGATTGTGAGTTGGGAAGTAAGAGAAGCCAAAGGGGTTGCTGTTGGAGGACAGGAGTTGAGGAGGAGGGGGAGGGAGATTAGTGGGGCCAGAGCTTGTTATTCCTAGGAGTGGAAAGAGCTTTTAAAATCCCATTCACAATGTTTCAACTTTCGTCAGGATCCTCTGGCACTGAATAGGGTGGACTGTAGTTCTACAGCTGGGGTCCCATAGTCCTCAGCAGAGCAGGCATACTTAGTATTTAGGTTTGGCACCCACGCCAAATTACAAAATCCAAATTACAAAAATCAAACACTAATGAACTAAGAGCACACATGGGCACTAAAACAAAACCAACAGAGACAAATCACAACCTATGAAACAGGAAGAAACCCAACACCAGATGAAATAAATTGTGTGATGATGGGATCTCTAAAAATCAGGGGACAGGTAGCTTAACAAACTTCTCTACAGAGGAAAGTCCCACAACAGAGAAGGTCCTCTCTCTCTCTCTCTCATGTCTCCAACAGCTGCACCTCTCGGCTACTCATCATTTCACAGACTAACCAACCTCATACGGTTGCTGAAGGGGAAAAAACCCTTAAGGCACTGCTTAGAGCTCTTTGGAAGAAAGTAAAGACACAAGTGTAATAAACATAAATGGTAAAATTAATTAATATATTTTCAACTGTAGTCATTTATAATTTCTCCAAGTCAGCATTGGTTTTCTTAACCACTAATGGCACAGCAATCACATCAAAAACCAACTTCCAGCTGTTGCTGTTACAAGGCAAGGTAACTGTACACAGTCACTCTCTATGCTAAACAGAATAGAAATGGACAATGTGTGACCCTCCAGAAGTTGTTGGATTGTTATTCCCATCAGTACTAGTCAGGACAATCAATGATGAAAGATGATGGGTGTTGCAGGACCTGCACCATTAGGAGGAATGCAAGTTGCCCATTCCTGAAACGGAAATGTTCCTCTAAAAATGAAGAGTTGTACATAGCCTCTCTCACAACAGGACACAAAGCAAGTCTCTAACCTCTTTACTTAAGGACATACCATTCCTTTATACAAGCAGTGTTTGTTGACACAGTCGTTCTCCAAGGACTGGGGAAGAGGAGTAATATCTGCTCCCTTCCATAACCATCTTCCTCTTTTTCCATCTGCTTTCTCTTCCCCTCAAAGTCAGCAACAAAACTGACTTTTGAAATTAGTTTCAAAAGTAGGTTGGGAAGAAGAAGCCAACCTCAGACTGATAAATCATTTTTTTTAAATCAAGAGTTATATCATAGAATCATAGAATCATAGAAATGTAGAGTTGGAAGAGACCACACGGGTGATCCAGTCCAACCCCCTGCCATGCAGGAATACCCTCAAAGCACTCCCAACAGATGGCCATCCAGCCTCTGCTTAAAAACCTCCAAGGAAGGAGACTCCAGTTATATAGTACACTTCCTCAGTGAAGCACTGCAAAGGTTTGAAATATGTCTGCTGCACATAGATGGGATTGGACAAATCTGCCAATCTTGCTTTCTACAAAATTCATTTTCTTTCTTTTCTTTTCTTTTTTTCCCCAAAAAATTCAAGTTCATGGAGGTGTAGCTAAGGAGATGTTGTCCAGGGGACAAGAAGTAGAAGTGGTGCCTGACAGCTCTCCTGACAGTGGGGCGATGAATCCAGTCCATTTTCTAATGCAGGCTTGAAAGTAGTTATCTGTGGTTCTGAATACTATCCCCAAAATAGATTCATTACCATGCACAGCTCCTTTATAGAGATCCAAAATCCGGAATGGACTTGCCATCTTGCTGACATAGGAGCTGCCAACCACTATTACACCCTAGAGAGCTCACTCTTCTTTGAAGAGTAGCTGTCACTACTTCAGTGCTAGTGCGCAAACACTTATACTGCTGAAATATGTACATGTATGCACACATAATACACCCTTGTGCAGTACCACTTCCCTGGAAAGAGCACAGGCGAAAAGTCATGGCAGCAGCAGGAGTTTTAACAGTCCTTGCATACTGCCTAGAATGAAAAGAGCCACAAAATTGCTAACAAAAATGCTAAGATTACTTGTTGCTTCTTCTAGAATAAAATTAGCAAAGAATTGCATCCCTATCTGGTGGCCCTGTTGGCTAGAGGCCTAGGACCCCATCCCTTGCCGTAGCTAGCTATGAACTTGTCTGTTTAATGAAGAAGTTCGCAAATTTTTATGAAGTTTTTCTTTTTAAAATCTAACTGATTAATTTACTCATCCACACTAGACAGATTTGGCATTGAGAAGACCATATTTGTACCTCTCTGCCATGATGTAAACCATGTTAGAAAAAAAAGAGAGACCTCAACCCCAATTTAGAACAACAAATGGTCAAATTATCCATGGGCTCTTCAACGGGACAGGCCCTTTCCTTTTTTAAAGAAATCTGACAACTTTGTCAACAGGAATGAACCAAATTCTCATCCATGCCAAGTTTGGTATATATGCAAGGAGGCAAACTTAAAAACAAGCCAGGTAGCTCTGTTCTCTAGACACAGAGGCACACAAGCCTCATTCAGACCTGTGCCACATACATTGACTGGAGGGGATTACAGCTAACATGGGTATCAGAATCTGTGAGGCAGGATGAGCTTATTGAAAGCTTCTTCATATGTTCACCAGAGAGTATTACTCACAGCACATGTAGTTCAACAAGACTGGGGGCAGGGTAGAGCTATGAGAAAGTGCTTCTCTGAAAAGATGCAGAAATCTTTCACTCACCACTAACTAACCACTGCCAAACCCCTGGCCCTACCCATCTGAACACCTGGGGTTAGGGCTAAAGAAGGCATAATGCTGCTTAGGTGTAACTACCTAGAACAGCATTTCCTAAGTGGGTATCACGGACTTCAACTGTGCCATACAAAACAGGGCTCTATTTTTTTTTTAAACTCTTATAATGAATGCTCAACCTTCTGTGACTATTGAGTATGCTACGTCCTCACAGGGCTGTTTGTGAAAACAGCATTTTCTGTGCAGAAATCAATATTTTGGAGTTGAAATATTATCTTCTATGCAGAAAATGGTGCTTTGTGCACAGAAAATGCTGGGATTGGGATTTATTCTGTGCAAAATTCACAGGTGACTATTTTGCACAAAAATCAGCCTTTTCTGAATTAATATTTCTGCACTGAAGTATTATTTTGATATGCAGAAAGAGCTGTTTCCTGTGCAGCAAATGCTCCCAAGCAGGATATAAGATTATTGGCACATTTCTATTTACATTTGAACAGCTATATTGAGAGGCATAGTTAGATAGATAGATAGATAGATAGATAGATAGATAGATAGATAGATAGATAGTGTGAGTATGAAGCTTGTACAAAAGAAAACAGCACTAAAATATTAACTAATTCCAACAAAACATAAGTTTAGGGTACAACTGTATATGCGTGTGTTCTACCAGGAAGAGAGAAATCCAGCCCTGTAGGTATGAAGATAAAACTGTTGATTTATCACTGTGACTTCGATACAACTATTAACTGCACAAATGTATTCAAGTTGTTAAACTGAAAGGTGTTTTGGAGCAGTGGAAGGGAGACTTTGGAAAATAAAACATAGGTATTTATTGATCTGCAGTTAAGAACATAGCAATGAATTTCATGAGCTCTACTATACATCTGGTATTAATCAGACTTCTGTTGTAGAAAATGTTCATAAAGATCTAAAGAAAGAAGCAACATAAAGAAATAAAACAACTGAAAGGAGAATGGCAAACTGATGCCTACACATAATGCCCCTTCTCCCTCCCTTTTTTTTTCTTTTCCTTAATATGCTTGTGTGAGAATCCAGTTCACTCATGGAAGAGAAGGAATATTTCCCATTTTAGTTCCTTCATCTCTCAACCAAATAATTTATAAGTGGAAGAAGCTGAAAATAAGAACACCCAAAGAAACTCACATATTTTAAGGCAGCTCCTCACAGACATGAACCCTAATCCAGGCCATGATTGCCCAGCTAAAGGTACTCTCGGAAATCATGCTTAACCGTGACAAAGCAGCAAGAATAGAATTATTGATGGTCTTGTGGTAGTTGCTGAAATGCAATTTTAATCCAGAAGCGGTGATTTTTTTCCTCTACTCCAGAGACTAGGACAAAGAGCAATGGATTCAAGCTGCAGGAAAGGAGATTCCACTTGAACCTCAAGAAGAACTTCCTGATGGTCAGAGCTGTCCAGCAGTGGAATATGCTGCCTCAGAGTATGGTGGAGTCTCCTTCTTTGGAGGTTTTTAAGCAGATGCTGGATGGCCATCTGTTGGGAATGCTTTGATATGTGTTCCTGCATAGCAGGGGGTTGGACTGGATGGCCCCTGGGGTCTCTTCCAACTCTATGATTCTATGACTTGCTATTGGAGAGATATTACGCACCATGTACATTCATTCTCCAATGAAAATCCCAAACTGACTTCCTCAGAATGACTGGCTGATTTCAAGACAATCAAAAAAACAAAGTTTTTCCCGCACTGTCACTTGGGAAAGCTAGATAAGTGTGGTCTGAACTGCTGCACAAGTTCTTAATCTTTGCAGCATAATAAAGATAAAATACAAAGCAGGCAATAATGAACAATAATGTAACAACTCGAAAATAAGACTGCATTGTTGCCACAGTTTATTTTGCAGAGCTTACCAGTATCAAAGCATAGCTGCATGGGGAACCACTGAACAGAAGTAATTTAAGACACTCTTTCTACTCAGGGAATGTAATGACTGAAGCAGCCTTAAAGTATTTATGGGAGCCAATTCACACTATTTCTGAAAGGCTAGTGAAAAAAAATACTGTATTTCAATAATCTAATGGGATAACTACAAACAAACCAAGTGAGGGCTATTTTTATATACCTCAAGAACAAAATAGCTTTCTAGTTGATTCATCTCCTCTGTTTGGAGTCAGTTCCTGAATCTTTTCCAACCAGTCCTTCAATGAGGCTTTTCTACCAGCTGCTTCTTTCCTCCATCCAAGCTGTGTGCTCCCCTCAGGCTACCTCTTCCTTTGGTGATATTCCATGTCCTTTGCTGGGTTTCTTACAGCTCGGACCAGCTGTCTTCATAGAATTTTATAAAATAAAGATACTGCTTAGGTTAAATTTTAAGTTACAAATGTAAAGCCAGCAAGGCACAAAAGCTAGTTAAGTGGACACTATCTCGTTCCTGACTACGGGCTGTATGAAAGGGTAGAAGAAAGAAACTTGATACTACCTTAGGGAAAAAAAGAAGTCCAATGTACCTCTACCAAAGCCACTAGTAGATTACTTTCGGGTTTCTGCCATCTTTAGATATTTTTCACTTAATCATACGTGAGAGAGACTACAAAGAATAAAATAGCCTGGGATCCCAAGACTAAAAACTTTCTTGATCTTCATTCACCCTACCTGTAACCAGCCCAGGTAGGACTGATAAACCATTTCTTCAAATATGCTTATCTAAAAAGCAAATATTAGTCAGGCAAACTTTTTTAAAGAATGCAAAAGTGGAAGCAACAAAGGAAAATACCCAAAAGGTATATCATTGCCATATTTTCATAATAACTTTATTCTTGTTAACTGCTATCAAGTTGACTGCGACTTACAGTGATCCTATAAGAGATCTCGAAGTCACCCTATCATCAACAGCCCAGCTCAGGTCTTGCAGTTAAGGCCATGGCTTCTTTAATTGAGTCTATCTATCTATAACAGTCTTCCTCTTTTCTTACTGCTTTCTACTGTACCAAACATTATTATCTTTTCTAGTGAGTCATATCTTCTCACGATATGTCCAAAGTATGACAGTCACATGGATTACTTAACAGCAAACATGTGGTTGACGATAGCTATAAAGAGCAAGAAAAGCAATAGTCTCAAAAGCATTAGAAAGCAGAAAAAAAGGTAGACCAATCTATTCGTAATTTTTAGCATGTAGATTTTAAAAATGGGAGTATAGAGAGCATGAGAGCCAATGTGATGTAGTGGTTTGAGTGTTTAACTACAACCCTGAAGACCAGGGTTTGATTTCCTACTCAGCTATGGAAAGCCACTGGTGATCTTGGGCACATTACACACACTCAGCCCCAGTAAGCCCCATCACAGCTTCACCTTAGGGTCACCGTAAGTCAGAAATGACTTGAAGGTACAGAACAATAACAACAACATAGAAAGCAAGACAAGCCAAACAAATCTGGTAAACTCCAATTCAAGCAAAATTCCAAAGCAAAAAGAGCTAACAAAGTACAATGAATGCTGGAAAGGATAGACAAATGAAACAGAAAGATTCTGATATTCCAATATCACCTGCATTTCAAAGGATGCCTATACCTGAACAGGTGCTACAGGCTTAAAATAGACTGTTCTGAGCAGTCAACACCATGATGCACCTGTTTTGATTCTAGGTGAGGAACCACTAACCTCCACTATGACCTAACATCTTGCATGGAGGGAAAACTACTGAACAACAGAAAAACTCAAAGCAATCAACCAGATTATGTACTGCAATAAAGCAGGCAACAGGAAAGAAGAAGCCACAAAATGCCAGATCATCATATATGTCTTGGCAGATATGATAGTCTCAATCTCAAACCATGATTATTACGTCCAAAATAGCAACAGGAGTTTAATTAATTAATCCATTATTCATTCAAAGGCTACAACTGAACCATATTTAAATATGATTAATGTAAACCAGATTCCTTCTTAACAAGGGCATGCAAACAAGCTTCAATATTCAGAAGCAACAGATTCCTAAATTGTCATTACCAAGATTAAAATTGGCACAGGTATGATGGCCTTAACCACTATAAGGGAAGAATGTGAAAATTAAATTGTATGGCTCACACACAGGTTCTTAACTACAAGTAGACATCAGTAGCATTATGACCCTAGTAGGAATTACACTGTGAATTTATAGAAATTCATATGCAAAACATAGCTAAGAAAATTAATGCTGGAGCACCCACACCAGCATCAGTACCATGATACAAGAAATATGTTAGCGAGATATCCTGTAATATGGAAAAGAGACATAATCCAACATAAAATGATCTGACATTGTACCTGGCTTTACTATCAAGCCTACAGCTAAGTGTGTTTTCCACAAGGCTGTTTTCTGTCTATCAAGGACAGTGAATACAAATGTATAAAGACAAAGAAAAATTGTAAACTAAGGAAAATCATTAAAATTTTAAGAAAGAAAGTGGAAACTTTGCATTGACCACAGATTAAGGATCTGCCAATTTATACCATTTGCTGCATTCATGTGGACATATTTTCTTTCATATAAAAAGCACCTCAGATTCATTTATCTTTTTATTCTATAACTTCCTTCTTCACAGGAATTTAAAATACCAGTCAGGATTATATTTTATTTACCAAGAGCTCCCTTTTATTTATTTTTTAAATGTTTACCCTGTGAGACACATTTTCTTTCATATCGTCTCATTTTCAGAAATATATGCAAGCATGCTAGATAATTGATTTTTACAGAAATTATTAAAAATCAAAATATTTGCATACTGTTGCCAACGAACACAGGTTTCTGCTGGCACCTTCTGTCCCAAGTTCTTCATGGGCTTTATAGATACAAAAAAGAAACAACTTAAAGCCTACAGATCAAGTGAAATGATGTCATCTCTGAAAACGCCAGCAACACTACATAAAAGTTAGTTAGGAGGTGAGCAACTCATCCAAACAGAGCAGTAAAGGAAAAAATAAGGGAGCTGGAGTATATTACTCAACCTGGAATTTGGCTAGCATGTTAGATCTAACACCACCCTGTGTTTAATTACTAGACATGGAGGAAGTAGCAAGCACTACAAGACCTTCAGTTAACTAGCCTGTTGGTTCAAGTACTGAAGTAGAAAAAGAAAAATTCTGACAAATGATCTACTAAAAAGGAAAGCAAACATATTTATACATGTCTCCCCACCTTCCATGTTTATTAGGAAGAGTTTTAATTTTCTGCTTCCTACCTTGATAAATCACTCTCTTTATTTTTGCCACTGAAGTATAGCTTTCTTTTAAAAAGAAGCTAGTGTGAGGGCCTACCTCCCTCAGCAAAGAATCTAGACGTTGAGCATACAACTCTGAGTGTAGTGCACAACATGAAGGTGAGGGATCTAAACCTGAACTATACTACATCTAGATTTTTAGAAATTTCTATTGCCAGGACCCCTCACCAGCAGCCAAGCTGGAAGAAACAGAAGAGAATTTAGCTCCAACAACAACTAGAGGGCCCAAAGGGAGGTAAACTGCACGTACATGAATACCAAAACACCATGAAGCACACAGCCTGCTACTTCATACACTGCAGCCACTGAAGTATATTTTTAACTGTTGATAACAGATTCTAGAATGATTCCAGTTTTGTAGTTATTTGTCTAGCCAAAAGAACCACAATCATCTTCTTGGCTGTTAAAATCAATAGCTTTGCAGATAAATGAATACAGCTGGACAAGTGAAGAGCTTTTAATATGTAAAGTGGAGGGTGTAGACCTTGCAAAGTAATGTGAGAACAGACATGTTTACAACCATGTCCCTGCCTTTATATGTGCGATTCTGCTACCCTGTACAGAAGTTAAAAATGCATCCTTTGCTTAAAGAAAAAAGTGTATGTAGAATGTGCACATGCATGCACACACACACACACACACACACAGACATCTCTATAAAACTATACCTCTACAGGCAAATGAATCCCAAACCGCCCATTTTGGGATCCCCTTCACCTTCCAAAAACATCTGGCATTTCTCATTGTTCCAACCAGAATACTGGAAGAGATAGACAAGAGAGCAGCGGCTAAGAATTCCAGAAATACAGAAAGCCTCAGATACGGCCTTTGTTCTCCCGGCAATAAACCTCTGTCCTGCTTTCCAAAAGTGAGTTTTACTGTGTGTGATTTATTATGTAATTACAGCAAAGAGATATTAGAGCTCATTAATTATCTCACACAGTATAAAACTTTTAAATTAAGTTATTGGCCATACAAATGTCACAATGGATGCCATTTACTCACTTTAATATATTATGATATATTGCAAATGCTGCTGGAAAAGAGGGTATTTTTTTTTCCAGTAAGCTTTAGAAGCAAAACATGCAGGCCACCCTTGAATTTGGGTAGTTTCTCTGTAGTCATTCTCCATCCATCTAACTTTGCCTGATATAATCGAACAGTGCGCACAGCCACTCCGCTCCCTCCCTCCCTCCCTTTCTTTCTTTTTCTTTTCTTTCTTCATCTTCCCTTCCCCTCCTTCCAAAAAATTAGTAACTGCCTTTATAATAAATTTAAAAACACAATAGAACAGAACATCATCAATAAAACTATTACAAATAATTGTAAAAGACTGTATGCTCTAAGAACATCTCACACTAAAAATAATGTAAAAGATTAAATGTTCCAAGAAAGCTGGATCGTTATTCATATTAGCAACAGTACAGAACAGCCCCAAGGATTCCCTCTTCTGAATTTTGCACAACTAACACCACCATTTTGAACTAAGCCTGGAAACCGGCTGGTAACCAGATGTCTTCCTTTAACAGTGATATTATACTGTTGTCCATTGGACAGCATAAGTCCAGAGCTGTCCTACTACACTCTATGCCATGTTTATAGGCTATCCTTCCTGAACCTACTGCTTGATTTGTTGTATTAATGGGCGGCTCATGGACTTGAACAGCGGAGCACCCAACACAACCATTTCAGGGTGAAGCTCCTCCCCTCCCCCAGTTTAGTCTATGAGCTCCCACTGGTTGGACTGCAACTTCTGTACACTGATTATGCATTGAAATGTTCAGATTCCAATACATCTTGAAGGTATCAAGCCGGGAAACACCATTCTATATTGTTTTCATTTGAACCCACATAAATTCACCTTGTTATAGTGACCTGTCACAGAGGGAAGGCTGACGTGTGCTAAGTAGGATACAGACAGACGCAATATCCAAACTTTTGCTTCTACAGGCCTTATTTTTTTCCAGTAGTGTAGCCATGAGTTTCTGTGGCCACGTTCACATACAATATAAGCTCCAACTCTCCCATTCAGCAATAACAGTCACACTTTTCAGCTTCCTATCATCCTGGTTTTAAATAAAAACTATAAGCTATATTGAGCCAGTGAGATTTAGTGGTTTGAATGGTGGACCATGACTTTGTAGACCAGGATTTGAGTCCCTGCTTGGCCACAGAAACCCATGGAGTGACCTTGAGCAAGTCATACTCCCTCAACCTCAGACAAAGGCAAAGGTAAATTCCTTCTGAACAAATCTTGCCAGGAAAACCCCTTTGTATCACCACAAGTCAGAAAATGACTTGAAATGGGCTATATTAGTACCTGACAACTCTGGGGGCCCAAAGGCCAATTTTCAGCCTCCAGAACCAAATTTTTGAACTAAGTCTAATTTTTTTTTAAGAAAAAAAATTGGTTAGCCCACTTTTGGTTTCTTAAAAAACATTCTGGGAGCTTTTTCAGCTTTCAGGGGAACCTCCAACTTTGAAATACACAAATCCACTTCTCCCTGTACCTTTTGTGAGCAGAAAAACTAGGATACTTTGGGCTGGATTATTTTTTATTTTTGGTATGGGGGCATTAGAGGTCTCAGGAGCGGTTTCCTGGCTGCAAAAATAGACATACATCACATGCATTCCCCAGGCTTCACTTTGCTCTCGTTGTTGTTGTGTGCCTTCAAGTCATTCCTGACTTACAGTGACCCTAAGGCAAACCTATTATGGGGTTTTCTTGGCAAGATTTGCTCAGAGGAGATTTGCCTTTGCCTTCTTCTATGGGTAAAAGAGTGTCTTGCCCAAGGTCACCCAGTGGGTTTCCATGACTGAACAGGTTCAAACCCTGGTTTCCAGAGTCCTAGTGCAACGCCCAAACCACTATACACATGGGCCCATTCACCTTGCTCACTACTGGGTAAAATCCAAACTTAATGCTGTTTAGAATACAGCCACTAATATTGTGGTTACAAATAAAGCATAAATTTTACAGTAGACTTCCGATGTGGACCTCACCTCAAGAAGTTTATAAAATTGCCCCAACAAAACAAAGGAAATTATTGACATACCAAGAGTTGCTGAAATGTGAAGGAGACAAGTTAAGAATGCATACAGAAGAGGAATTAAAAGAGTTAGGACATGAATTCAATTGGTTCCCATGGAGACAATTAAAAGAGAGATTTAAGATGGATCAAAAACTATATGGATTTGAAAGAATTGAAAATGAACTAGATGCATTGATGAAAGGGGACCAGAAAAAGAGAATATCTAGATTTTATAAAATACTGCTGCAAAGAGAAATGGAATCAGAGATTGGTAAAGATAATATGGTCAGATGGGCTCAAAATATTGGACATCCAATTGAGTTGGATACATGGGTGAGGGCATGGAAAACAGATATAAAATTTACATCAAGTTTAAATCTAAGGGAAAATTTTTATAAAATGCTACATAGATAGTATATGACATCTGAAAGGTTGAAAAAAATAACAAAAAATAGGAATGGAAAATGTTGGAAATGTGATGAAAAGGTGGGGTCCTTCTTTCATATGTGGTGGACCTGTAAGGTAGCAAGAAAATTATGGAAGGAAATACATGATGAAATTCAAAGAATGTGCAGCTTAAATTTTGAAATGAAGCCAGAAATTTATTTGTTAAATATGTTAGGGCAACAAAGAGAAATAAGATCTCATCAGAAGACACTGTTATATATGATAACTGCTGAAAGACTGACATATGCACAATATTGGAAAGATAGAAATTATGTTGATATAAAAGAATGGAAACTAAAAGTTCTGGATATTGTAGAGATAGGAAAGTTAACTTTCTCACTTAAAAATAAGCCAATCCAGAACTTTGAAAGAGAATGGAAAGAAGTCTTGAACTGGATAAAGATATAGAATAAGAAAAGGAAGGAATAAAGAAAGACTGTAGGTAATGTAAGTTAATAATGTTATAGGTAAATTACTAAGATGTAATGCAACAATATTAAATGTAACAATGTAAGATTATTTTTTACATAGAAACAATGTATGAATGAAATGTAAACAACAGACTCAACTGGAAAAGAAGATAAAGCTTGGAAGTGGGGAAGGGGTATTTTTTTTTATTTTTCAACTTAAATTTCAATAAAAATATATTTTAAAAAAAAGAATATAGCCACTAATATCAATGAAACTTGTAAGGTATGATTAAATAAGCCTCACTCAATTTAATGCGTCTAAGTAGGAGGAACACTTGATCTTGTGTTTTATACAAGCAACTTTTTTCTCATGTGCTCCATATGTTCCACACTACAACACATATCTACCATAACAAGCCTAACCAGTGATCAATGATGATTAGACGTTGAATCCAAAACATCTGAAGAGTGCCTGGCTGGGGAAGGAATCTACAGTTACCAAGGATTCCAGTCCTGTTATTGTTCTAAGGCAGCGCTACTCAAAGGGATGGTCTGTGAACTGGTACCAGTATGCAACTTATTGGTTGCCAGTGAGTTTCCAGAAAAGTTGTAGTCAGTGGGCATACACATGTCTCTGGTCCTTTGCATACTGGAAGAAAATCCTGCCAGTCTCCCACACCAGACAGCATGAGACACACTATTCTAAAGGGGAGAATAATTGAGGGCATAACAACACTTTACATAAAGTATGGCTAAATTGCAGGAGAAAAGAGAGCACTTGTAAAAACAGTGACTTTTGTGAAAGCAGCTGTAAGCTACAATACTCAAAGTATGTGCCCACAGTTCTCTGATGCATATAGAAGAGGCACATGCTTAGACTGATGGAATGGAGAAGCAAGTCCAAAATGTTCCAGAGGTCAACTAGCTATGGTAATGATCACGGCTTTGGGGCTAAGTGGTCATTCAGTTTTCTACTGGTTAGTTCAGAATGATATAGAAAGACCTATTTTGGGTCACATACTCTAATTTTTTTTGTTTGTTTCAACTGGTCTGCCAAAACAGTTACTGTGACTGAGTATACGTCATTATTACCTATGCACCACAAAAAGCTTTGTAGCTCAGTAAGGACACACAGCACTTTTTAAAGTTTATAATATAAACCAATATCTTAAAATGACGGAAGATCTAAAATTAAATGGCTTGCAGCCTATTTCAAAAAATTTATATTTAGCTGCATCCCAATCTTGCCAGTGCATTTGCGTCTGTAAGTAAAAAAAGTTGTTATTAAAGTCTCAATTAATTCTGATCATGCAAGAAAATAAGAGCAAAGCTACACATTACTGCTGTTTGTGAAGGATAGTAAGGACTATACTATTAAATTTGGAACCTCAAAACAAAACATATCAAGAAAATCCATGATTATTTATGTCATTTCAATGTCAAATAAGAATACTCTTAAGTAGTTGCTTTTATTCAGTCCCCAAACCAGCTCTTATTTTGTAGATGTATAATTGATTTTTTACCTCTTCAACACAAAATCACATATTTGTTTTATTGAATGACAGCATTATGAAAGCCCACAGGTGCACACATCTTATAGTATAAAGCTAGCTAAATTCCTTGTTCAGGGCCTTAAAAGTGTCACATTGACTAGCAACATTAAGGGCATATCATACCATTTTTTATTCCCAATAACTAAAATTTGACTGAGTTTAACCGAATTACAAAAAACACATTTTACCACTTATGGAGACTATGTGCCCACTTTACGTAATTGTTAGAGATTTCTGAAAGGTTTTGCCACTGAGAACCACATCCATTATTAACATGCATTTCAAGTACAGATAAATCTGGATCCAGCCTGATGTTCTGGGAACACAGGAGTTATACTGGAGACAGGCTATCATCTGCCTAGTCTGCCACTTTGCCACTGGCTGGTAGGATTTTTTGTCCGCCCTACCTATAAATGCCAGGGATCAAATCTAGGCCCTTCTGGATGCAGCATAAAAGCTCTGCCACGGAGCTATGCTTCCATCCACAGCAGAGAGTATCTGATTGGGTGCTGTTTTCTATTCCGGTTATAATACTTCCAGCCATGTTTTCATTCCATTATACTAAGCTTTCATTTTAATGCAAAGGATGAAGACTTCACAGCAAGAGTTAATAACTTATGATAGTAAATCAGACTTTTTGGGGGAGAAAATATCATGCATTCACACCCAGAGAAGTCCCATAAAATTTTTGAACCAGCATTGAGTGAGTCTGCTGTTTGCCTATATGGAAATATCATATCAACAGAATATATGGCAAGTATCAAAGCTTTGTTTTGTTGCATTTTAAGATGCTGTTTTTTCATCTGCATTTTATTGTTGTGAGCTGCCTCAAGTGCCACTTTTGGTAGAAAGGCAGGGTATAAATTCAATAAATACAAAAAGCAAACACAATTGTAATCAACTGTACAGATTACAATCAATTGTAATCTGATTATCATTGGATGCACAGTATACCTGGTAGTCTAAAATACTGAATCCTAAGCCCGTTTTTGGGTCTTTTACAAGTGCAATCACTTTGAGTTCGGAAGACCACAGTGCAAGATCCACATCTTCATCTTTGTCCTCTTGGTCTCCGGGTCTCACCTGAAGGATAAGGTATAATGCAGCTTTTAAGTGACAAATTAATTGAATAGACACAGTGTGAATAAGGCACCTAGCCTGGATTTAAATAATGGTTATAAACTTAAATATATACTTTTTCATTTCAGCTTAAAGTCAGACCACTAAGTTGCTCCAAGGTTTTATTAGCTACATGAAAGTAGAGCAATGAAAATAGAGCAACTCAGAGTGCAAAGCAAAAACAATATTACATGGCTAGAATAAAACAGAAGCTAAGAATGAAATCTCTGTTTCAGTTCTCATTTTACCAGGAATGCTATAACTGGCCATTGTCTCTCTACAAGCCATTTTTGACATAAGAGTACTGGTACTAAAATATATTATGAGCTTGTTGCAAGGATTAGTGCTTTAAGTAATTTCTGTATGGTGCCTTGAACACTCTGAGATCCTATACAATTCATGAATAAAGGACATAAAGGATTCAGCCACAAGCTTTCATAATGTTTTAAACACAAGTACAAGATCATAAATATTGGATTGCTAGCAGCTTAAGACTTGAAAAGCAAAGTTGTAAATGTATACAGTACAAAGTCCCATTATAAAGGAAGACTACATATAAGTGACTTCACATGCACAGCATGTAAATAAGTTTAGAAGATTCTTCCCATGGGTGCCTCAAAAAAGAAACAAACCCTAGTTCATCTGTAACTGTTTACAATTTATAAATATAAACCCTGCAGCCATTAAAAATATACAAGCATATTTTTAAGTGTGAATAGGCCACATTTCATATCAGTATCAAAATATCACATCAGAGATAAAGGCATTCTTCTTCTTACTGTACTTGCAAAAATGACAATGGACAAAAAAATCAAAGTATTCCTGATGTACTGTAATTCTTCGTTTAGTGTTTGCTTTCAAGAAACAGGAGTGAACAACATTTGATTTGCTGGACTTTCTGATGGAGCAAACCAAAAACAGTATTTTGGTCTGGTTCCAGCAGAGTTTTAAAATTAGGAGAACATGCTCATAAAGTTCCTTATTTCAATCAATCTCTCCTCCACTATACCCACTTTCTCCATACTCAACATCATTCCACTACACCTCCTTTCCCTAGCTTGAATAATATTCTAGAGATTCTCCCAGCTTGCCTCCTTCTTGCAAAAGTAGTTTTTGAGAGAAGTAGAAAAATCCTGTTCTATAAATAGAACACTACCACTTATTTCTTGGTTTAGTCCATGATCCATTTGTTTATTGTTGTTATTACGGGCCTTCAAGTCAACTCCAGCTTACGGTGACCCGATCAAAGTTTTCTTGGCAAGATTTATTTCGGGGAAGTTTGCAATTGCCTTCCTCATAGGCTAAGAAAGTGTGTGATTTGTTAAAGTCACTCCACTAGGTTTCTATACCTCAGTGAGGATTCATAGTTTTGTCTCTCAGAATCCTAGTCCAACAGTTAAACCACAACATGATGCGGACTCAAGATAAAAATACACGTTTTACCATCTGACTTCCAATTTATTGTGAGATTTGTGAGGTTTTGCTTATTTCTCTGCTGTGTGGATGTTCACTTATCCCAACCACTGCCACCAAATGTGAGAATTTTCCCTGTCCTTTATCTCCTTCTCTGTCACCAATGTGAGGACCTCTTTTTGTCCCCACTGCTGTGGCAACTAACTTTGGGGACCTCCTAGATGCCCTCATGGTTCCTGTGTGAGATGTTATATTCAGTCCTCACCAGACACCATCACTTTTTATTAACTGCTGCCACCATAGATACCATGTCTGAACTCAACTTTCCAATATGTAGTGTATAATACAAAAATAATGATTTATTCAACAGAATTTGGACATATCACCACAAATTAATTATTTTTTTAACATCTAATTACATCTCTCACTCTCATCTGGTAGTTAACTCTGACCCTGACTCTAACTCTCCTTTATCTCTGATCCTGACTAGCCCTCCTAACCACCCAAACTCTTAAACCCCCTTCTAATTAATTTCTAATCTTGACAGACTTTTCTTGCATCCCTGACCAACTTTAACACATTGGCCTTTTCAAAATCCTCTTAGGCGTTCCACAAATCAGCACTCACTCCCCAAATTGTATTTTCTCATACTCTCAGAGCCTTACATGATAATATCTTAGCCTTACATGATAATGTAACAGAGCTTAACATGATAATATCTTAGACACAGTACATACATACCTATATTGCCTAAATATCTAATAAATGAAATAACATTTTCCCCTGAAAGGACCAGAACATCACAAGCCTCCTTTCCCTTTGACTATGGTCTGATAATGCAACCATTGTAGCCTACAGCAGTAGATTAGATGTGATCTAAGTTGGTTCAGTCCAGACAAGACACAGGTTCTCTCAGTCAACAGACACGCTGATCTGGGACTGCGGGTAACACCTATTCTGACCAATGTCGCAATGGTTGCTGTTTTCCTTGTTGTTATTGTATTTTTACTGGCAAGGATAAAAAGAAATTCTTGGCCCCCTTTTTTGCCTCATGTGCCAAAATAACAAGGCAGATTTTGGATACTATGCATGTTAACTAGGGAATAGGGGGTACCACCACACCTTTCAATTGCCCTGATTTGGCAGGGCTCCTAATTAATCTTCTGTTGTCACACTTCTTTAGCTGCTTTTAAAATGTCCCAGTTTCTCTCTCCTCTTCCCACTATCACCCATTGTTCTCAACTTATTTCTACCGGTGGAAAACTGATCCAAAGAGCAAAAGTAGTTTGCACTTGATTAGCTCAATAGGAGGAGGAGAGGAGAGGAAGAGATGGAATCTTGCTCATCCCAGTAGGCTCAGGCAAAAGAAAACTGCTGCAACCTCTCAGACCTTGTCTGTTTTTCATCATTAATAACTTCTGCCATCTTAACCTCACATTCTGATATTGTTTGGTCACATGTGTCCCAGTTTATATCTGGGAAATGCTGGATGGTACAGGACACATGCTGCCCCTTAAAACAAGCAATATTTTTTGCAGATGTTTAGGGATAATATTTAGGGGTTCAAAAATAAATATGTCCAATGTATTTTTAACGGCATTGGTATAATGGCAAAATTTGGAAGTGCAAACCCTCACGAGGACTGTATGTGAAATACCCCGATGGAGAGTCCAAGAGCCCTTTTGCACTACACAGTTATAGTAGTGTGATTCCAGTGTAACTGCCACACCTACACTGTATGGAATTCTGGGATTTGTGGTTTGATGAAGCACCGGACAACTCTTAAGTACCCCACCCTAAACAGCAAAACCCAGGATTCTATAGGATGCTGCCATGGCTGTGGAGTCATAATGCTATAACTATGTAGTGTGAAAGAGCCTCAAAAATGCTAGTTGCTGTCCTGATCTAATAGAATTTTCATCTCTATCAGGAACAAGGCTTTTGTAAAGTCACTCCTTAAATGCTTTGGGTTACAACAGAGACAGCTCGTAATGATATAACATTGCAGGAAAAATCTATTTCCCCTTCAGTAACTTTGGGGATTCCACCTAAATAAGAGGAAACAGGGAAATCCAAGTGGTGACAGATACTGTCACAGTCCCTGCCAATCAAAAGATTATGGTTCTTCAGCCCTGCAAGCTCTGACTCAACTACACCACTGCTTAGTAAGAACTGTAATTTAAAAAAAAAAATCCAGAAAGTGATCCATCTGCAAACACACAAAGTCTCAATTAGATGGGATATTTGAAATTTAGAATATTTTCATCATAGTTAAATTACCCAAAGCTGGACACTCATATAACTAGAAGATCCATCATCGTGAAGCAAGCAACCCCAGAAGTGAATGTTTTCTTTATTGTGGAAACACTGAAAGCAAAGAACTGGGACCTTAGAAATTAATAGCTAAAACTGCAGTCTTCCAGTCTGCATCAAGTCCTTTGTTCACAAGATGGAAGCAATCAGCTAATGGGGAAGCAGAGACTAGGTATAATTCAAAGCTTTTGCTCCCTTATTAAACTGAGGAATGATGAATTGGATGTACACCGTCAGCATGTCGACTCCTTCATTTACATACCTTGTATCACTAGTGCAGTGATGTTTTTAGCTATATTCCTAGATAAGCCACCAAGAGTTTCCAATTAAAGTAAAGTAGTAAAGTCACAAACATGAAATATCTCTGAAGATACATTTGCTAAAACAACATTGTGGCTTTGGTGTAAAAGATCACCTCTGCAAAATGCAAGGTAGTGGAGCCTGAATTTCAAAAGTTACCCAGTTTTACATGACAGTGGTTCATTTAAGAAGAAAAAGGGAGGTGACAACACTCAGCTTTGCACTACCTAAAAAAGACAGCTTAATCATCTTCACTTTTCTGATGGAATTATAGGTTGCAGCCCAACGACCCTGTCTTTCATACACAGATGTTTCAGTGCTTGTCTGGAAAAACCTTAGGAGCAATTCCCTAATTTTCAGCTGGGGCTGCTACTAAGAACTAAGTAGTTTCCCATATCTTATACACCACCACCACTGATAAGGCTCCAGAAGCCATGAGAGAACATAAGCCAGTCTACAGTGTATTTAAAGAAGAAACGTGGCAGAAAATCAAAATCTTTAGACTCAACTGCTCTCAAATATCCTTCAGTAAGATTACTCAGAAACACATACACATGAGATTCTGGTCCAGATTACTTGATTTTCTATTTTGGATCCTTTTGAACATAAGCTATTTGATTTTCCTTGATAAACAAAGAACCGCCTTGCCTTCATTTCCCTTCTCACCCAACCCCATTTCTACCATTAATTTGTCAGCCTTTCTTGCAATATTTTCTATATTATGAGAACCTAGTCTGTTGTTGTTGTTAACTGCTGCCAGGTCAACTTCAACCTATGGCAGTCTTATGAATGAGAGACTTCTAAGTCACCCTGTCCTCAGTTGCCCTGTTCAGGTCTGGCAGATTCAGGACTGTGGCTTCCTTGACTGAATCTATCCATCTCTAATGCAGTCTTCCTCTTTTCCTACTGCCTTCTTCCTTACCAAGCACTATTGTCTTTTCTAGTGAGTCAAGTCGCCTCATGATATGGCCAAAGTATGAAAGACTTAGCTTTATCTTGGCTTCTAGGGTGAGTTCAGGCTTGATTAGCTCTAGGACCCACATTCATTTGTCTTTTTAGCAGTCCAAGATATCTGTAGAATTCTTCCCCAGCATCATAGTTCAAAGGAGTTGATTTTCTTCCTATTAGCTTTCTTCACTATCCAGCTTTCACAACCACACATAGAAATTGGAAATACAAAGGCATGGATGCTCCTAACTTTAGCACTCAGTAATACATCTTTACATGTCAGGATCTCATCTAGTTCCTTCATAGCTGCCCTTCCAAGTCCTAGTCTTCTTCTGATTTCTTGACTGCAGTCTTCATTCTGATTAAAGCCTGAGCCAAAATATGGAAAATCTTGAACTATTTCAATGTCTCCATCATCTTCTTTATGTAAATAATCTGTCATCATTATTTTTGTTTTCTCAATGTTCAGACTATAAACCTGGCTTTGCCGTAGCTGGCTCCAAAAATTGCTGTCATTGTCATCATTGTTTGATACTTTTGTGTGCCTTTAAATCATATGACAATCCAGAGGGGATTTGTTTAGGGGAGGTTTGCTACTGCCTTCCTCTGAGGCTGAGAGGGTGACTTGCCCAAGCTCACCACTCAGTTTCCATGGCCAAGAGGGGATTTGAACCTTGGTCTAGTCCAACACTCAAATTCCTACACCACACTAACCTGTTGTAACTGTAGACCATCACAATTAATCTAGCTTTTCTATTGAGGAAATTAGTGTTCCTCTTCCTGTGGAGCACCCTACTTTAACTGCAGTAAACAATGTGCAAATAAATATCCAGTTATATCCACTGGACCACAAATTGGAGACATACAGCATCCAACTTTAGATGGTGATCCCTAGCTGACCTGTACATACTCATATGAAAACTGTATGGCTGTCTTGAAATGCTAGATACGCTGTAGGTGATACTGCTAAATATTTGAACTAATTGGTAGGGACCATCATGACAGGGTATAATAGTGACTAAAAATCAAGTTCTCTCTGCAAAGAATATGTTCCTTCTCACCTACCTTAATTCTATAGTGAAAAGAAAGGCAGTTACAGGTAATTGTGCAATTAAGTATAAATACAGATATGCATGATCAGCAAAAATATCTTAAAAGACATTAGATTCAGAGCAGCTATGAATCATCTATAGTCACCATTCACAATAAAAGCTGAAAATTGACTGCAAAACAAGAGTCAAGCAAGAACAAAAGCAAATATCAACTTTGGAAAGTTCAATATCTGTCTATTGGGAACAAACAACATCCTTTTTACCTTTGGTTCTGCAGAGCTGGTGATAATGGAGGTGGGCTCATCAACAAAGGATTCTGTGCCATCATCAAATAGGCGCCTACAGCAGACTAGCGTAAAGGGAGGTGGAACTTCTTTAAGAAAAGAAACAGCTTCACGGCGGGATTTTCCATATAGCTGAACACCATTTACCTATGCAGAGAAATGAGACTATACGTTGACATTTCCAAAGACAATTGCTCTGCTTCCATTCTAAATGTATTTTCTGTTTACGTTGGACAGTGGTGAGAGAAGTGCCTCCCCCAAAATATAATGTACATCTAGCATTCCAGTAAAGCAGGAATGGTTCTAGCTAAATATTAGTGGAAAAATATTTAGAGATGTTTCTATAATTTGACGTTAAGCATCCCAATAACTTAATTAAAGCACTCAGCAACCTTTGTTCAGCTCCCTGACTTTTTCATTTGGGTCTTGCTCACTTCATTCAAGGAGACCAGTGTCCTACTTCACAAATGGCAGTCCTCTGTTTGAAGAGCACTCCATATTGTACATTTGAAAGGATGACCATTCCAACTCAGTTTAAAGAAACCTGTGATGCAAGAACACAGGCCTCGAAGATGTCCATGAATAATTAGAACCTGGATAACAGTTTGAGAAGCCACACAGATCATCTTATTACAGTTAAATTTGAAACTTCATACAATCCTGTGCGTGCGCGTGCACACACACACACACACACACACATATCTATATCTCAGCATAGGGAAATTTGTAACATCCTCTTTCTTGGCAAAACGTTAAGTGGCTAAAAGAGTTTCACCTTCTGTTTTACATAACAAACACACTCTTCTTGTGTTTATTTGTTTGCCAGCACTTTGCATACATTGCATTAGCTTTCCTGAAAGCTTGGGGAAAACCCTAATTTTCAAAATGGACTGCATCTTAGAGTATATTAATTCATGGCATAAGTAATCATATATCAGTATCACAATCCTAATGGAAGCTTTTGTCATAACCACTGATCATCATGCATACCGCTAGCAAAAGGAGGGTGATTAAGTACCACTCTTGTAGATTCTGTGTGCCATTAAAGCTACAGTGACAGGTGTAAACATTCATGCTGTTGCAAAAACAACCGTGAAGAAAGGAGTTAGGATTTCCTAGCAAATGGGACAATACAAGCTGAGATAAGACTGGCATTCAGATGCAGTTCTTCTGCATATCAGTATTTGCAATAATGTATCAACAACAAATCCATAAACCTGGGGAGCACTCAAGTCTGCAAATCAATCCTCCTGTGTTTTTAGTAGAGGCTGCCACTCAATATTTTCTTGGCACACAGAACATACAGTGGTTTACTACACCATGGGGACCTGCAGGTTGAGGACGCAATTTTGCATATAATTTAATAATTATATTTTAATTATTTTATACCTAGTTTGAAAATGACTTGAAAGCATGTAACAGCACAGCCCCCTTATTGTCATGCAACTTTTTGTGTCAACTGCCAATGCATCTATCATCTATTTTTGTTTTAACGCTTCACAGACAACATTCCTAAGAAAAAGAATACAGATGTGACCAGCATGAGTTTGCAACCACTGTCCTCTTTCCTAGAAATGGTAGACCTGGCCACAGAGGTTTATACTGTAACAACCTCCCAGTTAAGACTACCATAATGTGCTCCACATGGGGTTGCCACTGAGAAGTGTTCAGAAGCTAGTGCAAAAAACAAAAACAAAAAAGTGCATTTTAGATACTAAATAAAGACAACTATGAGGGCCTTGAATTTGCTTCCAAACTCAATACAAGGTGCTGGTATAGATCTATAAGGCCCTAATTGGCTTGAGGCCTAGCTAGCTAAAAAACTACCACTTCCCATATAAGACTGCTCAAAATTTAAGCTCCTCAACAGAGGTGTCTGTTGAATGTATCACTTCTTTTTTAGTGCATAACAGTTTGCCAGAAAACAGCAAGCAACATTGTCGTTGCAATGTGTTACATATCCTGGCACAAAGAATACCCGGTCCATAGAGAGTAGTAGATTTGTTGAGCCTGGTTTTTGTTTTTGGTCCCAGCTGTTTTTGGTTTGTTAAAAAATACATAGCAAGTAGCTGAAATCAGGGGATTTGTTTACAGTGGTTTATGTAACAGTGCTACAAAATGCCTACAGTGTAGCTCCAGGTCTTTTTTTGTGTATGTGTATATACCTGTGTGTTTTCGTGGATTTTACAACAGTGTGAAGTTGGAAGTTAAAATTCTCTTTAAATGCTCAAAATTTTTGCAGCGTTGTAATGTGATTTCTTAAATCTTCCAATACAAAGTAACAACGGAAATTGCACAGAGAGCTTCTTAGACAACTTCATTAATTCATCTATATAATTACATTCAAAAGAAGGTCCCACTGAGTTCAGTGGGGCTTAATCTGAGGTAAGCAGGTACAAGGTTGTAGCCTTAATTATTCATTCCGTGAGGTAAGTTTTTCAACAGAGTAAAAACATGTTCAGTCATAGCTATGGCCATTTCCGCACTAGACTGTTATAGCGCTATCATTCCACTTTCAACAGCGTATGGAATCCTCGGGTTTGCAGTTTAGGGAGGGGCCAGCCAGCTGTTTGAAATTGGAATGATAGCGCTATAACAGTCTAGTGCAAAAATGACCTATATGTAGACACACCATATCTATCCAGAATCACAGAGCACATTTGGAGCACCCCAATATAATATATTTACAACAACGAAATAGATTATTTGTGGTATCTGCTGTTTTGAATGTTTCATCCACTGTACATCCCCTTGGGGGACCTGGTGGGTCACCAAGTGATAAGACAAATACTTTAAACTAACTAAATTACTAAGGGATTGAAATGAACTAATAGCATCTTCTGTGGAGAGTTCAATTGTATAATAGACATCCAGAGCCAAGCTTCATATTGTATGATTATCTGCTTTGCATTCTGGTAGCTTTTGTTCGTCCTATCCGCTTCTTTAGTGATACAGTAAGTAAAAAGATGTCCTAATGTATCAACAATATAGTTTTTAATAAAACACTGGGATATTAACACAACAAATAGTTATTTTTAAACACAACTTCTTTATGAACTGTACCTCTAAAAGTTCATCTTCCAACTGTAGTAGGCCAAGTTGAGCAATTGGTCCATCCGTAGCAATTGAAGAAATGTAATGATGTCCTTCAAATGTATCCAACTCAACCCCTAACCTTAATGTGTGAATAGGTAGCAGCTGTTGAAAGAAAATAAGATTAAGTAAGCAATCAAATGAGATATTTTAAAATAAATTTTATTTGCACTGTACAATTTTGTTCAAATGTATTCAGTTGAACATAGCTGCATTTAATAAAACATTTCATTTGGTAAGGAAGCAATCAGAGGAGCATAGCACCTGCTTATGAAAAATCAGAAAGCCTTATTGATCACATGGTTCTATTTACGTACAGTGCACTCTGTACTGTGACAAAGTGAGTTTTTAAAGGTTTATAAGGAAAGTTGATATACAGCAACAGAGAAAGAAACAATAATCTCCTCCTTGAAAAAACAATAAACAAAACCAAACAGAAAAAGAAAACCCTTCATAACCTTTTCATGTACCAAAACTCAGCTCCTCCTGGAATATCTCTGTGATAGCATAGCTATATCTAGCCCTCACCAGGTATGTTAGAGGCCAAATCATAAATGATGGTACTGGACTAACTTTTCCAGTGTCACAATCTAATAGCTATGGGGATCAGCCTACAACAGTCATGAGAGAAGCAAACTTAGTAGAACTGGAGAATGTCTGCCTCTCAGAAATGTAGGCTAGATAACACAAGTGTGATCAGAAAAGGAACAGCAACACTGTTTATAGTTTTCCCACCTTTGAAGAATTGACAGAGCAATACATAAGTGTCACTTACTCATAATCTGGGCAACTCAAATGTTTAGGCCACAATGATGCATTTAGCCAATTAATTCTATCCAGCAAAACCAATTTTAGAGTGTTCTGTCTTCTCAGACTATGCACTTAACATCATGCAGTTTTGAAACTGGGATTACATAACAGATAATGGGGATGCCAGAGAACCCTGGCTTCTTATTGATAAACTGTATGTTCATGCACATAGCCTACTTGTTATGACTTCGCTCCTTTTCCTAGCTGGATCTGCTAAACTGACAATATGGAGAAGGCTTAGTGTGCCATCCGAACTAGAGTCTTACCTTGTTGCTCTTCAATATACCAAGAAGTGTAAATCAACAAAAAGTCCTGGTCAGTTGGCCTATCTGTCTAGCTAGCTAGACAGACAGGCCAACTGACCAGGACTTTTTGTTGATTTACACTTCTTGGTGTGTTGAAGAGCAACAAGGTAAGACTCTAGTCTAGCTATCTGTCTATCTATCTAGCTAGCTAGCTGTCTATCAATCTAGACTTCAGCATGAAGCATTTTAAGAAGCGAAAAATTCTTTAACATTTAACCAATACATTTAATTCAATACAGAATACATTTGTAGAATTTAGGATGAAGTTCTTTGGTGAATGCATACGTTGTATGAACAGCAATAAAGTGGAACTTGCCCCAAATGTCAAATACATCTACATCCAAGATACAGTTGACACGCCTGTCCATTTACATTCCCAGCATGTTGAAGAAAGGATTATGAAAATAAAGATCCTGTACCTTCGAATACTTCTGCAACTCAGCATCATCTGCAATTGGCATATCCATTGTGATAACCTATGCATTAAAAAATGGGGAAAAAACAACAATCTCTGTTTAATTCAAAGTCAAAGGGCTAAATTCCAATTGCAAGTTCCAGTGAGAAGAGATACACTCAACCAACTGCTAAATGGTAACTCAATGGCTATGTAAATCCCAATGATTCAATAGAACTACTTTGCTTAGGATTCACAACTGGATTTAGCTCTGTCAATAGCTTAAATTAAGTGTACAGCAGACGTAAAATAGATTAAATATAACAATGTGCCTTAAGGGCAATAAGAGCTCAGTTTCCTCACCTCTGCCCAAAACATGATACTGCCTTTTGATCACAACAAATACATAATGTTAAATTTATAGTAATGTAAGAAAAATGTACAAATATAAGGACAGCATACCATAACTTCAAAATCAGGTCCCAACAGTTTTTCCCACTTGGATTTCAATTTATTTTCTGGTGGCTCTGGTGTTTCTCCTAAACACAACAATTAATATTTAAAATTGATTCCTGTGAAAGTGCATTTAATTCAGTACACTGCAATAGAACACAGTCATCCTAAAAAATTTGTAGATCTTGGGTCTTTTGCATAGCACAAAGCAATACAAAATTTTGTAAGAGTATAACTCACGCAACAGCTGATGCTAAACCACTATTTAACAAGCTTGAAAAAGTATGAAAGACGGTAGTTTCATAGATGAGACAGGATTGCCACACTGTTTCATATTGTAAAACAATCATTCCTGGCTACTAAGTTAATTTCAACTGACTTTATCACTAGTTTATGAAAACTCACTCCCTAGGAACTGCGCCATCTCCCAATTACACCAAAGCTTATCAAGGGCTGTATCACCAAAATGCAGCCACAGGCTTTGTTTTTACATTTGGCAGATATAAACTCTTGTTTGGCTTAATTAGCCCAGTGAGTAACTTGAACTTTTATAAGAGCTTCAGTTTTAAACCAGCCTTCTGTGGGAACTTGGCTATCTTGACATTTACATCTTTTCAGCTTTCTTACTTATGCAAAGAGAGCAGTATTACTGCCATGTAAGACAATTTGACATGGCTAGACAGCATAAAATCACTGGCTGCCCTGCATTTGACCCCAGCCAGAAGCTCAGTGTACTTAAAAATAAGTCCTCCTTTGAGTAATATTTAACCTGCAGAAGTCAAAAGTCCTCACATGACAACACACACACACACACACACCCTTTCAACTAACTGCGGCAGCTACTAAAGGATATGCTTGCCACAAGCTGTTTTGTTTTACAGTCATTCTGTTACCTTGGACAAGTCTCTGGGCATTTCGTCTGAATAGCACTACATGTGGTGAAATCCTAAAGCACAGTGCATACCCTCCAACTTTCCACAGATGAAAACCAGGACACATGTGGCCAAGCAACATCAGAGTGTGGTCAAGATGACAAAAGTTATTTAAGGAGAGAGGCTAGGAGAGACTACAGCATTTTGCTTTTGCTTGAGTCTACAGGGAAAAGCAAGACTCCATCCGTCCTCTCCTCTCTCTCCTGCTGCATTAACTGAGTACAAATTACTTTTGCACTTTGAACTCAGGTTGCAGCAAATGAAATGAATTGAGGACAAGCGGGAAACTGGTAGAATAGAGAATCTGGAACATTTTACAAGCAGTTTAAAAAGTGGGATAACAAAGGATTAATCAGGACTATTCTTGCCAAATCGGGACAGCAGCAGCACATGATAGTGCAGTTCCTAGATTTTTTCTTCACCTAAATCCACAGGCATTATTTTGTTACATATCTACACTAAAAGCAAACACAGATAACTATTGAAAGAAATTGCTTTTGTTGTGGGCCTCCAAGTTGTTTCTGACTTATGGCAACCCTAAGGCAAAACTTTCATGTGTTTTTTGGGGGCCGAGAGTGTGTGACACACCCAAGGTCACCCAGTGGGTTTCCACAAAGGACCAAGGAATAGAACTCTCATCTCCAGGTTTGTAGTCCAGCATTCAAATCACTAGATCATACTAGCTTTTGAAGGAAATACTCTGGCCATAACAGTATAAGAGTACAATCAACTTTGCAGCTTAGTTAAAACAAACCTTTGCTTGAGTTTTTAAATGGAGTCTTGCTGCAATTTAGTTTCAGTTTCTCTACCTTTTTCTTATTTTGTAAAAAAAAAAAAATCCATCAAACCTGCTTACGTACGGGTCAACAACAACAAAACACCCTTACACATCAAAGCAGCATCTGTCCAATACATGATAACTAGAGAGCAAGTCTCTATGAACTCAGCAAGGATGCTTTCCAGGTAAAGATGAGTAGATAGAATTACTTTGCATTTCTTTCACGTTCACTGATTTTCCTCCCAAATTAAGTCTACTGTCATTTTGGACTGCTCAGGTTCTGTCATACCACATAGCTGGTTTTACTTCAGCTGCACAGTCAAAATTTCTTTTTGAGGTTGTATTGTGCCTTTTGTATGAGCTTAAATATTGAAGGTAAGCACACAAAAGCAATCCACAAAATCACAGTGAAACCAAGACCATTTCCACACTAGACCATTATAGTGCTATTATTCCACTTTCAACATCCTATGGAATGTGAAGAGTTTGCAGTTTAGGGAGGGGCCCAGGATTCCATAGGATGTTGAAAGTGGAATAATAGCACTTTAACAGTCTAGTGTGGAAATAGCCTGAGGCAATCGCTTCTTTTCTCATTATCAAGAATCTTGCACTGGAATTTTATTAAAGGGAATTCCCTTGAAGGTAGACCTATCTTTCCAGCACAGTCCTATGTAAACATCTGAAACAACATATATAATTTTATTATTAAGCTACTGGCCTTAAAGCTTTCTGTACACAATACAGCAGGTCAAACGGTGAATGCAAGGAGCACGACTTAGCAGTAAAGAACAAAGACAACAACTGGTAGAAACATAGAGGGCTACAGCTTTATTGATTATATGTAGATACAGAATCTTGGCCTAATATTAGCCCAGAACCAGGGATCACATGATCTACCTGTCAGCCCATGAAATTTGTTGTATCCCAGTCCACTTGTTGGATGAACATGGAATGACAGATTTGGAACTACATGGGTAAACGCAATCATGTTATATCCTTGTCACCTGAGATTTTCTGGATTGGGAGATCACCTGAAATTCCACCAAACTTTTCTAAGTTCTGCACTGATAGAATCTACTATATAAAAGTCAAAGTTTGTCTGCTTGTGAGTTTCTCTGTCTGCGTCAGGCAGGCGAAGACCTCGTGTGATTGGCTGAGTGAGGTCAGAAGACCTCATATGATTGGCTGGCTGTGAAGATTCTATGAAATCCTGGAGTTGGCAGTTTAGGGAAGAGCCTTTAGAATTCTCAGCCAGAGAGCTCTTCAGCCTCAGGAGATAAGGAAAAGTTACATGCACTGGACAAGGTAGTTCGGGGAATTAAAGACACAGGATCTCAAATCTGTGTATTTCAACCGCATCGAATTCCTAAGGTATTTCTAACATGTATTGGCTAGTCCTTTTGGATGCCTGTTGCAAATTACACTAGTCCTAATTGAGATACGGAAGTAATTTTGGAATGTTAGTTTGCAGTATTGTCTTCATTCTAGCAGTTAATAATTTTACTTCACACAGCAAAGTGAAGATGGCCCGATCAAGAGATCTCAATTGCAGAACAAAGACTGAGTAAGGACCCGTTATTCAGAAATTATTGAAAATGGTCTCCTGCCACCTAATCAATCACCTCTCCCCAAAATGGCGAAGTTAGATACTGGCTGTGTCATGAAAAGTAAAATCTCTCTTTGGGAATCATGACATGTTAAGACAGGGCTTTCCAAATGGTGTGCCATGACACAGTAATGTATCGCCTGAAGTGTATAGGTGTGTTGCCTACAATCTTGGAAATGTATGTTATTATTTATAAATCATATATTTTAAAAAATATATGAAAGGTTTTCATGAGATATGTTGTATCCCCATACATTTTGTTATTACAATTTATGTATGTGTCTGTATCTCTTATAAGGGGTTAGTTTAACCTCCGGTTTGCTAGTAAAACTGAATTACTGTGTTGCGAAATGATGCATGTCTAAAAAAGTGTGCCACCAACATGAAAAGTTTGGAAAGCTCTGTGTTAAGACAAGAGCATGAGATGTGTTCCAGGACTCCAGTTCATGGCTGTACTCAGATATTTGGAGACCTATGTTTCATGTTTCTTCCCTACAAAGGACATGGACATAAACCCTGTGAACACTCCTGCTGATATACAGTAACATATGATGTGGTCCTGAATGGGCAACTAAGCCTGTAGGTTTTCCCTCCTATAGCCATATCCTATCTATCTTTCTATGTATCTGCCTCCCTGATTTACTGTCTTTCTCCCTGTATGGGATCCAATGCACCTCCCAACACAGACTGAAACAAAGTATAGCTCATAATAGTAAGGAACAATTTTAAACCATCCAATAAATCCTTACACAAATGGGCTTGAATTAGAAACAATTTATAAGCACTTAAAGCATAACAGCTAAAGAAAGATAAAAAGTACAGTACTCCCTAGATTCTTTTTAAAAACAATCTTCTTCAGCAACCAGATATGGCCAAATCCATTTCTAAGTAACAATGTCTTTGCTTACTCGCAAAAGGAGAGCAAAAAGGGGGTCAATCTAGCATCCCATGGGAAAGAGTTCCACAGTCTGGGAGCAGCCACCAAGAAGGCCATCTTCACATGTCCTCGCCAAATATACCTGTCAAGACAATCAAACTGACCGAAAGCCTTCCTCAAGAATTTTAAAACTCAGCCAGGCTAATATGGGCATCTCAAAATTCAGCTAGGCTCATATAGAGAAATACAATGTCTGAAGTGCATAAGGCTTTGTAGATCAAACAGCACTTGGACTTGTGCCCAGTAATGGGCTGGAGGCCAGTGAAGCTGCTATAAAAGGGGACACATATGATACATGGTACAGTTCCAACTCAGAAATCTGACTGTAGCATGTTGGATCCATGCAAGTTTCCAAACTTTCCAAAGGCATCACCATCACTGTAACAAAGTCCATTATATGAGGTGCTCAGATCTCACTAATCTGGTAGGTACCCATTTCAATGGGTGCGGCACATCTAAACAAAATTGTAGCTGCTAGTCCACAACATAGTTTCAAACATCCTCAACAGAACCTGAATTTAAAAAGAAAAAAGTTCACTTACACATAGAGAAATAATAGATTTTACAAAACATGCTTTTTGCATTAACTTTGAAAGGCATTTCCAGAGTTTAGACAAGGCATTAAATTAGTAGTGTTTTACTTTAGTGCTATTATAATTAAGTGCCTGTCAGCATTTCCAATATAAGTACCTATTTTTGGAATTTAATTTGGCCATTAAATTCTCCTTCAGGGTGAACATTTATAGACACTGCTTTAGTATCAACCATGTTTGAAATGAAATGACTGCTTTTAGCTCTCAAGCAAGAGAGGTAGATCAATTTATTTACCAGTATGAAAACACTCTTTTACATTCTGGTATCTTAAATGGATTTTTACCTTCCTACAATAGGATAGAATTTTAGAAAACACCAAGACTATGAATTAGAATTGCATGCACACACCACTTACTTGGTTTAAAATCATTTCCCATTACTCTGTGAATGCACAGATACGGTGAAAAGTGACATTACTCAAAGTCATTATAATTTGTCAACTGCAGCACAGGAAACAAGAATGTTAGCATTTTAAAAGCTGCAGCATAATGCATCTTATGAAATAAAAAGGCAACAGATGCAACTTGGCAGTGAAGTAACTTATCAAACAAAAGATACTTCCACCCTGCCTCCTCACAAAAGCAGGTTTCTAATGCTTACACATGTGGATTGGCTATTCATTTATTTAAATCATTTTTACCCTACTACTTTCCCAGAAAGTTTTCAAGGAGATACCTGGGTTAGTCTGCAGGAAGCAATCTGCCACGACCTTTGGGGTTAACTGGTTTGTTTTAGCATGAGCTTCACATGCACTGATGTAGTACAAAATTAATGCTACAGGGTTTTTAAGCAGTTACATTGTTGTGGATGCAGGATCAATGCGTAATGGGACACAGAATTATGCAAATTGTAACACTGGCTCTAAATCTTCAAAGAGTTGTGTAAGATGATAGTCTGTCAAGAAGCTGACTCGTTATGTCTTGATATATGAAGGCAATAAATTTTGCTTGCCTGAAAGTTGGCTGCATTGAATTAGGAAAACTTTCTGAAGTGAATTATTTTGTTTTGTGTATATCTGTGATAGAAACTGTATTTATATACATAGTGTGCAGGAAACCATTGTCTCTGTTCATACCTTTGCTAAGGGATTGGAATTTGTGAACATAACCCATTTTAGCAGGTCCTCATTTTAAACTTTTTATTTTATTTTATTTTGTTCCAGAACACCTGCTTGTAGGTCAGAGAATGAATGCCCAGGAAGACTGAAATGATCTGCAGCTGGTGTCTGGGTACTCCCATTTCTAATGTTAGATTTGTATGTATTTATCCTCCTGAAAACAAACAGTGCTGTTTGTCCAATGTAAAGTGTAGGGGGTCCTTGTATTACGGACGAAATTCTTATGGCCTGATGTTGCTGCCAGAGTAGCAATAGCATGTGTATTTCTATACCACTTATCAGCTAAGCACTCTTTAAGCGATTTACAATGTGTTAGCTAATTGCCCCAACAAGCTGGGTACTCATTTTACCGATCTACGGAAGGATGGAAGGTTGAGTCAACCTGGAGCCCGGCAGGATTGAACTTACAACGTTGTGGCTGCAGTACTGGCATTTAACCACTGCACCACCAGAGTAGATGGGAGGACTTCATTAGCATTGAGAAAACAGATAACAATCACATCTCATCAAGCTCATCAACACTGCTTTATAATAGTGTTTCCTTTCCAGTTTCTTCTCAAAGCAGAAAGATTCTAAGCAATGAGAGAGAGAGAGAAGGCTGGTAGAGATCTAGCTTGTTTCAGACTACTGAACCATAATCTAGAAACACACACAAATCTTGGTCTTGGCAAGGAAATAGTTATATTGATTGGCAGGCACAGGCAAAGAACCAGTGAGGTGGCATCAGTGTGGGGTGGGTAATCTCCCCTGTCAGCTTGAAAAGAGAATACTTTCTAAATACATATGACAACTGAATCATGACAAAACCTGACAAAATAAGGCTACAACCCAAAGCATGCTTATGCAAACATCCACTCTATCAAAATAAATAAAACTGACTTCAAAGAAACTATGTTTACTACAAATGCATTAATGTGAAATAAACAGTAATCTTTCTTTCAGACATTCTTGTGCTGCCTTTGAAAGAAGTACAAGGACATGCTGATTGTGGGAAATGTATCAGATTGCTTTGTTTGGGGGTAAAAAGGCACAGAACATAACCTTTAGCATCTGTTCAAACCAAGCCATTGCTCCATGGTAAACCAACTTATTTGCTTTTTAAAGGCCTACATAAACTCTTTCGTCTCAATTTAAAGGATCAGAAATTGCGGGAATGTTGATGGTTTCTCTCCAAGGTTTTGGAAGACTGAAATCAGATTACAGCTCCTCCAGTCAGAGCTTGGAACTTTTATGTCTGAAATGTACATGGTTTTTGTAACTCATTATAATTGGTGGAAATACTTTGCCATGTTACTTGTTGCTTGAAAATAACTTGTTACATTACGCCAAAGAAAAATGAGGCAGGGGGATTGTTATGGAGGATGTTGCAGCACAAGATCAATTAGAAATTATATCTGAAAACGGAAAAATGGCCAAACGTCCTCCAAATGCCCAGAACTAACAGACAGCAGAAACAGGCTTCTTGCACTCAAAATATAACATTTTCACCCATCGTTAAAGAGAGTCTCACGTTTGTGGTGCTAAGTCGAGTGTGCCTTTGCCCTTCCCTTCTGGATGGCATGGAAAAAAAAGCTGGGTCAAATACCTGCCTATATAAGGCAATCCTTCTTTCTAATGGGCCAAGTAGGAATTGTTTGCCAATACCTGGTTGATCTTAAATAATTTTTTTCCTCTTACTCTTTGCTATATTTGTTCAGGTTATTTGCTTTTGGTATTTCTTTTGTCACAACTGGTGTGGTGCAGGCACTCATTCTCATGGTGTGCTGGCCTAGTGAGCTTTCAGGGGAACTGGCTGGTGAAGGAACAAAATTAACATACTTCTTATTGTCAGCCATCTTGGAAGAATATGCATGGGGAATATCCTTGCCTCAAGCAGCTGTGGCATCCAAGAGTGGTAACCAGTGCCAAGAGTTTCAACATTGTGACCCTCTGTCCCCCTTCACAGCTGAACAAATAATGATGAACTGGGCTGCTTCAGCAGTCTTGGTCCAAGTCAAGAACTTTTTGCCCATTTTTGGCTTGACCAGTCCCTCAGCTTAGTGTGCTACCTGTTGCTATTTGTACTTAGTAAATTTGTGGCCTCTGCATATCCACGTGCTTGTCTGGCATCCTTTTTCTGGCTTTGCCTAATGTGTTTCAGATAACACTGGTGTGTTATAGTACTTTGAGTGTTGAACTATGACTCTGGAGAACAGAGTTTGAATCCCCACTTGGCCATAGAGACCCACTGGGTGACCTGGGGCAGGACACACACACAGCCTCAGAGGAAGACAAAAGCTAACCCCTTCTGAACAAATCTTGCCCAGAAAACCCCATGACAGGGTTGTCCTAGGGTTGCTATGAGCCAGAAACAGCCTGAAAGCACACAACAAACAGATAAAGTCACTGCTTTTCACTATTTATTCTCTAGTTCTGCTGTAGCCCCAAACTGTCACAACGTACATGCAGAAAGTCCTAGGCAAAAGGGGCAAATGATCTGACCTAATATAAGGCATTTATTCAAAAAGAACCCTTTTATTATTTCAAGCATCTTTAAGCTGCTTTTCCAGATGACATCCTTTCAGTGAAGTCTTTTGAAGGAGAAATGGTTAAATAATACTGTTAAATAATACTGTGTGTTACAAAAGAACATCACCTAAACAAAACTTTCTGCACTAATACAGAATCCATTATACTCAAATACACAATCCTAGCAGCTGATGCTCACCTCCATTCAAGTGACGGCATGAGGTCAAGAGGGAACAGGTATGACCAAGGTAAACTATAGACAGAGATTCTCTATGAAGGGGTTTAGTAAAAGCTCTAAAGGTCCTAAGCCACAAGTCAGGAATCTTTGGCCCTCCAGCATGTGATAAACAACTATGCCTGTAATTATTCCTCACTGATGAAAATCTGGCTATGACTGGAGTTGAACAACATCTAGGTGACTACAGAATCCCCAAACCTGGCCTAAGCAAGTAAAGTACACTTGTTGTCACCAAGAGCAAAAATGCCACCATATCAATTAGACTTGAAAATCTATTTTCCAAATCTCCGGTACAGCATTCGGTTAAAATTTAATTGTGAAAAAACAAACAGTACACCTTTCTAAAATATAATCTACTTAATCTATATGGTTTGTGTGCCAGATACCCTAGCATGGATCTAGCAGATTTTAAAACCTCAAAAGCAAGTTTTTGTGGCTAACACGAGAATTTCTCTACTGGATGAGATCAAAGCAAACCACTGGAAAAGTGAATTATTCAGTGTCTCACTTCACAATATTACCACTTAAATCTGATGCCACCAAAAATTCACTCAGAAGTTAACAATATTACAAAATTATTAAATGCTGATCCCCTCCAGGAACATCTGACTTACCAACTGCCTGTAGTTTTTGTTTGCGTTCATTTTCACAGTTGTCTTTTTGCTCTTGAGGTTCCTCATCACTATCTAAGTTTGTTTCAGTCTCTACAACACCAGTCAAGGTTAAGGTTGGCACATCTGGCTGAACTGTGTTCCAGAAAGCATTCCATCAGTGATGCAGTTATACAATATTTACTGTCAATCCAGAGTAACTAAGACGTTAGGATAAAGCATTCGGCTTTTCATACAATCACTTAATACGGGTTACTCCTCTCGAAACATTGTATTAACAAGCCTTTATCCTCAATCGGACATTAGACAGCTAAAGAGATGGGCTTTTCCATTCTACCCATGCATGCTTTAAAAGAGTAGAATGATAATTCAAGATCATATGAGAAATTATAACACTATCCTGGAGTATGTAATCTAGAAGGAAAAACAATATACATAATTGTATGTGGTAAAATTGCAGAACTTAAGAAAATTATGATGTGATAGTGTCTATCTAATGTCCTATGTTCTTTAAAATCTCTAAAATATGATTATATCATTTTTTACAAAGCCACTTCCCAAGAGGGTTTGGAGGAAGATGTCATCTCCATCTTGATGACACTCTCCTCTATTTTGCTTTGTCACCTGAGTTAGGTGAGGCTGCTTATGGCATTTAAAGTATGTATTCTATATTTAGCACTTGGAAAATATTACACCTTTTTGACAGCTCTGTCATTTAGGTGTTAGTTTTGAGCTTTTAGAAACTAACAGGTAACCATGCTATAAAGCTGCACTATGAACTAAGTGGCTATAATAGCTGTCATAATCTGTAATATCTGTAAAGTCCCCAAAGTAAGTCCCACATATATACTTTTGTTATGCATTCATGCTATGATACATTTTTGCAGTTTTAAGACTATGATTAGAACTACTGGTTCGACAAGCTTAGCTAGTTTCGTAAACCAGTGGAAGTGCACACCAGCTTTTAATGCAAAATATTAAAGTGCTTAGCCAAATATGCTTCATACTGTTTGCCTGGGCTAGAAAAGAACCTAAGTATGTGAATGAAGAAATTTACCTGGATCTAGACCTCTTTGTGAAGTGAAAGCAGCATACAATGGTTTCTTTCGAAGCAATGCCAGATGTACAATTGGTCCTGTACTGCGCAACGCTTCCACGACTTCTTGATTAGTATAATTTTGAATATTAACTCCATCCACCTAATGTACATAACATAATGCATTTTTGTTTTCAAAATGGTAATCTGTGACCCAAACAAGATTGCTTGAATAACAACACCAGCCTACGGTGCTTACTTTGGTAGAATTCTTTATCCCTAAAGATGCCTTGAGAACCAACTGAGTATGGTACATTGCAAAACTGGGGAAGGGAATGTGCAGATAACATAGAATCCTTGTGACAAAGAGTTCAGGAATTCAAAATAAAAAGGAGAGAAAGAGACAAAGAGCTGAATCCTAAATTGCTCGTCTGTTCTTCTGGGATCTGTCAACATTCCCTTCCAGCTGCAGCAAAGCACACCATATCACACACCATTCCCAAGAGTCCCCCAACCCCCAGGGTCAGACTTCTTAGGGCATGCAAGGAACTGCAGAGAGAAGTAGAAAGCAAGAAAGACACTTGAATGTGAATTCTTTTTCATTCACAGCAGGGAAATTAGGATCCAAGCCAGTACAATTTAATATCACACCATATTAAAGGGGGTTAACTTATGGTCAATGGTCATGCCCTTTATATGCAGCTGCAACCATCTGGGAGCTTCCTTCTGTGATACAATTTTCATGTGAGTGAGGCTTGCATGTGATTGATACAAACATATGGACAATCTTGATGTCATGAGTCTTGAATGAAGCACACTATTAGGAACAAGATTTCGATTATAGAAAACTTATCCCCCTGTGCCTGCATCTGAAGGGCACTCCAACCAAGTGGATAACCTGGAACAGATTGTTTTATTTCTAAAATGTTCCAGTCTTCACCAATGGTTTGGGTTTTTTTTTCTGAAATGTAAAAAGTTTTAGGAGTCAAAAAAAATTCAACTTACAGCAATAATTTTGTCATTGACTTTTATTTGGCCACTGTGTTCCGCAGCGCTGCCAGGTATTATGTTTTTCACAAAAATCCCTGAAGATTCCACTTTAAACAGGAACAGAGAACACTGTTAATATATTTGGAACACATTGGTTTTGCACCATTCCAGAAACTAGTCAATCTGCAGGATAATAGGAGTCTTGACAGAATAAGGGTGGCAAACTTGGGATGGAAGACAGCACAGTATAGTGGTTTGAGTGTTCAACTAGGATTCTGCCAGAGGTCAAATCTCTGCTCAGTCACTGAAACTCACTGGGTGACCTTGGGCAAGTTACACTCACTTTCCCCTAAGAGAAAGGCCATGGCAAACCACCTATGAAGAAATCTTGCCAAGAACAAGCCTATGACAGAGTAGCTATACGTCAGAGGGGATCTGAAGGCACATAACAAGCAATAAAACTACCAGGAGTTGGTGATCACATTGGTCTTTCTGGAGACCTTAGAAGGCCACAAAGCCCTACCATTGTCCCACCTCTATTTTTTTATTTGTTGTTATTATTATGTGCCTTCAAGTTGACGCCAACTTATAATAAACCAATCCTAAGGTTTTCTAGGCAAAAGCTATTAAAAGAAAGGTTGCCATTGCTCATGCAAAAAGAGTGTAGTACACTACGCTAGCTCTTTTTTTTTTTAAGTTTTAAATATTTCTAGAATCTGAAAGGTGCCCCCACACCATCTAAAGGGTGTAATGAAGGCCCAGGGAACAACTATTTTAAATCACAGGAATCCAAAGGAGTTAGGGCTTGTTTGCTTCTTTACTCCAAAAAATGTTGAAGTGAAGGACGTATAATGTATTAAAAATCCTGTACGATTCCTTACTGACCGCATTTACACCACCATATAATTGTAAAACTATATTTCAAACATTAAATTGAAGTACCCAATACACTGAATGAGAGAAGCCATCATGGCATATTGATTTGAGTGTTGGACTACTACTCTGGAAACCAGGATACGAAGTCCCACTTAGTCATGGAAACCCACTGGGTAAATTTGGGCAAGTCACACCCTCTCAGCCCCAGAGAAAGGCAAAGGCAAGCCCCTTCTGAAGAAATCTTTCAAAAAAAACCTATAATAGGTTCACGTTAGGGTCACTGTAAGTCAGAAATTACTTGAAGGCACACAATGACAACAAATCCAACACGTATTTTAAAATACTGACTAAATTAGAATCCTGATATCTGATAATCAACCTCTCATTCTGCTTGAAGCTTACTCTTTCTTCATCTTTTAACTTTTTTTCCCCTCTTCTTTTCATTTGTTCATGTCACTCTTCCTCATCACACTCTTGGGTTCACTCATGCCCTCCACGCCTTCCATTCTTGTACCTGAGTTGCAGTACACTCAAGGTAGAGATCTCATGATTTCTCATGTTTAGGCATGCTTTAAATTTATGTCCCACGCTCTGCCTTGTTGAACAAGCATTTTTTTTTGTAATTTGATCTCCTCATATTCAGCACTAGACTTTACTTCTTAGTATGTACAGTCATCTCTCCACATTTGCTAGGGTTAAGGGCACAGGACCTTCGTGGAAGTGGAAAACCGTGAATAACTCTAGGCCCTCCCATACACAAAAAAGTATGATCACTATCTTCAACCCACCATGGATTCCTTTGAGACATCAGGGGTCCTTCACAAGGCAGAAGTGGGGGGCTGGGGGGGCTTACGCCACCTCCACTGCTGCCCCACACCATTTTTAATAAGGACTTACAAGCTTCGTTCACAGTTTCTCAGTCTCATGAGGCTTGCAGTCCCTATTAAAAATGGCATAGGGAGGCTGCTGAGGTAACAGAAAACAATCTGTGAATTATCAAATCCACAAAAGTGAAAGCTGCAAATGTGGAGGGCTGACTGTAATTGCCTTCATTTCCTAAATCTATTATGGTTATGTAGGAGTTTGTATCGGGATCCCTTTCATCTTTGCCACTTGGGCTTCTCATGTGTTCTTTTGATATTAATCATCATGTTTATGATGATTATTTACAGTTACACTTTTCAGTGCCAGGAGTGGACTGAAAAAATATAACCCATTATTAACTGTCAATTTTTCACCTTATCAATCTTCTGGTTTTTAATGGATTCAGTAAATATTTCCAGAATGCTTCCAAATGAGTATACTCACTGCACAATGTGCTTATCTGGAACTGAGGCCCTAGACCTAAATCCAATTGTTAATCTCAACTAAAGCATACCTTTCAATATTTCACAGATGAAAACCAAGACAAATGAGTATGGTCAAGATTGTAAAAATTATTAATGAGTTTGAAAATACAAGCGAGGAGAGGCTGCAGCAGTTGGCTTTTTCATGGGTCTACAGGAAAGGGCAAAATTCTGCCCCTTCCTGTCCTCTCTTCCACTGAATTAACTGAGTACAAATGGCTTTTGCACTTTGAACTCAGTTTGCAGCAATTTAAGCAAGCCAAGGACAAAGGGGGTAAATGGGAGGAGGAGGAAAAAAAACTGACAGATTTTAAAAGCAGCTGAAAAAATGGGACAACAGAGATTTAGTTGGGACTCTCTCTGCCAGATTGGTTCAGTTGGAGCGTACGCTAAAACAGACCCACTGAATCAATAGAAACTTGATAAATCAACATGTAAATAAGTTCCATTGATTTAACAGGTCTACTCTCGTCGAGAGGAACAACTGGAATTAAGTTCTAGTCTTTAAGGTGCTGCAGGATTCCTTTGATTTTGTACACCTGTCAATCAACTACAGACATTAAACCACTAACAGAGTAGTCTAAATTGATAATCACAGATGAAGAAAGTTCCCACCATGACCCTTTAACAACTGAATACTCTGCATCAAACAAGATTTATTCCACAAATTCTCCCACATACTTTCTTCCTTCTCTGATCAGGTACATATAGCTCACCTGTATCAGAAACTCCGGAATAGCCAACAATTGTTATACCGAGGCTCTGTCCATCCTTTTTAGTCAGCCTAACTTCATGAATTTCATTTTCCTGAGAAAGAAAAAGCATAATGTACACTCAGCTTATGTGAGGATTTTAGGCTAAATCCTTTTACCAGTTCCTATTAGAGTAGGGCCATTGAAATCAGTGGAATTTGTGTAAGGGTTGACAAACCAACAACCCTTGGTTGTTGCTGCCTCAGAGTGTGGTGGAGTCTCCTTCTTTGGAGGTTTTTAAGCATAGGCTGGATGGCCATCTGTTGGGAATGCTTCGATGTGTGTTCCTGCATAGCAGGGAGTTGGACTGGATGGCCCCTGGGGTCTCTTCCAACTCTATGATTCCATGATGGATTGAATGAGTCTACTGTAGTTCGGACAACAAATAGTACTAAGGTCTCAGATGATGAAACATTAGTATTAAGCACTTACACAGCTTCTGCCAAGAACTCAAATAATTCATCACCTGACTGGAAGTCTCCTCAGTCCAAAAAAACCAAGGTTAAAATGCTATAGGCCATAGGACATTGCTTTCATAGTTTTAGTGTCTGCAGCACTGAAACAGTTTGTTCTAATAGCCTACTCTTGGCACTACAGCAGTATTTGCCCACAGTGGGTTGCCAAAGAAGGGGAATGATCAGAAATGGTTTCAAAGATATTATTTCCTTACACAAAACTTAAGTAGCAGATGTAAAAAGGTGGTTTTTTTACCTCTGAAAGTCACCTATACATTGCATCGCAGAAACATACAAGGGTAAGATAAGCAATGAAAGCAATGGTTACTTTATTTATATCAGGGACAATATGAATGAAGACGAACAAACAGATAAGAGCAGAATATGCACTGTTAAACAATAATGACCAAAATATTAAAAGATAATGGCTGGAACCCTCTTGGAGAGTTATGAATGTGTAAGCACCACAATTATGGTGCCATGCAGTGAATCCTGTTGCAATTCCCCCAATCTCCATCTACCAGGCAGCAGCAGCAATTGATAGGGGTCTGTTCTCCTGTTGATCACAAGCACCTAATTTATGTTTCCACTCCCTCCCATGAATGATCTCTGATGTGACAGACAGAAATAGGATCCATCACAATTCCCTATTGTGCTGAAGATTGCTCACGTGGTGGTGGGGCATCAGCCAGCTGCTTCTTAATCAATAGGGAACAGATTCCCATTGACCACAGCAGCTGCTGCCTGCTAAAAAGAGATTGGAGGATTTCCACAATACCTATGTATCCCATAAACTAGGGACTACACAGGGATTGTGAATATGAAATAGTTACACTTGCCTAAGTCTAGATTATGCATTTGTAACTGCCCAACAGGATTTGGGTCATTATACGTTTTTGTTTATATTATAGGCTGCTGAAACTATTAGTGTAACCTTTAGAATACAGTGATAATGAAATTCAAGTAGTAAATAACATCTTTTCTCTACAGCTGTCTTCCCCTATGTGGCATTACTATTCCTATTAGCTAGCAAAATCAGTGGCCACAGATAAGACAGGGTTGTAGTAAAAAGCATTTGGAGGACATCAAGTTCGAGTTATTAATATTGTGTGCTAAAACCAACCAATCTAGGACAAGGAATTTCAAAGAAATAATGTAAGCAGTTTCACTATATAGCTAAAGTAGCTTGGGAACAGAATTAGTACGCAGCAAAGCCTTTAGGCACCACCAGACCTATACACACCTGGAATCAAGTTACAATAACATAAGTCATAGTAACCATGGCCAGTTCCAAGTTGTTTTGGTGTTATGCAAAGGAGAAAATGTCACCCCAAATCCCAACTCAGAGTAACAGTAGCAAAGGCTGGTCAAATTGTTTTGGCAGCTGAGACAGAAGATCTCACAAGCACCTCATCTCTTCCCTGGCTGTAAAAATATTAGTGTTGTTACTGTTATAGTTAATAATAAGAATTTTCTGCCTTTTCGTGACACTTGAAATCATCTGCCTGCAGGGACTGCCTACTTCACAGTTCTTAATGGGAGGGCTGGCTCTGCTCTTTTTACAAAACCATGTTTCAAAGATCCAAGTTCCTGTCTCCTTACTTTAGTTGTTGAGGACAAAGAGAAGCAGGAAGAAAGACAGAGAAACTACACTAAAGGATAAGAGTCATTTCTCTAAAAATATCCCACACCTAAATCTTTTTAAAAAGCTCATTGGAAACAGATGGAGTTACCAGCACAGTTTTGCTTACATTTGAAGACCTCTTAGATACTTTCAGTAGAACCAGTTTTAATTATTCGAAACTGAGAAATGCTTTAGTTTAAACAGAACTGAAATAACATTTTTAAGATGCATTTTTAGCAACAGAGACATTAGTGTAAACTGAATAACTTCAGCACACTTCTGTATCTGTTCCTGACCTTTGAAACAGAAAAAGAGTGATCCAAATCAAGTTCCCATATCTGTAGATAATGGATTTCTAAATAAAGAGCTTGCACTGTAAGAAATTGTGTTTTGGACTGCATGTGTAAGTTTGGATTAAGGGTTCTGTATGAAGAGTTTAAATAACAGGTATATGGATTTGATTTTAACTCATTTACTTGATTTTAAAGTTTGATCAACATCTTGATACCTCAATGACAGACCAGAAACCCAAACATATATGAAGAAAATTAGGATTATCCCAAAATATAGAGGTTGCAAATATAATGGGCTGAAACAACTATTTCATCCACTCATTCCAGAACAAAGATTCATTTTAAATATATTAAAAAATGTAATTACTGTCTTTCATCAAAACAAATACCACAGTGGTTTACAAAGTTAACAAAAATCCAAATACCCAATTGATCAATAAAATATGGGAACTATAAGATAAAAAAGCAGTCAACAAATAATATAGAAGTACATTGTACTTGATGTGACAGACATCATGTTTGACATCATGATTGGCATCTAAAACATTAACACCAGGTGAGTCACTCTAGAAATGGCATTGCACAACTGGAGCTCTACAGCCAAATTAGCCATCTCCCATGATGTCGCAGATGGTCACAGAATGAGGAGGGATGTTAGCACTATGGAAGCTGTATCTTCTGCCTTAAAATAGCATTGAGTCCGATTTTCTATAGTGAGCTTGACCGTGATAGAACATGGATATAGCTCAACTATTGACAACTAGTTATTTGTAACTTCCCCAACAAGGAAAGTATAACTAAATATGGGATGGTATCACTATTTATGTGGTCTAACTGTCACTTTTAAATTACTTTTATCATTATATGGGTGGGAGGCTCTCTAAGTGATACTGAAAGCATACCCCTTGGTTCAAGCACTGGCTTGTGGTATCCCTATGCTCAAGGTAGATGGGAGGAGACTGCATTTTGTACAAAGGTCATTAACTTGCAGCACCCAGAAAAAAATAAAATAAAAAGGACACATTTTAAATTACTTTTGACAAATGGGAAAAACAAAAAAAAAAGCATTATTTTTTCAAAAATGGTAAATATAATGGACTACTAGAACGACAGTGGAGTGGGGATTGGTGGTACCTTGGAAATACAGCTTTAACTAATTGCTTTCTTTTAGTAACAGTCCAAGGTTAGGATAGTGGGAAGCACATCTTGATAAAATTGTTATTGACATGCACCTAGAGAGTTCAGGTACCTTATAATCCTGCATTCCTTATGAAATTTTCAATTGTAGCTACTTGCCATGAGAAGCAGTTTCATAGCAAACTTGCAAAACATTAAGATACTCACATCACCATATTGTCCATCTTGGAAAAAAGCCGATACACCCACAGGTTGGACAGCAGGAGTTGGTGGTGTTACAGTTATTTCACATGTGGGATCTCTGGCAACCACCATCTTAACACAGTTTCCACAGTTTCTCAAGACTTGAGCAACCTGTTCACTACTCATTCCTTGTACATTAGTCCCGCCAATTTCCAAGATGTGATCACCAGTTCTGAGTCTGCCATCCTTCAAATATGAAATACAGTTTAAAAATTATAAATTAACAACTGCAGTAAATCTAACATTTTGCCAAATTATAATTGGCAACATGCCATCAAATAAAAAGTATGCAGTACCAAAAGTTGCTGTAAAGCAAGGATCAGCTATCAATTTCTTTTTAAAATGTAGCAGATACTTCATCTAGAACTGATTTGGAATATAAGATCTTACAGGATTGTGATTCTGACTTAGTATAGATGATACATGTCAGAGTTCACCTGTGCAATGCACTCACACAAGTCTTTCCGTATATGAGCTCTGTAGCACAAGAACTGTTCACACCAGACTGCAGCAGCTACAAAAAATATGGTCACTGAAGTAGATGTTCTTTTAAGAACAGCACTTCTGGCATTCAACTGCAAATATGAAGAAACTGTTCATGTGAGTGCTTATTTGCACAAGTGAGCTCCATGGAAAACAGTGTCCACACTGGATTTTGAGTTATTGTTTCTTAAAATTTTATTTCTACATTTCCTAGCATTACTTTCCTTCTTTTTTGGACTGTACCCCTTTTTCTTGGTCACTCAAGACTGTTGTAAATTAAGAAAGTATGATACATGATTTTGGATGCCAAAACATTTTGTTCCCTACAGCAAAACAGGTGTTCCAAAGTCACAAGAGGAAAAGCATTCATTATATCAGACAGTTTTGTAGTGATAGCAGAAGAGCGAATATTAGAATTTCAACTCTCTCTAGCTCTCCAACATTCATTTATATTATGAATTGGAACACTTCCTATTCTGGACATTAATATTAATAAAATGCAACAGAGATCTCTCTGTATCCGCAAAGTTAAAGGCAGCAATTTTATTTAGCTTTTTTTCCCCAAAAGCATGGCTTCCTTTAATGACAGATGAGATAAGATATATAGCAGCAAAGAGACTTCACTTCCTTATGAAAATACATCCTATGTGATCATAGTGACGTTTAAATTATTATCAAGAGCACATAGGCAAATATTTCTGTCCACATCTTGTACAGCAATCTGATCCTTGTCTGAACATCTACAACTCTATGACAATATAGCTGTCTTTTTTATTTTAGGTTGCATATGTATGCTGTAAGCACTGCTACAGCAGACTGTCTGGAAACACACAATTCTAAAGGTAGTTCAGCTGCAACTTGGGATCAAATTCTAGTATGAAATAGCTGTATACACGGCGAGTGAGAAGGAGAAGAGAAGGGGAAAATATGCACGTAAACTCTGGAAGTGAACACGAAGTGAAAAACCATGGCTTGGCAATGCATACAAATGCAGATTTTGTGTTGTTACTTTCCAGCACTTGCATTTAAAGGTTAAAATACTACTTAAATATAGCTCAAAAAGGTACACACATTTTAGTATGTCCCTTTCTACTAAGACCCAAGGCATATTTGAGACATCTGACTTAGAACACAGAGAGTATTGACATTATATTGCTCTGCCTGTACCCTGTATACACATTGGCACTCAGTCTTGGATAATATCAGTCATCTTTGACCATCATATGCAGTTTCATAACTATTTGGTCACTGTAAACATCCTGCAGGTATTTGCCGTCTGAGAGGCCTGGGAGAGGGTTATGAAGGACAGGTTATCCGGAAAGGGAGAACTGGAGTGCATAGTGGGGGGATTTTAGTAGAAACTCTTTTGCTTGAGCCACAATTCTTCACTTTAGCCATTGCTGACATCTCTGGGCTTATGAATGTGACAAAGCGTGCCACATATATTGCAACAGGTGAAGTGAGAAGTACGTACACTTGTCAGCCACAGTAGAAAAAAAAAGAGTGGAAAGATACAGGCATAGCTCATCTTCCATCTTCCACCCACGCTGCTGCTCCCCCAGTCTAGTAAGGCTGGGCTAGGCTAGACCCAGACAACTAGGCAAACTTCCAGTGAGCTGCATTAACTACCATAATTTTTAAAATACAGTACTTTAAGTTTGTTTTAGAATTGCCAGCAGATCAATTTTTTAAAAAAGAAGAATTAGTACAATCAAATTACCTTATCTGCTAGGCCTCCAGGAACAATAGTCCTTACCACTACACCAATTGATTTTCCTCCAACAATTCCAAAACCTAAACCTGAGCCATCATTAATGAGCTCAACTTCCTCAGTGTGGCCCCAACTGATCTGGAAAAGAGGGGGAAATGGACATATGTTTATTATGGTACATTTGGCAGTATTCAATTTACACACAACATGTAGAGTTTATAGCCCACACAAGGAAACAGGCACTTCTACCACAGTGAAGCTACTCCAAAACTCTTATTTTGGTGGCCTGATTATCTAGACAAGCAGGACTGCAGAAAAAGTGAATGAGTTATGGCTATAATTATAAGGTAAAACAGAACATAACAATAATAAAGTAACAAAGAACAGAACGGTGGGCCACATTTAGTGTGCACACCATATATTTGTAACCTGCTGAAATACAGCGTGACATATTACTATGCCAATAGGACCTGAAAATTTTAGGGAAAGCAGAGCTTATATAAATAAGCATAAGATTTACACTGTGAATTTTATATGGAAGTCCCCAGAAAGACTTAGTGAATTTGAATTTAAAAGGATTCATGCAAATGTAAGCTTCATCACTGCAGTACAAACGGAATCCCAGATACTGATTTACTATGAATGTCCAGAAGTTTTTTTTTTAAAAAAAAACTTAAAATGCTAGTCAGAATGCAATACTCTGCTGCTAGTACCAAGTCTTGTGCATAAAACATGGGTTTGTTTCCAACCTAACACTACAAATGAAAGGGGACCAATGCACTTGGCACCTGTTCATTGTGCGCATATGGTTATGAGCTGGAGCAAATCATTAGCTCATGTTCCTGTTGGTGATGGGTGGATGCAGACTGGCCAGATGGTCATCTTTAAAATTCTTGTGCCTTTGTTCTTCTACCTCTTTAAACTGGAGCTAGGTTGCTCAGACACAGTCGCATTTGAATCTATAACTTAAGAAGATGTACAGTTGCTGTCTAGTTGTGTCCAGTAATCAGGAACTGAAAAAATGGTATATTATATCTTTACGGGAAGGTAGTGAAGGGGGAAGACAGTTTGGGAAGGGAAATGCATGCATCATTAGACTGCATGGGCTGATACTCAGGTTCCATACCTGTTTTGTACTCAGGTGTGCAACACTGAGCAAATCACTTTGTATCAGCCTTCTGTTTCCACCAAGGCCCAGCCAAACTCCTCTGTGAAACTTTTGCTCAGGGCATGCTCACAAACAGTATTTCCCTGTTTGTCCACCCATTCTGTTTCAGAGTGAGAATGTTTTATTATGGCTGCTTGGACTACAAAGATACTTATTCCCATGTACAAATTTGTAAAGATTTTTTGTACTCAGATTTGGCCCCAAAGAAAAAAATTTAAACTAAAAGAAAAAAGCTGAACCTAATTCGCCAAAGCTACTCACGAAGCAAAGTCAAACCAAGAAGCAACAATCTTCCAAGAATCTTTGAAGAAGGGCTTACAAAGTTGTCTGAAGGGGTCCATATTTCCTACCCTGGAACATCACATCTTTCCCAGCGTTTGCTTTGACTGTACCACAATACATAATGTCAAGCTTCTAATCATTACTTTAATTTCTTTGGGGTGGCTAACGGAACTTATTTTAAAGCATATATCACTTGAATCAAACCATGTTCACCTGAATTAGTGAGACAACTAAGAATACTCTCAATCCTTGATTGAGAATTTATGTTTACTATGTTTATTATGATTATGAATGGATTTATGAATAAAAGAACACACAATATATAAATGATTATAGTGTAATACTGGAAATTAGCATCTCATTAGCATGCACTTTCACATTTACAAGTAGATTGCACAAAACTACAACTGGTTTAAGAGCACAAAAATTTTCAACCCTGCTGCCTAGAGCTACAATATAGTCAATTGCTTTATTGTGTCTATTTTAGGTACCTCACACGATCTCAACACATGATGCTGTTCCTGCCACCCACAGAAAATATTGTGATTCTCTCTGAGAATGTGTTTCTATTATACATTCAGTTTGATTTACTTAGCTGTGAATGGGGTTCAGTTATTAAGTAAAATCTGTGAAACATCTAAAGACTACAAAGTGTAGAAAACTCCTATAATTATTCTTATAAAATTGTAACTGAGCTTACCATTTGAGGTAAATCAATATTGCTTAATGCAGATGAGGTCCCACTGCTTCTCCGGGCTGGTTCCCTGGCCACAATCAAATGCAAAGAACCCATGGATTGTTGGAGTAATACAATTGCCTGCTGATGGGAAATGTTCTGATCCAATGGGGTATGATTAATAGCCAATATTTGGTCTTTTTCCTTTAATCTTTGATCCCTTAAATAACATACAGAAGATATTTTAAACGTGCTGTAGCTGGATCATAATATTTTTCCAAAAAGTAGGAGTGTGTGTGGGAACAGAGGTGGCAGTAAAGAGAGCTGTTTTCTCTTACAGCTTTCGGGACTGGCTATTGCAGCAGCGAGTAAGATTATAGGCCAGTAAGATTGGCTTGCCCTTCACCTTGAGCATTAACTCACTAAAATGGCATTATGAAACAACCTGAACACAGGTAGGCCAAGAACTCACATGGCTGAAAATAGTGTAACAGTTCTCTATGTGGGATACCACTACAATTCTTTTGATACAGCCTCCTGGACACACTGTTGTGCTGCAACACCTCCCCGCAATAGCCACTGCATTGCTGGCGGAGAGTGGTGGGGAATCAAAGAATGTTCAGCCATGTTTCCATAGCCAGACACAGATGAAGAACATCTTCCACCAACTTCCTCTGGGGTCTTCTGGAGGTCTCACCAGATAATGTCATCAGTCTGCATCTGTCTACAGGAACATAGCCAAATACTTCTCTGACCCCTCCTGGCACACTCTCCACTAGTCAGAATGGCCATTCAGGGGAGCTATCAGAGCAAAACTGAATCTGGGCAGGGGCTTCAGTGGTTCCTGATAGTGGAAGATGATACAAATCTCTGCAAGGATCCCAAAAATACACATATAACAGGATGCTAACCACTGTCTGAGCTCAGAAGCCTGGTCAGGCTCAAACACGGTTAGTAACCACCATGGAACACTAGGGCTCTTGAGACAGAGTTAGGGATGGCTGCTGCCAGTCAGAGTTGACAATACTGGGCTAAATAGACCAATGAACTGAGTCAATGCTGAATCAATGTAAAGGTCAGTTTCTATGTTCTTAGCAGAGTATCTCTCAACACCTACACCATCTAAAATATCGAAATAACAACCTCTTTCAGTATTAGTATGTATGTGCGGCTCTTTACATGCTCAACTGAAATACAAAAGCTAAGGGAACCAATGCTATGGATCCAAGTTTCTGCATGTTGCTTCCCATAATGAACCTGTTCTCTTTTTCTAGCATACTGTTATGTACAGGAGGTTATATAACCTATGGAAAGTTAAAGGGTAAACAACCCTGCCTTAAAGTAAGGGACACTCAGAAAAACTGCTTTCTGATCTGCTGCATCTTTGTAGTTCCAAGGTTCATTGTTTGGCAATTCTGACATTATCCACGAACAACAAGAAAAATTCCTTATGTTCCACTTAACCAGTGATAATTTTGATGAGCCTTAATAAAATAAAACAAAAGTCTCACCTAGCTGCTATGCTTCCTGGCTGAACTTCCTTGACAAAGATACCAGCTTCTCCGATGTTTTGGTTTTTAAGAGCAACCACACTAAATCCAAGGCCTCCATTAAATGGCTTCTCTATATCTATGTATTCTATTTGCCTGCCCTAATAAGGAGGAAAAAGAATATTAAAATAAGCCATTTCTGTCTCTTAGAATACGAAGTATTATCTGCCCCAATAAAAGTAAAGAAGAACAGAACTTGTATTTAAAAATAATGAAGTAAAAATCCTCAAAGCCACAGAATTTAAAAGCTACTTTCAAACTTTGCTCATGCCGTGACTGTGTGCAGTGTGCTGATTTCATTTCATTCATAAAGGAGTTTGAAGACAAAACAAAATCCAGGCATGTAGGACAAGGTGCCATCTCCTCTGAAGGGAGAAATAATACAGAGGAGTTACAGTCTGCTAACTGCCCAGAGCAGAAAGATGAATTCAGAGGAATGACATTCAAACTGGTTAATAAACTCACAGAAAAGATAGAAGATGGAATGAGATAGGTGACGGCTTTAAGTGACCTTCAATTTCATTTATAATTTTCTTTTCATTTTAGACATTAATGTATGGTTTTAGAACTGTCAGAGACTCTGAGGGCTCGAATGAGTCATTTGGCATAAGTTTTATAGAGTCCAAACAGTTATCAGTGATGCAAAGGTAACACAACTTATTCAAGTCTTTGTTTAGAGAACTGACATAAGTAATGTTTATCAGAATTACAGGGATATTTTTTCCATTTCTTCACCTCAACACAAACACCTCTGGTGGCTCCTAAAATCCCACATTTGAGATCAATCCTGTTGCCATCAGTTAATATGAGAGAATGTGCATACTACACAGGAATGCGGAATCCCTAAAGGAGGGGTTGGGAAACATGTAGTCCTCTGGTTACTGGACATCAGCTCCAATCAGCCTCAGTTATCACAGCCAGTGGAGAAGCATGATGGGAGATGCATACCAGCATCATCTGCTGAGCCAAACATTCCCTATCCTCACTCTGCAAATCATACTGCAAACTCCCCCAAGGTCTTTTCTGATTCTCTGGTATCTATTCAAGTATTCATAAACAATACCCAGGAACACCCCTTCCAACATCCTTTCCAGTTCTTAGCCTGCTCTGCGTAGACCGTCATGCAAGATTTGCATGAGGGCCAAACCAACAAGTGTCCTTTCTTAAAGAAAGAGGACTGTGGATGTCTTTGTTCCTTAAGCAGTTGGCACATTCCATGATATCAGACCAGGTCAGCAGAAGAGTGTCAAAGCCCTGTCAAAGCTCAATGTAATACAAGCCCTGTTCAGGTGTTAATAAATTGCATCCCTGAAGGAACCACACATTTTATCTCCACTCTCTTACCTTCTCATGTTAGACTGGAGCAGTTGAAGAGAAATTATAACTACATTCAGCTGAATCTCTCATCTGAAGAGAGATCGTAATCACAATCAACTACTGTCCCAACCTTTGCCCCAAGATCATAAACCCTCATGCCACAACATTTCCAGTCACAGGGACATGGTATTGGAACATCCCCAGTTTGAATAAAATTATGTATTTATACACCAGTCGAGTTGTGCCTTTACCTTTGCCATTTTTTGAATTATCACGTTAAACTCATCCATTCCACATTTTGGAATCAGAGGAGCCACCTGATTATTATGGTTGTAAGTCACACAGAGGTTTCCATTAGCAAGAGAATGGCGGTCTGCGTCAAACACCAGCAAACCTCTTCTGGTGAAATCAAAATCCACTGAGCGATCTGGAGGTAGGTAAGTCAGCTGTGGGTAGCAAGAAGAGACAGTCACACAGAACTGTGTAACTATTCAAGGAATAGCAACAACTCCTCAGTGTGGATGGGTATTTCGGCAAGCAATAAAATACAGCAACTTGTGCTATATCATTGAACATTGGCATTAGTCATCCAAAATACCCTTGGAAATCAATTGGCAATGGTACAAATCACAACACTGACAGTTGATTATTCACCTTGGGAACAGGCAAATATATGAGTTCAAAAACTGAAGTCCTATTCCTCACCAGAGCTTGACGGTAAAGAGTTACTGTAATAAATTACTCTTTGGATGACAACAATATAACCAAATTACATTTTAAAAGCAATATAACAAGTTAGAGCAAAGTTTTTTTTCTTGGAGTATTATCAGTACATGGTTATTTTCAGGCATTATTTTTGAAAGTATTTTAAGAGCCACTTTGACAGGAAGTTTGAGTTTTATACTAGTCTATCATCAATCACAAAAGCAATGTGCCATGCACCAAATAACATTACAAATAAACCTACTTTATCATCATAACAAGTAATAAAAAAAACAGGTAACTTCTTAAACATTGTAATGAGGAATGCAACTTTTCAAGCTTAGTTTCTGACTTAGTAGGAATATGCTTCACCTTTCTTCAGAAAGAAATTTTTATGTTTCCTCTGCATTCCTTTATTCACACTAATTTTATTTTTTGCTCTTTGTTTTTCTACATCAGTTCAGTTTTACATTTTAAAAAACAGAGAGTATTTTACACATTTCCTTTACGTCTTTCCATGTAATTCAGTGAAATCAAGTTTTATATGGATTAGACTGCATTAATGTCTTCCACTCATACTAAATTAGTATCACTAGCCAAAACACTTGTGGGGAAGGGAAAGCAGATAACTAGACCAGCTGAACATGCCTCTCCAAAGGGCCTTTGCTGGCTAAGGTTATCAGCACTTCTATTTTGAAAGGACAAGATGCCAGCCAGTCTTAAGAACAGCAATTAAGTCAGCCCTTGCATTAAAAAAACAACATTCCACATTGATTCAATGGCTATCCATCTCCCTTCAGTCCCTCACTTCTGAGGAGATAGTAGAATAAGTAGTTATTTTCCATTTCAGTTACAGCTGCATGGCATCTGTTTTCACTACTCACGGCAATTTCTGCTTCTAGTTATCTTGAGCTGATAATATACATCTGAAAACTGTGAAGAAACATTATAGCATATTGATTTTCTTAGGTTAATTTTTTTTTACAATATTCGAAGTTGTGTATTGCTGGATTGGATATTAACAGAATGAAACTTTAACAGTGCCTGTTTTAATAAGAGATTATCCTCTAGACCAATGGCAAGCAAAGTGGGGCCCATAGCCCACAGGCAGCCTCCCAGGGACATTTTTGTAGACCACAGCCCCACTCCCAGTCAAAAAAATAAAAAAAATAAATACTCCTAAAAAGCCTCTAGGGAGTGGGGGGCATTTTCACCATATCCCTCCCCAGATATTTTTAGGCCTATCTTAGGCTCCAGAATATATCTTTAGGATATCTTAGGCTCCAGAAAGATTTTTTTTTAAAAAAAAATGGAAGTAAACCAGAAGCAACTTCCAATCATTGCCTGTTTTGAAAAAAGGCCTCTGCATCTAAAATGGCCCAGGTGGGCTAAAAACATGGGAAAAAGTCCACTCGACAGCCTTACAGAGGCGCCCAAAATATTTGAGGGTATATTTTACTTTATTTTATTTATTTTGCAGTGGAGGGTGTATCCCCCAAGGTCTCCTAATGGGTAAATGAGGCCCCCTGGCCTTATTCAGTTGCCCACCCCTGTTCTAGACTCTAGATTTTCCTAAATGGCAGGCATACAGCAGGCACAAAACAGTGTTCATGACCCCCTCTCCCCATTTTTTTCATCAAAACAACCATTTGAGATGAGAGGAAGAGAGAGTGTGACAGGCCCAAGGTCACCCAGCGGGCTAACTGGCTCACTGGGACTTAAACCTAGATCTCTCAAGTACCAGTCCAGTATTCTACCCAGTACACTGGACTGGAGGTAATATCACAATGATGCTTGTTTACATAAAGAGGAACTGTCACTTTTGTTTTAATGGCCCACATCCAAAGTAGTCATCAACCATTAGGTGGATCACAGTACCAACGTCATTAACACAACCTGAAGTAAAGTCAAAGGCTTTCACGGCCAGAATCCATAGGTTGTTGTGGATTTTGTGGGTTTTGAGGCCATGTTCTATTAGTACTTTCTCCTAACATTTCACCTGCATCTGTGGCTGGCATCTTTAGAGGATATAATCCAGAACATGGCCTCAAAGCCTGGAAACCCCACAACAACCTAAAACAACCTGAAGTGTTCAAGTGATCTCAGTCTACAGAAGCTGAAATCAACAGAAATTAATTTACAAACATTCCATTCAGCCAATATGGTCATAACTGTATAGCCTAAACTACAATCAAAATGATAGTTGGTAGTGCAATAAGTAACATTATCAATAAATGCTATACTATCGTGTGAATGAGAGAAGATGGAGACTCAGCGAGGGCCGAAATGTTTTGAGGTGTGACAGCACCAGCAATGTATACTTCAGCAGTATGCTTCTCAAACAAACCCACTAGCACTGATAATACTTTACATTTTGTAACTTACTTGTTCCTTCAGCTGCTTGATTGATTGCTGAAGAGTCAGCATGTGATTGAATAAAGGATTCTTGAGTGTATTATACAGAAAAGCCAGATTTTCACTCTGTGAAGTGTCTCCTCTCTCGTGAAGTTTCATTAGCAGACGCTCCAGAATCTGCAGCACCTGCTGCTTATCTGTTGGATCCCCAAAACATCATAGATTAAAAAGCTGCTTAATATCTCAGTTACTTGATTATGTGGATAATGTGATTGTTTTTAAAGGCACCTACCCGCGACAGGATTTTCTGGCATGATGGCTTATCTGTGCTGCTGTTGTCAAAAGAATCTGAATATTAAAGTAAAAGCATGAATTAGGTCTGGCTTTTCAACATTTTCCTCTGTAGAACAGAACTGGCTGGCAAACACACATACACACCCTTTCTAGAACTACTGTTGCTACATAAAACTGCACACTGCACAGGCAAACACAATGTGATTGTGAAGGATAGGATATAAAACCACTGTAATGTAGATAGTTTTCTCCAGAGCATGCAAAGCAGGAGTGTGTGAGTGGTTTTTTTTTAAAATAACCAAGAACTATTTCAGCTTAAACTATATTAAAGAAAGATTGTTGTGTAATTTCAAGTCATTTCCAACATATGGAGAACTTCAGGCAAACCAGTAATGGGGTTTTCTCAGGCTAAGTATGTGTGACACACCCAAGATTACTCATTGGGTTTCCATGGCTGAGCGCAGAATCAAACCCTGGTCTCCTAGGTCAAAGTCCAACACTCAAAACACTGCATACTGTGGATCTCTAAAAAAACATCCTTGTGTCTACTCAAATACAGTAGGCTCTTAGTATCTGCTAGGGTTTGGTTCCAGGACCCACGATTGAATACCAAAATTCATGGATGCTGAAGTCTCATTATGTCCTATAGTGTAGTAAAATGATGTCCTTTATATAAAATGGTAAAATCAAAGTTTGCTTTCGGATATTGTTTTTAATATTTTCATGCCATGGTTGGCTGAATCCATGGATACAGACTCTACAGAGATGGAGGGTCAACTGTAGTTTCTTGCTCCATCTGAACATCAGGTAACTCTAACAAATGTAAAAGGGCATCCATTGCATTATATTTTCCTGTGGAATTATTTTATCTCATGTTGCCACAACACACACACATTGCTTGCTCACTTGAATATACCATGCCCCCACAGTTGCTACAATCACATTTATGGGAACAGCGCCCACAGGGGTTGTACTTTCTCCTTCCAGCTAACCTTGAAGAAAAAAGTCTCCTTCATCTACCAATATCTCTAAGTCGACATGTTAGGAGTGCACTGTGGGAGACCTGGTCCTGCTGAGTTCAGTGAGATTTACTCTCAAGTAAGTCTGTTTAAAATTGCAGTCTTAATCATTGCTAAGTCTGGGAGATCTAAATTTATTAAGCTCCTCTAGTTAGCAGAGTGGTCCTTTGTTTGTGCACAAAGTCACTCCAATCCTACATACATTTAACTGGAAAAAAACCACAGAAGGAGAATCTACATTCTACAGTCTCCTACAAAGTTCTCCAGTAACCAGATTAGGCTATAAGATTATACCCAAGTAACTTACATTCCATTTATTTTAATGGTATTCATAGTATGTCCCTAAGCATATTTATTCAGAAGCCTCATCAAGGCTAGTTCACGAGGTCACACATTTTTTCACCAGCACAGAACCACTTGAGACAACACCCAACCCTCCTAAATCAAGGTACGATGCTACATTTAATTTCATTCGATCATAATGCATTACTTAAGCACATCTAGAACAAAAGTGCATTTAGTTGGTTCCACCTGTGATTATCCCCTTGGAGCTGCCTCTGGTGCTCCAGCCTGGTATCTCATCAACAACAGCAACATTCTGCCATTGGAGGAAAGGTATGTGAGTAGGCCAGATGAGGTAAGGTACAGAAAAACCTCTCAGCCACACAAAGAAAGAGGGCAAATGACTGAAAGGAGATAGTGGATCTTCCTTACAAATGCCATAACTTGGTTTAAAATTGTCTTAGTTCTGAGGAACTACATGAGAAGCAGTTACCCTCTCCCGTCTACCCTCTAAGTGTGGATGGGAAGAAGGGAATCCTAATACAGCAGAGAGGAGATAGGGCCACCCAAAAGGGGGTGGACATCTGTGCCTTTGAGCCACCTGCCAGCTCACGGGGACCTCATGATATTTATAGATTTTTCTTAGGCAAGGAATATTCAGAGATGGTTTTACCAGTTTCTTCCTCTGAAACATAGCCAATGATACCTGGTATTCCTTGGGAGTCCTACAAAGAAGTAGTAATCAGGTCTGACTCTGTTAGCTTTCAAGATCAGGTAGATCTAATGCCTTCATGTGATTTATGCTTCTACGCAACGCAGGAGACCTAAAATCCCCAGGGAGTACTTGCCAATATTTGTGGTTGTGACAACTCTGAAGCAGCTAGTCAAGGGTCAAAACACGTGACTCGGACAAGGAGAAGCCTTGTCATCCTCTGTCTTCCATCCATAGGCAGGCATCTAAGCCCCCCCCCCATGACCTTGACTAAGCTTGTTGCTGTTGTTGTGCGTTGTGTGCTTTTAAGTCATTTCTAAGGTGAACCCATCACAGGGTTTTCTGGGGCTAAAAGCATGTGACATGCCCAGGGTTTCCCAGTGGGTTTTCATGGGTGGACAGGATACCACCCTGGTTTCCAGGGCTGTAGTGCAATGCTGAAACCACTAAACCATGCTAAGCTATCCAGAGAAAAGAGGTAGGTAAGAAGGCAGCAATCGTGACATATCAGGGATCAGGGCTGGGGGTCTTTCTAAGGTGCTGGGAATACCCAGTGGCCCACTAAGAATGACAACCATGGTGCTTTCCTGGTATTAAAAGTTTTGTTGCTGTTATGTGCCTTCAAGTCATTTCCAGTTTATGTGGATCCTACGACAAACCTGTCACAGGATTTTCTTGGCAAGATTTGTTCAGAGATATGCCTTTGCCTCATTCTCGGGCTGAGTGACTTGCCCAAGGTCACTCAGTGGATGTCTGTAGCTGAGCAGAAATTCCAGCCCTGCTTTTCAGAGTCATAGGCCACTTCCGCACTTCACTGTTATAGTGGTATTATTCCACTTTCAACATCCTGTGGAATTCTGAAGGTTTGTAGTTTACTGGGGCCAAAGAGCTATCTGGCTGAGAATTCTAAAGGCCTCTCCCTAACAGGCAAACCCGAGGATTCCACAGGAGGTTGAAAGTAGAATAATACCACTATAACAGCAGAGTGTGGAAATGGCCTCAGTGGAAAGCTCAAACCACTACACCACATGGCTCTCTGAAAATGCCACACACACACACACACACACACACACACACTTCTGCCTCGACGCCCCTTCAGCTCCCAACAGCTTCAAAAACAAAGCTGCCACTTCGCATGATTGCAAAACCAGCCTGTCAGAGGCAGTCCAAGTCCTGTAAGTGGCTGGAAAATTGTAGTTAAAATTAGGATTCAGGCAGGTCTAGACAGTTTTTCGCTCGATAGGCTCTTATAACTAAAAGGCAAGGGACAAACAAACTCTGCACGAACGCCACAGAGGTTCGAACCCCGTGGCAAAGTTTTCCAAACCAAGGTCCGGTCAAATCCCCTGAAGTGTTTTTCGACGAAACTTAAACCGATCAGGAAGTAGGCGGCGGGCGTAATGCAAATACGCCGCTGCTGGCGTCTACATAGCAGCTGCCGAGCACGCCGCTTCTCCCTCCGCCCGCCGACGAGCCCCGCGAATTACAGGAAGGCGCGAGGGGCGCCCGTTCTGCCAGACGCCCCCTTACCTGATCCGCGCGGCAAGGAGGAGCGGAGAGCTCCCGCGGCGGCACTTTTCTCCTCCCCGATCTTCACGCGCTCTTACCTGGGCGGAAGCGGGACTTTTGGTTTTCCCCGCACCTCACCTGCAACACAGGAAGCCGACAGAAAGGGGGAGCCGCTCTAGAGGGAGAGGAAGCGGATCCCGGGACGGACGTAATGAGAGCAGGAGGGAGTAGCGCTCAGTGGGCAGGGCGCGCCCCAGCTGATCGCCACCGGTTGTAAAGGAGTCGCGTTCACTCGGAGTTCCGCACTAGACTGTTATAGCGCTATTATTCCACTTTCAACATCCTATGGAACCCTGGGGTTTGCAGTTTAGGGAGTGGCCTTGAGGCCCCTCAAGGCCCCTCCCCAACTGCAAACCCCAGCATTCCATAAGATGTTGAAAGTGGAATAATAGCGCTATAACAGTCTAGTGTGGAAATGGCCAAGGACTCCAGGCATGACGGCACTTCTTTTGCTTTTCACGAAGGGAACTAGAGGCTATTAAAAGAAGTGCTTGCTGGACGGCAGGCAGAGAGAGGCAACACTGATGTGCGTTTGAGTCTTCATGTCACCTGTCGCCTTAAGGCGATCCCATACATTTCATAGCGTTTTCGGAGCCAAGGAAAACTGATCGAGGTGGTTTTGCCGGTTCCTTCGACTGAAATACAACCCACAGCAGCTGATATTCACTGGCGACCTCCCATCCAAGTACTAACCAGGGCTGACCCTGCTTAACTTCCAAGATCAGACGAGATCTGGTGCCTTTAAGAGAAAGAGAAAATACTGCAAACCTATATCGCCTGTAAAAGGGGGAAAGGGAGAGGATAAATCAAGAAAGAGAAACCAATGCCCCCTTCATTCCCAACTAAATCCACTCTTGGGAAAGGAATCTGGTTGGTATGGTAGGTTTGTTTATGAAACCAGCAATGTGGCAAACGAAACTCAAGACGTTCAGAAATTATGAGTCAGTGTTTTTTGTTTTTTATCTAACTGACTGTTTCGCGATACCAGGTATTGTTACATCGTTGGGCATCTATTTTTAAGACTTCTTCTTCTTTGTTTTATTTTTACCCTGCCTTTCTCTCAGTATGGTACCCAAAGCAGCTATAAGTATTCCTATACATTTAAAAAAGGGGGGGAGGGGAGGGAGGGAACTGGGGGGGGAAGAGAATGTGGCAGCACCTCTTAAGACTAACTGGTTTTCATTTTAGCTTGAGGCTTCATGAATATAAACTCACTTCTCCAAAAAAGATTCTCACCTGAGTTCATAATTCCAGTAAACTGCCACACATTATGAAACATAGCAGAAGACGGAAAAGTTACTTTAGGGAGCTACAAGTCTCAGAATCCCATAGGGAAATCCCACTATTTGTAGTCCAAAAGAGGAACTCCACCAAGCTCTGTCACATAAGGATAAGAATCTTCTTAGCCAAGCATTATATCACTGGATTCACAATTGCAAAAAAATTCCATAAGCAATACACTATTTGCAGCCCAAAGCCTGTGCTCAGCTGATAAAAACATAAAAGTTAACGTGTGGTCAAAAAAGAGATGGGAACAAAATGTTTTCCTATGCAGAAAGTCAATAGCAGCCCAACGCTAGTGTCTCAGTGCCATGCTGTTAGGCTAGTAGAAGCAGAAGCACTTTATAAACACAAGCACTTTACTGTACAGTACTGTACAAGCACAAGAATTTTACACAAGGACACTGTACTGCAATCAGATCACGTAACTGAGAGGCCTACTAAGTGACTGGGAGCCAGTGTGGTGTTGTGGTACTGGACTATGACCTGGGATACCAGGGTCTGATTCCCTGCTTGGCCATGGAAACCCAGTGGGTGTCCTTAGGTGCATCAAACATTCTCAGCCACCAGAAAACTCCACAATAGGTTCACCTTAGGGTTGCCATAAGTCAGAAATAACTTGAAGACACGACATCAACAAAGCATACAGCATGTGTATACAGTGAGAAAAGTGAGAAAAGTGAGATCACTGGATTATTACATGGGGTTCAAGTAAAAACAGAATCCATCCAGTTTGAAAAACAAAAGATCTTATCAGAGTGGGTAAGACCCACTCCCATCTAATAATGAATGAGAATGCAAAATGAATAGTGTATATAGAACCCCCACAAGAGTATCAGTTGCTTTCCATAGGAAGAAAAGCAAATCCCAATCCATATTGAACAAAGTCCAACCATATTACAGTACAATGCTATGGAAGTCTACTCATACTGACTTCAGTGGAAATTACCTTCAGGTAACTGTGTATAACCGTTGCAGTGTCAAACCATAAAATCAGAAATGAAAATCAGTACTGGAAGCTTTATTTGACTTTTCCCTTTGGAACACATTTTTCTGAAATGTGGAAGCTTTCAAATCTCTTATAGAATATCAGCAGATTCAAGTGCACTCCCTTGGTTTCAGACTGCAACCATTTTAAAGTTGTAATCCACTGCACATTTACCAGGGAGTAAAAAGGTCTTATCACCACAGTTTTGTATAAAACATGTTATGCCATTGGATTTCTTTTCTAATGATACAAAACATGAAATTCTTGTTCCCAGTACCTATACACTGGATTGTTTTTTGATGTGATCCACTAGGGGTGTCAAACTCAATTTCATCTTGGGCTGTATCAACATTACGGTTGCCCTCAAAGGGCCAGCTGTATCTGTAAGACTATATAAATGTATCTACTTTTTTTTTTATCATATTAAATAATTGCATCTGCATTCGATTATTACTGGTTTTTAAATTGCCTTCCGTCTGTATCAACTTTTATTTTCTTGGACATTTTGGGGCTATTTGATTTTAGTTTATGGTACCTATAATTCTGTAAAGTGACATAGAATTGGTCTGTATATTCAAAGTGTGCCACTTTCTGCTCCTCAGACCATCTCTGTGCCTCTTTCTACCCCCAAGCTTGCCAGGTGAGGGGAGTGCCACAGCTGCAGGAGAGGTGCAAGGGCCACATTAAATGGCCTGGTGGGCCAGATTTGGCCTGTGGGCCTTGTGTTTGACACACGTGCACTAGTACATCCTCAAGATCTTTTTTCCTGGTCAGTCACTACCAGCTGAGATCCAATTAATTAATTAATTCCCTGCCTTTCTACTTTACAGGATCCAAGGTCTTGGTGGTAGCATCCTGGTTGTAGAATACCCTTACTATAGGGAGTCTCTTGGCACCTACATTGTCTTCTTTTCAGTGCTAGAATTTAAAAAAAAAATCTGTTTTCCTCAGGCAACTTAATCCTAAAACCTTTAAATACTTTTAGGTCTGTCATTTTTAAAAATTAGTATTATATGCTCTTGCTGCTACATTGACTACATTTGGTGCTACTTACAGCAGTCACCATTTATGTGGTTGCTGTTTTTATTCTGTTTTAGATTGTAAGATTTTGCTACTTTTTATAGTGTTTAAGAATTCCAGAGAGCACCACAGGAAGAGTTTAAAGTTCCCTCCCCCTGCTGTAGAGCAAGGAATTGTTATGGGTACAAGAACAAGCCAGATCAGGTTTTGAGACATTGTAGTGATTCCACATAGAACCATGATTGTATTTTCTCTATAATTTCCAGCCTGAGTAAAACAGAATGCTGATTGGTGTGATGTTACAAGAGACAAAAAAAGGGGGCCTGATTATAAATTAAAGGCACAGAGAATTATGCAAAACTTGGGGTCTTTTTATTTATTTATTTAGCTACTGCTACTACTGTTCTGGGGATTTTGTTAAAGGAAATACTTTCTCAGTAGATGGAAGTATTTCACTTAGCTATATATCAAATTGGGACCTCTCAAGATTATATTGTTGGTTGCAAGGAGCATTATGAAATGCTAATGTTAAAGAATCCTACTGCATTGAGTACAGTGGACAGGGCTGACCCAAGGTTTTTTGCTACCTGACATGGAGTAGCCCCATTCTTCAGCAAGTCAAATTGTACCTAAGCCCAACCCAGTTATTGTTAAGGTTCAAGCAGAAAATCCTGTAAACACATCTTCCCCTTCATTAGCAATAAAAATGCAGCTAATGAATTAACAAAGTAACAATTTATTGTCTTTTTTGTAACACTCAAAATTGTTTGCTTGAGGGAGTGGCTTAAATATGCTGACCCTGGGCACAGAGATAATATTTTCAACTCTGGAGGAAATTCTTTATGTTAAAGGATGTGACAGTCACAGCTTACTGGCAAACCTCTGGTCTCCAGTGATCTTTTCAGCACAATCCTGTGCACACCTTTTTGGAAGTAAGTCCCAAAGAACCAGCAAGGACAAATTTTGAAGCAGAGCTGCCCAAACTGGAGGAGGAAGGATTGGACAATCTCTTCCTCACAAAATGCTCTAACCAAGGGTCCTTATATAGGCAGTGGCAGAAATGTCAACATCACATCCATCCAGGTCAAGAAACCCTTTTGGTAGCCCTGATTGCAAGCAAGTGCACATTGAATTGTGGCCCAGGCAGAATTAAGTGTGCAGCTTTAAGTGGCATGCTTTGTGCCAGTATAACAAGGGAAGGCGGTGTTACCCTGATTGCTGGGGGTCCCGGGAGGGACACCAAATTGCTCTCAAAATTATACAAGTTGGGGAAATTAGTCAAAGAGCACAAGTTAGCACTGTGAGAGGCAGGGTAACGTAGCGAGATCTTGTCTACGGAGTCAGGCCGAGTCAAGGAGCACACCGGAGTGAAATAGCAAATATGAATTTTATTAAAAATACAATCAATCAGTGTATGCAACACAAACACACAGAGAAACTATAGAAATAAAGGTTGGAGTGGGATAGAGGGATTTTTAGAGGAGTTGTTGGTTTGGATGATACTTCACCTGTCCTGAAGCCTGGTCGGAAACGGAGAAGCTGGGCAGCGTGGATCTCAGCACGTGGAGCTGAGGGGAAGGCTCGCTGGACAAAGTGACAGCAAGACGGGATGGAAGCCAAGAGCGATCCGAAGAAGTGCTCAAAATCAGGGGTTTTTATAAGGAGAATTGTGACCGCAGGCTAGTTCGGACTCGGGGAAAACAATGGATTTGGGGCTGGAGACAAAGCCTCCGAAAGGTTATAATTTGAATGATTGAATTATAGCCAAATTGTCAATAGGGTGGCCAGTATGCAAACGCGGAGTACTTGAGCGTTGTATAGTCAGATCATCAAGCTGCCGGCGTGGGGCAGAGGATCTTTTGAAAGTTGCGTGCATACCTAATTGAGGTACTTGCCTTGAGGTCTCCTGAAGCTGCGAGTCGGCTATTTCTGGCCTGTCTTTATTGTGTTGGAATATTACGGCGATTATCGGCCGAGCCTGTATGCCTGCTTGTACGGCGGCCTCGCAAGCACGTGGAGGGGATAGAAGGCCAAATTACTGATATCAAAACATATCTTTTTAATATCCCCCAAGCTCAGGCTAGCCAGGGCAGTAACAGTGGGGACGGAGAAGGAATCTAGCAACTCCTTTGAGACTGATTTATTCTAGCCTGAGTTTTCATGGATTTTCATACACATCGATAATTTTTTTTTCTTATTTTTAGGACTCATCCATCTTTTCTATGTTCAAGCCATGTTTTATGCTGGTAGCATTCTGTGCATTTACTTACAGCACAACACAATACTCCTGTTATTCTAACAGACTTGATTTAAAATTTGTAAGATTAGGTTACATTCCTCACATTTGACATGATTATTCCAGCAAGATTCTTCAAGGTTGCTAGTCAAACTTTCCTTTTAGCAAGAATCCTATAACTAACTATGCAATCCTATACCTGTCTATTCTGAAATCCCCCAGGTAACTGGCCATAACACTGAACATATCTTCAACATAATGTATCTTTCAGAAAGCCACCCCCCCCCCCCCATATTTCACCTTTTGTTGTGCAGGAGCAGATGTCCATTTATGTTGTGCAAATGGGAATGAGAAACAATGAGGGCCTAAATACCCTGAAGGCACCAGATCATGTCTGATCTTGGAAGCTAAGTGGGCCAGCCCTGGTTGGTAACTGAATGGGAGACGACCAATTAAGACCAGGTACTGTAGGGTACATTCCAGAGGAAAGAACTGGCAGAACCACCTCTGAGTATTCTGTGGCTAAGAAAAGTCTTTGAAATTCATGGAGTGGCCATAAATTGACAGGCAACTTGAAGGCATATACAGACATACAGAGAAAAAGAAACTGTTACACAGTTGCTCTTCATAGTTGATGGATTGTTCACATTGTTCACACTGAGCATTGTTATTAACACCACAGGAGCCATGCTAGCTAGCAAATGTCGACCATTATTGTGGATGCATAGAACTGACTGTTTCGATTTAATTGATGAGAGGAGGACAATGGATCCTACATGTGTGAATCTATAAATCGGTTTTTGCTAATACTTTCTTTTTTTTTGGTAATTAATTTTTATTAAAATTTTAAATGAAAAAACAATAAAAATACTTTCAAGGTACAGTTTTCACAGAGAGGCAAGGGGCTGTGTGCTTTGAGTGTTGGACTATGACTCTGGGGACCAGGGTTCGAATCCCCACTCAGCCATGGAAACCCACATGGATGATTTTGGATTAGTCACACCTTCTCAGCCTCAGAGGAAAGCAAAGGCAGCCCCCTTCTGATCAAATCTTGTCAAGGAAACCCCTTGACAGGGGTCAACTTAGGATCATCATAAGTAAAAAAATGACTTGGGACATTTCCACATTAGACTATTATAGCGCTATTATCCCACTTTCAACATCCTATGGAATCCTGGGGAGTTTAGGGAAGGGCATCTAGAATTCTCAACCAGGGAGCTCTTTGGCCTCAGAAACTACAAACCCCAGAATTCTACATGATATTGAAAGCGGAATAATAACACTAGAACAGTCTAGTGCGGAAATGGCCTTGATGGCATAAGACACACAGGTTCTGCCCTCCGAAACCACCACGCTTTTCTGATTCTCCTGCTATCAGTCTTTTATTTATATCACGTTTCTGTTTCGAAACCACAAAAAAAAAATAGGGGTTCCTCCAGCAGCTAAGAGCCATCTTAAATGAGGGCTGTCGCACTTCCTACCTGGACTCGTGACAGGTCGGCCATCTTTACTAAGGGCGCCCAACTTCCCGTTTCATTGGCAGAGCAAAAAGTGGGCGGTGTCTGCCTTCTGTGCCGAGAAGAGCGTAAGACAAAGTAGCATCGTTGTTACGGGCGAAGGAAAGTTTCCCTGAGAGAACGGCACCACCTCTTTTCTTTCTTTCTTTCTTTCTTTCTTTCTTTCTTTCTTTCTTTCTTTCTTTCTTTCTTTCTTTCTTTTCCTTTCCCTCTGGGTCAGCTGCCGGCTGCTCTTCGGGAGAGAGGGCAGAGCTACCACGAGATAGGGCCAGGGGATCAGCTGACAGGGCGGCTTGCTTCCCAACATGGCCGCCCGGCTGGGGGAGGCGTTGTTTGGGCGCAAGAGGAAGAGAGACGCGGCGACGGCACTCTGGGCCTTGGGAACCTTGTGGCTGACGTGTCTGGCGGCGCGGAGCGTGGCCGGCGGCGACCCTCCGCTGAAGTGCGAAGACCTGAGAATAGGACAATATCCTGAGGCTGTGAGGATGCGGAGTGGCGGCTGGTTACCATGGTGATGGGCCTTGCAAAAGGAGCGGGGAGGAGAGCAAGAGGGTCTCTAGTTGGCTTGGGCGAGCTCCTGGGATTTTTAAAGCGGCGGGGCAGCCCAGCATGCCAGTCCTTTCCGTTGCTTCAGTCGTACGCTGAGGCGGAAGGACTGTACCTGTTGAACTTAAGGTCAATTCCCAGGATTCCACAGGATGTTGGAAGTGGAATAATAGCGCTATGACAGGCTAGTGCCGAAATGGCCTAAGCCGTGCACCTATCAAAAGCGTTGTTAATCCTAGCCCAGTCCCAAAACAGTGATTAATTAAAACGAAATGTGTGGTGTGGTATGGAGGAAAGCTGTTGGATGAAGCGTGGTTTTATTTTAAAATCACTTATAGCAAAGCCTACCCAGTGAGGCTGCTTGTGATCAAGCTGTTCGGAAAAAAATTCTAACCTCAACAAGTGAAGGAAGAAGGGTAATGATGGTTTCCCACACACTTCTTCCCATTCTACTGATAATACGTGTCAGAGCGTAGCCCATGCTCTGCTTCTGGCTGAGGTGGGAGGAGAGGAGCCACTGGCTTGCATGCAGTACTTGAGGGAGAAGGAGGTTGGGTGTGTGGGAAACGGGGGGGGGGGGCATCTCGAGATGGTAGTAGCAATGCAAGGGGGTAGCTCTTTTCCTCGCCTTGCTCTCTGCTGCCATCTCACACCTTATCTCCTTTCTCTCCAGCTTTTTGTTTCATTGCTGCCTGCCCTTAAAGTTGATGTGTTGAAATCAGTTTGACTTATGTTAGTCACATTGATCTCAGATCCCATTCGTTTCAATTGTATGACTTAAGTATTGCTATGTCCCAGCGTTTGGAAAATATAAAGCATTTTATTTCTGGAAAAGATGATGAGGGACCATGGCGACAATGAAGAAATAATGAAAAAGGGACAACTTCTGCAATAATGTACTTTAAAGTCATACAGATTATGAAACTATAAAGCATTAATGACATTGGGAGAAATGGTTTTGAAAGTCTTGAATGGTAAACAGTAGAATTTAGGAGCTCTGAAGGTTGTTAAGGCTGGTGTGATTGATTATCACATAAATGCTTGCACTTAACAGATGATTCTGCTTGTCTTTTTTTCAGAAGTAAGCTTCACTTTTGTCGGTAGGGCTTCTTCCCAGTGAAGTGTGGATAGGATTGCCGGATGTACTGAAATCTTATGCACATTTCTCCAGGATGTAGGCCACGTTAAGTACAATGAGATTAAATTCTCAGAAAATGTTCATAGGATTGTGTTGCAGCACATTTAAGTGTAACTAGAAATTATGAGAGATTTCTGTTTCTCTATGGAATCGTCAAGTTTGAAGGCACTCTGGAGGCACTCTGCACCCTTTGCTGGATGCAGTCTCTGAAATGCAGGATATAGCTACTTCTTCTCCCATAGATGGCTTATTAGCTTCTGCTTAAATAATGTCCAGTGAAGGAGAACTCATCCAGCACCACGCTCTTGCAGTACAGGGCAGTCTGTTTCACTTTGAAGCAGCTTGTCCATTTCCACTTTCCTTTATAAAATCTGGATCAATAGCAGTCTGATCATTGGGTCATGATGGTTGGAGCTTCTGGAAGTTGAACTTGAAAATACCTGGAAGCCCAAACTTGAAGAACCACTGATCTAGATAAATGTAACACCAGATGTGATGTCCTTGTGCTGTGTCATGTCTCAGTTGTGACAGTTGGTGATATAAAGTGGAGTGCATGACAGCGCATAGCAAAACAACATCTTGTCACATATTAAGAAGAAGAAGAAAGAGATCTGAAGCAGGAGCAAACTTTGTGTTACATAATGTCTAGTTCAGCTCTTAGTTGTAATATTTCTTATAGATAGTGGACACATGATATATGCTTCTGTACCCTTAGTTTATATTATTAAAATGAAAAGAAAGGCTGACAACTATTGTTATAATTTGTTTGGTAAATAAATTCATTGTGGTGCTGTGTGGGACACTTGTGTGGGACTTCAGCTCACATTTGTTTCCCTTAATTCTTCAAACATATATTTGTGAAGATCCTAAAATAGACAATGAGACACAGGAACCCTTGAAGTGTACAAACCATACTGCATATGGTAAGGACTATGGAAGTCTAATGTTTTTTATCTCTTTAATACTGCATATTATTTTTTGTGTGTATGTGTCTTCAAGTCACCTGTTGACTTATGGTAACCTCATGAATTCCGTGGGCTTTTCTTAGGCAAGGAATTCTTAGAGGAGGTTTTTCCAGTTAATTCTTCTGAAATATAGCCAAAATATTTATCAAACATTATTAATTTTCAGGGAATACAACTGTATCCACTTTTCCACTGATCACATATATTTTTTTCAGTGATGATCAGAAACACTGCATATGGGGTTTCCCCTGCATGAGTTAATACTAGAGAATCAGTTCATGATTGCTTGCATGCATGGTGTGTTTTGCTGTGGTAGCATGTGAAGCGCTTTGGTTGTAAACCTTTTTCCATATGCCTTGATAGTCACTTCTAGTAGGTATAATAATTTGGACCATAGACATGCACACATATACATACTATGTTATTATGTTGCAAGTGGAAAAGTATTCCAGTCTTTTAAAAAACATCTTGCAATCCCAGTCACATTAATTTATAAAACCTGACTTATTTAATTATATCACTTCTTGTCTTATAGTAATCATATAATTTTTCTTTGTGTTGTATTAGCTGTTTTGGCCAAAGCATACCTACATACTTGTTTCATGTATTCTGTACTTAAGAATTTCACTGGAATTCAACACAGAATATTCTTCTTGTTTTTGTGCCCCCAGTTCCTTGCCTTCCAGCATCAAATATTACATGTAAGGATTTTAGTGGAAATGAAACCAAGTTTACTGGAATGGAAATTGGATTTTACAAGCCTATAGAGTGTCGAAACGTGTAAGTAAATATGTGAGCTCTGTACATAATGACTCTGCTTCTCATAAACACTAGGTATATTAGTTGTAAAATTCTTACTATGAAAAAAAGTGTATATCTCAAACATCTTATTTTTAAATGTGCTTTAGTCTACTTCTTGGTGCTGTTGCAAATGAGAGTGGAGAAGAAAATGATAATATATCTGTTGTAAATAAACATGGTAAAATTGCTTCACATTGATAAGAAGAACTGTTACATTTGTGGGCTGAAGAAACTTATAATCATCCCCTAGCAATGTGGCTTTGGAGAGCTTCAGCTTTTGTGCGTAGCTTGCCTTTACCAGTTCAATCCTGTGCAGAATTAGGTGTACCAAAACAAATTGATACCAGTAGGTTTGGGCACAGCTAAGTCTTTTTATGGGAACAAGCTTCAGGTTGTCTGGTACTATTTGCTTCTGTGCTCTGGATTATAGTCAGTACCAAGTAATGGGTACAGAATTATGGCCTTTATCAGTGCAGGACAGCTGATGTGAAGAGAGTGCCCCTTAGGCTAGGTTTGGACTTGGTAGCCTCCTGTTTCCTTCTGCACCTTTCCAGTCTTTTAATAGCCTGTGACTCCTAGTTCGAGTCCCTGAAAATCATATAATGTTTCAGATATATTAAAAGTTAGAATGCGTACTTGGACTAAGATTTGTTCTGGTGATCTAGAATTCTTCTTGATTGATTCAAAATGTTTGCTGAGCTTCTTTTTCCTTTCTATTTCTCATTTTATCCTCATGCTCCAGTATTTTTTACAATGGCATTCTATGAGTTGAGAGGTCACCATGAGAATTCCAGTCTGTGGAGTGTTAATAGTCAGAATTGTTATACTTAGAATTAATGTTATCCTTGTGTTCCCTGACTCCTGTGAAATTTCCATGTCCTCTGAAATGGAACCAGACTACTGATACTGACAGCACATCACTTCTTTTTTAGTGGATAATAGTTTGCCAGAAAACAGCAAGCAACATTGTCGTTGCATTGTGTTACATATCCTGGCACAAAGAATACCCCGTCCATAGAGAGTAGTAGATTTGTTGAGCCTGGTTTTTGTTTTTGGTCCCAGCTGTTTTTGGTTTGTTAAAAAGTACATAGCAAGTAGCTGAAATCAGGGGATTTGTTTACAGTGGTTTATGTAACAGTGCTACAAAATGCCTACAGTGTAGCTCCAGGTCTTTTTTTGTGTATGTGTATATACCTGTGTGTTTTGGTGGATTTTACAATAGTGTGAAGCTGGAAGTTAAAATTCTCTTTAAATGCTCAAAATTTTTGCAGCGTTGTAATGTGATTTCTTAAATCTTCCAACACAAAGTAACAACGAAAATTGCACAGAGAGCTTCTTAGACAACTTCATTAATTCATCTATATAATTACATTCAAAAGAAGGTCCCACGGAGTTCAGTGGGGCTTAATCTGAGGTAAGCAGGTACAAGGTTGTAGCCTTAATTATTCATTCCGTGAGGTAAGTTTTTCAACAGAGTAAAAACATGTTCAGTCATAGCTATAGCCATTTCTGCACTAGACTGTTATAGCACTATCATTCCACTTTCAAGATCCTATGGAATCCTGGGGTTTGCAGTTTAGGGAGGGGCCAGCCGGCTGTTGAAATTGGAATGATAGCACTATAACAGTCTAGTGCAGAAATGGCCTGTATGTAGACACACCATATCTATCCAGAATCACAGAGCAAATTTGGAGCACCCCAATATAATATATTTACAACAACGGAACAGATTATTTGTCATATCTGCTTTCCTGAGAAGACCCTGTTTACTCTCTTTGACTGAAACCTACGTGGCTTAGGGTAATACAAATAATTATGCATGTAGAAGTATGCTGCTCTGAGCCATTTACCAGACCCCAGACCTACCACAGAACTGCTGAAAAACACCCCCCAGCCAGTTGTGCCTGGAGGAGGGAGGGTCACAGAAGCATCTGACCATGTTCCTGTAGCCCAAAGCAAAGGGATTGCATCATCTGCTGAGGTCCTTCAGAGATCTCACCAACTGATGTAATTATTTCATATCTCACAATGGAAACTGTTTGCACTGGCCCACAAATCAATCAATCAATCAATCAATTTGGCGCAGGACAGCCTTCTAAACTGTGGAGATGACTGGAAGTCACTTCCTGCTCACTGCTTGCAAACAGGTTTCGCCTGTGCCTGAAAAGGCCCAGGGAGCTCCAGTATGACAAAAATGCCCCATACCTACTAGAGGGCACTGGAGGGAATAATTTTTTCTTTTAATTGACTCAGAAATGGCCTAGGGACTGCATATAGTCTTCAGCCCACACTTTCCAGCACCTGATCTAAAATGTCAATTTGCATTGACTTCCCTCTGTATAAGTGGCCATATTAAATAAAACAGGGCATACTACATGTAAGATAAAATTAGAAGAGTAGCCAGGCCTGAAATTTTGTTCAGGCTTGGACACATTCCCCTGTCCGTGTTGCATTTCATTATTATAAATGTAGTAGTATACAAATGTTAATTTTCAAAATATTTGCTATTTTGTATATTTCTGACCATATGTTGTTGGTGGTTAAAAACAGCTAGATTTCCATTTAATCAAAGTTTGAAACTGTTAAGTTCTGATGTTAAAGTTCTTATTAAACAGGCATCTGTACAGTGTTTCAAATTCATTTGATGCACATCTTCTAACAAATTGTTTCAGCCACATTTCTCTCCTTATTTCCATTTCTAGAAATGGTTACTCCTATAAAGTAGCAGTAGCTCTGTCTTTATTTCTTGGATGGTTGGGAGCTGATAGATTTTATCTGGGATATCCTGCATTAGGTGAGTATATTTTAAATATTGGTCTGTAGGCCAGCTTAATGGCTCTGTATGTATCCTTAATAGCCCACAGGCTACAGGTTTCAATCACCCATTAAAAGAAAGAGATTACCTCCAAGATTATGATATATATATGTATATTTGATCCAGTAGTTAAATGGAGTGTAACAAAGGCATGTGTCACCGTGGGCAGATCTACCTTTTCAGGGAATGAGCACAGCTGGCATACAACCTTTAACTGAATGAATTCCTGGCCACTGCCAAAAACCTGGGCTTCCAGGCTCAAGACTGAATCTAGGAGTACACCAAGCTGTGAGCCTGCATTTTCATGGGAAGTATAACCTGAGGCTGAATTCCTTTTCCCTGATCTGCCTTTCAGATGACAAAGATCAGTTGTCTTGTCTGGATTGAATTGCAATTCGTTTGTCATTATCCAGTCCATTATTGATGACAGGCACTGGTTTAGAACCAAGACAGCTTTCTTGGACTGAGGTGGAGCCATGTGTCATCTGTATACTGATGGCACTGCATCCTAAAATGACAAACACTTCCAGCAGTTTCATATATAAGTAGCATGCAGGAAAAAACAGAACCTAAGGGAGGCCAAAGCATTGAAAAGTTGTTCTCTAACACCACCACCTTGGTTCACCCCTTCAGGAAGGAATGGAGCCAGTATAGAAGTGTGCATCCAAGTCTAATCCCAGCCAGGTGACTCTGAAGGATATAGTGGTCACTACTGTTGAAAGCCACCAAGAGGTCCGGCAGAACCAACAGGGATGTTTTTTCTGTCTAGTTCCTGATGTAGGTCATATACAAAGGTGATCAAAGCTATCTGTGTCCTATAGACAGATCTGAAACAAGATTTAAATGGATCTAATAATCCGTCTCATCCAGAAACTCCTTGCTGGGCAGCCACCACACACTCTAGTACTTTGCCCAAAAATAGTATATTGAAAACTGGCCAGTAGTTGTCCAGTACAGTGGCATCCAGGGACAGCTTTTTCAGTAACGATTTTATAGCTACCTCCTTTAGGTATTATGAAACTCTGCCTTGTTTTAACAAGGCATGGACCACACCCTCCTGTCAACTCTTCCAGTCTCTCTGCTTTTTTTTAACTAAGCCAGGAAGGGCAATGGTCTAACACATGTGGTGGCTGTCATCTCTTAAAGAATTCAAATTTTTGGGATGTACAAATTGAAAAGTAACCATTATCACTGGATAAGCAGGGGTCAAAGTTACATACATTAATACTGTCTGTATTAATTATAGCATCCAAGTTGAAGTATGTTTGAGCAATTTGATCTACAAAGTGCCAGGCAAGTTGCTCACAATGGGCTGTTGAGTGGTCTGGATTCTCTTCTCATGGGTCAGTGTGCGGAAGACTCTTGATCACTGAAACCACCTCCTCTGCATAGGTCTTTGCAGATGCAATGATAGCTCAGGTTTTTATGGTGTCAGAGTAGGCTCTCAGGGAGGCTGTAGCTTGTATTTGATTGGCTCCACTCTGACTTTTCTGCCAGTGTCAGTCTAATTGCTTTCTCACTTGTTTCATCTCTGTCAACTTCCTGGAAAACCAGGGGGTTAGTTTGGCTCCATTCCATGAGAGAGGACACCCAGGACCAATTGTGTCCCACCATCCTGGCCATTTCTTCATTCCAGAGGTTGACTAGCGCTTTGACAGAAAGACAGAGTCCTGTTATGCCTAAAGGAGATAGTTATGAGAGTCGTCAAAAACTATCTGAATCCATAAGCATCATGGACTGGACAATTTTAAACCATCACCCTACTCAACACAGCAAACTAGGACCAGAGTGTGCCTGGTAGCATGAGTGAGGCAAGATATCACTTGGGACAGACTCATGCCCATCGTGGTGTACATGAAGTTCCGAGCCACACCTGACAAGGCAGTCTCAGCATTGATGTTGAAGTCCCACAGCACAACAAGACGAGGGGACTCTTAACGCTAACCCTGAAACCGTCCTGGCTAGCTCAAGGAAGAGAGACAGTTGAACATCAGGGTGGGTGATACACTACAAAATCTATTCTGGGCATCCACCTTTAGATACGTGCATGAGAGCTCTGCAGACTGTGGGATAGAGAATCTGATTGGGGGAATGGACACCACTTCCCTGCCCCAGCTGCTGCACAGAGAACCCTGGTGAACAAAACTGAGAACCCTGGTGAGCAAAACCTCCATATGCACACACTTCAGCCAGTCAGGTCTTTATGAGATACGTTGAGTCAGTTTGTATATCCAGGATCAAATCAGGATTGGCAGAAGTTTTACTATTCAGTGATCTGGCATTTACCACCAGCATGTTCAGCATAGGGAGTTGGTGCCAAGGTTGTCCAGATTATTTGGACTGTGGGCAACTAGCACCCTATTATTTCTTCTCCTGTTGAAATATAACCATTTTCCCTTTTTATATATTCTACCCTGTACATTGAGATAGCTGCTTCATTAAGAATTCCATTAAAAATTGGCAGTGTTATCATGTTTAAAAGTAAACAAAGGAGTCACATTCACTTCCTGAGTGGCAGTAGAGTTCCAGAATGATTGGTCCATCATTGAGCAGAGCAATCTCTCTCTCTTTTGTTTGTAAACCTAATGCATCTACATACAGATCTAGTCTTGCACATGTGGTGGAGCCCATTCTTTATCTTTTTTTTTTCTGAGCCCAGATGAAGGTAATTGTAGATGGAGGCAGAGTGTTGAAAAATAATATTCTCATGAATAGATCACTGCTTAATGTGCATTTCTGGGAATGAACCCTTTGCACAGGTAAGGAATTTTTAAAAAGTGCTCAGCCCTGAGAGACTAATGGATCTGAAAAGACTTTAATACCTTGATAAATTCTCCAACTGCTAGACAAGCAATCCTGTTGATGTTCCTAGTATCCTCTACCTAGTGCAGGACATGGTTCCCTGAGGAGTTCAGGACATGAAATCGTTAAGTTTATACCTAGAACAGTTGTGGAGAAATAGTTGGAAGAAATGTGGTTCAGGTGAATTTGTCCATTTTAGGGTCAGCTCTATGCAAGTGTGGGTAGCAAAGAGGCTTTTCCTTGCTACCACAATTGCTTCAGCACATCTCATCCAATGGTAGTGTTTTGAGTAGCCATGGGGCTAATACATCCTCTAGCCCAGGGTAATGAAGAGGAACCCTCTAAAATGAATTTGCATGACATTTTGCTGAGAAAATTGTTTGTGTTATCTTGGGGTTGACATTGAGAGTAGACTGTGGAAGGGCAATTCTAAAAAGAAAAAATGACAGAGGTGGAAGTCTTTGCCTAAGTTATGAGCTCCAGTACATTCTAAAGATACTTTTCTCTTCTTTCTGAACATTTTTTTTCTCTGTTGCCACTAAATATTAAAGTGGTAACAGCCCTTTCTGTTCTGAGTTGTTGTTGGCAGCAGCAGTGCCTATGCTTTTATATGCCTGGCTGAACATGTTTTAATTATTTATTTGCTCATATTTTTATAAGTGTAGCAAGCCTTATGTACCCATTTAGACTCAAACCCTTTTAGATTATAGAGTGTCATGTTGGTATTTCCCCATGGAATACCAATCCATTATGCCTGTCACTCTTCTGCATGTTAGATAAATAGACAGGTCTTGGATGCTAGTATATTATTACAGCACTTACAAACATAGAGTTATCCAGCATATGCAAACAGTTTGTTCAAAACTTTTCCTAAATTGCAAAAACCTTGTGTTCTTTTCAGCTAGGCACTACTGTATTAATACCATTCTGTTACAATATGCTGTGTTTCACAAATAACTCCATAATTTCTGATGTCTGAAGTCTGTTAAGAAAGAGGCATGTACTAGCAAAACTAGTAATTTTTTAGATTTATCTAATGCTAGTAATTTGCATGGTACTATATATGGACCTGAAAAATGACATTATCTCTGTGCAGACGGCTGATAGGACAAAGGTGTGTTTATATATATATATGTGTGTATGTGTGTGCGCACACGTACATATGCATATCTTATATGTTACATCCATTAATTAAACATTAATCTTCTTAAAGCATAGATAACTGTAATCAAATTATTCCTTTCCATGTTGGGATGCAGCACTCTGTGTTTTCCCTAAGAGAGTAACCAGTTCTGCCACAAATTCTGAAAGGACTTTCATCATAGTAACTTCCCTGTGATCCTGTGATGACACTGTTCCATTCTGCATTTACAGTCTCAGAACTAAATACAATTACTGAAAATTGCATGAGAACTAGCACGAGTTGATTAATATTTAATTTGGAAGGGACATAGATGGATTGATGTTGTAATTAATTGCATAATTACAGATTGTAGAATAATAAGGTAGCAGGGACTCAAGGTGTGCAAGTCAAACATTCTGCCTTAAAACAGAATCATAACAGCCTGTACTGTGAAAGCTCCTGTTAATCACTTTGGAAGGTGGTACTAAATGAGGATTTTGGATTTGCCCTTAAGGGGTATAAAATTGCTTATTTTTCATTGGAATTTGTCCTTCGTAAGTTGGTGTCTGGCTTGTGCATATATGCAGCCACTCAGATTACTTGCAGGTTTTTCTGTTAATAGCTCAGCAAAGAAATGGTTACATGCACACATACATGCACGCACACAGCTCTTACATATGCATATGTCTTTGAGTTTTCAAGTAGTTCTTTAAATTTAAGGGAGTTCAAAAATTTTGTTCTGGATTCTCAGTATGTGTGTATTAGTAGCAGAAAGCTACTGATAGAGAGGCATACAGCCCTTTAGCATAACTCTTGAAGGGTTTTAGAAGGATATTTGAATAAACTATTATTTAAAAACTGCTTTCCTGGTAATTCTAGTATCTGCTCATTGGTGTAACTGTTGCTTTATTCACAGGTTTGTTAAAGTTCTGCACAGTAGGATTTTGTGGAATTGGAAGTTTGATCGATTTTATTCTGATTTCAATGCAGGTAAGTTCACAACATCAGAATAAAAGGTATTGGCTAAGGTCCAAAAAGCTACTTAGGTTTTCACAAGGGACTTAATGCTAGTCCAACAGAATAGTTGTCTGCTTTCATTTGAACAGCTAACTCTCATCTGGTATCACAAACAGCCTTTTAAAATTTCCTCAGATTCAAAAGCAGTTTGTATAATGTGGATGGGTTGCTGTATTTTTTTTTTAAACTGAGTGTAATTTTTGCACTTTGACGAGAATTCCCACTGCTGTTGTTATCAACATTTTTTTGATTTCTGATACATAACCAAGTAATATTTGAGTTATTTATTAACAAATCTTTCCTATTCCCATTTCCACACATTTCTGTCATTGCTGCTAAAAATGAAACAAGAGTAAAAAAGTGGATGGGAAAGAGGTGGAAAACAGATGAAATCTAAGGGTTGGCAGACCAGAAAAGTATATGAAATGTTCTTCAATTTCAAATTTCTCTCTTTTTCTTAACCATAATTATTGCACAACTCATTAAAACTTTATTAGTTTAAGTGTTGGCTTATGCAAGTTACTAGTAGTGCCACTACTGGTTATGCAAGCAGCATACTGTTGTACGTTTTCCACGAGTGGAAGATTGGATAAAGCCCATGAGGCGTGTCACTGAATTTCCTGCGCATGAATGTTCTTGGAATTATATTTCTCTACTTTTGCTGTAACAAATAGTGTGACACAGAAGTACATATATGTTAGATTCTACATGATTGATGTTATTTCCACTCTCTTATGGCAGTGCTACAGAATTGCCTCATTGGTTATAGAAATTGCTCATATTTGTACATATTTGTGTATTTTTCATTTATAGATAGTACTGAACATTATCTTGTAGGTAATCAGGTGGGATCATTATACTTGGACTCAGTTAATGATCCCACCAGATTCCCTACTTACCTATCTATGAGTCGTTCCAAAAATACTTGAAAAATATTTCCAGACATGTTAGTTTTGGTGTAATCTGCTTTTGAAGCTTTAATAAGAGGCATTGTGTTTTGTTGAGAGTCGGATACTGTTTTTCAGGAATTCTTAGAACTGCTTGGTTCAAAATAGTTTTTTTTAAATGTTGTAATACTTACTCTTCTAGATTGTGGGACCTTCAGATGGCTCTAGCTACATCATAGATTATTATGGAGCAAGACTTACCAGACTGATTATTACAAATGAGACATTCAGAAAACCTCAGATATACCCCTAAAATTTGCCAGTAAGTGCCTTGATTAAGGTATATAAAGTATTCCATAGTTGACTATTAACTATAATTTATTTGTTTGACGTGTATGCTTGGCAGAGGCATGGAATTCACCAAGCAATAGTCCTTTCATTCATTTCAGTGTGGGTTTACTAAAACTATCTAAACATTACATAATGTTGCAAATTGGTTGAGGACCAGCAAATTCTTACTCTGTGCATTCAGTGGGGCTGTTCCTGCTTCCCTTTCTTACTGGTTAATAAGCTCTTTGAAATCTTAGATGAATTTATTGTGCAGCTTGGGACAAATTTTTTAAAAAAAGAGAATAAGGCACACATATATCCCTGGTACATGTGTATGTGTGCATTTTTGAAGAATCAAATCCTGAATATATTATCTGTCTCTTATTTTGAGAGTATATATGCTATAAAATTATGTCCATTACTTCTTTTCCTTAAATTAAATGCACAAATTCTGTATGAGTGCAATTGAATTGCCAGAACTGTATTTCTCAAGGCAGATTCTAGAAAACAAGTTTTATCATTTACTGCCTAATTATATAGCAGAGGGGACTCGCAGCATTATGTACATTCTCCCACTCTTTCAGTATCTATGACACCTGAATCTTTAAATTTTTCATTTAATTTCACAGTATATACTGTTGAAAAACTAATACTACCTTGGTTCCTGTAGGGTGATCTTGCCCTTTCAAATGCTTTGTCATAGCTCTTCAGCAAAATCTGTTATCTGCCATTTAACTAGTGTTTTCTTCTCTCAAATAGTTGTTTATTACTTCTGCACAAATCTGAGGACAGCATGTTTGGACTTTGTCCATTTTTAGGGAGCAAGGAGTCACATGCCTAAGATGTTTTGTAACTAAAATAGGAAATATTGTAATATGTGGTTATAGCTCTCTTTCTGTGAAGTATAATCTCCGTAATTTTGCATGTCCAGTTTCTTCATTTGTTCATTGGGTGCATTAACAAACTGTCATTATGGTTTCTCTTCATTTTCCATCTCAGACAAAAAAGACAATGTTAACAATATGAGGTTAAGAATTTTATAATAGTCTTACTTATTCCCTGTATCCATAAAGCAATTGCAATAAATTTACCAGTTGTGACAGAAGTGTAATAAAGACTAAAATTGTGTTTGATAAATATCTTCATCCAGAAACAGAAAGCACATCTCGGTGACACTTGTGAAACAACCAAAGATTGTTTTAATTAAATTAAGAAAATTGTTCAATTCATTAAGTACATGCTTTAGCTTTTTGTTATATCAGACTGTGATATATGGTCTCTTAATTTCTAAAGCCCAACTTGGATAGACTTTCTGTCCTTTCCAAGCTAAAGACAGCTATTTTTAATCCAACATGTTTAACATAGTTAATCTACATTAATGTAGCCACACAACATAGTTTACAGTTGGTTTTCAGAACTATCATTAGAATGTGATAGTTTGTAACCTTTGTTTCAGGCTTTTATAGGATATGATGTAAAAAGAGCAGTGTTGGATGGGATGAGATCATAAATTCCTTGGGGGAGACACTGCTTCTATGAGAAAGGTTGAAATACACACCACACAAATAAATAAATAGGAGCAGTGGTAATATATACTTACTGCATGTTTTTGATAATTAACCTACAAATTTAACAGGTCATTCTATGAACAGGTCAAAAATCTCACTGAAATATGGCAACCTTCATCCATAGATCTGTTTACTAAAAACAACTGCCCTCTAGCCTATAATGAACAGAATACTCAGAAAGTACACAGATTTCCCCACCCTAGGTTCTTCTTTTGCACTGGTCTTTGGAGATAGTAAGAAAACTGTTAAGTAGAAAAAGAAAAATTAATAATGTTCTTTATAGTGAGTCAGACCCACTGCTTGAAAAAAACGTAGCATACATCTTTTGGCAAAGGCAGTGTTTGGTTCCTCCACCCTTTTGCTTCCTGCTTCCTGTAGGTGGCGCCAAACCCCATAGGTAAAGTCAAGCCTTATAACAGTTAAAGGTAGGTATGTGCTTTGGTTGCTGTGTACTGTCTTCCACTGATTAATAAGACTACTGCTTAAACTGGATTCTCATTCAACCTCAAGACAAGTGTAACACTTGTTAATTTAGCCTTCCATGATGTGTGCTAGCATAGCAGAATTATAGATCTGTGCAGAATTTGTTATCCTGTCTTTATAATCTCTCCAGATAGCTCTGAAATTTCTCTTATTGCTCCTTATGCATGATGAGATCTTGTGCATGCTGCAGCAATATTTTAGCAGTTCCTTACCGATATTGGAAAAGTATGTGAGAGAGCTTTCAAACCCTTCAAGGTTACACCCGTTGCTGTATATGATATGTCAAATTTCTTGACTATGTTTGACAAATATAATAAGATATTCTGGTTGTATAATCCCTCTATAGCTTCTCAACTGAAAAATTTCATGAAAAATAATTAAAAAATGATGTACATTTTTTTTTAAAGTTCAGCTCTAGATTTGAATGTTTATGTACCACAGCATTAGTTTGGAATTGTGTCAGTTTCTCCATTTTTTTTAAAAAAGAAAACAATTAGCATATAAAACTGTGCCCTGATTTTTTTTTTAAATTCCATAATTATTCTACCAGTACACTGGCCTTACCTCAAAAGATGTCATGGGAACTTTAAAAGCCCCATTTTTCTTTCTTTCTTTTTTTAAATCATCCACAAGATTTTCTATGGGGAGAAATGACGATGAACCTATGTATGAAATTTGCCATATAGAGATCAAAGAGCATTGGTCTATTATATCCAAGATGGCCTTTCTGACAATAATTCTCAAGGAAAGTTTGTGCCATTTGAAGACTTGTGTGGCAACCTTGATTTTAATATGGAAAATTTGCTGTTCATGCTCTGAAGGAGTGGTATACTTTATAATGCGTGCTTGACTGTCTTGAGAAGAAGAATAAATAAGCTACTGTCATAGGCTCTCTGGGGAGAGGAAAACGCTGTGCAAACTATTCTTTCATACTCTGCAGTGGAGGATATGAGTATGCTTTCCTGTTGATTACAAGACAGGTATTAACTAATTAATATTTGCTCTCTTTCAGGATTTAGCTCCACTTCCTCCATTTTAATGTGAGGAAGATACCCGAACAATAAATGATGGAAGTAGATTCGTTCAAAAGAGGCGATTTGACAGAGTCACTGGAGCCATCACCTCTCTGCACAAGCTATAACTAGCAGGCCACTTCCTCAAAGTAAAACAAGTTAGGCCTTTTGTGGCATGGTTTTAACATAGTCCCATTAAGAAGAGCACAAGGACTTGCTTTTAAATGATTTTGCTAAGTAAGAATAACCAGTGGACATTATTTATGGTAAATATATTGTGAAATACTGTACAGTGGACTTAATACGAGTTGTACAAAACTGTGAAAAGCATATACGTAAATATAAAATGACAGGCAGGAAGAAATGACTTCACACTCAGCATCCCTTTCCCTGCTGCTCTTTAAAAGCAAGAAGAGAATTCAAACAAAAAATAATGTTGTTTTACAGATGTACCAAGTTCCAGCTCATTCGCTCTCTCCTTCCCTTGCATCAAGTACATCCTGTACTTTTGGCAACAAGTTGACTGGATATTTAAAAGCTGCAAACTGCTCTGAAAGTTTCACATAGTGGGTTATGGGCCATGTGTGTTTGATCAAAATTCAATTACTGCACTGTGCCAGGCTTGGAAACCTATCATTGCAAGTTATGAAGTATGACGAAATAAGCTACTCTAATTGGTTCAGTATGGGGAGCAGTCTCAACCAAGCTTGTTATGATAAATAGCTTCCTGTGTTAAAGGTTCTCTGGAGCTTAAGTGTGTTGGCTTACCTCCTTCAACAGAATAAGAATATTGTTCCCCAGGAACACTTACATCACTGTCCCTCTTCCCAATTCAGAATTAAATGTTTGTAGCATTTTCATCTTGCTCTTATTGAGAAATATAAACAGTGGGCACTGGCTGTCATTTCCCTTCACTTCCATGCTGTCACTTCTCCTTCCAGTCATAAAGTATCTTGCCTCTCATTTTAATATTTCAACACAACTACTGTTGTTGGCAATATTACTTTTGTCAGCTATGCTATGTTGCCACTTGTAAAAAATCATAAGTGGTGTTTAAAGCTGAATCCACTTTTTAATAGGTAAAATAAGAGAAGGAATGCACTGTGGCGCTAAGGCTGCACTGGCATTTGTTGAATGCCTAGCTTCGTTCCATGGGTGAGAATACTGACTTGATAGTTTAAACAGCTTCTGCTTCTAGAAGAAATAATAGGCTAATAGCTAATAAAGCGAATGCACCAAATAATCTCTGACCATTGTCTCCTCCTAAATTATACATAAAACTTAGTGGGAAAACAGAAATAGGTCTGTGAATAGGGATGCGTGTTTAAGGTCCATGGAAGACAAATGCCTGGGCTGACTGTGTGTATTGCTCTCATATTGGGAGAAAAGCGATAAATCATAAACAAATAAGGGTGTAATTTAAAAAAATAAAGAAGGCATCGTATTTCTCGAATTGAAGCCAGTCTTTTGTACCTGACTCCACTTGGTGAACCAATTAAAAGACAAACAGATCACACCAGTCTCACCAGTGCTCATTCTTTGAGAACAGCATTCACTGGTGTGTGAGAGTGGCTATCTCATGTTCCCCACTGTTTTAGGAGAAGGCTGTAAAATACCTAGTGTGGCTGCTGCTTTTGCTAAAGGAGTTAAGAAAATATGAGCCTGAGTGTTGTTGATTGCTTTAGCGTTTTGACTTGCTGAATACAGATTAGTTATGTCAATAGGTCATCATCTTTTACATACAGTGGTGTAGCATACCAGTGTTGTTATCCAGTTATCGTTTTTCTCCTGAGCTTTGATCTCATTTTTATATTTAAATGTTCTGTTTAACCTTCTGCTAGAAGATATATGTAATGCTGAAGTTGGCATTTTCAGCCCGTAGTAGATGCGTGAAAAAAGTCTCCATTTAAAAAAAAAAAGCAATCTCCTTAGTCATCACTTAATCAAGCAGCGATTAAGTGTGACAATACAAACTTAGGGGGAGGAAAACTTGATGTAGTAAACATAAGTATACACATCTCAGTAAGAGGGAAATAAGCCCTGCTGCCATTGTTTTTGTAAGTAGCATGTGATCAAACACTTTAGGATAGTGGGGAAGGCACCTGTAATGTACAATGTCCTTCGACTGAATATTGCCCTGCCCTTCTTTTCCCCCCCTTTGGTAGCAGGTAGATGATAGTAATTATGATATAGCTTTTAATAAAGTTCCCACAAGAAGGAACTTTACCTTTAAAAATAGAATGTGACTGCAGGCACTTATGCTAATCTTCCTTTTGGCAAATCAGCTTTTTTTGTATTGAATCTCGCTTGATTGAATAGCACTGGAGCTGCCAGAGTAAATGCTATTATCAGTGTACAGTAATTAAGGAAATAGTCCTTGTCACTCGAACAGCGTCCAGGCTGTGCCTGCTGTAATAAAGTTAAATGATAAAGAAATCTCTTTAAATAAAGTGCAACTACTGGAGTGTGGTTACTTCTGAAATGCAGTGGAACAATGCAGTGGAAAATTATCGGTGATAGGAAAATATGCCCACTGAACACAATGCAAATGTCGACTTCTAAAACATTTAATTAGATAACACCAAACAATTAATCTTCTGATTTAAAGCTAGAGAACCTCCCCCAGCAATAAAAACTGACAAGCTTGGAGCTGTATTGTCTTTCTGACACGTGTCCTCAAAGAACACTAGATACTACTTAATATTTTGAAGTCTGTCTGGAAGGTGTATTGCTTGGGCTTGGTCAAATTGGCTTGTAGAGTGATATCTAATGCAACATATCCTAGACGGTTAGGTATCTGCTGTTCAAATCTTGCAAATATTCACATGCATATTGGAAGCTGATGCTGATTTTTATTAAAATCACTATCATTCTTGTAGGTAGGTTTACCTTCATCAATGTATCTAAATTGCATGCTAGCTGCAGAAGAACTGTGTCCTGAAAGTCATACCTGTGAGTCATATCACGAAGATACCCTTCACAGATAAAATCTTGGGGGATTGTAGTCTCAATCAAAGGAAATTAAAATTAGTAGTACATAATGTTCAAAAATAAAGAGCCCTGTTATCATATTTCACAGGGTACCTTGGATGAATAGTTAGGCTTCATCTGAATTGGTTGAATGCAATGTTTGCATGTACTTGAAAAAACAGATTCCATCTACAAGAACTGTTTTTGAGGTGACAATAGCAGAAAATCTCTGCTGAGGGCTGCATTTAGGAGACATGGCTGCCAAGCTGATATGCATTGTGAAAGTGGTAGTTCAGCAGTTCAGGAGCAGAACAGAGTCTGTGCTAATGGAACAGTGCACTCACTGATAAACATCTTTCAGGATATAACAGCAATGATGTCTTAAATCAGAAAAAGTCAAGGAACGATATTCTGTATGGTATTGCCTTATTTTTAATTTGATTTGTCCAACTTGCAGGCATCCTGAGATCTACTCTGCCCAGCAGGTGGGTAGAGTCCAAATTTCCTGTTATCCCTACAATGCATTAGCCCAGGTATAAATGCCCCAGTATACATCCTCAATCTAAATGACCTGTGAGATGAAAGTGCCAGGGCAGCTGGAAGGGATGGCAGCAGAAAGGGAATTTTGAATATCCTTTTGTCTCCTCCAGAGGGTTGGGAGAAAAGGAGCAGGAGAAAGTTTCTTAACAAGGACAAGGGAGGACAGCACAAGCTTCCAGAGAGCTATGCGAAACAAATGGTGAGAGAAGAAAGCAGGGAAAATAGAATCTTAAAACTAGGGCCACTGAACACAGTACAAATGCAGAATCTAAAACTGGCCCAGGCTCATGACCCTGAACATAAAGTTGTCCAGAATGCTGTTTTTCCTTTTTTTGGACACCCTCCCCCCCGCTTTTCAGTTTCCTTAGAAGCAAAGAATGTGGTAAATTGAGATGGTGACAATACTTTGCAGTTGCAGACTGAAGTGACAAGACTTTGCAATTGTCCAGCCATGAGTCCTGGCAGGACCTTTTCATACTTGTCTTCATAAGAAAGCTGCTAGTAAGAGACACCTCCTCCCATGAAGCAATTTATGCATGCTCCACCTCAGTTTCCAAGACCAAGAACCAGTAATATTTGCTTTCTCTATTGTGTTTCATCCCTTTACAGATTGTAAGGTTTTTTTTTATATGACAGGATGGATATCCCTTAAACCTAATAATTCCTAAGGACTTATCTGCTTTGGGCAGTATTAATCTGAGCGTTATGCCCTTAGAAATGTTCTGTAATGAAGGTAAACTGTTCAGAAGCAAATTCTAGCACATCATCTAATACTGTTTAGAGAATTTATATTTTATGATATGACAGCATTTAGTGTGTCTTCCCCAACTCTGCTATGGTGTATAGTTCCTGGAGAAAAAATTGGCCCTTGTTTGTGCCTGTTGCCCTATGCTAGCCTTTGCTGCTTGCACAACCATTTCCAAGCTGCCTTCATGTTGTTGTGGTGTATGGAATCCTGTTTCCAATACGTAATGCTGGCTGCATGTGTGGGTACTTTCACAACTATGGTGGCACATCAGCTATTTAGTTATTGCTTGATCAAGTTTTCTACATGCCAACACAATTGCAATACTGTGCTATACACTGGAACAATTCCCATCTTTCAATACACAAAGGGGAAACAACACATGGCAACAACAGTAGATCTGGGCCTCAAGGAAGATTCAAACTTTTTTGTTCCAGTACAGTTTTGTGTATGCAATTATGACCGGAGACCATGGTTTGAATCCCAGCTCAGCCATGGACACTCAGTGGGTGACCTTGGTCAAGTCACACTCTCTCAGTCTCAGAGGAAGGCAAAGGCAAATCTCTCAACAAATCTTGCCAAACCCTCCCCCCATCTTAGGTCACCATAAGTCAGAAACAACATGAAGACATGCAATGACAATAGTGGTTATCCTCCTTTGATTACTTTAATGTTTGCAATGTAGATTAAAAAAACAAAAAGAAATTATAGCAGAATCGAAGAAAACCCTTGGAGATCCTAGCCTTCCAAATGGGGGCATTAATAGCTGAAAAACAGAAGAAGTTATGTGGGTATTTGAGCAGTGGCTCTTGCCAATTGTTTGTCCTACAAAGTCTTCATAATGACCTTCAGCACTGTACATTGCAATTGAAGCAGGAATGTGCGGATCCATTTTTTAAAGCATTATAGCACAAGCAGTGGGTTTTCAAGTTGAGTCATGCCAAATCTGAAAGCAGATGCTTTCCATTTTACAGATACTGGATCCACACATTGCTTCAAGGACAAAGGAAACACTCATCCAATTAGAAGAAGCATGAGGTTGTAGCATAAGGCCTCATTCCTTCAATAAAGAAAATTCTGGAAGAAGAATGTTGACCTTAAGTCACAATAAGTGCTGTTAAAATAATGACTGTACTGTAAGTCTAAACATTACACACACATACACAGTTGCCCTGCGTTTAGATGTGCAGAACTTCAATTCCTTGTATAGCTTGACTGCCCAAAGCAAATGCCATGGGCCGTATGTAAGAAGAAGTAAACTGGACTCAGCATTGTTTATTTTGAGTGTTATCAAACACAAATGGCTTACTCACTGCTGCCATGTCTACACAAGAACTGCCCCAACCAAAATCAACAAGAAGAACTTGATTTGAGCTAGGGTTTGCTGAACTGAATTAATCCCTCAATAATAGTAATAAAAGAAAGTTCAGTCTTTCCCTGATCACAAGAAGTCCTCACTCATTAAAGAAAGATGAAAGAAAAGTTTCTATGGTGAGGCAAGGGGTGGCAAGAAGCATTAACTAGAAACACCAGCAAGTACGTATCACCATCTTTAGTCATTTTGGCATGTGAAACAAAACAGCAAAATTACAACTGCTTCCATATGCTCGTCCTCCTCCTTCTTCCCAAAGGCATAGAGCAATAGACTTTAGAAAACAGGAAAATTCTTCTCTGGAATCTGCTATCTACAGCTGCTCTTTCATGTCATTTCATTTCATGGTGAAGCAGCCCTGTTTGACACAAATACTCTTTTGTTAGTAAGAGTTTCCTTGAGTATGCTTTCCATAAAACTGCAGTCTGAGCCTTAGTAATCCTCACTTCTACCTTTTAAAATCCAATGCATGGTAATTCTCTCCTGCCTTCTGTCATGCACCCTTGTTTTCATGCAAGGAGTAGTATAACCCAGTAGAAGAGGACTAGAGAGAGTCTTCCTTTTGGCTGTTGCTGGTACTGTTGTTCTTGTTGTGGTAGTGTGCCTTCAAGTTGTTTCTGACTTATAGTGACCCTAAGGCAAACCTATCACAGGGGTTTCTGGGGCTGAGAGTGTGTGACGTGTGCAAGGTCACCCAGAGGGTTTCCATGGCCAAGCAGGGAATCAAACCCTGGTCTCAGTGGTCATAGTCCAATGTTCAATTCACACCATGCTGGTGTAGTTGGTACCACACAAGGACAAATAGAAATGAAGGCTGATATAGTCAGTGGTTCAGGGGCCTTCCATGCACCCATTAGCTACCATATCTCTTCTCACTCAGGCACGAAGAAAAGGGTAATTCAAGTGAGGAAAGAAGAGCACTGCCAGAGCATGGATCTTGAAAAATCTGTGCACTGCAGAAGTTTTTCTTGCCCAAACAAGGCAGAGAGAGGTTTGCTCAACACAGAAGTGAAAACCACAGAGAGAGGGAGATATTGAAACCTCCCCCCGTGCAGTCCTCATGAAGTTTTAATCTACTCTACCTGACCAAGTTGTTTTTGTGCAGAAAAGGCTTGCTACTAGGACACGTTGACCTTATTTTCATTCAGGCTGTGGGGAAAGGAAGGGCAGGATTTTGGGTGGCTGTGAGATTGATGGGAGATAACAGTGTGTATGTGAGTGAATGAGGAGGGGACGGGTGTGACTTTGAAGCTGTTGCCCCTAACATGTGGCCCTTGAGAATCTATTCCGATCCTTGCAGACAAACATGTTGTTTACCAATGACTTAATGCAATGCTTCTTAAGCTTATCTCATGTGAGGGACTGCCCCCACCATGTACCTGTGCCAAAATATAGCTTTGGAAGTTATGAACCTTGGCAGGTGATGGGGAGAGTACTGGGCTGGCTATGGCATGGCAACACACATTTAGACACCAAAAAAATGGTCAATTCTTTTTAGTTCATGCAAAGTGATACAGTAGCACTGTTGAGACTAACAGAAAGAAAGAAGGTTGTGTCATAAGCTTTTGTAGATTGAGTCTATTGTGGCAGATGCATGGAGTAAAGTGCTTGTTGGACAGACATACCCATTGTGTGTGCGCGTGTGTGCGCGCGTGTGTGCGCGTGCGTGTGTGTGAATAGTAATAAAAATGAAATACTTGTGGGTATGGTGATGACATAACTTGTGGGTATGGTGATGACAACTTCAACTGGGGACAAAAGCTGGGAGAAAAGATAGTGCCTAAAGCCAAGATGAGCAGAGAACCATATGAATGATGGAGGAAATTCTTGAAATGTACTATGATGCTGGCTGGGTACCAGAAAGGAATTCCGATAAAATGGGGAAAGACAGCCCTCATCAAGCTAGGGTGTTAACTACTTTTATAATATGTGTTGTGTGTCGGGAAACCATTGTCTCTGCTCCATCCAGTGTTGATGGACTGGAGTTTTGTGGATATATCCGAATCCTGCTCTTTCTCTTTCCAATCTCCATTTGAAGTTTTTTTGTTCATAGACTGCTGTTCTGAGGGCTGGAGTGGAACGTCCGGGAAGACTGAAGTGTCTTGCAATTGGTTTTTGTGCATTCCTATTCCTAATTTATGTCTACTTTATGTCCATTGTGAACTTTATGTTAAATTGCTATTTAAATTTAAATTGAATCCGTGAAATAAAAGTTTTGCCAAAATAAAACTGAAAAATGTCATCCATCCTCTCCTCCCACTCCTCATTCCTGTGCTGTGTTTAGGAAAGAAGGAAACAGCTACATTATTTTTTGAATGCTCCATTTCTCTTTTCTTGCTCCCCCTTTCTTCTCCTCTTAATAATCATATCTCCTCCTCTCCTTCTGTGTTCAGATTACTGGTTTTCACATGGATTCCAGCAGATGTCCCAAGTTGAAGAGCTTTAAAATTGAGTTTCTGGATGCAGATAAGGAATTTAGAAAGACTATCTGGATACATCCTTCTGTGGTTCCCTTAGTACTCATTGATATAAAATCTCTTAATCATAGAATTAACTAAATTATCATATCCCAATAATGAACTAAAGTAAGTGGCTTGGGTCTTACGACCTAAACACTATAATTCCCTAGCCCTAAGAGACTAACAGAAAGCAAGAAGTTATACATAAATCCTAGCGACCTAGGAGTTGGGTTATGAACCAGCTGGGAAATATAAAATGTGTTGTATCTTTAGCACTGTCTCTCATTTAATAAATAATTTGTTGTATCATTAGCAGTCTCTCATTAATTAATTAATAACATAATTTTAGAACTAGTAAAATGCAGAAATAACAATTTAACTTGATTCAGCTTAAAAAATTAAGTCACCCCTTTCTGTTAGAACATTTCCAACTTAATTTATAACTTAATTAATTTTAACTAATTTGTATCTATCTCTGGGAAACATATATATAGCATTTTGTGGTTGTATAACAATTGCAGATCCTTTTCTAATAATTTCCAACATCAAATGAGACCTGTTCACTACTGCACAGAGCTGATAAGCTGTCTACTATGATCACAAGAACTCTTTCCTAGATAGACTTTCAAAAGCATGTCTTTCCATTCAGTGTGTATTAGAGATATGACATTTTGTGTCTAAATATATATTGCTGTGTTATAGCCGGCCCAATACTCTCCCCATCACTTGTCAAGGCCCAAAATTCCAAAGCTATGTTTTGGCACTGTAAGAAGAAAATTCCATATCTGTTCTACCTGTTCCTGGCAGCACACACACAAGAACATATTTGGAGAGTCATGCTTCCCTGTCACAACTGATAAAAACGTGCCACCTGAAGGAAATACCTCATTCTGTCTTATGGTTGGCCCAGCCCTGCACTTTTTATTTACTACCATTCTGTAATAAATAGCCCCTCATTCTCTAGACATCCCACTGGAGCTCTTCAGAGTTTGAGCCCTAATTAATGCAACTTGCAAACTTGTAAACTTGATTACAACACTATTCACTTCCTTCTGTGCTATTCTACTGTCATCTTCTACCATACCTCCTTCCAAACCAGGGGATCTTTTTCCCCTGAGATTCAGGTATCATTCAAATTGTAAAAATAAATAATGCAGAATGGAATGTGGAAAGATAACAGCTTTTGAAATTGAAGTAATCCCCATTAATGAGGATGTTTTATTTAAAATGAACTGCTGGACTTGTATTAGCTCAGTCCTGTGACAAGACATAGCCTTACCTGTGTCTACTATGTATTAGGAGAGGGTGGAAATGTGTAGCCTGCTGGACATTGTTGGATAGCTCTTCCCATAAGCCATTTCCAGAATAGTCCATGACTTTGAGCAACACCTGGAATTCGTCCTCTTTTAGTCAGAACAATGATTCCCATGTGCAGTTGTACTGGACTGCAAGATATAACATCGCTTTTATGCTACTGGCTAATTTGTAATTTGTAAATTCAGTGGAAACTCATCAGTTTATGAATGAGTCATTTTCTTGCATTTTACTTTCTCATTTTTCTCCGGAAACACTTCTTTGTTCAACAAAAGTTTCATTAAGAAAAGTAGCTACCTTTAAAGACTTGCCTATTTTTTCCTCAGGAAAAGAAAGGAAAGGGTGGGGGAATCCACACATCTGAAATCATACATCTGGGTATAAAAATAATTGAACTATTGTGATTTTTAAAGAAACCAATAGCTGTATATTCTAGACACAATGGCTTTCTTGCCATATGTGCAAGAAGAGCAGGAAGTCAATTAATTAAGGATACAGTATGATCACCCTTACCCTGAGTATATGTGCCTGAAATAAACTTCTGTCACCAACAGTGCTTCACAGTTAATGCCTGGACTGTCTTAACCCTCGATTTCCCAGTTAAATGTTTAATTTGCAGATGATCCATCTTCTGCCTTAATCTCCAATATGGCAATGAGGGAAAAGTACTGAAGTTTTTGTTTTGTTTTGTTTTGTTTTGTTTTAGCTGGTGACTGGCAAATTCTTATAATCACTTGACCAGTCAGTTTCTCTTAGGTGAGAAGGTGTTCCCACAGAGAATGACCTAATTGTGAATGTGAGAGGAATGAAAATAATCCAGTTTGAGCAAGACAGAAAGGAGTGATATCATAGGAACTCTATTGCTGTCGTGTAGGTTTAAGCTTAAGAAATAGGTTATAATGGCCCCTCTTTCATACACTTTTAATTTCATTCAGTGGAGTTTCAGGGCTACTTGTATTGTACAATACAAAAGTTACTTGTATTGTACAGTAAGCCCTCTGCATTTGCAGGTTTCACTTTTGTGGATTTGATTATTCACAGATTATTTGCTGTCACTTCTGCTGCTTCCCTGTGCCATTTTTAATAGGCACTGCAAGCCTCGTGAGACTGAGAAACTGCAAACAAAGCTTGTAAGTCTTTATTAAAAATGGTGTGGGACAGCAGTGGAGGTGGCAGTTAGCCCTACCAGCCACCAACTTCTGCCGTATGAAGGAACCCTGAAGCCTCATAGGAATCCACAGTGGGTTAAACATGGTGATCATACTTTTTCGTGTATTAAATATGGTTTGGGAGAGCCTGGAGTTATTCACAGTTTTTCCACTTTGATGGGGACCCTGTGCCCCTAACCCTAGCTAATGTAGAGGGAGGACTGTATAGTTATCTATATATCTAGACTTTCAGATCTTTGCATGGGTAGGGGGAGTTGTAACACATGGGGGAAGGTTAATCCTTGAATAGCATAATCCTGAGGGAAAACCACTCCTCTGCTTTCCTGTGACAGTAGGCTCTAAGGGGAAGAACAAAGATCCCATTTTTATTGTAATTCTCCCTATTTTGTACCCCAGTTTGAGAAAAAACTGAGGTATAAATAAAGTGATGGATGAATGTATTGGATGCATTGAAAACATTTTGGGAGAGGTACATACAGTACTGAATGGAGGCACACAATGCAGCTTTGGCATGATTTTTTCCCCCTGCAGTACGAGTTTCAATCAATGGAAGATCCAATTATTTGAGTGTTTCTGCTTTCCTTTACATGCTACCTATGTTCAATATATACCTGTGTGGAGATACAGGATATAGAGTAAAGATGGTACTGGTGTATTACAGTGCCTGCTGTTTTCTGTGACTGACAGACATGCTCAAAGATGAGGATGTTATTTAAATAGTTGCCTTGCTCTAACAAGAAATCAGGTGTTTAAAAATTTTATCTAGTATATTTGGAGAAAGGTTAGGGCAGGTTATTCTTAATTTGTTGGTTAGTTCTTTATCTGTTACTGTGGTAAAGTTGAAACACATGGAACAAAAGCAGTCTCTAGCCTGTATTCTTGCTGCTCCAGTCTTTGATGCATCTACCATGCAACAGACTCTGGTTCAGGAGGTTACAAGTTATTAACTGAAAATCAATTGGATATACACTATATATATATATATATATATATATATATATGGAAGAAGAGGCCATTTGCTGCAGTATACAATTCACTCCCCCACAGATAGCTTCTCCCTGCATTGCAGGAAGATAAACCTGCAACATTTGAAGAAAACCAGATGAATAAAAATAAGACAAATGCAATACAATTCGTAAATGTCATGGAACACTTTAAATATATTAAAGTCATAAAAATTCAAGTAACGAAACACTCCAGTTAACAGAAGATTAGCGTTACCAAGCAGATATACTGAATAGCATTGCATGAAGCTGGCTAAATACGTGTGGGTAACTGAGAAAGTGATCATGGAATCTTATAACATAAAAAAAGAAAACACACAAGAAGAATAGTGAACAGTGTCTGGAACCCAAGAATTGCACAGGCACCCATCCTTTCTTGAATATTGTGCAAGGAGGGATCCAGGCCCACTTGTGCACCACTTTTTCCCCACTGCTGGATAGCACTGGGATGCAATTCCACCTGAGACTGAATACAGCCATAATTTGCCACAGCATTGCTTTCCCCCTGCATAAGTATGCCGTCGCCCATAACTTGCTTCCAGCATAACTGCACTGGTGGAAGTTGGCAATAGTGACCATAGATCTTGGCCATAGTGACCTGGTATAATTATATATTAAAATTTTAAAATAAAATGGCTAACATTTAGAAACTGTATAATGAAAATGCCATAATTGTCTATGCCTCTTCCTTCTCCTCCTCCACTTCCTTCCTGCTAAGCATTCTTAACCAGTTTTTCGGTCAACAGGCTCTCAGGATGGCTTACGAATCCATAAAGTACAATAGTCTTTGCCCACAGCCTTATAGGCTGAAAGATAGACACAAGAGAATGAGGGAGGAAAGGAAGAAAACAAGCTCAGGCACCAGTTTTTAAACTTAAAGCGTTGTTCTTATTTCTTGTTGTGAGTGGTTGAAATAGAGACAACTCACAAAGCATGACCATAGTACTGTAGAATTTAGAGTCCAAGAGTTGGAAGAGACTATAAGAGACATCTAATCCAGCCCCCTGCGATGGAGGAGTACACAATTAAAACATTCCCCAAAAATACCCATCCAGCCTCTGTTTAAAGACCTCTGAAGAAGAAACTACTAGCCTCCAAAAGCAGCTCATTCCACTGTTGAACAGTTCTTACAGTAAAGAGGTTTTTCCTAATGTCTAGATGGATGATGAAGCTGACATTTCAAGAGAGAATGATCCTGATTATCATCTCCCTTGATGAAGGAACTGTCCAACACTGCTGTGCACTGGGGGAAAAACCATCAAGGTAGGGACGTATTTTATCAAGGTGTGAAGGGAATGGTGTGATTCCTCCTGCTTTCTCAATGAATGAATGAATGAATGAATGAATGAACATTTTCCCTGAAAAGTGCCTGAGCACATGCTGACCCTACCATTAGAGAAAGGGAGGCAGCTGCCCCATCAGGTTATCACTTATTTAAATAATTGTTACTGTGTTTTTTACTGCTGATACATTGTTGGTATTGTGTTTTTATTGTTTATATTATTTATTTATTGGGTTTTAATCCAGCCTTTCTCCCAAGATGGGATTCAGGGTGGCTTTTTACAGGGAAGAAATGCTGGTGAGCTTGTTTGACTTTAGTAATGAAACAACTTAGCTAGCTTTGCATGTTGGATGGTTGAAAGATTCAGTTTGCTGGTCCGAGGTAAACACAGTAATGTCTGTGGCTCTGCCTGCCTGAGAGACATGCTCCATCTGCGAATCCTTAAGCTTTAGTCCTGTTTTACTTTTCAGATGCAAGATGTCCTTCCTACTTGCCTCCACAGTATCTCACAGAGCATGTCACACAGCATATTGTGCCTTTTAACGGACAGGTTTGTATACAGACAGCTGACTGTCTATAAAGAAGTTAAAACAGGCAGGTTGTAAAATTACTCTTGAGCCACTAGATGGCAGCAGATTAACTCTTCAGATGCCAGAAGATGATTTATTTATTGAAAACTTCCTAACAGATTGTGGGGGGCACTGAAAATTTGTTGGTAACCCTGAAAACAGGTCCTCCCAAGTGCATTTGATACGGGCTGGTAGCTGCTTGAGACACATTAAAACAAAGTAAGAAGGGGCCCTAACAGGCATGTTGTGAGGTATGCTTGGTGGCTCCCTTCCTAGCTGTTGACGTCCACTCTACTAGCAATCTGCAAATGCCCAAAGGTTAGCATTTTCTGAAAGCCTGCTCACACTTACGTCCAAATCTATAACCTAGTACTATTGTTTTTCATTTGCTATATACCAATCGCATTGTTGGCAGATTACATATATTTTTAAAATTCATATCTATATAGAAGCACTGTTTGTTTATTTGTTTATTTAAATTTATGTTGATAAAATGTATAATATGGTCTGTACCTTGACTTTCCAAATTTTCCACAAAGGTTCTCCAGATAATTTTCTGGAGGATTCTCAAGAGATCTTAAAAAGTTAACATGTAAAGAAGGCCGAGGACACTGCTACAGTAGGCCTAGTGATCCCTTGGCTTCCTTAACTTAGTTATGATTTTTGTAAGATTTTTGCTAAAAGAGAGGATGCTGGAGTGAGGTTTGTGATTTTTATCACAATCTGGAAGGGACCAAACAATATGGCCTGTCACAACCCATCAGAAGCTTTCAGCACAGGAAGCAGAAAATCCCTCAAGCACCCCTCCCTATCTCTAGTTGTAAAAAATACAGTAAATTCAAATTAAATGACTATTCTGCTCCCCTTTAATGGCATCCAAAATCTGCTGCCTGATATGACTACTTAATGTAAGGACCAACTCTGTCATAATATAAGCAATGGCGCTCTCTAAGGATGCCTATATGCCAACGATCCAGAAGCAATTTGTATGGAATTTATCTTCATCTGTGACTGACATTTCGTAGACACTCAGTTTTAGAGAGTTGGGGATATTCAGCACCCCACTGGATTTGTGATCCACTGATCATTCTATTTCTTTCCCTTTATCATACTCTGGCATCATAATCCACAGTAACATGTGTTCTACTTTGTTCTCACAAATTATTTATTATAAGAAGGTAGATCCCAAAGGATAAGTGTAAATTTTACATGAAAAATTACAAATGCCATATTTGCTACCTAGTCAATTCATCCTTTATTGATAACAGTACAATCTGCATTGTCATCAACAATGTGTCATTTCAAGTCAATGTTGCCATATAATTTAATTATTTAATCAATTTAATACCTTAGTCACTAAATAAGGTAGCTAAGGTCCATGATTATCTTATGAACAGAATGAATCTCTTGATGCCCTGTTTATTTTGTCCCACCAAATGGCTGAGCTATCCATAATTTCCCTGGTTAAGATTCATTAACAGGAACTCATTTTTAGTGACAAGATATTTCCTGTAGACCAAATGTCTTAAATTTCCTCAGGGAATTTGGATTTAGAAAAATACTGTGTGATTATGATATGAAAACTGATACATCTTAGTGAATAAGAAGTGATTCCATGGTCGTAAAACAACTTTACAGAACACTTTCACCGCTTCTGCCATGTTTTGGCTCTGCTTCTTCTAGCTTTCTTTTCTTTTCTTTTTTAACCAGAGGAAATTATCGAGGAGGGTAAATACAGATTAGCTCCATGATCTCTTTTCCTTGGTAGTGCTAGGAGCCATCTGTCTGAAATCACTCCAACTCCCATTGTTAACGAAAAATAGGAAGAAAAGTTTACAGATATCGTAAGTTCTCTCTTCTCTAAAAGGCCAATAGAAGATGAAAGGAAAGGAGTCAACAAGTGACCAATTATTAATCTTCTGTAGACCTGTTCAGACATCATTCTGTTTGTCTTATCACAACTACCCTCTCAGATTGGTTACTGTTATCTAGAGATGAAGAAAAAGTGCACTTAAACGTCCTTGCCCCTTACGGAGTGTGCACGTCTAACCCTATGATCTCTAGGAAGGGATGCCAGGTCTCAGGGCCTGTCCCTGTCCCTGAGTTTCAGTGGCTGAACCCTTTTCTTCCTGTCCTTGAGGTAGAGGAATCTCAGAGTGGGAATGCTGTCTTGAATAGTGAGTATGTATACATTTTCCTATTTATTATATCCACAGGCATGGTGTGTTTTATCAGGCTCACGTACTCTGCACAGCTGCTGTTGAAGGTTAAATTATCATTGCTCTTTCATGGACCATCATGGACTTTCTCTGAGCTATTCATTTTAAAAATCAAATTTATTTCAGTAGAACTTACCAGATTTTCTCCTGACTGCTCCAAGTGACTTGCATGAATATATACAGCCTGGTAGTAGAAGTGATGCTTAAGGGCCATCACTGTCAGACACTTCACAGCCAGCTCTAACATTAGGCAAAATGAAGTGGCTGTCGTCAATGGGCTGCAAATTGTTATGTATTTAATTTGGAAACGTAATGTTTTGCCAGCAGTAGAAGGTATGAGAGTGGTATTTGTGGAATTTTCAGCCTTGTATGTGTTAAAATAGTGTGGCAATCTTACGGTACTAATGTGTCTTGACTTAAGTGAGTGTGGATGTCACTTAGTGATCTTCAAAATGTCCTGGACAGCCTTGCACTGGCTGATCATTGTTCCTGCTGAAGTTATTCTGAGAAAAAAACCCAGCAAATCTAAAGGAGGATGTGTTTACTAGTTTAGAATACTAGAAAGGTCACAGTAAAATCTGCTATGAAAACAAACACTCAGAAAGTCTCATGAATTTGTAATTGTGTTGTGTTTGACTTCAAATTATCATCACATTTGAAAACTTGGCATAGCGGCTATTAAACCTTTCTTCATTAATTCAGAGTTCACATTTATAATTTTGTAAGCCATGGCTGGTAACCAATGAATATGAATTAAATAATTTGCAAGTCATATATTATGAGATCTCATTTAATAGTTTGTTTTTATAATTCATTTCAATAATTGCAGGCATGATTGAATGAGTTGCTGAGCTGGCAAATGAGTGTTTAAATGGGGTGCCACAGCTGGGGTTCCAGTGCAAGGTTTTGGTCTTAGTATTGGAGAAGGCTCCAAAACATCTGGAACCTCACCCAACTTGCAGATATTTTATACTGCACCTTGCATCAATCTCATCCGACATGGCCAACAGTCAGGAACTCTGGGAGGTTGTTGTCCAAAACATCTGAAGGGGCTATTCCATTATCTCAGATCAATGTAAATTATAAATCAATGTAAATTATTATATCTAGACTTCAGCATCTGCTGTCAGTACTCTACTGTTCAAAGCCACCCATACTTAGAGATTTGATGTGCTGTCACACCAAGCTATTCTGCTCACAAAGGTACAAAACAAGGCATGAAGAGATTTGAATAGTATTTCTCACTTAGATGTTCCTTCCTTTTCTCTAATGCTGCATTCCCGGGATCAAATCCCATGGAAAAGTTGTTGCTAGAATGAGAAAAGCTGCATCTTTAAAGTTGGCAGTGACGATGGAATACACATAGCTCACATATTTTGCATTTAACAGCTCTATATTCATTCCCAGGCATCTCCATTTAAAATGGGATGAGGTAGCCTTTGATAAGAAAGACCTCAGAATGAGAGCAGACAATCCTGAGGTGAGTAGAGAAAATAGTCTGAGCCAATATAAGGCAGTTTCCTATGTGGTGACAGCAAGACTGAGATGCAATTTGAGTGAAGCCATCAGAGCCTGGAAAAGTTAGTTACCATTGTGTTGTGGGTTCTGGTAGTTCAAAAAAGTAACTTTTCTAAATTGTGAGTACCACACTAAGGGTATTATTTACATTATAGAGCAGTAATTCTTAACCTGAGGACTGGGGATACCTGGGGGTCCACAGAGCCCTCATAGGGGATCCATGAAGCCCTGCTGCTGGACACCACCAGCAGCAATAGGGACGTGGTAGGTGGGAGGTGTGCAGTTGTGCAGTTGCTTAAAAATCCCCCCTCATTTGCAAGAGCATTGGAGAGGTGGTGCAGGTCCCAATGGGACCAATGGTGATGCCCTACCGAGCACTTGCTCCAATCTACCAATTTGGAGAGTGAAAGCTAAAGGCCATTTCGATGACCAGGCTGAACACTTGTCTTATCTTTTAACCCATATGGCTGGATTTATGGCAGAATGGGAACCCATGTTCCCAATAGGAAAACCCTAAGGTCAACTTATCACAGGAGGTTTTTTTGTTCAGAGGGACTTTGCCTGTGCCTTTGCCTTTGCCTTCCCTTGAGGCTGAGAGAAGATAACTTAAATCTTGAGTTAAGTCTTTGGAATCTTCAACAAGAAATTATCTTTACAGGGCACCCCCAGTAAAGAAAAGGTTAAGAATGATTGTTATAAAGCATCATGTATTTACAGGGGGAAGCAAATAATTATAATAATCATCGATCAATCAGTCAATCAATGACTTTATTCCTATCCCATGTTTTTCCCATGAGTGAGACTCAAGGAGGCTTACTGAATAAAAAGAGATATAAGTTAAACCATGTACAGCTAAATACATACAAAAAATTAAGATTAAAATAATATTAAATTACCTATAGAGTTAATCAATATAAAAATAATCTAGTTATGAAGATAAGAAAGAGGCAGGAACCATGGATTACACAAACTGGATAGGAGATGAGAGACTACACTGGAATGTAAAATACCAAACTGGCTCTGAAGAAATAGTCCAATTTAGAAGCAGAAGATCTTGAAATTTTCAAATAATTTGGACCACAGTGTTGGTCTTGGTGGGAGTTGTTGATGACTCTTTGGCATCTAAGCTTGCTGCCCTCTTTCCCTACACTTGATATAACTTATTAGCTGAGACAGCTTTACATTGTACAAAGCATAAAACTGCCAGTCTCATCGTAATGTGCTGCCTTTGAGTAAATACAAGTCTTTTTTTCTGTGCAAAAAACCATGGAGGACAAAAAATGGCTCGATAGATATTCCCTGCCAGCTGGCATTGTGTACTAGTATTTTTCCTCAAGTTTGCAAAACATCCTATATAGAGAATTAGAAAGCACAATGATAGGTCAGGAAGGCAAGGTTGGCATTGATGGTTGTAGGCATGGCCACTTTTATTATTGTAATATGATAGCACAGCAAGCTGCTAACTATTCACAAAAACACCCAGATTTTCATAGTCCCCGAATATGACATACGTTACTAAGAGATGGGAGGGAATTTTGATCTAAATACAAGTTGGCAGAGAAACAATGCATTTTGGCTTTTCCACTTGCAAGGGTGTCATTCCACTTGTTCTTCCGGTGATGGTGGCTAGGAACACAACCACTGATGAAACCACTTGTGCAACAGGTTGTGCAGCTAACAACTGTATTGGACACATGCTTGTACTTTGTCTGGAACTAGATATCCATAAAGGCAACTTTATGTACGTTCACAAAATAGCACAATTGAATAATTCTACTTTCAGAGCTTTCCAGACTTTTCATGTTGGTGACACACTTTTTAGATATGCAATATTTTGTGACACAGTAATTCAGTTTTGCTAGCAAACCAGAGGTTAAACTAACCCCTTGTAAGACATACAGACATAAATTATAATAACAAAATGTATGGGGACACAACATATCTCATGTAAACCTTTCATATATTTTTTAAAAATATATGATGTATAAATAATAATGTACATTTCCAAAATTGTAGGCAACACACTTCAAGTGACACACTAATGTGTCGTGGCACACCATTTGGAAAGCCCTGGTCTAAATAATTACATATCCGACCAACTGTTCCAGCTAATCCTCTGTTGGCCCACTTTTTATCAACTTTCAAAATGTTCCTTTCTACTCCTTCCACTTTCTCTCTTTGACTTTGGTTTACTTCAATTACTGTGAACTGAATTCAAAGTACAAAAGTAGAGGGAAGAGCAGAGAACGAGGTGAAGACTTAGCCTTTCCAGTAGGCTCAGGCATATGCAAACTTCTACAGCCTCTCCTAGCTTATGTGTTCTTCCTCACTTATAACTTTTGCCATGTTGACCATACTCTGATGTTCCTCAGCCCAATGTGTGCCAGTTTTATGTAATTATTGGTCCATGTTCAATTTGCCATAATCTTGGCATGGTGCTGTTCTGTATGGTAACATTTCAGACAGTCCTAGAAGAAACTGATTCTCCAGATTCATCTCACCTTGATTTCTGGCCTACTTTGGGATGTAAACCTTCTTGTTTTTCTGCTGAATGATCTATAAGAAGATTCTACACTGAGACAGAAACAGTAGGAACCCTATTGAGTCTCCTAGATCTCGCCATTGTTGGATTTCAGCTAGAATAATGTTTTAGATTGTTTGATTTAGATTGTTTGATTTTGATTTGATTTGATTTAGATCAAAGCAGGCATTGGCAACCACCTGAGTCCAGGGGCCACACACAGCACTTACCAGACTTAGGAGGTCCACTGCTATTGCTATCCCTGATTTTTCTTTTTTAAAAAATTTACTCAGTTTTTAACACTCAAAATGCCTGCATGCCTTCTAAGGGGCATAGGGAACAATTCACCTTTTTTTCCCCCTGCTCAGACTGTTTAGGCCTAGAAGAGGGCTTTTAAAAAGCAGCAAGCAACTCAGATACGACTTGTAGTTTATTTCTATATATTTTTAGAGTAGGGGAAGCTTCTGTTGTTGTTGTTGTTGTTGTTAATCTTTATTTCTACCCTGTTTTTCTTCTCAAGAGAACTCTAAGTGGCTGGCCAAAACAGCCTAAGGGAAGATGGCAAAATTGCCTCCTAGAGAGTTACAGAAATATTTTGAATATTTTTTCCCCGAAACTTCAGGTAGAGGTTTCTTGGGGGGAAATGCAAACACAGATTTTTGAGGGGATCATTGTGTCCCATGGGCCCGTTTTCCACACTGTTGCCTTACAGGGATGGGACTGGTAACTTTATGTGGTCATGGCTGCAGACATTTTTAGAGCCCTCAAAGGTGCAGCTGGGAGACTCCTGTTCCACCATGTAGCCATTGGCCACTTCTGCACTTCACTCTTATAGTGCTATTATTCCACTTTCAAGATCCTATGGAATCCTTGGGATTGCAGTTTAGGGAGGGGCATTTAGACTTCTCATCCAGAGAGCTCTTTGGCCTCAGGAAACTGCAAACCCCAGAATTCCACAGGAGGTTGAATGTGGAATAATAGCACTCCAACAGTGTAATGCAGAAATGGCCATTATTGTGTCTATGTGGAGGGTCTCTGTTCCGATCTGCTCCATCTAGAGCTGTCTGTCTTTTTCTGCACAATTTCTCTCTTTCTGCTGTTACATCTATATTCTTCAGAATTTCCCTGTGTAAAGTGGGGGTCTTTATTAGCACATGTTCACGTTTCCCTAGATCCCACTGGAAGACAGACTATGTTCTTGCCTTTCCTGCTTCCAAAGTGCAACGGAAACATTTGAAGGAACTGTAATGTAACCTTGTTGCTTTCCATATTAAATATTTGGCTCCCTGCAGGTCTGATTAAAAGCTCTTCCAGAGTGTTTATGACAACAAAATCTCTTCCTTCTCCAGACTTCTTCTCGTGTACTGACGAAGCAGCAAACATTCTGTACGCAGAGCAACATATGGTTATTGTTTGCTCTGAAGATACAGAAACCCCATTATTCCATAGAATATGACAAAAAAAAATATTACTGGTATGTAACAGCAGTAGTGCTTAACTTTTCTTTTTTTAAAGGATTGCTATACTTTAAAAAATTGGACTCTTTCTTCCTTGTTTCTTCTAAAAACCAATGTGTGGTTTCAGTGGCTTCTGCTATAATAAGTTGAAATGGTTTGCATGTGATATTACTTAGTTTGGGAATCTGGTTTCAATTTGAGATGTATTTTGGGCAGTGACTCGTTAGTCACAAAACACTGACACGTTGTTGTAAGTATGCCATCTTTCCCATTGTTTATATGCAAGCACCGAGACTACAATGATTTATTTATGTTTTAATTAAAAATTGGTGAATAGACCAGAGGATTTTTCTTCTTCTTTTCCTTTTTTTTTTTTTTTAAAGCATGCCATTTCTAATTTGTGGCCTCTAGGGGGAAAAATCAATAACCTGATACCATTTATATTTTTATAGTTACCTCAGGCATTTGTAATGCAGACCTGCCATTCACCTGCATTCTGACTTGGAGAATAGCTACTCATTCAGTATAAATCTTAAAAAGGAGAGAAAGAGGTTCTACATTTTTGAGTCACTTCAATCCAGTTTGAGTAAAGAAAGAGAGATGTAACACCTCGTTCCTCCTGTCAAGGTGTATGAATAAAATTAATATAGCAAGTAAATTGATGTACTGTAAGTTTTACAACACCTGACTGAATCCTTAACAGATGCCTAGAATTTTAATAATTTAAGCTCATTGATTCCTTCTTCCTTTCCCTCACCAGTTGACATATAGTATGCTGATCTAAAAATGTAACCTGTAGGGTCTTTACGGGGAAAACATGCCAAATGCTAAGATTTTATAGGAAAAGAATGCATTTCATTCAGCCTAGGCTCATAAATTATAAGTAAAAAAAGTGGGATGGTGTCAGTGTATTTAATTGTATATACAGTTAAGTAATAATCATGTCATGCAACTCCCCCTCCTTAATATGAAGAAGGAACAAGATGAGTTGCGGACATGTAAACGGATGTTCAGATATTCACTGTGGTAACCCATGACCTGATGCATTTTCAGGGTAGGGGTGCCTTGAATATGAAAATTGTGATTTAGAACTGTTGAGAACTAGTTTTTATTGACTTCTTAAAAAGCCTTTCAGTTTGATGAACTAAGGCATGTGCATCTGCTAGGAAAATGGCATGTTCTTGAAGAAATGTTGGCAGAATAGGAAGAAAGAGAAAAGCCTGCTTGGCATTTGAATGAGCCACCTGTTTTTGTACCCGTTGGTGGCCATTGGTATTGCTCCACTGCTTCTCAAAAGGACTGTTTTAATTTCTGCTCTTCAAATTATTTATTACTGTTCTGCCTATTTCCCTCCACAGTTTAATGCTGGCCTCACTAGAGTGTAATCAAACAATCCTATACCCTTCAGGGCCCTAAATCAGTCCTTCAAAATGGTTTGAAGTAGGTATACAGCGTACCTTTCCCTCAGTGCTTACTAAATGGACGAATACAATGGAAAATTATATGTGATTATTTTGGAAATTTTAATTTATTTTAATTTAATTTATTTTCGGAAATAGGCTGAGGGGGTCAGAGAATTGAAGATCCGAATTTGAGGCAGCTCAGCCTAAGATCAACCCAAGACATGTTAATGCAGGAAATCGTCCCATATGAGCCTGTCTGGGTCTTGTGATTTTTGGGTGAGTGTATGGGACTTTATTTCAGATCCAGCTTATTTGGTAAGACATAGAAGAGGGCCTTCTCAGTGGCAGCTCCCAGGCCATAGAACTCCCTCACAAGAGAGGCTCAGTTGGCCCCCTCTGCTCTCTTTTCACTGGAAGGCAAATAGTTTTTGATATAACTAGTTGGGCAGAAGTAATTTTTGATGGAATGTGCTGTATTCTTGTTACTGTGCTTTGAATGTGTTCTTAGCTGTTTTAAATAAGTATTTTAATTGGATTGTTAAGTTTTTTTAACTTTTGTATTATATTTTATTTAAGCTTTGTTTTGTTTTGCAATAGTTGAGATATAAACGAAATAAATGAAATAAGCAAATGGTTTCCCTCCTCCAAACCAAAAGGCCACAGTGCCCAAAGCATTATTTTGACATCTGAGGCAGAAATATCTCAAGTACCTCTTCCTTCCTCTGATAGTGACAAATATAAGCCAATCATACAACATCATCTAAATCAGATCCCATTAAAAGCACCTTCCTCATCAACCAGTAAATAGCCAAATGCCCACCTGAATAAAATTGACAGAATGACAATAGGGAGGGAACTAACTTAGCCTACCTTGGAAGCTATATCCTAGGTGCAGCTACTAAGAAAGTACTTTCTCACCTTCCCAACTGATGTGCCTCTGAGGGTGGGTGTACTCAAAGAAAAGCCTCCCATGAAGATGTCAACACTCAGGCAAGCTTGTATGGAAGCATATTATCCTTTATTTCTATTGTAAGATGCCTTGCGATGGCTTGCCTTAAAAGGCTTGAAGAAGGAGGAGGCAGAGGAAGGTACAAGAAGGACGGTGACAACCAACGTTACCTCAGTTTCCTCATAACCAAGCATTCACTTTGTGCCTCCATATCACTGTGTAAGTGATATCCCAAAATCAAAACACTTGGACAATCATTTAGATAAAAGGACCACTGCTCTCAATGGATTGCACTGTCCTAAAAATATATGCGTATATGTACTGACACACAGTGAAGAGGATACATAGAGAATCCTGGTGGAATCTGCAACAGGACAAAGGAGAATCATTTAAGTTGCAAACATTCATTGCAGTGAAGATAGCTCAATCCTGGAGGCGAAGTGGATGCAGATTACCTCTGACCTCTTTGTCAGCTCACTTCTGGGAAACTATCTGACTCTGGGCCCCTCTGGGTTTCCCATGCTGTCATGTATTTCTTCTAACCAGCAGTTTAATTTGTCAAGGAAAGCATAACCAAATCTCCCTCAATCCCAGCACTTAAATCTACCAGTCTTGGTGAAGTGTGTGTGTGTCAAGGGGTCTCCATCTGTAAGATTCTTTTGCTATTGTATCTCATCAATGATCAACAAAATAAAATGGGAGTTTGTTGAAAGGTCAGGGAGTTGTTGCATGAAATTCAGCTCTGGTTTGTAGCTTTTGCACTGGGATTTTCATCTCAGTAGAGATGCACAAAATTGAGATTTGCTTTGCATGCTTAGTGGAAAAAATAGCAATTTGGTAAAGTTTATATTGGCTATGGCTTTAGCCCTTCCCTCTTTCTGCAATGTGGTCCCCAGCATCTTTCCCAAATTAAAATACAGATCTCACTCTGAAAACCATAGAAAGCCTATACTATGAGCATGGTAGCAGTGAAGAAGTCATTCTTTCCTGCCACTGTTGCATCTGTCCTGTGTTGCCCAGTGGATCTGTCTTGAGTGGTCAGGGGCCTTTTATGTACTACTCCTCAAGAGCATCATGTAGGCCATTTGGCAGTCCACTGTGAAGAGTCTGTATGGCACTTTGCAGATAAAATCACTTGGCTATGCTCTGACTTTGGTTCCGTAGTTGATACAGGGCCATGTAAGGTTGGCTCTCAGGTTAATGGATGTATTTCAATTTGTGCAGCCTGAGGACATGGACAGGATCTTTGGAGAGGTGAGAGCTACAACATCTGCACTGGATCCTTGCCTTTCTTGCTTATGAAAGCAGCCAGGGGGGAGTTCTGGATGGGTAGTGGAAGTCGTGAATATCACACTGCAGCAACGCAGAGTTCCATCTTGCCTTAAAGAAGATGCGGTGAGGTCCCTACTAAAAAACCCTTCCCTGAACATGACTACATTGGATAATTACTGGCCAGTGCCCAATAGTCCTTTCTTGGGCAAGGTTCTGAAGTGTGTGCTGAGCTCCCAGTTCCAGAGGTTCCCGACATGAATGAAACTGGATGAAACTGATTATCTAGATCCATTTCAATCTGGCTTCTGGCCTGGCTACAGGACAGAGACAGCTGTTGTGTTACTGTGGTTTATAGTCCGAGCCCGAGGTCTACTAAATATAATTTGATATCACAAGATTGGCCATTCCAAACTGCTCCCCTCCACATGCTTGCGAGGCCCCTGGACAAGCACACACACAGACACGGCCGAACAAGCTGAAACAAATCCAGGCAGGCCAGTAATTTTCCAGCATGCAGCTTCAGGAGACCTCCAGGCAAGTACACTTTAAACCTATATTAAGTATGCACGAGGCATACAAAAGATTCTCTGCCCCGAACAGGCAGCTTGAGGAGATTAGCGCTTCTGACTACTCAACTGTCAAGCACTCTCCATTTGCATACTGTCTGCACTATTGACAGCGCCGTCAAAATCCAATCATGCTAAATACTGACCTTTCAGAGTCTTTGTCTCCAACCCAAAACCCACTGTTTTCCCCGGGAACGGACTGCACTACAGGCACATTTTCCTCTATAAGAACCCCTGATTTTGAGCACTTCTTTGGATCGCTCTTGGCTTCCATCCCGCCTTGCTGCCGCTCCGTTTGCCGAGGCTTCCCCTCAGCTTCCACGTGCTGAGAATCTCCGCTCCAACTGGCTTTCTGCAGGCTACCCGGGCTACAGGATCAGGTGTAGTACTCCCCCTGAAAAATCCTCCTTAAAATCCCCTATCTACTTTCCTCCCTTTATTTCCTTAGGTCTGTGTGTGTGAGTACGCATGTGCGCAGTATTTCTTAGTTCTGTGTGAGTGAGCACACAAGTGCGCTGTGACTTTACAAATAAAAGAACAAAATTATAACTTTATTGTGTTGTGGTCTTGACTCGGCCTGACCCTGTAAACATTGGGTTAAAGATCTCGCTAGGTTACCCTGCCTCTTGTAGTGCTGCAGCTTGTGCTCTGGCTAATTCCCATTCCCCATTATTTGGAGCACATTGAGGTATCCCCCACAGGACCCTAGAAATCAGGGTAAGAGTTGGTTATGCTAGATCTTTCAGCAGCTTTTGATATCGTTGACCATGGTATCCTTCTGAGTTGCCTCTCTGGGATGGGATGAGGGGGCATTGTCCTGCAGTGGTTCCAGTCCTTCCTGAAGACACAAACTCAGAAGGTGCTGCTGGAGGATTCCTGTTCAGCCCTCTGGTCACTGACCAGTGGGATCCCCCAGGGCTCAGTTTTGTCCCCCATGCTATTTAACATCTAGGTGCAACCACTGGGAGAGGTTATCTGGAATTTTCGAGTTGGATGTCACCAGTATGCAGGTGACACCCCACTATCTCTCCTTTTCATGCAGTCCCAAGGGAGCTGTCTCTGTACCAAAGCAATGTCTGCTGTCAGTAATATACTGCATGAGGGCAAACAGATTGAAATCCGGACAAGACAGAGGTGATCCTGGTCAGTCAAAATCTCAGGTTCACAGCTTGGATGTGCTCCTGGACTCAATTCTGAACTAGGATGCTCAGGTTTCAGCAATAGCCAGGAGTACATTTGTACAGCTAAAACTTATGCACCAGCTGTACCCATTCCTTGAGATGTCCAATTGGCTACAGTGACATATGCCTTGATTACATCCCATTTGGTTTTTCTGTAGCACACACTATATGGGACTGCCGTTAGAAACTGTTTGGAGACTCCACTAGGTTCAAAATGCTGTGGCCAGATTCCTATCTGGCTATAGGGATTATACATATAACCCCTTGCTAAAACAACTCCATATATAACCTCATTGCTAGCTATTCCTGGGCAGCATTGAAAATGCTGGTTATGACCTTTAAAGCCCTACACAGCTTGTGTCCAGACTACTTGAAAAATTGTTCCTCCCTATATGAGCCTGCCTGTGCTCTTAAGAGCTTCAAGGGAAGGCTTTTTCTGGTCCCACCATCATTCCAGCTACATCTGATGAAGACACAAGTAAGGGAGCCTTCTCAGTAGCTGCTCGTGAGTTATGGAATTCTCTTCCTCAGGAAATTTGGTTGGCCTCCTCCCTGCTTTCTGCTGGCAAGTAAAGATTTTTTTTTATTTAAGGAAGCTTTTGGTTTTTAGCACATACAGCAAACACAGCTTTTAATGCAGGTGTGTGGGAGGTGTAGTATTCTTATTTTATTATGTTTTTAAGTATCTTGTAATGCTGTTTTAACTTGTTTTTTAAGTTTTCAACTTTTTTAATGTGTGTGTTTTTTTAATGGAAATTTAGTTTAATTTGTATTAAAAGTTTTTAAAATTGTTTTTTAAAAATTGTAAAATTGTGCTTTGAAAATGTGGTGCACTGCTTTGGATCTTGTTTTGGGAGAAAGGCAGGAAATCAGGTAATAAAACCAACCAACCAACCAAAATATTCCACAACTGTGCTAGAACCCCTGGATAGATGAAGCAGTCTGTCTATTTCCCCAACCTCCACAGCTATGAGTAAGCTCCCTCCACTTTCCAAAGGATGTTTCAAGACATTTGCCCATGGTCTGTAATGGAGGCATGGTGAACCTGTGACCCTTCACATGCTGTTAAATTCAATGTTCCATCAGCCTGAGCTAGCATGATCAGTAAGTCAGCAATTTGGGGAACTGTTGTAGTTTTGGGCTGCAGACCCTGTTTGCACTTAATTACTTTGTGCATTGTGAGCAAATTGGTTAAGCTTGACCTGAGTAACACAAAAGCATACAAAGAATTGTTCTCCAACATTGCAATGCAAAGCAGGTAGACAAGCCTCATGTCAAGGCCACTTTGGACCAATGGTATGGGGGGGAGATCCCACCCTGGCCCTGAAAAAGGCATCTTCCTAGCCCCAGAGACCTTACTGTGTCTGGGGTAGGGCCCACAGATGGGACAGAGATTTTGACTGAGAAGACAGTCCTTGGCATAAATGGGCTTCAGCTTTAAAATGGCTGTCTCAAATGATTCAAAGGGTAGCTCACAAAACACATAGTCCATCTATTTATGACTTCCTCCAGAGGCAGTCTACAAAGCTGCTCCTATCTATTGTACCACACAGCAGAACAGTAAGAGGCAGGGCTGGCCCTGCCATTAGGCACAGTGTTGGCAGCTGTCTAAGGAAGCAGATGATGGGCAGAGGGCAGTAGCTCTGTGGCATTTCTCCTGAGTTGTCATTTTGTGCATAGAACAGCCAAGGGTGAGACATCTTTTGTCCTTTGCCTCAAGCTGAAAAAATTTCTCAGACTGGTCCAGGGTGTATGTGAATAAAACACAATAAAATTATCCTGAACTAAATAATGGTAAAAATAATCCTAAAAGAAGTAATTTTATCACTAGATAATTTTAGTTCAGTAAGACACTGAACACTAGTTTAACCCTGTAACTATAGTTTCTGGGGTTTCATGGATGTGGGGGGATGGGGGTGAAGGAGGATGAAGAATGACTGTTAAATCACCTTAAGACTGTAATTCAGATATACCTAGAGTTTTGCAAGGAATGCAAAACACCTTTAAATAATCAGGAAGTCCACATAACCCAGGTGAAGATAACCACTGACTGTACAATGATGTGAGACTCTGAAGATGAAGTAAGTTGCTAAAATAACATTCTCATGACCTTGAAGAGCTAAGACTTCAACCCTTGTGTAGGTCTTCTTGCTTGTTAAATCTCTTGTAGTGGTTTATTTTCCACATGCCGTGAGATGTGCTTGCTGAAGAAGCTTGTCACATGTATCCCAAACCTCCATTTGTTTTGCAAAAGTTTATTCAGATGATTTATAACTCTGTCATAATGATGATCCTACAGGGTAAGGAGGTGAGCATTCTTTTTCACATAAAGTAAAAGAGTGAGATAGGATTCTCTGATAAGCAGTCCCTTCTCTTCAAAACAGAACAGCTGGAGTAAGTCTTCATTTAACATATTCAGTATAAATGACACATGGAATTATGCTTTTTATCTTAAAAAAAAAAAAAAAGAACTCTAGCAAACTGACCCAAGACACTGCTCTGTCCAGACAGCTGTGTAAGTTATACCTCACAGTCTGAAACACCAACATCTGTTATAACATGGGAGCACTGCATCAGATACATCATGAACTGGGATATTTTGTAGGAAAGAGTGGATCCGCCTGTTTCCTTTTCTCCCACCTCTGAATTTTGTGAATTTTCAGAAATTCTGAACAAAAATTAACTGAAATGAATTTCGCACCCATTCCTAGCATTTTCTTTACCAGTCACTGCCCATGCAGTTTCTTTTCCTGCTTCTCTCTACAGTTGTAATTCAGGGATGGATTAAAGTGCAGTCCTGGGGCTGCGTGTGTTCTCCAAAGCTGTTTTTGTGACCCTTGACCTCTCAAGACTCCTTGGACCAACCATTTTCTAGCCCAAAAGAAAAAGGATGAGTTGGCAGTCTTGGATGGTTCCAAAAGATGCAAACCACTTTTTAAAATAGGTTGCGGCACCTCCCACACACGTTCTTTAATATTTTTAAAAAGACTGGGAAAGAACAGACGGGGCAAATGTTGCTGTGGGTTCCAGTATTTATAGCTGTAGCTCTCTGTTTGTTTGCTTTAAAAAACACACAGATGCCATTTGTGTTATCTGCAATTACTTCCTAGCAATTCCCAGAGGCAGCTACAACTTTTTATTCCCACCTCCTAATTTTAAAAAAATTCTGAGACATGCTGGATCAAAAATGCCCAAAGAGCACACACATAACTACTTCTATGGTTCATACTAGGGTTTTTGGGGGGGTTTTTTGGCTACTCTCCCAGTGATATGTGTTGTGAGGTAGGCTGCAGAGTTTGCCTTTCAAACGGGTTCAAGACGGGTGGGAAAGGTAAAGCAATTCTTTCATCCTTTTCTCCCCTCTTTTCTCCTTTTATAACATCATAGCGCATCAGTGGATCACGGAAACAGTGAGATAGCTGTTTTGTACAGGAATGCTGTTTCATTGATGAACTGAAGCACTACAACTCCAGGAAAAATTATGAAAAAAGTACATTCTGAAATTATAGCAACATATCCCAGCCTCAATGAACCATGCCTCTAACTTAAACAACCTCTTAGAGAAGAACCAATAAATTTCTATGCCCAGCGACAGACAGCACCACCCAGCCCCAAAGGGCCAACCGATAGGGAAGGAGTGGACACGGAGGGGATAAACACTGGCAAGACTTAGCAAAAATGAAGGAGATATACAACAAAAGATCCTGCCTCTTTAGTATGTAAGGAAATGAAAACTGCTGGGAGGAGAAGTACGCTGGCTTTGTGCCCCCTCCCCAAACTGATGCACTCCTTAGACAAAATGTTACTTTCTGAAGAGAAGAGAGTCTTCTATTCATGGAAACTGTCCCGGTGATTCGGAAAGTTGAATCAAGGTTCTGGACTGTGTGAAGAGTCTTCATGGATAGAGAAAGTTATGCTGTTCCAAAAAGGTTGTATTTCCCAAGAGGAGAGTTGGGGTAGCAGGGCTGGACTTGTATGCGCCCTCTCTTTGAGTGTTTATTTTCTCTATATTAATAATAACTGAATAAGGCCATTATGGACTCTCAAATGGTATCACAAGATTGGATTATAAACAGCAGGATGGTCAGCATTTGTCCATGCAGAGAAGCTCCCAAGATAACCGCTCAAGAAAGGAAGCGACATAACCAACCACTTTACTTCTTACAGGGGCAATTTACACAAGCAAATTGGTACACTTATCAGTCACACATGTACTTCTACAGCTGCTGGGGAGGCAGGGGAGAAAATAACAGAGTTTAATTTCATGCCCTCCACATGTCTGCGTACATAGGTCTGTTCCATATTTAAGAATTCCAAGAATCTGAACTGAGTCTTAGCTAATGAAGTCCAAATTCATGAGGAGAAAGAAGGAAAAGCTTTTCTTCTTCACTATCGTATAGATGAACAAAGAGAGGACTGAAAGTGTGCACACGCCTGCACGCATGTGCACACATACACACGCGCGCGCACGTGGAATGACATCCACATAGTTCATAGCTACCTTTTTTATGGTTCCAGCAGAGCACCAGAAAGTGAGAAAGCAATTGATGATAGAGGCCAAATTGGCAGGGCTTTAAGAACATCATCCTCTCTTGTACAGTGGATAAACATATGATTCCATCCATTTCCTGAAGCAGGAGAACACATGGACTGATGAATATGGAAATAGCCATGCTGTTAGTAAAGTAATGGGTGCCTTGACTCTCTGACAGGCACTTTTAATAAATTAAAACAAATAACTGAATGTCAAATTGTGCTGTGTATTGCAATGCAAGCTCAGTGCTGCGCTCCACATTTTTTTCCTTCATGGTTGAGAGAGAAACCCCCAATATCTTATGTAAATGTGTATTAATTAAAGCACTTTGGCAGTGCAGAATATTGACCTAATAGGCTATAATGGCTCTGTTGAAGCAATTACTATCTATCACAGAGATATACATTTACTGAGTTATTTTTTCTGGAATATACATTATTGGCTTGAGGGAGCTTAACAGTTTCTTCAGAGCTGTTCCTTCCTGTGCAGAGCCTTCTTGTCTCCTAGATCACTGACATAACTTATTGAAATAACTTTAATATGAAATGGCCATCAGATCAACTTTCATTTGAAGAGCAAATTTTCAGTACTGCCCCCTGGTTGCTCTATAGCAGCGGCTCTTAACCTTTCATTTACCATGGACCCCCTTTAAATATATTTCACTGCTGTAGACCACCAAGATTAATACCCAATGTCTTATTTTATCATTGTAGACATTCAACTTACTAGAATTACTAATAAACATAACCACAAATTATTTGTTTGACCCCCGGGGGATCCAAGGCAGCTCCAGACATGGTGGAAATGCCCTCCATACCTCTAGAGGTCATTTTGGGGCATTTTGGAGTAAATAAACAAACAAACAAACTTTTTGAAAAATAATTTTGCCAAAAATTTTTTGCTGAGATGCCCTGGCGGCTATACCAACCGGCCAGGGGGTGGGGAAGTATGTGGCCAAGGCTGCAGCTTGCCCACCCCTGATCCAGAGCATCTGATATTCAACACTCCTGGAGATAACTTCTTCATGGGCAAATATGCTAGGTTTTATTTCTGACATACGTTATAGCTTAACCCCTTTTTTCTACCATTGGCCAGTAAGACTAAACTTGCAAGCCATTTTGTAATTAAAATGATTAGAAAAGTGGGACCAGCCCTTAAACAAACCTTAAATAAATTTTGCTTATATACCTATACCACTTGCATCACACAGACATCCTCTTGCCATTGGTCCAGATGACAATCCAGGTCTGTGCAGTGCATAGCTTTGACTGCTCTCAAATGCCCACAGATATGTAAGGCATCCTCTCTTGTTCTTTCTTTTACTGGAACCATCCAACCGGGTACCAAAAGTGCTCTGTAAGGATTTGCACTCTCTCAGAAACTTTTTTAACTATGAGAAATGATGCATATGCTCTGAAATCAATGGTTCTATTCAAACAGGTAAAAAGTAACGTGCAAAGTGAGACTGACATCTTGAATTCATTTGGAAAAATGTGTATTTATGTGTATTTATGTTTATAAATTTTGGAATTTGGCTTCATTGTTTATATTCTGGAATTTGTTAGTAAAAAATTTCCCAGGAGCATCTTTTCTACAGTCCTGGGCTTAGAATAGCCATGGGAATTATAAGGGTCCTCCAGAAGTTGGACTGCAGGTGCCAGCAACCCTGGCCAGCATAGGCAATGAGAGTGCAGGGAGCTCTGTGCCAACAGAATCTGGAGGGCTATCCATTTCCTACCTCTAGTCTAGAGGAACAGGGTGTTGAATTATATGGGCCTCAAAGGCAATTTACTTTATATATAGTCAGCCCTCCACATTTGCTAGAGTTAGGGGTGCAGGACCCCTGCAAAAATGGAAAAATTGCAAATATCAAAATCGGTGTGTGTGTTTGTGGGAATGGGGCTGAGGCATGGTGGGGAGAACAGGCACCCAGCGTCCAAACCGGGTCAGGGAAAGGAAAGGGAAAGGGTGTGGGTCGACATGGTGACCCTATGCTTCCTCTCTCTCACCATCTCCTTGAGGTGTGGGGTAATATTGAGAAAAGGTTTGTGGTGCTGAGAAATCGGGCTGCAAGCTGTCCTTAGTTGGCTCAGGCAGCTGCTGGTAGAAGAGGAAGAAGACGACCAGAGGCAGGTTTTTAAAGGGCTTCACAGCCTGATTAGAGCTGCCAAAAGGAAGGTTCACCCAGAAAAGAAGCATCTGAGCTGGGGGGCGAGGGTGGGCGGGCAAGGGTTGAAGAAACTCACAAATAATCAAATCTGTGAAAGTCAAACCCACAAATGTGGAGGGTCGACTGTAGTTAAATGATTGCAATATCTAAATTTAAATGAAAAGTACATGTATATGCAGGACATTTTTTTGAAAGCCTTCATAGTGCATTTATGCAACTTTCTTCCTGTCACTATAATTTAATAATTTATGTATTATTTAAATAATCATAACACTCAGCTCTTCATTGGCTGGAAAAAGGGAAACTGCCTGTCAACATTTGGAAAATAATCAACAAGGTAAAACTGCCTAACTACAAGAAACGGTATCACTTCCCCATTGTTTGGGGCTAGGGTAGCATCCTGCTTCCATTTATATCCTCCCACCAGCAAAAACAGTTGAAAGATGGTATTTCCCAGAAACTCTCACAAAGAGTGTTGCCTAGTATTGTTTTGCCTGTTCCTCTCCCTGCCCCTCACTAGGATAATGCTTCCCCTTCACATGAAAAGGTCAAGATGATTTAGACTAGAGATTCTTACCACTAGGTATCCCGATGTCCTTTGAATTCCTAACTATTGGCTGTACTAAATAAGTATTCTGGGAGTTGTAGCCCAACAACATTTGAGGCCCGATGGCTTGCACCTACTGGGTAAGACTCTGGCCATTTCCATACTAGACTGTTATAGCGCTATTATTCCACTTTCAACATCCTATGGAATCCTGGGGTTTGCAGCCCCCTCCCTAAACTGCAAACCCCAGATTCCATAGGATGTTGAAATTGGAATAATAGCGCTATAACAGTCTAGTACAGAAAGGGCCAAAGTCTCCAAGGCCAAAGGGTTTTCAGTTAAGAGTTGTCTCTTCCTACTCAGGCTTTGTCCCTGGTCCCTCTATGTGGCAAATGGAGGCAGAATTGTGAAAACAGAAGCATGAAATCAACAGGAAAGGAATTTTAGTACGAAAATGGATAATGTGGCTGCTACGCTAGAAGATGAGTGATGGAAGATGCAATTGATCCTAAATAAGCTTTTAGATGTGAACTTTACGGCTCTCAAATGAAACACTTTTTGCATCTGATAAATCTTCACATGATTAACGTGATGAAGGAAAACTACAGCATGATGTCAGCAAATAATTGGGGTTGTCAGCTGATTTCCAGTTATTTCTGTGAGACTGAATTGACTGAATAGGTTTATGGATTGGGATCTGTTAATTAAACGTGTGAAATAACAAAACTCAAAAAGATAATTAGTGTGATTCAGGTTTTCACTGTAGCAGATGAACGCCCTCAGTTAATGAATTTCAAGTAGTTTACACCATGATCTTCCCCCTTTAACTTTTGTCCTGTTTCCAGAACCAGTAATGAGTTAGTTTCTCTTCATTTTAGTTTTTGAGTTTATTCTGGCGCTACTCCAGTTTTGCACTTAGGCAAGTGATTAAACTTAAGCATATGAGTAGCTGCAGTAGCTTCAATGGATTGTTAACAGATTTTAAAAAGTTAATTGAGTGTAGGAATCTAGTTGAACCAGATTCAGAGACTGCCTCAAAGCATGGACAAAGTGAATGGCAATCAACATGGTTTCCATCTATTTAAGTTTATATATGGAACTATTGGGGTTATAGATGCTAGTTATTTATGGACTTTGTAGTTTTGTTGTTGTTATGTGCCTGCAAGTGGTTTCTGACTTATGATGATCCTCAAGGTTTGCTGAGGATGAGAATGTATGATGCGCCCAAGGTCAGCCAGTGGGTTCCCATGGCTGAGCAGGGAATCTAACCCTGATCTCCAGGGTTGTAGTCCAGTGGTCAAACCATGCTGGCTGCTTGAAATGGAACTCTTTCCATTTGAATGAAAGAATATGTATATTGATCTGTGTTTTTTATTATATATCAAGGTAATATTTTATTGTAAATCCAGCACCACTCAGGTACAATATGAGACATTGCTAATATCTTAAACCCAACTGTAGCATTCCTGGTGTCGTTGAATTTTAAAAAATCTGTTACACAACCAGATGAACTCCATCAGTGGGAACTTGTCATTCATACAATGTGAGTTGGGAATACTTTTCAGACATGAAAGTTCCCTTATCATTTATTAACAGACATATGAACTGTGTGAGGAGGTAAGAAGGGATGTTATGCCAAATACTAAACCCAGAAAATGGCTGGGTCTCAATGAATGCGCCAATGAACTGGAAAAAATAACAACACTTACCAAGTGAGTGCCCTCTCCACAGAAAAGCTTCATGTGGCAGGTATATTTAAAACAGGTGTGTGTGTGTGCAAATTATGGCCCTCTAGATTTTGTTGGACTGTAACACTTAATCAGCCTCAGATCTAGGAAGGGGCAATGGCAACCTTGATCATTTGAGACAAGCCACATGTGTGACAGAATTTAGGAACTCCCCTATATATTGGAAAATCCTTGCATTTGCAGTGGCAGTCTGGAATGCATAGATATACCTCAGTTAACAAAGTAGATGGGCATTACTTCTTGAACAGAAAATTTGGGACCAGAAGTAGGAACAACATGGAAAGAATAGAAATAGGTTCTTATATAATAAAAAAGGAAGAACAGTGCAATATATTTCACTGAAGCGTTTTTCTTTAAAACTAACAGTATGCACATGCAAAATAAAACAACCAGGCTAGGTAAGCACTGCATAAGTAACCAAAAAGATTTTGAATCTCTAGAGACCATTTGAAGGCTTCTTCCAAAAGGCATCCAGGGATGCCTTTTTCTTTCACCAGCCTTCAGTTTTCTTTGATTTCCATTTTGGTGGCCATGCTCATGGAACTAGGCTTTTAAAAACATGCTTGAGGTAGCTGGTGAGGCAGGCTGATTCACTTTCCCCCATTTTTTTCTGTTTTGCTGTTTGCCCATGCTCAGTAAGGGATTCTTGGGGCACCTGCTGTTATTTTGCCTGCTGCAGGCAGGCACAGACAATTAGGATAGGGTTGGCTGAGAAATATCTCATTCTTTCCCAGCGGAAGCTTTACTGCATGATTCAGTGCAGCAACCTGCCAGTTGAAAGCCTGTGTTTCTGCTGTCCTTCACTTCCCACATAGTGCTAATGCTGTTTAAAAAATGTCCAGTTATACAGATGACAAAGAGGAAAAGAGGAGGGGTTGGGTGGGCAGGAAAAAGGCCTTGTAAAAAGGAGCTTCTCTGTCAGAGGCTTTGTTAACTGAGGTAAGCCTGTATCTAAAGAAATCCATTTTTCAGCATTCATAAATATGAATAGGGATGGGCCAACCGAATCCTCAAATCCTTGGCAGGGATTTGAGATTCAGGAATCCGAATCCCTGTGCCAAAATAGGCAAACCAAATCTTTCAAATTCGCCACCCAAACAGTTTGTTGGAGACCGGGACGCCTGAAAACTTGGGAGACTAGACACATAAGGGGAGATGGCAAGCAGGTGAAATTTTCCCTTGGAGTAATAATGGCCTTTGCTAACAATTTCACATTCTAAGATATTTAAATTGAGCATTTCATATTTAAGTTCAGCACTTGACTGGAAGCTACGGGCCTGAGATTTCAGGGACAGTTGAAACATCCCTTTGCACAGCTCACTTGCAAGGCTCTTTCAGACACAATTCTGGGGTTTCTAGTTTTACAAGGTGTCACATGCCAAAGTATGCTGGTGCATCATCAAACTACAAACCCCAGGATGCCAGAAGTAGCTATGCAAAGAAAAGCCAGCTTTGACCTGGATTATCTCTGTACTGTAGTGGTCCTGTTTACACAGGCAGGAAAATGTGGGATTAATCCACATTTTCCTGCCTGTGTACAAAGGGCCTTCATGACATTTTCAGTCTGGGGAGATCCTGAGGCAAAACTATGACAATTGTCCTGGCCAGATTTCTTCAGAGGGAGGTTTGCCTTTGCCTAGGCTTTTGCTAAGGCTGAGAGAGCGTGTCTTGCCCAAGATTATCCTTCTTTCCCTTGCTTTTTAAACCCTTTTTAAAAAAAGGATTCAAAAGATTCAAGATTCATGAGATTTGTGGATTCCCAGAACCTTCCAGGCATTCGGATCTGGATTCGGATTCAGAAAAATGCTGGATTCGTCCCATTCCTAAATATGAATATTCATTTCCTTTTACTGCATCCTTCCTCTTCACTGGCAACCAAGTGAACAGAAATATTTTTATGTAGAAATATTGATATTTAAATTGAATAGTGGTTATAACATTATTTTCCCAGTTTATTAAATCCTGAAAGGGGGTAAAACAACATTGGCATCTCTGGAATGTAATGGTCTTCTTCCTAAATCAGAGCCTCTTGAAGTTCCTTAATGAAAGGGTGAATAGATAGGTCAATCTGGATCTACCTCATTTAAGCATGAATCTTATGTCTGGTGAAGTAGGATTGTTCTGTCCTTGCATCTGAGCTTCCCTGTCTGTAATAAATTACACAATCTGGGTATACAGTGAAATGCTGTATCAGTTGTCTCACTGGGACTTAAATGGGTGTAACTTTAGTTAGATTGCACCAGTGATCTGCAAAACCATCCAGAGTTTAGTTCATCTTTCATTTTTTATTTTCTTATTTCAACATTCTTTTGAAAAGAGTTACATTTACTTTTTCTGTGATCAGCCGTGGGCAAGGCCACTGTTCCCCAAAATAATTTGAACTGTAATTCCTGTTATCTCCCATCCCTGCTTACGCTGGCTAAGACTAATGGAAGGTGAGGTTCAACTGCATCTGGATGGCCACAGTTTCTATCCCTGCACTAGTGACTTCAGTCTGAAATAAAAAATAACGGTATAAATTGGTATAATGAACTGCAATAAAATCTAGGGGCACTAATTTTTCTAAAAGGATGCGGTAAGATATACCATGCAAATGTGATGGGATTATGGGCAGAAGATTAATAGATCAGGTTCTACTGCAGGAAGAACACTTAGCTATGAATGAAAATCTCTCTACTGTATTTGAATCTAGAAAGTCTCCCTCCCTCTCTTTAAATTCTAAGGTAATTCTAACGCTTTTCTGTTTTGGGGGCCTACAACTATCTAAATTATTTCAGATTCTGAGATGGTGGTTCTTCAAGAGACAGCTGGTTAGAAAGAGAGATGAAGAAACATCCCTACAAGATATTAGAAAACAGAATTTACCCAAGCTGCATAGTCTCATGCAAAGAGGCTATGGATAGGAAACAAAAATTGTAGGATTTCTCAGGAGACCTGAAACTCTGTTGAAGGAAGAGAAGAATATGACAAAGGAGTTGATGTGCCTTGGCTATTATTCATGATCAATGAATCATGGGATAACAATCGCAACTACAACCTGAAAAAGTCAAGGGCATGTAACTTACTTATGTCCCAGGGCTGCTATAACTCGTCCACCCCATTTCAATTATTACTGCTGAATGTGCGTTATTTATGCATTCTTCCAGGCCTGCACTTTTTCATTATACTTTACGCCTTTGTGGCATATAGCTGCTTTGCATGCAGTCACAAATGCATCACTGTATGGAGTCAAAAGTCTGAGATCAAAGGTATACTCATATTTAACTATATCCCTAGGAATAAATCACCAGGCAAAAGATGAAACTACCACTTTGCCTACAGTGAGGTTTCTTTTAAAAAAAATGTACCAATGTTAGGCATTTTTAAGTCCTGTTTCTTTTAACAAGATAATATATATACATCTTCTTAATGTTCCTATTGAAATCCAATGGGGATAAAAACTGCTTAACTTTGCTTGGATTTTCCTAATATTGTTGACCATCACTCTTCTGGTCTCACAGAGGAATCTGACTGTTGATGTAACAACAATTCTTAATACAAGAAAAAGCATCCAAACCCAGCTGACTTGTTATCTAGCAATCTGTTCAATGTACTGGTCATCATGACTGGTGCTAAAGACAAGGGTGAAATCCATCAGATACTGATGAATGCTGATGACTCACATTACTATCTTTTTCTTTTTCTAGTAAATTTGAGGATGATTGTATTATCTGAGGTTAATGAAAATCTGAATTCCTGCCATAACACACTCAGTCCAACAGGTATATATATTTATTGAGTTGAAATGCCTGGCCACTATATGTTCTAGCTTCTTGGCTTGAATAGCAGACTTATGGTTCCTGAAGCATGTACATGGGCCTGTGGGTGTTTTGCCTACATAATGCAGATGACATCCTATATGCCTGCCTTCAGTCACATACATAAGACAACAGGAATGGAAGTTGATGTGCTGCAGTGATGTATTTAAGTCTTTTACTCCAAATCTCAAGTCAAGTCTCAAGTCTCTACTTTCAAGTTTCAAGTCCTTAAAGACACTTTCAAGTCAAGTCTCAAGGCAAGTCTCAAGTGTGGGAGCCAACTTTATACCCCAACCTCAATTCCAGAATTTTTGGAAGAGTTGAATAAAGTCATGTGTAACAATTTAAGCAGAGACAGCCCTCCAAATTTGTGCTTTTGCCACCTGCAGCTTTGGACATGGGGAATAGGATCCTTCTTACTTCCCATTTCGGAAGCTGGAAGATTTTCAGAAGTTGGAAATAGGATCCTTCTTACTCCTGATTACTGAAGCTTCAAAAGCTTTAGATGGAAGGATTATTCCTCCTCAAGCCTGGTACCTAAAACATTTGCTGTTCCCTTCTGAGAAATGCACCCTGCACTCGGGGGCGAGCCTTGCCTTTTGCTCTTACTAAAAGTTTTAGAAGCAGACCTCAAACCCACTTCAAGCCCATTGCCTAACCTGTCTGCTGTTCTCCTCTGAGAAATGCACCCACATTTTGGGCTTGAGACAGATCATCATGTTATCAGTAGGCAAAAAGAGATGGAAGCATTGTTCAAAGCTGTAAGGTTTCTGGATGAATGTGTTATGTTACAGAACAGAGGGCAGCAAGTCGACCACTAAAAATATCCAAGTCTCAAGTCGAGCTGAGTCAGTGCGTCATTTATTGCCGAGTTGCTGGAATGACTTAAGTCCGACTTGAGTCCGAAACAGTCAACTCAAGTCTACATCACTGATGTGTTGTTTAATATAGTAGGTCCTGTCAGTCACTGTGTTCCTAAAAGTGGCTGTCTACTTAAGACTTTTACAGGTGACGCAGTGCTTCAAATCACAAGGACGCAATCCTGGATTGTTGACTAGTGTTTTCAGCAATCTCCTTAGATTTGGTGGCTGGCAGAAAGCTATAACTTGAGGCTTGCTGATGGCTCTAGCAAGATACTTAGAATTTGTTAGCAATGGATAACTTTCTCTAATTGCAAGTCCAACAGGTGTAGATGTATATTGCCACATATATGATGAAGAACAACCTTGCCATGATAATTAACGCTCTAATATTATTAAGATTTGACTACTATAATATATTCTTTTCAGGACAGTTTCTCAAGAGTTTCTGGAACCTATAACTAGCCAAGGTTCTGCCAAGGACAGGCAGCTTGGAACATATGATACCAATTGGTTAACAACCACAATGGCTGAAAATTGTTTCCAGGCCCAATTTAAAATTCTCATTTTAGGCTTTAAATCCTTAAGTGATCTGGGTCAGGGATACTGGAAGAAACACTTACATGAGGGGGCAGGAAACCTTTTTTTCTTTTTCCTTTGAGAACTACGTTTCTCCTTTACTCTACATCAGCAGTGCCCAGTGTTATAGCTGTAAACTGGTAGGCCCACCTCATCTCTTTCTCCCTCCCTCTCTCTCCCTCTCTCTCTCTCTCTCCCCCTCTCCCTCCCACACACACACACACACACACACACTTGAAAAATAATGCAACTTCTTATAAATCTTGCACTGTTTTCCTTATGTACATTCCACAGGGTTTCAAATCACTGTACAGTTGTTTTTCTCTGGGTTGCATAGGTATCAGTAGAGTGAGCGTATAGTCTTTCCATATTCAGTGCATCTCATTAAGTGGATTTTGAAAGTTTCTACATGGATAAGAGACTGGATGAATCTTCAAAATACGAGAATGCTGACATTAGAGGGAGCTGATTTAAGGATGGGTTGGCATGCCTATATGTTCTATGGGAAAGCTGCGGTTGACAAAGACTTTGTTCATCATTTTGTAAGAAAATCACTACTTAAAATATGGACTGACTACAAGAATAAGAACATTAGGCAACTACCTACATGGATTTCCCCTCAAGAAGCCTTCTTTGGAAGATGGTCTGATTCAGATAAGTGGCTGTGTTATGATGACATATTAGAAATGACAAATCTGAATCTTTTTAAGATGAAATCAAGAGAAAAATTGGAATCAGAAGGAATAAAGTTAAACTGGTTCCCTTACAGACAGTTAACTGAGAGATTCCAGATGGATGTGAAAACTTACGGAATAGAACAAAAAGAGCAAGGAAGAATGTTGAAATTACTGCAGGAAAACCCGCCTCATTTACTATCACATGTATACCAGGAGATTTTAAATCAAGAAAGAGAAGATGAGACAGTCAAATCAGCAATGATATTGTGGGCTCAAAGTCTCGGACATCCAATTCAATTAGAGCACTGGGAACAGAGCTGGCAACAGACACAAAAATTTACTGCAGCTCAGAACCTAAAAGAGAACTATTATAAGCTTTTTCATAGATGGTACATGACACCAGAAAAATTAAAGAAGATATATAATACGGGAACAGGTCAGTGTTGGAAGTGTCAGGAGAATGTTGGAACACTATTTCATACGTGGTGGTCATGTCCTAAGGCTAAAAAATATTGGAATGATATACATAATATGATATGTAAAAATATTGAGGGTTCAAATTGATAAGAAACCTGAACTGTACTTATTAAATATGACACATGTGTTAGATGGAACTGTTGCAAAGAAATATTGGCGAATAATGCTGTATATGATTATGACAGCCCGTACTGAATATGCAAGGCTATGGAAAACTGAGCAGATACCTACAATAGAGCAATAGTGGGCAACTTTTATTGAAAATCGGAATGCAGATATAGTCTCTCAGAGATTAAAAGGAAAATCAGATGATGACATTAACAAAGAATGGCAAATTGTTCTGGAAATGGGTAGGGTGTTGACAGGTAATAATTCTTAATTCATGGTAGCGTGAGTAGCTAGAAGTAAAAATCAGTGGAATATCATGGAACATGTAAAGTAGGGTCGAAGAGCAGGATCTATCTTGTATGTTAACAAATGCAATGCGATGCATAATGTTGATATGTCAATGAAATAACACTATTGAAATCCAGAGAGGAGTGGAAGATAGCGGTAATAGTTTGGTAAAATGTACAATGAGAAATGTTGTTTTATACGATTTAATCACAATAAAATTAATTAAAAACGAAAGTTTCTGCCACTGTGTATTAGCTTATGAGGTATCTGCTGCAGAATTCTTTGTATTATTTTAATAGCTTTTCCACTTTTACTCCTATGTATCTTGCAGCATGGTGTAGTGGTTCGACTATTAGACTACAGCCCTGGAAACCAGGGTTCAATTCCTCACTCAGCCATGAAAACCCACTGGGTGACCTTCAGTGTGTCACACACTCTCAGCCCCAGAAAACCCTGTGGTAGAGTCGGTTTAGGGTTGTCATAAGTTGGAAACAACTTGAAGGAACAGAACAACAGCGACAAATCTTGAAATCTGGGAGCCGATGTGACATAGTGATTTGAGTGTTGGACTACAAATCCCAGTTCAACCATGCAAGCGCACTGGGTGACCATGAGCAAGTCACACTCTCTCAGCCTCAGAGGAAGGCAAAGGCAAACCCACTCTGAACAAATCTTCCCAAGAAAATGCCGTTGATAGGGTTGCCTTAGGGTTGCCATTAATTGGAAATGACTTGAAGGCACATAACAACATCTTGAAGCCTGTCCATCTGACTGCAGGGCCACTCCTGCTCATGGCCAAAGTCTTTTCATTAAGTCAGGAGTTCACTAGTCAGAAAAAGAGGCAAAAAGACTATCAAAGGCCGGGCTTTCTCATCTTCATATCCTCAGCCTGAACAGCTTCCTCAACTATGTTCAGCCAAGTATAAAAATTGAGATGGCTCCTTGTGCTGCTCTTGTCCTTACTCCAGTAAGCAACCCACCAAGGAAGGAGTGGGCCAGAGATAAGAAAAGTTATCTTTTTAGACTACAGTTATGGAGATTGGGAGATTTGGGGAGTTGGTCAAACAGTAACTTTTTTCAAGTTATAGAGAGCATTGTTCCCTTTTAATGGGCCTGCTGAGCAAGACTAGCCCCAATATTGGGTAATGAGCACATGTGAAAGAACTGATCTCATCAAATAGGATCCCAAACTGACACTGGGATGTAACCACCTTTTCTCAGATTAATATGTATATTTTAAAGTATTCCTCAAATCACATTGCAGGTTACCTCCATAAGATGTTGTTGTTCTGTGCCTTCAAGGCATTTCTGACTTATAGTGACCCTAAGGCAAACCTATCAAAGGGGTTTTTTTGGGGTGTGTGTGAAAGTGTGTGACATACCCAACATCACCTAGTGGTTTCCATGGCCAAACAGGGAATCGAACCCTGGTCTCCTGGGCCATAGTCCAATGCTCAAACCACTACACGATGTTTATAAGTATATGATGATTAAAAAAAAAACCTATAATAGAAGGACATTATTCATTTCTTTAACATGCTGAATTAATTCCTACCTTGGACTTAATTTGGATTGTTCAGCAGTGGGTCACAGATTCAGAAATTTCACAGTAATGCAGGAAAGCGGTCTTATTCAATGTAATTCCCCTTTTCATATACGCAACTTCTGTTCACAGTTCCAGCTATTCAGTTCCTCTCCACCTGGTGTGTGGTTTCCCTCCTTCTCCTTTTCCTTCTTCTCACATGAAATTAGCATTTCACTTCTACTAAGCATGCTCAATCCTCATCTGGCTGCTTCTGGGATGTGTTTTTTTCCCCACTGCAAAACTTGGTGTTCTCCCAAGTTTGCTGCCTCTTGGGCATGAGTGCTGCCATTTTGGCGACATAAGCACTGGCACACACAGCCCAAACACTTCAAATAAAGGAAATTATACTGCCTTGGAATATGGAGTTTCCATTTAGCTGTCACCATTGATGTATCTGTCCTCTATGAATTTGTCTAAACCTATTTTAAAGCTACGCAAGCCAGTGCCCATCACAAAATCTTGCAGCAGTACATTTTATATATTAGATATGCATTTGTGAAGAAATATTGTCTTTTCTTTGTCCTGAATTTACTTCTAATCAGATTGATTGAGTAACCCCAGGTTTCTAGAGCTCTGACAATAGCTGTATAACCAAGTGGATCTGATGAACTCTTAGATACTGATGTTGGAGGAGGTAAAAAAAAAAGGTTAGTAAGGATCAGATTGTCACTGACCTGCATAAAATGATACTGGTTGAAGAACTGGGAAAGTAGTTTTTATTGATGTTTTTTTTAAAGGTTAGGCATATACAGAATTAAACATTGGGATTGAGATGGTTTAAATTATGTCAAAAACTACATTGACACCCTGCAAAGAAAGCTTTTGTCCCTTGTGAATTACACCACCAAGTTTAATTTGCTACCTAAATCAAGCCATGTATTAATCCTCAATAGAAAACATGTTTCGGTTGCACAAACAATATTTAAATGCTATGACAGAGACATCTTTTATAAATACTTACAACAAGTTCTGCAGAAATGTGTGGGGCTATAATTAATAGAAATGCCAAGTGCCAGTTAAAGCAGAAAAACTCAAACATCATAAATCTGTCCTTAGCTCTCTCACATATACTGATGGATGGTTACTCTATGCTTAAACATTTCACAATCAATAATTCAAATGTAGCTCCCACCCTATTAAATTTGTCATCTTTGTAAATAAATACAATATTTAGCTGACTTTCACATAAAACACCCATATACTTCACTCAGTAACCAAAAATACACATTTTTGAAAGAGAGCCCTCTCTAAAAAACAAGCGATATCGTACTTAGCATTCTGGGAGAATAATCACACAAATCAAGGCTGTCTATTGAGAATATTTCATATCATTTCCCCCCGTATAGCTGACATGCAAATCTACCTCGAACCAATCTCTTTTAATGTACAGTAAGCACACTTAAGGCTAAAGATACCTAGAGTTTATCAAAACCAGGTTGGCAGTTGGGCAGATGAAATCGAACACAATATTGAATGAAACTGTGAATTATTTACACAGAGTTCTGTAGCTCTTTGTGCCACTCAGCAAGATCATGTCTCTCATTGTTATTCAAGCCCTTTTCCTTCCTATGAGACAACAAGTACATGGAAGCTATCCCAGGCTACTGGCCTTTGGAAGCCTCCGTTTTTGGTGTTTCATTACACATTAAGAATATTACTATTGGAATTTAACCATTTTAATTAAATACACACACAAAGGAAAGCAGTAATAGTGAACTGTGATTGATTCCCTGTACCCAGTCATTTGACTTGTGCCTCTGCCTCCATCTTTTGGTTATCTGACTCTGTAAAGTGTAAAAAGATAATCAGAATTTTCCACTTGTGCCTAGCCCTCAGCGGAGTGACCACTGAGAAAGTCCTCTGCTTACTTGATACTTTCTTTTGAGCTGAACATGGTGTTTGTTAGTGGATGAAGATGATCACTGTGATCAATTGCCCATTCATAATTTAGTATTTGCCCTTCCCAATGATATTTTCAAACTGATAGCTTCAAAACCTAAAAACCGATAGTGCCAGATAGTTATTACAGGGGTGTAGCTGATCTTGGAAGATAAGTGAGGTCAGCTTTGGTTAGTATTTGAATGGTATACCAGCAGCAAATACCAAGTGCTGTAGGCTATATTTCAGAGAAAGGAACTGTCAAAACTACCTCTGAGTATTCCTTGCCTAAGGAAATTCCTATGAAATTCATGGTGTCACCATAAATCAACAGTTGACTTGAAGACACACACACACACACACACACACTGTTAGAGAAGGGCATAACAAAACCATTGTCCTCACAAATAAAAAATCTGATCCCCAAATGAAATTTCTTTTCAGTCCCAAATATTTAACATTGCAGAGGCTGATTCACTGAAAAATTGTTCACATGCAGAACTCTTATACAAAAGTTATACCTCCCTTAACAAAGTGGTTGTGTTCCTGGATGTTACATCTTTAACAGAAAGAAGAGCTTTGCAACATGTTGCAACAAACTTATCTAAAGCAAACATTATACGCATGTGAAATTAAACAACCAGATCAGGTAAGCCTTGCGTAAATAAACATGAACATCCTGAATCTCCAAGAAACCACTTGAAGGTTTTTCCCTAAATGCATCCAGGTATTGTTTTTTCTTTCATCAGCTTCCAATTTTGTTATGATTTCCAATAGACCAATAGATCTATGCTGGGGAGACGTTGGTGAGGTAGGCTTATTTGCTTTCTGTTCTACTGTTCATGCATGCTCTGTAATGGATTTCGGAGGCAGCTGCTATTTTCCTGCCTGTTGTAGGCAGGCGCAGATGGCTACATTAGGATTGGCTAGAATAGAATCCCATTCTTTCTAAGCTCAGGCTTTCTTGCATTGTTTACTGCAGAAGACAAGGAGGAAAATGTGGGAGCAGGTAGGCATACTTTGTAAAAAGAAGCTTCTTTGTCTGAAGCTTGGTTGACGAAGACAAGCTTGTATTTGCTGTGTTCATATTCCTTTGTTAATTTTGTCTGACCATTTTCTTTGGATCTCTAAATGGTTATTTCTAAATGCTTAACTGAAGTTTTAAGTTACTGTAAAGCTAGAAATTTGGTGACTGAAAGAGATTTTTGTGCAGGGGGGCCAATACCATCATTTTGTCTCCCACCAAGCTACATCCCTGAATTATTAAAGAAAAATATTTGGCATTCTTCTGCATTTTTGTGTGTATTTTCACAGTTGATCATTCCACATTCTGTGTACGTTATGTTTTTGTGATATGTGGCCCTGCTTCTCCACACCAGCAATACTGTATATAGTAATTATTGAATCTGTCTGAAGGTACAGATTGTGTATATTCCAAATTACAGGATAAAATAGTCCATTGAGTAAATGTTATGTGTGGTTCCAAAACAATGAGCCTAATCCAGACAAATCAGAGAGTTTCATTCCAGTTTCAGCTGGAAACTACATTTAAAGGGACAGGAATTACAGCTTTTTTTACTGCCACTCCCAGAATCCTCAAGCCAGCATGTTCCATTGGCTTTACGAAATTTTGACCCATCCCTGTTAGTTTAATCTGATGTATGCGTAGTGGTTAGAAGTAACAGTGTGTTACGATAGCTCTGTACTTCATTTACTGTCCCAACTTTCCCCCTTGTTCTAAAAATATGGCTATTACAAGGCTTCAGAATCTCCAGGCAGTCTCTGATCAGCCGACAGTGGCATTTTCACAGTACTTGTTTTAGGCCTCCATATTTCAGTCACTTGGATATTAAGCCTTTGTGGGTATAAGCTTCACGTAGGTGGTCGTGAAAATCCTGTGTTGCCTTTTTACACTTAACCTCCCTTACAGCTCCAGCAATTTCTAGAGGTTACCTTCATTCTCTAAAGTTACTAATTTTTTAATTTATGTTTTTTATAGCAATATACACTTGTAGTTGGAGTTGTTATTCTAATGAAATAAAATACAAGTATGTATGTGTGTGTGTGTGTGTATATTCCATCATAAAATAAAGAAAGAAAGAAACAACAATACATTTTTAACTATAGAAAATCAGTTGCATGTATCTTTTTTCCTTCCTTCCCTCCCCCCAGGATACAGTACATGTTACCTACTTACCAAATGAGCTTCAAATTTCCTCTAATTATCTATTACTGATATTTCATACAAATCAAATTTATGTTAAGAGATTTTTAATACTCTATACGCTATTTACTGTTTCTTTCTTTCAACTAAATTTTTGCTTATTACCCCACTACTTTTTCAAATCCAATCTTTCTCATCTTGTTTTTCTATGAAATCTTTCTGCTTCAACAAGTCCTATTCTGTTTGTTTTTGAAGCAAGATATCTACAGGTGCCCATGCATTATTCACCTTGTCATCTGTTGATCATTTAAGGATTTACTAACCGTTCGTGGAGAGTTGCTCCCGTGTGAATTAGATGTGTCCACTCTTGGTTTGGTTGGAGCTGGCTGTAGTTCTGCCTTATCTATTAGGCACTTTAGGCATAGTGCCTAGGGAAATGTTAGGGCCCACAAAACCAGGGTTTTAGGGTCTATGAAAACATCCCTAGTGGTACATCAATGCAAGATGGGGAGCTGAATACAAGAGTGCCTAGGGCCTATGGAAACCTTAGTGAGGCCCTGGTTCTGCATGTACTGGTCACATCCTGCTTGGACAACTCTGGTGTGTTCCAAATGGCTCAGCCTGTAAAAAGCACTCTGAAGCATCAGGGGACAAAGAATATTAACCTTCTCTTGTGTCCCATCCGTGCAGCTCGTGGTACCTTAAAGCCATACGTGGTTTGAAAGCAGGCCACGGGAAGACCTGTCCCCTGCTATGTGAACCTGCCCATCCCTTAAGGTAAGTGGTTTCACCCTCTTGAAAGTGACATTGCCATCCAAACGTGCTTCAGAACGCGGTGCATGAAGGCAGTCTTCTTTGTGGCTGTGCCCCATATGTAAATTCCCAAGTTTCTGGGTAATCTCCCATCTCATTTATGTTTAGTCCACAACTGGAGATACTACTCTTTAAACAAAAGTTGCATTCCATTTTTGCATGATTTAATTTATGAATTCTTTGGGTGGTTGGTGCCTTTCTTGCTGCTTTAAGTTTGATAATTAGTTTAAGATATTTCAATGACTGATTTTTACATTTTTTCCCCTTATATTTTGAAGTCACCAAGTGACTCTATTTGTGGATGGGAAACACAGGATATGAATTCCTCTTTCAGCTGGTGTTGGAATTCCCTTCCTACAGGGGTTAGACTAGCTGCTTCCTTGTTGTCTTTTGAGCGGCAGGTGAAGACTATTTAGGGCATTTCTGCACTACACTGTTATAGTGCTATTTTTCCACTTTCAACATCCTGTGGAGTTCTGGGTTTGCAGTTTACTAAGGCCAGAGAGCTTTCTGGCTAAACTGCAAATCCCAAGATTCCATAGGATGTTGAAACTAGAATTATAGTGGAATAACAGTGTAGTAAGGAAATGGCCCTAGTTTCAATAGGCTTTTGGGAATGGACTGATTATGATATATTATTCATATTTGTTACTTCTTCATAGGTATCTTTTAAAATGGCTTTTAATACTATTGATAGCTGAATGATATTTTAATTTCTGTAGGCTTTTAGAAACGTGACTTTTTATTTGCATCTCTTTTGTTTTTAGTAAGCTGCCCATGTCTAGGGTTGGGAAAAAAGCAAGATCAAGTTCACCATCATCATCCCTCCAACCCCAAAATGTGTAATATCTGTTTCCTTGCAGTACCTTGCTTTCTGGCCTTAGTTGTCATACCCCAAACTAATTTCTGATAATATTTTCTTTACACCCCAAATTAATTTCTGATAATATTTTCTTTATATGCTACTTATCTACTTTGATTTGACTTGCATTTCTGCATGAAGATAAATATTATGTGAATTAAACCCTATGTAACAGAGCCACTGAAGGAGTAGAGCAGGATAATGCAGTATGTAGGTAGGTGCCATATTATGAGTTATATTTATAGAATGCCTTTTCCAATTTCATTGTTGCCTATGGCTATTAGCTGTCATTCCTTCCTTCCCAGAGATCAGGCATTCTTCAGAAAAAAGTTGATTTAAGAGCACCTTTTCATGGCAGTCTTTAAAGCCTTTGCTTAGTGTGAGTTTCAAGTAAGTTTCTGCAGTGTTCAACACATAGCTGTACAAAGTTACTCTGAAGAAGAATGAAATGCAAAAACATAATGAAGTCATCCATAACTAACTACTGGTAGGATGATATTATTTGGGATCCAGGGCATCACCCCAGCATTGTTCAGTTACAGATAGCTTTTAGTATGTCGTTGTGTTCATTCTTCTTAATAGTAATTTTTCAAGCTATGGTGCATGTAATGTTTTGAAGTCTTACTCCATACAATTTCTTCACAGCACTAATTACGTGGATAGTTAGCACATATTTCATCTGTAAATAAACAGATACTTTGGGTTTGCTTCATGAATGCGTCCATTCTAACCTATAGAATTGTGGAAATATAACATATAGAGTTTATAGCAAATACATATGAGCACAAGAGCCAGTATGGTGTAGTGGTCTGACCACTGGACAAAGACTCTGGAGATCATAGTTCAAATCCCCACCCAGCCAGGGAAACCCAGTGGAACCCTTTAGCAAGTCACACTTTCTCAGCTTCGGAGGATAGTGATATGTTTGTCTTAGGGTTGTTGTAAGTCACAAATGACTTGAAAGCACAAAACAACAATTTAAACAGATATATGTAGTGTGCAAGCATATGACAACAATGTTGTTGTCATATGCACACACACTACATATATCTGTTTAAGTATTAGTAGTTAACTGCTTTAGAGGCTAACATATGGGGCCAACATCTTACATTGCCCCTGTGTAGCATAAATGCACACTTGTGCTGTACCACCTTTCTTTTGAATACTGATGTTGCACAACCAACTGCTTATCTACAAATGTGCTTGCTTTTGTCCAGTTGTGCAGTGAGGAATGCACAGTGGCTGTATCTGCAATCTCAGTGAAGCAAATGGTACACTGAAGGCACTCCATCTGCAACCATTATGCTTGTGAAACTCTGTTTATGAAGGCCTGAACTGTATATAGTTATTGTGCAATGGCAAAAGAAAAAAGAAAAAAAAGGGGGGGGAGGGCAGCACAACCACATGCGTAGGGAACCGATACATGCACATGACATAGCAGCATCCTAGTTGTGGTCTTTGTACAGCATTAGTGAAAAATATTTCTGAATGCACCCAATGCAATCTTCAGCTGGTATTTGCATTAAGATAATCACAGTTCACACCATATCCCACAAACAGCCATTTCTGTGGTCTATTTTCTGAGTTTCCTATGCAGAATTGTTTTTTTCTGTAATGAGAGGCTGTTTTTTTCTGGTTGGTACACAGAAGGTCCCAGTTTGCACCTTTTTGGTCAACACTCCATCATTTCTCTTGGTACCACTTTTTCATAATTCTGGGGACTTTCCATCATTGCACAAGGGCATATGTTATGCCTATATTTAATTGTTGCTGAGGCGTCAGATTTGGGCCATGTGTGCTAGCCGGAGTTAGAATTAGCAATAGAATCACATCCTGTTTCCACCCACAGCTCTGCTAGGCTAGCACATATATCTCTAGCACTTATGAGGACTAATCAAAAGTTATCATAATAAACTGTCTTAAAAGACAGCTGTGGCAACTCCACAAATTTCATAGGGCTTTTGTGGGAAAGGAATCCTCAGAGGTGGTTTTGCCAGTGCCTTCCTCTGAAATACAACATATAGCAGCTGGTATTTATTTGCGGTTTCCCATCCAAGTACTAACCAGAGCTGACCCTGCTTAGTTTCCAAGATCAGATAGGATCTAGTGCCTTTAGGATATTTAGGCCTACTCGCATAGGGACAAGGGAGCGATGGGGGCGGTTCGCTCCCGGCGGCAATGTTTTTGGGGTGTCCTGGTTCATAGCCACACCGCCGCAGCCACACCCCCAAGTACCATGGCCATGGCCCCACGCACTGCGGCCACACCCCCACGTGCCGTGGCCATGACCCCACATGCTGTAGCTCCACTCCCCTCCTGCCCCTCCTGCATGCACGCCAAGCTCTGCTGCTGTTTAGGCCAAAAGCAATCCTGAAGTCCTTTAGATATTTCACAAATACAGCTTTCTTTTTGGTTAAATTAGGTGGGAGAGGCTAAGGCCTTATTCAGACTCTTGGTTTATTCCTGAGCAGTGAGTCTACTACACACTCTTAAGAGAAGCTGAGAATGCAGCTGGTCAAGAGAAATGTAATCTACAATTTTAGCACCTTGTTAAGGGACTAAACACCAGACACTTTCATAGTCTTACAACACCTGGGACAATACTTAGATGCCAGAAATAGTGTTCACTATTATTGAGACATACGTTGGTTTCCTGTCCATCCTTTAGGGATTTCAGAGCACCCTACACAGACTTTCTAGGCCTCTTCTTTCTACAGTGGTAGCTAGTTTCATGGGAAGAGACTGAGCTTTCTCAGACACTGTTAAAGCTGTCCTGCATTTTCACCAGTGAGGTAAAAGCCCAGCTTGTCTGCCTTGTACTTTCTTATCTGTCCTTTACGTTCTCTAAGGGGCAAGGGCAAATAATATACCTTCAGATGCAAAACATGCTTTGCTTGGTTAGCAAAGACAAATACACAGTTCTTGTGACTGTCAGTGTGTAATTGAAGTTAGATCTGTTACAGAGGAGCAAGCTAGAGAAAGGGAGTAGGGAACGGTGGAATAGTTAGTGCCCAGGGGTAAGCCTAGTGTGAATGAATCCTTTAAAATACGGCTTTTGTTCTAAGTAAGTGAGAAGGAAGATTATACTGAAGTTATCACACAGCCTCATCTTAGTGTGCCTACGGAGCAGAATTTGAGTTATGATTACATAAATCTCCATTTCGAATTTATTGCCATAATTTATCAGCTCATGTTGCTCAATGGCCAAGTAGTTAATTTTAAAATGAAGTGGTGCTATTTTCATTAATACCCTTGTGCTAACTACCTATCAAAACACTCAGAGGCAATTAATACCATGTTGCTGAAGTACTGAACCAATAAATATCTCCAGCACTGGCTTGACTTTGGCAGATAAAAGGCATTAAACTAACCCACTCTTTTAATAATGCTTTCCCGTTCCCTTTCTCCCCATATCATCAGAAACATTTACACTTTGAGGAGGAGATTAAATAGCCCAATAAGCTCGTAACACGAATTTAAAAGGCTGTTTCTTTTAAAATTCTTCATGACATCCAAGAGATCCCCCAGGATATCATTTCAAATCAATAAGCTTGAAAGATGATGCAAAATTTTGGAGCTCATATATCACAAACACATGAAATTTAGCTCAGGCAAGGGACCTTGTATTGTCTTTAATAGTATGGCAGAGAGGGCAAATTTTGCTATTTGTTAATTGGCTAGCAATAAAAATATACTGTGGGAGTTGGTTTTGTTAAAAAAAAAAAAGGAAGATGTCTCCTTTCTACATCACATTGGGTCTCTTTTTTAACTGAGGAGCGGTTTGCTGAGCTGGTCCCAAGTTTTGAGGAATAAAATGTTTTGAAGGGCAAATCTTCCTCTGATTTTTTTTTAAATTTTAGAGTATTACAATTAAATTAAATACAATTTTAGAGTATTACAATGTAGATGTACCATTAAATGAATCAGTGTTGCACTCTAGTAGTATAAGAAAAACAATTAAAAAGGAGGAGAAACACTCAAGAGTGGGAAAAAATGTTTCATTTGATGCTGGCATTTGCCAGAAAATAGTCTAGGATGACAGAAGTGTTCTTTGAATATTAAGGGAGAAGAAACGAGAACTACAACAACAAATGATTTAAATTCTTGCCCTGTCTGAAAAAGTCCAGGGACAAATACGATAGCACTTATGGTTAGGAGAAAGAAAGCAAGACCCATGTCAACACACAGAAGCAACAGGACTGGAAAATCTGTAGAGGCTGCAACAGGAATTTTGGCATGGCTCCAGGAAGGAAATTTTAGCGTTTTCTATGTGAGACTTGGGTTATCACCATGTAAAGGAAGAAAAAGTTGCTACATGAGTGCTGAAAATTGGGGGGGGGGGTCTTTTCCAGAACCAGGATCAGAAAGTGTTTTATACTGAAAAAATCAAGCTGGGATCACTTGGGTTCTCTAAAGGGATCAGAGAGCATCAGATAGTTCCCACCCATGTATTGTAATGTTTTTTCATGGTAATCCATTTTGGTGTCTGTGACAAAAGATCATGAACATGGAAAGGGATGGCACAAAGGTAAATTACACATTGCTGGAGAGCAGCAGAACTTGCGAAAAGGTGAATTTTTGGACTACAGTTCCCAGAAACTCTCAGGTACCAAGCTATGCTGGCTGAAGGGAGGCATTCTGGAGAGTTGAAATCCAAAAAAAGTCACTTTTCCAAGCACTGAAAGCTGCTCAGGGTTTACAGACAATGTGAATATTTGAACTTACCACAAATGTACATTCCTGTAGCCTATGAATGGGACAGTACTTAGTTCTGGGAAGGTTCATAGAGAAAAATCTCTAAGTCCTTTAAGGGAAAAATTTTAAGGTCTTTAGAGAAGAAACCCAAAGGCCCTTAAAGGATATATGCTTAGGCTCTTAAATATCCAACTATCCAGAATATACCACCTTTTCAGTAAATATACAACATACTATTCGCCGCACAGGATAAACCTGGGCTGTTCAGTCAGTGGAAAGTATCATCAGTGTCTCAAACAGGCTCACTACCACAAGATACTTTTTTGAGAAAAAGGAAAGTCACTGGAAGGTTGAGGATGTTGCTTAGTTCGGGAGAATCTGCTCCTATCAAACACGCATTTCCAGGAATCTCTGAGTTTAAGACTATACCATTTCCGGATTCTCTGAAGAAATGGACATAAGGATTGACACTGCTTGAAATCTGTTATACAGCAGTCTCTTGTGAGACTGTTCTGAAGTTCAAAGTTGCTGAGGCCTCTGGGCTATTCTCTGATTTTCATAGCTTTATGAAAAGAAAATTGAGTCACAAAAAGAAAGGTGCTGCCCAATCTTCTTGAGAGGCTATCTACACACACAAATCCTATGCAAAATGTTCTGTTTAAAAGAGAGGAGGAGGACGACGAAGACGAGAAACAGGAGTAGAAGAAACAGAAACAGCAGCTGCAGTGGTACAGTAGTTCCTGAGTCTAGGGAATCATTTGGACATGACTTATTTGAGTAGTGTGTAAACACTTGGGGCATATAGTTTCTATACACTATATTTAAAGTAAATAAAAAACATCTGAAAATGTTGGGACTGTTTCTACCAAGTGGCTTACCCCATGGGCAGCAAAGCTACAAGTGAATCTCCATTTGCCTTACTTCCATTTATAACCATTTCAAATTTGCAACATTTCTCCATGAATAAATACAGACTCACTTGCAATGTGTAGCTTTCCCAGCCTGCCTGGACATACGAGAGAGGAGAGATAGTAAAGAGAGCGAAGAGAGTTGAAGTTTTATCATAAGAAAAGCTGGCTGGTGGTTGTGAACTGCTGCCAAGTTGATCTCAACTTATGGCAACCCTATGGAGGAGAGACTTCCAAGCCACTCTATCCTCAGCTGCTCTGCTCAGGTCCTGCAGATTCAAGGACATGTCTTCCTTGATTGAGTCTACCTATCTGTAATGCTGACTGGACCGGGTTTGGTTTATCTGCCTTGGTTGGGGGCTTCCTTTGCCTCCTTAGAAAAGTGCGTGTGACAGAGAGGAAGAACCTGGAATCTTGGAGTTTTGGTGTGCCTTGACGAGTTTCTTTTGTTTGCTTAAGTCAGGGAGCTTCAATGAGGAGAGAACATGTGGGTAATACTAACAATGCCAAATTGGTTAATTCTGCTACAAACGTTGCAGTAAAAATGACACACAATCTCATGGCACCTTACAGCCTGCTTATCATTGAGGACCAGGCAGGAGGAGAAAAATCAACAGGCATTTTGTATAAGAACTGTGTTTTTCTTTTTTAGTGTGGCTGGTTACTGTAAAGGAGATATGCTACTTTCCCCCTGGTTGTGCTGTTGCATGTGCTGAAGATGACTCAGCACGGTCTTCTGCAGCATTCCACCCAAAACTGGGGAATTTCACCTAGAACTGGGAAATGGCACCACCCTTCCCCATTGTGCTCCTGTTTCAAAGGCCTTCGTTGGGTTTTTGTCTGAAAGGATACCAGCAATTCTAGAACCCTGCTGCCTGCTACTCGGGCATTATCAGGTGGGTTGTGAAGGAAAAGATGCTTCCTTTGGTGTCATTCTTGACAGAGAACGCTGCCTGTCAACCAAAAGCAGTATTTGTTTTAGACCTCTCCACTTCCTCTTAGAACCAGTAGAGCAGCCTTCTCCAACCTGGATGTCTGAAGATGTGATATATTACAACTCCAATTAGCTTAGGCAGAACAGGGCCAATGATCAGGGGAATGGGAGGTATACACCAAAACAGGGAGATATACTCCAAAATAGAGAGACCCAGTCAGGTTTGGAAAGCCTGAGCAGTACTGGACAACATAACTCAGGCTGGAGAAGGATGAGTGGTACTGGACAGCAGGATTTCAGAGTCCACCTCCTGTAAAATGTTTAAAATATCTGTTTTCTTCCTTTTCCTGCTGTCTTCTTTTGTTCTGAGGTTTCTTTCACTGCTGCAAACAGAGTTCAAAGTACAAAAATAGTTTGCACTCATTGACCTTGGGTGGGGGGAGAGGAGTAAGCTGGAATCTTGCCCTTCCCATTAGGCTCCAGGAAAAGCAAACTGCTACCCCCTCTCTTTGCTTGTCCATTCTTCCTCATTTATAACTCTTGCCATCTTGACCACACTTCGATGTTCCTTGACCATACATACCCCGATTTTCATCTGTGATATGTTAGAAGATATTGGGTTTCAAGGCCTATTGATTTATTTTGTTTACAATGTATAGAAACTTGTATTTCATCCTGTAGTGCTTATATACTATTCAAATAAGTCATGTCCAAAAAATTCCCTCACGCTCAAGAACTTCTCTTGGATATTTAAGAGTCAAACAGTAATTTCATATGGGACCACTCACACACAACAAAAAATAATTTGCAATTATAATAGCTCAGAACTTACACTTGTAGCACAAGAGGGTCAGGAAGAAGCAGGTCTGGATGTGGTCGGAGTGAAAAGTACACAGGTGAAGACAGGGCACTAGCTGTGATCACAGCCAAGGTTGGGCAGTCAGGTACACTGGCATGTCTCAGCTTAATATATGCTTGTTACCTTTTACTGTATCCTGGGTTGAGGTGCCCATCCTCTCCTTGTCCTCCACCACCAACAGATTTTTCCAGGGAGATGGGACAATTCTACTGGGGGAAGAGATCGTACAGTGCTTTCCCCTTCTTTTGTGGGGAAATATGAAGTCTTACCTCTTATTCTTATCTCTTGTATTGACTGAGAGTGCTGAATGCGAGAGAAAATATCCCAGTTTTATCTTCTTTTGCAGAAGACAAAGGATGCCAAAGCTTAGCTGCTTACCTTGTGCAGGATGTACCAAGGTGGAAGCTATGGCCCCAACTCATCACTTTCTGATTTTACTATGTATAGCCGCTTCTACAGGTATTAAGCATTTATTGCATTCTGTCTGTACATCCAAATAATGGTGTTTTGTATAATAATGTATATAATCCATACAGATTTATATCAGTTTTTTTTATTTTACTCTCTCTCTCTCCACACACACACACACACACACACACACACACACAATCATTATATTCATTGTTATGAATCTATTATAATCCCACCACACCCATAAGAGTACCGTCTTAAGCCTGTTTACTCTACAGCTGTTCCTGGCGTTCTTACGCACATAAACCAGCAAAGTGACTGGGATATTATATAGTAAAACTGTAGCTGTGTCCTGCAATTCTGAAGGAAGCAACTTGGAATGAGCAGCCAATGTGACACCTGTTGCCATATTTTCCAGAGATATGTTCTTGAATGAAGCTACCTGATAGGGCAGAGGTGGAAATGCATAGCTTCTTCTGAGTTTCAGCCAGGCTCATTTATCACAGAGGAAAATGCTGAGCAAGTTCCTGGTTTTAATCTTATCTGGCTGGGACACTGCAATTTGAGGCCATGGTTGTCTGGAGTGGGGGTGGGTGGGTATGATTTGTTCCTGACTGTAAATAGAAATAAAATGGAAAGTTAAATCTTTCTGTGTTTTGGAGCTACAAGTCTGTGAAAAGTGTGCATTGGGAAATCATTTAAACCATGCATTCGATATTGTATCTAGATTTCTAAAAATAACCCCTGAGCATTCCTTGTGTTGGAAGTATTCACCTCTCTTTTTGCAGTATGTGTTCTCTGCAGACTGGTAATCATCTAACATAGAAAAGCATATTAATACAATGAAAAGTAGGCTTTCCCAGCCCAATGGTTCCAGTGGTAGAATCTGAAAGGTACTTAGATACTGAGCAAGCATAGCATAGTGGTTTAAAGAGTTGGGCAAGGACTTAGGGAGACCATGGGTTGAATCCTTGCTCAGCCATGGAAACCCATTAGGTTACTTTGGGAAAGTCACACTCTTACAGAAAGGCAATGACAAACTTACTCTAAATAAATGTTGCCAAGGAAACCCTATGATAGAGTTAATTTGGAGTCAGTTTGAAGGCATACAACAACAACACAACTAGTACTCTGATATTGGTTAGGAACAGAAATAGAAGCCTTACCACGCTTCCTCATCTTAGATATATAGCTGTCTTGTCTACATTCTGCGTTCTGGACAGATCATGTAAACTGAGTCAGTTGGTCTGATTTATACAAGTTTTTCAAAGTGCAATAATTGTTCTTTTATCAAAATCTGAATTTTTTTTTGTTACTGTTGTTAATATGTGTAAGTTTAGAGGAGATGCAACATGGTAGGAGAGGTGCAATGGCAAGACTTCCACTGAATCTCAAGATAAGTGAAATCCTTTGTTAGAGCTTATATTACCACAATCAGAGATTTCATTCGTTTAGTAGTGCTTCTAACAGAAAATGTATGTTATCTATTTGCTCTCACTTTTCCTCACATAATATGATTCTAAAAGATAGAACACAGAGATCTGTTCTCTCCATGGGGGATAGCACTCCCATCAAGGTATCACAGAAAAGGTATCATAGGGAAAACTCTGAATCACAAACAAAATCATAGTCTTAGGTAAAATGGAAGTTTAGTATTCAAAATTGTAAAATACTATTTTTAGATATAACATTTGCATCTGCATTTGCAAATAAATCATAGAATCATAGAATCATAGAAATGTAGAGTTGGAAAAGACCACACGGGCCATCCAGTCCAACCCCCTGCCATGCAGGAATACCCTCAAAGCACTCCCGACAGATGGCCATCCAGCCTCTGCTTAAAAACCTCCAAGGAAGGAGACTCCACTACACTCCTAGGCAGCATATTCCACTGCCGGACAGCCCTGACCGTCAGGAAGTTCTTCCTGAGGTTCAGATGGAATCTCCTTTCCTGCAGCTTGAATCCATTGGTCCTTGTCCTGGTCTCTGGAGCAGCAGAAAACAAGCCCTCTCCCTCCTCTACATGGCATCCCTTCAAATATTTAAACATAGCTATCATGTCCCCTCTTAACCTTCTCTTCTAAAGGGGAAGTCATGATTAGCTTTACAAAAGGAAATCTTGAATAGTCTGAATTGTGTAGGTATTTGATAAGAGAAGAAGTTAAATTACCTGTCCTCTTTCGGACTGAATCAGAAGTCTGACCTGAGTCTGAAATGTGTACACAATTTGGCATACATTTTTGGTGGTGAGGAAAGCTTCGTGACTCACGATCCACCTGGCTGCCTAGATTCTGGGTGACCTTGCGAAGACTTAAAGGGTTTCCTTTCCTTTGCATAGATTCCTATAGGCCTGAGTGGCAATTCAAGGATGGCTTGGCATCAAAATACCTTAAGGAGGAACTCACTCCAAGCCAACCTGATTGTGCCCATATGATCTGTTGTTGCCATTATTCTGTGTATATTTTTCAGGAGAGATACATTGTGTGGCAATAATTTAAGAACATTTTTTTCCAGTGGCAGCTGAATTAAATTCTTACAGGTTTCTTGGAACTGTGTCAGACTGAAAAATATATTTGGCATCTCATTAAAATCTTATTTCCCAGGCCTCTGCCTACTATACCCTGCTAACTTAGAACTGTTAGTGGTAAGGAAGGTACAATGAGATATAGCTGTAGCAAGCTGGATTCTCATTGTAGCCTGTGCGATGAGTGAAATAAGAATGGGTGAATTGATCAAATACTGGGCTGCAAGGTCTTCCTGTTCCATTCTGTTCTGGTCATACAGAGCTCTTCATACTGCAGGTAGTGCCTTCCTCTAGACTGAAACTCCAGATAGAGTATACTCCACTGAAAATTTACACTGAGATTCCTTGAAATGCAACATATTTGCATTGTTATTTCTGTTTGTGGAGTCACCTCTTGCCACTGCAATAATCTCACTGTCCCCTTTCTCACCACAGTATCTCAGTAGTAGTCCTCCTAACAGAAAATGTATGAATTTAGGCTGTTGTTTCAACAGTTCCATGAATACGTGAAGGTACCCAGACACAAAGGGCCAGCATGGTATAGTGGTTTGAGTGCCAGACTAAGACTCTGGGAGATCGGCGTTTGAATCCCCACTTGGCCGTGGAGTCACACTCTCTCAGTAAGAAGGCAACAGCAAATTTTCTCTGAAGAAATTTTGCCAAGAAAACCCCATGATAGGTTTGTCTTAGGGCTGCCATGAATTGGGAACAACTTGACAGGAAGCAACAACTTATATACACACTGTAGACTAAAAAACAACAAAACTTGTTAGCATTAGCAATTTTTTATTTTCCTTTTTTGTTGCATAGGAAATGCAGTACTTGCTTCCAGTAATTGTATTGTAATGTGAGAGGGTGGTAGCACTAATGGTTGAATACAAGTGTTAAACTAATCCACACCAGCTCAAAAAACCTGCAGAGATTTAGTTTAAAAAAAAAATGGATGCCCACAGTGATTCTCAACCAATTGCAAATTTTTACAGAACACAGTAAAACTAAAATGGTAACTATGAGAGTCAATACAAGGATACTAGAGGCACAAGGGACCCGATTCATAAAAAAGTGGAGACACAGGGGTATTAACACAGGGGTTAAGTGATTTTGCAGCAGATCTTTCACATATGTATTGGAAGTGCTTTTTTTGCACCAAATTGAAAAATGAAACCAAGGTTATCTGTTAGAACTGAGCAAGTGAGCCGGTGAATCCCTAATTGTGCAAAGAAGCCAACAGCAGGTATATTGTGGACATTCCCACAAATGCATTTTGCAATCCTGCAAAATAACTGCAAAACTAGTTTCCTACCTTCTTACAGCAGCAACAAATGTGGAGGTACAGGTGAGAGACTGTCCACGCAGCCACACTGTTCTGTTAAATATTTGTGCTCTCTACGACCACACTGAGATGGAATGATTCTTCTACACTAAATTTGCCAAACTTCTCCCTCCCCAGGTTTTACACATATGCTCTTCTTCTCATCTAGGCTATCACTACACTAGATTTCTCCTGTTCTTTCTGAGACAAAAAAAATAATTCACTGATTTGTGGCTTGCCACTCAATGCAAGACTGAGTAAGGAACTATCTAGTGAAATACTTACTTGTAAATGTTTTCTGTCACAATGCTTTGCACTAGGGAAGGTCATGACAAGAAGTGTAAATCCCCTGTACAAAATCTAGTGGATCTTACTGTGGCTAAAAGAATTATATTCTGCTTAGCAAGACATTAAAACTCTTATATCTGTGCAGAGTCCAGAGTAAGGAAGCTTCTGGCAAATTAGTATTACCTAGGAATTTCTCCCCTTCATATCAAGTGATGTCCATACTGAAGTTGTGACTGCCAAGCTTTGTTCTGCCTCCTTGTTGTGTGTGGGCAGAGATGAAAATCAGGTGAAATCTTGGTAATAACAATGTGCTGGAGTTATATTTACCTTAGAAAAGGAAAAGTTCCCAAATTTTGATTAAAAAATATACACCAAAGTCCTATGTTAATGCCTAGTGACCATTCATGAATCGGGCCCAAAGTATATACAGAGTTTTGAAGGAAAAAATGCAACAGTGCATGAAACTAAATAGCCATATGAGGTTGGGTTTTAAAAGGTTCTTAGAAAGTTTGCTTTTAATATAAGGAGGTCTGGTGTGAAGAAGGGCCAAGCATGGGTACCTGGTTTGAATACTGTCCATTAAGAAACCACTTTCAAGGTCAGTTCCAAGTTTGAGAATTGTTCCTTACTTTGAAACTTGATGTCTTGTTTTCTTCTGAGATTGAGCTCTTAAGAGTTCTTATGGATGCTTGAAGCAAAGCAAAACAAAACAAAACAAAAAAACACCAGGCAAGGATTTTTTTTTTGATTTCAAACCCCATGCCTGCCCTAAAGAATAAAGAATGCCCCCCACAAATAATACTGAATTTTAAGTTAAATGTATATCTCCAAAATACTGAAAACACCCAAAATCAAGAAAAATAAAACAGAAGTTGTGTTCTCAGTGAAATATCTTTAAACCTATCTGACAAGAACCAAGTCAGGAAAAAAAAAGACTAACATAACTTTGAGTAATATTCATACAGCTCACTAAGCATTATGGAATAGCATGCATTAATATTGTACGGTTATTTTACATCACCTATATCAGAAGGTTCTGACAGACAGCGAAGGCTACTGGTGTAGAAAAATCTTACTTCAGAAGAGCAATATAATACAGATTTCACAGGCACTACATTTTTAATATATCAGGTATTATGCTGGTTTTCTTATATTTTCTTTCTGTCCTAAAGCTGGCATTTATAATAATGACCAAAAAGGCAAGGATTGAAGTAAACAGAAACTAGATACCAAAGTTGATATATTTCTTTCTTTTTTTCAGATTTATATTAGTGCATAGTTCTCATGCAGATAAACACTGCTATGCATTTACATTGTTGGAAAGCAGAGTGAATTGAGCCCAAGTTGTCACATTTTTGTAAATCATTTTGCCAGCCTGTAATAGCACCATGTAATGGATTTGCATTAAACATTAAATTGATTTCAGAACTGGTGACACAGTATTCACTACAGTTAAGTGCTATGGAATAGCTTCAATGTTACCTGCTATATATCAAAGCAATTTTCATCCCACTGCTTTTTTATTGGAAAAAATAAAAGGAAAATGTACTCGATACTAATTAGACTATTGCACAGCCTTGGACTTGATGGTGGCATAGCCGGGTTTTACTGTCGAACAGTAATACATGCATTGACTTCAAGACAAAATTGGCTTTGTAAGCTTGATTTAATGGAAACCTTGCCTGGTAGGCAGAGTTCACTTCATGAGATCTCCCCCAATAGATCTCATGAAAGATGTGTTTCTTTTAGGTGCCATTGAAGCTCTCCTTCCATTTTCATGCCAGTTGTCGTTTGCAATGTTTGTTCTATGGAGGCCTTCTACCAAAGTAAAATAAAGTTTTTAAAAAAGATATTTCCAGAGACACAATGCAAAGTATAATATTAAGTGACATTCTTTAAAAAAAACACAAGGGGGAAAAAGCAGTTTTATGTTATGTATCTGGGGTTTTTGGTGTGTGTGTGTGTGTACGGTAAATGTTAACACTGTTACTACAAAGCTGCAAAGTATAGAGAACAAAAAGCATATAGTGAAAGAAACCTAGGTAGAGGGATTTTGCATATTCCTGTGGGCTGACTGAATACTGTGGAGCTAAAAAAGGTTCTATTCCATTACTCTTCAACTTTATAAAGAGAAGGAGGAGAGTTCATAATACAGACAAGGTATATTCATTGGTGATATTGGCTTATTTTAAAAAATAGATATAAGATGAATAATTACAATATTGCAGGGGTGTGCAGAATAACAAGAAGCTAGAGTCCTATTTTGAAAAGGGGTCAGGATAATAATAAAAACGTTTCTGGTCATGTCAGTCCAAACGGGGTACTGTTTTTATTTTTGTGTGGGAAAGAAGAAGGGAGCAGAAGTCAGTCTTGTGCGTTAGTTGGTTTTCAAAGAAAAGATCAGAAAGAAAACTTGTTTGCACAAAGGATGAAAAGCAATTTTGAAATGGGCAGTGTGCATGTGAATCTGATTTCTAAGTGTGACTCAGGATTATTTCTCTATTGTAGACTGTACACCCCATGCAGTTGTCTCCCCTCAGATCTCCATTCTCTGCTCTACTTGGAGGAATAAAACTCTGTTTGTTCTCCACACCTGAACAGATCTGAACTGCTGTGTTTCTGCATGATAATAAGATGAACCAAGATTTAATTTAGTGTCTTTAATACTTTACAACCCCTGTTGGTAAACACCCTTGACCGCCTACCTAACATTTAAAGCCTTTAAAACAATTCGTTTTATGCAATTCCGATCAGAATTCCCTAACTTTACCATCTTCAAACTTAATATGATAAAACACCTTCAAAAATACAGCATATCTGTAATGTCCATTTACAATGGTTCTTCAGTAGCCTATACTTCTCAAGCATAGGAATATGCTATACTATTGAGAGAAGAAAAAAAAAATAACTGTATTTAAATACATACAAAAAGGAAACAGGAAAGTTTTAAACTTAAATCCAGTTCCCAAAGGAAAAAAAAAAAAGCAATTCTATGAATGCTGCCTTTATAACAAACAATCAGAAATTCCACTAAGCTAATTTGACAGAAATTTTTCCTCATTTAAACAACATTACAAAAGTCCTGCATTATAAAATAGGGTAGAATAAATCAGTGTAATCAATAAAACTATACAACATACAAATTACATCGCTTCTGAGTGGGCAGCTTTGATTCTCTCTCTTTGCGGCCATGACTACGACATGCTCACTAAAAACAACTATCTGCCCAAACTATTGCTTAGTTGCTTTGTTTTTTCTTTTTTAAAAAAAGGGTGCAATTTTGTTGTATATACAACCAATTCACTGGTAATACCTTGGCTTATGGCAAGGTTCTGACAAAATGTTTGTCTAGGCTTTTTTTTCCCTTCACTGTGAAGCACTGAAAGCTGCTAATTTTTTTTATTTTTTTTATTATTTTTTTTTTAGTGCACATATGTCTTAATAAGGTAATGCCCTGCTAAGTGCTATAGGGAAGGCAAAAGATGCTGGCTAGTGGATGTGATACCATAATACTAACAATCACACAATACAACAGAACAAATGACTACTCAACCACTTATTTGACATATATGAAAATCCAAAACATTTTTTTCTTTAAATAGAGAATAACCAGTAAACAATTTTCAGAACTTGGAAGTTTAAAAACGTGCATATAAAAATGGGCATTATATACTTTTTATTGAATGTGGATTGATTGCAATCTGCTAATAAAAATGGGTGTGGGATCTGAAGAAAAAGGGATTTTTTTTAAGGCTTGCTTGTGAAAGGAACAGTTGTAAAACAAAAATTGCTTGAAGCAGGGTTCAGCTTAGTGCTTCACAGTTTGACTGCTTCTCTAAGAAGAGCCCTTCCTGCGTGTGCATTCAAAAAATCACAACAACAACAAAAAAAAGTACAAAGACAAACACCTAAAACACACTGCGTCAATTGCAGCACCGACTTTGGTCAAATAAAAAAAAAAAGTCAAAGAAAAATTAAGAATTGCTAAGCTTTTCTTCTACATGATATAAGCAGGTATTGCATATTTTCATATATCTGGGAAAAAAACAAAACAAAACAAAAGGAAGACTCCAAATAAAATGTAAAATGCAGCAACATCAAAAATACTGATAATCTAGCATCTACAGATCTCAGAATAGCACTGCCACTGACCGTACAGGACAAGAAAACACTACCCCTATCTGTGGAACGACTAACATTCTACTCAGTTCTAAGATGCTGAAACTGACAATGGCTGACATAAAAGTCACATTTACAAAAAAGTGTCTCCAAATGCTTGACTAGGGAAAAAAACCCCTTTCAATATAGGAACATGTGCAACAATTCCACAAATAATCGCTATCCAGGGCAAGGCACATTGATATGGAATTTTTTTTTTTTGTTTCGTGCAAATCAAGAAAACAAAACAAAAAAAAATTAGTTTTAGGGAAAAGATGAGGAGCAAAGTGTCTTCCCAAGAAATTCAGTTTACTTGATTGTATAGGACAGTAGTAGAAACCCTTCTGAAGGGCTGAACAAACATAGTTTAAAGGCAAGTGCCTGGATTAGGGATTACAATATTGTGTCTTAATGCACTCTACTTTACCCTACATTAACTATATAAAAATTAGTTACTAACACTAGAACATGCAGAGACTTTCTCTGATTAGCTAGACTTGCCAACCAGAACGTATATATATGTATAATATAGGAAACCTTCTTAAAGTTGCATGGGAAGCAAAGGGGTGCTCCGCTGTCTGATAGAAAAAAAAAATCTCTTGCATTTTTTTGCTGTTTTTTTTCCTTTTCCTTTTTTTCTTTTTTGTACATAAGATACAGGACATTTGGGGTCCAAACTCTTCTTATTTTTATTTTTTTTAAGCAAGTGTCCTTGCCTTGAACTGGCACATGATGTATAATCAGTATTTTGCTTCTGTATTGCTGCTTTTGCAGTCTCAGAAAAACAAAAAGGCCAGTTCAGGGACACAAAGGTGTTCTACTTTCTGGACAGCTCTCTCCTATTATCTCAAGGGCCACGATCCAATCCAGGGTGAGGAATGCTTAAAGCCATTTGTTTCAAAAGGCTTAAGCACACCTACTTCCGTGTTGGGTTGTGTCCAAGGTATTCTGAGAAGTGATATACCCTATATTGCCGGAAACACATATGATTTGTCAGAATTGGCATAATTTATTATAGTGACTTTTAGCTTATAAAATTAACAGATATTATGATTTAATTTTAATTATGTGCTTTGATAACAGAAAATGATTAATTAGCATTTAATGTAGATAACATATTGTGGTAAAAGCACCATTAAATTGTTTTTTTAATTTCCTTCAGTTTTAAAGGGATACAAGTTTAACAATAAAAAACATAAAAAGCAAAAATAGCTCCCCCTTTTTTTTCTTGCAAGGCTGTTTTTTACCCCAATAATTTAGAGTCCTGGGGTGATAGGACTTGGAAAACAAAAATAGAATTTTCAACAATCTCTATCTTACAAAGATATTTAGCTATCCAATGAAATTGCACTTTTCTCAATTCAAAATTCGATTGTTTTGATTGACTTCTGTCAGTTTCTATCAAAACAGACCAACTTCCCCATCTCCATGTGAATTTTATGTCATTGTTGAAAATCGTCAAAAATGCTTTATGTTAAGTGCAGCATCTAAACGCTCTTTTTTTTCTATTTCACGTGAACAGCAGTAGGTTGATCTTTCATATTTCTCTGCAACTTGGGTGGAAATCAACCTGTTGATAATGTTCTTATGATTTGTGTCACATATCTAACTAACTGCTGACTGCAAAATTTAAAAAAATCTGATATGTTACAGAAAAAAAAAAAACCCAAGCCCCCAAGTCTGTCCTGTAAATTCTGTATTGCAGAATTCAGCTACTACAAAAAGTTATCTTTTCAAGTGTGTTCCTTGTGATTTCTCAAGAAGTCTCACACCTGTATGGGGAAAAAATCAGTGAAAATACTGTAAAACAGTTAGGTGCTGTATGGAAAGTGTTATAACAGCAAGTCAGTAAGCAGCCAGAAGGCTAGCTCTACTACCCAGTGTCCCTAATGCTTACACTACCAATTGAACACTTCAGAAAGTATGAAGCCCAAACATTTCCAGCACCATATGAGAAATTACATCGGTCACTAAGGTGTTCTTTAAAAAAAAAATCCCCCTCCTCCCTATGCCCCCAAACAATGTTATGGTCTTGGTTGATCAACCATAACGTTTGCCATTTTCGAATATAAGCAGTTGTTTGCTATCAGTATCTGTTCATCTTCCCTTCCACAGAGGTGAAGTAACTGCACTGCATTGCGGCTGCTTCCACGTTACAGAGTTGGGAAGGGGTCAGGTGGTCGGTCTGGTGGATGGTGGGAAGCTGTGAGTTTTATCCCAGGTACCAGGACTGCAAAGAAGAAAGAAAAAGAGACAGGAAGGAACATTTAGTACATGTGGCAATTATGGCTGTACCCCTATGGCAACATTATAGCAATCTGATACCACTTTAAGTGCCATGGATCCATACTATGGAATCCTGGGATTTGTAGTTTGGTGAGGTGCCCTCCCCTGAACTACACTACTTGGAGCTCTCAAACAGAGAAATCTGAGTACCCCACCCACAACCAATCTACAAATCCCAGGAGGCAGCCATGGCATTTGAAGTGATAGCACCATATTGTACTTGTGCAGTATGGAAACAATTTAAAACAGACACTCAGAGCTTGGAAAAGTTAGTGTCCTTCTGACTATAAACTCCCCAAATCCCTCACTAGCATGCTCTGTAGTTGGGGAGGATTCTAGGAGTTTTAGTCAAAAAAGTATCTTTTCCAACCTATGCAAATCTTCTCACGTATATGTGAAAGTGAAAGAAATCTGGTTATGTATTAGTTACATTTCTATCTCATCTTTCCTCCAATGAATTTATGGTGGGAAACAGCACCTTCCTTCATTTTATATTCCCAAGAACTCTGTGAAGTCCGTGCTGAACGTATTTTGAGATTAGCATCCAGTACCTTGGATAGCTCCTTTCAAAACTGAAGCCTGAAGCAGATTTACTTCCCAGTGACAGGGAAGCAATGCCCACCAGTGATCTGAACATAAGCCATTTCTGCACTAGACTTTTATAGCACTATGATTCCACTTGAAACATCTTATGGAATCCTGGGGTTTGCAGTTTTGGGAGGGGCGGGAAGCCCCTTCCGAAACTGCAAACCCCAGGATTCCATAGGATGTTTCAAGTGGAATCATAGCGCTATAAAAGTCTAGTGTGGAAATGGCCATAGTCTGATTTTCCTGAATGCTTTATGAAGACTTGGAAAAGGATGCACATTTTGTTTTTAACCTTACATCAGTAAATCTTTCCTGCTTTCTTAAAATTTCCACAAAATTTCGACTGCTAAAGTGGTAAAAGGCAAAGATCTGGTCCAAGTGTTAAAGCTGTCACATCAAGGCTGCCTAGATAGCCTCTATGCGGTTGTTCTATACTATAGTTGTACATTCTAGACCACCAACATCGTACTAGATGTTTCTTTGTCAATACAATAGTTCACTAGTTCTTCCCACTCTGATGGGAAATAAGTGCAGTGATCACTGGCAGAGGGGGAGCTATCCCACGCAGCCCTTCTCACCTGCACTTTCTATGCATGAGGCAGAGTATTCATATATTCATATGAACTGTCCTACTAGCTAGAATACATCAGGTTAGTCTCAAATCAAGAAGCACTTTTGTACTGAAAGTGCTGATTGGTCTCCGACGAAATCAATGCTTGCATGCGTATCCTCTTGGTGACATACACTAGCATAACTAGAGGTTACACCAGAGCATTTTTTTAGGGGGGCGTTGTAGAGGGAGGTACACTGTACTTCCTTATGCGATACCCCTTGTCTTGGTGTACAACTGAAGCTGAAGAGTCTCCCCAGTGCAACCCTGCTCCCCAGCCACTAAGTGGCTGAGGAGGTGTGCTTTGGTGAGCTCCCACTGCCCATGTTCATCCAGAGAAGGAGTAGGTGTACACTGTGTGAGCCGTGCCATTATGCTCCCTAATTGCTGTTGTACATCTGGGGAAGAATTGGAAGTAGCAAACAGCCTCTCCCACATCTTGGTCCAGTCTTGCAACCTTCCATGAAATTAAGTCATGCATGAAATCTGATGCAATGGCTGCAGATATCTATCAGGATATTCTCAGGTTCACCTCTGATAGAAGTGAATTCTTTTATTCCCCAAAAGTTTAGAATACATTTCATTCCCAGTGGGTTCAGAATAAGGTCTGCTGGTATATCTCAGAAACCAAGAAGGCACTGTATCCATCAATATGGCAGCAGCTTGCAGAATCAATTGTGTACCTAAAAGAGACCCCAATGATGAAAAGATGAAAACAGCTTGGGGAACTTATATTTTTAAAATTACAAGTCTGAGGAGAAAACCATGGCTGGAGATTCTGGGGATTGTAGTTCAAATATTTGATTCTCCTAGTATAAAATGCCTCAGACAAGGCCTCATTGCTTTGCCATGAATGATCAGACACAGTGATAAACACCATTAAAAAACCCCCACATTGACAATATCTTTATATCAACTTTCAAATATCAGGTTTCAAATAGCTCCCTTGTTATACAAAGGCTGCCAAAATTCTAATATATGGATAGCATGTTTGCCATTTACACTTTAATTTATTGATTTGCTTTGCCATTAAAAAAAGTTTATTGATTTGATATCCCCTCCTTTAGCCCAGACTTCAGAGAAAAGTTGGTTTCTGATTAAACAGTTTCCAACAAAAACACAATAAATTATACATAGTAACATATAAGTTAAATTAATTATACTATTAAAATGCCAATCAAAAAAATTAAAAATACTGCATAAATGATAAATTAGCAGTAAAATATTAAAAGGTTCAACACCTCTGCCAATTACATCTCCAACAGTAACACACAGGCCTTCTGTAGACAGCTTTTGAAGGCCAGCATGCATAGGAAGGTCTCTCAAGGGTATGACTGAAGGATCTTCATAAAATCACTAATGAATGTTAGTGAAATCCCAACATCTGAAGAATGGTTCTTCAAGCTTCTTGATATGTACCAAATGGATATGCTAACTATGCTAATGCAAAATCGAAGTACAGACATGGTGAATCAAGAATGGAATGCTCTAAAAAGTGTATAAAAAGAGAGATGGGAAGAAATATCTCTTTTAGAACTGTAAATCGAAAATAGAGTTGTAAATTCATTTTATATATTATGTTATCTTTTCTTTTCAAAATCTTATTTCTCTCACATTATTTCTTTCTCCTTTTCCATTTTCTTTTCCTTCTTTTTTTTTCTCTTCCCTTTCCTTCCTCTTTTTTCCCCTTTTTATTCTTTTCCCCTCTTTTTTTTACTTCTTATAGTGCTTATATTTGTATCTCTCTTGTATTCCTTCCTTTTTCTTTTTTCCTTTTTTTGTTAAATCTAAGTTTAATTAGATTCTTATATTAGATTTTCATCACAATACTCTAGGATAAGAAATAATGAATATATAGATTAGGTCTTGGTTGGGGTATAATAATTGTTAGGGTAAAATAACGATTGTTCTTCTAGGTTATATTAGTTATAGACAAACTCAAAATGATCTAATTATTGATCTATTTCATTTATACCTTTTTTGGGGGTATAACTGAGTATTGAATAATACTGTAATGCTGGATTCATACTGTTGGTTGATATTTCTCATGGAATGTACAGCAACATATATATATGGATCTACTGTATACTGATTTATATTTATTGTGCTGATTTGTAATGACAGTTGAACTTAATAAATAAACATATCACCGCCCCCCCCCAAAAAAAGTAAATAACTATAAGCTTGGGGAAATGCCTGCGCTGGTAGGGTGACATGACATTTACTACTTTAACGAATCATTGATATAAGCACCAAAATTTGTATTACCAGGCATTAAACCTATAACCAACTTAGATGTTATAGTTTCAACAACTTTTGGGAAAGTTGCTGTGTTGCCTGCTTTTCTTAAAATAAACATGTTTTGAAGCTCTGAAAAAAAAAATCACTAACAAATGTAATGTATTTGTATTGTTAGTCAATTTACAAAATACAATGATCTAAGCAGTGTACAAGACTGGATTTAAAATAAAACAGATAAAAATAGAATTGATAATAAAATATACTTTTAGATGCCAGCCCAAGTTGTTTTAACTCCTGGAGGCAGGACAAAGTATGTGGAACCTCTAGGTGCCAGCAGCATGTGTACTTAGTGGAAGCTGGCATTGGTGTGGAGATGCAGGACTGTTTCTTCAGTCCACATGCTTTTTTCCCTACCTCTTCCCCTGGGAATGGATGTAACATCTAAACAAAAATCTAGACCATGCTGTTTATTATTTGATCATTTTTTTGTTAAGGCTGATATTTACTATTGCACTTATGATTCCATAACCTAAAGTTATGGATCTGTAATTGGTCTTGATTTAGTAAAATGACTAGTTTTACAAAACACCCTAGTCCACCTTAAGAGCCAGCCACTTTTGAAGGATATTGGTTCAGCATCAGTTCAGGGAACAAGTAGGATGTCAGCAAGCGAGCCTACAAAAAAACGGAAGTAGGACCCCGTCGCAGGCTTGCTCTCTGGTGGGAGGAGAAGCAGGAGCTTGAAATGTCATCCTCTTTGTGCCCCAGAAACTGAATGGACAACTTTTCACTGAGAGCTGGCTCTTAAGGTGGGCCAGTGGGGATCAGACCAGGATATGCTTTCTCAATTGGAGAGGATTCTATGATTCCAGCACACATTAGTATGTTCTCAGTCCTTTAAGACTTTTGGCTTACAAAGGGCCTTCCCATTTTATTATTACAACATCCCTGTGAGGTGGGTTCTGCTGTGAATTGTCCAAAGTCTAATACCATACCCACAGATACCTCCACTCTCCAGCAATCTAGCTTAGACACATTTTACTTGTAAATAATACTGTCAGTCTTTTCTTCCATTCTTTTTGTTTTCCTTTTGGAACAATGAAGATCATTTATGTCAAAATATAATGCACTTACACTGCAGCATTTTATGATCAACAGTGGTTTACACTGCTCAAAATGGATAATGTTACCTCTTGATAATGATGCCAAATATTGGTGCTTTTTACTGTCCCTATTGTTTTTGATACAAAACACACCAGAACACCTATCGTATTACTTAAATTACAATATTATCAAGGAAAGTTTCCTTTCTGGTTTTAAGGCTGCACGATTTTTGTTTTGGCAATATATCACACAAACCAGTTAAACAAATATTAAGACATATTTGCATTAGAAACGCAGTCAGTTCAGATGTTTAGCTTCATTTTTTGTCCAACTTGTTAATTTGTAGGGCTTCTACAAACAATACAGGCATATGTGTGCACATGTTCATGCATGCACATTTTTGTATGTATATATCATTGTGTGTGTATCTACATCTTTTTCCCATTTTTTCACTGCATAGTTTATAAATCAGATATATTATGTAACACTTATTCAAGACACAACATTGGAAACCTGGGGCCCTATGTTATCTCACTAGATTACTGTAGATTGATACTGGTAAGATAATATCACTGAGTGAAGCAAGAGACATACTCTTATGCTTCCTCTATACAACTGTTTTGAAAATACTGCTATAATTGGTGGAGTGTGTACTAATAATGAACTGATTCTGACAGTGTGTTCTAAATATGTTAACTAAAATAAGGTTTACACATCTCCACAAAATTGAATCTCAAGTTGGTGCTCTAATGGGACATCCTAATACTGTTTGCATCTGCATGGATGATAGGCAAGGACTCCTATTTCAGTGCAAAATATGATATTACTAATGCAGCATAGCAGGTAATGCGGAGCAGCACCAGAGTTTAAAATCCTGGTTCATAGAGCTGATAGCCAGAAGTGAAATGCTTCCCTGGGAGAGAGACCATTTGCTCTGGGTATTAGGCAGATCTGTACTTACCTATCAAGGTGCTGTAAACTGCTAATTCAACATGATTATGCATATGAAAAGACAGTTATTTCAGAAGCCTTAAATAACAGTACTTTTTTGTTTTGTTTTCAGAAAAGGATGTGTTACAAAAGAAATACAAAGATTTGATTCAGCTAACCTGGATGCCAGTATACTCCATGTCACTTAGGGACATGTAGTAAAAAGTTTGAAACTATACGAGTATATGAACTCAGTACATGTTTTGGTAATAGTTAGCACACATTTTGGACACCAGGGGGTGCACTTTTCCATGCCACTTTTTTCTGTCCTACTCACTGCATTATTATTATTTTTTTTTTAAAAAAAATCTGCAGTGGTTCTGCACTTCTCCCAGAAAAGGGGGGGAGGTGAGGAGGAAGTTTCTTTACCCATCTTACTATTCAGTGTGTGCCTTGCAGACAAGGTTACCCCAGAGCAGCTCTGTAATCCTTCACTGAAATAGGCTTTATTGATTGCTCTGGTCTATTGTTCCCTTTTCAAGTCCCCCAAGTTCAAGTTCATCCTGGTGTTACATCATGTCTGGTTGCTATGAGCAACCAGACAGACCCAGACGTGACTATCATTAGCAAGACACACTCTGCTCCCCTCCCACCAACCTTCCAGTGGCTCTGACGTAGCATGCCCCACTGCAAACACATTGAAGTATTTATTCAGCCTAATTTATGACCTACCCAGCCAGCGAGACCCCCACTCCAAAACCCAACGCTGTTGTATATTTAATTAATCAGCCTCTCTCTGGCACTTGGGAAAGTTAGACAAAGGGCTAATTATTGTGTTGTTGCACTCCCCACTCTTTTCTTCTTCTTCTTCTTTTTAATAGTTGGGGGTTTGAGGGGGGAAGAGTTGAATATTTGCATGGGAAAGAAAACTTACAAGGCTCACGCCAGTTGCACCCTCTCCCCATAAACACCTTTCTCCCACTCTCCTGCCCTACTGACATTTTGTGAAATACTTTAGCTGCTTAAGGGAATTAGAAAAAAAAAATCTGATGTGAATGTAACTCCTTCAGAGTTGGTATTCAGTAACACAAATCAACTCATGACATGTTTAAATTTAAATGCTAACCACACACTCTGAGAGTTACTTTAAAGGTTAGTTTTTAATCAATAGAAGTTGCTGACTCTGAAGTTTTCGAGCTGCGCACTGCAGCTCTTGTGCCTTTGTCTAAGCCTTAAGGCTTTCAAACTTTTTTTTCCTTTTCTTTCCTTTTTTTTTTTAAAGATGATTTTAGCAATGATTTGCAGACAGAGTGCTATTGTGTTCTTGGCGAGCAACATGTCAATAAAGGAGTAGAATTACCCTGCACCGGGGGTGTCAATATGACTCCTGCAGGCACCAATCATGCTGGACACAATGGTAAACTGATTTAACCCTTTCCCAATCCAACCACTCTTAGAAATGCTGGTTCACATATATCCAACTGGCTCCAAAGTTCTCTGTTAAAGTGAGATACCCCCAAACAGCCTTTTATAAACATTACAATACTTACAGAGTTCCCGATGCCCCCAACCCTAAACTCCACATACTTACGCACTCACAATCATATTTTTGCAGCAAGAGTCCGTTTACCGGACAGAAGACGTGTGTGTATATGTATATGCATGTATGCATAGATGTGTGTGTATACCTCAGGGGAGCAGAATAACACACACTGATTTTTCTGTGATTATTTTAAGATTCCTCCCTCCAGTTCTACAGAACCCTTTCATTTTCTTTTTTCAGTCAAATCCTCTGGATTCTGCTTAAATGGCAGTCAAACTGTCCTTTTGATGAACTTGCAGAGTTACTACTACAAGACAATTTAAGCTGCAAAATATGTGGCTCATAAATTGCCATTAAGGGAAACAAGTAGCTGCCTCTAGAAGGTGTTTTTTTTTTTTTACATACTAGATATTTGCAACCAGAAAGGGTTTTTGGGGGGTGTGGGAATATTAGTTCATATATTCTGTTCTTAATGATATCTCCTGCAAGAAACTGTGACTGTGTTTACACCTGCTCTTTCTCAGAAATTCTGCAGCATCAGATGCTCTGAGACCACTGCCTGGCCAGCAAGGAGACATTTTGTTCGCTTGCACCCAGGGCTATTACAGTTCCGTATTGTCCTAGAAGGCACTGTCCTTTTTCAGGAGCTCAAGGTGAAACATCAAAAAGAATTCTGCAGTCCACTACAAGATCTTTGCCTTCCTTTCTCCAGTCAAATGAAGAAGTAATCTCATCAGGTTGAAAACTGCTGACTAAGGATTTAATAAAGTGCCTGCAGATGTGTGTCATCTCTAAGGTATTCAACTCATGTAATGCAAAACAGTTCCACATTGAATGTGCTTATAAAATTCCATTTAACCATTGCTGAGCTCTGTTTTAATGTTCTCGAAGGAGTATTATCACACTCCCCCCTCCCTAATTTACAGCACAATGAAAGTTGAGACTCTGTAACGCCAGTATCCTAAAATCCTCACAGTAGTAAGGTTTTATGAACCATAAACAATATCTACTTGACTGAATCCTAAACAGGAAATCTGAAATGGCAATTACATTACTTTGAGAATGTCAATCTATAGCTAATGCTAACTGAAGAAGGAGAGGGGGGAGGCTTAAAAACCTACCCACCTAATTTTGTCTTTGGTACTCAAAGAACTTTTTAAAAAGCATGAACTCTAGAATTCAGAACTTTTTTTAAAAAAACGTCCATCACTACCAGTTCTGATTGTGCTTGTTGTTGTTGTTGTGTGCGCCTTCGAGTTGTTTCTGACTTACACAACCCTAAGGTGAACTTATCATGGGTTTACTTGGCACGGGGTTTGGAGGCTGAGAGAAGTTACTTGTCCAAGGTCACCCAAAGGGTTTCCAGGGCTGAGTGGGGATTCGAACACTGTGTCTCCAGAGTCATATTTCAGCACTCAAACCACTATACCACGCTGACTCTCGATTGCGCTTAGCAGGACTGTTTAGTGAAAAACATCTTGAACATTTTTGTATTTGCCTCCGAAACTTTAAATCTGCAATCCCAAGCCCGCCCAGTCCAAAAGATTTCTATCTCTGCATTCCCCTAAATTATGTCATGTTAGACAAAACAAATAAACGTGGTAACTGTAAGATATAAGAAAGTGTTTTTTTTCAAGCACAAAAGTTAAATAGATCTCTCAAGGGCAAAGTACTGTGGAAGGAGGTTGTTAATGTGGAATCCAGAACTGGGTGTGACGAGTTAGCTTGCTTCTGAAAGCAAAATGGGTTATTTAAGGACATTCATACATTTCAACTGTCCTCTGACAAACTGCATAGATTAGAGTTTAATTAATGACTAAGGTGTTTTATCAATTTACTTTGTATCCTATTCTCCCTCCAAGGGATTTGAACGGCATATATATTATTTACCATTCTTCCTCTGGGATGGAAAGAATAATTGAAAATATTCAGATTGATGTTTGAAAAAATTGTTTCTCTAATGTTTGAAAACCCTGATGACAAGAATCCTGGACAGATGAGATGTGATTTACTCTTTAGAAAACTGCATGGAGGGGTTTCCTTTTTGTCCCCAAGGGGCTGATACAGGATATTCTGAGGAAGATTTGTGCACATGTAGGGGGTAGTTCTGAGGGAGAGTAGAACATTCAGCAGAATGCTGAAAGATTGTGGGCATAAAATGCACTAACTAGAGAAGAGGATAAGAAATAACCTCAACCCAGCAGCCATCCATCCAGAGCCTGGGGGTCCAGACTGTGGCAGTCTGAGTTCAGAATGTATGTCATTCCAGTCCATGGTTTCTACAGGAGAAATTGAGCTGAGATCTATGGAGATTTAGTTTATCCAGCCTGCTCTGATTCTTCTCTTGTTTAGTTATCTTAGAGTGTTCACACTTTATAGACAACACTGATATAGCCATACAACAGTCCAAAAATGAACTTTCTTAAGTTCTAAGGATGCAGAAGCATCCTACATTTTGATCTGAACAACCCTCTATGTTCTCCCAAGTCCAAGATTTTCTCTGGTCTTGCTCTTAGCTGGTCATTGCCTCTTCTAGGTAATTTGGTGAGTGGGGATATTGTTGTTCGTATGTGGTAGAGATTTTGTGGGTATTCCACTCCTGCTTGGAAGTTTGTGAGGAAGGCTGAGCACAGGATTGTGCTACTCTGGAACTAAGCTTCCCCTTTCTCAGTCCCAAAGAACAAGAACTTACCTTTAGTTCTGTTGAAGGACAAAGCTGCAGAGGCCAGAAATGGACCATTTTCTTGGTAGTAGAAATTACAATATTAGACTCAATATGCCTCACCCCTCCCACTCTTATTACTTTCATCAGACTCAAGAAAAATTCTTGACCTTGATCCCAAGGTAAATTTTTGAGCAAAGGAAACTGTTCAGGTCAAAGTGCAAAATGTTTACAGATCTACAGTATCAAGAACAATTACTTTTTTGGACGACAACTCCCACTATCCTGATGCTTGGAGGATTCCAACACAGTAAAGCCACATGTAGTTATGTAAGAAGTTTAATTTTCTCAGAGATTGCATAAGAATGGTATTCTATTCAGTGCTACACAAGCCTTGTTACCCTATAAACTGTTGCACAAGTGGTTGCACTATCTTAGAAGTTCCTTAGTTTTGTGTGGGGAGCTGGATAGCTGTTGTGCAACAAAGGAATGCAGGGCCATGCTGCCTGTTATACGCTTTGCTGCACAATGCTATAACCCAGTGTAGCTATATTGACACAATTTTATGCTATTCAACTGGTGAACATGAAAGAGAGTAAAGGAGGGTACAGGGAGAAAAAATGGAATTAGAACCTTTAAGACTGGGGTGTTTTTCTTTTCAATTTTTGCATGTGCTTTCATCAGTATAAATCCACTTCTTCGGATCTCAGCCTCTCAAAGCTCCAGCCTCTACACTGTAGTTCAAAAAAGTATTTCCCAGCTCTGCTTTCAGCATGTAGCCACCAGACTGCTGTACTGTCCTGACTAAGGTGGTATTTGGGTTCACTTTGCTCCTTCTTGATTTGAATGAGTTGACAAACAGGTGAATTTTTAAATTAAAAAAGCATAAAAGCAAGCAGTTTACATATACTACTCTGATATATAGCACTGATTCCTAACACATCAGCACATTTTTTTTTATCACAGCTATACAAATATATAAAAACATATGAAAGACAAAGCATCCTTAGCAAAAACAGTTCACTAGGCATGTAATTCTTTGCTAATTTCATTCTCAAAAAAGCAACAAGTAATTATAGTGATTTTCTTCCCACTGTGAGAAAGTACTGGAAAACAACACAGTTTTTGAAGGCTATTCAGAGTTTAGACTTACTCTGTGCAAAATTTGCATGTGGCATATTTTTGCACAGAAAACAGCATTTATGCACAAAAAACCCCCATGAAACTGAAAATGCTGTTTCCTATGCAGAAAATGCTGTTATTTAGCACAAAATCACGCATGAATTTTTTCATACAAGGAATATCTTTTTCTGTGCAGGAAAAAACATACGCTATTCATGAAATAACATCTCTGTGCAGAAAATGCTGTACTCGGGGCCTTATTGTGTGTGAACCAATGTGCAATTTGTATATAGAATAAATCCCAAACTGGGGAGACTCTTATCAGTCAAGGATTCTCCTTTCAGAGTTTTGCAGTGCCTAAGAAACATGTTTTTTTTAACATTTTCCAAATATTTTCAAAGGTTTTTTTCCATCTGTATAAGGCACTACTGTGACAATGACAGTTGCATGATAATTCTCTTGCACAGATCATTGAGGCATAAAAGGTTTCCCTTGGAATAGTTTCCCGACTTAGAGATGAAAACAACAAAGAATAACTTCATGAAGAAAACAACAGTTCTTTAATCATGAAAGAAGACAATAGGTAGGAAATTTGTTCATTTTTACCCCAACCTTATCATAAATATTTGTTGCATTCCTTAACATAATTGCTACTGTTTAGGTCCAACCCCCACACACATTTGCAATTTGCAAAATGCAAGACTGACACTTAAAGTTAGTACTGTGTAAAGATGAAGGCTTTCACGGCCAGAATCTATAGGTTGTTGTGGGTTTTCCGGGCTTTGAGGCCGTGTTCTATTAGTATTTTCTCCTGATGTTTTGCCTGCATCTGTGGCTGGCATCTTCAGAGGATCTTCAGATCTTCAGATGCCACAGATGCAGGTGAAACATCAGGAGGAAATACTAATAGAACACGGCCTCAAAGCCCAGAAAACCCACAACAACCTACAGCTAGATGACCCAAGATTTACAGGAAAACAAGGATATATTATTACTACTTCAAAGGAATGCTGCAATGATTCACATTTCCATGATGGAACCATGTTTTGATATTTAGTGGATACCTTATAGCAAGTAAATAAATCTATAGATGAGTCACAGTTTGGAAACATTCTGTGACATTGGCACATGGGGAAACCTTGAATACGGAACCTCGGCAAAGTCCTCCCTACAGAGCTTGAGTGACCTCATTTCATTCTGCTGGGGACTGCTTTACCCATAAACAGCCTTCAGAGTTAAGCACACCAAGAACCTAAGTATGGACAGGTCTATTCCAGTGAAAATGACTGGAACAACTGTGCATTTATTCAGCTGTTTGGAATGTGCTAAATGCTTTGCTTATCTATTAAATTATATCATTTACTATTATAAGATATAGTACTCTTATTATCTCTGCATCACAGTTGGGGAGTCAAGCCTGTGACATGATGGTTACATAAGGCTACTTTTTGAGTCTATGGTTTAATAGCATTTGAGCTGAGCTCGGAAAGCTGCTTTCAAAAAAGTAATTGAAGATAAGAGTTCCAGAGGCCCAAATTCAGTTACCACTATAGTTACAATTCTAAAAAAATTACTGTTTGCATTCCTGTTTTTCAAAAGTTATGAAATAGTTTTATTTACTAAAAAGCCCACAACCTGAATGCTTAAGACACTCATCTGTAGACCAAAACAGAGGTTCTTTCTGCACAATTTTGTCACTGCCTCAACAGCCACATGAAACCATGAGAGTTGCAGGTGGATTAATGTTGCCCCCATTAAGTTACAGTTGCAAAGTTATATAGTCATACCTCTATTATTGAAAATTAAATACTAGTAATTCATTCTAAGTAAATATAGAGCTGTAAACAATTTAAAAAAGGGAAATTTTAATTTGCCTTTGAATTTTCCATATTTTGTTGTTTTACAATCTGGAACTGAATTATGAATAATGGAATTAATTGGCATTGTTTCCACTGGTACTAATAGTGAAAAATATTTTTATTGTGGTATGGTTAAGTAAACAAAAACTAGCACTTGCTGCTTGCATAAATATTCCCTTGCCCTGCAATCAGTACTTGCTAAAAGCACCTTTCACAGAAGTTACAGCTGTGAATCTTGGGTAAGTCTTTACCAGTTTTGTGCATCTGGATCCTGCCATTTCCTTCTTTTTTCTTGGCAAAATTGCTTCAGGTCTGTTAGGTTGTATGGGGACCACTGGTGATCAAGAACTTTCAAGTCTTGCCATCGATTCTTGGCTAGACTGTAGCTTTGGCTGGGCAACTTTAAGACATGTAAGTTTTTGTTTTTAAATCATTCCTGTGTTATTTGGCTATGTGTTTAGCATCACTGTCCTGCTGTAAGATGAACTTCTGCCCCAGTCCCAGGTCTTGGTTGTTTTTCTAACTAATGCACTCCTTATTCAGTACCTGATTTTTGGTGGATGACCTTCTATTGGCAGAATTGTGGCTTAGCCATATCCTTTCCATTTTGCAAGAATGCATTTAATGGTTCTGTGGGAGATGTTCAAAGTTTTGGATGTTCTTTACAACCTAAGCATTATTGGTGCTTCCACACAACTTTATCCCAGTCTTGATTTCATAGCTCATTGGTCTTTATGATGGTTGCTCTTCAACAGACTTTGGGGCCTTCTAAAAGCAAGTTTAATCAAAGACCATGGGGCACTGGAATTGCACACAAGTGGATTCCATTCAGCTATTCAGTGATTTCTGGACACAGTGGGCTGCTCTAGAGGTGATGCTTATACAACCAACAAGTGTAAGTGTAACAATAAACATTTTTTGCACTTTCATAGTGTTGAGTGTCATGGATACATCAACTGGTAACAATTAAATCCATTTCATGATACAACAAAATATGAGAAAGTCAAAGTTGAGAATTATGACTTAAGAAAACCGTGAAGCATGGAGGCATATTATTCTTTCAGAATTACAAGTCCTAGCTGAAAATCTTCTGCCAAGCAAGAGGAATCTCTCACTATTCCAGACATAACATAAGACAAGAACTTGCTCTGCCTATTTAGCACCAGTTCGGATTTGCAAGGTGCTACCAACTGGGTGCCAAATTTTACAGTCTTAGGGAATCACAATGTTCAAAGAGTTCAGTGTTCATCACGGTAAAGGTCTCTGTCCCAAGGAAATAAAGGAACAACCATATGTTCCAATAATTTCAATATAGCTCAGACAGGAGACATAGCAAGATTTTCACTTCTCTAAAAACAATCAGTAAAGATAATTCAAAAAAATGGAGGCAAAACTGGGCATTAATAGATTTTAATGATAACTACCTGTTCTAATAAGAGGAAGTAGTTTATTCAGGTTTTTGGGTAAAGGAGTCAAGCCCTCCTCTCTAGTTGGTCATTTCTTTTTCATAGTCTTACCTTCTCATTATTTTTGTGCTACATTCTTTTCATATTTATGGCTGAGAAGCCTACACAGCTGAGAGGCCTTGAAGGAACAAGGTTTTTTTTTTTCTATTTCAGTTCATGCAGATATTAGTTAAATTAATTCTAAAATTAATCCTAAATTATCATCACATATTTTGACAACACAATGGTCATTGTTACTCTTATGGAAAGTAATTTTATGTGTGTGTGTGTGTGTGTGTCAAAACACTCATAATGCCACCGGTTAACAATGGAAAGATATTTGATCAATATTTATTTAAAACCATAATTATGTAAATAAATACTTCTACAAGAAGGGGGATGCTCAAAGGATTAACAAAGCATGATGTGCCACCAGCAGATGGGTCAATATTTCAGGTTTGAGAGAGAAATAAACAGAACAAAATGTAAAGGCCTGCTTGTATATATATTCAAGATTCACAGTGCAATCCTGTGCATGTCTATTACAGAAGAATCCCATTTACTTCAATGAGTTTTACTCCCATGCAGGTTGGTGTGAGATGTGGTCAGAACTGCCAAACATGAAAAATTTGAAATCTTCCCAACCATTTACTGTATTTTTTTTAAGTCTTACAAAAAGATGTGATAAATCAATCATATCAGCTTGAATTACTAGTTATAGGCCATAGCTTAAAATAGGGCTTCTGCTTGCTGACTGTTCAGGTTGAAGTCACACGTAATTTAAAAAGAGAGTGCACTGCACTGGGACCGGCTGACCTATGTTTTTATATTATATTCTGACATTCCCCAGAGGAGAGAGCAGAGGGGGAGCTGGGTCTGTGAAGACATCCTAGACCAGGTGTGTTTACAGGCTTGTGGGGCAGTGCTTGTTTGTCTGTTTGTTTGCTTGTTTTTGTTTAGTCTCCTTGTGCTGGCTGTGTGCTCTCCCTGAGCACATGGTCTGACTAACGAGGGGGAGGAGCCAGCTAGGGGGGAGGAGTCTTATTAGGAGCTCCTAACGGCGTGCGCCTTCGGCGTGCGCTGTTGAAGTCCTCTACTTCAATCCTTCAAGTTTAACCCTTGGCAATCAGTAGAGCAGACGTAGCTTATACAGCTGAATTTCAGAAAGAAAGCCCAGTTATTCTTTCTAGAACTACTTCCTGTACTACTCTCTGTAGTATCTAGGATGGAAGGTGAGGGAGCTGCCGTGGTCACCTGTAGCACTTGTGGGATGTTCCTTTTCTTGCCACAAGATGTTGTCGGGTACACCTGCACCAAGTGCAAGCTGGTGACCTTCTTGGAGGAGAAGGTTCACCAGCTGGAGGCACGAGTTTCTAATCTTCATCTTATTAGGGAAGGGGAGGAGTTTTTGGATAGGACAGAGAAGACGTACCGGAAGACCGAATGCACGGAGGAGCTGCCAGATCAGGAAGTCAACACACTGTGCCAGGAAACGGAGGCTTGGAGGAATGTCACACGTAGGAGCAGAAGGTCCAGGAAGGTAACAGAGACTCTCAACCTACACAATCGCTTCAAAGTTCTTGGCCTTACGAACGATGAGGAGCACCAGGAGGAGGGAAAAGAATGTCCTTGAGAAGGAATCCAACTTTGGCAATGGGAACTAGATCAACGCTCCCAGTCTCAACAGAATGCCCAGGCAGTCCTAGAAGAACATGCTCGTCGAGGAGCCCTGGAGAAGCCTCAGAGGAGGCGAGTTCTGGTTGTTGGTGACTCCTTGCTCAGAGGAACTGAAATGGCAATTTGCAAACCAGACAAGCTCAATCGAGAGGTCTGCTGTCTTCCTGGAGCCAAGATCAACCACATAACGGAGAGGCTAACCAGGCTGGTCAAGCCCACTGACCATAAGCCCCTCATTTTGGTTCATGTTGGAACCAATGACACTGCGAGGAGCAGCTTTTACCACATCGCAAAGGACTATGAGCTTATGGGGACGAAGCTTAAGGACCTTGGTGTGCAGGTGGTTGTTTCGTCTCTCCTCCTTTTCAAGGATATGGTGCACATAGGGAAAGGGCAATAGCAGAGGTCAACAAGTGGCTCCGCACATGGTGCCGGCGGCAACAGTTTGGGTTTTTGGAACATGGCCTGAATTTCCATGAACGTGGGCTTCTGGCAAGGGATGGGCTGCACCTCATGAAACCTGGCAGGAATGTTTTTGCAAACAATCTCACAAGGAGGATTCAGAGGTCTTTAAACTAAGTTCCGCTGGGGAGGGAGACAATATTATTCAAGGCCAGGACTCAGCGAGTGCAGGGGGAAAAGGCCCAAATGATATTGGACAAGTAGTACAAGCGGCCAGTGGCGGGAGGAGTAGAAACTATAGTACAGGACTTGCAGAAAGGGCCTGGGGACTTAAATGTCTCTATACTAATGTACGGAGTATGGGAAACAAGCAAGATGAACTTGAACTTCTAGTACAACAAAATAAATACGATTTGATAGGCATCACTGAGACCTGGTGGGATGAGTCTCAGGACTGGAATGTAGGAATAGAGGGGTATAGCCTATTTTGTAAAAATAGACCAAACAAGAAAGGAGGAGGAGTAGCCTTGTATGTCAAGGATGTTTTCACCTGTGAAGAGATCCGTGACTTAAACCCAGAAAGCCAGTTTGAGAGCATCTGGGTAAGAATTAAGGGAGTGAGAAACAATAGGGATATTCTGGTGGGAGTTTACTACAGACCTCTAACCGACTGAGGACTTTGATGACGCCTTCCTCAACTGAAAGACTGCACATTCAAAAAGGAGAGATACAGTAATAATAGGAGATTTCAATTACCCAGATATTTGTTGGCAGTCAAACTCTGCCAAGACAGCAAGGTCCAGCAAGTTTCTTGATTGTCTTGCAGACAATTTCATGGTCCAGAAGGTGGAAGAGACCACAAGGGGATCAAATATTCTAGATCTGATCCTGACCAACAGGGATGAGCTCGTTAATGAGGTAGAAGTGGTTGGATCTTTAGGGGGGAGTGACCATGCCCTATTGGAATTTGGCATTCAGTGGAAAGGAGAAGATAAGTGTAGCCAGACACTCATCTTAGATTTTAAAAAAGCAGACTTCTGTAAACTTAGGGAGCTGCTGGCTGGAATTCAGTGGTCAAGAATAGTGAAAGGGAAAGGAGTTCAGGAGGCATGGGAGTTCCTTAAAAGGGAGATACTGAAGGCACAGTCTAAAACTGTGCCAATAAGGAGGAAAAATGGAAGGCATCTGAAGAAACCAGAATGGTTGACTAAAGAACCCTCACTTGAGCTAAGTGTTAAGAGAAACACATACAGGAAATGGAAGAAGGGGGAAACCACCAAAGAAGAATTTAAGCAAGTAGCTAGGAGATGTAGGGAGGAGGTCAGAAAGGCTAAAGCACAGAACGAACTTAGGCTGGCCAGAGACATCAAAAACAATAAAAAGGGCTTTTTTAAATATGTCCGTAGCAAAAGGAAAAAGAAGGAGATGATAGGGTCACTGCGCAGAGAAGATGGCGAATTACTAACAGGGGGAAGAGAAAAGGCAGAACTACTTAACACCTTCTTTGCCTCAGTTTTTTCCCAGAAGGATACAAGCACTCAACCTGGTGGTTGGGGAGCAGGTGAGGAAGCAGGGGAAATGAGGCACATAATAGGTAGAGAGGTGGTACAGGAATACCTGGCCACACTGGATGAATTCAAGTCTCCAGGGCCAGATGAATTGCATCCTAGGATATTAAAAGAACTGGCAGAGGTCATTTCGGGACCGCTTGCTATAATCTTTGAGAAATCTTGGAGGACAGGAGAAGTTCCAGCAGACTGGAAGAGGGCAAATATTGTCCCCATCTTCAAGAAGGGAAAAAAGAGAGGGCCCAAATAATTATCGCCCAGTCAGCCTGATGTCAGTACCCGGAAAGATTCTGGAGCAGATCATTAAGCAGTCAGTTTCTAATCACTTAGAAAGCAACGCGGTAATCACGAGAAGTCAACATGGCTTTCTCAAAAATAAGTCATGCCAGACTAATCTTATCTCTTTTTATGATAGAGTTAAAAGCTTGATAGATGAAGGGAATGCTGTGGATGTAGCATTTCTCGATTTCAGTAAGGCCTTTGACAAAGTTCCACGTGACATTCTTGCAAAGAAGCTAGTAAAATACGGGTTGGACAGGGCTACTGTTAGAATGGCTGCTTTTCATCCTGGAGAGAAGTGACTAGCGGGGTGCCACAGGGTTCTGTCCTGGGCCCAGTGCTGATCAATATCTTCATCAACGACTTGGATGAAGGAATAGACGGCATGCTCATCAAATTTGCAGATGACACCAAATTGGGAGGGGTTGCTAATACGCCAGAGGACAGGATCAAAATTCAAAATGACCTGGATAGATTGGAGAGCTGGGCCAAAGCTAACAAAATGAAATTCAACAGACAGAAGTGTAAGGTCCTACACTTAGGTAGAAAAAATGGAATACAGAAATATAGGATGGGGGACACGTGGCTGGATAGCAGTATGTGTGAAAGGGATCTAGGAGTTTTAATAGACCAAAGCTGAACATGAGTCAGCAGTGTGATGCGGCAGCCAAGAAAGCCTATGCAATTCTTGGCTGCATCAATAGCAGTATGGTGTCTAGATCGAGGGAGGTACTGGTACCACTCTACTCTGCTTTGGTTAGACCTCATCTTGAATACTGTGTCCAGTTCTGGGCACCCCAATTTAAGAAGGACACGGTCAGGCTGGAGCAGGTCCAGAGGAGGGCAACCAAAATGGTGAGAGGCCTGGAAGACATGCCCTATGAGGATAGACTTAGACAGCTGGGTATGTTTAGTCTGCGGAAGAGAAGGTTAACAGGGGACATGAGAGCCATGTTTAAATATCTGAAGGGATGTCATGTAGAGGAAGGAGAGGGCTTGTTTTCTGCTGCTCCAGAGACGAGAACAAGGAGCAATGGATTCAAGCTGCAGGAAAGGAGATTCCACCTGAACCTCAGGAAGAACTTCCTGACGGTCAGGGCTGTCCGGCAGTGGAATATGCTGCTTCGGAGTGTGATGGAGTCTCCTTCTTTGGAGGTTTTTAAGCAGAGGCTGGATGGCCGTCTGTCGGGAGTGCTTTGAGGGTGTTCCTGCATGGCAGGGGGTTGGACTGGATGGCCCGTGTGGTCTCTTCCAACTCTACATTTCTATGATTCTATGATTCTATGATATTAATGTCTGGTTTTAACACACCAGAGAACTGTCTACTACTCTATGGTTTTCTACTACTGTATCAGTCTTTCCCCTTCCTGCTTGGTTTCTGACTAGTTGCTGAAAAAACAGAAGGAACGAAATATGACAGAGATGGAAGACACATTAACCTCATCGTTCTAAAGGTATCCACTGGTGGAATGCTTTGTTTCCCAGTCAGAAGAACACAACAGGCCAGTGGCTATAAGTGAATCGGTGAGCAAGCATGGAGAGACAAGGAGGAAGCATTAGCATTCAAAAGAACTGTATCGTAGAAAGAGTTCACTCACAGCACATTTAGTACACGAAATGCCCTTCTGTCTTATATTGTTTATTTAGTCCCAGCAATGGAATAGTATAAAACTTATTTCAGTTCCAGTCTGTTTGGACTTAATTTTGGGATGATATCTCCAATCAAGACTTTTCTCTCAACTCATTATTTCCATTCTTTACGCTCAATGAAAGCCCATCAAAAACCCTGCACAAAAATTTTCACACAGCAGCTCTTTCGGCTGGTTCTTTGTACATGAAGAACATCTATTTATTAAACTAGGAAGTTTCCTGTGTACCAGGCATAATTCTAAAGAGCCTGTTGTATCTGAAATGTGAAGACTACGTTTTAAAGGTAGGTTGAATTATAAATAGTCTCATTTAGTTTGAAAAAAAACATGGTACAGAATTGTCACTGGGAATTTCTTGAAATATTATCTGAGCAAGCAAGACAGATACTACTTTGAATATGATGTGTAAATAATGTATAGGATATATGATCTAATAAGAAAATTATAATAAGAAAACTTTCACTTTCCTCTTGACTACAAAGAAAATAATTTGACAATATGTATTTTTAAGAGAGATGTTAAGGTTCTTATTTTTGTCATGTCTTGGGGGAAAGTCATGCTTTTGAAGAAGGCATTTCATTGTTTTATTTTATTACCAAGTTTACTTTAAATGAGTGTCCTAAACTTTCATGTCACAGATTCAAAGACACCCACAGTAATAGTAAGCTTCAGATTTTTCTAGTAGAAAAGAGAGCGGAAAGGAAGGCAAAGAAAAAAAAGAGTAGTCAAGCAAACAAGAGAAAGAAACAATCCTATTCTGGTTTTGTTATACGAGGGCATACTACATAGATCAGAGGCTTTAAAAAAATACAAACCCCCACGGTACACAAAGCACAGGAAAATGTGTGTGGGGGGAGGAAAATCTAAAAGCAGCTTAGGATGTGTTAACTCTGCCATTCTGTCAGCTTAAAGAGTATTTTATGCTTGATCAACAGCTCCCTTTTATTATGCTTTCCTTTCATTCATTCAAGACATCAAAGAAGTGAACCACCAGTGTACCTGATCTACTCGAAGAACTAGTAAGGGTGTTCTAAAGAAATGGGGATATTGGGAGCCAGACACCCCTGCGGACAAGCAAGTTCAAAGGGAATATTTCAACAATGATTACATTTTGTAAATCTTTCTTTTTCTTCCACGAAAGACAGCTTATTTCCTGCTTTTTCATGAAAAATAGATTGTACCCATTAAAGTAAGCCTGCAGAATGGAAGTTACTTGAGAACTAAAGTACAGCAAGGGGATTAAATGGAAAGCAAGATGAAATCTTTCAGAGACTTCCAAAGTGTTGCTTGCTATTTTGTTGTTAGACACCAAGGTTTTCTTACTGGAATACAAATGCTGTGTCTCTACCTACTTATTGGCTACTCTAAAGCATGCATAAAAAAGTATGCTCTATCCACCCTGATATTCTACAGAGATTAGTGTAATAAAAATCTACTTGATATCCTTAAAGTGCCAGATTGTACCTTTTAAATATCTGTGCTAGTTTCTTCTTTCCTTTTCCCCCTTTTATTATTTGTTGAAAGAGTTTTGAGATTCTTTTTGAACAGTAAAAGAATTCCCTCCTTCTTCCTGCCCAATTATAATATTGATGTTTGCTGTTGCTGAGTGCCTTCAAGTTGCTTCCAACTTATGGTGACCCTAAGGCGAACCTACAGTGAAGTTTTGTGGGGCTGAGTATGTATGATGCACCCAAGGTCACCCAGTGGGTTTTCATGGCTGAGCAGGGAATCAAACCTTGGTCTCCAGGGTCATAGTCCAGCACTGAAGCCATTACACGATACTGACTCTCACTGTTGATGTTACCAGACATATAATAAAAAGTCTCCACTGCTACTTGGGATGGTGCTGTCTCTGCATCCTCCATTTCAGGTCACTGACACAGATTAAGTTCTGTGTCCCACACTTTAAGCCATTTGTAATTCCTATTTTCACACCAACTCATTTGCCCACAGTGGAATGATATCTCTTTAAAAAAAAATGGAGGAAAAAAGGAAGCAAAGTAAAAAGGAGAACTTTAAAAATACAGAAAAGAAAGAGAAGATAAACCACAACTGAGTAGGTGTCTTAATAGCGAGGAGAGATGGGTGATATAGATGCTCTGCTCTCATCAGTCTACCTATTCCAAAAGCATTCTGCCAGACATTTGGAATTTAGTGGGGACACGGCAGATGGTACAATGAGATGGGGTAGGTGGGGAGAACTTGCCAGAATTTTTGTCGTCCATTATGCTGGAAGATTAATGATATATTCATGTTTGATGAGGAACTAGTTGTGTAGCACTCATCAGAAAGAGAAAAGTCCCACTTTATAGAATACACTTCTGTGTACGCCACTGGAATCAGCCCTGCCTCGCTAAGAGTTTTGCCCAGTATATAGAAAAGGAAAACCAAAAAACTGTTGGTGGAAAAGGATTGGGGCTATTCAATATAGATGATACTTCATGCATTTGAGAAGTAGCAACCTGCTGTCAATCTGTTACATGCAACTCAGCCTAAAATTGCATTGGCTTGTATTAATATATGTCTATGAGCAATGGAAGCCTTGATCTGAACTGAATAGAAGCACTGCGGGCTAACACATGTACACTGCAGAACATGTTCCTCCATGAGTTCAATCATGTTTAATGTGGTAGTTTTGTTTTGCTATGTTTATATATATACAAGTGTGAAGGAGAAATATGTTCCCAACACGCTTTGGATATATGCCAAGCAATCCTGGCCAAACACAGTTCCCCTGACATATGTCTATCACCTGCTTTTGAGACTTGGAAATGTGTCTTCCCTTCACACTTTATGTGTTTTATGAAAGTCTGGGATATAAAACTACTTCTTCCCCTTCCCCCTCCCCCTCCCTCTTCTTTTAACTCTACTTTTTGCAATGGGTCTGTACTCAGAACAAAATGGTTTCCTGCTGTACCCAGCAAAGCTTTATGTCCAGTCCCATTGGAATGCATTTAAAAGTTCAAGTTCAGATATAAACCAAATAAAATGCTCCTTGGGAGCCTAGAGCCAGCCTTCATTTACATGTGATCTCTCTGAACTTCTCTTGTGCTAGCTTGCTCTGTTTCCAGGGCCCACCAAAGGAATGTTCTGCAGTTGCAGCCTGCAGTGCTTTCTCAGGCGTTTGAGACCCAGAGGCACAAGTTTCAAGCTGGAGTTATTAAAAGTTTCCACTTAACGAAAGCAGACAGAAAAGGAGGGTACAAGGTACAACAATATATTCCTAATTATTTACATATAGCATTACACTTAAAGTATTATTATTACTTTAAAGGGACATAATTTATTCCAACAGTCCTAGTATTCTAATAGCCAGTACATATTTTCACTGCCTCTTTGTTCTTCCTAGCACTTTCTACTCTTGTAGCTTTTGCAAAAATTCTTTTGTCAGCTCTCAAGACTGTACTTGCAGTTTTATTCAGTTTAAACCACAGCCTGGGTTCCTGAAGCAAGTTAACTACAACAGGCCTTTTTACAGTGCATCTTAAGAGGACTACATGGAAAAATGTCTAAATGCGTAAAATATAGCTATTGTTCTTTTCCAAATAATTGCTAAGCGTCCACCACAATTACGCATCTGTGTGATTATGCATATATATCAGAAAGTTGCCTCTTTGATTGCCTGGCCTTGAAATGGATACTATGCTCAGCCCACAAAAAGCATATTTTTGGGGGGCCCAAGAGAAAGTTGAAAACATCAGAGAAAAGTGGAAGTATTTCTCAAAATATATTTTGTTGCAAAAATCTGGCATTTTCTTGGAATCCATAGTTTTACTATAGTTTGCTACAGAGATTTGAAGAGAGAATATCTCCTGACAGTCTTGTCAGGGAGATGAAACTATCTGACTGCCACAGAACCAGTGCTAGTACTGGGAGCAGGTATTTTGCAAAATTAATGGGTATTAATCGATTTTTGAAGACCAGAACACCACAAAAATACTTTGCATTACAACAGTCACAACTCAAAAGAATACACTGTTGCTTGGAAAAATCTATTTTCTTTCCAGCTACCATGAGGATTGCAGCTGCTTAGAGAGCAGTCCAAAACAAAACACCTCATAACAATATTACTCCACAACTATTTTTCTAGCTTCTCTGAAGACTGCATGTAAACTCAGATAATAGGGACATCTGAGGGGTGGCAGATGTTAATCAGCATGATCTAGTGCTTCAACTAAGTAAAATTTGGCTCTTCTAAATTATTTTAAAAGCCTATAATCAGAGATCTTTTAGAAGTTTTTTTGCAAAGGTTTGTTACTAAGGTTTGTTACTAAAGCTATTCTCAACCAGAAGCTAGAACTGAAGTGATTTTTCCTTGGTGGCTAGAAAAGGAGCTCCATCTTTTGGCTCTTCCTACAAGTAGGGTTATGTGGACTGGACTGCACCTGCATTTCAAAATGTACTGCTAGGCCATGGCGCTATCACTTGTCTCTACAAACAACAGACATCATCTGGCAGATCTTTAAAGATATTTTAATGAATAAGTATTTCTGCAAAACAGTTCTAGCTCTCAAGACTCATAGCAGTATGCCCCAAATGAAAAGCAGGGTGAACTGAAGTATCTAGTACTATGCAAAAGCACTAAGTTGAAGATGAAGCTATTCCATATTTGTAGGTTTAACTTTCATAGATTTGATTATTTGCAAGTTTCTTCAACCCCTGCCCCACCCACTTCAAGCGCTTCTTTTCTGGGGAACCCTTCCCTCTCAGAAGCTCCAATCAGGCCATGTACCCCTTTAAAAACCTGCTTCTGGTCCTCTTCCTCCTCTACCAGCTGCTGCTGGCCAGCTAAGGAGAGATAGAAGCTGGATTTCTTGCCACCACAAAGCCTCTCCTTTGTACAGCCAAGGAAGGAGATGGGTGGGACAGAGGAAGTACAGGGCCACCATACTGACCTCTGCTTCTCGCTCCTTTCCCTGACCTTCTTTGGAGCCTGGGTGTCCTTTCTCCACATGCCTCAGCTCCTTTCCCACAGACACATACATACATTTTGATATTTGCAGTTCTTCCACTTTTGCATGGATCTTGTGCCTCTAGCGAATGTAGAGGGACAACTGTATATAAACATACATTTGGCAAGATTAACAAGACCAAGAGGGAAATGTCTGATACTGTGAGCCTTAATAAGTGGTGACTGTCTCCCAGACTTGTTTCTTCCTTATAGAAACAGCAGTTGAGAAAAGATAGAAATCTATGCTATGGTTATAATGGGTATGTGTGAGAGAGACCTTATCCCAATGCTCTTTTCTTGCCCAGATCTCCTCACTGATCTGTACTATTTGCTCTCACAAAGTACGACTGTTGCAAGGGAGACCGGGGGGGGGGGGGGCAAATAGCAGGTTTTGGGGTTGGGGTAATTTCAGTGGAAAATGATGCTATGAATCTCCCTCCACCTCCATGTATCATGTTTATAATCTAGATTTCCTCCTAAGCTTCTGGGGTGTCAGTTCAATAAGAAAATTCACAAACGAGCAAAGGAACATCAGGTCTGGAAGAGATTATCACATGACAAGCATATCACCGGTTTAGGGCCTAAAAAACTGGTTTGGATATGCAAGGTACCGCCAGAGTTAAGCAATTAAAAGCTCCATGCATTCTCTTGTGCTCTTCCCCTTTCAAATATGAATTCCTCTTGCCCTTTCTCTATGCCATTTAAAGTTAAATATTACTGACTGTAGTTAAAATGAACCTGTACATGTGCTTAGATTTAAAATTAGTTCAACATCACACATTTTAACCAAGCCTGCTACCTGATAATACTTTTCATGAGCCTGGTAAAGCAAAAAAGCCAACTAGAGAGGATTGAGTTGTAAGAGGGCTTTTCCCTCACTGTCCTCCCCAGTGTGTCTAACCGTCTTCCCCACTGAGATTTCTGAGAGCCAGGAGCCATTAATACTATTTCCTTGATGAGACCACAAGATTCAAAGAAGCTACCAAATGAAATGTTAATAGCAACTGTAGCTCAGGGCTGGGGAATATGTGGCCCTCCAGATGCTGTTGGGTTACACTGCCCATCAGAACTAGCCAGCCTGGCTAGTGGTGATGTATGGTGGGAATATTTACTAATCAACCCTTGGACAGCCATATACATTATTGATAATTACATTTTAGGAAGTTTTCTTTATTGCTTTAGGACATGCTTTGCTTTGTGAGGTTGTATAGTTTTGCACTGAATGGCAGTATGTAAAACATGCTATGTCATAGCATAATCAATGATCACATATCTGTATAAAGTATATCTACTCCAAGGAAGGGATTAATCAGTCAAATTTCAGGGAGGTAGGTTCAGGATTTTGTGCTAGACACCTATAGCTGTGTCGTTTTTCAAATGGTGTACCCTGGTACAAGAATAGGGCTGGATGCATCATTGTGCATGCCCCTGCTCTCTGATAACTTAGAAATGGCTGTGTGGGGCTATGTAAGATTTTTGGGATAGCTTTATCTGTGTACCTACATTTCCTGAAGCAAGATCTCCACCACAGTTAAGGCATCTAAAGAGAAGGCGGAGGCAAAGTGACCAAAGGAATGTGAACGCAGCAGATATAAAAGTTCTAAGTGAGAATGAATTACAACGATTCACTTTCTGAAATAATTAGAAATTTGGGGATAGAAGGAAAGCTGTATTTGCAGGGACAGAATTCCTATCTTCAGTTTGCCCCCTCTCCCAATATTTATATCCTGGACTGTTCCCATTTTCACATAGGGAAAAGAGGGAAAGAAATCTAGCTTTTTGCTGCATTTCTGATTTTGAACTGAAGTGTTTCCATAAACTGGTTGTTAAATAATCTTGAACATGTACCCTAGAGGGTGAAATTACATGTAATTCCCTTTGACCCACAAATGAACTTCCGTTTTCTTCCATTGCTTCTAGCTGAATCTAGGCCATGCAATTAATCCAATTTTACACAATTTCTGGGTCCAGCATTCCTGACCCCCTTAGGTTTGCCTAGACAGCAGCAGTATGCAGAGCTTCCAGAGATGAACGAAGCCAAGTCTCACATTACACTGCAATGACCCTCTGGCTGGGATAGAAAAATGGCTAGAGGAGCCCACCACAGCTGTCCTTGGTTAACAAAGGACACTGAATTGAACATCCTGGAACACAATGAAAAACGTAGACAGTATTGAGGGGCAGGCTTTGGAGAGTCATCCATGAAGGACAATTAAAGTCAAGCACAATTTGCAAAAACAAACTTTGACTGAAGAAATACTAAATAAAGGTGACTGTTATTTATAATTTGAACCATCATATAATTAAAAAAGAAGCTCATAGGAAATTTAATTAGTCACCCTTCATGCAATTAATGATTATTTCAGCACATCTCCATGTTCATAAAACAAATAGGCTAGGAAAACAGTATTAATATCCATGCTTTTAAATGATATGTGCACATATCAGAACATGCACAAATTTAGGAAAACTGTTGCATCTTGTAGGAGCCATTAGAAGGGAAGTTTGTTTGTTTTTTCCCCTATGATGCAGGAGAACAAATGTTTTCCCTCTTAAAATGCAATTCACTGGGCTGCAGTTTATGAAAATACCTTTACTGAAAACCATTTATAATTCTTATAAGTTGTACCACTAAATTTATCCGGAAGAATTGTGTACACTCATACACGTTCCTTTTTGAAATTTCTTAGATTCTTGCTATTTTAGTATTGTGACTGACTTGCTAATTGTTACATGCCATCGTTATTACAAGATTTTTTTTTCTGCTGCATCATTGGCGTATTTTATCTTGGCTTGATCTGTAAACTTATCAGATAGTATTTGTTGATGGATGGCCATACATATTTAATCAGAAGCAAGCCATACTGAATTCAATGAGTGCTTACTCTCAGACAAGGGCAAACAGAATCATAACAATTCTGTGTGGAGTGGAGGACTGTCCACTACTTGAAAGACCTGTTGGTTGGCACCAGTTAAGCAAAGAAGGATAAGCTGCTGATTTACCATTCACTGTCTTCGGCAGTTCTATTTGTCTTCATTTCTCTTCCCACTACACTCACTAGGAAGGAAAATAGTGGGTGAGGGTTCTAATCCTGGATCCTCTTGGGGTTAGCAAGGGACCTCAGATCCAGTGGATCCAAGGTCAGCTCCATTATTTCCATGGGCATGGGAGAGTTGCTAGAACAATGTGCTTTCCCATTAGGAGAGGAGCTCATCTGCATCATTTCCCCTCCCCAGTACCACTACCAGAGCTGGGGATTAGGATAAAGAAATGGGTAGTGTAGAGTTAGAATCAAAATGATATTTGACTACAGCATCATAGAATCCATGACAAATTTCTCTTTCTTTCTCTCTTTCTTTCTCTCTTTCTTTCTCTCTTTCTTTCTTTCTTTCTTTCTTACTTACTTATCCTTTCTTCCAACATTGGATCCAATGTCATGCAACTGTTTAAAAGCATAATACAACTAAAAATCTCTTAGTACAAAAGTTAAAATTAAACTGAAAATTAAACTAAATTGTATTTAAAAACCCACAAAGATGCAGGTTAAAACAATTTTAAAAACACATATAAAACATAATAAAATAGAAACAACCTCCTCATTAAAAGTTCCACGTGCTGCAACATCTTAAAAGCCAAATGCTTACTTAAATAAAAAGGTCTTCACCTGCCAATGGACAGACAGCAGGGAGGGGGACAACTGGACCTCCTGAGAAAGATAGTTGACAACTTGGGGGCAGTCACTGAAAAGGCTCCCCCCAATATCCTTACCAAATTTGTCTGTGATGATGTTGGGACAAAGAAAAAACCTTCCCCTGCAGATTTTGAAACTCAGGCAAGCTCATATATTATCACAAATTACTGTAAAATATATTGCAAACAACACTGCATCAGCACTCCAAAAATACTGACATGAAAAAGATAAAAAACTTAGGTCTGTTTATTAGTGGTGTATTCTCAAAGCATATAACATAGCAGGTGAATTGATTAATAGCTGCAGTAATGATAGTAAAAATAATTATTTCTTTTAATTTGGCCCTTTGAAAGGACTGAAAAAAGGGAGTCCCACCCTGTGTTTACCAATCTTCAAATCTCATGATTTTGAAACACAGCTCATTTTTTCATATGCTTAAATAAAATGTTGGAAATGTCAGATCTTGTGGGCACTTCAGTTGGTAAGAAATGACTTGCTAACATCTGGGATTTATTCCTATCCTACAAATAGGCTGGAATCCAGATCACAGTTGAGCCATATTTTAATAAATGGGGCTGGGGCACACAAGAGAGTAAGCGCAGCACTGTAGATTAGGGACCCAAAGAATACTCAAATATTTGCTTGTTCACAGCAAGGAGGCTGGTCTTGACACATTGAGATATCCTATTGAGAAGACGTACCATTTCCACAAGATTTTTTCTTTGGGTGGAGAGCACCTGTTTGCTAAATTTTTGTGCAAAAACTTGGGTTTGTGTAAAACACACATGTTTGGACAAAAATTGTGGGGGGGGGGTTTGTCCAAAAATAAGTTTTCACACAAAAAAATCCCAAAATATGAAAAATAATTTAAAATTCATGAAAAATCTTGTTATTTCACCCACTGGGAGAAAATTATTTGTGAGAAAATGAGTAAAGATTTACATCCCTAACAGTGGGCATTAGCCAGATAAATTACACTTAACCTAGGTTAAGTCCCACTAAAGTAAGTTACATTGACCTGACAAACTTAATCTCAGCAAAGAAACGATGTAATCATTTGGCTTACTAGAAGTTTTCAAAACATTTGCCAGAATTAGGAAAAGGGAGGCCTGAATGTTACTTATTAACAGAGGAAAAGTGCTCTGGAATCCCTGAAAAATAATCAATATGGTGCGTCACAATACTATTTTTACAAGAATGGTTTTTAGACTATAACTACACTTATTGCCTGCCAGGAAAATGGGTATTTTGACCTTTGTCCTCTCTTCACTGTGAAAGATGAAAGTTACTCCATTTCTGTTGCACGTATATTTTCAAACAGAATATAAGCATTGATTTTTTAAAAAAAAAATAAGAGGGAAAGAATTCATTGCAAATATCAACTAACTATAGTTATAGATGTTAATAGCACTGACTTCCCAGTGAAGCCAGAATTTTACAGCAATTTAGCTCCTAAGCCACCAGAAAACTTTATAAATGCATATAAAATATGGACCATATTAGTACCTTTTAAAAATAAATCAAAGATTTTTTTTTTAAAAGCTGCACATCCTGCATATTCATAGCCAAAAATTCATGTAGCTGGTATTCTTTGTCTCTTACGTAAGACATTATCCAACTTTTAGACATCTTTGCTCAGCTGGTCAACACTATTCCCATTTTATAGATAGGAACTGATAGCATATGGTAGAGATTTTCCTCAATATCTATTAAAAAGTACCCATCGGTTCAAATCATCCTGTGGTGACAGAAGTATGAAGCTTAGAGTTGGCGAGCCTCATATCCCAGGATATATAAAAGCCATGTTTTGCTCCAAACATCTGCTTTTCCAAGTGTGCAAGCAAACACAAGCTATGCAACTGATTCCTCAGGGTGTGCAACTGATAGGGCTAAAATAGCTGTCAATGGTAATGTGAATTTTGCTAAAGGTTATTTGAAACTTAGCTAAGTACTTAGCTAAGTAACTCCTCCTGGCTTCACTCCCCTAAAACCTAATGGAAACATTCAACCATGTGTTGATAATCAGCAGAATGGTGCTCCTTCTCCCCACGCAGTGATGCCAGGTAAAGTAAGTTGAGGAGCAAGTTATGATTGTGGCAACAGTGTCAAAATCGTGACTAAATCATGATTGTGAATATGAAACAGACACTCACTTTTAATTGCTTCTTATATTTTAATACTAGCTGAAATGCACCCAACTCTTCCTGGACACATACAGAGAGATTTAATTCTTTACTTAAGATTCTTCTCAAGGGTAGGAATGAGTAATCTCAGCAATTTTATTCTTGCTGTGAGAAAGTCTTCAAAAATCACACAGTACTTATGGTACTTATTCTGTGCAAAATTCATGCATGGCTGTTTTGTTGCAGAAAACAGCATTTTTGCATAGAAAATGACACTTCAACTAAGAAATCTTAATTCTTATATGGAAGAAATCCTGCTTTCTGTATAGAAAATGCTGTTTCCTATGCAAATCAATTATGTGCAGATTTTATGCATAATAAATCCCCTATTTATGCTTTATATACAGAATTAATGCTTCTACAATGAAACATTATTTTCTATGCAGAAAGCACTGTTTTCCATGCACATGTGAATTCTGCATAGAATAAGTCCTGAACTGTGAAGATTATCATCAGTCCAGGATTGTTCCTGTCACGGGTTCTCAACAACAACATGTTTTTCAACCATATTTGAATATTCTTTTCATCCCTATGTTTAGCTAATACTCCAAACAGCATCCCTGGGATCTCTAGTTTTCTTGTCTCTTCTTTTTTACCCCAAGGAATCTTTCCAGCAGTAGTTCAAAGAGCCCTCACCAATCTTCCCACCCCTCTTTCAACCTCAAAAATCTTAGTAACAGTGCCTCATAACCCCCTCTCCTGTTCTCCATAAAATTTTAGCCCAGGTATATAGTTCATACCTTGAAAAAGGTATATGGAGGAAGAATTTTACCCAAAAGGCCTTTTTTTTTTTAATTCAGGAATCTTAGCTGCTGCATCTTAGCATTCTCATGTTTTCAGTCTCTTCCACTTTCTCCCCCACATCAAGAATTTCAGCAGCAGGGCCCCAGAAAGGTGTCTGTTGATTTCCAGTCTTTTAAAAATATTTTCCAATTATTAATGGCAGGCCTGCATTTGTGCTTTTTGGAACAGCCCCTTTCAAAATCTCAAATTCACTCTCTCCACTGCAACTTAAATGACAAGGCAAAACACCTCGACAATTTCTGAGATAGCTACCATCATTTCCTGTTATCACAGTTTTTGCTTCTCATGAGCCCCCTACTCAGAATTTTAACTTGGAACTCAGCAGTACAATTTGCACAGTAACCAAAAATACTGGTTGCCATCCAGTTAGCGATTTATTATGTCATAAGTCAGACTTGCACAATCACAACTCAATTTTACAGTCAGTGCATTGTTTGGATTCTGTTTTGACCAAGCTACAACCCAAATCCTCCCAATTAACCTTGTAAGCAGAACATGGCTATTTTCATGGTGTTGGAAATTAAGGAAATGAGTAGAAACCTATCCAAGTGTCTTCATGGTTCTGGCTATGCTATAAGGATGTCATCTGCAGAGGGCTCACAAGGACCACAGAGGTCTTTGTGGATGTTTGTCGCAGCATGTACAGATACAGGAAAATAGCGGGATGTGTCCCCACTCATCTCCCTGCTCTATGACAAAACAGAAACAACTTTGTTGGAGTGGGCTGCACTACTTACAAAGTTAGCTTTGGGGGAATAAAAGCATGAGATGTAACTACAGAGAAGTAGCCATGTGATACACATACATCTCCTGATACAGGATCTTGACCACTGCCTCAAATTTTGAGACATCTATTACCATGTCACAATGAGTTATGGCTTTACAAATAGATACAAAAACTTTGCTTTTATTGTTAATATATTTCTATTCCATTTTCTCTGATCCATGAACATTCAGATTTTAACAACAAGAAGTTTTAATTCTCATAAACAACCATAGTGGATATCTTGGGGACAAAAGAAGGCTTTAAAAAATAAACAAGCCAAGGTATTACAGCTCTAATACCAGCAAAATTTATGTTAGAAAAAGGAAGTTTGTTCAGCGACCAGTTTTTAAACTGCTCATGCTGCATACAGTCCTATGCCACTTTAACCTGGGTAGAAACATATCTAGCATCAGTTTGTCAGAGGCTCCTATAGGGCTGTAGTACCAGCTAAAATATGTTAGAATTCCATAAGAATTTAGGAAACATAATTATGGGTGACTTCATTTACAGTAAATCCTAACTGGAAAATGAAACTGGATTACATGGAAACTTTGTAGGCAGCCAATTATGAAGATGGCCTGTTCTGCACAGGCTAGCACTCCCCTATTGGAGCAACTACATAGTTTGGGAGCATCACTCGACTCAGTGAGATCACTGTAGATGAGGCAGCTTCAGGGGTGAGGAATATTACAGCCAAGTACAACCAATCTGCCAGCATTGTTTGTCCCGGCACCTGGATAAATTGATAACCATAGTCCATGCTCTGATAACCACCTGATTGGAGAGTGGGATTTCCCCTGAAGATGGTCTGGAAGCTGTACTTAGTACAGAATGGCTGTAAGTGAGCTACTGAGCCCAATTCAAGTGTTAAGCTGAAAGATCTTGCAACACTAGTACCTGAAAGTCTATATCTTCCCCAGTACTAAGAGTATAATCATATGTGGCCAACTTGGCCAAAGAACGGTAAGCCAAAACTAAGCTAGTGCAAAGTATGCTGAATTCAAACCCCTCACAACCTAGAGATGCTGGAAATTTAGACTACCTGTCCTTTGCAGAGCAAAGAGACAGACTTTCAGGTACTAGTGATGACACTGTAGCTGTATCTCTGGGCTGGAGGAGGTTTGAAACTTGGCTCCTTCCTCATTCCACTCCCCTTGTGCTCCCTTCTGGTGTCTCTGCAAACAGATCTCAGCCACGTAGGCAGTCACATGCCTAATCATGATCCTCTGTAGTTGGCTCATCTTTGAGTTAAGACTGCCCTGTACCCAGGATTTCAGAGCAGATGAGCCAACTATAGAGGATTGGGATCAGCTTGGTCCTGGATGAGGACTCTAATTTTCTTGAGTTCACTTTTTTTTTCCACCACCAAGACCAATCATATTGATATGCCTAACATAAATCAAGGAAAACATCCATAAAAGAATGGCAGGATCAAAAAAAAAAAGGTTAAGGGATGGAAATCCACCCCAGTAGGGTTAAATCAATGGTCTCAATGAGAGGCTTGTCACCAAGTAGCACCTTAACTGACACAATTAATAATGTAGGAAGGAGCTGATTAGCTTAAGTGAAGTCCTCTCTGCTACGTAAACACACCAAGATCTATAGAATGAAGAAAAAGAAGGAGGTAAGGAAAGAATGAAATGCCATTTTTTTTTCCTGTGGACATGCTCTTGCTTTCCATTCTGCTCTTGTAACAATTACTGTACTAGCCTCTCTGACAGAGTCAATAAATCGATTGGGATCTGATGCAGCTGCAAGGCAGGCTAATCCAATACACCATTATCTGCAGTGGAGGTTTGTGGGGGAGGTGAAAGCAGAGAGCAGGAAATCAGAAAAAAAAAGGTAGCAAAAATACATAATTCTGTTTAGGGCTGTCATGTACATTTGGCATGCCTATGGAGGCATATGTTGAAGAAACTGGCTTCACATGAGAAGATTTTAAGCCAAAATTGAGTATCTATAAAACTCTGTAGTACTATAGCTGGTTACAGCAATTGACAGTTCAGAATGGATCACCATCCCCATTAATTTTGTAACCTGCATGACTGACAAAACCAAAAAACTGTGCAGTTTAGAACCTGTTTCATATACAGCTAAAGACATTACATTCTTCAATCTTGTGATATTTTTAAAAGAACATCACTTGCTTGGAAATACATCAGTATTTCTAACAATCCAAGGGTAAAGAACAAACTGGCAAATCTTCCCATTGCAATGAATTAATCTGTAGAGAACTTTCCATACACTGCACTACTAGATTTTTCTGTATAATAGTTATGAAACAATGATAAGACCCCACTGACCTAGAAACGGATTACCAGAAATACAAAGTAGAAATATGATTTTGGCTAGTAAGTCTGGCAGTTCTATCTCTCAAACCATAAGCAAATAGTCATATTACCTAATACCAGAATAGAAAGTCATGAGGGAGAACAGAACACCTGTTGCTTAGTTTAATGCTATCGTTCACTTGTCCTTTGATATCTGATCCCTAATTTACGGTGGGGCAGTAGTAACACTGAAGTTCAGGTAGTCAACTTGACAGCTACTACAGCCAAATTCCCAAGGGGAGATGAGAAATGGAAGAGGCTGCACAGATCCATATCAACAGACCCAGTTCTACTGTCAACTGAAGACCAAACTACCTTCAAATTATTTTGCATGACACAATGGGGACAGTTGCCCACTACCTATACTTGTTTCTGCAAAAACCCATTTCCCCCTCTAATTAAGCTGAAGGTATCTGCTAATCAAGAGATCCTTCAGCTCCTGCGAATTCTGGCTCTACCATACCAGGGCACATTTACCTCCTTCATATCCATTTTTGTTAACTTCATCTTTCATTAGATTAACTCTTTTTATTTTGCATAGTCACTACTGGGCTTCAGTCCATGCATCTCTATCTTCCACAGACCAACTCCTCTAGCAATTTACCGTATTTGCCAGTGTATTAGATGCACTGGCATATAAGACGCACCCTGCTTTTCAAGGGATATTTTTCAGGAAAAAATATTTTCAGTTCTCTGGTGAGCAAAATGCACAGGAAAGGAGGGGAAGGAAAGGAGTATTGCACTAGGAGAGGAGGGGAATGAAACGAGTGCTGCACCACCACCCCTCCCTTCCTGTTTTGCTTGGGCAGAAACACCTGGCAGAGTAAAAATACACAGGAGAGGAGGGGAAGGTAAGAAGAAACTGTAGAAACATCTATCTACGTTCCTACAGATCAAGGCTTCCACTACCCCCTCCCTTCCTGTTTTGCCTGGGCAGGGAAAACTCCTTTCACTCTTCTTCACTTCCCCATGTTTTTAGTGTTACCATATTTGCTGGTGTATAAGACGCATCCCATTTTCAGAGGGTATTTTTTAGGGGGGAAAAGTGCATCCTATATGCCAGCAAATACAGTAACTGTGGCATACCAATTTGACATTTTTTTTTCATTTTATGTTTTTCCTGCCTTTTTCCTAGTACAGGACCTGAGATTACTGACTTTCTTGTCTCTCTCCAGAAGGCTGGACTGGCACTGGGTTATGGCTCTGTGGGAGGATGTGGCTCCAAAGGCAGACAGCAGGGCAAATTTAGTAATTTGGAAGGGGAGATGCCACTGACAACGTCTATATGTGTTTAAATCAAGGTGTCATTTCTCTGTAAGGATATGTGAGCTGAGTATTTGGAACAAATTTGTGATAAAAACTTGAGAGATAATGCAGAACTGTTATAAAACTATTATTTATTAAAGGAAGGGTACTGAGCCTGTGGAGAGTTACCTAGTAAGAACTTAAAATATCTGTTATGCATCCATCATCTTTGCTTATTTGCCAGCTTTCTTAGCCAGACACCTACTGAAGTGTCTGTAAAAATGGGGGACGGAAAAAGGAGTGTCTTAGAAGCAGAATTCCTTTTGTAAAAAATAATAATTGGATAAAAATACACAGCAGAATCCTACATGGTGCTATGTAGTGGATTCCAGCCAACCCCTTCCCCAAACCCTGCCTACTGGTAAGAAGTCCCCTGTCGACCGAGAAGCAGCTGCCTGACGCTCCCATGAGCTATCTGTGGCACAACAAGAAGAAAAAGGACCCCAGCTGCAAATCTCACTTAAACTGGAGATTGCGCGTGTGACAGAAATGCAGGAGACATCAGGCAGCAGCTTCTTGATCCGCAGGAGACGGACCTCCATCAATCCCAGTGGCTGTTTATTGGTAAATGGGGGTTGGGGGACTTTCATGATTGAGGGGTTCTGTAGGGATTGTGAATATGTAGCAGTTACGAATGCATAGTTGTAGGTTAGGTATTCATAACTGCCCAACAGGATTCTGGCTGGGAGATTCAGTGAAACTGGATTCGGAATATACCTTTGTTGTGAATAATTATCTTTCATTCTGATGAACTCTGAAAGCAGCACACACACCAGGAGATTCTAGAATGAGTCAAATGTCCAGCTAGTTATGTAGGGAGGAGAGTAAATCTCCTCCCTCCTTGAAAGTTACCCATACATTTCAGGATTTTTTTTGGCTCATAGCCTCTTTGAAGGTACATGACGGTAATAAATTTCCTATGAATCTTGATCCTTTTGATAGGCACGGTCTCTGTATCCGAAGCATGCTGCTCAGGACTCTTTGTTATGGATTTACCCTGGCAAGGTAAATTCCATTCCTTGATCCTGTAGAAGACTAGGTTGAAAAAACACAAAGATGGCTTGGGTTGGGGTGGCAGGAGACTCTGTGAGATTAATTATATAGGAAATGAAGGTAGTGTCAGGCATGCAGTGTCAGAATCACATGGTCTACTCTTGCGTTTATATATTATGAAACATTTCCTCTACATATAAAGATACATAGCCACAATAAAGCAAAATACGGTAATAGGTGAATATTTAATGGTCAGAGAATATAGTAGTTCCAAACTCTCTCAAATAAGGCAAAAATAAAAAATAAAAAAAAATTGATGAGTGTTGCTCTTAAAGAAGTATACAGGCATACTTCCATTAACAAAGCCTAAAATAAAGAAGCTCCTTTTAACAAAGGGCCTTTCTGCACAACACTGTCATAGTGCTATTATTCCACTTTCAACATTCTATGGAATCCTGGGGTTTGCAGTTTAGGGAGGGGCACTTGGAATTTCCATCCAGAGAGCTCTTTGTCCTCAGTAAACTACAAACTCCAGAATCCCACAGGATGTTGAAAGTGGAATAATAGCACTATAACAGTGCAGTGTGGAAAAGCTCAAAGTCTTTTTATGCCCACCCACATCCCTTTCCTCCTTAGCCTCTGTCTAGCTATAAGTTTCTTTCAGCAGCATCAGCACTCAGGGAATATGAAGGAGGGCTGGAGAAACGCAAACTTTTGGTATCAAGTTGCAGTTGCAGCCAGCAGTAAACAATGCAATAAATGTTGAGCCAGAAAAAAAGAGTCTTCTTTAACTTGTTCCTGTGTATGCCTCCCTACAGCAGACTACTTAAATAGCAGCTCCTTCCAGAATCCCTTACTGAATATGTGTGAATTGCAAAAACGACTGAGAGGGAGATCACAGATTAATTTGCCACACCATTTACTCCACTCTCCAGCATGTTAAAAAACATATAGATCTGTAAGTTCACCAAAACAGAAATCATAAGAAAAGTGGAGGCTGTTGAAAGAAAAAGTCATCCTAGGAGGCATTTTGGAAGAAGCCTTTGAGTGGTCTCTAGAAGGTTCAAAATGTTTTTGTTTAGTTAACTTGGTTATTTCATTTCCAGACCCATATTGTTAAGTTTGCTGGAAGATGTTGACCTACTGTTTATTTTTTTGTGGTGTAGGAAGCTATCCCTATTCCTTCTGTGTTTTTCTGCCTTGGGCAAAAAAATTTCTGTTAAAGTAGTAATGCCCAGAAACAGATCTACTTAATTAATTGAGGCATACTTGTAAGGGCAATGGTTGTGTCAAGATGGTTGTGGGAAGTATTTTTTTTCTCAGTCTTTTCCTCTCTATAATATCTAAGGAAACAGAGACCAAACTAGACACAAGGAATGTCTAACAAAATACCTCTACTGGATCTTAAAAAAAAGAGAAAGTATGAGAGGGGACATATGACTCATCACATGTCCTATAGCTAACAGAACCCAATACACCAAAATGCTAGAAAAAAAGATCAAAGTTCTCAATAGGGTTCAGCCCATGCATTTGCCAGTGCTGAGAAATAGTTGTGTGTGTATCACTGTTCCATATGCAAATCAGTGTGGGAAAGGGGGCCAAAGAAAAGCTTTGGCACTACAGAGAAACATGGAGCAAGTAGCTCAAGGAACTAGTGCTAACATGAGAAGCTGCCATTTCTGTCTAAGTTGCCAAAATAGTTGCAACACAGCCAGTACCACTTAGGTTGCAGGTAGTACATGCCTTAATATTAGACGGTCAAGAAAGAAAAGACTAATATTATTGCTGGCTGACTATATACATGGGACATTACTTCTTTTACAGATGAAAGAATACTTCTATATTTCTACTAGGCTCATCTCTGTTTTCTTATAAACTGTAGCTTGAGGAGTCTGGTAGCAAAAAGGCAATACCTTATAAACTTTGGATGAAGCTAAGTATTTCCATTTTAAATTTGCATGCTTGACTTCCTTTTTTCAAAAAAGGAAATACTGTAGGATATCAGGTGGGCCCAAGATGCAACCTTAAGATGCAATCAGGTTATATTTTCATTTTCACTCTTCTGGAATATCTTTTGGCTAAGAGTTGTACTCTATTTTCTATACGGTGAATATTACACCCAAATAAAGTATTGCTTGGGTTACTACATATATAGCAGCTTACAACATCTGTTGTTGTTGATGTTTTGCTCTTGTTGTTCTGTGCCTTCAAGGTGTTTCTGAGTTATGGTGACACTAAGGTGAACCTATCAAGCGGTTTTCTCAGGCTGAATGGAGAACTGAACCCTGGTCTCCAGGATTGCAATCCAATGCTTAAACCATTACACCACACTGGCTCTCTTACAACATCTATCAACCTAAAAGCTAACGTATTTTATTCTTTTACACAAAACATCCTCTTTGAAGTTTGGCATGGTTTTCGTGTCTGGGGAGGGAGATTCTTGTTCACATGCAAAGGCATCAGTAAGGGAAACAAAAGTTCTTGGAAACTACAGACAGAAACAGGATGGGGTTGACAGATGAAATAAGGGACTGAGCTCCTCTCCTTTTAATGGTTGTGCAGAAGAGGAAATTTCAACAGATGCTGCTTGCCTGACATGCAACATATGCTAAAATTCCCCCCTCTAAACAGTCATTAAAGGGACAGGAGCCCTGTCCATTATTTCACCTGGCAACCCTAATCTAGGACCTAGATGATAACAGGCCCTCCATGGAAATGGGTAAAGTTTGGGGCACGGAATTTCCCCTGAATTCTAGGGGCATGGCCCTTACAGGCTAGTGGCAGTCACTATTTTAACAGAGAATTCAGTTTGTTATTGCAGGGAAGTTACAGCCAATTCCCATGAATCAAGAAAGGGGACTGAAGCCATTTTGTAGGGTCTCACTTTATGTTCTTGTAGATCAGGGCAGGAAATCAACCTCAACAACAAATGGTTAAGTCCAGACCAATGCAAATAAAATTAATCTTATCCACTCCTCATCAATAACAAAAAGATGAAAATGAAAGCATTCTATGCAAACATAGTATGAATCCTATCAAATCAATATGATTTACTTCTTTGCAAACAGAAGTGAGTTAGTGGGCACTTCTAAGCAAATGTGCACAGGATTGCTGAAGTGTTCTATAGCTGAGCATAGCTTGTCTTAAACTATCTCTTTATGATAATATTTGAGGCTACTCTAGCAATATTACAGTTTCACTGTAAAAGTTTTAATTTTTTTTCCACATCTGTTAAATAGGAGGAACTTCCAGGGAAACTGTATTGTGGAAAAGCAGGCATGCAAGTTGCTTTCTGCCACCTAACCAAAAAACACAGACCCAGAAGAGTTAAAATATTCTCTGAGCTGCTGGTGTACTTTCTGTGACCTTGTTCAATGCAGAAATTCAACACAGTTTAACCAGTTCTATCTATGTTGCTATAAAGGAAAGCCTTTGCCAAAGAATGCAAATGGAGACATCAGCAAGAAAGCAGAGAATGCTCTCACAGCCTGAGTCCTGAAAAATATTGATTTCATTACTGAGGATAAGTTCTCATGATTTTTGAACATGCTACAACTTGAAGTTTTCTGTGAAACGAACTGCAGCTATTCTATGAGCACCTTCTTGCCTACTTGTGAAAAGCCATTTCTCAATTTGACCATTCGTACTTATCACACACTAAGAAATCTGTGGGAACTGGTCAGTGGTAACACCTCTCCACAAACAAGCTGTCTCTGAATGGCTGCTGTTTATAACATGTAAGTAATATGGTTGGCCTCTAAGGAGATTTGCTATATTGTCTGGTTGTATGAGTTTTAGCTAGATTCTAGGCATAATATCCAGTGCCTATTTGCACCAAACTTTCATTTTTCTAAAAGTAAAGTCTCTAGCCCCTCTGGACGCCAAGATATAAGATGAGGGAGGAGGAGTTTTGTTTTGCATGCAGCAAACCTATTACAACCTTTCAGTGTTTAGCCAATAAGTGAAGTCTCATGGTTTCATAGAGAATTAAACCTTAGATTGATCTATTTCCATTTCTATGAATAAACATTGCAATTTTGGAGGAATGCCTACTCTGCTTGAAGTCGAGGTCTGTTTTTAACAAATAGAAAAAATGGAGCTGAGCCATAAAATGCCACAATATAGGGCTACATATATCCTCCTTTTCCTGGTCATGTCCTCTTTTTTAGAGCTAATGTCTCTGTTTGGGCTGATATCTGAAATATCCATGTTTTGCTACCTTAAATTTTAAGGAGCAAATTAGATGTTTCCAAGAAGAAAGAATGAAGAGAGGGAGTTGCTATCTACCCCCTCAGTTCTCCAAGTTGAGAACTCAGCTTCGTAGAGAGGCAGGAAACGTTAATAAGGTTCCTTTTGTGGGAGAAAGGAAAGCAGGTAGGTGGAAGAGGCAGGAGGAAAGAGGCAAGTGGGGGGATGGGTGAGACCCCCCATGTGTGTATGGGGGGGGAGAGGGAGGAGAAGGTACCCTTTTGGTGTCATGGCTAGGAAGATCAATGAAGCATCTTCTGCAGGGAAGGAGCAGTGTGGGGTCATGAGAATTAAGTGGGTAGGGGCAGTTGCCTGGCTTGGGGGTTTTCTTGAGGGATGTGGAGTGACTGGGGAATATTATGGATGCCAGAAGGCCAGAGGAGCCATGGACAGCAAGAAACACAATCTCAAAAGTGAGTAGGAGATGAAGGATGGAGTGCCTTCTTCCTAGAGAGGCAGGAAATCGGAATTGTGGGCAGTGGAAGATCCCCAATCTCTATATTCTTGGAATGGGGGGGGGGGCGGTCCTTGAACTTCCTTGAACTGAGAGGAGGGTGGTGCACAGAAAAGAAAAAGGAAGAAGTGGCATAGTATGTGTGTATTTTTAAAATATTTTTATATTTATTACTAATTCATCCCAGTCTCTACCAAAATGTTACTCATAGCAGCTGTGGGGTAGATGGGGATGTAAGCAAGTTTTAGGTTGAGGAGAAGAAGAAGTAAGAAATGGGAGGAAAGTCTAGTCTGCCACATGGGTTTATTTTCAAAGGAAACAGGTCTGACTTGAAAGTTACATTTTTCTAATGAAAACGAGTGCTTTTCAAATTTTCTTGGAAACTAGCCATGTGAGTCCAATATAATAGTACATGAGTGAACAGGAGATGGAGGACAGGCAAATGAACACAGCAGTGAGGTGGGGTGGGGTATGAAAAGAGTTAGTCAAGGCAGCAGTAGTGGGAGCCTCTAGTGGAGAGAGCCGTGCAATCCACCAGTCCAGGCATCCTGCTGCATGAGGCAGTCACCTCATTCAACCTAATAGTAAGCTATTCATGGACTGCAACCCACTCAGTTGGCAGGTTTTTATATGCATTTGGGTGGGAGAGTGTAATCAGTGGGGGACAAGGAACTGAAATGCAAAATGGACAGACACTCGTCATTACCTTTACTGTGGTCATTAACACAGGTGAGTTAGAGGTATGACAGATATCCTAGGATAGATGAGCTGAACAACACATTTATTGTGATGAAAAACTGAATGAATAGCATTAGGTAAACTAGAATACTTTCCTGTTAAAATAAAATCTGTACTCTAGATCTCTTTAAAAAAAAATAACATCCTCCCTATTTGACCTCACTTCAGTTTTTATTGTCTCATTTTATTCTGCATATTTCCCCAGATGACAGGGTGTTACTTACAGGGCTTCATGTGTTGTTCTCATAGATTTGTAAGTTACTGGCATCAATTCCAAGAACAACAGGAAAATACTGTAACGAAACCACCTGAATTCCGATCATGATAATCACCAGAATCTGCACTGTGAACATGGCTGCTTTACACTGTTCCCCTCTCCCAATTTACCACCCCCCAAAAAAAAACTTTTATGGTAGTTTTTGCTGAGAGCTAGTAACTGGCCCAAGATCTCCTAGTCAGCTTTGTGACTAAGTAAGGATTTGAACTTGGGTCTACTTCTTCAGGGAGTAGCACTCTCTTACAGTATACTACCTCCCTCAGATCACTGTACAAATTGTAGCAAAACTGACATGCAGTGGAAAAAAAATGCAACAATTGTGTTTAATTTGCCTAACACAGAAATTTGCCTACTGCACTGAATTTGCATAAATTTCCATGATATGCAAATCAGGGTACCTGGAGCTGGGGAACTGTAATACGACACCCTACCTCAGATGGGTGGGTCTGTGAACACAATGCAAGGTCCACAATTAGGCCCAACTCCCACAGGGAAAGAGTGGCAGGTGGCCACTTCAGATACACAGGTAAAGGTGTTGGTTCCTGTTGCAGTTTGTTACTGTGAAAGAACTTCTGCTCATCACAAAATGGCTGAACATACCCCTTGTTAAGTTACAATCGTAATGTGATGTTATCATGGTAAAAGACAGACTTAAGTGCAAGAAACTAGTTATTTGCAACTGATTGTTTCCAAACTCTGTGGCAGTGGCAGTGTCAGCAAGGTTAGTGTGTACAGTCTCCCCTTTTATTTCCGCCACATGTTCTACTGTATGTAGAAGCAAATGCCTGACCAGGGCTATGCAAGTGGCAACACAATAAGGATGCTGCTCATTTTGCTTCATACACATTTAAATATGTGACATCTGTGTGCTGTTTGGTCCATGCTCCATGTTGTTCCAATTTTATGGAGGAGGAATACAATTAAATCCCATTTTAAGTTTTCATGCTAAATTAGTATTTTGAAATTGTAATTGCCAAATGAAACCAAATGATAATGCTTCTTGTTTTTGACCTTTAAAACACTGTGCTGTAACCATGAAAACATGCTAAATAAAAGCTATAGTTGTCCTAAACACAAGTTTCTCTTGTTAATTCTTCTCTTCCTCATGATGATGGGAAATTAAGCACAGCCTTAATATTTTTTTAACATCTGGCTCAAATTAGATGCTTACAAAACTGCCAACAATTATTTTCTTAACAGACATTTGGAAATTTGAAATGGCCTGGAAAAAGCACATTCAAAAAAGTATCCTTGTCTAAGAAGAAGAAGGGTTTTAGTCAAGCTTCAACTATTAAAAAAAAGTCTGTATATGGCAGGGTTATCATAACATTAATGAGGTCAAATTAGTATTGGCTGAATTCAGGATGCTCTTGGTAGTGTTTCGCTTTATGTTCCATCTGAAATAAGAAATCAAGGGTGCATCCTTCTGTTTCCATTCCTTCTGATTTTATTTTGGAGATTCATACATATTTTGCTTATCTCAGAATATTTTCTGTCAACTCCTGGTACAATCATAGACATTTATACCAGCTTCACAGGTTGGATTATTTAACCCAGTATAAAATCAGAAAGTACAAGAACAATTTGCCTAACGCAGAAATTTGCCTAATGCACTGAATCTGCACAAATTTCCATAATCTGGAAATTTGGGACTTTTCAATCAGCCTGGACGCACACTAAAATCGTTAGAGGCACTTCAGTTTTTCAATTTAATTGAGACAACTTTGTGTTCTCATGGCTAAATGGCAAGATTGTTTCTATCTTATAAATTTCTACTTCTTCTTCCCACATACAGAATGGAGAAATATTCCAAAACTTTTCTATTCAGTTCCTTATCACTTTTCTTCTTCTCTATACATTAATGGGTAATTGTAAATAATCTCATGAGCAAGAAATGACAATTAAAAATGGTGTGTAGTTCAAAGTAGTTTCAGAGGATGGTACTGGCACTTTTTGACATTATGCATAATACAGGTGTTTGGAGGTCTGAACTGGGATCACAGCAGGAATAGAGGATTAAAAAACCCTCTTCATCCCTAACCTGCATCCCAATGTAGATCATGTTCCCCATGTGACTTCTTTTTTTAACCCTGTGTGCTAGAGTTAAGTGATGAATATCGCACCTAGTCTGGTCCTGCTTCACCACTCAAAAAAAAAAAAAAAAAAGGTTATGGAATAACTGTAAGTAGCTTTCTTGCAACACATTGGTAGTGGTTTCCATTATAAAAACAAGGCAATTTTTTAAAAAGCAAACAGAGAAAATGCAGAAGACACACTTACACAACTCAACAATGCATCCATGGCTTGAATGCTACATAGTTGTTTGTACTACTCAATGCAAAGTATTCGATAAACAGAAAGAAAAATACTGAAAATGATGATGTGCATATTATACTGCTGAAGTTAAGTAAGTCCATAAGTCTGTGAGCAGGTAGATGGGAGTTATAATGGAAGCTGTTAAGTGCTCACACTGTGTTTTAGAGGGACCTCCGTGAGTATCAAGCATATATTTTGAAAATATTAAACATATCATGTCTACTGAAAAGTAAGTCCAACTGAGTTATTAGGGAATTATTCTCCAATAAGTATGTTTAGGATGGTAGGATCAGACACTTCAGGTCCAAAAATAAATTGCTACAGGAAACATGATTAAAATAATGAATGAGATTGTTCATACAGTTCAGAATCTTTAGCCTTGTGTAAACCTCTACTGGGATGGGATTAAGGTGGCCCTGCAGGTGTTATTCGACTACCTTTCCCAGAAGTCCTAGCTAGCATAGCTAATGGTGACCAATGCTGGGAGTTGAGGTCCAATAATATCTGGAGAGCCACATGATTCACAGCATAAATTGAATATTATTGGGGAAGCCCCTTCAATAAATAAGCCAAGCTAGCTAGCTGAATTCAAATTAGAAAGAAAGTTGCATATCAAGTTCTAGCTGGTTAAGGAGGCACAATGGTGTGTGTCAGTGCTTTATAATGTGTTTTTTTTTCTGATTCCATACAGAGGCTAAATATTGCTCTTGTATAGGAGAATGTTAGAAAACAGCAGAGGCCACTTTTTAGGAGGGATGTGTGTAGAAGGGGCTGTTTGTGGTATCTTTTTTATTGCTGTAGAAGTGTCAAGGCAGCTGCAATAGAGATGTTTGGTCTGATGATTTACGTTTCTCTGCAGTACAGAAATAATTAATATAAGAGCAAACACTGTAACATGAACTTCTGCCCCATCCTAGATCCATTGCTCTAATTCATTCTTGATCTACTTGGTTAGATGGGATGGCTAGATGAGATGGCTCGTTCCCTTGGTAACTTTGCCCTCCCCTTTTCTTTGGATGCCTAAACTGCATTTCCAAATGCTCAGCTGAAATTTTAACATGCTATGATGCTAGAAATTTGGGGACTGAATGAACATTTAATCAGACGGGGCAGAACTCTTATCTGGGAGGCAATGCCCTCATTTGGCTCCTCTCTGTAGATGGAGCTACTAAGACCATGTGACATCAGTGTACAGAATGGAACTTTTTTAAAAAACGGAAGTGCTGATATACCGATTTACAAAGAAAGACTTTGAAAAATCAAAGCTGTATGTACCCCATGGGCCGCATGTCGTCACGATGACCATTCATGAGCTCCCATCAATAAAGTTAATCTTACTTTTAAAGGCCTCATTTGAGCCAAATAGAGCCACTGGGATGTGAAGGAGGAATAGAACAAGTCATAAGTGCCCATCCAATGCCCTTGAGGTCATGGGGTCACTGGGTTCTAAAAGCTGTTTCCCCCAAAATGTTATAAGTGGAGGATGCAGTACGTGGTGGGGCAGTTCTCTTAGGTCCTACAGGGGATAAATGTGATTCCTCAGCTTCCTGCTCACAGGAAATAATTGCAGGTATCTGAGGAATAGGAGTAAAATTAATGAAACTTTTTTTCAGGTACAACAAACAAAAAGCACTGTTGTCACAACAACGTCCCCAAACAAACACGAACAGATACTGGAACTGACATTTCACTGTTGATACTCAGACCATGAGGATGAGCTGACTGGTGGAGAGACATAAGTCACTTGCCAAAGCAACGTGAAAGTACACCAGAGAGGTAACAAGCAGCGCGGCAAACAGAGCAGTAGTTGAAAGCTTCCCACCTGTGTCTGTTGAGGGATATTTACAAAGCTTGGATCCCGTGGTCCAACACTGACGAATCGGTTTGCAGGGGAGGTGCTGGGTGTCGAGTAGGCTGTGAAGGGAAGGGATACATGCGTTCAGGAAGCAGCACCAGATCACAGACAAACAACATCAAAAACAACAAAGCCACCTGAACAGATGCTGATGCTGAAACATACAATGAGTGTCAGAATAAAGGATCTGACTTGGAACAACTGGATTTTAAATGATGGAGATAATCAATGCGGACGTAATTAGGCAAGAGGAAACACTCCCTCTTTTCAACACAAACTGAGATGATGTCATACATTTGGACCAAAGCACATCAAGTTCAATGAAATTACTCTTATCTGTGGGACAGGCAATTTATAGCAATCATCTGCTCCACTCATTCACAGGAACAAAGATATCATCTTCACAAATACTTTAAACTGGTGTGCATGCATTTTATGGCAATCAAGTTTTTATTCCAGAACAGAATTCAAGCCCTGAGTACAAGACTGAACAAATCCCAAGTTATTTTTATTATGGATTTGTTCTGGTAAAAATTATCAACAAACAGAACATAATGGAGTATTGTGCATTGGTTGGTGAAAAATTATATAAATAAGTTGGCATTTACATAGAGGCATTGGCCATGACCCAGTGGCTCCCATGTTACTGAGAAACATGTTCCATGAGTTCTATTTGTTTTAGCTGCATATCTGCAGTGCCACCATGAAATGCAATATAAGAAGCTAAACTAGAATCCTTCAAAGTCTAATTAATTGCACTAGGAAGAGTAATACTGAGTGGCACAGAGACTTGTGCTGGTTAGGCCAGACAGATGTAAATTCTTCTTTTTGCCAGCAGTTCAATTTTTGTTTTATTTGTTTTTTTCTCAATTCATTTCTATAGAACAGAAAATAGCAGCATTAGCTCCCGGTTGGTTTTGTTGAATTACTTGATTCTGAGGAATGAAGGGGGATATGATCCAGCAGATCAAGAAGGCTACCTCTGAGCCAGACCTGGAAGATCTCCCATTGAAAAAAACACCACTAAATTTATGCCCAAGTAGCTTTATGTTGGTATACCACAGGCCTCCTATTTGCCAGGGGGATACTTTTGCCCACCCTACCCATTTCTGTTAGCAGATCTGGAAAGCAGAATTGTTCTGAAACTAATGATTTTAGTTTTGACCCAGCATTTCTTCGCTCCTATTTTTTCAGACCTTTATACCTTTGAAATTCAATTGTCCAGCATGTTTCTAAGTAGAACTACAGGTTCAGCCTCTCTCATTCAAAATGCTTGGGCCCAGAAGATCTGAGAGATGAAAGCACAGGAGCACCGCCACTGCCCCTTGAAGGTCAAAGTGGGCGGCTGGTGGCAAGAATACTGAGACTGAGAATCTGAGAGCAACTGAGCAGGAGTGCCACAACCGCTGCCCACAAGGCAGAAGGAGGTGGCTGATGGTAAAAAGTTTCAGGTTTGGGAGGTTTTTGGATTTCCAGATAAGAGACATTCAACCTGTATATGGAACGTTTTCCACACACATCAGTTCACTGAGCAAAGGAGAGCCTGATGAGAACAAGCTATATTTCTCAGAGCAGTTACAAACTGCAATGTGTTTTACAAGACACACTTTTCTTCTCCTTTGAATGAATTATAAATGAGTTTAAAAGAAGAAAAACTCTCCAACCAATGAAATCAGGACCTTGCTTGTTACCCCGTTTTCTTACTAACAGAATTACTGATATCAGTAAAATGGTCATCATGCTTCCCAAACCAATGAACAAAGTCTCACCAAAATTTAGCTAAAACAAAACAAAACAAAATACTGAAAAAACACTGTAGTTAGGTTGCCAGGATGAAGTAGTTCTGGAACTGCCATAATTTTGCATGAGATACTCAACGAAATATTAATGGAAATATGGCCAGCTATTCACATTCCATTAAACAATAAATTCCAATAGGATAATGAAAATTAAGACACAGAGAATAGGCACTGCACTTTTTCTAAGGTCAGGTCATGGTGGTGAGGGAAAGCAGACAAAAACTGCCAGCACTGAGAAGCCTATTCTTCCAATGGTCCACTTCCTTCACTGCCTCTACACTCATAGCCACAACTTCTTAGACTGGTACAATTGTGGTGGTGAATTGTACCGTAATCCAGCGAGATTACAGGATTCTACTTAGAACCACAGTGACCCACCACTTTCTCACAGAAAGATAAACCAACAGATACATAAGGTAGCTTCCTCTGTTGCTACATCTATGCGGAAGGAGGGCTGTGTACATCTGAACAGCATCAGAAAAGCTATCCTCCTTGCCACAACTGTTGTAGAGAGCAACAGAAGTGAATGTGCTACTATGTTCTAGGACAATACAGTATGAAGTTATCTCCACCAGAGTCCTGATAAGGCACACTGCACCACCTTCAGCAGCTAAAAAGCATGGTGTTGCAATGGCATAAACCAGTATTACAGCAGAGGTGGAAGTAGGCAACCCCTGGCTTCTTTCTAGCAGTGCTTAGATTTCACTATTTATGATGGAGAGAGACTTTATTGTCTCTTAAAAACAGAAATTGTAAGGCATTGTTTACATATGTTTCCAAGTCTCTACAATATAGAGTCTTACGTAAGAAGAAGTTAGCATGGCAAATGTAACTTTTCTTCTTTTTAACAATACTGAATCCATCTCTTTACTCTTTGACCAGCAACTGCACTGTACATATCCTCCACCCATCCAGACTGAGTCAAAATATCAGAAAATCCCAGATTTTGTTCCTGTTCCTTCCAATTTTATTTTGGAGCCCCATACACATTTTGTTTATCCCAGAATATTTGCTGTCAGTTCTTGATACAATCAGAGACTTTTTATACTAGTCCCTTAAATCAGTTTATTTTAAAACCCAGTGTAAAATCAGAAAGAACAGGCACAAAAATCTGGGACTTCTCAACTAGTCTGGATGTATCCGCAGTTACAACAAACCATTTCAGATCGTCTGTTCCTAATACAGCGACCTGGTTAGCAGCAGTACTACTTTTGTACGTCTGAGCATCTGCTTAGTAAATCTACTTGAGTACATCTGAACTGACAATGCCTTCAAAACTGCACCTATAGAGAAAAATCAACTTTTGCGGGGGGGTCACACACAGAATTGTTACAATGGAAAGGCTCAACTGGCTCATGGAGATTACAACAAATGCAAAAAGTGCAGATAGGAAAGAAAAACAAGATATCTTGGTATGCTGCTCCCGTCTAAAATCTTGTGGCAAGTTCCCTCTGCCACAATGATTCCCTACACCATTCATGTAATATATAAATCATAATTATCTATTTATATATTCAGCTTAGAGATAAAAGTTTCTTTTCTTGGACACACAGGCTGGCAATCTGGGAGTTGTTGTCTTAAAAAATGACAGTTCAGATATTGAATTGGGAGAGATAGCTACAGAGATGCAGCTATATCTTGTAACCAGATGTCCTGATACTACCCCCCAAACTTAAGCTGCGCATTCATCCCAACACAGCTATTTCTGAGTTTCCAGAGAGTAGGAGAGGCTGAGTGATTATGTGTTCAGCCCTCCTTGTGTAGCCAGGTATGCTGTATAGCTTAAATGGTAGGTTTTGGGCAGACTTTTGGTCACTGTGATGGTGCAACAGGCAGAAAGGCGCATTGTGATGTCACAAATCAGACTTATGACATTGCAACTGCTGAACAATGTGCCAGTCAACATTTCCAATCTCTACTGTGGGGTATGTATTTTTGCATGTGCACATGCATGCTTATATAATTGCTTAGTTCAATGTAGTCAACAGTCCTGATGAGATATATTCTTTAAAAAAAAAAGAACAGAAGGTTTTAAATCCACATATCATTTCCCTTCTGAGCTTAGTGAAATGCTCAGATATGTACCAAGAGCACCACTATGATGCAACAGAAGTACATCAGTTATCTGTTTATATTAAAGCTATGTTGTATATGACCCATCTTTCCCCCATCTGAACACCAGACAGATGCCAGTGAAAAAGCATCTGTTTTGTACACATATTGTCTGAAGTGGAATCGAGGGCTTCTCCTGTTAAAAATAATTCCAGCAGATCTAGGTAAGTACTTCATCTGAGGCCTTCTAGTAGTCTTACCTATCAGAGCTGATAATACTGAACTAGAAATTCTAGCTCAATGTATCACAGGACAGTATGATAAGCTACAAACAACTTCACTAGAATGAATATTCGTTTTAATTTTCTCAGACATGAGGAATAGTTTATTCAACCCTGAAAGAATGGTGGGATATATATCAAATAAATAAATAAGATTATATCCTGAAATAATTATTACTCAAAGAAATGTAGAGTCAACAAGAATGACTGCTGGCAAAGCAGAAATCTGGGCAGAAATAATCTAAAATAGAGTGCTGTTTCCTCTTCAGAAGAATGAAGATCTGTACAAATGCATGATATGAATAACTATTCAGACATGACTGGCAGTAATGTTTAATCCTCTCCAAATGCTTTTACTAAGATGCAGACAAGAGAATCTGACAGAACACATCTGAAAGACAGTAATTTTGGAGGGTAGCAACACCTTCTGGCATAGAGCATGCTGGAAACATTAGAAAATGGGCTTGTGCCAGCAAAGTGCTTTCAGAACCAAAGTGTACATAAAGGAAATGAAAGCTCAGCAGCATTTTACAGATGTAGAAGCAAACCATATTGCTCCAAGAGACAAGATGCATGTCTGTGGGGGAAAAGCCTGGTCTCAGAATCTGCCACCAAAGCTAGTGGATCAATCTGCTCACCTGACTTTTTTTATTTTCCTTTTCAGCACGATATGTCTATTACTACAACACACAGCCCACTTTGTTGAGCATTAATTTACTATTAAATTGTTGTTATGGGAAGTTCTCACCTGCAACTTCCAGGAAGCGCCTCAAGAGACAAATGCAGAACTGATTCTAGTTGGTCTAGGCTACACCAGGGCTAGAAACTGTATCACCCAAGGGTGATGCTTGCAGGGACTTCCCTGGACAACTTTCCAATTAATTTTATCTTACATGAAGACGTTTTTTGAAGTAGCAGAAGTGTGTCCAAATGAATGCCTGGTTGTAGTTTTTGGACACTCAGTGAAGACAGTGGTACACATATAATTTAATCAAAGAATCAAGAACATAGATTCAGACTGGACATTAAACTAACTGCTACGAAATACATGTATAAAAGCAGTTGCAAATCTGTATTTACTCCCTTTTTTACCTCAGTCTTAGTATCAAGATTATATGTAGCAAGCTCCCACTCATGAGATTTTGAATGAGAAAATGGATACCTAGTAACAATTTCTTTAAAAATACTTTGTGCTCTTTAAACATTCTTTTGTCAGTATATGTATTACGTCCACTCAGGTTGAAAAATAAAGACTATGTGTGAATTATCTAATAAACAAATTAGAGAGACAATGTGGCAATGTGCGTAAAACACCAGGTTTCAAGAGACAGTTCATATCTTTACTCTGTGGTGAGCTCGCTGGTTGGTTTTTGACAATTCACTGATTCTTGATTAAAGCCCTTTAGCACTTACTGAAATCGTGTTTTTGCACAAATGAACTGGAGGAGAGAGATAACTATAGGTTTGCACAGTACCTAACAAAGTGTGCCATCTAAATTGCAATCTCATAATGCTCCATAAGCAAAAATAGATGAGCATTACAAGAGTTTCGAAACATTTGGTAACATTATGTTGGCCACACTAGCTGGGGATTCCTGGGGGGTTTTTTAGTACAAAATGGAAAGATTTCCAAGCTCTGAATTACTAAGATACAATGAGAGATCTTAAGCATTTAGATACAGAACTAAACTGGTGTGTAGTTGCAAGCGAGAAAGAAAAATGAGGTATTTGCACCCGCAAATGGAATTTTCTTTCAGTCCCCAAATTTCTAGCAATGTAGAAAGTGAGACACTGAAAACTGTCACACCTAGAACCCTTATATTTTCTGTGCTCACATTCCCTTAGTAACATAGCCTTTCTCTTTTCTTCAGATAGCTAAACTATAGTTCCAAATGCTCAACTGATGTTTTCACTTACTGCAATGCTAGAAATTTGGGTACTAAAGGAAAATTTCATGGGGAAAGAGAAATTTGGGAGCAATATCCTAATTATGCCCCCTCTTTTGCAATTACACTCCAGAACTCATGTTCTGTTTTTTTAAAAGACCATTTTTGTATTGCAGCCTTAATCCATGAAGATTTCTTGTTTTTCAGTTGCTTCTGCTTTTCTGCAGCAATGTTGAAGCTTCTTGTTAATTACTCCACACCTGCCCTGATTTCCAACCTGATTTATACGTCTCTTTAATTGCAAGTTAGCCATTCCATAGGCCCTAATTTCCAAAGACGTTGATCTGCTCCTGCTCTTCCTAAATTGATGTTTAGGGACAGGATCAGGGACCAATCCCTGCCAAAAGCATACACCCCGGTTTCCTACTTCTGCTTCCTTGGAGGCAGGGGGCCAGCCAGGAGGGAAAGAAGGTGACTGAACCAGAAGTGAATGGGTGGGATAGCATAGACACAGGTAGGAGTAGCTTCTGACGGTAGGCTGTGTGGCATGTGGAAAACAAGAAGAGAAGACTAGGCAGCAACACTCTCATTTTGTAAACATCTTGTGCTTCGTGCCAGAACCAGAACTGATTTTAATTAAAAGAACCAAGGAAGAAAATTTCAGTCATCACAAGCAGTACTCAAGGAAACTCAAGCCCATCACTGTCTATACTGTTGCTGTTGTAGTTGTTGCATGCCTTCACGTCATTTCCAAGTCATTGAGACCATAAGATGACATCATCGCAGGGTTTTCTTGGCAAGATTTGTTCAGAGGGGGCTTGCCATTGCCTTCCTCTGAGGCTGAAAGAGAGCATGGCCAAGCAGGGATTTGGACCCTGGTCTCTCCAAGTCCTAGACCACCACTCAAACCACTCCATCACACAAGCATGCTGGCTCTCTGTACTATACTGTATACATGACTTTTAAAAAGAAGAGGAGGAATGGAAGCTGGCAATAAGGCTCAGAAACCACGTGTGTAAAAAAACCCCACATCTGCAAAAAAGACGAAATGGTTCTGCTCAGTATCTGCACTTGCAGAAAGTGCACTATTTTTTGGTATTCTGAGAAAAGGCAAAAGAAATGTATAAATGTATGTATATAGAGAGATATAAAGAAATGTACGTATATAGACTGCATTATCTACATGATAAAAAAACATTATTAATGAGAGGAACAGATTGGAAAAATAAGTATTGGATTATTATATCACATAGGTATCCATTAAATAGTGAAAGGGCTCCAATGAAAATAGCTGGCAATCCCCAGCCTCATTGTAAAATGGGAACCACAATCATCTTCAGTAAAACCTATAAAGAAGTGTATGTATATAGACTGCATTATCTATATGATGAAAATCAACATTATTAATGAGAGGAACAGATTGACAAACTCAGGGGCCAAACTACTATTTTAAAAAAACAAACCCAAAACACCAAAGTACTTCCTCAACCTCCTAGATATTATGGCTGCTAAAATGTTTCATAGCTGGCTCCCTCATTTTCTTTCAGGTGGAAAAGAGCAGGTGCTGGGAAGTACCATATTTGCCGGTTTATAAGATGCACCTGTGTATAAGATGCACTCCATTCATACACTGGCAAATACTATTTGCCAGTGTATAAATGGGGTGTGTCTTATACTATTTCCAGCATATAAGTCACAGCAGTGTATAAGATGCACCTCATTTTCAAACAGTATTTTTCAGGAAAAAAGTGAGTCTTATATGTCTGCAAATACAGTAACTGGTCAAGTCCTCTTCTGTGAGACTCCCAAGTGTTTTGGCTCCCAGTGGAGGTCTCATTGCTAATGCTGGTCTTATGTGAGCTTTTGCAGCTAAAATCTACTTAATCAGATGTCACCACAGACAAAAGTAAGGTAGGATAGTTATCTATAGGGCTTTTGTACTATGATATCCCAGCACAGACTTGTGTTGAATCCCAGCCTCCATCAGTGGGAACAGTACATGTTTGAGGACATGGAAGAGGGTCTATTATGCTCTACTGCTCCAGTTATGGAATGCTTCCCCTTGCTGTACTGACTAATGCTGACACTGTCTTTGTTCCAGTGCCAAGTTTTAAAAAAGCCTTTCATCAAAACCTTTGAGGTCTAAAAACTTTTGACAAATTGAGTTCAACCAAATCTGTGCCTGGGCATGGTTAAACTTGTTAAATGCTTTTTATATGATTTAAATTATTTCTTACTGTTTTGCATTTCTGAATTGTTTTACACTGATTTTAACTGTATGCCACCCTGAGATCCTGTGATATATTTTAACAACAACAAAAAAAGTAAATAAACTGCCTCTAGATGACTAATTGTTGCTGCTGCTATAACACGGTTTTCCAAATGTTGCATCTTTTCCCTTGCCCTTCCCTGTAGATTGATCATGAAACTGGTCAGAGTAGGGGCATAATAACACCTCACCGCACTGCCTTTGCTGGGGAAACCCAACAATGCACTCTGACTGAAATCCCGTTTCAGGATTCCACAGTGTAAATCACTGCATGTGGAATGATGCGTTACTAGTACTATTCAGTCCTTCTATTGTATGGCACAGTTGCAAAAAGGAATATGCAGTTGAATGTACAGCAGGATGCACAACTGAAGGAGTACTGTTGCCAGTTGCAGCAGGGATTAAGAGATATGCATTAGCCAAGAGTGCATACCTACATATGCAGTGGTACTACATGTACAACTATGCTTCCACGATCTTAAACTGAATGCAACTGAATGTTGCTCATGACAAAAATGTCCAACCACTTCCATAGGGAAACTGACACATGTGAAAGACACTAACAGGATTCCAGTTTATCTCTGAATGATGGAAGCAAGCTACATCTCCAACTTCGGTGATTTCTACCTCCTCCATGGCAACAACCTTAGTGATCAGCCCTGTTAACTCTGGCTTGAAGATATGGCTGCTTCATGAATGGTGTCTTTCAGTTTGTGAAGAGAAAGAGAACCCTTTTGCAGTGACAGCTGTAGGCCAGGAAAGGTGGGAAGCAGACATCTGAAGGTATCAGTAGCTGAGCATCTTAGTGTTAAAGGATAACATTACCTGTTTTGTTCTTTTTCATGCTGTAAGAAAGGATCAATTATCTTTGAGGATCACTGTGTTAAAAAACATCTGCTCCAACTTATTTTTTTAAAAAAATTCAACAGATTTCAGTGGAGAATTGGTATACCTAGATCTCCTTCATTAGGGAGTGATAAAAATACTTAAGTCTGACAGCAAATTTAGTAATCTCTCCTTACTCTGTTCACAAGGAATCAATTCTGGGCTGTTTTACAGCTCTGAAGGACAAAGGAGGCCAGCCTTTTAGAGCGTTCTTATTGAATTATTGTTCCACTTCACAGAGGTATAAAGGAGCAGTTGACAAAGCTACAAATAATACACATCAGCTCCACTGTTTCTCCTTTCTAGCTGTACTTACTTGGTGAAGTAGGAGAGGTGGCACCTCCTTCTGTCGACGTAGTTGGAGGCTTTGTGTCTGGCACTGGCAGAGGCACAGGCCTGGCCATTGGTGGTGGAGGTGGTGGCGGCAACATTGGGGTAGGAAGGAATGGATTGTGCACCTTGCCTTGGCTGCTACCATTGGGCTGCCAAACACATAAGAAAAAAAAGCAATGATTAGCTGCCTCTGGTAACAAAATTGCAGCACGCTTATGGTAAAAAGCTTGTTATTGCTCAGTGCTAAAGGAAAACATACAAAACCCATAACAGGAACAGTTTGGACTGATATAATTTAATATATACATATGAATAGCTTGGACCCAAATTTCCTTTTGTGCATCTCTCTCTCTTTCCTCCACAGCTCCCTGAAAATCTGCTCTTGAGGCACTGACCCATTGAGAAAGGTAAGGTATATACTGTGGATTGGTGACAACAGCTGCAGATGAATGAGAAAAGCTGGTGCAAATCACTCTTTCTGGTATCTGTGAATGAAGAAGCAACTTAGGAATCATGCCATATTATTTTAATTATAGAAGGAAATTACTTCTATACTTATTTTAACCCTCCTGTTCCCACAATAGGGTGACTATAACAATCACTTCTGTTGTAGCCATTTAATTCATTTGAGAAGTTTTTGTTGACCAAAGTGACTAATGGATTTGCACCGGTTCACAAGTAACACATAAGTAGTAGTAAGTCAAAAACTCAACCAATTTTTGTGGTGTAAGATGCTTAAACCAATGATAGGACCAGCATCACACAAGATTACTTTTTACCTGAATCCACCAGACAAAATTTCTTTTTAACATTGGGTAGACCAATTACACTTACCTGATTTTAGGAATACAGCACTGATCTTGCTTAAGAGCACTATTTGTTTTATATATGAGAAGGAAGGAAATCAGATGATTCCTGATTTGTTCCTTTGTTAAAAATGTGAGATTACTAAACATATGCTTCATATTTTATGAAAGTTGTAAATCCTATGAGAACTTGGGTCAAAAAACAGAATGCACATCAATTAAATAAGTGCATCAATGGTGGGGAATCTTGGTCTGTGAATCTTGTTCTTTCTTAATAGCATATCTTTTTGATCCGTCTGCCTATCTATTTTTCAAATTTCTCAGTTCATGACAATGCACATAATTTGTAAGCTAAGCAAATTACTATTCAATGAAAAAAAAATCCCTTTAAGGTCTATATAATCATTTTAAACCACTGTTTAGGTACTGTTTAAAAGCAATGGCTGGAATATATAGAATCATCTTGGATCGGATCTAAAGGTTGTTTTACACCTTGCACTAGGGCGCTGTGTGAGAACAGGGAGACCAGTCACACAATCCTAAGTACACCAACTCAGAAGTCAAGCTTCACTAAGTCCAGTTTCATAAGGCTACAAATGAATTCCAAAGATGTTGTTTTGCCCTGCTACATCTTGTGCAAAATACTGAAAAACATAAGTGTGAGAATTGCTACAGAAAGTAGTTCTAATAGCACAACACGTACTCTTTCAAACATAGTAGCGTTAGTGGCTATTTTCCTCATGCCTGCAGTTGTTTAGGTCCAGCTGCAGTCTGACTCTAAAGCACTGGCTCTAAAGCACTGGCTATCAGATATAGCTTTATCAGACATAGGTAACAAATTGGGTGCTAAAAGCAGCCATTTATACTTTCAGAAATGATCCATATCAGAAACATAAAGAATAAAAACAACAACAGCAATCATTATTCTTCAGTTAAGTGCCTTACAGTTTTGCAAGACATCCAAGCATTATTTTTAGATAAAGCTGTACACAGAGTTAATCATTTCTGCATACAAATGGAATGTTATTCCAAACCCTTAAAGATAATTATTAAAGTTTTTTTTTGAGAAAAGCAACAACCTGAGATTGCTCAACTAAAATCTTGGAACATTGTTTAATTTTTCAGAGGGATAAGGAAAAAGATAACAGTTTTTAGGAATAACAAACTATAAGGAACTGTAGTTTTATCTCCTTGAGTTCAAGTTCTGGTCAACTTAATCTAAAGTGCTACAGGACAGTCATTTTTTTTTAAGTGAATGTGGCTGATCTGAAACAGCTGTTTCTTACTTTCCTGTCTGAAGAAATAATTAGTAAAAATCACAAGGTCATCATATTTTGTTAAGTTTTCCTGCCAGAAAGAATTAAGCTGAAAAATTTACCTTTGGGATCACAGCAGGTGAAAGGATGAACTAAGAGGTTCAGGTTGCACATACATACTTGATGCTGTGTTATCATTTTACTGTCAGTTTATCTATTGACAGCCTATGATTTCACCATGATTAGATATTCCACAAAGTAAACAATGACCATGGGAAGGAGATCCCTTGTTCTCCAGTCTTGAAATTATTAGGGGACTTATAGGCACACTCATGTAGGAGCAAGGACCAACTACCTTGCAAGCTGGAGAACTTCTGGCTTTTCTCCTACCCATGTAGAATAAGCCAACTGCCCAGCTTTCCTTCCTGGATATGTCCTGGCCTCTCTGGTGTGCCATAAGAAAACAATATTCAGAAGGAAACCTAAATCTAAGTATACAAGTATTTATCACAGTTGTCTATATCACAACAGCCCAAAAGTCAGTGTCTTTTTCATCAGTGGCTCAGTAAGGCACTGAAATTACTATGGATTTTAGTCCAAACCTTACAGAAGGTGCTGAAGCTATTTTGGGAAGAAGATAGCTCCTTTAAAGTTCTAACTGAATCCCAACATGGCTTTATCACTTCACTGACATTGGAACTACCATCACCAGCTGCTGCTTTTCTTTTGCTGTGGGCAACAGAGAATGCTAAGAGAGACCTCCATGTGATACACAAAACTCATCTGAATGTAAATATGATTAAGTTTTACAGGAATGACACTCTGGCTTGTATACAACCCTCTCTCTCCTTATTTAGTACAAGAAGGAGACTGGAAGTACCTGTTTCTATTTTTAATGAATTAATGTTGAAGGTATAAGGAAACAAACCATTTCCACTTACCACAGTTAAGACTAACTACAGTTTGTCCAGGTTTGGACATAATTTTACATAGAAGGTATAAAAAATTGGAACAATAATTCTTATCTCTTCTTTGCAGCTATGCAGAAAGAGGAAATATGCTACCAAGTCCAAGACTAATTCATACAATGCTAACAACTCTAGAATATTCTTTTCTCTTTATGTTCTTTTGTGGGAAGAATACACCGGAATCCTCTAGATAAGTCATTTTGGTATACAGTATTATTTTTTTTTTCTGTGGCAAGTCTACAAAAGAAATAAATGTTTTCTTCGGACATTTCCACACTAGACTGTTATAGCACCATGATTCCACTTTCAACATCCTATGGAATCCTGGAGTTTGCAGTTTTGGGAGGGGCTGGCCGGAACTTGTTCAACTGAGTAGTCAAATATTGGTAAAGTATTTACCGGCTGGCCCCTCCCGAAACTGCAAACCCCAGGATTCCATAGGATGTTGAAAGTGGAATCATAGCGCTATAACAGTCTAGTGCGGAAATGGCCTTCATCTGGCTAATTTAATAATTGTTGTTGTGTACCTTCAAGTCATTTCTGACTTATGGTGACTCTAAGGTGACCCTATCATGGGGGTTTCTGAGGCTGAGTGTGCGTGAGATGCCCAAGGCCCCCCTAGTGGGTTTCCATGGCTGAGCGAGGAATCAAACCCTCGGTGTCCAGAGTCATAGCCCAATGCTCAAACCACTATACCACACTGGCTCTCATATTTAAAAATACTTTACCAATATTTGACTACTCAGTTGAACAAGTTCCAACTGACCAATGTACCAAGTGTTTTAATTGGTTAAATAGCAACTGTAAGCAAGACAGGTCACAGCGGCAAGTCTTGGGATTCCATGTTGTTTTCCTCTCCTAGGATCTCTTGGGTGAACCTGGACCTATACATAAGTCACTAATATAATTCATTCACTGTTTGCTGAGAGGGCATACCTAAGGAAGTTGTGCCCTCACAGCAAACAGTGAATGGATTATTCCTAAGGAATATTTTCACAAGATGCTTAGCAGAAGATCACATTAATATTCTACCTAAATGTAGGTAATGGAGGGTATTATAAAACTGAGGCCTCCTTCTATACTCTACTTTGTGTAATTGCCTCATACTGCAGCCATGTTTGACCTGAGTCATAAGTTTTTGCTGGATATCATGATCCTGCACTGACAAAAGAGTGAACCTATCCAAAGTGGCTTTATGGACCTCTCGCAGCATTCTGTATTTGCCAAATTTTGTCAGTAAGATGCAACCCCAGTAAGAAATGTAAGGCATTAAGCAATATAGTAGAGCAATCAGCTTCACACTCCAGAATCTCTTGCTCAATGGCTCATCTTTGTTTGGTTCTGTCTCATTCCTGTCATTCCCTTCTTTACATAATATTAGCCAGTGAAATACTTGGGATGGCACTGCATCTGATGGCTGTTACTGGCACAATGTCCTGAGCTGACTCACAACACTATCAAGCAAAATTGTGCTTAGGAAGCTACTGTTCAACTAATCACTGACAAGGCAGTGCACCTGCACTTACATCTGGCTGAAAATTAACCATATTTTAACAAGTAAAAAGAATGCATGATGGGCACAAGCTACCCAAAATTAAGCATGTGCAAATCTCATCAATTTAATTCCAACTGCAATCAGTAGGACGTAAACCTTTTAAAACTTGGGCTCATTCACGTTTCACAATCATTTTTTTCCTTACAGCAGTAAGCAACTATTCATAGATGTGACTCTGAACACCTCCCAACTCCGTTGACATGATTATTTGGTACAGTAACAAATCATCTGGGAAAAAAGAGAAATGGCTTCCTTACATTTAGGAACCCCACCTGTCCAGCCTGCTGACCAGCGTCGGGGCAGACAAGTTGGACAAACTCTTTCAGAGTCTCCTGAGGGTGATAGCGGATTGCTGGATGTGAGAAGTATGGCCCAGGCTGTTGAATAATGGGTGATGTTGGAAAATGAAGAGTCGATGGTGTTGCATGTGGACTTGCTATAGGAAAGAAAAAAAAAGACATTATAAAGAATAGATTTTTGGATTTGGATAAACATATTTAAAATTCATTGCACCTCTAATTATTTTAATACATCTCCATTGAGAAAGCCCTTTCCCCAAATTTATATATCTTATATAATATGGTACTCATGTTCACTGTACTGATCTTCAGAGTACATCAGGTCATATTAAATTCTGCAGCACTACAAGTATAAAGGCAGAGCTTAAATGCAGCCAGATTTTAAAATGTCTTTTCTGCATTTTTAGTGGTCATCATTTATAAAGGAGCCAGCAGTTCTTGGTAAAAGTGACGAGTATTCATTACCTTAAGAGCCTTTCTAATGAAACCAGCAATAAAAAATGTATTTGGGAGATTACAGTTGATTTAATTGACATTCTGCATAATTCTGGTTTGCACATGGGGACCCATTTTATTTTGAACTATAAATGGGCAATAACATAATGATCGTGCTCTTTCAAGCTTTGTTTATGTCACTTTTTCTGCACAGTGGAGGAATATTATTTTTAAGTAATTTTCTTTCATGTAAACCAGCACCCACATTCTATCTTTTATACGTGAGAAGTGAAACTTCCAAAAAGTTCCCAGGCAAAATTTTAGGAATCCTACTTCAAGAAGTGTAAGGCAGTGACTTCACATGACAAGGAACCACAGCTGAAATCTACAATAGGAAAAGCAACGGCATTATTGCTGTTAGTACTCTTGTCTCTAGATATCTCAAGACAATGAATGAGACAGAGAAGTGCTTTGATGTGTTTCAGTAATGTCATCTATTCATGCAAGCAAATTATTTTTAAACCCTAGTACTTCAATGGCTGGTGTAACAGTAAAAAATTAGTAGCTACAGTACTGTTTTCCTAAGCAGATGGCTTGCTTTACATATAATATCCAAGTACTAGCCTACAAGATAATTTCATTGCATGAATGAAGCAGAAACAGCTCCTTCACAAAGACACCACTATGGTCTTTTTCACATTACATACTTTTAAGCCAATTTAACTACTGTGGTTGTATCCTGCAGAATCCTGGGAATTGTAGTTCGGGGTGGTACTAGAGCTCTCCAGCAGAAAATTCAGTGTGAAAGAGACCTATACTGCTATCATAACTCATAGTATGATGTATGATGTTGAATCTCCTTCCAGCATGGAGGATTTCCATATAAGGAACATATATTACTGCTGATAGACAGAAATGCACAGTAAGATATGAAAGAAAGATACATCATATTACCCCTTATGATGGCAGTGTGAGGAAGCCATCCTGTGGAAGGCAAGTTTATAAATACAGAAGTTATTCAGGTTTGGGACAAGTAGGGCTTTAGACTAAGAGACAGTGGCTTGTCTAAGACCTTTCAAGGTCTGGAAGCTGGTGGTTCTCGTGGGGAGGAAAGGTGAATCTACTCCAGGGTTTAACCTGATTTTTTTTTAAAAGGCTATGTAGCTCTTTCCCCAAAATATTTCATCACATTAGACAAGCTTCTTTAAAGTTCAACCTTAAAGGCTAGAGTGGATTCATTGCTCTATGACACTGGGGCCACTAGTGGCTTGTATCCATCTTGTTTTTATCTTTGAGCTGAATAACAATCAGCTTTCCAACTCCTTCACCATCAGTTCCAAAAGACCTGGATAACACAATGATGACAAAAAACTTAACAGTAGGGTGGTATTTGTAGATAGAATATGATGCACAAAAATGTATCAAAAAGTCATAGACACTTATTTTCAATGGTATCATGGGGTCATGTAGCTTTGAGGTACAGATAAAATTTTGAATTAGCCTTTGTCAATTTTACAGAGTTGTTGTATACTCTGTTAGCTTCATCTTTTCTTGGGCATTATTCAATTTACCCCCTGTGTATGAAAACAATGGACACAACTATATCTAAGATAGCATTCCAAATCTCAGTCATTCTGCTGGCTGGAAAGAGAAAAAACATTTGTCTCTGCAAAAATAATATTGCTCTCTGAATTCTGGTTAAATGTAATATATTCAGAATGAATATAATATATTCAAAATGAAGCTAATCCTTTGGCAAAGTTGTCTGAATTCCATACAACAAATTCACCATTGTCATACTATAAGCTGATTGTGTCTAGAAAGAGTCTATATTTTGCTGATTTTCTTTCATTTTAGCACACTGTATCACAAAAGAGTATTGGATCTATACAAAATAGCTCCTCTCATATTACGATTTATTTCTGACCAAAGTATATAGCCATCCTCTCTTGGTCAGTCCTATTAAAGTTTTATAGCTATCTACGCCCATGCACTGCACTTGTAAACCACAAAGAACTGCTTCGATAAAAGTTACGAAAGTCACTCTGTGTACAGGGAAATATATCTTGTATTCCTCTTGAAGTATGCTTAATATACTGGAGAAATAGAATGTATAGTCATTTTGACAATATACAGCTTGGCAGTACACAGCAAAGTTGAATGAAGATTGTAAGCCAATATCAAAAGAAGAGCTAAAAATCTATATTTGTGTCTCACTGACACTATAGAGGAAGTGTAATGAAACAAATGCAAAGGTCCTTTTATTTGCCCTTTGTTCCATGGTAGTTGGACTATGAATATTTTTCCATTAATAAGCAGTTTATTATAAAAGCATGGATGTCACAGCCAGTAGTTCTGACTACTACTAAATGAGTACATTTAGACTCAAGTTCCACCCAAAACCTCGCCCCACCAAGATAGCTAGTGGCCCATCTTGACTGCAACTGGAGATGGAGAATGACCTCATTTTTGTTCCACTCTCAACTGAAACAGAAAGCTGCTTGATTACAAGTCACCACCCCACTTCCTTGCAAATGAACGCATCAGTTCTCCTCACATCCTGAAACTGATAGCTGTGATGCTGCGAAGGTGCAGAGTTATACATGGGGAGTGTTATGTTTGTCCTGTACAGGGTTGTAGGCATAGCTGATATTACTGCATCACATAAGATCAGCTCATTAAGCTCAACAGACTGGAAGGCCAACTTACCTGAACAACAGATAGGCAGGGAATTACACCCATTTCTAAAACTGCAACATATTTTCATGAGGAACAGATAAGTACCAGTAAAAACCACGGTAACATTATCTATCCCTTAAACTTTGCCCCTCTACATTTGTGTCAGGATAGCTGGTAGATCTATTGTCAGGAGATTCACCAGCCAACTCTGCCTTCATTGGAATTATCTTTGCACTCAACAGTCTGCACACCCTTTGCCCTTCAATGCACAGGCACCACACTGGAACTCGTCATTTATTTATTTTTCCACATACCACTGCTTGTCTGCTAAACCCTTCTTATATACCAGCACAGATACTGCTTCCCCAATCTGTCTAAAGAGATCTACATGGCAAGTTACCTTTTCTCCTGTCCAAATATGGGAGGTTTCAAAATCTAGCAAATTTTACAACTTCTATACTTTTTGATAAACAGCATTATTTATTTAAATAGATTAGAAAGAAGAAGGAGCCTTCACCATGTCAGCCCTCGTGTTCTACTAACAGCGTAATTCCTAGCAAATGTTTAGCAATGTGTGTGGACTGTGGTGGTGATAAGTAGTGGAGCATGCATTTCAACTCTCCAAAAACAATTAAGGTATCTGTTTTACAGTCCAGTCACTAAGGAACAATAACATTTTGAAACTGTATGCTAATTGATATACATTATCCATGTAAGCATTAGAACAACTCTGCAAGGTAGGTCAATGTTGTTATCCATAAGCTCCATTGTGCAGAATGAGATTAAATGTGGATTCAACAGCTTTGCACAATCACAATTAAGACGTAACAGTGGCAAACCTGTCTGTTTAAACCTGGATCTCCCTCATTCACATAAGATAGAATCCAGAGGGGTAGTTCTACTATAGACCCTCCTTCCATCAGCAGAACCGTGACATGGATGATCACCTGACAGCACCCCCTGCATCTCCAGAACCAGTCCTTGATGGCAGCCCAGATGGCAGAGAAACTCTATGGAGCTGGTTTCCTGGTGTTGTGGACAGTTGAAGGGGAAATGTAGAAAGTTCTGTTGTACTGCTGGTTGAGCAGTAGTGTGACACTGTTTTTAGGCTAGCTACAGAACGGAGAAGAGTATATGTGTCCAGTTTTAACAATGAAAGGAATGCACAGGTGAGAAGTGCAGAATCCTTCCCACTTGCAGCACATCTCTTATCAGTGCTACTGTTTAAGCATTTTATCCCAAGCAGATGAGCTCACCTCTGAGGCTAGAGCTTCACTGAGAAGAATGGAGCCAATGCAAGAAGTCACAGGTGACAATTCAGCATTCCTGGGCAACATATTCTTTCCCACTGTATTGTACCCTCTTCTTTCTACAAGACTGGGACAGATAAAGACTTAAACATACAGAAGTTATGTCCTTCTGGTTAATTCAGCCCTTAGGTTTGCTGGTGAATTCCCAATAAAGGAGGTATCTAAACTTCTCATACTCACAGGATTTCCCTTCCTACTCATAACTATTATGCACTGTGACAACTCTCAAACTGCAAGAGTCAGATCATAGACTCTCAAAGAACAATCTTTGTTCTGAAACTAAGGGGACATGTTAGGATGGGATGAGAACAATCTTGGTGGCACAAGAACTATTCTTGCAACTCCTCATTCTTTTGGTTTCATAGGTGAAAGATACAATTATATAGAGAATTTTCTCTAAGACTGGAATCCTGTTGTAGCTTTTACATCAGTACAATGGCTGTTACTCAAGTCACTGAATTTTCTTGGATGGTCAAAGCAAGGAAACATTTTATTCAAGGTGTACAAGCCCTGTGATATTGACTTAGAACATTGCACAAGCACTGTTTATGAGGTCACACTGTCTAGGGCATTCTGTAAGTGTGCTTCTTAGCAGAAAAGAGTTGGATCAATGACACTGTTATATGACTGGTTGCACAATGGCATGATACAGTATCACGGTGTTGCAGTGCTTGAATAATTTTACAGTATACAACCAGTGAACAGGATCTTGGACCTATGTTTACTAACAATCTTATAAAACATGTATTTGTCCCTCTACAAATAGTAACAGTTCAGTCACAATGAATCAAGAGAACCATCTATCAGCTCTGTTCTTTTTTTTCTTTAAGACCTAATCAGTCTCATTTCTACAATTAAGAAGGTATTTGTTAAAGGGAATTTTAAGTGGAAATATTGCTGTAGTTCTTCTCTCAGATGCTTCCCTTTCGCTCTTTTTTGAGACGTTTTAGCTCTCTGTGATCTGCAATTTCTGTCATGACATTAAAGCAATGCAAATACCAGTTCAAATTACGCAAGTCATAGGCAATTCTTTGTACCCCAAAAGTACTTGTTTTTTTAAAAAACAAATAAATAATAAAAATGGCCATACTAGAGTACTAATTGAATAAGCCACCATTCAGGCTGATGTGAAATGCTTTCAAATGCTATGCAACAGCTGTGTTGATCAGAAATAAGAAGAGTGACTTTTTAATAAGGAAAGCTGGCAACATGCCAGGATGTCTGAAGGGAACTTGAACTCTTATATGTAACATAATTCAAGAGGTAGAGAACAGAGCTCTAAATGAACAGCTTTTAAAAATTAGATTTGAGATGCAATTCTACTAAAACCAGTGGAATTTTTTCTATTGACTGCCATGGGAGGTGGATCATAACCTGCATGGAAAAGCAGGATCCCCACTGTACCTTTTACTAATGCAAATTTGAATAAAACATCCAAGAGCCAAAGTTTCAAAGATTGTTCTAAGTAGCTTATAACACCTGTTCAAATTCATTTGAATAAAATTTTCCCATCTCTTTCATAAGTTCAAGAAACTGCTGCATTGTGCCTTCAATTTGTTTTGAATTTATGGTGACCCTAAGGCAAACCTTTAACAGAGTTTTCTTCACAAGATTTGTTCCAAATAGGTTTGTCATTATCCTGCCCTGAGACTGAGAGAGTATGACTTGTTCAAGGTCACTCACTGGGTTTCCACGACCGAGCAGAGATTCGAACCCTGGTCTCTCAGAATTCTAATCAAGCACTCAAACCACTACACTACACTGGCTCTCAAAACTTAAGTCTTAGAATTTCAATTCACTGCATGTAACTTCCTATAACAGTAAGTCATATTTCCAGATCACTGGAAATATAAGGCACACAGTACCCAACAGTTACTTGATCTTTTATATCAGGGCATGGTGTGAACTAAATGACACAGCAACTTTGTTGAAGGTAAGGATCTGGTCAAGCACCTTGATGGAAGGCTGCCTCGGAACCCACCCAATTCGACAGTAGAAGAAAGGCATAAATGGAAAGCCAGTGTGTTATGGTGGTTAGAGTACCAGATTAGACCTGACACCTCTCAGCCTACCTTATCAATGATTTGCAGATGACACCAAAGTAGGAGGGGTAGCTAACACCACAGATGATACGATCAGAATTCAAAATTATCTTAACAGATAAGAGATCTGGGCCAAGATGAAATGCACAGATATAAGATGGCTGACACATGGCTTGACCACAGTATATATGAAAAGGATCTAGGAGTCTTATTAGACCACAAGTTGAACATGAGTCATCAGTGTGATGTGGTAGTTAACAAAGCCAATGAGATTCTGGGCTGCATCAACAAGAGTATAGTGTCTAGGTCAAGGGAAGTGATAGTTCCACTCTGTTCTGCTTTGGTCTGACGCCACCTGGAATAACATGTCCAGTTCTGAGCACCTCATTTCAAGAAGGATATTAACAAGCTGAAACATGTCCAGAGGAGGGCAACCAAAATGGTAAAAGGCCCAGAAATCATGCCATACAAGGAGAGGCTTAGGGAGCTAAGTATGTTTAGCCTGGAGAAAGTTAAAAGGCAACATGATAGCCATTTTTAAATATCTGAAGGGATGTCATATGGAGGATGGAGCAAGACTGTTTCCTGCTGCACCAGAGACTAGGACATGGAGCAATGGCTTCAAACTTCAGGAAACGATATTCTATGTAAAAAATTAAGAATAACGTCCTGATGGTAAGATTGGTTTGACAAGGGAATGAGCTGCCTTGGAGTATGGTGGAGTCTCCTTCTTTGGAGGTTTTTAAACAGATAGCGGATGGCCATATATCAGGAATTCATGGCAGGAAATTGGACCTGATGGTCCTTGTGTCTCTTCTAATTCTGTGATTCTACCTCTTCCACTTGTGGTGATAAATTGGGCGATGAAAATTCAATGTAATGTTAGCAGGTGAAAACAGCATCCTAGAAAAATTCTGTTGTACAGTCTGGCTGTAGAACTAATTGTGCAGTGGGGACTGTGCTGGATTCCCCCCTTGCATGTACTTTAGAAATATGTGTCAAAGAGTATACTAGACCATTTCCAGACTGTGCTGTTACAGTGATATTATTCTATTTTCAGTATCCTATGGAATCCTGGGATTTGTAATTTAGGGAGGGGTATTTAGACTTCTCAGCCAGAGAACTATTTGGCCTCAGTAAACTACAAACCCCAGAATTCCACAGGAGGTTGAAAGTGCAATAATACCACTATAACAGTGTACAGTGGAAATGGCCCTAGTACTCTTGTTTGCATTAATGGAATGACACCACCAGGCACTAGAGAATGTAGCAGATTCTAATATCTAGGTGAGCTCAGTGGCCTCTTGGCAACTTCTTGAACCAAAACTGTGTGCATGTAGTGCCTTCGTGTCACCTGTTGATTTATGGCAATCCCACAGGGTTTTCTTAGGCAAAGAATATTCAGAGGTGATTTTGCCAGTTCCTTCCTCTGTTGCACAACCTACACAAACCTGATGTTTGTTGGCAATCTCCCATCTAAATATTAACCAGGACTAAATCTGCTTAGCTTGCAAGATCAGATGGGATCTTGGGCCTTTAGGGCATTTAGGCCCTGAGCCAAAATTAACACTTTTAAAACTGTCATGGTAGATTAAGGCCTTCCTATGTTGAAATTGCTTAATTTGCTTCATGGAAAAAGTATGTCTTTCCACTTACAACTACATCCGGTCTCTTAAGTGTGGCAGATTCATTAAAGAAAACACACAGAATTTTGTTACAACATGCCATGAGTGTTGCAGACAGAACAGGACTTTATGGTTTCAACAGCAAAATTGATCAAGAATTAGACTACTCCCACAATTAAGCAGAGTGCTTTAACACACACACACACACACACACACACACACACACAGGGATGTTCATGGAACCCAGGGTGATAAATTGCCACTAAGTTATTAGGACTCTGTATTCCCATTTCAAATATCAGGGTCTCTCTCCACTTCCATTCTGTAGATGATAAGCTGATGCTACATAAACATTGTTAAACTATAGTTGCATGGTACAGTAATTCACTTAAATTTAATGTGATTTATGGTTCTGCCAATATGAGAGGTTGGAAATCCTGGGCTCTAATGCTTAAACATGGGTTCTGGACTTAAACATAATAACGTACTTTGCTATGTGAATGCCTGAGGGGGGACAGAAAATTTAGCATAAAGTGAAATTTAGCGTTAAAACACTACAGTTCAAAAGCCTGTTCAAAGCATATAGTTTAACTCCACAGACACATCAAAGAAAAGCAATGAAACTGTATATGTAATCAGCAAAAGAACAGGCTAAATATCATGGTCTAAGAGTATTCAATGTTTATGTTATTATTTTAGATATGCATGAAATCCCATTAGTGTGTTCAAAAGTCTCTCCCACTCTTCCTGTACTGTATGCATGTATTTTTATATATATATATATATATATGCGCACGCATGCATGCATGCATGCATGTGAGTGCGTTCACACACACACTCACACATATAGGCTGAATCAAGCCTCTTTTGTTAGGGGATCTTTAAATCTTGGTCCACTTTATTAATCACCCCCATTCTTCTGTCTGGCACTTCCTCCCCAGGGCATTTTTTTTTTTTTTGCCTCTTTAAAAGATTAAGAGCCCAAGTCATCTTGTTGCTCTAACAAGTGCTCAGTGGAACAACATATTAACACAATGCCTCACTAAAAAGCCCCTTCTCTAGAAGTTTGCAGCAGGGATGACAAATTAACCCAGCATGGTGTCCCATACATCTATCTTTGTGCAAATTATTAGTGTAATAGAGCTTTTAGTTATGCATTCATCTAGAGTTATTGAACAGTTGCACAGAACGAAGCCGAGCAATCAGGATCCTTTACGATGCAATCTCAGTGGGTGGCCTTATAGTTAATTTAGGCTAGTAGTCCTCTAAGCTTTTTGCTCACATACGAATTAGCTAAATAAGCTATTCCTTTAAATATTTCCTATGTCACAGGGTAACTCTTTAAAATCCAATAAAGGTAGAGTTTAATTACATGGTTCCTGACTTTTGATTAGTTCTAGTTTTTAACTAATTGCAACATTCTCGTTTACAGGCTAGGATACAAGAGTGAGAATACTATAAATTTCAATCAGAGCTCAGAAGTTATGGATTCAAAGTAATTATGTCACTCATCATATCTTACTTTTTTCAGTAACATGATGGCAATCCTTTCACTTTTTAATGTTCTCATTCAGGGTGGACAATTGTGGTGGGTCTGAGGGGTAATTTACTGCCCCTGAGGTCTGCCAGGGGCCTCACAGCCTGCCAAAAATACTCAAAAGACAGTGACTGGAAATCTACTTTTGGTTTTGAAAATTTTCTCCTTTTTCTGATGTTACAGTGGCGGCAGCGGGGGGGGGGTACACATATTTTAAGCAGCAACTGCTTGATGCACTTGGAAGTTTCCAAGAGAGGCAATTAATGCCTTTTTCAGCGGGAAAAGGGAGACCAAGGGAATGTGGGGAGGGGTTAAAAGCCACAAAAATAGATTTGAAAGCCACACTTGGTCCCAGGACTGTGCTTTGCTCACCCCTGTTCTAATGAGCATAGCTGAAAGGGTATGATGTTTTGCATAACAAATCATGTTCACTCACTGATGCAAATACATTGCTTTTGGGGACACTAGCGTGTGTACTTACATTTAGTTATGCTTAGTGGATTTTGCTTTTTTTTTTTTAATCAATTATTTGTAACCATTATTGAACAATATTTCCAAGCTCTGGAGAGAATTATAGGGAACTAGCATATATACCCAGCGTTGCTGGGGATTTTATTTTCTCATAGGTAACACTTGCTATAAAGATCTGAGATCCTGTGTCTCTAATCACCCAAATTGATTGGCCAGTACCTGTAACTCTTCCTCATATTCCCCAATCCAATCTGCATTCAGAGTTATTAACATACAGAGGTTGGGTTCCTGAGGGAATACACTGCCCTCCTCCTTCTTGCTGCTAGGCCTCATCTCCATAGCAACTGGCCAGGCCCAAGAGCTCTCTGGCTGAGAACTCTAAAGGCCCCTCCCTAAATTGCAAACCCCAGGATTCCACAGAATCTTCTCAGGCAGCCAATTATATGAGGCCTTCTTGTCTGACACAGCCAATTATATGAGGTCTTCTCGCCTGACACAGATAAACAGAAAACTTTGACTTTTACATATTAACAGATTATCTAACAAAATCCTACTATTGATGAACTTCTCGTTTCAATAGCTTTCATCATATCTAATTCAGGTATCTTTTAACTTCTGGTCCACAGTTATATCTATGCAATGACACCCATCAGAAAAACCTGAGAGCTGTGGGGGTGCTCAACAATGAGCTTTTCTTAGCCCCACGCCTATGTTGGTGACCTTCATTATGTTATGCACTGGAGTAATGCTATAATGTTCACTCACGATTGAAATGGTGAGCTGGACCCACTGCATGGGTGGACTAGGACAGAGGACACTGCTGCATCTTGGCAGTTTCCTGAGCTTGCAAAGTACTCCTGATAGGCTTGGAAATTTCATTCTTGCATAAATGAATGATTAATTTCAAAAGTTTTCTATTTCTTGGGTAAGTTCTTGTTGCTGTGGACCACCTTCTCAGTGTCTCAGTGTCCCAAACTACCAAGGCACCCTTTCTCACTGAGAATGAGAAAAATTATGCATATTCGTCATGCCTCTTTACTATGAAGTAGATTTTCCCACTAGGCTTGTCTTGAATGTGAAATATTTCTCCCAGTCTTTGCTCTTCCCTATGTCTCCCAGGCCTGTTTTACCACCCTCTCCCTATTTTTTATCCCTTTCTTTGCCCATGCTGTTAAAAACCCACACAAGTCTTTGAAAGTAGAAAAATATTCCACTTAAGGTCTTCCCAACTTGCACTTTAGGAACCCACCTAATGAAGAGCAATGCCCCAACACACATGTGAATCACCTGTGGTTTGTACACTGTTCTTAGGGGGAGGGTCTCATATGCAACCCTCTGATGCCACAGACTCCCTTATTGGATCAACCATGTTCAGAGACTGCCCTGCTTTCTGTCTCCATGTTAAGAGGTTGGCCAATGAGGGTATTCATCCTTGCCTTGCTCATGAGCCTTTTTTTCTGAAACAGAAAACTAACTGGATATTCCTTGCTTAGATGTTTTCCTGACTCCAAGCTTAGAAAGCAGACTACAGAACACACCAAACGAAGTGCTTCTGTATTGCTCTACAGTTCTAACTGTATGGTTGAGCACTGCAGATGGCTACTACATCTAACCAAATTTTTTGGTTTTCTCTATGTTTCCCCACTCCCATTTTTGTGCCACCCTAGTCCAATAAAAAGTTCTGAAGAACTCTAAGGCTTGGGTACTTTAATGTTTTGGAAAGTTAGTTGGTCCTAATGAAAGCATTGCCCAATTATGGATTTTAACTTAAATGTCACAGTTTTTTTAACTGAGAGAAAGAAAACTGGATTGAAGGAAAAGTTACTTCCTAAGGACTGATTCATCTGATGTTGGTGGGATAAGAGGGAAGTTAGGAATTTATTTATGAAAACATTCCTGCTTGCTCAATGTTTTCTTGTTCCTTTTCATGGTGCGAGTGGTGGGAATAATTATGTACTTCCATTTTTTTTTACACAATGAAAATGTACTATTTCCTCTCTGGCATATGGCTACTTAACCCATCACCAATTACTATAAGTGGCCCCCAAAGGTGGGAGTCTCTGCAGTAACAACCTTGTGACAGACATGGTAACCATTCATTGTATACTTTCTACACATCTTTTAAAAGAAAGTTTTTGTTCTCCTGGACCTTCAAGCCAACTCCATCTTATGGTGATCCTATCCTTGGAATTTCTTGGGACGTTTTATCAGGGAAGGTTTTCCATTGCCTTTCTCTGAGGCTGAGAGAGCATGACTTTTCAAGGTCACCCAGTAGACTTCCACGGCTGAGTGAAGATTTGAATCCTGATATCCCAAAATTCCAGTCCAGTGCTCAAACCACAACACTACGTAGTGATTCTGAAAACAGTGGGCACAACTTTAGTCATACATTGGCTGATGGTGAGTCCTGAAGACCTTGATGATAATCTACCAAGCATCTGCAGTTCCTAAATTCAAATTAGGCTTCACAGAATTCTGTAAGACGACCTGATTGTAACTGAATGATGCAGTCTTCCAATTAAAGTAGAGAAGTTAACACTTCTCCTCTTCTAATCCATAACTTTCTGTTTTTTTTGGCAAACAAAAACATTGTTATGTTCTAGGCAGTTAATGACAACTTAACTGAAACCTGCCAAGTAGACTTTCTAAAATCTAAGTTTCCTACAAATTTCCTAAATATAAGTATTGAGCAAACCTATGTGTGCCACAGCATTCAATATTTTTTCCATTCATCACCAAGTCCTGGCAAGAGCTGATTACGTCACTATTGTACAATGTGCAAAGCTAAAGCAGATGCTTCTAGTTCCCTGGGGAAGGTACAAGATAGTGGGAAGTGTAACTTACAAACACTACTTGATATATGGGAGTAATATTGCCTTTCCTTACAGGGTTTTTATGAGTTTATAAAGTCAGGTACAACAGGTTACATCAGAGGATACTGGAACACATTTAGGAGTGGGGAGCAGAACACATTTTATTTATAATGTAGACAGCACTGATGAGTCAAACTTTCTTTAAGGTTGCACTTTCTATTTTGAAAACTTGTGACAATATAAAAGTACAGTTTCGAATACCCTTCCAACTGAGTTCTGTGGCTACAGTTACTCCAGTGCTCAATCATCTTTCTCTTTCCCAGGAGTATTGCTATCCTTGTTAAAATGTACATTGCACACTTTCAGACACCCTTGAATACTATGCATATGCCTCAGGGCTAACAGATTCTGCAATAAGGAGCTGACCAGCTCTGGCACAGATGAAGCCCAGGGTCATCCAGCTGCTAGATGGAATAAGGATAGGTAGCATCAGGAGGAGATAAGAGTTGGAGAAGGGCAGGTGTGGTGCCCTCACACGCACTAGCTCAGCAACTGCTCTGACTCTGTCACAGGCTTAACTTCTCCTGTTCTCCCAAGGTAACTGTATACCCCACCCCTTTTCTATTTTCATTATCACAACAATCCTGTAAGGTAGGTTAAACTTAGAGACACCAACAGGCCCAAGTTCACACAGGAAACTTTTGGATTTGGTGAATTATATGAACCAAGCAATACCAAAGAAAAGCTTATTCCACTACAACACTAAAGGACTATAATTCCTAAGAGGGCAATTAGCTCTGAATGAACTTTAGCATTCTTGGAACATTGCATCAGCTATTGGCAAAATGTAAGCAGAACAAAAACTCCCCTTTCATGGAAATTATCAGCCAGTTCACACCAACTAAATGCAGAAAGCTCTCATTTGATTGCCAGGGGTTCTGCCTTGGTTCTTCAAAACTATCCATATCCTGCATGAACGAATGGATCACATATTTTATCCGTGCAAACAGAAAAATACCTACTTTATTCTTACATTAAACATATATATATTATGTCTCATTGATGCCCTAAATATCCTAAAGGCCCCAGATCCCATCTGATCTTGGAAGCTAAGCAGGGTCAGTTATGGTTAGTACCTGGATGGGAAACCAGCAATGCATACTAGGTGCTATAGCCTATATTTCAGAGCAGGGAACTGGCAAAATCACTTCTGAGTATTCTTTGCTTAAGAAAACCCTGTGTAATTCATGGGGTTACCATTAAGTTGACAGGCAACTTGAAGGGACATACACGCACACACATATTACATCTCATCTGTGTGAAAAAACCGTTGTCAACCACCACAAACACCACAATGGGGATTAACACATATTACCTTTATACGCCAAACCTACATTCCCTTATCAGAGCTGTAAAATATGGATGTAAATCTTTGTATTTTTCTTCCTTGCATGCAAAAACTAATAGTCTTTTTACCACATTCTCTTTGCTGTGGGAGATTTTGAAGATTTCTGTGCATTCATTATTCAGAGCTTTTTCTGAGCCTGGCTTGACACCATAAATGCAGCTAGCTTGACGCCATAAATTCAACCCATAGCCTGAATATCAACGCTGGAGTTGCATTCTAGAATGATTTAAGTCTTGACTGGAGCTAGGTCACTCAAAATCAGGCCATGTCTACAGCAGGCAACATGTACAGCAAATCTGTAGTAAGCATATTAAAAACTAATATAGAAAAATGTGCTTATTGGCAGGGGGCTGATAGGGAGCCTTATGAAATATGAACAGGTGAACCAGAGGCCATTTCCACACTACACTGTTACAGGGCTATTATTCTACCTTCAACATCCTGTGGAATTCTGGGGTTTGTAGTTTGCTGAGGCCAAAGAACTCTCTGGCTCAGAATTCTAAATGCCCCCCCCCCCAAATTGCAAACCCCAGGATTCCACAGGATGCTGAAAGTGGACTAATAGCACTATAACACTGTAGTGTGGAAAGGTCCTCAAATTCAGAGCTGGGAAGGCATTAAGTCTCATTAAAACTGCCGTTAAAGGTTAAAACATAGCTTCAGTTCATCTTTCTTGAACAATAACTTGCTTTCACTTGCTGAATAAGATTCTTCTGAGTACATCACAAGTAAATATAAGCCTTTATGAACTGAGTATCAGGGACAGAATGCAATAGATGCAGCTATTACCAGCAGAGGCTTAAGGTTGGCCAATATATGTGCATTCAAAATAGAAAGGTCTTTTTTTTCCCCTGGATGATGTTCTCTGGAGAACCACAGCAAGCTTTTGATATTTATCTGTTCAAGATTTTCATTGAAAAGATCTGAATAAGGGGGTTTATGATTAACAAAGCAGTCAAATATGTAGCTTGGCACTGCAACAGAAGAACTGTTTTTTTGTTTTTGTTTTTTCACTTCAGAGGATATACTAAATAATGCTTCACTGTGTAACGCTACTCTGGAGCCTATTATATAGGAATATGTTGTTGTAGTTGTTATTATTAGAAATATTAATATTATTAGTATGTATTTATATATTCTGCCTTTTTCCCAGTTCAAGACTCAAAGTGGCTCACAAAAGATTAAAAAAAGTTAAAAATTCACAAAACACAAAAGTCAAAACGTATTAAACTATTAAAAAATTACAACCAATTAAAAACATAAACCATCAAAGACACAACAGCACAACAGAAATAACAATCAGAAAATCCAACATATTATACAAGGCCTATGCTGCCTAAATAATCAGTCCTCAAAGGCCTGACAAAACAGAAAGGTTTACAAAAAAGACAGTATGGAGGGTGCCAATGTAACCTCTTTGGGAAGGGAGTTCCAGAGCCTGGGAGCAGTCACTGAGAAGGTCCTCTCCCATTTTCTACTGTATGTAAGGAGTTCAAGTGGCAAAAAGAAAAAGAAAAGACTAACTTGAACATGCTATCGAATAGGGGAGTGTTAATCAACTGCTCACCACTGTGTGACTGAAAGACTAATGTCTGTAACAACCCAGTCCTGCGGTTTGAATCAAGGGTCAGTTATTAGAATCCCTTAGGGACAGCTTGACCCCTTGCTTCATTTTATTAGATACCTCGAAACTCCGCTGATTTCATAGCAACAGACTGATACTGCCTTCTGGACAGGGGAAGACTGTGGGAGTGAGCTCAGTTGGACAACCCTGACCACACTTAGCTTGCATGAGATACCATTCAGCTACAGCAATGCAATCCTTTGGCGGGGATGTGACAAGCAAAGACTGAGATAGGACCAGGCTGCCCTCACCTTCAGAAGAAACGTCAAAGTCAGCTGGTATACAGCTGAATATACTGCTAATGTAACTTTGATACTATGAATACCTTGCTATTATCACCAATTATCAAGGCTGTTTTTAAAATGCATGCATGCCTTCCAGCAACTGGCTACATCATTAGCAAAAAGTAATTCCACCCCTGCTCTCCAGCTGAACAACTTGTCTGTAATTTTATTCTGAAAGCTATGCAGGCCACTAAGCAAAGTTTCATTGTAGTGTGATCTTGTGCATTGATTCAGTTGCTGGGTTTCAAGTTTATGTCGGGATAATTTAGTGGACAGTAAGATTTTAGAACTGTAATTCTATACCCGCTTACCTGAAAGTCCCACTGAACTTTATGGGACTTACCTATGAGTAAACAGGCACAGAATTAGAGTGTTAGAAAAATATATGAACATGCTCCTTTTCTCAAATGTGAATTTGTAGCAAGTTTTATATGCCTAACCAATTAGCATGTCCTTTAAATCAAATCACTTTAAGAAGAAATATAATTTTGCTACACCTATCCATTTTGTTTTATAATTTTTTCACAGAGAAATTTTTCAGAGTGAAAGATTATTTTATATATACTCCTAAGTAGGGATAAAATTAATATTTAAACTATTTTAAATGTTTTAAAATGTAAGATACAGACCTCAAATTTTAGGGGCCTATAGAAATCCAAATGCCTGTTACTTTTCCAATTATTTTCTAAGCACACATGTGTCCTTGCAACGTGCTTTCACATATCAGCTCTATAGTATTTTTATTTTTCTAATGCAATCTGAAAATTTATGTCCAACCAATTATTCACCATTTGTTTCAAATCACCCATAAAAACACAAATGGAAACCAACTGGGCTACTAAAAGTAATCCAAAACGTCAAGAGATGATGTAAAAGAGGGCAAGTGCTCTGGTGCCATGAATCCTAAAACTGAATGTAAAAATGACACACAACGCAAAAGCAGGATTGTTGAAGGATTAAAGTCATGCAGCAGCAGAATGGAGGGCTCTTTGCTGATCTGAACGCAAGCAATCTTACAACACATATTTACACCACAAAATATTGAAGTCTCATTGACCTTGACTTCAAATGAAGAACTTCTCCTTCCCCAGATTGCTCCCAGGCAATGAAACCATCTGTACAATATCAGATCAGAGGAGCAAACGTTTCCCTGCTCTCTGTCTTGGATAGGCACTTGAAACAGCAATTCCATCATAGACTGCAACCTGATGGCAAGGGGCACCGTGGTTCAAGTTCAAGTCCACTGGTGCGCTTTGCTGAGGCCTCACCTCTGGGTCCTGTAATGACAGGTCGATGATGCTGTGTGAATGCCGTTCCAAGGGAGGAGGTCTGCGAAGGCGAGGGACTGCTGAAACCAGACTTCTCTGACTTCTTTAATGTAGTTGGCGATGGCATTCCTGGCAAGAATGATTGATAAGTGCAATTTAATAATGCTAGGTCATGGAAAAACAGCCTATGCATTGTGAAAGTGGGTGCAAAAGCAGATAGATAAACTTAAAGGACAAATTAAATTGCATAGAACAGCAAGCTTGAAAGCTCACTTTTATTTATGATTGTCTTTGGGGGCAAAGGGTTGGCTATCACTGGTGTAAAGAAATACCTACTACAATGCAGCCACCTTTTAAAATTTCTGAGGAAGACTCACTGACATGTTATTAGTTATCATTCTTATTAGGGCCTGTATTAAGCCCATTCTTATTAAGCCCATCCTAATGGCCTACAATAGATGCAGGATGTAATTTTTTTTTTAAAGAAAAACATTTAAAAGTTTGTTTTTAAACCTTCCATTCTCTCTTTTTTATGTGTAACAGAGTGGATAGAGTTCTGAAATCCCTGAGGGTGGACAAGAAGAATTTTCCTTCGATTTCTGCATCTGTCAGAAGTCTCTGAGCGAGAATGAAGAGCAGCACATAAGAATGCAGATGGTGGTGGTTGGAAAGTTCTAGGAATATGCGCAAAGTTGAAAAAAATGTTTTTGGGAACTGGGTGGGTGGACTGGACGAATGTCTTGAAGAGTTCCAGATGTTTTTGCAATAATAAATGTTTTGCATAGCAAAACTTCAATCAAGTTTTATATCAGTCTGTCTATTTAATTCTTTGTGCTTACTTTTTAAAAAAATAGTATTTAATAGCATTTTAAAAAAATAGCATTAATAGAGATTTCAGTGGAGGACAGATCTTCACCCGAGTGGAAAACCTTCTTCTGACATTGACTGCATCTTCAGCTTTTTGTGGTAAAAGCAGGAAGACTGGATGCTGCCTTATAACCAGGTGGTTAGACTATTTTTCTGTCCATCTCTGTACTGAGTAATGTGACTGGGAGAGACTCTTCCAAGGTCTCAGTCAAAGGTCTTACTCATCAGCTATTGCCTAAGTCTGTTAGCTGGATATGTCAGGAAATGGATTTGGGACCTCTGCACACAAAACATGTGGTCTGCCACTGAACTCTGCTTTTCCCATATAAATGATGAGACTTATTATCATTATATATTAACTTTAATGATCAAGTCTGTGGCCAGTTGCACACCATATATCCAACAGAGACTATTGACATCTCATATTTGGTAAATATATTACCCAAAATGTACTTTTAGAAAAAGGGAGATACAATAAATACAGAGAACTGGTAAGTCCTCCTAGCAATGAAAACCGAGTTCTATTTTTTCACATTATTCTTTATATTATTATATTATTCTTGGTGATACATTTGCAGTACAATCCTATAAATGTCTAACCAGAAGTAAACCGCAGTGTGTTAAGTGTGATTTACTCACTGTTGTGGCAATATAGTAAGTTTTCATAGTCTTTCTGTCTACTCAGCTAATTAACTAGTATGCAGGACTGTATTATTTAAAACAAAGAGTGGCAAGTGCTAGTCCTCCAACATCACAGAGGTCCTTATTTTGCCAGAAAAAGAAGATCTGTCCTTCCTGGAAGTCTCCAGGAGCACCAGTTCTCTTTTCACACATGCTCAAAAAAGCATATGGGGTCTTCTACTAGATAATTATTACACTATGATTACACTTTGACTGTCACAGCTACATCTCATGGAATTCTGTGATTTGTAGTTGATGAGGCATTAGAGCTCTTTGGTTGAGAATTCTAAACACCTCTCCCTAAACTGCAATTCCTAGGATTCCATGGCAGTTAAAGAGATATCTTAGGGCTATAACCATGTAGTGTAAAAGGACCTCTGACCATTTCTAGTGCATTTTTTTGCATTCTTTTTAAATTAGGAGAGGTTATCAGTGCAGTGTTGGGTTTTACAGGCTGGACATCGCCCTAGACCCCAAGAGGTTTCCCACCCCTGGTTCAAACTATCTAAAGGAAAAAATGTGATTTTTAGTTGGATTAAGAACTGTGCTTAGTAGAACCATATTTGTAATTGAGGAAGAAGAAGAGGAGATCTGGAGTCACCTTTCTCCCTGGAGCCCACTATGCCTCCTTAGCTTTAAAGCAATACAAGTGGGCTGTTCGGGTAAGAACAAGAGGAACTGACAAAGGCCATCTCCATGCTCCAGCCCCTCTGGTAAGGAGTCTCTGTTAGATCACAGAATCTCTGATAAATTTCAGGAGCTCTTCTTTTATTGGAATGGACAATCTTGGTCTAACTCATATTTGTTTCATTCTTTTACCATACAGTTTAGACAATGGGCTAGCCAACAGGCAGCCTGGGACAGTGTCAAAGCCACTGTTGGCAAGGCAAAGTCTTCATGTGTCATGTGTGGACTTCATGTGTCAATGGGAAGTGTCAGCTGCTCCACTGAGATCGACTAGATGGCCTTGTTTTCTGAGTCATTTAAAAAGCCACCTGAACAGGGCTTCTGAATAGACACATGTAGTTTTGCACTGTATTAATGTAATTCTTTTTTAAAAAAAATTGGAAATAAGATCCATTGTGTTTACTCTGTGTAAGTATGCTAAGGACTGCATGCTAAACATGGCCTTATGAACTAAGTTAAACCCAAAGTCTTCAGTTCAAAATCAGATGACATGAATAGTACAAATATGAGATTGCAGCTAGTGGTTTATACTGTAAATGATGATTGTCTGGCGTAGAAGAATTAGCCAGTTTTCAGCCTTATGCACATGTACCACAGTGTGACTTGCTTCTGACAAAATATGCATAGTCTTGCTCTGTAGGGATGGGAGGGGAAGTATAAAAAGTGGCCTGCTGTGTTGTGACTGGGTATCTGTCCTGTCACTGAAGCCTGACTCCATCTTTTGCTATTCTGTTCAAACATACAGACCTGTGAGTATTTGGTACTTTTTGTGATCTAAGTTCTAATTTTGAGCATGGATGGTGAAAGATAGATTGTATATATGTATCTATACTAGCTTTACAAAGGCCTTATATAAAAAGAACAATTAAAGGGCTGCTCAAAATGTCAGTGCTGAGCCAAGGGAAGGAGGATATGGCATTATTTACTAAATTGCTCTAGTATTGTTCTATGTGTACCTTTTAAATCTGTGGTTTGTGTAAGGAGGTCTCAGACTTCCCCCCACGAAGCTTCTAATTGTAGCTTGTTTTATAGGGCTGCTATAAGAAATAATGAGATAATGCATGTGAATTGCTACAGAAATACTAATCATTAAGCACCAAAATATTCTGATTTAAATTGTTATTGTGTGCCTTCAAATTGTTTCTGACTTGTGGTGACCTTAAGGCAAACATATTGCAGGATTTGGCCGGGGAGGGGGGAGCTGAGAGTGCATAACATGCCCAGGGTCACTGAGTGGGTTTCCATGGCCAAGCAGGAATCAGATTCTGGTCTCCAAGGGCATAGTCCAACACTCAAACCACTACACTACATTGACTCTGAATTATACACTCATTGCCAAAGAAAGTAAGTTATGGGACTTAAGAAGTAAGTTCTACGGTACCTAAAAAATTCTACAGGACATAAGTACGTCATTTCCTGCCACTTAATATTGTCAAACTCATTTGGAGAAGGAATCTATCTATCTATCTATAAAAATAAAACCAAACTAAAATTTAGAGATTAAGCCCCAACGAATTTAAGGAGCTTCTCAATAGATATGCACAGGACTGCACTGTTAATGTATAATTTCTTGGAGACAGTAATGTCTCACAACAATCTTATTTAAACCTCATTATACTTCAGTAAATATTAACTGAAATGGCTTTAAAACTGTGTACATGTATACATGCAAGTTTGCACACATACTTTGCAACTGTCACTTGTATAGTAACTAAACATAAGTGTATGAATTAATTAGATACAAACCCCCTTCATTCAAAACAATTTGAAGACTGGCTTCCCTTAAATATGTTAAGCGATTCTAATTAAACTAGAACTGCAGATGTATTTTAGACTCTAGCAAATGTATTAGGAATGTTCTGTCCTCCTACAAAATTTGAGCTAAGATGGTGGGGACTTAATTCTTCAAGACAGCTGTGCTCTTATAAATAACAGTAATAGTAATATGAAGTATATTTTGTCCTTTAAGAGGGAAAAGATATGGTGGACACATTAGACAATGCAAAGCAAATAGCATCATTCACATTTTATGGTGCATTAGCATGGTGCTCTAAGCAACAGAACTGAAACATTCTCTGAATGGGTTAATAAAAGGAGGAATTCAGTTTGCATGCAAGAATGGAAAGTTCTAAGAAGCCGCTAAAATAAAAATAAAGTTAGTTCTTCTAAAACCATTAGCTGGATGGCACTGCCCTTAAGGCTACAAGGCAACTCGGTATTTGTGGGTTGTTGTTGTTTTTTTAGAAGAAACACCAGCAGTTTTAAAATCGAAATTCTAATTTGGCACCACATGTTTCGTTCATGTTCTTGATACATCCTGCATATTTCTTAGCATATTCTCTTTTATTATTCATATTGGCAATTTGTAACTGCACCTGATTTGCTATTCCTAATCTACATCAAATTATGCAGCCATTGGTGTTTGGGACAAATAATACAGTGGCAGCTACTGGACATAGAAGTCACAAAAAGGATTAGCATTTTGAGTATTTGGCTGACAATCAGGCTGTTTGAAAATCTGGCATTTTCAAAGTGCTACCACAGCACAAGCGCAATTACCCAAGCTGGTAGGATGCTTGGAAAATCAAATCTAAATAACTAATAAACCATGCTGTACGGCTGTCCATGCAGCACAGTATTAAGAAAATGCCCTGGGGACTCTCATCCTGGTGTAAGGAGACAGTTTGTTCCCTTGTTCTGGCTAACAGAAGCAACTCTGTTATCCAAATAGAGTTCAGATTTTAAGGAAATTCTAAAGCCGAGATAGGATGGAAAGGAAGCTCTTGGTAGTCAGCACTGAATCTTATGGGCCAACTGACTATTTAATATTGGAAATATTACATCCATTCCACTCCCCAGGATTTTGGATTGGAGAGTATAAGGTTATTTGGGACATTTCCAAATCTCAAACTGCAAAGACCTGCAACAGAAGCAGACTCCTGGGTGACTTCTGTAGATTTAGAGTCTTAACTATACCTTTACTCTACATGTACTGTTATCTCTCACTCACCATCAACAGTAGAAGCAAATTAGTAGGCTCAGGGTCTATCAACACAAATCATTTAGGGATAAAAAGACTATTTTGTCTTCCCACTTAAAATGCTTGGGCTTCATAGGATTAGAGTTAAAGAGCACATGCTCCAGATGGGTAGCTTAGGTATATAAAAATATACTCTCATAATCCCTTTACAGGCAACTTCACAGGAACTGATGAACAGAGATAAAAAAAATATTTTAGTGGTAGTTGCTATGGTTCTGTAGATTATTCTGAATTAACAATCTAGAATAGTTTGTGTATACGCCCTAAATTGGTGCCAGTCGCTCAGCCATTAACTGCTGATCTGTGCCAGGTTTCCAGAAAGAAAGAAACAAGTGCAGCCAATGGGAGCAAATATGGTTCCAGTCCTTGGCACACTGGGGAAAAAAAATATGTAGGATCCCAAGATCAGACAGCCTGAGAAGCATTACCCTTGCTATACACACACATACACACACATCCATCCATCCATCCATCCATCCATCCATCCATCCATCCATCCATCCATCCATCCATATATATGCTAATAGAATGCTGTGGTAGTCACTTAAACACTTTAAAATCTTCCACAGGGAAGTAAGTCAGTGAGATAGAATACACTTGGAAAAAGTACTACATCCTCAGTTAATTCTATCTGGTCCCGGAGCATGTGCTGTTCCTACAATGTGAGCTGCTTAGGCATCCAAGGGGGCCTTTGTAAACTGAATCCTATAGAACATGCCTGTAGTACTGTGGTGGCAAGTATGCACCCCGCAAAAGTTGCTGGACAGCATGTCCTATCAGCCTTAGATAGTGCAACTTGTTAGGAAGGAATACTTAAAGCAACAGTTCAATGACATCTGGAAGGCTGCGTTATTTCCACCCCTGATGTACATTTAAAAAAGTGAATATTACAACAGTTTAAGCCACTTTGACACAGAAGAAAGAAAAAGAAAAGAGGAAAAAAACTATGTACATTTGCCTAGAAGTAGGGATGCAAAGAATATTTGCAGACTCTTGTCACTGACCAGAAAAGGTGCCCTGATACACTGAGACATCCCACTGAAAAAATGATCCACCATCATGACATTTCTTTAGACTTTTTTTTAAAGTTAATACTTCGTATGCCTCCCCCCCCAATATATTTCCTAAAATATTTTTGCACAAAAAAATATTTGGGAACCAAAATCTCATAATGGAAACAATAATATAAAAATGCACAAAACCCCTCAAATTCATCCAAAAGAGGAAATGTTGAGGGTTTTTTAAATTTATTTTTTCTGTTCTTGCTTACTAGAAAAAAAAAGAAAAGAAAATATTTACATCCCTACCTAGGAATAAGTCCCACTGAAGCTATTTTTGAACATTTATATATCACATCACTGTAATTTCAATTTCTGCCAATTTTTAGTGGTAGTAGAACTAGGATACATACTCCACTATATACAAAAATTAAGTTTTTTTAAAAAAAATAGACAGATTACAATATCTGAACATCTGTGTTGTGAATTTTTATTTGCATATATTCTTATTGACAAATATACAAACTTTGCCCATATCTCAGTTAAGTAAAATAGATTTCTTTCTCAAACCTCCGATTGAGTAAGAAGGGTTCATAGCTGAACATAACTATACATACATACATACATACATACATACATACATATATATTTAAAAGTGGTTCCTCTTTCCATTTGCCATTAATAGGGAAATCCAGGCAGTAGTGTTCTTGAAAACTGTGCACAAATCAAAATTTATCTTATAATAAATTTGTATATCCTCTCCCAATTAAAGCTATCTGAATTGTCATGTGTGTATCATTTTCCAAATATAAAGCCATTTTGTCCTTTCCAAATAATGTATCACATCCATCTGCTCAGCACACAAATGCAAGTATAAATGGAATCTTTGGTCTTCGGATGCTTTTGGTCAGTGGAATCACGGTACAGATGGTGAAGTCTTCCAGGAAGTCCTTCCAAAATGCTGCCATTTGTAAACCTCCAAACCAAGTTAATGTTTTCTCACTAACTTCAGATTCATCATCTTCTACAGATCAATGGAGCAGTGTATTGGTTTAAAATCCAGGTCTTTGCCATTTGCTAATCAAGAAAATTACTAGTCAAGAAATATAAATGTTTTCTTTTGCACAGGCAAAAATTCTTAACACTGGCACTTGCCAATGAAACTATGTGATTTCTCTTCATGGTATATATCTGCCCATTTGATAACATCTAATATAATTCCAGAACTGAAAAACAGATTTTTAAGTGTAAATAATCCACAGCTATCCTGCAAACCAACAACGATAATGTTTTCTTTCTCAGTGTAAATGTAGAGAAAAACGGGGGACCAAATTTCATTCCTTTTTACTCTTGTGTACTCCTAGGTAGCTTTCAGTCTAGAATTACATCACAAACCCGGTATCAATTTCTGATCTTCCTGCTACAACACGGTTCCATGTTTGTCCTATGAATGAAACTTAGTGACGGCTAATGTCAACATAAATATGAACACAGCACTGATTGGTATGTCTTTCAACAGAAGAAATGCACTCAAAGGAAAATAAGATGGTAAATCACTGTAAAGAATACTCTTAAATAATTCATAAGAAAATATATTTGCACCAGAAACAAAATAAGTACAGTTGAGAGAGAAAGAAAGAGTAGATTTTTTTAGAAACATGGTAGTTTGCCAAAGTAAAGCTGTTTTAATTATTACTTTGGCAAGATCTCTCAGTTATCAGATGGACCTTAATACTCTCCGCTGGTGTAGTGCAGCTGCAGTTCTTTCTAACACATATGTAATATCAAGTCAGGGTGGAGGGTTGTTTTGAATTATGCATGCAGTCCTATTTCTGGCTTCATTCTTAGGCTCTCAGAATATTATTATCACTATTATCTACCAAGTGACCATTGTAAGAATAAAAAAATATCAATTTTGCAGTGCAAATCAACTATATAGTTACAGAGTGTACTGCACCACTTCCATTGCAATCCTTTGCTTCCTTACTCAAAAGGAAACTGAACTGTGTTCAACGAAACTTATTTCCTGGTAAATGTGTATAGAATTTCTGCCATACTGATTTATTATAGCAGCAAGAATGCTGAATAAACTTTTATTTCTCAACGTCTATCTCTACAGGCTCTCACACTGGTTAACAACTATCATCATACTCAACTGACGGTAATATAAAAGAAGACACAGGAATAGAAGCATAATTCTTCTAAGAAACAATAGTGAATCACCTGAATACATACATTGCACATGTATTATGAATATCTAATAATTCAAGAGAAATTTTTTTTTTATTCTTTCTTAGAGTATTTAGTTTTTTAGTTCTTTACAAATAAAATTAGCAGGTATTAGTAGCTCTATTTTGCAACTGTTAAAGATCTTTATAAGACTTCTGAGTATTCTTACTAGCTTCTGTTTCACCCACTGTAGTCCCCGTGTATTGCCAAATGGCATGGAAAGCCTTTCTGTGCCATTTGGCATAGAAACTCATCAAAGACTGGGGCTCTTTCAGTTTAAAACCATTCTTGATGCCTATTTATTAAATATACAAGGCTGGTTTAACATCAGTTTTCTCTTACACATTGTGCATCCCTCATTCTATTAACAACGTTCCACTTCCTTAGATGCCACAGTACCTTTATACCATATATCATTATATGTAAGTGCTGGTTTTCTTAAGATGCTTTAGTCTTAAATTTCTAGATATCTCCTAAAGCTATTTTTGTAACTGATATTGTACTCTGCCGGGTAGATTAGATACAATGGTAGGAACAAATCATAGCTATTCAGAATACACCGTTTTATGGAGGCTTTGCAGATGGTGAAAAAAATCATGACAGGCAAAAGATACAATCATAAATTCAAATACCATTTACAAAACTGTTACCTATTATTGCAACTTAGGCACAAAACTTTTGCAAAGAGAGGTTTGTGCTCTCTTCATTTGAGGCAAATAGACTGTGAATTGAATGTAAATGAAGGGATGGTGAACCTGATTCTGTTGCCTATTTCAAACACTGACATTTATAGATAGAAAATTATCACTGCAATTTTCACTATACACATATTAATAGGGAGTGATAAAACAAACAAATCTTAAGATTACTGAGATCTATAGCTTCTGTTACAACAACATTTTAAACACAGAGTTTGCACAAAAAGAGCAAGACCCATCTAAATATTTTTCAGAAGTATTTTTCTTATGTGGGTTATTTAGCCTATGTTATGATTAAAATCGGATTATACTTCAACAGAATTAAACATAAATCATAATTGTTCAAAATCAATCTCACCAGCACAAAGACATATTGTCATGCAGTATGAATTACTTATACTTCAAATTCTTAAGAAAAGAAAAAGAAGAATCAGAGGAAAGAGCAAATTATGAAGGAACTAAGAAAATATTCATCAACCCATTCTTGTGCTATGGCCCATGACATTTTGCTGCCTGAGGCAGAAAAGGAAAGTGTGTAGTACCCAAAGTATTTTGGTACATTAGAATGAAGTACCTGCCTTTTTCTCTCTTTAGCAAAATACAATAATAATAAACATAATTTAAAAAATGAACAGCTTTTTTCTTTACCCTGCAAACCTTCTGCCTGAGGCATCTGCATCACTCTGATGAATGACAGGGCTGGTCCTGCTTTGCTCACACTCTCTTTAGCGGCTTCTTGGATCTGTAACTACTTTGTGGAAACAGCACTGTAATGCTAGACCTTCCTAGAATCAAAAGAACCAAGACTGTTTGTATGCTATCCTCTCTGACATTAAAACTAATGCTGCCTGTTGTAAAGATGCCCAACAGGAAACTACCAGTTCCTCTTGTTGTTTTCTCATCTGTTATCGTCTACCTTTCTTTCTATTTACCTCAGAAATCATTGCATTCTTACTTGTTTCTGACTGGCATTCGGCAATATTGTCTGCTCTGCTTTTCTGTGACTTTCTTTTACTTTTTGTAAGGCAATGGGTCTTTTCAGTCACCTTTGCAGTTGCTGAGGGAATGTTATCCGGTGTCCTTGAACCACTGATATTTTATTTTAGGGTTCTGGCAGCCTTTCCAATGATGTGACTGTTTGGATCACTTCAAGATTATTTTTCAAGAAGTAGTTGGATTATGGTTCAGTATAACTGTTTGTGAAAATGCATTTACAGTCCTACTCAGTCAAGAATGTAGCTTTGGAAATGTCATGTGATGTAAAGCCCTAAAACTATAGCTAGAAAAAGCCACTGAAGTACATATACTACTCTGCGTATCATTCAAAAATACTGTCAGTGTCTCATAGCTTTTGTGTGCTATTACACAAAAAGGGGGAAAGGAACTATATATAATCCATGGATCAACTGAAGCACAAGTATCTTTTATGGCCAGTCTGCTGTAAACATTCTGGAATCACAATAAATGTCCAAATGAGCACTTCTAACCTAGATATTTCTGGATTTTTATGCAGAACTGTTCAAAATGTACTAACACAATGAAGCTGAGATACAAGAAAGTCCACACATCTCTCTGATCTTTGAGTGGGCCAAAAAAAAAAAGGGGGCAGACATCTGAAAAGGAGAATTTAAAGCAGAATGTGAGCTCCCCTTGAAGACCCAATAAAACATGTAAAGCAAATGACATTTTCATCCAGCTGCAATAATTTGATATAGTCTTACTTATTTTGCAAAGAGCTTAACAAAAAGGGCCGAAATCATTGACCAGATCTCTGGTCTCTTTACAGTTAAGCCAACTACAGCTAGGGGTTGGAACCATGGTGTGGGGTAAAGGAACTTCAACGCTTTCCCCTACATCATCTTCCAGATGAAAAATCCACCATCCTCTTAAGCTGCCAACAGTTTTCATCAGGAAAATGGCATTAAACCCTCCTCTTCCAGCACCATGACTTTGATCTCCATTGTCACTGATCTTCATTGTTTCGCCTAGTTAGGCTGTTTGAAAAAAGCATTATAAGATCATGTAGGCAGGGCTGGGAAATTCTCTTTTCTTCCCAGTGATGCCTCTAAAACAAAGTGGACAGAAGTATATCTGAATATTTGTCTAGGTATTCTGTGGCAAGGAGAGCTGAGTAAAAAAATTAGTTTAAAATCACATCTTCATTGTATTATCTAGCCATCCTTGTATTTATAAAACCTGTACTAATTTTGCCTGTGTTAAAAAACTCTTAAATCCCATTATGCTGATGCTGTTTTGCTTTTCTTATCCCCACACTTCTTTCTTACAGGCCCTTCTCTTCCTTCACCCCAGACGTTATTCAGCCTGTGCCAGATTCGTATGGGTTGGAGAGAAAGCCTCTATTTCTGCCCCCTTAAGCATTTTCTTTCTTAGTTGTCTTTCTCAGCTCTGGGGCTTGTTTAGCCTTTCTCCCATCTCTTTTTCTAGTCTCACTCCAGATACCAGGAGTTTCATTCTGTCTTGGTTTCTCTCTTGCTCTTCCTTCTTTGGATTGTCATATTGTAGTCCCCTAAATCCAGGTTGGAATATTTGTGTTATTAGGCAAATAATTTGCTCATTATGTAAATCATGTAGTGGATGAGGAAAGGACTGACCAATATGCATACATATGACTCATTTCTCACACACAGAAGCACTCCTGTTGAAGTTATTTTTCTGTTAGGAAAAACAAGGATTTTCTTAGAGTCTTAATCAAGGAGTGCTTTTGTGCACCTTTTTTTTTTACTTCTCTTTTCAGAAATGAACGTGAAGACCAACCATCTCTAAACATGTACAGAAGGCACACAAACATTTTCATTAAGTTATTTTCTTTAAAAGCCATTTAACAATACAATTTTATATACATCTACTTAGAAGTAGATTCAATGGGGTTCATTCCTGGGTAAGCAAATATAGGGTAGCTTGAACCCAGACAGCCAAATTGACTTTGAAAGGGGAAACTTTATCCCCCACTCCTTTAGTCCCCTCTCTCACACACAATACACTCCTGGAAACATCTAATAGGAAAATCTTCCGTTTTCCGATTGCAATTCCAGGCTTTCTGTAACACATGACTGAACTTTTCTAGCATTTATAGTTGAGTATTGTCATTTTAACCTTCTAACAGCAATGACATCTAAGTGTGGCTATACATAGTATGAATGTATAGAGTAGGTCACTCTACACTTTTCAACCTCTTAAGCTGCCCAAATGTTATGTCAATCACAGCTGACTCATTGACAAACACCGAAAGACAGCAACGAGTTAATAAGTTAAGAAACAAACTGGGCAGAATAGTGGCTGTATATTTGCTTCGTATTTCAGCTTCTACACAGACTAGAAATTTACTGTCTTTATGAAAAGCTGGGAGTCCAGGGCAGCTAATGATAGTAATGGGCACCATATGGCTCGGACAGAATTCAAGTAAAACTCAGTTGTCTGGGAGATACGGCAACTACAACTTCCCCTTTCCCCTTCCCATTTTGTTCTCTCCCATTCATTCAGCCTCTTTTACACTTCTTTACTGTTCTCCCTTCACATATCAGGCAGCAGGAATTCCCATTCTTTCCAACTATGCACACCTGGAATCACAGACACAGGCAAGGTTTAGGTAGCTAGGCAAAAGTAGGGTGCATAATTTTCTAGCAGTGGGAAGGCAAAAAGTGAAGATTTAAGAAGGCTAGCCCTCTAGATCACCACCCCAAACTAGCTGTATGCATTTAGACAAATCTCAAGATTTCCTGCTGTATGTGTGTGTGTGTGCAGAATGCTCTTACTTGTGATAAGCCTTCTTACATCTGCGAAGTCTGATGTCTGAAACACAGTGACTTCACAGCATATTGCAGGCTACAGACAGATCTGAGATTAATCAAAATTAATAGAAATAGCATGTGTATTTCTATACCGCTTATCAGCTAAGTGCTCTCTAAGTGGTTTACAATTTGTTAGCTAATGCCTCCAACAATGCCTCCAACAAGCTGGGTACTCATTTTATCAACCTATGGAAGGATGGAAGGCTGAGTGAACCTGGAGCCCAGCAGGATCGAACTCACAACCTTGTGGCTGCAGTACCAGCATTGAACCACTGTGCCACCAGGGTGCAGTGGTTGAACTTAAACCTCAGTATTGATGCCAAGTTTCAGGTGTCTATGTTTAAGAGTATTGGAACTTTGGTAGATATAGACAGACACTCTTTCATTATTATAAATACATCTTTAAGAGGTTTACAAACATAAGAGAAGTTGCCTGTATAATATATGGTTGCTTCATTGTGCATCCAGTGGCAAGATTCTTGTGCCTTGACGCTTTACTTCCTCCTTTCAAACCTTGTGCTTTCAATGCCCAGCTAGTTTCAAAAGCCCTTGCTTTTGCCCATTTCTATGACTGCCATGGTTTTGCACCTGTATAATTTGCTCTTTCTGCTTGTATTAGCAATACATTAGACTTCAGAAAGTAAAATAAATAATAAAAAGTAAAGAAATAAATAGTTACTTTTAAGGAATAAACAACTGCTATCATAGCTGTAAGTGGTTAGTTACAGATACAGCTACACTTCTAAAAAGATAACTCTTCACTTTCCAATGTCTCAAAAGTTACAATTATGGTTTGAGCTCCCAAAGTAGTTGGTTATGTTGTATTTACAGTCTTTAAAAGTAACCTTTTATTCTCTTATTTTTCAAAAGTGTCTAGAACTGTCTGAATGCTACAAGCCACTTCTTCCTGTTATTCATCTCACTATCAACTCAGAAGCCAAAAACAGCATGCGGAAGCAACATCAGGCACAGTATAAGTCAGCACCCGGACCATATAATATGTGGTATTCCTCCCTCACCATTTAACAAGACACCTGTAGTTATATCAACTTGTTACTTCCAGGCTCTGTATGGTTCTAGAGTACCACTGCTGGACCTGATCCTCTATGGATCTCACTGCACCTCCCAGCATTGTGAGGATACACACTATGTGGTTCTCTGCTTTGGCTTCAGCTCCTCTCTGCTTGGCCTGTTTTATCTACTTTAGTTATATGGATTTTTATTGACTCCAATGCCTCCCTTGGGCCATTTCCGCACTACACTGTTATAGTCCTATTATTCCACTTTCAACATCCTACAGAATCCTGGGGTTTGCCCTTTAGAGAGAGGCATTTAGAATTCTCAGCCAGAGAGCTCTTTGGCTTCATTAAACTACAAATCCCAAAATTCCACAGGATGTTGAAAGTGGAATAATAACACTATAACAGTAGTATAGAAATGGCCCTGGACTATGTTAGCCAAATTTCTGGTACTTTGCCGTCTTTCTTTCTTTCTCTCTTTCTTTCTTTCTTTCATTCATTCATTACATACTAGTAGTTCTTTTTGCAGCACACAAGTGCATGCACTGATGAGCCACTTCAGTTTCTCTGCATCTTATGTGTTGTGCTGACTTTGCCTGTTACATGTCCCCCTAGAGGCCAACTTCAGCAAAGGGCTCCAGCCAGGGTATAAAATACTGTGACAAAGAACAGTATGTTGCTTAAAACTGGGTGAAATAGTTCAGTAAAAGTGACATTGTTACACTGGAAAATAAAAAGAAATCATGCAGTCTTCTGATACCTAGCTGGTTTCTCATACCTATATTGTACCTATACCATGCTATATAGCTTTTAGAGAAAGCTTAAAATGTGCAACTATATGTCACAGCTGACCCCAACAAGTTTATTTAAAGCAAAAATTAGAAGATGATCAAAACGTTTTATAGAGGAGAACAAGAATATAATGCTTAAGCCTCTTAAAATTGCCTGAACTGTGAAATCAAGTAATGAACACTAGAAAAGGTTCTGTCAGCTGGAATCAAAGCTTAGACAAGTCAGCATTTTCACCTAAACCCTTATTACAGTGAGGCATTTGATTTTTCATCTCTGCACTCCATTCTGCCCAGCAAATAAACCAATCTGACCTCTACCTGTTATGTTATGAAGTCTGCATGCTATCTTTTAACTCAAGCCTTTCTCCTCAAACCTTCTGAGCCATTGTAAGGGAGATGTCAGACTAGCTGAGACTCTAATTGTGTGGTTTTAGAATCTGAAAATCTTCTGCTTGATCTTATACTCTTTTTACAAAATGCAGTTCCTGGGGGGTTGGGAGCTCCTCTGGATCAGTGACTGTAGCAACAGAGAAGGAAGGTTAACCCTTCCCCATTCAATATTCCAACTGACATGGATGAATATTTGCTGCTGTTGGCCCATGATTTTAAAATTATGGCTTACTTTCAGAGTAGCCCTTCTGTAAGTAGCTCTTCACGAGGGTACAGGGGGTGGGGGATGAAGGCACTATCTCAAAATAAGAATTCTGCTCTTCTGAAATTTTCCTTCAGCCCCCAAATTTCTAGCAAAGTACAACAAAATACAAAATCCACAAAGCAGCGATCCCTTTATTGGGCCAGCTCCAAGACATAAAATATATCATGTAACTTCTAGCATTTAAAACTTCAGTTGAATATTTTTAAACTCAGTCTAGGCATTCAAAGAAAAGGCACAGGCAAAGTTATTAAAGGAATGTGAATACAGCAAATATAAAAGTTCTAGGTGTGCATGATTTTCAACGTCTCAGTCTCTACAATGCTAGAAATCTGGAGAGTAAAGCAAAAATTCCACTGAGGGCAGTATTCATATTTGGTAGCTACAAATAAAAATTTATAGGCACACTCCCCTAGACCTTACATATCCAAAGTATTTCTTCCTTCTGCAGTATTCTAAAGAGTCCTCCAATCCTCTGGAACAGATTACCAAGAAGTGTGAGCACAGAAATCTACACGAGAAGGTGGAAATTGGCCAAACTGACCTCTGTTGTCTTCCATGAGCACAACTCTCAGCCTAATGGAGAAGTTTTTATACTAGGAATTCGTACAAGGAGAAAGGTTTCCTCCTCTTCTTCCCTCATGACCCTAAACTTAATTTGAAAAAGGAGGATCCATTTTTGAAAGAGTATGGGCCCACTTGTACCTACTAGGATAAAAATGAGGACCTGAATAATGATGTATTGCATTTAACTTGAATATGCATTCAACTACATCCCAAGAAACACAGCTGAGTTCAGGCGATTTCTTAAAAAACAACACAACAGCTACAAACAACACGCAATCAAATATTAATACAAACAAAAAAAAGGAAGAAAATCTTTTCACAAAGTGACTGATGAACTTCATCATGCAAACCCATAAAACTGTAGCTGTCAATTACTTCAAGTATGGTATCTTGACAAAAGAAGTGTAAGAAGCTTTCTAACACAAAGGGATATCAAGGAAAGCTCTTTTCTGTAAAGTTGGGCTTTTCCTACTGATTAATGCTACATTCAACAAAAGAGACACTGTCTGCCTAATTACGTTAAATACTTATCTTCAGGGGATTAGCAGGGTGTTTCTGCTCAACGTCACTCTTCCTGACAACCTAATGATAGATCTGTTTACTTAAGAGAGCACTTAGTGTTTTTAAAAACTGTTTTCTTAACTGCTTCCATATCATGAAAATATTTGATTAACACACACTAGCTTATCTTATAGTGGGAACAGCACATTCCACATATTTTTTTTGCTTTCTTCAAAGAAGTATGACTGCAGCTTGCAGTTATCTTCCAACACCCTCACATTCCACCTTCCCAAAGTCCAAGAAATAGATGTTACATCAAAACAGTATTTCAATGTTATTCCTCACCACCGTAAAACTATGATCTGAAAGGCAAAGAAAGACAAACAGAAAAACAGGAAGAAATTAAGCTTGGTTAATTCTGTCTATTAAGTCTCAAATGACAAAAGGATGCCCACATTCTTTGGTCAATGAAGTAAATGTCCAAACTTTCAAGCCACATCTCCACAAAAGGCACAGAATCAAAAACAGAGAAACATCATTCTTCCCAAAAAAGCATAAAAGGATGGAGAAGGTTTTGAAGGAGATACAACCTTGCTCAGAATTTTACTCATGTAAAGTAAGCAATGTCCACTAGTGTTGATCTTGGACTTTGGTGTGCTTGGCAACATTCCGAAATGGAAACTGTGCACTGATTATTTTTCTGTTTTTATTGTGATGCAAAATACTATCTTAATAAGATACTATATTAATAAGGTATTATTTAGTTTTAATATTTGTGACTGTCGGCTGTCTTGGTCATAGAACTATGAAATCTCAGAGATAAAAGGACCAAAATAGTCATCTAGTCCAACCCCCTTTCATGCAGGAATATACAACTAAAGCATTTCTGGAAGATGCCCATCCAACCTCTGTTTAAAGACCTCCAAAAATGGAAAGTCCACAACCCTCTGAGGCAATCTACTCCATTGTCAAACAGTTCTCACAGTTAAAAAAAATTCTTCCAAATGTTCAAATGGAATGTCTTTTCTTACAATTTGAGTCCATTGGTTCATGTTCTAGACTTTGGAGCTGGAGAAAACAAGTTCATTCCTTCCTCTACATGACATCTCTCCAGATATTTAAAAACAACTACCATGTCGCCTTTCAGAGTCTGCAAGCTCAGGAACTTAGGACAAAAATATTTCAATGCATACTAACAGCGTAACCAACTGTCAAAACATCTTCTGATGAAATAGAAATTTAGAGATTTGCATGGTCCTAACTTGATAATATGATTTTACATAAGGAAACATATGGCAAATACAGTTGATTGATTGTACGGTCACATCGTTGGTGTGTTCTTTCTTCATGCTGCTTCCGTGCCAATTCAGAGAAAACCTTGTTTACCGAAAACAAAACTTAACATCTTTAAAACCTGAAAACTCAATAACAAATGGGGGGAGGAGAATAGCCTGAACTTAAGCTGAACTTTGCGAGTGTAGCAAAAGACAAGCAAGAAACTATTTCAGGCATTAGATAGATTGTTCAGGAATTTACTATCTTAATATAAGGAGGTACTTAAATACTGCTCTGCCCATAAGATTTTCAAATGGTTTTCAAGGGTAGCTGCATTGCAGTATTCCAGTGTGGAGCCCACAAGGGCAACGGTGACTGTGACACAAGAACTGTGTCAGCAAAATGGGTCATAGGCATTCAGCTAAATTTGTACTTACACAGTGGAGGTTTAGACACCAACAATAACTTTTCCTGCCTCTTTCACATCTTGGGTTTGAATAGGTTACAGAACTGGTCCGCCATATGGGTAGCTGTAGGTTAAAGGGTTTATGAGCAGATGTCTCAGCAGTTACACTCCATGGAGAGAATGTTGAAAAGTGAAAGGTGGCAACAGAACTCAAAAGCATCAAGAGTGATTAGAATTAGAAAGCAAAGTATATGCCAGACCACCATATAGTTAAACATATTTATCATTAATTCCTTAATGGTAAATATATTTAACTATATTTAAAAAAGAAAAACAAGCATGTAAGAATTCACACAACCAGATACACTGTGTGTGTGTGTGTGTGTGTGTGTGTGTGTGCAAAGCAAGAAACTGAATGATCATGTTACATAAAATACTAGTAATGCTGCTTATAAATTGCCTCATAAAAACATTAAAAATTGCATTGCTCTTTTCTCATTAAAAACTTTGTGCATCACTGAAAAAGTGTAAAAATCTTTTTGTGAGTGGTCACAAAACAGAAATATTATGGGTTACCAACCTATCCTTCCTCCACTGTTGTTGTTGTATGCCTTCAAGTCATTTCTGACTTACGGTGACCCAAAGGTGAACCTATCACAAGGTTTTCCTGTAAGGACTTGTTCAGAGAAGGTTTGGCTTTGCCATCCTCTAAGAGAATGGGCTTTGCCCAAGGTCACGGATTTCTGTGACTGAACAGGGATTCAAACTCCAGAGTTCTAGCCCAGTGCTGACACCACTACACCAAACTGTTTCTCTATTCCTTCATGAACAGAATCATTTTCTTTTTCTACTCCAATGAAGCCACTGAAACTGCATATCAATTTTATTTTTCCCTTATTTCAGATTTCTGGCTATTCCATTTTTCTAAAATCCAGATTATTGATGAGTCCTTCCTTAAAAGGTCCCCTCTCTGTGAGAATATTTTTACAGCATATTGCAATTATAGCATTCTTCCAGTTGCCAGCTTTGGCTCCCAACATTTTCCAGAACTCAGCCTCAGTTTGCATTTAGCAAAATTAAGATAATAAAACAACGGTAAAAACAGTGACAAAACCAAAATTAACTCTTAAAATTTGACAGCACCTTATATTCTATGTATGGGAATCATGTGGCCTTGCAGGTGATGCTGGACAACAAGTTCCAGCATTTCTCCCACTGGCTATGCTGTCTGGGGATGCTGGGACTTGCAGTCTAACAACATCTGGATATCACATGATTGCCACTCCTGTTTACTCTCATGCAGTTCTAGTGACTAAGGTGATCCTTCAGCTTGCCTGGATGCTTGCAATGGTGATGCCTGGCAGATTAAAATGCAAGCATAGAGGACCTGTTCCAGCTTGAAGACCACATCCAAATTCAGAAACATTCCTGGGACCAAAAGGTAAGTTGTTGGTTCAAGGGTCTTACTGCCAGAAAGTAGGCAGGTAGCATTTCTACCTTCCAGAATCAGAAAAAGTCTCTACAAAATCTGAGAAATCACCAAGTAATGGTTTCATGTGGAGTGGTGTATGACCTTCTGGGGAATCCCCAGAGAACTAACTTGGGATCTAAAAGGGAGTCAAATTCCTTATCCCCACCATGACAGAAGTAAAGTTCCTACAGCACTTACCTAACAAGTTACCTCATCCTCCACTTGAAGGAGTTTGAACAATACTATGGTAGGAAGGAGCTAGAGCCCACTTATGGATGGAGCTGAAAGGTGAGGACAGTTACTTTTTTTGCTTCAGCAGAACAAAAACGAGCCACTGTACAGACTATGTGAACATGACTTAGAATTGTGGGGGGAGGACACATCCTGTAGTAGAAAATCCTACATTGTTAAGATAACACTGGGAAAACCCATAGACTGAGGAGAGCCTATGAAGGTATTTTACATTGGCCAAGTGGGAAAAGATACAATTTTCTGAAAGTCTGCCCATCTATAAACTAAGCGGTTGTAAGTTAAGAATGTCAATGAAACAGATTATTGCCACAGACAATGGTCACCAGCTGCTCCATAAATTGCTGAAGAAAGAGAGACATATTGATCCAACAGTAACTTTCTGTCATTGTGTCTATGCCTATTAGAGCAAATGAAGACCATTTAATTATTTTACTTAATGGCTACAGTGGAAAACTTGTGATTGTGTTCCAAGTACTGCTATTGACCTGCTACGTTTTGTGTAGTATCATATTCGTTAATAGATTTCTGTTGGCTACAGTTAGATGGACATTACAGAGGTGAGACTGTATAAAATGTGATAACGTATAAAAGAAAGTACAGCAACACCACACTTCAATAGTGACTTTGTATATCATAACTGACAAAAGCCAGTCCAACTAGTATTTCTAGCATCTATTACCAGAACACACACACACACACACACACCAGAAGAAGCTATCACAAGGCTTTTTAAACCTGGTATCTGTGCAAATAAGAGCAGAGTTTGGAACGTTCTAATAAACTGCTACAGATCTTTGACAAATAATTTGTTACTGCTGCCATTCCAAACAGATCTAATCAAATTTACTTTCCAGACTATGCTTCCCAAAATCCCTCAGCCAACCTGAGGGGTTTGTGGAGTTCGAGCACAAAAAGTTTTTTTTTTCAAACTCTGTTTCCAAGCTCTCCTATAGTTACAATTAAATGTAACTCTTTGTTTTCTTATTATTCTGGTAACTGAATTATCTTCATTTATTTATTCAAGAGTAACTGATTTACTACTACATTGAAAAAACATACTGGAATATTATAAGCCACTGGACTGTGGTTTAAGGACACAAGTAGTCAGGATTCACTTCTCTGTTAATCATAAACAAAAGTAAACACACATACAGTTACACTTCTAAAGGAATGAAATTATACCTCACACCATTACAATTGTAATGTAACTTATTTCCGTCTTACATATTAAACAAGAATTACAAATAAGCATGATTGTTTCTTCCAAGCTTTGGATACCAATAACATGATTCTCTGTGTTCAAAAAGGTTGAGGGTAACAGTAAAGATAATATATTCTACTGAAATTCAATGCATATCCAACTTCCAAGCAAATTCATTAGTCTATGGGTAGAGTGGGCAAACTTTGGAGGTATTTCTCTAGTCTCATGCTAATTCAGCAGATGTGCCAGTCTTCCCATGTGAAACATCAAATGACCAGAAGGTCAATTACAGTTTAAAGCGGGGGGCAGGGTGGATAGTATTTCAAATGGTAGATGGTATTTCAGCAAGAAATAGTTATGGAGGCTCTAGAGGAGTAATTCTCACTTTTGTGCCCTCCCTTGTTTTGAGGAAATGTAGAAGGGACAGAGAATAGCCAAAGTAGAAACGGTCTTTGGTGGGCTACATGCTGCATATAATTCCCACACTTGCTGTAGGGGTACTTGTCATATTTTAAGAATGCCTCTATGTGGGTACTTTGTTTTCTCGCTATGCTACGGAGATTCTCAGGCCTGGACTTCTAATGCAGGGATGGATAGCCTTAAGCTTTTGTTGACCTCCACTTTCTATAATACTCAGGCCACTTGGCCAATAGTCAAGAATGATGTATGTAATAGCTCATGAGCATTTGGAAGGGCATATGTTTCTCAGCCCTATTTTAAAGGATCATGTGGCCAGGTAGAATCTTAGATCTACACTGACCATGTGTAAAACGAGAATAAATGATTCTGGTCAACACTGGATTCCTTCATGCCACTCAGCTGGGGGCTCACATAATTCGAGAAGATCAGACTTCGGAGAGAGGAAATCAGATTTGATTGTCCTCAATCACTCAAGCGTTATATTCCCCATTTGTAATATTACAAGCAATGATTTTAACACACTTTAACAATTGCAAACAGGGAGGTTGTGAAGGGAGTTCTTCCAAATTAAACCATGTGACCTTCTGAAAAATGTTGGAGCACTCTCACACCTGTTTCTACTAATGATCTTTATACAGAGACTAAAGAAACATCTTCTACCGATTACTGTAGTAACTTTCAAAACATGATTATTCTGATCACAGAATCAAAGATCCATTGGTGACATATTGCACAGAGAAAAGGTCAGTGAGGGGAGATGCTGTGTACTTTTATCATTGCTTGGTCCCTATTTTTTGCAATTAAAAACAAAGCAAAAAAGTTTGTGCTGTCCTGATGAAAAATCCAATAGCAGTTCATCATTCTAAGGGAAAGTTTAGATAAGGAGCCAATCACTCAATGTGTAAAAGAAGAAAATTCCAATGTGCTAACACAGCTATCCTCTTTCATTTAGCAACAGCTGAGACTTGAGTATTGCTGTCCCGATGTCCTATGGGCATGTTCTTGAAAAGGTACTAGATGCCTAGCAGCAAATCAAATCAAACTCAATCAAATCTCCACACTGTCAGTGCCAATGAACCAAAAAGTAAGCTGTTGTGACTCATTCTTATTGTTAACTAGTGTAAATACACAGCGTTGCTCAGGATTTTATTTTCTCATAGATAGCACTTGTTAGAAAGATTTGAGATCCTGTGTCTCTAATTCGGCAAACTGTATTGTCCAATACCTGTAACTTTTCCCCATATTCCCCAATCCAATCTGTATTCAGAGTTATTAACATACAGAGGCTGGGTTCCTGAGGGAATATACTGCCTTCCTCCTTGCTGCTAGGGCTTGTCTCCATAGCAACTGGCCTATTCAAGACAGAGTGAGGCCATGGACAGGCAATTGGTGTTGGATTAGACCTCACTATTAGCTATGCTGGCTACAACCTCTCACCTCTCCGGCTGAGAATCCTAAAGGCGCCTCCCTAAACTGCAAACCCCAGGATTTCATAGAATCTTTTTCGGCAGCCAATTATATGAGGTCTTCGCCTGACACAACCAATCATATAGGGTCTTTGCTAGACACAGACAAACAAACTTTGACTTTTATATATTAGATAATTTTTCTTAATGTACTGCAAAGTCACCTCTGATTCTGGTTGCTGTTCATCAGATCAGGGTGAGCAACTGTGGTAATTTAGCTGTTGTGCTGCAACTGCCATCAGTTGTAGCCAGCATAGCTAATAGTGAGGTCTAATCCAACACCAATTGCTCATCCATGGCTTAGGCAGTCTAGCGCTGCTATGAATTTAGATTGATTGCTATGGATCTGGACCTGACAAATCCAACATTCAAATTGCATAATGATGCTATATCAGTGCTTCCTATACTTGGATCCCCAGATACTGGTAAACAATAGCTCCCAGGAGTCCTCATAATTGTTTATGAGGTTATAATTGCTGAAAGGTTTTTTTTCCGGGGGGGGGGGCAGGTGTCTCTAAATTTATTACTTTTCCAAATATACTAATTATCTAAAACCACAGTCAGCACATTATACTCTTTTTCTTGCAAAAAGCCCATCAAAGGTTCCCAGTCTTTTGAAGAAGTCACTACTGATTTTATTCTCTTAACACTGTGGTCAATTTATCCATTTCAGTAAATCCAACAGTTTTATCAGACAATTCTCTTTTGTTGGAATATCTATGTTCTTTACTTCTATGCGTACAGTAGTTGTGTTGTGGCAATCATGCCATACTTCTCTAGTTGAACTTCAACTAATCCCAAGAAATACAATTTCAGTTCCAACTGAACATTAATTTTCAGCATTATATAAAATGTATCTGATTCCAGATACACGGAATGTATCTGATTCCAGAATTTCTTGGCCTTTTCAGAAGTCCAACCCATATGATAAAAAGAGCCCACCTGTTCACGTTTCCAACATCTGTTAGCAGCCTCTTATGCATTGTGGGCAATTTTTCTGATGTCAAATACGCCATCTTGTAAAAGTTCTCTTTGAGATCCTAAGATAATATAAACTTAATTCCCTTTGACCACATTTTATCCCATTGTTCCAACTGTATGTTATGACCAATATTTTGTGCCCACTTTATCATACAGTCCTTAACCAACCCTTCTAACCAAGACTTCTTTAAGTCTCCAGTGTGTTTTCACACAAAGGAAAAATATAACACTATAGTGTCACCCCTGGACCTTCATAGGGTTTGTATATGTAAAGAAGTGTAACAATGCCTATGCAATAAGAAATGCCTTTAAATGGAAATTTGACTGGAGAATCACACTGGTGTATGGGTCTCAGCAGTGTACTGAAATCCTCAGATTCCATAAATATATGGTATAGTATTCAGTTATAGATATTTTAAGCCTTGATAGTGCAGTCCTTTGATTATCTGCCTCTTGGAGAGGGATAGTTAATGCTTTTGTAGAAATTTGGACAACCATTTTCAGTATTCATGCCTACTGTGTATCTTAAGCAGGTGAAATAAATGATCTAAGGTTGGAGTTCAGGTTGTGTACTGCCATCGAAGAAGGAAACTTCAAGGATCCTGGTCACACCAGCAAAGAAGCTTCTTTACTGCAATAAGTCACAGTGGGTCATGGACTAAATCACAAATTCTATAAAGGTTTGTTCAGTGGTCTGAACCACGGGGGGATTCCAATCTAGTCACTGACTGACTTGCTGCCTGTTGGCTTGGCCTTATCATTAACTTAACAGAATGGTTTCCTGTCTTCGCTGTTATTCTTCTCTGTATTTTATATGATAATTCACCTATTAATACAGAGATTTGGCTTGCAAAAAATCATGGTGGGAACTTCGGGGAAGAGGATTCACACTTCATGAAGAACATGAAACAATCTAATCAAAGACGAATGGGAAGGGCACATATATGTTCACAGTGATCCCACATATAGGTAACACATAATATGAAATATTGCAAATATATATGACATAAATATTATTTGACATAACCATTTCATATATCTGAATCCTATTTGTTAATTATAACCTAGTTCCAGGGGTCAAGGTCTTATTCAAGCCCATGAACCAAAGTCTGTTATAGCTACCTAGTGATTGGAGCATAGCAGGGTTTAAAACTACTTTTCTTCCAACAGTTTAAAAGGTTGACTGCACCATGCCAAGAAGACGGGAAATCAGATGAGACTGCTGAGTCTTTTGTATATATATGAAAAGTATATAGCTCTCAAGATGTTTTTGGAGTCTAACAATCCTTTACTCACTGGCTATGTATGGGGTCAATGAAAGCTGCAGGCCAAAAAATCTAGAGCATCAAAGGGTCTCTTATTCACAAGATCCTTGTACTGGATTATCAACTAATGAATAATATTTTGGATACTTAGATTTTTAAAATAATTGTAATCATTATTGTAAGCTACTATTTTATGGGTTTAAAGGCACACAGTGATACTGATGGTTTATGGGAAAATGGTTAAAGGAACTTGTTAATTTTAAGGTAAAATATGCATCCATTTTATCATCTCCTTCCATTCTCCCTTCCTCCTCTGTCTCTCTGATCTACGAAATCGGGAAAAGAAGCTACGACCTTAGAGTATATGTCAGTTTTCAAAAGGCCATATAAGTTAAAAAGGACTTTGAATCTGCACTGAATTTAAGTGTGTGTGTGTGTGTGTGTGTGTGAGAGAGAGAGAGAGAGAGAGAGAGACAGAGACAGAGACAGAGAGACAGAGACAGAGATTGGAAACAGAAACATTATATATAATTTGGCTTCATAGAATGCATTTGATCACGGAAGATTAAAATAAAACAAAATCCTGAAGTCAAAGAGCTTTTAGGTGTATTTATGACTACATAACAGTTCATACTAATTTAAAAATGGATCCAATATAGAATTGCATCAGAGTGGAAACTCAAGTCTGCCGCCCCTTGATTTTTCTTACCAAGTATCCACATTATCTTCTCTTGCCTTCTTTCCCTGTTAGCAAGAGTTATGTGATGAAAGTGCTGAGATAAAGTAATGGTAAGGAGGATATCACAAGAGGTATTTGAAAAGCAGGAATAATTTACTACATTTCTGCTTTGTTTTACTTCCCTGAGTCTTCCTGTGGTGAAAGCGAATTTATCTTTTCTGGCAGACTCCAGCCTTTTTAGGCCTGAGAGCTCCCCAAGCACACTGGAGTACAGGTAAATGGATGGTGAGTCTCCATGAGTACTGTATTAGGAGCAAGAATTTAATGCTGTATTTTGCTTAGTATATCATGTCCAAATTACAAATCACAGAAAAAACAAATTCAAGAGCTGGAAGGGACAGGAGGTCATGTAGTCCAACCCAATGTTCAGCACAGGATTCTTGCTATTACAGAGTCCATGTAGACTTGTTCACAAAAAACACTGCATGCTGGTTAGGGTATGCTGGGAGTTGTATTCCAAAAAAGTAACCTTCTAAACTCTGTATATTAATAACAACCACAGAGTGAAATCCTTCCTTATGTGCATTTGCGTGGAATTTTACAGAAATACGGTACTTCAAATATGGAAAAACCTATGGACAAATTGGGCTCTGAAACAAACTACAGTTGCATACAGAAATAAAAAAAAAATTACATAACACGCAATATGAAAATACACAATATCCTAAAATTTTAAACAGATTTTATCTTACTCACAGGGATTTGATGTAAAAGCAATGATAAACTAAGAACCAATAGATTTTCTGGTTTCCATTATAAGAGACGCTGGGAAAGAAGTTCATTAAATCTTCAGTGTGATTCTGCTAAAAGTAATTGGGGCATTTTTCTGTAACTCATTCTAACCTGACTCTTTCCTGGAACTTCTGTTCCTCTTCTCTCCTGTTGCATTTACTCTTTTAGTTCTTCCCCTTTTATGAATAGAAATCAGCCAAGTCCCTTTCTTTGCTCACCACTATTTTACACAATTCTTTTATTTTTCTCCTCCCTGCTGCAGTATGGGACAAATACCAAGGACAAATATCCTAATCTTCTTCATAGCCATATCTGAAATTTTACCAACACTCTCTCTCTCATACTCTGTATGTCTTTCCCCTCCGTTTTGTCTTCTGGATGATGAGGTTGCATTTACTTCATGACAATTGTTGTTGCTGTGTGCCTTCAAGATATTTCCAACTTATGACAACCCTAAGGCAAACCTATCATGGGGTTTTCTTGGCAAGATTTGTTCAGAAGTGGCTTATCTTTGCCCTCCTCTGAGAATGAGAGTGTGACTTCCCCAAGGTGACCTAGGGAGTTTATATGACCAAGCAGGAATTCGAACACCTGGTCTCTAGAGTTATAGTCCCACTCTCAAAACACTATACCACACTGGCTATTCATGACAACTGAGAAAGATAATCTAATTGCATTAGAACTGATGCCCAATTATTACGTAAAATAACCAACTTAAACACATGAAGACTGCAATAAGAAATTTTAGCTTGCTGCTTCACAAGCGAAAATTCAAATACAAGTTGTTATTGTCAGTATGATGTGAATAAAGTATGATGAAAAAGCATACAATGATAAAGAATTAATTTAGAACAAAGAAGCCTGCCATTAGGGTTGCCAAACTGGAAGTGAGACGGGGCTCCGTAATTCTGATCCTTAACACATCACGAAGCAAGATGAGCTGCAATAAAATTCTGTCAAGCCAGATGAAGATTACTGTCCTCTTCATGCTTCAAACCCCAACTTTTAGTTAAAACTATCTCTCCCCAACACTCACAGTGATTGCTTCCCTGGAGGAGAGTGTTGGGGTACAGAGGAACACCCAGTTCTGTACTTGTTGCCCAGCTCTGTTACTATCAACAAACACTCCTCTGCACCATTTTTAAGCTAAATGAATTTTAAATTAAAGCCATAGACTCACACATCAAAATATGCAAAAAGAAGGATATATCAGGTACATCTGTAAGATCACATAACTATTACTTTATTATTAGATAAGTCAGTGACATAAGCTGTGTATACTTTTAGGAAAAGAGTTGTCCTCAGCACTGCTTACAAGCCTGTATTATAGGGGTCAAACATAATACTGGAAGCATGTTCCAGAACTGTGGAGCCACCACTAAGAATGTTCTGTCCCTCATGTTATCCAACTTGACCTATATTGCCAAAGCATGATATCTAAAGCAGATCTCACTCAGGAAAAATTCTCAGTAAAACTTGTTCCCAAACATGTCCCCAAATGTCTTGAAGAGTTCATACCAACACTCTGGACAGTGACCAGGAAATAATGGCTATCAATGTAACTAGTGAAAAAACAGTGCTACAGGTTTTGGAGTTTCTGGTTTCCACCAATATCTGATCAGCTACAATTTTTAACAACTAAAATTTCTGAACTAATGTCAAAGGAAGCCGCACCAAAAAAATGCACTGCAAGAGTCAGGCACACAGGTAACTAGTACATGCATTCAAAAGCACCAACTATGGCCGAAACTGACATCCAAGTCTGAGCTGGCAGAAGACATTTCTGGCTATTTCCACTACCTGTGCCTCTGCAGAAAACAGTGAGTCCATTCAAGATGCATATCTGGTTCTTCCATGAGATTAGAACCCTCCTGAGCTTCAAAATTCCATTCACACTTGCCAACTTCCTGGTCCACAAAACCTCCATCTTCTATGGATTAATTTTCAGCCTGTTCGCTACCTCCTCTCCCCCAATACTGCATCCAGAAACCTGCTCAGGAGTTCCCCAGCCTCTGTGAGATTTGTAGCTTGAAAAGAAAGGAGGAACTGCATTTTATCTGCATATTGGTAACATTGCAGCACAAACCTCCAGGTGACTCCTCCCTGCTGCTTCATATAGCAAGGAGAAAAGTTTAAAATCTGAGACCAAAGATGGGACGACTATCACCTGGTAATAACTTACAAAATGTTAGGATACCACCTAAGCAGAACTTGGAAATGTTATTTATTTAGAGTACAAATCCCACAACCACAGAAATAGAAATGATTCTGGAAATTACAGTCCAAAATTGGATTCTGGGAGTTGTAGTCCAAAGAAGCAACGTTTGCCAAGCTCTGGTGATATTTATGTGCAGATCATATACCAGCGATATAACACAAGAAAGAGACATCAAAAGAGAAGAGAAGTAAGATTTAACTAATTAATCCAGCGCAGCACAACAATATCGTGGTAGATAGAAAGATTTCATTCAACCTTTCCAACATTTTAAATGGACAAAACAACCTTTCCCACAATGCCATTAAGAAGCCACTGCAGAACAAAATCAATTCAAGTTAACAATAGCTTGAAAGGTTTTCTTTTTCTTCTTCTTTTTAGAGGAATCCAGCTACTGTCATTTTACAATACAACATAACCGAAGTATGCAGCCCTTTTGGGGGCAAGCCAACCTAATTTAGAGTAATATTTTGGGATAAGAAAGCCTTGACAGCTGAGAAAGACATTATTCAACAAAACAAATGCTTTCCTATAGAGAAATGAATATCGCCTATACATTTGCAGCTGTAACAGACTCATTCACCTTCTGCAGACTTTCATTCACTACGTCAGATGTGAAACCTCTCTCTCATAGGTCTTAAAGCAAATAAACTCAGCATTGCCTAGGACTCCCATAGAGTCACCTGAGTGACCCTATTTACCTGGCTCCACTTCATGCCATCCACTTGACTGACTGCCACTTCCTGGAGACCGCCCTTGGCTTGTATAAAATGGCTCTTCACCCGGACTGTCCATTTCATCCTCTACAGATTTGAGGCGTTTTGTAGAGCTGGAATTGAAGGACAGATACATTATTACATCACCTGAAGTGAGATGACAAGTCAGACTATCCTTGCAGAGCCAGACAACCTGCTAGCTTTAAAGGAGAGGTGATACAGCCATTGTGCTGCCTGTTCTAGCACCTTTGACCACCTTCCCTCTCCCCTCTTGCTGCTACTATGGGGCAAATGGCTTTCTAGACTAGGTGAGGGATGTGCAAAGAAGACCTGTCGAGAGACAGAATGGAACGTATGACAGTTGCAGATTTTCTTAAATTTGTTGCTTTTAAATAAAAGGCATCAGCTCAGGGTTGAGAGCTGGCAACCCCTGTATAATCTGGGCAAGTATTTATCAGATTTGTGTGAATGCTGTAAGCAAGGCTATACAGTTCACTATCTTTGAAAAGCCTTCACAGAAAGAAATCTGGATACGCAAAGTGAAGACTATAGGAAATGAGGTGTGGGAGGGAAGAACTGAGATTTGACACAAGAAATCTGGCATAATGATGTTGCCTTGGGAGCCACTGAAACGCTTTGAGAATATTTCTAATAGCAGTCAAGGAGAAATATCCCTTAGAGATTTAAAAGAAGAAGGGGAGAAAGAGGAGGACTAATCCCAAAATTCAGATCTTGAAACTCAAAATACCTTTTTTTTTTTGAATTTGAGCAATTCAGAGGCAAATCATAGAAAGTCTGTTACTTAGCACTTTTCCATATACCTTTCTCCCTCATGTAACATCACTGCAAAGCCTGAAAGGAAAAATGACCCTTACGCTGAGCTCTGAAGGTCAATCGACTCCAACTCTGGCAAGGTAATGTGGGGAATTGCAGAGCCAGGAGCCCTCAGCTTCTTGAGCTATAGTAAGAGGAACTGACTGCACTAGGGAGGGGAAGATGTCCTATTGAATTCACTTTCCAAGGCAGGGTCAGCAAATACTACATCTATTGTCAGCTTTAAGTAGCCTATTGCACCTTTCTATGTACAAAGGCAGCAGAAACTTGCAAGGGTAAGCTGCCTGGCAAAATGTCCTATTGAGCAAGACAAAGATGGCTATTTTCTAGATCTATTTTCTGTATCTATATCTATTTTCTATTTCTATCTAAGGCACCTGAGTAAAAATAATAATTAACTACCTTCATTTTCCTCACATCTAAATCTTTACAGAGATCATTTGTAATACTGGTTCTTCTTGAAATTTTGGCATAGTAAGAGGTGGGAAGATTTCTTTTTTTTGAACTATAGTTGCCAGAATCTCCAGCCACCATGGCTCACAAAACATTACAGATCTTGGTACAAAAAGATACTAAAACATGAATTACTAGTGCACTAGGAACCAGGAAAATTTTGTATCCTCCATTATATCATCTCTGTTTTTTTCTCACACTATCAATGAAAGTATTCTATATTTATAAGAAAATGTAAATACATTACATTACATGACTATTCATTGCTAATATGAATATAGATATGGCTTGTTTAATCTTTTGCCCCCATATTTCTAAATTTCATTCACTGTCATGAGGACTAGGCACTTATTTTTCAAATGATTACAAGAAATACCCTCTGCAATACAGCCAGCCATAGACTACGAATACTAACATGTTAGAATGCCAAAGCCTTAACTTTGTTCTTGAGGCATTTTAAATGTCAAAAAGAGAGAGTTTTTTCCCCCCTGTAATCAATCTCTACTTTGGTAATTCTGCTCAACTCCAAACCCAACTAAATGTTAGTAAAATCAATAGAAACATACTTCTAAGTAAATATGTTTAGGACTGAGATACAAGCCTTTAATTTAAGAACTTTTTTTTATCTAACAAGAAAGTAATGTAATGTGAGGAAAAAACAAACATGTTGCACAGTTATTAGCTACTGATGCTGTTTATAATTAGCCTCTTATCTGTATCACATATTTGTAGAAGCATACAAGAGTGACATCTAAGCTTTACTTTTAAGTACCATTAATAATCTGTCTATTCTACCAGTCCTGAAATAAAAGCAAACATAGTCTGAGACTAAGTCTAACAAATGACAGTTGTCCATATAGTATTCCGTGTACTTACAGAAAAAGCCAAAGAATGAATATCCAGATTAGTGCAACATCTAATGATTAGTTTATTTGTCAAATATCAGAATGTTGACTGAGTACGAGTGAACAGATATTGTCTGCGATATCATCAGTGCAGCTACTTGCCAAACAGATACCATCCCAGTGTATTTATGGAATGTAAGGGTACACTCTTCGTATTAATTAAATGATTTCGTGGCCAGCATCCTCATGGTATGCCACAGAGAATCTACAATGGCATAGGCGGCAGCAGCAGTGTTACCATGCCATCCACACCCACTCCACGATATAACTGGCAATGAAATATAAATCATACACTATTATGGCTGAAAAACCATGCTGGCAAAGAGGACTGGCCAAGCACATACAAAAGTAGGTCAGATGGGACCTCAGGGCACGGCCAGGTCGTATCAGTTAGGAACCTCCAGCGCTGATGAGCTTGCAATAATCCCTCAATGATTCAACTTTCCAACACAATAGTGCACAAAGTTGTCTCAATAGGCAACCAAGGGTCATCAACCTGTTTCCTCTTCCCACTGAAACTCTCCTTTGTTTCCTCACCTGCCCAGTCATTAAGAAGCTATCACAGAATCATAGAAATGTAGAGTTGGAAGAGACCACACGGGCCATCCAGTCCAACCCCCTGCCATGCAGGAACACCCTCGAAGCACTCCCGACAGATGGCCATCCAGCCTCTGCTTAAAAACCTCCAAAGAAGGAGACTCCACCACACTCCGAGGCAGCACATTCCACTGCCGGACACCCCTGACCGTCAGGAAGTTCTTCCTGAGGTTCAGGTGGAATCTCCTCTCCTGCAGCTTGAATCCATTGCTCCTTGGTCTCTGGAGCAGCAGAAAACAAGCGCACTCCCTCCTCTACATGGCATCCCCTCAAATATTTAAACATGGCTATCATGTCCCCTCTTAACCTTCTCTTCTGCAGACTAAACATACCCAGCTCTCTAAGTCTATCCTCATAGGGCATGGCTTCCAGGCCTTTCACCATTTTGGTTGCCCTCCTCTGGACCTGCTCCAGCCTGACCATGTCCTTCTTGAATTGGGGTGCCCAGAACTGGACACAGTATTCAAGATGAGGTCTAACCAAAGCAGAGTAGAATGGTACCAGTACCTCCCTCGATCTAGACACCATACTGCTATTGATGCAGCCAAGAATTGCATTGGCTTTCTTGGCTGCCGCATCACACTGCTGACTCATGTTCAGCTTGTGGTCTAGTAAGACTCCTAGATCCCTTTCACACGTACTGCTATCCAGCCATGTGTCCCCCATCCTATATTTCTGTATTCCATTTTTTCTACCTAAGTGTAGGACCTTACACTTCTCTCTGTTGAATTTCACTTTGTTAGCTTTGGCCCAGCTCTCCAATCTATCCAGGTCATTTTGAATTTTGATCCTGTCCTCTGGCGTATTAGCAACCCCTCCCAATTTGGTGTCATCTGCAAATTTGATGAGCATGCCCTCTATTCCTTCATCCATTGATGAAGATACTGAACAGCACTGGGCCCAGGACAGAACCCTGTGGCACCCCGCTAGTCACTTCTCTCCAGGATGAAAAGCAGCCATTCGTGATCACCCTTTGGGTTCGGTCGGTCAACCAATTACAAATCCAACTAACAGTAGCCCTGTCCAGCCCGCATTTTACTAGCTTCTTTGCATGATTTCCATCAGTGCTTTATCACCTAATGTTAAGACCATCAGCCAGCTCTGGACCCTTTTGTTTGCTTTGCCGGAGATCCATTAACACCTTCCCCTTCAGTGCAGAAAACAGGTATTTAAACCCTGCTCCAAGCCAGACAGTCCACAGTACACTGGACTTAGGCTGTCACTTAACTGCGCAGATGTTTGCTCTTGTATTACCCTCAGACCCCTAGTCTAAGCCACATCACCTTGTCTTTTCTCTGCATGATAGGTAAATATTGCCCACTTCACCTCAACTTTTCACTATCCAATTTTTCCTTCCTTTCCTTTGATTAGCCTAGCATGGTTGTGAGACTGCTTGAATCTTGCATGTGTTTGTAATTTCCCCCCAATAAAACATTCTTTTAATCTCAAACTGGTATCTTTGCATTAGTACCAGTACAGATAGGTGGAAAGATCCTGTAAGGTTACTCCCTTCTCGCAGGCCTCCTTTTTTGAACTATAATTCCTCACTGTCCCTGGAGGCACTGGCACTGCAGATGGATCGCTGAATCACTCACCTTTTGGGTTACAGCAGGAAGATAAATAATGCAGTCACAGTGGCCATGAAGCAAGCAAGACATTGGAGAAACTGGCTGCCTTAAGCTGGTATATTTTGTCTGTAACCTGGGGGAAAGTGCAACTGCCAGCATACTGCAGTGACATCATTCTGGCCACCACGCTTAAAAAATCTGCAGGTGGGTTTGTAGAACCAGAAGTAACACACAAAGGAATGACGTTACTTCCAATATGTTTCTTTTGAAAATAATGAGAGTGTGACTATGCTCCTTTTGTAAACAACATAATGATGGGTAACAGTGCCCATTTTCCATGTAACAAATGACACTTATTAGTTGTCTCTTCTTGTTATTTAGGGAAGTAAGTACTATCTTGGGACATAGTGAAGAGATTTTTCCAACTATTATAGTATTTTCTTGCTTTTTAACCCCTCCTTAACAACTAAAATAACAACATAACATAACAACACAATGACTGGCATAAAAATGCACCTATGAACAGATTTTGCTGGATAAAAAGGTTCTTGAGGGGTGGGTAGGTTGCAAAATGGATTATCTTTAAAAAGCATCTTTCCAACGTCAGTAAAGAACTAGGAGACTACACATTACATTTTCTTATATATCACTTCCATATAGGAATAATGGTGTATCTGTCTATTTTTCTGGGTGCACCCATAACAGAGTTCCACAGGTAATCAGAACATGATTACCTGTACTAATTCAGCTATATATACATGTGTGTATTTCTCATCTGTCATAGTTTGTACATGTGAGTCATACTTTATCTTACAGTGAAGTGATACTTTTGTAGGAAAAATGTTACCTGTGAAGCAGCCCTATGATCAAAGATAGTGTGAACTACATGGTGAAACTGGTATGTCTTGTCATGTGTTGAAACATCTGATCCATTTTAAAGGAAAGAAAAAGAATCAATTTCGATCATTAACAGGATTCAAAATGGCTACAGATTTTGAGCCTGTCTAAACATCCGTAAGATTGGATTTATAAAGGAAAGGCCATGGCATAAAATAAAATATCCTTGTCTTCAAATTGACATCCAAGCTACAAAATCAAGAGGCATAGGAACCCGATCAAAAATTCACCCTTGTTGAGTCACTAAATTCCTAAAGCTTTATTTCTCAGTCGATTTCTAAAGAGTCGTTCCTCAAACTTTCATTAGTGTCTCAGTTAATGTCCTTACAGATGGTACATACTGATTTATCTGAAGCCTGCTGTTTCTCCTCCTTTTGTGCAATAGGACACAGGCTATTATACAGAGAAATTAATATTTATTTACTAATAAATACTAGTTTAAACAAGTCATTTGTGTCTTACACGTGTTATACAGAAGCCTAATTCATATATTATGAATTTCTGCTATGTGAATATTTCTGCACAAGTACTGTTCCATCCTTTCTAGTCTTCTTTTGCTGTTGTGAGGAGGAAACTAGAAGTAAACACAGTCCCTTTTACATAAACTTGGTCTGTAATAGTGGTTTGATCCTGCATTCTTGTCCATAGAGTTCTGGTTTGTTCTCCCTAAAGCTTAATGTTCTGGCCTCGCAGGTGCTTTGGCCTTCCACTTCAATAACTGCACACCACTGGTCATGCTGGGTGGGACTGATGGCAACTCCTAGACAAAGCGTCAGGAGGGCCAAAGGTTCTCCATGTCAAGCAAATCAGAGTTCCCTAAGATCTAAGCATTTAGATAACTTGTGTTTGTTTAAAGGGAATAGTGAATGCTTCTAAACTCTTCCTTACAGCTCCAAAAGAAGAGCAGATGGAAGGGGGAATGCATGAACCTGTTTGGGCAGCCTTATTCACACAGCAGGAAACCACAGGTCAAAGTTGCGAAATACCCTTCAGCTGGGAACCTATAAAGCTGTAGTACTTGTCCGTTTGTTTCAGTACTGCCTGTGCCAACTGGGGCCCTTTCCGCATGGCATTTGCCATGTGAAAGGGCGCCTGGAGCTTCGCACGATTGTGAGGAATGATCTGCATGATGCACTCACAATCCCGTGATGCTCCAGGGGCCGATAGGCACCGATCGCACACCTTTTCATTTTTGGCTGGAAGCCAAAAATGGTGCGCAATCGTGCATTGCTCCTGGGCCCTGCACGCACTTACCTGGGGTGCTGAGCCTCCGGAGCCATGCCGGCCATGCTTCCTGCCCCAGCGTAGCCTGCAAAACTCCCAGGCTGCACTGCTGAAGGAAGAGGCGGGGCTCTCATGTGAGCAGGCAGCTCGTGCGGAGTTGAAGCAGCAGGGATGCGAGAGCCTCTCACCAGAGGCTGCTCGTGCGATCCCTGCACTCCAGCACCGGAAAAAGGTAAGGTGTGGAAAGGGCGTGGTAATTTTTTTTTTTAGGGTCTCAGGTTTAAATCATCTGCTAATCAATCTTTTTAACCAGGAATATCAGGGATTAAACCTGGAAATGTCTACATCAGCAGTGGTGAACACATGATCCTAATGTCCAATTTTTCCCTCCCCAACCAGGCCACTGAATTTCAGGGGCTAGCTGTACTACCGATGTTGGTGATGTGAAAAGTTGCTGTGGCATGCTATGATAAAATGATCTTCAACAAACAATAATAACCAATGTTCTCTGAAAGGCCCTCTTGCTGAAATGTTACCAGACTTAGAGAACCAAGCATGAAATTAACACTATACTATGAAGTTACTTAACACAACTCTTAATGGATTGGCCACTACAGTGGCAGACTGCATGCTGCTGTTGCACATTTTGTCAGCCAAAGGGACACCATAAAGGCAAACCATTTGTGCGTACTGGAAGAACAGCCTTCTGTTTAGGTATTCTGATTCCTCTTTATCTAGCCTTGATACAGCCCAATAGATTCTTCTAATAGGCTTACTGTTTGTGAACCGTTACAGTTGAACGGCTGGCTGCTGTTCATCTGTGTGGCCTGCTCAGATCCCCAGACATGTTTGCACCTTCCTGGCCACCTGAGCATCTCCATAAATTGAAAATTCCTGGATTAGACCCAATTTAATTTAGATGTGCAAATGGCACTGTGATTACTGCTTGAAACACAATGGTGTGGAGACAGTTACATGTGGCCAGCCATTTGTGTGAACCAGCTTCCTGCATTATTCCAGCACTTTCAGCCATGCCAGTATGGACTCTGCACTTTGTATGCAGTGGGTCTTTGTCATTATATTGCCAATTTTCTTTGTGTACATTGGGTTGCCTTTTTCCTTCCTGTCTTTAAAAATTCAAAACAATATTCCTGAACTCACGGTCCTAAACCAGTGTGTTTTTAATTACTTCTGTTCTAGTCATCCATATGAAATTTATTTACGGCAATTTTCTATTCAAAAGGAAAACAGTTATTCTACAGTTTCGCAGAACTGCAAAGCATAAATAGGGTTTGGAGTGGATGGTCAAAGTGGATGTTACACTTTACTCTTAGAGAGCTTCAGTGTCGCAACCAGAATACATCAGGCAACAAGAGCACACAATGACAGCACTATTCATTTTGAAACATCCATCAGGGATGGAGGGGGTTGAACCATAACTGAAAAGCATGCATAGATCAAATTACCTGGTAGAGGACGTGCTTGGTAATGATCTCCTCATTGCTCCTGGGCTCATGCTATAGTATGAAGAACTTTCCAAATCTGAGAGTGAGAAATTAGGGCCTGTTCCTGTAGTTATTGGTGCTAAGGAAATAAAGAAGAAGAAAGTAAGTAAGTAAGCCATGTGGAAAAGGAATAATTACATTTCAAATATTCACTTTCACCTTAATGACTTTACCCAGCATGTAGGTAGAAAGGTATGAGTTAATTGGTACTATAATCAGTAAGATTAAAAGATCATTACGCAACTTTATCATTAAGGTCTTTTTTTGAAGGTCTCTCCCTGGTGGCTAAATATTATTTTGTACCACTATATTTCACTGGTTTCTTTCTTAGAAATGGTAAGAATACTGTTTCTTCTCAGATTGTTTCCCCATGAATGTTACCAGTGGAAAATTTAACAATGTTATCTTGACTAGGCCAGCCCTTCCTATTTGCAGGTTTCACTTTCATAGATTTGATTATGATCCTACACTTAGGTAGAAAAAATGGAATCCAGAAATATAGGATGGGGGACACGTGGCTGGATGGCAGTACGTGTGAAAGGGATCTAGGAGTCTTAATAGACCACAAGCTGAACATGAGTCAGCAGTGTGACGCGGCAGCCAAGAAAGCCAATGCAATTCTTGGCTGCATCAATAGGAGTATGGTGTCTAGATCGAGGGAGGTACTGGTACCACTCTACTCTGCTTTGGTTAGACCTCATCTTGAATACTGTGTCCAGTTCTGGGCACCCCAATTCAAGAAGGACATGGTCAAGCTGGAGCAGGTCCAGAGGAGGGCAACCAAAATGGTGAAGGGCCTGGAAGCCAAGCCCTATGAGGATAGACTTAGAGAGCTGGGTATGTTCAGTCTGCAGAAGAGAAGGTTAAGAGGGGACATGATAGCTCTGTTTAAATATTTGAAGGGATGCCATGTAGAGGAGGGAGAGGGCTTGTTTTCTGCCGCTCCAGAGACCAGGACAAGGAGCAATGGATTCAAGCTGCAGGAAAGGAGATTCCACCTGAACCTCAGGAAGAACTTCCTGACAGTCAGGGCTGTCCGGCAGTGGAATATGCTGCCTCGGAGTGTGGTGGAGTCTCCTTCTTTGGAGGTTTTTAAGCAGAGGCTGGATGGCCATCTGTCGGGAGTGCTTTGAGAGTGTTCCTGCATGGCAGGGGGTTGGACTGGATGGCCCGTGTGGTCTCTTCCAACTCTACATTTCTATGATTCTATGATTCTATGATTCTATGATTATCTGCAAATTTCTCCAACCTCTGCCCCGCCACCTCAGATGTTTCTTTTCCAGGGGAACCTTCCCTCTGAGCAGCTCTGATCAGGCTGCACAAACTCCCCTAAAAACCCAACTCCTCTTCTACTGGTTGCTGCCTGTCCAGCTAAGGATGGCTTGCAGCCCATCTCAGAACCACAGACCCTTTCCTGATGCCCCCTCCCAGACCCATGAAAGGAGATGTGCGTGAGAGAAGAAGTATAGGGTTACCATGCTGACCCCCTGCCTTTCCCTCTCCTTTCCGTGACCTTGTTTGGACCCTGGCTGCCCATTCTCCCCCTACCATGTCTCAATCCCCTTCCCACAGACACATGCATACATTTTGATATGTGAGTTTTTCCACTTTTGGCAGGGTTCCTGCCCTCTAACCCTGGGGAATGTGGAGAGCTGACTGTATGTGCTGTTAGATGTACCTGATACGATCCTCCCTTCCTTTTCTCTTGATTGTTACAACTGCGTAATTATTTTTTTTTAAAAGAGGATTACCAATTACTTTCCCTGTTGTATAAAGACAGAAAGTCACGAATCTCCCGCCATGAATAATATGGATCTGGTACTATCCAGATAAAAAAATCAAAAAAGGTATTTCTAGATAACCATTTTTATTGTGTAATAAGCATAGAGTTGGTACAGGTATCCAAAGGCTTCTCACTAACATGTTGTAAAAAAATAGTTCTGGCTATGAAAAACATTTTTTAAAAAAATACTAAATGGGAAGGGAGGTGCAACCTTTTTAAAATATGAATTACATTTCCTGGTGGCTGTTAACCTCCTTTGTTTTGACCAAGAAAAAGACAATCTTGGGCATCTGAAGGGATCAAAGGGCACAAACACAGCTGGGGGGGGGCATGCATCCCCAAGCTATACTTTGCCTACCTCTGCTATAAAGGTATCGAAGAAGCTTAATGAGGGCTGGGCCAATGAAAGTTTTCCAAGGGTCAGGACAATCCTAAGCCATCTTTTGGCAGAAAACAACAGAAAGTACATTCAAAGATTCCCCCATAGGTTGCTGAGAAGAGTTGGATGCCTCCTTCCAACTGCCCTTTAATGTAGTGCTGCTCTAAGTGGTGGTTCGTGGATAAGCCACTGGTTTCTGGTCTCTAGTGATTTTCTAGGAAAGAAACAATTGTAGCTAATAAACACAAATATGGTGCTGGTCCTTGCCACACTGGAAAAATAACTGTCAGTTACTCGCCATCAGATAGCTTGGGAAGTTTTAATGCAATGCCACTTTAGTTGTATGGCTACAAATGTCCCCCCCCCCCATTGCTATAATTGTAGTGGTGATATATGAACATATCAAACTGCCTTACAGCACATCAGACTACTGGCCCATCTCACCCAGTTTTCCCTACTCTGATAGCTCTCCAGGGTTTCATTCAAAGGTCTTGCCACCCAAAATCCTTTCCAGTGGGAAAGTTAATGGCTGAATCCAGGCCCATCTGTGTTCAAGGTACATTGTAAGTACTACTATTAAGGTTGGACTGGTAGGAGCTATGTGCTGTGTATTAAGTGTTCAGGAAACTGCAGCTGAAGTACAAGAATAATGGGTAATACAAAGAACAATATCCTCATTCAACACTGCATATACAGTTGTCTCACATAATCTATGGAGTACTATAAGTAATGGTTTAAGGACAACCAGTGAATTGATATGCACTGATAGCAATGCATTTTTAAAAGCACAGGATGGGAAGTAGAACACAATGATATTAAAATGGGAGCCAGTCTGTAATGATCTTTAAAAGGAATTAACTTGGGAAATAATTTACAAGAACACTCTAAACTCATTTGCTATCTTACTTTAACTACAATATGCTTCCTGTGCAATGGGTGAATGAAACTTTAAAAAAAAAACATTGTAAAATTAACTCATTTTATCAATTTGTGCTGTCTGCTGGAGTTTCCTGACAGCAGAGACAAGGGGCTGTAAAACTGATGAATTTGCATGGAAAAAGAAACCAGTGTAAGTAATTTGTGTAAAAGGTAACACGGACATGGACTGCTATAATTCAGACACCCTGCAGATAGCAAACTGCTGCAGTGTGAGCAGTTATGGGTTAGAAAAATGACCACACTGCAGTCAGTCTGACTTGAATGGAAATCAATCATAAAGGTACATTCTGCAGCATCCACTCCACTGTTTTAGCAACTTCTTGGCCAAACATATTTGCACATTAAAAAGCTTTTGCTTGATAAATTTTCTTTCACAGCGTACCTGTGGAAGGCCTAGCTGAAAGGTTAACAATGTGTTTTCTAAGCAGGGGGATAGCAATTTCACTTCTTAACTACTGTAATATTTGTTAAACAGAGTTATGTGAGACAGAAGGTTTGGGGACAAAAATACTTCTCAAACAGTTCCAGTCTATGCATATATTACTGGGAAGTACATCCTATTATATTCAGTGATAGGCTGGCATGGGACCACAGACTTTCAGCATCAGCAGTCCTTTCCCTGGCTAATTCTGACCTGGAAAACACAACAGTTTGGAACTTCAGGAAAGGAGGAAGACTATGGAACACCCTCCTCCACTTCTTCAGACAGCAGTACTCAATGATTCAATGGATTTTTTGTTTTACCTAGGAGTGAACAGGTAGATGGAAATGTTGGATGTTTCTGCTGAAAAGCAGCCTTTGGTCTTCACCTGTAGACAAGCAGGTGTTTTTGCCCAGTTGGCTTTTCTCTCATCGCCGTTGTAAAATGGCCAACTAACCATTACTGCCCTCTTCCCGTGTTCACCAACATGTCATTTTGTTTGAGATCCTAATCTGGAGGCAGGGTGAGCGTAAAACCTTTCCTAATCTGTAGTTTACTGTCGGAGAATTTGTGGTCTTCCAGATGATTCTGGATGGCAATTCCCACCTTTTCTCACCACTGACTACTGGTATGTTTGCTAGGGCTGATGGGTGCTGCAGTCCATCAACAAGTTGCAGTCAAACATACACGCCCTGTCTTTGCTGAAGTATTGTATATAAATTCCGTCTCCTCCACCTCCAGTATTTTTTACCACGCACTGAATTTTGTTATCAATTTTTTAAAAAAACACCTCTAATATACACTGAAACAGCCCAAACAGTTAAAATGTAAAGTGTTCCTCAGCATTTCCAGTAAGTGAACAATGATCATGCTGGGGTAATCCAAGGACATTAACCTTTGCAGCAGTAGCAGAAGGGGCTGGGGGCGGGGACTCTATGGTAGAATGAAATAGCTTCTCCTCTCTATTTTTGTATTGAACTACCAATAATCAAATTTGTGTTCTCGGTTCCAAGTTACCGGTCAGTTGAAGAGCTTTTTGTAGTTAGCAGTATAATGGAAATGGGATGCAAGAATTGTATTCAGATCATGTTTAAGCATTCACAGTTTTTCTCCTTGTGCCTGGAGAAAATATATTTCCTGTTTCTTTACTACAAGGTTGAACTACAGAGATACATTCATTGCCTTTTTGTGTAAAAATCAGCCAAGGACACACAGAGCACAAATATATGCAGTCAGCCCTCCATATTCACAGATTCTGCATACACAGATTCAACCGACCATGGCTTGAAAATATTTTAAAAAATACAAAAAGCAAACTTTGATTTTGCCATTTTATATAAGGAACACCATTTTACTACACCATTGTACATAATGGGCCTTGAGCATCCACATGTTTTGGTATTGGGGAGAGAGTGGTCCTGGAAACAAACCCTAGAGGATACCAAGGGCCCACTGTACTGTAACATTCAGTTCCCACAGTGGCAACCAGATGACTGCAAGCAACACACTAAAAGGACATATCCTACTCTGGGATATGGTGTACAAATAGGTGTGAGACAAATAGGCCCTGCAGAGGAAAAATTTTGCAGTGTGGAGTTCAGTGCCCTACTCCATTCCATTCCCCATACTACTCAGCATCTCACAGCCACAGACTGTGCTCAGTCTTTACTGGACTTTTTTTTTAGAGGTTTTTCCTTTAGGTTTTTCTCACCACATTGTGCCTACTTCTGCAAACTTTGAAGTTCACACAACTTTGGTGATATCATGCTCTTGTAGGACAATGTACTACACAACTACTGACACTTCTGCCTGAATGTTGGAAACAGAGTAAACGGTGAACTCAAGGTACCAGCTGATCATGCTTGGATGACACCCATCACAGCCAACTCCTCTGATACAACTGCATCTGCTCAGACCCACAAGACAGAGACTCAAAGCTCTTGGACTTGCAACAGTCATTTCTCAAACTACAATACCCACCTAAATCAACAGGACAAGGTTAGTACACAGAAACCATCTACTATAAGACAGAATAAAATGACAGAACATCCCTAGTTGTCACCTACAGTCCCCAGCTGAGACCACTCAAACACAACCAATTTTGGATAATAACACAGCCATCTTATAGGCTCTGGTAGATGTGATAGATGATGGCTTTGAGGTCGAGGAGCAATTGATTGTGCCAGGAACAGAGCCAGTGATTGACCAAACCAACTTGCAAACATTCCCATCAGTTGAAGGACAAGCGGAGGCAGAGTTGCCCCAAGCAGCTTCAGAGGAAGAGGGAACCAACAGTGATTTGGAAGAATTACAGTCACTTGAGCCCCTTAGTCCCCAGTCACGAAGGAGGCTGAAACAGGCAGCTCAGAAAGCTGTGGAAGCTGCATTGGCTAGATTAAGGAAGCAATGACAAGCAACACCTGTTATCTGTGGCTATTTAGGTCTCTCAGCGTGGCTTGCTCTCTGCTTGTAGCAAATTATCTGCAAGTCTCATGACCCTTGTGTTCCAGCTCCCTTGACCTCTCTGGACGGACCTCCGCTTTCTGGACTGTTGAACTGGACCTCGACCTGGCTTGGCTCTGTGGTTTCCTCAGTAGTTGTATCGGACGTTCCTCACTGCCTCCTCCTCCTCCTCACAGCAAGTATTCTCGCCTCCTCCCCCTTGCTGGCAGTGAGGCAGGGAGTTGGACTCTGACAGGGAGACAGCCCTTTATTGGCCTACAGGCAGCCTCCAAATCTCAAATGACTGCTCATTTACAATAGGATACATAACACGGATGGTGATAAAGGGACAAGAACCCGCCACAAACCCAGATGCCAGCTCTATCTCCATATCTATTCTAGAAGCAATATTACAGGTTTTACAGGCATCAGAAATGGCGATACACCCAAACTAGTTGTAGAACATTTCAACCTTCCTGGGCATAGAATAAGGGATTTACAGCCTGCAGTCCCTGAACAAGGAAATTACAAAGAAAGATTAGAAAGAGAAACAGCTGAATTGAATTACATTCACAAATTCCAATCCATTAACCGAGGTATGGACAAAGACCATGGCTTCACAGGACAGTACATGTATGAATACAAGAGTCTTCACTACTGAAACACTATGTGAAACAAAAGGAATCTTCTCAGAAAAGTGGTTGAACCCAAGGAAATTGATTTTTCGTAAGCAGATTTATTGCTTTCACATATCAACGCTATCCAATCACTGTAAAGATCTGAAAGATCTTTTTAAGGCAAGGGAAATACTTGCATCTTTCTAGATCCTATTACATTCTGTCCCACCTCCACAACTGTATAATATGCTTTACACTAGAGGCCTTAATACCACTGGGTACTGCATCTGAAAAAGTGGACTTATATCCACAAAAACTCATGCTAAAATAAAAACCAGTTAGTGTTAAAGGTGCTGTCTCTTTTCCTTTTTCCTCCTACTCTTCCTCTTTTAAATCCATTATTAATGACACTCATCAAAGGTAGAACTTTGCAGACAGCAGAGAAACTGCATAAATCCCACCAAGGAATTCTTTATTTTAATTTTTTAAAAACAAGATTTTTACCTCTGTGTCTTATCATTTCAAATATGTTGCAAAACATGAAATCAGAAAAGGTTCCAGCAAGCATCTGAGCCTTTTGTGACATGAAAAACTACTTGCACATTCCTCATGGCCACTTGAGCCAAAGAATCCAGTGACCTTGTTTGATGATAGGCAACAGTGAAGAAGCTGGTTTTATGTTTAATGATGGTCCTATCATAAGCTTTGCAGTTCTGTTTTAGAAATCTTGCCTGGGAAGCAAATGTATGAAAAATCATATCCAAACACTGTGGGTTTTTTACAAGTCATTAGTCATAATGATTCCAACATGGCAAAAGAAGACAGAGGTTTTCACATTGCTTCCAATCTAATGTATTGCTCACATAATAAAATAACCTATTTGGAACAATTATCTAGAGTATGCAAGTTGTATTTATTCAGTGAAAAAACTAGCTTCTCCTTCAGCCTCTGCTTGGACTCATGTGTGTAAAGATTGTCTAACTGAACTAATGCTGCCTTGGAATCCAGTTTCAGCTGACTGGGTGGTCAGGTCACAAACCTCAAGATACACAAGGGATACATTTCAGTCACTAGGACTGCCAAATGACTTTGCCAGAAAGAGTCACCCATGATAACATCAATTAAAAGTATACCGTACTTCTCCACATCTATTCCTGTCATTTGAAAAACCTCCAAGTTCCTCAGCAAGAACTAAGACTTCATTACGAAACTGCTTAGATTTTATTTGATACACTGTGATGTGTGTTGTACTATTTAGAGCAGGAATAGCCACTGTCTAGGGTTCAGAGGGCACTGATCTGGTACTGGCTCCAAGCCTTGTGAGGAATACCTTACTGCTCTGCCAAATTTATTGCTGCTGAGAAACCCTTTTACCCAATTGTTCAAGAACATTATCTCCACTGGAGAAGAAACATGGAGAAGGCCCTCAGCATGAGATCTTAGAGCATGAACAGCCTGCTATGGGAATAGCTCCTCCTACAGGTTATTTACCTTACAGAGGGAAGCTTCTCTAAATCAGTAATGTGTTTCTGTGTGCATTATGTTATTGTTATCTATTCCTATTCACTTACTTTTCCATTCTCATTCACATGCAACTACAGTAGGCCCTTGCTATTCTCGAGGGATACCAAAAATCATGCATGTTCAGGTCAGCCCTGCGAGGTTTGCAGAAATACAGCAAAGCGTAATGAGGTGAGGCTAATGCAATAAGCCCCTATTAAAAATGATGTAGGGCAGTGGCAGTGGCAAGCCCTAGCTGCCATGTGTGCCACATTCCTCAGGCTCCTCAGCCTTCAGGAAACCTGGCTGGCATGCTCCTCAGAGGCAAGGGAGCCCAAAGAATATGGCACACCTGTCAGCTGTGGCTTGCTACTCCTGCTGCTGCCGACCTACAACATTTTTAACAATGTATAGGCTTACCATATAAGCCTAGCCTTCAAGGATTTGCAGTCTCTCTGTGAGCCTCGTGAAGCTTGGATAGAGACTGCAAAGCCTCACAAGGTTAGTCTTATACAGTAAGCTTATACATCTGCCTATAAGGTGAGGTCTTGTGAGGTGAGGTTTACGCAGCTGCCTGCTTCTGCCTTGCAAATGAATCGTGTCACCTCGAAGACAGAAGCAAGTGTCTAGCATGCTCTCCACTGCTGATTCAAATGTATAAAAGTGCAGTGTTGTGTACATTTGAATTTGTGGTTGGTTAAATTCACAGATCCCGACCTTGTAGATGTGGTGGGTCCACTGGATATTCACAGTACCCATGAACAATATTCATGCACTCTGCTTACACTGCTATGATAAAGGGTTGGGAAATATATTATTTATACATTTATTAGATTTATATCCTACTTTTCTCCCAAAATGGGACTCAATGGTCCTCCACATATTATTGTATGCTAATTTCCATCAGTCTTTATCATAGAATCATAGAGTTGGAAGAGACCACGGGGGCCATCCAGTACAACCCCCTGCCACGCAGGAACCCACATCAAAGCACTCCTGACAGATGGCCATCCAGCCTCTGCTTAAAAACCTCCAAAGAAGGAGGCTCCACCATACTCCGAGGCAGCATATTCCACTGCCAAACAGCTCTGATCGTCAGAAATGGGGGTGTGACAGGAGTAGTTGTTCATCAGTATCTAGAGAGCCACAGAAATGCTATCTCTGCTCTGTTGACAAACACGTCAATAGTTGCTTATGCTGTTCTTCTGATTTTTTGCTTGTCTCCATCAGCAGCTAACCCAATATGCCCTTAGTCTTTGTGTAATGACAATTACAATGGACTAATCAGAATAATGAGAGATCCAGAACAGTGTAGTGGTTTTAGTGCTGGACTAGGACTCTGAGAGACCAGGGTTTGTGTCCTTACTTGGCCATGGAAATCCACAGGATGGTCATGGGCAAGTCACATTCTCTCAGCTTCAAAGGAAAGCAATGGGAAATTCCACCTAAATAAATCTTGCCTACGGTCACCATAAATTGGAAATGACTTGAACATACACAACAGCAACAACAACTGTTCATAAAGGTTCAGAAATTGTGTCTGTAGAGTGTTTAAGTTAAATGAAGCCACAGTTCTAACAACAAATCCTGCATGTATTTACAACCTTTTTTAAATGTGGCACATCAGCTGATGTTATTGTGGCAAGTTGGCAAATCTATCCCCCCTCACTAATTTACATGCTTTGTGCTTTAATTAGATACTTTACTAATCTCTTCGCAAATATAATAAGCCACCCCCAAACAATTATCCAAAGCAGGATCTGACCTCACCAATAAATAAATAGGTATTAGGTCACTACAGCAGCAATGGTGTCTCTAGGTGTCTCTAGGGTTAAATGGGGGTAAGTGAAAGTTTCCCTTAACCAGCAGGTCTTTTTAATAACCAAGTAATATGCAGAAGGTGGGAGGGCATTTATGTGGCAACTGTGGCTGATATCAGTGTCTCAGCCTTTTTCTTCAAACAAACGTTTGCGGCAGCTTGTGTAAGAGAGCTTTGTAGAAAATTGCAGATATGAAATGTGTGCTGTTCATTTTGACATTACTAGTACAGCATGTTATTGACCATCTAATTATGCTGAATTCCATTTATAAACATAGCTAACCACTAAGTTTATGGAGACTTCTTGTGTGTGTGCTGTTTTAATAGGATATTGATTGAGAGCAAGGTTTGAGTGCACTGCCATTGAATTGTGTAATGGCATACAAGAGGCAAGGTCACTGCAACAGTTCATTCAAAGCCCACAGTTTATTTTGTATTATAATTCTTTCTTCTTCCTCTGTTATTGTCTTTTCATATCCAAACTTAAACTATAGATGTTGGACAGCCATCCTTTCCTTTTGAAGATGAAGTTAGCTACTTTAGGGTCCATTTTTCATCCTGCCTATTTTTTGCTACCTCGCTTACAATATTGATTAGTACAGCAAAAAAGCTCACAGGCCCATACATGGAGAAACAGCATGGATATACTGCAATAGAACTTAAGAGATAAACAAGACCCTGCAAATATATTGTCCGTGGGTGGCCAATCATTTCTCATTCACCATACTTTTGATTAGAACAAAATCAGTTTCCCACCTGGGACTGTGTTTGGATGAAGAATACTGAACACCATCAGGCTACTTAAAAATCTAACTGGAGGTACAAGACTTTGCACACAGTTACAGCCCAAATCACAAGAATGATGTAATAAGGAGTCATTTGTACCCATGGTTAGTTGGTTAAAAGGAGATGAAGAGTAAAGGTGCTGCCAAGTCTCAAGCATTCTTGGCAGCCACATCTTTTTGTCTTGAAAGCCTTCCTAGTGCTTAATCTTTTAAGAGAGAAGGCAGTAGGCTGCAATAATGTATTCTCCCCAGACCTTCTGGTATAACCTTTTCCCCCCCCCAGATATTTTTAAATGGTCAAGCAGTTATCAAAGATAAATCCTGGAGTGTCCTGGCTAAGATGACGCTCTCCATGCCTCTTCCATTTAAAGTGTCTTCAATGCTAACACTGACTGGAGATTATTTCCCAATATCCATTTAGCCGTTTGAAATTGTTGTTATTGTTGTTGTGTTGTGTGTTGTTGTGTTTCCAACCTATGGTGACCCTAAGGAAATCCTACCACAGGATTTTCTTGGCAAGATTTGTCCAGAGGGGGTTTGCCTTTGCCTTCCTCTAAGGATGAGAGAGTGTAACTCACCCAAGGTCACCCAGTGGCCTTCCATGATCAAATAGGGACTTGAACCCTGGACATATTGCAAATGCATTATTTGTCCACCCTCCTTGGAATATGGCTCCCAACCAATCACCCATTACTGAAAGTGGACACTAAAGTTGTCTATCCCTGCCCCAATAACCATCTCATGACAGACATGGAAACCATGTATTGTGTACTTTCTACAGATATTTTTTTAAAGATGGTTTTTATTCTTCTGGGCCATCAAGCCAACTCCAACTTATGGTAACCTTATCTTTGGGTTTTCTTGGTAAGTTTTATCAGAGGTGGTTTTCCACTTTCTTCCTCTGAGGCTGAGAGTATGTGACTTGTTTAAGATAACCCACTGAGTTTCCATGGCCAAGCAGAGATTCCAACCCTGATCTCCAGAATCATAATCCACTGCTCAAACCACTACACCACCCTGACAAACTACAGTTGTTGAGAAATTTGGCCTGGAGAAAGGGATCTGTTGCAATCAGGTACAGGATTCTCAGGTTCAGAATTTCAGAATACAGAATTTGGGTAGGGGGTAGTTCTTGTCCCACCCTTTCTGCTGCTGTTCTGCTCATCTGAAGAGTAGCCATTTGATGAGGAGAGTCACCACTATGAAGGGAGGCTCTTCATGTTGTCCTGAATGCTTAGTTTCCTGGTAAGCTTAGTTTCCTGACAACATGGAAAGGTGTTCAAGGCTATTGTTATTTACTTCAGTTGAGGAAACTGGGACAGAAAGGGGTGGCGCTTCCTCAGATGTTTCAAAAACTACATTTAGAATTGGGGAGGTAAATCTTCATGCATGCAAGAATAAGTAATGTCCAAAGTTTTCTTCCACTGGGTGAGATTACAAAAGTCATTTTCCAGTTAACTTTCTTTTTCCTAAATCCACATTTTTACACAAGAAACATTTCTCCACCCCCCCCCAAAAAACTGCAAAAGAGTATTTTACTTTTTCATTATTTTTGCAAAAAAGTTATGAAAAATCTTGCAGCGGCATATCATTTTCTCAATAGAGTATCTTAATGTTTTTAAGACATCTTTTCTTGTCGAGGATCAGAACATTTGCAAATGTTTTTATATCCCTAGTATGATTGTTTAGAATGGATTTACTGTACAATCAATAATGTAACTATGTGCTTTCATGTTGCCTGTTGAGTTATGACAATCTCATGAATTTCACAGCATTTTCTTAGGCAAAGAGCACTCACAGGTGGCTTTCCATTGCCATAGTCTACAGTATCTGGTATTCCCTTGTGGTGTTCCTCCCAAGTACTTAGCAGGATCATATGGTTCTGTTATCTTTCTGAGATCATACAGGCTATGTTACCTTTAGGGTATTTAGGCAGACCTAGAGCAGACACTACACATTTAAAATAGGGACACCATTTGCTCGTCAGGTGTTCTGGACTACAGTGCTCACGACCTCTTACCATGTTGGGTAGGGCTTCTAGGAATTGTAGTCTAAACAGCTGCAGTGAAATGTTCCCTGTCCCTGCTATAAGCAAAAGTATATAACATTTCATCCTGCAACAACAACTCCTTATCAGGTTTGGCCCTGACCTCCAGAAGCAAATACCAGGGAGGGGAGTGGTGGTGGGTTGTTGAAGGACAACTTGAACCAGCCCTCATCATCATTACATTCTAAAAATCAAGCTTCAAATGGGAGTGTTTGGTTTTTTTTGGAATGTTGGATAACGTGATTCAATGTACCATATACAACCCACAAACCATACAGAAACTGTGCCAGTCACCATTCTGTGTCCTGACCACTGCAGGTAAATGCCAGACTGGGACAGTAGGACAAATAAGAGCAGCCCAAAATGGCAATGGTAGCTCAATACATCACTACCAGATCTCTGACTTCTTTCTTGTGTTCCCTTCTTTTTGCTGTACCTTCGGCTTTAGTTCTAGAGCCCTACTCAGACGCAAGAGACACTGCTCTCATGCCCTAGCCTTACAAACGTCTTCAGGTCAGAAGGTCATCAAAGAGGAGGATTAACCTGCCAAGGTGATTGTGGGGAGTCAGACTGTACATAAGAGATCACTATGTTCTTTATTCTTTTTAAGCAACAGTGATTCATGTTGTTCAGTAGGAGAATTATTGCAAATTTCAAACACTAGGGTGCCACCTTATGCCAATCTAAGACTTACATTTCATTCTAGTTTTTATTGCTAGGGACTCTACATACAATATACCTGTTTACATAGCAACGACAATGTATTTCTATCATCTGTTTTAGCTGAAGCTTTTAACCACAGATAGAATATCCAGCCCAATGCAAGCATTACAAGATTCATGCATTTCTGGATTTTCCAGATAGCACAGAAGTGCATTTGTAAAGTGAAATATTGAATATAGGTTTAATATCTGCAGCAAATAATAATAAAAAAACTAATTCCTGTGAGAGAGTGTGTGTGCGCGCGTGTGGACGTGTGGATGTTAGATGATGATATCTCAGTTAATATTTTTAAAATGTTGCACTATTTAGGTATCTAAGTGTGATTAGATGTCCCCAAGAAGTCAGTGCAATGTATTGCTTAGGCACAGAGAGTTCCCCATTCAGTTTAATGAGGCGCTAATATATATATCTAAAGAGTATGCATGAGGACTGCAGTGAAAGCACCTTCCATTGAAGTGAAAGGCACAGCTGTTCTGAATACGGAACAAAAGCACATTTCAACCTAGTTTTTCACTAGAGATGAAAAGCACCATAGCACAAACTTCTCAGGCTCCAGTTTAGCTGTCATCAGAGGAGAAGCACAGCAGTGAGACAATGGGGTCCATGTCTCCTTGGACTGTCTGGATTATGTCATAGTAAAATACAATCAAAGGAACTTTGATCAATGGAACAGGGTGGTGACAGGTACTCCTAATTCACTGTTGTTAGTGAATATTGACAAACTGGTAATGATCATACTGCAGCATGCCATTCAGACGAAGGGCATTAGCATTCTTTAAAGGTCAAAAGCAATGACTTTAAAAAGGCAGGATTCCATTATGTTTAGGGTCTGAGAAATCTGAAAGTCTTTATTTATTTGGAGTGTACAAAACTATGAAGACATTAGTGCACAAATACTGGACATGACCGCGTTTGTGTATAAATTTTTGCAGGTTTATAAAATCTGGGGCTGTAAAATGATCAGAGCTTCATAATACAGATGCAAAACATACATATATACAGGAGGTATAAACACAAAGCATGTGCTATTGTTCATAGGGAGATTTTTAGTATTTGTACACCATTTGATATCAAAATACGTCCAAGTGTTTCATATTTTTGAAAAGTATAAAACCAATATAAAAATAATTTGAAAACACATTTAAAACTAAAATGTGTATGTGTTTTTAAAAATTGAAATTTGATGTTTTGTACTCAAAAGCACAGGCATTTTTAGAAGCATTTACTAGTCATTATGAAATTTTAGGAAGCCTGATATTGTAGACCAGGCGTAAGAGGCTAGCTGCTTGAATGCAGCCCAAAAATGCTGTTCTCGTACCCTCCATAAGCCTCTAGTTCTCAGCTGAAATACACTGCATCTTCATCTTGTCTCAGGTCCAAGTCACTTTCCTCCAGACTGGAAGTGACCTTTCCTTTTTCCAGTGCAGCAATCTCTGGGATAGCAGGCTTCAGAATGAGCAATCTACTTCTGTGATATCAGGGCCTTACTAGTTTAATACACTGTATACTAGATAACATTTTTTTTAAGGTAATGAGTAATACAACACAGCTTACTAAGCAAGTGTTAGCAAAGTGGAGGAGGAATGATCTGATTTACAAAACATCTTATAATTATAGGAGGGTGGAGAAATCAAAGGAAGTATTGAAACTAAAAATATTTTTACTGTATAAAGAAATTATACTTACTTTGTGAGACCCTTACTAGTTCAGTCACACTGAAAACACCTGATGTGACAAAACTGTCTTGGAAGCCCAAATGTCCTAGAAAACACAAGAAAATTATAGATGCGATTAGCCTTAAATACTTAATGACAGTATTCCCAAATACCTTGGTATCTGTTTAATGTAGAAGAAATTGAATATTCAATTTCCCACTTATCTCTAATTGCTGTTTAGGTAGGCAGAAATATGGGTAGAGTTTAGGGAAGTTAACATGTCATACTAAAAGCGAGAACTGTATATATTAAAACATCACAGCTGGAAATCTGAAACAAAAGAAGCTCATTTTAATAAACATTTACCTCAGATGACCCTAACAACTCAAAGACTGAAATTAAAATACTGTACCTGGGAATCAGACAGGATAGCTAAGTTCTATAAGCGTTTTAAATGTTATTCTCCAAAGAAACATCTGATCAGGATTATCTACTCCTTCATTCAAACAGAACAAGATTTAAAGATATACTCTTCATTTTCTGAGGTTACATTAGGGAGCTCTTGAAATAGCAGTTGTTTAAAAAAATCTTGAAAAAAGAATGTTTTCAAAAAAGAATGAGAGAGAACAAGAATCTTTTTTAAAGATTTTTTTTAAAAAAAACTCTTCAAAATGAGCTTTTCAAAAGGGAAACCAAATCTTTGCATAAGAAAGCTTTAACTCTAATCCTCTGAATTTCTTTAAGAGACAAAGCATATGGTTGCTTGCTGATTTCATTTGTGTAAAGGATATTTTGTATCAAAACGTTATTACACTTCCCATAACAAGTAGTTCCCTTTTTCTGTAAAAACCTGTCTATCACCAAATGTTAATTTAATTTTCTGGGTCTAAGCAATTACAAAACAAGAACCTCTCACACTGCATGATGGACACAAGGAATTCTGCTGAACCACACAGATTACCGCATATAGTACCTATCAGGACTTCAATTAGAAGTCTATAGCTGATAGGCTAGCATGACCTATTGCTTTTGAAGCAGGGTCAAAGAAAACTGAGGATAAAGGGATTATTAAAAGAACTGCAAAGTCATTCTTGTCTGTAGAATAAGTGGCATACCTCTTAAGGTTGTTCTAATTGAGGTTACCTATTCTAACGTGCATGTGCACACACATATGTTATTTAATGCAATATAAGGCTCCATGTGCTTTGACACAATAAATAGTGAGGATTCTGTTTGATTTCAACATATTGCAGAACATTTCTCATCCATTTAATTAAGTTTGTGGATCACACACACTCCCCCCTCCCCACAATTTAATATTTATTTGGTGACCTACTATGATTGATTGAATTCCCCCTGAATGATTTATTGATTTATCAAAAATTTAAAATTACAAATCTATTACTGCCAAAGAAATTCAGTATTGACAGGATTATTAAAACAACTGCAGAACTAAATTTACTCAGGCAAAATATTCAAACTGATTTCCCAGTAAATAATGTAACGCTGCAAGCATGTTTTTGCAGTCCAGAGACACCAGCTAGGATCCTGGATTTGCCGCCTGCTATCATCCAGGATTACAGAATTTGCAGCCAACGCTAAAAGCTACATGAAGGATTTGGGCCTGACCAGCCTATTAGCTAATGCTTCCCCTGGATAGCTACCCAGGTAAATTGAAGGTCAGAGCTTCAAGCTTTTGAATAAATTTAACATACAATACTTATCCCCAGAAATCAATGAAGATTTTAGCACTATGAACTGCATTCTCGAGTCATAAATTACCCCAGAGTAAATCCACTGTGTGCTTATAATCTCAGAAAAGGATTCCTTCCCCAGGTATTAGTGAATGTAAGCTTTTTATAATATTCTGGTCAATGAGTATGATTTGAGACTGTATTTTTAAAAAACTGTAGAGAATAATGAGAAAACTATGCACCATATTTCCTTATCATTTGCTTGTGGTATTCATTTGGTTTAACTTATTTATTCACAGTGAACTTTATAGTCTGCTTTCCCCAGTGGAAGATGCAGTATGGGGCAGTAGTTAAAGCAGAGATGAACCATTACAGCAGGTATAGGAGCCACTTTGTCCCCGTAGAGGCCCTCTTGGGTTTCCATGCCCCACCCCAACGTGACCAGCAGCCCACTCCTGGTTTTGAAAAACAGGCGTTTACATTAAACAGTGCAGTGCTTGCAATCTATTTAAAAATTAAATTGCTACTCCTGACTTCCAGCAGACCAACTCAAGTTTTCTTTGCTAGAAAAACAAAAATAGGCAGCCCGGGGAGTTTGGAGGGCCAAGTGCCACATGAATATCTGGGAGGGGACACTGAATTTTGTCTTTTCCCTGGGTTAGAGTTTTGAACTGGGATTTAGAAGATTTAAGGTTCAGATCCCCCCACATTATTAGTTTCCAGGGACCTTTTCAATACCATATTTATAGCTCTATGATTCCAATTGAACAGCCATAGCAACATCCTGTGGAATCCTAGGATTGGCAGTTTGGGGAGGGGAATTTAGAAGTCTCAGCCAGAGAGCTCCTCTATTGCCTCCTCATACTACAAAACCCAGGATTTTGGAGGAATCATAACACTATATTTCGGTTGGCAAAGGAGGTCCAGGTGACCTTGGGCAGTCATTCTCTCTCAGCCTGACTTACCACACTAGGTTGTTATCTTAAGGGTGAAATGGGAAGGAGAGTCAGGTATGCCAACCTGAGTTAATTGCAAGAAAGTTGCAGTATAACGTTAACTTACAAACCCAGAGTGTTAGAAGTGCACTTTTGGTTCAAGATGTGACCGCTAGAGCTTTTTTTTTTTTTTTGTAGACTTCAACCTCTCCAGACTCAAGACTACCCTTTTTCTGGCCAAAAAAGTACAACAATTTGGCCTTGTGAATCTTGCCCATGTGGACTTTGGTCTGGAAGCTTCCAGGAATGACAATTCACATTTTAAATAAATTGCACTGGTCCTCTGTATTGTCAAAAAACATTAAAAAACAAACAAACAAACAAACTGGACCTTTCTCTGGCTATTGGAATTGCTTGTTTTCCTGCAATATATAGCAGCAATCTGCAAAAATTCAGCATACTGTACTAGTTTTAGTGTTGAACTAGGATACTGGGATACTAGGGTTTGAACTCCTGTTCAGCCATGGACACTCACCGGATGACCTTGGGCACATCACCCTCTCTCAGCCTCAGAAGCAGAAAAGGCACCCCCTGTCATGAGCCAGGCTGATCTTGCTCCTGACTCGGACTTGGACTCCAAAGCCTGGGAGCATCCCTTGGAGGGGCCCTCGGGAGAGGGGGCTCTGTCAGAGCCTGGGGAGAATCCCTTGGAGGGGCCCTCGAGAGGGGGGTCTTCTTCAGAGCCTAGGGAGGAGTCTGCCAGTGACTCCACAGCGGTCCCTGACACGGAGCCCGGGCCAGCACCTGCCGCAGACGTTTGCTCTCCAGGGGCAAAGGCCAGTGTTTCTGACTCCAGTCCGGAGTTTGCAGCGGACCCTCCCCCCACGTTCCTCCAGAGGCAACTGGAGAAGGGGGCAGTCCGGAGGTCTCAGCGGCTATGGGAAAAGTGACTGATGACTCGGCCCTGACGGCTTGAGGGGCTCCAGCTGTGAGCTGGGCCAACCGACAGGTGATCGGCTTCAGCTGGGCTACAACGGATTATTTAAGTCGGACGCTGTCGGGGATAGGCACGGGGCAACAACTGTCTACCAACCGTGAATCCGCACCCCATATTGTGGGCTCTTGGTTCCAGTCAGACCTAGCTGCTTTGAGTTTGCTGTTCTGGGGACTTGCTGTTTGTTTACGCTGACATTTAGTGAAGTAACCTCTTTGAGTTATTACTAGTAAAGCTGTTAAATCCAGCTTCTGCTTCTGTGTCTGCTTCACTGTCACCTTGATCTTGACACACACACCCCTTGGACAAAACTTGCCAAGAAAACCCTCTTGTTACTGCGGTAGTTATCCCTCTTCCAGGGTCTACAATTTAATATCTAATATCAAAAATATTTCCACGTGCCTGAGAGGGTCCCCCGGACAAGCACGCAGGCCGAACGGCTGAAATCAGGAAAAACCCAGTCAGGTCAGTAAATAATTTGTCATGTAGCTCCAGGAGCCCTCCAGACATGCACACATTAAACTACACAAAGGGTCCTCTGCCCCAAGAAGCCAGCTTGATAGGATTAGTGTTCCTGACAAACGGCCCATCAAGCGAGGGCAATTTGCATAATGCCATGGTTTTTGATAACCCCGGTAAATCTAATCATGCCAGGAATTTTTACATTTTGGAGCTCTGTTCTCCCAATCATGCAGAGGACGTGAACATTTTGGGGCTTTGTTTTAGCTCCTCAACCTATTGTTCTCCCCAGGAAAGGGTTAGCCCTCCAGGTACATTTTCCCCTATAAAAAGACGCGGTTTTTGAGCGGTTCCTCGGATCGCTCCGGATCACTCTCGGCTCCACGTCACTCCATCCGGCTATCCCCTCAGTCTTCCACGTGCTGAGTCTCTTCTCTTGCTCCGCTGCTGTCTCCGACTCTGAACTTCAGGACCAGATGCAGTATACCCCAGCAATTACCCTCCAAAATCCCCTATCAAATTTCCTCTCTTTTATTTCTAAATAGCTCTTGTGTGAGTGAGTGCGTAAGTGCGAACGTGTGCAAGGGCCTATTTTTAAATAAAAACCATTTATTAGACAATTCTGCTTGGTTTTTGACTCAGCCTGACCCCGTAAAAATTGGGTTTAAAGATCTTGCTAGGTTGCCCTGCCTCTCATATTGCTACAGCTTGTGCTCTGGCTAGTTCTCATTCCCCATTGATCGGAGCACATTGAGGTGTCCCCCACGGGACCCCAGAAATCAGGGTAACACTCTGATAAGTTCGTCTTAGGGTTGTGATAAATCAGAAATGACTTGAAGGCACATAACAATTGTCCCCTGTGGGTCACAGAAGACGACTGTCCCTCAGACCTACAAAGCTGTCTGACCTTGAAATAAAGGAAGAAAATGAGAGGCTAACAAAATGTATAAATCAATAAGAATCCAACTATTTTTTTTTAAAAAAACCCTATTGCAAAATCATAACCACTTTAATATGAAAAAAACTGTAATTTAAAATCCATGGAAACACATGCATCTTTTCCAGTTACGCACATTTTTTACAGTTTCAACTGACCCACCCACAGAATATTGATGAATAAATGGCTATAAAATGCATGTTTTAAATATTTATTGCACAACCTGTAAATGCTGCTTTTTTCAAATCACAGAACAATACCAACAAGGAAAGGCACTGCCAAGAGGTCAGTATACTTGAAATCTTAAAATAGTAATGATCAATTAGAACCTCAAGCCTATTATCTTAACCAAATGCCTGATTAGAAAGAAAAGCCTTCCCTACTCTAACTGCAACTTTTCATCTTCATTTTATCCGCTACCTAGATTATCCTCTGTTTCACAAACAATGTCAAGCAAGTAACTTCTAATAATGCTTACAAAATAGATGTCTATAATACTGATTACAGACACACCTTTGGAGAATCATTGAAAATATTTTCTCATCTACTTAGGAAGTTGTTAGCCACATCCTTTGATATTGCAGTAAAGCCTGAATAAATCTTAAATGAACTGGGCACACTGCATTCAGTAACTTAATTTGGATTTTCATGTACTTTAGCATCTGAATCCTTTGCAAAATCTGCAGCAGATATACATTCTAATGCATTCCATATTTTTGTCCTTTACTACAACTATGCTGGACATTTGCTATTGGTTGAATACATCTGCTGGCATCCTGTTGAGCAGTAACAAATGCATAAGCTAGACTTATGCCTTTTGTAACTGTTTAACACTCATGTTTACCACTGTGGCACATTACCATGATCACAAATGCCCTCCAACCCTACCTCCTATAGAAGCAGGATCCCTAACTGGAGATTCCCCACAATGAAGATCTCTTGCAGAAAGCGACTAGAAATGTCATAGTAATACAACCTGATCACTAGCAGAACAGATTTCTGTTGCCTGATAAGGCCGCTTTCTATTAAGGTAGGCTTGGTAAGATCAGTGGATGTTATGCAGTTACACATTTGGAACTGAGTATGTGAAATAGGACCTCGTCCATTGTTTCTTATGCATATCAGCCACTTTTGATACAAATATAAATGGTAATATCTGTCTCAAGAATGAGACAATCAGGAAATTTAATGAGGAGGTAGGTAAGTTACACATGTAGTGGTTCTCAGCTTTCAGTTCTTCCATGTCTTGGATTTCAGCTCCCAGAATCCCCTACCACTGTCCATGATGGCTGGGGCTTCTGGGATCTGAAAGTCCAAAAAATCTGGAGTGCCAAAGGTTGAGAACCACTGCTCTAAAAATGTTGGCTCTGCATTCCAACTGAAATAGTAGTCTGTAAAACCTTTTTGTGCACAGTAAAAATCCTCTTAGGGTCTTGCCCTTCAATTCTGCAGGAAAGACACTATGTCATGATCTCTTTTGTCTATCATACTTGCTTTAGAAGTGATAATTCACATTTTTAATAAACTGCAAGACTCCCCAAGGGGAAGTGTCAAAATGAAGGCAATGCCCTCTCAGAAAACAATTATACCGTCCATATGAAATTTTTCTTCAGTTTCCAGATTCCTAGCATTGCAGAAAGTGAGACATGAAAATAGTTCACAGCAAGAACTCTTACATTTGTTGCATATCTCAATACTTTTCCAGTCTCTTTTGTCTGGGTTCCTACATTGTTCCTAAATGCTGAACTGTATGCATGCTAGAAATTTGGGACACAGAATTCTTATTCAGAATTTTCACTGAGTTTGAGAGAGAAAATTCTGATCACTTTTGTAACTTCTATAAGACATCTTGTCTCCTTGTGGGAAACTGAAGCTAGTATACACCTATTCCAGGAAGTCTCCCATCAGAGCACTGACCACCAGAATCATAGTCTTCATATTACCAATCGAGACACTAAGCTTACATGACAATTGTCATCAAATCATTATCTCCACCGGAAACAGAACTTTCAAATTTTCTAGAACCCACTAGAATTATTCTTCAAGTGTGGCTGAATGTAATTTGTGGCAAACTAGAAAAGCTTTCAACTATCCTTATACTTAAACCCTTTTACACTATTTCTCTGAAGTCATGTGGGTATGAAACTCAGAACAAGGACACACCTGAGAATGTGGACCATGCCCCTAAATATCTGTACCCTGATGATCATTTGTTGACCAAACCTTCTGAAAAGCCACAGGGTTTTATGATGGGGTTCCTGTTCAAGGGGTTTTTTAACCTTGTAATCACATTCAGCTGACTGGTTACAAGGCTGTCTTCAGGCTTTTGTACTCAATGTAAGATTGGGGTCTTACTGCCAGGTATGTGGGAGGCACTGGGATGGGGCTTACTTGCCACCCCCATTCCTAGCAAATACCTGAACAATGCTTTAACAAGAGGCAAATTTAGGAAAACCGTGGAATTTCTGCTATCCACGTGTATACTCTTTTGTGAAGACAACCGACATTATATTAATATGTCCCTTAGTACATTATAATTTACTCTGGACCTGCTGCTTTATTAAGAAGACCCACATTTTATTCAATGCATATTTGCTGTGTTTTTCTTTTTCTTTCCTTTTTTTTAAAATGAAGACTCATAGACATCAATTCTATGTCTAATTCCCTGGACATAAGACCTAGCGAATCCAGAAAGAATTACTTTTGTGTAGGTTTCTATAGGATTCCACTCGGTTGACTGAAAAATGTTTAGAATTTGAGTAAATTAAGACTTTTAAAACAAATGAGGTATTCTTATTACATTTTAATAATTAAGAATTGCTGTAGTTGACAAGCAAGATTTCACATTATTATCCTCTATGGCTATTATCCTTCATTGCTAACAGTTATTTTTCATTTCAGCATAGCAACACATCAGTAATTGTGGTCATTTTATTAGCCATTCAAATGATGTATTCAGTTCAAAATAACCAGTAGGCCACCAAGCTCAAAGTGCCAATACTGTTATGTCAATATTATCAGAAAATTGCTTGCAAATGTAGTTTTAGAACAATTTTCAAGAACCATTAGAAAATTCTTTGAAACACACACACACACACAAACACACACAATCTCAGCTAAATAATGTTAGTACAATGGAGGGATGCCTTAAAGACTTAAAAGTCATGTAATACAACCCTAGGCTGGACCTGACTTGTTGAAAAGGGCAGAATACAAGTGGCTAAAAGAAAAAGGAGCCAATATTTGACAACACAAATCAGCATAACCTTTTTAACTGCAGCAGTCATGGATGACTGCCCTTTGACCTGGAGAGATTATGTGGGATTTCAATGACAACAGCTGGAAGTGAGCATGTGTGAATAGAGAACACAGGATCTTAGGCCTAACACAAAAGCCTGTCCAGATCAGAGCATTGATTAGAAATTGCTTCCTGGTCCCAGCTTAATAGACTGTAATAATGAAAGTTTTGTTAACTCTTCACAGCATCCAAAATTAGAAGGAGCTTCATCTTTTGTCGTCTTTTAAATAAATTTCACATATCCATCCCCTAATGAAGACATTTTCAGAGTAAAGACAATAACAGAAACTCTTGTATAAAGCAGGATGCAAAAATGTGCATGATTTAGTTTAGACTGATCCTAAACATGCCTTTTTATCTAAACAGTGCATACACAGGAAATGGTGGGGCAGAATTTAAAAAGTTGGACATATTAGAATCAATTAGTCTACAACTCTGAAATAAAAAGGGTAGGGAGTCCAGTATGAGACTCCAAAGCTGGCTTATGGTGAATCAGATCACTGATGCACACAAAGCTTAATAAAGTTTCCAAAACTCTTCCCTCTCCTTGGCCAAGCTTTGGTATGACCTGTATTCAAGCAGGATTTTTTTCCTACATGCCAGATATCTTTAAATATTTGTATTAGCTCTGTGTTCCTTCCCTCATGTTGTCCATGCCCTGTTGCCATACGCTGAAGTCCTCAGAGGCTAATGTCCATAGCCTTTCTCTCTCTCCCAGCAAAAGTACTTACCTGGAGAGAACCAATCTGAATATGATTTTCCAACATTTCAGGTAAGTTTCTTCCACCCAGCTACTTGAGATACCACCCAGCTACCTGGGACACATATGGCCTCCAGATGTTATTGGATATCAGCTTCCATTAGTATCATCCAGCATTGTCCATAGTGAAGCACGATGGGAACTATAGTCCAACAAAAACCAGAAACTGGCAGGATCTCAGTTCTGAACTTGAGAAGGATTTCCTCTAACATTGTGTTATGGCATGCCAAAACAGGGCAACTGTTGAAGACCACAGGAAATGTGCCAATCATGCAAGGAATGATAGACCGAAGGATGATTGATTGGGAAATCAGAATGAATAATGATATCTACAATAATCACTGGAAAAGGGGAGGTGGAAGCTGACATTTAGGAGTAACACTGTATGGACTAACAACAAAACCATACAAATTAGCTTTGTATTGCATCTCTTTCCTCTTCTGCCCCATTTTGCCCATTCATCATGGACGGTCTGAAGGGATAAAGGGTACTAAAAATGTTTAATCTCTCTGCATGAACTTCAGAGATCAAAGACTAATGTGCATGGCCCTTTTCATATGTAAGCTCAGTGCTTTAGGACTGGTTTTCATGTGAATGAAATGTGAAAATGCTTTGGATCTGTGTCTTAATGGGAAGGAGGGTTCTATGATTCTGAATAATACTATTACATCAAAAGTCCACCAGCAATTTTTGGACAAAATAAAAATAAATCATTAGAAAAATCACCAGTATAGTCACTGTTTAGCGACCTGCATTTCTGAAAAGAACAGATGTCTCAAGTTACCATTTTTCACATTTCTAACCCAAAGGTGGTATTAAAAGGAAACATCATTACAAACAGTCATATTCATCTGACAGATTAGATGATAACATTTTTCAAATCCCCTTCAAACCTAAATGAGATGGAATCTACAGAAGGTTAATCATTTTGGAATATTTATGGCCTCTGAAAAGATGGTAATAAAAAGAAAAGTCACCCTAAAAATAACGAAAAGGAGATATTTATCTTCTTCTCCTAATCACTGCTGCCATAATTTCTTTTGGTGATTGCAACAAAAATCACAACTATAATCTTTGAAAAAATTGTAGTAACTTTTAAATTTTATTTTTTAAAAATAGTAGCTTAGTGAGCAAATTAATGCATAAATGAAAAGCAAGGATTATATTGGCACACTGAATAGACTGACTGCTTCACAGTGGATATGGTTTAGACCTAATGAGAAAACAATTCTTTATCATTATTTGAACAAGTCTGGACAAGACTAGGGTTGGTGTACCCCTGTTACTCTCTCCTAATCCAGTCAGTTGTGAGGAGATCCAGTGTTTTTGCTTCTGTCATTAACTAACCATATTTCATTGTTATATCTACACCCAGACACACAATAGGTATTCTTAACCATTGCTAAAGACGCCAACTCCAACTTTGGCTTATTAAACAACCTTTTGTCAATGGACAATACAGTGGACACTTGGGGTCTACTGGGGTTTGGTTCCAAGACTCCCCCATAGATACCAAAATTCAAATCCCATGATGTACAATGTTGCAGTAAAATGGTGCCCTTATATAAATGGCAAAATCAAAGTTTACTTTCTGTATTTTTTTAATATTTTCAAGCCATGGTTGGTTGAATCTGTGGATATAGAATCCAGGGATATAGACGGCCGACTGTGGTTAAGAATATCTGCTGTTTAGGATCCAGATGCAGCACAAGACTAAATACAGAAATGAAATCTCTTCATATTCATACTGGGGTTACAGGTATAGCCCAGTGCTATACTGGTAATCAGTGCTATACCTGTAATCATATTCCTGTAATGTTATGCCATAATTTAGCCTTTTGTCAGCCCTCTGTCATGAGGTTTCTGTGTCTCAGCAAATTTAGGTTCATAACTGAGCAGTGATTTACTGGACGACTGCAAACTGATATGGTCCTCTCTAGAATACAATTATACAGAATATATGTTCATGTTCATTTACCTTTTACACTAATTTAAGTTGTGTTGTAATTTAACAAAGCCTAAACACACTAATGGACCCAGATCCCTTCTGATTTTGAGAGCTAAACATGGTCAGATCTCATTGGTACTTGAATGGGAGACTGCCAATGAATACCAGGTGCTGCAGGCTATATTTCAGAGAAAGGAACTGGGAAAATCATCTCTAAGTATTCCTTGCCTAAGAAAACCGTATAAAATTCATGGGATCACTATAAGTTGACTAACACTTGAAGGTGTATGCACTTGCTTGTCCGCACACACACAAACTTTAACAAAAGAACCCACCTTAGTTTATAATTTGCACATTGACAGTTTTCACATTTTAAAATCTGGCAATAAATAAACGTATTTTGGCAACTCAATAAGGATATTAAAATATTTATAACTTAGATAAATGCTGTAATATTTGCCCATTTCAGTGTTCCATCATTACTAGCAGCTTGGTGTTATCTTCACAAAGAAAGTCTGAACTCAATTAATAACAATGTTGTGCTTACAAACTACCATACTGATTAAAAAAAAACAGTGCAGATGTTCCATAGTTAATTGATACAAACCCAGAGTATCCCACTGGCCTAAGGTTAGTCTAGTCAGTATCTGTAGATACTTCCTATTTCTATACGGAGTTTTAAGATGAAGTGGTTTTTCCACTTCTCACTTTGTTGTGTTCAAAATATATTTGAGGCTGTTTTATAGTTTCAAACTATTTACATATCCAAATCAATCAAGAACAGGAATCATTACAATTGTTTCAGAGCCAGGTTTATTGGTGCCCATCCCTTCCTTCCTCTAAATCTCCTCTGCCATAGAGATGTTTACTGAATACCCTTCATTTTTTGAGCAGTTTGTGCCAGGAACCAGTCTTATTGAAACCCCTTCTGTTTCCTATTCTCCAAGGGGCTTCCTTAGATCAGCTGTTCGCCATGTCTAATATACTGAGAGCTATAAATCTGCAATGTTGCAGTAGACATTTCTGCAAGTGGTACCCAATTCACCCAGTTGAGTATAATCTCGAAGGGGGGGTCACATGATGAGCAGCATTTTTCACTGTGTGTAAATTGTCAACCTGATTTGAAATTAAAATTTTTGATTAACACAAGCGCTTCTGAGCCTCCCACTAACAGCAGCCGGTTACTGAAAAATGACATGATTTGTGGCACGCATGCTGTACAGAGAGCCACATGCCAATAACTGGAAGGCCCACTTTGTTTTGGCTCTAAAAGCCAAAGGAGTGGTGGCAGCAAAGGACAGAGAACATAAACTTCCCTATTTTAACCAACAAAACCAAAGATTTAAATTGTATACTTTTTTTTCAAGTGTCCTCAGGGTATTGAAGGATGAGGACACTGTATATGTGTGTGTGTGCCTTCTAGGAAACCAGTAGGATAACTCTTTAAATGAAGAGGAATCCTTCTTCATTTGTGAAACAGATGTACAGAATTACTTCAGAAGTAAGAAAGACAGTGTGGCTTTGTAGGAAGGATGGTAGACCAGAACTGGTGAGGCATGTTCACATCCCTACTCTTCTTGTAGGCCATTTACTAACTTTCAGTTTCAACTATTTCATGAAGCTGCTGTTAGGATAAAATACATAGCAAACAGAACAACTGTGGATACCACTTTCAGATCCATGGAGGAAGGATGGGGTATAAATGCCATAAGAGAAATACTCCAGTATACCATTTCCTGACTGCCTGCTGCTCAGTGTGCAGTCCAGGTGCTCACCAGGGATAGGCAACTTGACGGCCCTTGTTCTTTCTTTCTTCAAGTTCCTTAAATCAGACTTGAATGTAAAGCCCCTCAAAGACATTGCACCTTCAAGCAGAGGACAGTCCTCTAACGGCCCTTCAAGAACAGGACAGCCCTCTGTGAAACACGACAAGTGCCTATCCTATTGCAACTGCTAAAACCGCAGTGTGTAATATTATTTATTTCTTTTTTTAAAAAAAGTGCATCTAGGAAGAAGAAGGTTGTGAACGTAGGACAAAATTCTTGTCCTATCACTTGTGACATAGAAATTTAAGGCTTTAGTAGGCCTTCTATTTTCATAACAATATTGCCTGAAACCATTGAGTTAGCCAAACTAACTCTAGGTGCTCCTGAAAATATTCCACACATGGGGAAAAGTGGTGGCCACCTTTGCCTTTCCTAAATTATCTAACTGCTTAAATTGATTTTATTCATATATGATTCAGGGTAAGACATGAATGAATGAATAATAATGAATGAATGAATACATAGCAGACAGAACAACTGTGGATACCACTTTCAGATCCATGGAGGAAGGATGGGGTATAAATAAATAAATAAAAATAAATAAATAAATAAATAAATAAATAAAAGCACCCCATTTTTTCCACTTCAATACAGACAAAAAGCTTTAAAAGCCAGTCTTAATGTTTATTTTTAATTATTCACCGCACCCCATCCCCTTCCTGAACTCTAGCTCCCTTCTGACAAAAGAAAAAATTGTCCTTTCCCATTACAGTGTGCTGTCTTCATCGTGACTTAAGTGCTAATTTGAATTTTTACCTTTATTCCTGGCACACAGTTTTAACCTAAGATGTAAAAGGTTGTAAAAGTCATGTACTGTACTGCCAGGCTACCCTTGTGTTCCTGTCCATCATCCTGTTCAGACACGGAAAGGGCTAATGATCTGTCAACTAGGTAAATTCATTACCCAGGAGAGAATACTGTGCCTGTTTCTGCTGCCCATTTACAGCAAGGATTTCTTTCAGTATGATGCTGCATCTTCTTTTCTCATGGGAACAGTTTATGGTTGGGAGGATAGCGCTAATAACAACAATTTACATTTATGTGGCTCAGGGTATGTTCTATATTTCTGCTCTTTGATTGTTCACAGTCCCACTGCAGATTCATCAATCAGCACGAGGAAGAAGTGCTGTTGCATTTTCAGGAAAAGGTGACCAATAAGCCTGATTCAAGAAGGTTACTTAATGCAACTGGAGAATATAGGGAGTGGGAACAGACCAGTAATTACAAGCTGTTGGCCTGAAGAAAAGAATCTTATGATAAACATTTCCTAGGTGATATTTTTGTCTACACTTCCTCTCTAGATGGAAGAATGCATATTAAGTATATGCACTGGATTCAACAGTACCCTAATTCAGACAGGAATCCTTCCATCAGAGGAAGTTCTGACAAAGAAGTTCTTTTTTACAAAATCTTTTTATGGGAGAGTGGCCCACTCCCTTTTTCATGTCTCCTATCTAGCTGGAACTTGTTCTGCAGCATTGGCACTGGGAGGATGGGAAATGAGGGTTGGAAAAAGATTGACTTTCATTGTTGCATTGCAGTAGCATGTCTGCACTAAACAATGAAATAAAACTTGACCTAGGAAAGAATGGGATTCTACTCTAGGTGTTCCTACTACAGCACTTCTGCACCAGACTACTATAGTGCTATTATTCCACTTTCTACATCTTGTGGAATTCTGGGGCTTTGTTGTTTACTGAGGCCAAAGAGCTCTCTGGCTGAGAATTCTAAATGCCCCTCCCTAAACTGAAAACTCCAGGATTCCATAGGATGTTGGAAGTGGAATAATAGCACTATAGAAGTCTGGTGCAGAAATGGCCTATGTGTGCTTATGTACAACTGGCAGGGTAAATAGTTGTCTCCAGAATTACTTATTGAGCATGCCTAAACAGCAAAACATAGCAGCTACCCTTGGCATGTTGAAAAAGCATAGATCTGTAGGTTTCACCATGACAATGGAAATCATAAAAAAAGTAGAGATTGTTGGAAGAAAAAAATAATAATCCTGGAACACATTTTGGAAGAAGTGGTCTCTAGAAGTTCCCAAATGTTTTTGTTTACTTAGGCAAAGCTTGTCTGAGCTGTTGTTTAATTTTACATGTTTATATTGTTAGTTTTGCATTTTAAAAAAAAGTTGCTGAAGAATCTTGAACTGCTCTTCTTCCTTGTGATGTAGGAACCTACTTCTATTCTTTTCATATTATTCCTGCCTCTGATACCAAATTTCTGTTAAAAAAGTAAAGCCTATATATCTACAGCACTTTGTTAATTAAAGTACACCTGTGCAGCAAATGGATCAGAATAGTTTAAACTAAAGGTTAAAAAAAAACTACCCCCCCCCCCAAGGCATAGCAAAATTGATACATTTGTCACTCCATGGGCTCAGGCCACTGAATTTTTCAAACTGCATAACCAAGAACCTAATTTTAAGTTAGAGAGTAGGCCTTCATAGATTTTACAGAAACAGTCTACAAGTAATTTTCTAAATTCATACATTGCTGCTGTTTCATGTTTTTATTGGATATTTTGTATTTTAACATAACATATTGAATCCAAACTTAATCACTGGTTTCATTGGTTTTCTCCAAAAACTACTACCTCTGGATTTAACTGAATGACTTTTTTTCACATGTACTTTTCCAGGTGAGTTGGAAATCATTCATATGGAAGACAGACCTCAGATTACTTCTCTTGATCATTTCTGACTGGATTGATTAATAAGTTTAGTCAGGAAGTACTTCAGATCATAGAATAAGGAGTGCATTTGTGTAAGAAATTTTTGTGTCATTCTGATATAAAATTCACAGATTTTATTCAGATGCTTTTAGCCACTCAACAGCACAAATTAAATTCAGTGACCATTACTAATCTTTACATTATTTAGATATTTCAAATATATTTATGGATAAAGTCATGGTCCATTTAGTGTATGGGTCAGCTGTAATAACAACTTCCTATCCTGACAGCAGGAATTAAAGGTGACTTCTATTTATTTTTCATTTATCATTTATATATAACTAAATGTATCTTTGTCAAGGACTGGTATCTTTGTCCTTAAATCATGTATACAAGCAATTATTTTTATGTAAGAAAAAGTAATTATACATTTTACACAAATAAAAATGGCAACAAAGAAATTCTATTCCACAGCTTACACTCCAGTATTCATTCTGTTTCAACTGTTTTCCTGTCATCTGTGGTTCCTATTAGCCCTGTTAGTCCAAGTAACCTAATAACACTCATCGATATTGAATTATATTTTTGTTTGTATTTAATATTTAATTCTTTGTTGCTCTGATATTTTATTTACTCTTAAAAGTATTTATTAATCTGTGCCATTGAGTGGCTAATTATTCCTCATACTTTGACATATTAAACTACGAGCACCTTTTACTATAATCTTCTTCTATCACAATGCCATAGCCTATGATCTCCCTATGACACTGATTCAGGACAGACAAAAGCAAGCAACTTCACACACACACACACCACACATCTCTAACTCATGGAATTTGCTGCTGTGCAAGGTGATGGTAGATGTTAGTTGGATGAATTTAAAAAGAGATTTGTCAAATTCATGGAGTATGTATCTTTCAGTGCCTACCAGTCAGAATGGCTATAAGCAAAGCCCAGGTTCTTCGACAATACATTACTAAATACCATTTGATGAGGAACAGGAGTTACTGTCTTGGGTGCATTCCAGAGGCATTGTTTGGCTGCTACAGAAAACAGGATGTTGGACTGGATGGCTCTTACGAGGTAAACTCTAATATCATGCCCCTGTGCTCCAAAATCATGGAGCAGGAGAAATTAGTTCACATATGAATGTGAAGAGACCAAATTCATACTTCCCAAATCTATAAATGAACTGAAATAATTTTTCATAAGCTACAAATCAAAATATGTGTACAAATTGCAGATACTAAATGAAGTGTAAACAGAAATCCATATACTACAGAAGAGTATTCAGAAGAGCATTTTATATAGGGTGGTATACACTTGGAAAAGCTTCTGTCTACACTTAGAAAAAAGGGTGCAGAAATTTGTCTACAATTTCTGCAGACTTCAATATAGAAAAACTGCAAAATGCAAGGAAAAAGAGACAGAATGGCTAGGATTCTGCTGGAGCATTATGCTGGTGATTGCATACTCTAAGGTTATGCAGTAGTGGAAAGAAAGATGGACAAAATCTGTTGCTCTGGGCAGCCTATTTTTCCAGGGCTTTACAACTTCACAGCCACTGCGCCTGTGACCTTTTTCTTCCGGCCATTGCCTGCCACCACCACCAAGACTAGCCAATGAATGTAATGTTTGAAAAACAAGAAACCTGGTGATAGATATGCCCATTGCTACAATGTACCATATTTTTCTAGCTGTACTGTTTCCCTTGTCACAAAACACAAATCAGGGAAAGGAGTTTCCTCTGCACATCTGCCATTATCTAATAGTTGGGAAATAAGTCAGTGGTGAAACAGTGAGATCAGCAACTTACAAAGGGAAAATGCAGTGTCAAGGTTGGGAGCATTAAAACAAAAACAAAGATGATGACATGCAGCTATATTCACTGTCTCTTTATCCTAAATAACTTAATGTTTGCCTAACAAATCACAGGAGGATTTTCTCTTATTAAGTTTGGCCACTGCTGCCTCCTCCTCCTCCTCCTCCATTGCTGCTGTTTCTGCTTCTTCTTCCTTTTGGCTCCTTTCAGAGAAACACAGGCACTATTAGAACTGTGCTTCTCAGTTATGTACTTTAAAGACTCCTCACTGTACTGCCTAGAGGCAATAGAAAGAACTCCTTCAAGAAGTTAAGGCATTTTATAAATCACTACACAGATGAGATGGAGGAGGGGAAGGAGGCGCTTTGCTTGACAGTACACATTCAGCAAAAAAAGTCTCCCATTCGTCAAACTTCAGCATTTCCTTGCAATACTATAGCAAGCAACACATGGAGACAGACACAGTAAATGTGATGGACGTGATAAGCAGCATATCGTCAGCCTGATTCTATGGTGTTGCTTTGGCTGCGGCAGCACAAGCAGAGACTTGCGCCACTGCAGCTGAAGTGATATATTAGGCCACGCGGCTCTGTCTTGCGTTTCATCCCAATACCTGACAACTTTATGCTTCTTCTTACTAATATGATACGACACTGCAGTAAGCCCAGGGAAGCCAAGTACCCCTCTCCTATTTTCTCTCTTTAGAAAACCCTCACAGAGCAAAACACAGCAGCACAGGAGCTTGGAGTAAACGGTGACACAGCTGGACCAATGGCTCTAGGAGGAGCTGTAGGAGGAGTATGGTTTTTATCATGGAAGTAGAGCACGCACTGCCTCTATGCACCAGAAATGAACCATTAACTTTAAATGTACGGTGTGTAGATCTCTGTGTTGGTCTTGTTTTTAAACTCATAGGTAAATGACCCTTGCATCTAGAACAGCACCACACATAGACCTTGCAGCATGTATGTACGTGGTCTTTTAATTATCTTCCTAGCAACAACCTTACCTGAATTTTTTTCCCAACACAGCATCAAGCTCCAACTAGTCCCTTTGGGGCTTTTAAAAATGGTCAATTGACTGGAAGGAGATTTTCACTGCAGTGCAGTGCTTACTTTTGAGTGCCCCAGATCACACTACAGATAAATGCCCATTACAACTGGATCCTAGTCACCAATTGGTAGCATAAAATTTCACAAACATATCTATGCTGAAGTACTAGATTGTACCACAGGACAACAACTGGCACAGGTATGCATCGTGCCATTGTGCAGCAGTCACTCCAACTCCACACCCACCGCTAGGGACCACACTCACCAAAGCTCCTAGGCAGCACCTCTAGGCTTGTGTAAGAGTTTACAGCAGTGTCATAGGATGTGCACAGCTCTGAACAGGATATCACCCCTGTGCAACTTCAAGGAAAGTACACAGTTTGTGTAATGGAAAAGCCACAATGGAATTCTGGCATCCTTGTTTAACAGAGAATTATAGAATCGTAGATTTGGAAGAGACCACAAGGGCCACTGACTCCAACCCCCTGCCATGCAGGAATATCTCATCAAAGCATTCCTGACAGATGACCATCCACTCTCTGTTTAAAAATCTTCAAAGAAGGAGACTCCACCACACTCCGAGGCAGCGCATTCCACTGTCAAACTGCTCTTACCATTAGAAAATTCTTCCTAATGTTTAGATGGAATACTTTTCCTGAGGTTTTGAACCCATTGCTTTGTGTCCTAGTCTCTGGAGCAGCAGAAAACAAGTTTGCATATGTTGACTCTGTAATCCTTTTCTGACATCTTATGGTATCATTCACAATGTTCAAAAAATTTGCTTTTTGGATTACTACTCCAAGAATCCCCTTCTAGGAACCTTAGTCCCAACAGTAATTTTTCCACGTTCTGGCTAGTTATGAGCAACCCATAGAAATGACTGGGCTGTACAGTAAAACAGCATGGCACATAGTGGAGACAAGTCATGATCTGATTATTTAAAGGGCATTCACAAACACTGCTCAGTGTCTATAAGGGTTCTCAGGCCACATCGATTAGACACATCCACTGCTAAAAATCTGCGCTGCTCTCTTCTTGTCTGACAAATGTTCAGTTTCACAAGAATGAGTTCTCTATATGTACTGTTTCCACGGGACATTCCTACTCTTAAGGAGGAATCCTGATTGGAGGCTTGCTCATATATGGTGAAAATTCATTCTCACAAGCATCTTCTAGATTCTTCTAATGTGAGGGTGAGGTGGGACACAGTTGTTGGCAGAGGGCATGCAGTGGCTTCTGTGCATTCTTTCCATGTAGGGTAGGACTATGTGTATCTTTGTGTAGTGATACTAAATAGTTCCTCTCCAACTGGAATTCAGCTACAATAATTTTATTCCGATTGGAGATGAATTGTTTCTCAGCAATTTGGACATGGACTTATCGAGGGCTCTGATTTCAGTTTAGAGGATTCCAGGAGCAAATAGAAAACCAACTGCATGGATACATCACACCAATATAATACTGTAGATGCCTTTTGCAAAAACATAACGAGAGCTGGTAGTGATTATATGTTGGATTTGAATACTGCGATGGACTCCAGGCTGCAGTATATGTTATCAGGCCAATGAAATTTGGGAAAAGTCTCTCTCTTAAATAAGACATTTGGAGTAGAGTAATTCTACTCATCTCTGTCCCTTCTGAATCTCCCAACTGAGCTTTCATTCATGATATTCCTATTTCAGTTCATTTTTAGAACTGTTTAAGGACTTCCTCACTTGACCATTTACTGCAGGAAAAGCCAGGCAATGTTAACTCCCACATCATTTAGTTTGTGCCAAGCTGGTTGTAAGCACAGTCTGGCATGCCCTGGACTTGCTTTTGGCATGCCCTCACTGACCCACATTTAGGGCAATTTGTGGAGGAGTGCCAAAACCTTAACCCAACCACTTGGCACAGGCTGAAGCAGCATCGGTTAGATTTTTTCCTGTGACTGCTGCTTGCTAAAATGGGCATGTGAGCAAGCCCTGAATCCTCTTTAAATCTAAGCAGAAATTTTACACCATGCTGGCTGCTTATTCCATTCTTTGTTTCTTCCTTCAGTTCAATGTCCATGCACAGAAGTATATCAGAGAAAGAAATTACAACAGCTAATGCAAAACTGCTTGCAAGCCGACAGCCATGCTTGTGAGACAATCACAATTCTCCAGTCAATACCCAGGCTTTTTATAAGAGGAAATATAAAACTTGATGAGGAAGAAGAAACCTATAAAAATGTACACAAACCTCTGTTTCAGAACTCTTCCTAAAGTCAAACAAGTAAGGAATGCTTTCAATAAGTATTTCTTTAAAGAGTGCACTTTTATCTTACTTATATTTACATGGCAAGCTTTTGATTATTAGGTGAAACAGGATTTAAACAGCTAATCATTGTATTTCACTGTTAGGTCACTGATCTTTCATTGGAGCTAAGTGAAATAGCTCAAGAATGGAACATTTGCTGGCAGTTCAAAAGAACATCAATATGGAAACTGACCAGTGAACTGGTAGACAGTGGACAAATGGTGGGATAGTTGGTTGGGGCAGTGAAGTGGACCTATGCTGGTGGACATCTACAGCTGCAATATTGTGTTTGACTACTATTAATCTGTAGCACAGTTTTGGCAGAGCAAGTATTTTGGAGTCCTTGGCTGTGGGATTTTATTGCCCCGGAAATAAATAAAAGACTAAGAGAACTTAACCCATCAGCACTGTTACAGTTTCATGACTTTGCCCAGTCATTTTAGTGTAAATATATGCATTTTCTCTTTCTGCATATGCTCTGTTCTGTATGTGCTATAAAATTGCTCTTGAACAGGTACAAATCTTTTGATGAAACCAAAGGTTACCTTCTCTCTTCTATGTCTATGACCCTTTCCCCCTTGTAGCTCCTCACCAGTTGACTACTACTGTGTTTTACATCTGTCTTTTGATAAATGACTACAAAACAGTATACAAATGTAATAAATAGTAAACACCAAAACCTTAACAAACACACACACACACATACACACACATTTAAAAAAAAACAGCAAGATGAAAACAGCCACTAAAACCATGAAAAGCAATCGCCTAAAAAAGCCCACAAGAAAAGAACAGGCTTTGCCTGGCACTAAAACATAGAAAGTCTAGACTGTAGAGTTTAGGTCATAGTCTCCTCCCCAACAAATCCTCCCTGGTAACCAGTCACCTGCCATCCAAAATTAGAAAGGGCCCTCCAAAAGCGATCTCAGCTGATGGATAGGCTTACAGGGAATAAGGGAGTGCTTTTAATGTCCCAATCCTAGTCCACTTCAAATAAAAGTAGCATTTTGTACTGGGCTTTGAAACAATCAGGAAGCTAGTGCATGAGAATGCTGCGTACATAGTATATCTTGATTTCAGCAGAGTTTGTCAGTGTTTCCCATGATACCCTTTTCAACAAGATGGTAAAATGTGGGAAAGACCTGTCTTTCTTAACCAGTGGAACACATACTACTGCTGGGACACAGAGATAATTTGGGAGTGACTCAAGATTTTCATAACTATTACCACAAATTCACTCCCCCCAAATAACCTGTCTTCTATCAGCCCCACCTGCCATGGATTAGCCATCTGTCACATTTTGTAGTAAATCTACAGTAGTAAATTTGGACTCTCAGTGTTGCCCCTGATTCCTCATTCTTCCTGACTACCAACCTACCATAAAGGATAAAGAGGATATCTGTAAACTTGTATGGCCTTTTGTTTCTATCACGGTAGGAGCCAGGTTCTTTGACAGAAGTGATTGGTGGGATATAAGATATTAACAATATTAAAGAACTATTGGATTAGGCAGTATTACTGTATTCAGAGCTAATGGAACAATTGTACTTAACATGTGCTAATGAAGTCAGCACCCTCTTGCAAAGATGTCTTGGGGAGAGGACTGCATGGTTTTGTCCTGCAGTTCCTGATATGTTATAAATAAGATGGATAAGCATGGAGAATGGTTGTTTATCAAGTTCCAGCTTTAAGGAAAAGGCAGGGTATAAATAAAAGTAATGGAATGGAATTGATATATCACATGAAGCTTGGAGGGATTGCCAACAGCACAGAAAACAGGATCAAGATTCAAAATGCTAAAGTACAGGAAAAAAAGCTCTGCATTAAGATACCTGAAGTCTTCTATTTATTTTTTTTTAATGAAAGCTAGAGGTACAGGATGGAGTAGAATTGCCTTGGCATGTGAAAAGAACAAAGATGTTTAATTGGGTAAGTTTAATATTAGACAACAGTGAGACATCACACCCACAAAAAGCTAATGGACTCTTTTGCTGCATAATGTCCAGGAAATAACAGTTATGTGCTATTCTGTGTTCAGCTGCATTTAGAGAACTGTGTACAGTCCAGAGACTAGGAGATGGAGCAATCGCTTCAAACTTCAGGAAAAGAGATTCCACCTAAACATTAGGAAGAACTTCCTGGTGGTAAGAGCAGTTCAACAGTGGAATACACTGCCTCAGGGTGTTGGAGTCTCTTTCTTCGGAGATTTCTAAACAAAGATCGGATGGCCATCTGGCAGCAATGTATTGATGGTGTACTCCTGCATGGCAAGAGGTTGGACTTCATGGCATTGTGGTCTTTTCAAATTCTACAACTCTATGACTCTATGATCCTTTAAAATATGGTGCTGAAGAAGAGTTCTAAGAATTCCGTTGATGGCTAAAGACAAATAGATGGGTCCTTCTCCCTAGAAGCCAGGGTGATTAAACTAGGGCCCTTTTCACACGGCATTTCCAAAGTGAAAGGGCCCCTTGAGCGTCGCGTAAATGTGAGGAGCAGTCCACACAACGCACTCACGTTTGCATGATGTTCAAGGGCCTGATGCAGACTGCACACGCATTTTTTCATTTTCGGCTTAAAACCGAAAATGCTGCGTGGTCACGTATCGCTCTGGGGCCCCACGTGCACTTACCTGGTGTGCAGCGCCTTGGGAACTGGGCTGGTCGTGCTTCCTGTGCAGTGCAGCCTAGGAAAGGTCCCAGGCTGCACTGCGAAAGAAAGAGGCGGGGCGCTCGTGCGACCAAGAAGCAGCTGCAGAGCCGAAGCAGCAGGGACGCGAGAGCCTTCCTCCCCAGGCTTCTCTCGCTAGCCCCGCACCCCAGCTCTGCAAAAGGGTAAGGTGCGAAAAGGGCCTAAGAGTGCCATACTTTGGCTACATCATGAGAAGACACGACTCCCTAGAAAGGACAATAATGTTTGGTAAGGTGGAAGGCAGTAGGAAAAGAGGAAGACCACATTACAGAGGGATAAGCTATATCAAGAAAGAGATGTCTCTCAATCTGCAAAACTTGAGCAGGGCAATTGATGGTAGAGTGACCTGGAGGTTTCTCATCCATAGGGCTGCCATAAGCTGAAGTCAACTTGACAGCAGTTAACAGCAACAACAAAGACCCACTAAGATCAATGGAACTTACATCTGATTAGGTTTAAATTGGGCTACATTGTAAGGCCACAATTCTATGTGGAAATAACTGTTAAGGCCATAATTCTGTGTAAATCAAAATAACTACAAATTAAATCAGTGGGCCCAATTCTGAGTAAACCTGCACAGAAGTGGACCTGTAAATGATAAGTATTGAGAGGTGCTTATGTAAGACTGAGTGCATTCTAAAAGTACTTGGCAAGTTAAAACACACATTTTTGAATTAAAAAGAAAAGTCTGACTTAAATATGAAAGAGTACCAGCACACCCATACGTATATTTTAAAACACAGATTATGGTATAATATATTAGTTGAATTAACAGTTCATTAAATATAACTATGCCAAGTTTCAAACACAGCCAATATGAAAATATAGATTATTTCTTGGGCAGGGAAGAAAAAAACTGTTTCTCAGTTTTCTAACGGCTTCCCACGTAACAATCTCCTATCTTTCCCCTGTTCTTCTAAGTTCTAAGTAACCCCAACCATTCCAATGGAGCCAGATACCCCACTATCCATCTCTTCTCTTGGAAGGCAGCTGTTTGTGTTTCACATGGCTTCCCTCCACCCTTCATATAAGCATGGTGGACTTGTGTGTGTTGGTGCAGGCCATCCCATTGACAGTGATGAAATAAAGTTCATCTCCCAGACCAGTTGGTTTCTGCACATAAAATAAAGGGGGCACATTCTAGTCATTTGACATGGGTGGCAAAGTGTATTGAGATGTCCCTGTGCCAGGTTAAAAAAAGAGGCAAGAGAGTTCCTGTATTTTTACATAGAAATTTAAAAGGGGGGATTTCAGTAGGTTTGACTTGCCGTGAAAGATGAACCTGCTGAAATTATTTCTTCTATACATCAATTAATGGGGCAGGAAGTTACCATCTTTTTTTTTTTTAAACAAAACTGACAAACTTGTCTCACATCTTAGGACTGAAAACAATAAAGGTGAGAATCCACTTTCTTATGAGTGGGTGATTCATACCTTCATGCAAAGTGGTTCTATGGGGAAGCAACATGTGGCAGCATACACAGATGCAAGAAAGAGGAAGAAATGGCTCTGAAACTCGCAGTGACAATGTTGAAATGGGAAGTCACGGTTGACTGTCATTTCCAGTCTGAATACCTGAATGTGTGTTTCAGCTCTTTTTCTGAGTCAGCTAAATTGACCCTTCTTGTTTGTCTCTCCATCAAGCTAACCTAAAAAAAAATCAACTCTTTTTTTGCATTGCTTCATTCCTGAAGAAAGAGGTCCCACTGTACTTGGCCTCCTAGATTTTGCCACTGAAATGATATTATAAACCAACCCATCCTTGTTTGAACACGAAACCCTCTCTGAGCATTTTCTAGAAGGACAGATACTATGATGAAGTTTTTAAAGAATGTTAGCAAGATGACACAGAACACTTTGTAACTGTATTACTTATCATTTCAACATGCATTCAATTCAATTATGGCAAAGCAGTATGAGATTGGGTTCAACATGCAAATGACAGGAGAGTCACTCTCTGATTTCATCAAAGACTCTTTGGGATATTGATCTGTGTTTGACAATGAAGAGGGAGGATATGACAGTTGTGTATAACAGTGACTATATTTGAAGGTTAGGGCCATTTTGCACATGATGTGCAGTCGACATGATGTGCATACGATGTGCACAGAAAGACAAGCCATTGGACTTTGGGAATCTCTTGTCAGAACAGTATCCTACCCTCTATCTCATAAAATCTGGTGGGAAAGAGAGGCATCCAGCTGGACCAAGTGAGCATCACAGCTAGTTTCCTGCTCTACCTCAGCTGACAGAAGGCAGTGTTCCATGAGGGTAGCACTGGCTGGCTAAGTATAGTGTGAATTTTTCAAGTGTACTTGTGATCATTTTTGGTCAGGTTAAAGGTGCATTTAGAAGAAGAACAGGCACTGCTATTTCAGTTTAATGATGATGGGATGATATGGTAAACAAGGCAATAGAGACAAATCGGTGAGAGACATCTTGGATGATTTATGTCTCTTGGCTGAGAGACATCCCTAGCTGATTTAGTGGAACCTCACAAAAAAGGTCTGCTGCTTAATGTTTAATGCCAGACCAGTGACTAGAAAGAGGTTTATGATTCAAGACTTGAGCTGCTCTTTCATCTACAACTGAAACTTGGTTGACAGGAGGATAGAGGATTGTGCCCACCAGGCTTCCAAGTACAGCAGCAGGCAAGATCCAACAGAAGAAGCAGCAGAGTTGTAGTGATTTATCATGAATCCATGCCCTACTGAGATGCACTATCCAACAGTCTTCAAGGCTTGCGTGTGTACACGCAATCAGTGAGCAGACATTCTATTGGCATAGATGACATTGCCCAACCATCTCCGTGGAAGAGGTGCTCTTGGAGGTGGCACTGATCTCCCCTAACCTTATTGTGTTGGGGGATTTTAACATCCATGCTTAAGATCACCTCAAATTTTCATGGTTTCCACAGCTACTCCAATTAATTTCAGGCCCTACATATATAGCAGTCCACAGGTTCAATCTGGTTTTTGGCTGTTAGGATGAGTGCAATCTGTGAATAGAGAGATCCAAAAGAATTTATCTGAAATGGAGAGATCACTATCTAACAGAGCTTATATTTACTGAGATGCCTAACTTCTGCAAGGATGGAAAACTCACTAAAATGGTCTGTACTCAGACACTAATGAAACCAGAAAGTGCCCTGAATACTTTGGGAGATTTTCCAGCTACTGGAACTAGTGATTCTGTTGATGCCCTGGTTGATCTGTGGAACAGGAAGATGATCTGTGAAACAGGCTGATTGACCCAATGGTTGGCACCCTATTGATTAGTCCCAACTAGAGCAGACCTATTCAATCAATTGTTGAGTAGTGAATCAACAATGATTCAATAAGTCTGTTCTGTGTAGGACTAATAATATTTTAATCTAATCTCTCCTAAGCGTCTTTAACTTGGATGCAGAGCTCCTTTATTGGTTTGAAATAGTGGAAGAGTGGCAGAAGTTAATTTCTCGCAAAATGATTGGGCAAAAAAACCCAGTAGCTTGGGAAACACTACTTTTTGGACTACAACTCTCCGAGTTTCTCAGTCAACATAGCCAAATGATGAAGCTGGCTGGTTTTTACTAACCTTAAGCAAGGTTAGCTAAACTTTAGGTTTTGGATAACAACCTAAACCACGGTATATTTAAAATGGAAAACGAAGTTTCAAAATGCTTCCTTGCAATCATGCCAAACAGAGATGCATTGGCACCCCATGGTCTGATCATGGAGGGGAACTCCTTATTCTCCATTTCAACATGAGATGGTGTTTCCAGTGCTAAGTATACGTGAATTAGCTTGGTTTATTACACTAATACACACAAACATACATACAAACACAGTCCTCTCACTCTTCAAAAGCCATTTTTCCATCTCTTCCCTTCCCTCTCAGCTTCAGCATTCCTTTTCCTGTTACAAAATGCTGACTCTTGTGAAAATAATACATAATCCTACCAGTCTTCATAAGCCAAGCAAGTTTTGTCCTGAATTTATTTAGGGTCAGAGGATGATCTCTTGCCTCTTTCCCCATAACTACAAAAATGCTTCCATATCTGACATCCCTTGACACCTTTCTTTTTCTCTTTTCACCCAGAGTTAAATATTTTTTTAAGTTACATTAATCTCAGTAGGAAAGACAGAGAAGCAATGAAACAAATTACATCCCCTTGATTTAAACCTGCTTAACTCAGGTTGGAGCTCACCCTTGGTTTTTGCAAACATTCCTTTGAATCATGAAGCTAATGTGTACCCAACCCTATCTAACTTTTTTTTAAAAGTGAATGAATGAATGAATGAATTCTTAGGCTACATTTGCAAGCTCAGTGTAATTTACCACCAGGGTTGACCAACCAGTTCTGTGAGTAGTAGCTTGTCATTGTTTAATACTTTTTACTGTTAGGAAGAACAAGGTGCCTTTCATTTCTGAGATACAGTCAAGGTACTACATCCATCTCAAAGCACAAAGAATGCATTGGAATTACAAAAATGTTTGATTTGGCTATAAAGACCTTTGTTCAAAACCCCACCCTCAGCCAAATCTCTACTGTTAAAATGAACAGTAACTTCAGGGCACAATGGAGAACACCTGCACTAATGAATACCATACTATTTGAATTGACATTTACACGTAACCAACTGCTTAAATGGAGGGGGGAAAAAAGCTTTTGTAAACATACAATTAACTCTCTCATAATATCAAATTCTAATTATCAAATCACAATAATATATAATCACTCAGAAAATTTCTGGACTTGAACTCATCTTTTTTCTTCATTTTTGGTATCCTCTACTCCAACACTAATATTTGCACACTTTGAGAAATACAAAATTAAATAAAGCTGTGGGCTTAGCTGTTGGTCTTTTTAAAGGATGACTTTTTAAAAATCATACCAAAAGGTATAATTTTAATAGACAATGCCATTTGGAGGCAATGCTCCAAAATGGCAACCTGGAAGTCCTGCTTCAACAACCACCCTTCACTTCTGGCCACAAATCTGCTCAAACACAGATCCGAGGATGGTCATGTTAAGAAGTAAAGCATATTTTAACCCCCTAGTTGAAATCCATGGGGATGATAGTGTCATCACCACTTAAGTGGTCACACTGATTTTGAGACCACTCAAATATGCAAGTCAAACATTCAATAACTCTCAGTGAGGTTTTCTAGTGTTACCTTGTAACCCTTAAGCAACCCAGGTTCTCCCACTTTCTTCCATTTCCTTGCCAGTTCTTCCCCTTCTCCAAGAAAAACAAAACAAATCTCTCCTATCGTGCAAAACAGAGGTTAAAAGGCACTAAACATTTCTGAAAATCCTGTATTACACACAAGTAGTGGCAACTGACCATGTTAGCCCCCAAGAAAGCTGGGAGAGTCGCACTTTGCCTACAGTATAACCTCCTTGCAAAAACATCTAATTCCCTACCCAAACACACTTTTAGGGGATGTAGGGGCATTTTTGTTATGGACGGGTACGTCTCTACTATTTTAGGCCTGTGAGAAACTGTTTTACAACCAGGAGTGAATATAAGTCTTATTATTTATATATTTATTTAAATTTTAACTTGCCTTTCTCCTGACACAGGACCCAAGGTGACTTCTTGTTTATTTCCTGTTCATAAAAAAACCTTTCCTAGCCCTAAAATGTGGCAAAAATGCCCCTCATGCCTCCTAGAAGATATCTAGGAGCATTTTTTTTGAAATTTGTTGTTGTTGTTGTTGCTGCTGTTGTCATTTTACCTTCAAGGACCAGGAGGGCCAGCAAACAGTCCTAAAGGGCCACGCACAGCCTGTGGACAGCACTGTGTCCATCCCTGATGTAGAAAGATTATCATTTGCTCCTGGAGTCTGTTGAGGTTTGCAAGTCCTTCCGATCTGCATCTGCACATTATAGCCAGCCTAATGCTGTCTGGCGAGTCCCCTTGTTCGGGAACACTGTATTTAAGTTGTCCTAAGATTATGATTTAAAGTGAAAAATATTCAAACAAATACAGACTCACCATTTTCTGGCTGGTCCTTAATATCAGCTTCACTTGGCTGGCTTGGACTTTCAGACTGACTTGAATCTAAAAAACATAAAGATGCCCCAAAATTATAGGAATCAACTGCAGATTGGTGACAAATGTTCAGACCTTCAGACTTTAAATCAAATATATTAAAAGCTATATTTTCTTCAACACTGATAAGATAGAAAGCAGGTTAACTAACATCTGCCCACTTTAAAAAAAAAACATGGAATTTTAGGATTGAAGACATTTCACTGCTTGTTGTATAAGAAACTCTTTTAAGAAAACTTCAGAAAATATTCTTATGAAATCAGAATTACTGATTGTGTCAGGTTTCTTGAATTGTGCACCCAGCTAGAGGCTTTGGCTTTGTAGTTCACTGTGGTGCTAGTGAACACAGTCCCTAATACTGTAACATTCTCATGATTTTTCAGTAAGCTAGGAGCTTGCTGTTAAGATATTAACTTTTCATCTTCATTTTATTAACTACTTTTGGCAATACAAAAGGACAAACTTTAAAAGGTAGTATAACTCACAGCACCTTATACATGAATTTCAGTTTGAACAAAGAGCTATGGGGACTTAATGTCAGCATTTTCTCTCTGTTCAAAAATTCTGCTCACCCAAACAAATAAATCAGGTTTTAGCAATGTACAATGGAGATGAGGACCATAGTAGGTGGCAAAGAGGTAAATTTCCCCACCCCTGCACTACAATTGTCATCTATATTACGTCTTCTGTACTTCATTTGGGATGAAAAGGCCACAATTTGGGTGGGAGAAATGCAGTCGATGGCTACATTTTTAAAAAGAACATTGTCTGAAGCCCTTGTTCTTTAAACCATAAAACAACAAATAAAACAATAAAACAAATTGTAGAGATCAGAAGACACCAATGTAAATTCAGAATAAAATGAACACCAAAGGCTGAAATCATAAGTACACTTAAATGGAATAAAGCAGCGTAAAGAGTGGTAATTACTCTTAATAAAAGAAGCATACCCACAGTAGCTTTGAGAGAGAAGGGTATAATTCTGGCAATCATACAGTCGTGTTCACTCTGAATCTTCAAATTACAGAAAAAAAAGAGGGGGTGAAATCTAACCATATTTTAGAGAGAAATCCACAGGAAATCAAAAGGCCACAGTGCTGAAATTGATTGATTGAAAAACTTCCTTCTGTCGCAACAATGTGATAATACCACCCATGAGATCTTAATAGCATAGTATTGGATCAAACTATTAGATATTATATTACTTTTTTAAAAAAGTTTATTTTTTTTAAAGCAGATCAAAGTTTTCATTTTTAGCCTATCATTTAAAAAAATACCTATTGTGGATATTCAGCGCAAAATGGTTTTTACCTGACAGAGTAAAAGTGTAAAAGACAAGCCTGCATAAATGACAGCAGCATAACTAATGAAAATGCACACAAAATGGGGATCTTAAGTTGTAATGTTCCATTTAAACATTAACAAAACTGAGGGCCTTTCCACACTACAGTGTTATAGTGCTGTTATTCCACTTTCAACATCCTGTAGAGTTTTCTGTTTTGTAGTTTACTGAGACCCAAGAGCTCTCTGGCTCAGAATTCTAAATTCTAAATGTCCCTCCCTAAACTGCAAACTCCAGATATCATAAGACATTGAAAGTAGAATATTAGCACTAACAGAGTAGTACGGAAATGGCCTGAGTTCAAGTGCATTTAAGGAACCGTTTTCAATTCAACCAAACTACAGGTGGAAAGTAAGGATAAAGAAATTAACCTGAGTATATAAAATAGTATCTTGACTATTGTACAACATTACCAAATAATTCTTTCACCATTTTTTCTACAAAAAACACTTGACAAGATTTTTTAAAAAAATGTTAAGCTATGCATCCATCACTTCATCAAATTTTACTATACTGGAACTTGCCATGAATGAATGTAGACCACAAATGTATCTGGACAACCAGATAAGAGGTCTGATGACAAGATTAGACGTTATTATTATTTATGCATAATATTTGGTAAGAGCTACTGGCACCTTGTGGACTTAGCCTGGGGTGGAGCACTTGCCACATTTCAGGGTGATTCTCTTCCTTCAAGCCCGTGAGCTGAAATCTGAAGCACAATTCTTCTGGCACCTATCTGCACAAAACTAAGTTTTCTATCTATACCATAGCTGCTTGCATAAACACTAACAAATGTGGACTTGAAGAAAAGTAATAAAACTTCTAAGTGTGGGACAGCAGATATCAAATACTTTACATCTACATCCAGATTTGGTGCTCAAACCAGGATTCAGTGAACTGCAGATAATAGGTTTAGTAGTTGTGCATCTGGAGATGTCTTCTAAATGTCAACCTAGAGAAGTTGCTAATTCCTAAAAAGTATATCAGTTTTGTAAAGTTAACTAGTGCTTTCAGTTCCTTCAGTTCTTTTCTTTCTCAAGGCATGGCTTGTTCCATGATGCGTGATTATGTATCCCAAAACTTTCAAGCATCTTGGTTTAGCCTGAATCCTGATTCAGCCAGAGGTTGACATTTTGTCCTGACCTTTCTCATTATTTGATTGATTTACATGCCACCTACTGGGATGTCATCAGTAAAGACAACGACTCCTTTAATATTTCTAAGGAGAGGTGTCTGTCATCTTCCTTTTAAAGATTTCAGAACTTGTTGTGATTTCAAACTGCAAGTATTGAAAACAAAAAAACCCCAAAGGGTGTGATAAATGTCATCAATTTAGCACTCAGTTTAGCAGTTTTCAATTTGGGTTCTTATTGTGAGGAGGTTCTTCAATACTGAAGGTATTCAATACTGGAAGAACATATTTTCTCTGACTCTCATCAAACCTTTTTCAGATTTACACAGATACCTATTTCCCCACTTTTCCTGATGACTGGGTCCACTGGAATTTATTACAAGGTAGGCTGCACGATTTTCCTTCATTCTGCCATTTCCTTCATCCTTGACAGCACAATTTTCACCTTGTGGAGTAAAGGAACCAGGATCCTGATGTGTTTGTATGCTGAATGCTTTGGTATCAAGTCTTTTAAAATACCATCTGCACCCACATATCTCTTTTACTTCTCCCACTGCTTTCAGTAGACTCATTTTGAGCAGCTACCTCATGACCAAAGAGATTATCCAGACAATGTCCTCACTGCCACACACAGGGAAGGCAACTGCTTCTTTTTTGTAGTTTGGTATAGCTTTTAAGACAGCAAAGCCCACCTTCCAGAGCTTTTTAATACTGGGCTTTGTTCACGGCCTAGAGTCTCGTGCACGTGCCCCTTGAAACAACTGAGACATTTGATGCTGAAACTCTTTTGAAGTTAATAGCCATTCTACAAACAGTTGAGTTCATACTCCAAGAAGAGTAAGTGTCTTTACAAAATATGGAGCAATAGAAAAGTTGGATGTCCACTCCTGTGGCAACTACTTCCATTCTCTGGGAACTACATGTGATATCAAAATGCCTTCTGGGGGGAAAAAAAACTTCTCACACTATGCTCCTCTGACTGGGCAAACCACTGTATGTACCTTTCCATATCTTCTGAATGGTGGTTGAAAGGGCAATCCATTCCAGCTGTAAAGTCCCTTTAAAATGACAGTTCTCCTTATTAAAAAATTTCTCTTTTGCCTTTACAGTAAAATGAAAGGGAAATTTTTAAAATGGTGCCAGCAATTCCTTCCATGTCATTCCCAAACTGTTTTGGCACTCTGTTCTTGATCTCACCCACCAGCGATGGCTCTGCCATCCGTATGGCTTTGTAAAGAATTAAGGACCTTATTAGTAACATTAGAACACCATACATAAAATCTCAAGCCCCTATCTCTAAGGCGAACTTTCTTCTTTATCAGTGTCAAGCCTGTTAAGACAAAGCTCTCAAAGAAACTAATGGTTTCTCCAGGCTTCTGAGCTCTTTGAGAGAATCAGGCCTTCTCATAAACCATTATCCTCTTAAAGGTGAAATGTGTACCAAGATTGGTCAGAATCCAGATGCATTTGTCACTACCTTCTTCAAAGGTAAAGTCCGGCTACTTTCACTATGTCATGAAGGCAAGACTTATAAACATCTTCCACGTTGCATAGTTTTGTGGTAGTCCACTAAAAGCACATGAATCTTCCTTTCTGTTCAAGCTGTGCTGCACAATTAGTAAAGCTGAAGGAGTTTCTGCCATTTCTATTGTATTTTGGCTTACAGGGAACTTGGGGTTTTAAAACCTGATACCATGTCATGAAAGTTTTCAAGGACCCCAGCCAGGAAATTAGACAAGAATGTCATTATCCTTCTTTGGAGGTTTTTAAACAGAGGGTGGACAGCCATATGTCCAGAATGCTTTGATTGTGTGTTCCCGCATCGCAGGAGGCTGGACTAAATGGTTCTGATGGTCCCTTCCAGCTCTATGATTCTATGATCCTGTCTCTTTTAACCAGGAGTAGGATAATAGGAAACTTCTTACTCTACCTGGGCAAACTCAAAAGACATGAGCTTTCTGTCTCTTTCTCTCACACATACACACATGTGCGAGCGAGCACACACACACACATACATATTAAAGTGCAGCATCCAGGAATATTAGTATTTTTCTTACACAAAAGTAAGTGTAGGAACCTGATCCACAATGGGACACTAGCATGGGAATAGGAAAGCTGTAATTTTTTGTGATCTTCTGTAATCCTGATCAGGATTGGCCAGATCCATGCCTCCAATTTCCATGGGGAGGATCCCTTCCCACCAAAATTCCCATATTCAGACTGACTCTATTTAAAAAAACCAAACCAAACCAAACCAAACTCATTTAAAAAATTGCAATAGAGTACTTTTTTTCCCCCTGGACAGCCAATATGGAGTAGTGGTTTGAACATTGGACTACAACCCTGGAGAGCATTCCCCACTCATCCATGGAAACCCACTGGATTACCCTGCGTGCATCACATACTCTGAGCCGCAGAAAACCCCATGGTAGGTTTGCCTTAGAGACAGCATAAGTCAGAAGCAACTTGAAGGTACACAACAAAAACAATTTTTCTTCAACAGATATGCAAAATATCTGGTTGTTTGTACTACCAATAGGCACTAAAGACTGAACAATGTTCCAACACCCAAACCCTAGGGTAAAAGAAGCCTCCTTCTCACTGCTACAAGACTATATGTTACCTGGAAACTGAAGGGACAGACCCAGAATCTGAAAGGAGTTTCTGATGACAAAAGCAGATCGGTCAATACAGCCACCACACTAGACAGTAACCCATGGCTCTAAAGACAGCAAGTGCCCAGATGTATCTAAACAATTCTGTTTCCTTGTCCTAATTCAGACACTGAAAATTCAGATCAGAATGACACTAGTTCCTCATTTATTGTAATAGGTATTTGTAATACATAATTGATAAAAAATGAAAGAATATACTTCTACGCTTTAATTACCACCCAATACAAATTTAGGTTAGCAATGATTTAAGTTTCATTGTTCCCTGTAAACAATTGTACACAAAGAGATAAAAAATCAGGGAACGCTATACTCTACCACCTACAAAAATTAAGACTCAGGAGGGCATGCATAGAAGTACTAAAACTAAACTGGAATCTGCTTCTGACCAGGTATTACTGCAAAAGGGGTAAGTAAAAGGGTAAATAATTACACAATTGATACAAAAAGAGCATAGGCACAATAAAATAATTTTAAAATCTCATTAATTTCATTTGTGGAAAGTTAAGCACCTACATAAGTCTGCCATTAAAACCACTGGGATTTAAAGTGGATTGTGCCCAGCGTTATTAAAATGAGATCTTAATTTACTACAGATGGAGCTAGAGGCACTATATTGAAGAAAAACCTATTAAGAGAGAGCTATTTTAATCCAGAAATCTAGTTATAGGAAACTTTTGCTGGTAAATTCCTACAGAACTCAAATATGAGACTGTTTTGTTTTGTTTTTGGGGGACAGAAGGAAAAAGAAATCTATAGACTGGATTCTTAGGATACAAATTAGGTGCAGTTCTATAGCAATGTTCCTAAGAAATTGCATTGTGGAATCAGAACTGGAGCTACTACAAATATATAATTGTTGTAATAATTCCTTAATTTAATATATAGTTTCTGTTGAGAGAAAAAATCTGACAGATGATCCAAACATTATTCTTTTGACAGAGTATCTGGTTTCATGCTCAGGTTTTCAGAGACTTTTTAGCCCTTAGACAGGATTTCTTGACTTTCACAGGCACAGTAATACTATATCAAAATCCTAACTCTGATCCTGAAACTTTATCAGTCTCTAAAAACCACAAAAGCTGCAGTTTTTTCGCTCAGATGGAAACCTTTTGACCCCCCCTTTTTTTTTCAAAAAACAAATATCCAAAGAATTCTACTCTCTAGTTTTTCACAGAAGGCTTGGGGATATGTGGGCAGAAACTCATATATCTGTTAAAACAACTGCAGTTGGGAAAAGGAATCCTAAGCAAGGAAAATTGTAAATAAAGTGTTACAGCACACTATGGCTGGAAGATTAACAGAGAAGAATTAAAACAGTTATTTCAGTCATAGAAATAAATTATTTGATCATTGAATACAGTATTTGAAATGCCTCCACTACAGTTATTGGGAGAAGGGTGAAATGTGAGATATTCACATTGTGTATGAAATAATTCTATCTTTAAACAGCACTGGCTCTTTCACATGCGGAAGTTATGGAAATTATCCAGTGTTGCAGTTGTGTGGGTGCAGCCTTATACCAATTCTTACAGGGGGAGACTCTCAGCGAACCCAGAAGGGTCTGAATAAACTTGTTTAGGAATTGGCTGTATGCATTAGAGAAGACATAGAAAATACCTATAGCAAATATCAGGGTAGCACATTTGTAAAGTTTAATGAGAACAGTCAGAGGCAGTATCATTTGTGAGTCTGTCATCATCATCATCATCATCATCGTCATCATCATCTCATTTATATCCCACCTTTCTTCCAATGAGCCCGGGAGGTATACCAAGCTACCTCAAGGTCACTAAGTAAGTTTTGTGGGTCCATAGGGACTTCAATCTCAATCTCCTAAGTGTTAATGTAACACTCTAACCACTATGCCACATTAGCCACAGGCGACACGAAAGTAATTTTCTTCCCAGATGAACAGAAGCCTAGCTTTGATTAATGGTGAACTGATAATGCCCAGACTAAACTATGGTATGACGTGTTTAAAAGGACTTTGAAGACTACTTGGAAGTTTCAGCAAGTATAAAATGTGCCTGCAGGACTATTAACAGGACCAATTGGTGGGAATGGATCTCACAGTCTTCCAAACATCTCCATTGGTTACAAATCCATTTTCATGCTTTCTTACAAGTGTTAATATTTCCCTTGGACATGCTTCATGACTTTACATTAGAGTACTCTCACCACCTCCAAATTTCTTTCAAAATGGTGACAGGAAGTGATGCAACATTATTTCTGGTCACCATTTCAAGACAGAATGCAGGGGAAAATGGGGTACTTATTTTCCCCTACATTTTAAGATAGAATGAGGGGAAAATGGGGTAGTCCAATGGAGTTTGCTGGGGGAATGGCCTGTGCGGAGATTTGGCCGTACAGTTATGCAACCTTAGTTATTAATCTAGAGACCCAGAAGAGAGGTAAGCTCTGAGGTGGACACAAATTCTTCCAGTGTCAGATGAGGCATAGCTTTCACAGGGAAATTTCAGAGAGATGGAATGCCTAGGGATACTCCGCTGCTACTTCCTAAGAATCCCCTAGAGCAACAGCCTGAAATGGGCATTTGAAAATCATGTTAGGTGGACAAAGCTCCTCTTTTGATCCCTACCTATAAACTTAGGTCAGATCAAATTTTGTCTCAGCAATGTAGATACTTATGTATTCAATTGTTTCCTCCAAAATTCTTAACTTCTGTATTATGATGCTTCTCAGATCTGAATCTGATTGTTAATTCCAAGTAGTATAGCTCTACTGAATTCACTGTTGAATGGTGGAAACCATACCTGAAGCTATACACAACAGAGGAAACATTTATATAAGCCCCATTGATTCAATAGGTCTACTCTAGCTCCAACTATTAGCAGAATTCATGCCTGAGTCCTTGAGCAATTATATTGTATCCTATCAACTTCTGAGAAAAAGGTTCTACATTGTGGCAAAATAGCAGCAACCCAGCCTCATTTTTCTGAGAGGACTCTTAATTCCCATACACTGGGAAAGAGATTATCTTTGATAATGGAAATGTAAATTAAAGCTTGCTGTTGTTTATTCCAGACAGACATTTGTGTGTTAAGTCTGTTTATCAGGCAACACTCTGTCTAAGCCAGGAAGCAGTCAGCCTTTGTGAGAAGATGTATGCAAATATATTTCCCAAGAGTCCTTGCAGCAAACTTTTGTAGCCAATATACCCCAACCTCCCACTCCTTGTTACTTTACCAGTAAAATTGTACTAAGACAGCCCACAAGTAAATGAGCAAAAACAACTAGCTAGACTATGCTGATGAGCATGAATAAAACCAAAACATGTGCGCACAGTCTGCTGCCCTTTATTCTAAGCAGACTTTGTGTATTACATCTGTTTATCAAGCAATACTTTGTCTGAGTTGTCGGGCTTTGTAAAAAGAGGTTCCCAGAAACTTCAAGGTAAATGTTATGCACAAAAGGTCCTTATTGCAAACTATAATACATAAATCTATACAGAATATTATTAGGATTATTTACAGGAGGACCAATAACTAAATAAAATGGAGCTTCACTTCATTTTAATGTATAAATTTGAGCTCCACTTTAATTTATTCTAGTTTTTGCATGAAGTATATACTGGTACTGTCTGACAGGCTACTCTTTTTGGAAGGGGAATGTTGCCAATTTTTAACATACTTTAAAATGTTTGCTTTCAAAATGTTTGTTCGCTTTGTTTCATCAGTAGACCACATTTCTTTTGTAGTATCATACATAAATTTTTTACTTAATTGAAACTGTCATTAAAAATTTCCCTCTTTTAAGAAACTATTCTTAAATTATATTCTGTTCTGCTTTTTTAAGGGTGAAAAAGAAATTCTAAGGCGAGGAGAAAAAATCTGTTACCCAAAGGAATTAAAACCTAGGTTTTCTGTCCTCCCTTCCTACTAACAGAAAATAAACATTTTAGGACTTTACTTGTTTGTATTCTCCTCAGTGGGCTTGTATGCATCAGCAGCTAAAAACAAAGAAACTTTTAGCTGCTCAAACAAAATGCAGAAGCTCCCCAAACGACAAAGCAAGGGGAGGGGGCTGCGAAGCATTCAGAAAGTCTGACAGTCCATTCAATATACGGATGATGGCCATAATGCATCCAGGGTCCCCTTGCTAATTAAATATGCATTGGCACAGTTTTGATCGATGGGAGCCATGGATCCGATGACACACCTGCAAAATCGTGAGCCCAGCGCTCCCAGGGAAAAAAGAGGGGGAAAATACAGCCTGTCTCCTTATCTTTGTTTTCAAAGGCTCTCAATTTCTGTGCTTAGATATCTAATTTAATTCTCTCACCCCTCAGCAAACTGGATTAGGAAAGTCAATACTGCCTTTGTGCATCGACAGGAACACACAGCTTTCCTTTTATTCAATTTAGCCATGACCTTTAGACAAAGATAATGACAACTGTCTAAAAGAAAGGTACAGCTTCAAGGAAGGAGCTCTTGAGGGGGCCCCCCTTCAGTCTCCTGCAGTTCCACCACGCTGGTTTGTCTACAAGATAAGCTTTCTCACAAGGAACCAACACTGAGCCTGTGCCTTAAAGCACTTAATATTGCCACAGGCAACTTTGTTGTTTAGCACCCAACTTCTCGACTTGGACTCACTTTCTATCTCTCTGCCAAGAAAAAGTAGCAACCATTTGGACAGGATGTTGTTTCAGTGGCTAAGATTTAAAAAAGAAAAGGCAGTTGGTTGACAGGCTTTATAAAAATAAGACAAGGCAATGCCAGAACATGTTGGCTGTATAGTAGGTAAGAACATTCATACCTCTTCATCACTTGGCGAATTATTAGGAAAGATTCTACCCAAATATGCCATGGAGCACTGAGAATAATCCACCTCTCTTTTAAAGTAATAATCACCGCTACTACTAAAGAATCAAAGCTAGACACACTTACACAGTCTAGTCAACTATTGCTGGGTACTCAAGTTAAGTGATAGTCTTACTTTCCTCCTTTCTTGGGTCCTAACTGGCCTGTTTAATTTTGAATTGGTTAGTAATAAATTGGGAATTCATCTAACAGCCACCAACAACACCAAATTTTAAAAAATTTTGACCAGGATACCTTGACTCCTTTTGCTCCCTGATAGCATATGCTTAGTTATGTCATATGTATTATGGTGTACAATGGAGAAGGGAAAAATATATCCTATACACACACACACACACGAAATAGCAGATTCCTAATCTGAAAAAAAAATTAAGAGTGGTGGGATAAGCCATATGGATTAAGAAAGTCTTGTATAATTTTATATGCTCACATTTCATCATCATAAACTGATTTACACACATGGACACACACATACACACAAAGAGTGAAATTAAGTCTCTGTCTTCTTAGCCATTTCTTACCCTGCCCTCACAACTGATTTACATTATTCACTACCATGAATTCTAACATGATTTAAATTTATTGGGTCATTTAAAATTTTAGAGAGCTTCCAATTGGATCTATATGGCTTTCTAGACATATGCAGAGCTCAGTTATTCAAAATTAATTGCAGTACAATAATTTTAAATTACTTCACACTATACTAATCTCAAGTGCTTTGAAATATCTGAACTGCTCTATTTAGAAGCCATCAAAACTCTGCTGCATACCGGCACCACAGATCAATGTAAAATACTGAATGGACTTCTAATGATTTATGCCAACAAGCAAACAATGACAGTAGACGTGTTGTTAGCCATAGTATCCAAAATGTAGGTATGATTGCAGATGTTCTCATATTCTAGACCTTTGCCTTCAATTAATAATCTCGATGTAATCTGAAAATTGGTGACAAAATAGCTGCAAACCTAAAAAGAGTGGGCCAATGTGAGAAAGGGAAGCAACTGGATTCTCACTTGTGGCATGTCCTTCTTGAATAATCTTTACTGCCATTCGATGAGTATAGATGTTCCTCCACAAGTCAAAGTATGGAACAGACGAATGTAAAAAAAAAATACTGTAATTTCCTAGTTGATAGCTTCCAAAGCATCAAGGAAAACAGACAGTATTATCACAAAAGATAAACGAAAAAATGGAGTATCAACCAAAGTCAGATATGGGGAAGACAGACTCATTTTCATTAAAGATACCAGGTTCCCATCAATTCTCTAAGAAACATAACCTCAGTTTTTCCAACTTTGTCATCTTTTGTGGTATATATTATCTGTCCTAGATGGAAACTAGAGGGACAGCAGAAATAATTCAAACAGAGCAATTTACAGGAAAGAAACCAGCTAGCTATTCTCTCTGTTATCTCTGCTCTCACTCCAGATGTACAGGATATCTTACAGCAGTATATACCCTAGAATGAAGACTGTGCTTCCATGAAGAAATGAAGAAAAAAAATAGAATAAAAAGAACACTAAATTCTCACATTAAGAACAGAAACATAACTAGTATATCCAGAGGTACTCTGTTCCTTCTGACACAGTTTTTGCTACCACTGGAAGTATAAGGAAGTCCAAGTCCAAGCATGATGGATATTCTGCAGGGCCAAATGGCTGCCAGGTGAACTGTGGCCTATAATTTAGGAAGGCATCCCAACTTGTAATAATTTTCTAAAATGCAGGCCCTGGAACTATGCTGATATGGAGAAGGGAGATGCCTTCACACTCCTATTACCCGTACCACAATTAAGAAACAGCAGAATCTGCCCTGGAGTGTTTTACCCTGAAGACACCTGGAGAGACCTGAAGACCTTTCATAAGTGGATGGAATGCCTACCTTTCTAAATAGTATATAAGATTAGGTTAGAACAATATCAGTTCTTGAAAAAGGGAGTTTTCTATGCTGTGTATTGTAGTAGAAATGGAAAGTCTCTTCACATCATGCTTTAAGTCTGAGGATCAAACTAGACAGGATCGACACAGCTACACATTTTTAAATTGTCAATACAATATTTTTAACTCCACTAGATTCTGATGCCAGAAGTGAGTTGGCTATGGTGGAAAGTGCCTGAAGCAATGAAGCACAGTGAGGCAATGTGTGGGAGGAGGAAATGGTTTGTCACTATCCACCTAGTGCATCTTTTGCTGTAAAATCATAACTTTCTACCCTGCACTTCATGTTTGTAGAACATCTGTTTATAGTGAATAAACAATTGTGGCTGCATACTTTTCCCTGCATACCTTGGTACAAAGGCTTAAAGTTTGGATTGCAGTGAAGAACCATCATAGTATTGTGAAAAATGATTTTTTTAAAAAAACAAAAAAAACAACAGCATTTGTTGGCCAGATTTGATATGGCATTCATCTCTAACTTCCTGGGCAAAGTTGCATCTATAAGATGGGGCATTTTAAAGAACAAGCAATAAAGCTCCACAGACTACATAATGGCTCAAAGAAAGTCCTGATCTTTAATTTAGATTCTAAATGGGAACTTTGTGATATGCATACCTGCATTATAAATCCTACCATATGAAGATGTGCAGAACTCATTTCCAGTTGGTTTATGGTCTGAAGTACTTCCAAACATCTAATGCCATTATCTAATCTACCTTGTAGAAAGCGTAAGATTAGAAAGATTTTTAACAATATGGATACAAAGTGAGACGGTATACCTGTGATTGAAATATATTCTTTTCAGCAGTGAGTTGGTAAGTACTATTCAAAGAGGATGAGCATCTCTTATCAGAATAATCTAGTAACTCTGGATATAGACTGCTCATTCTGTTCTCATGTTGCTAGTTTCAGGACCATGGGTTAGGATGAGTGAATCTGCTATGTCCTAAAGTGTAATTATTTTTATTAATGTATTTATTAAAATATTTATACTTTGTCTTATGTCACAAGTTCTCAGACTGATACACGACTATAATTTTCTGTAGTGTCAGCAATGTGATTACATTTAAGTCCAACAATCTTCAAGGTCAATATGGAGCCAACAAAGACCTTCATGGCCAATACGGAACTTCCATTTATCTTCTAGGACCTTGTAAGTTAAAGTGTTAAAGTTTAGACTTTCAAAGTAATAAAAGATAGAAATGCCTTTGAGGAATAATCCTTCCTTGACAGACCATTGTTATTATCCAGATTGTGGTATCTTAATCACCCCACCCAAGAAATGAAAAGATGTCTAATGTCAGTTCTTGCAATCAGCTAGATGAATCTCTGGCTAGGAGTATATCACTTCTGTATGCTTTTGAGGTCTGTGGAATATGACATCCCCTGGGTTCCTTACATAGGCCACAGGCTCATATTGTCTTTCTAGTTTTCCCCAGCTAGCAAGTGCAGTAGAGTCTCGATTATCCGACATAAACGGGCGGGCTGATAGTCCAATAGCCAAAAATGTCGGATAATCCGGAGGGTCTAAGAAAAGCCTTGAAATCACTATGAATTGCAAATGAAAATGTAAAGAAATCACTGATCAACATTGTGATGTACAGTATAAACAGTTCAGTCCTCTGAAAATTTAAAGAAATCACTGATCCTTTCTGCTTTCCCGACGATTGCTGTTTCTTCGCAGCCAAGTCTCGCCATCTTTGCAGCATCATGTCGACCCCCGTAGCTTCTTCTTGTTGCTCGATGTACTTCATTGCGATTTCTAGAGCCCTAACCCCATCACCATGCGAGATTGTGAGAGGTTCAACAGATGATGCTGTGCCCATCGACTTCCCCGTTGCCATGCTTTGGCCCTTGTTTTGAGGCCTGGAGTTACTTGCCCTGCTTGCCGCCGCCGTGGCGCTTGGGGCCGTGTTTGGGGGCGAGGTTTCACTCGCCCTTCTCTCCTTGCCCATCGCGGCCGCCATGTTTGGGGGCATGTCTGGGGGCGCAGAAATGCCTACAGCCACGCTCCCAAGCAGCCGCGACGTCGGATAATCCGGAATGTCGGATGACCGAAGGACGGATAATCGAGACTCTACTGTAAATGCCAGATATTTTAGACAGTGAAATACAAAGACACTTTCACATGGGGCTGCTGCAACTAAAACAAAAAGGGAGTCCAAAGTGGTTTCCTACCCATTCAGAATATCAATAGTTAGCATGTATTTGTTTATTTCTGTCAATTACTTTTCCCCATCAAATCTGCAAGTTTCTATCAACAGGAAAGACTGTAACTTTCTGATTAAAATCGGAAGACAACTCCTGATAAGGTCTTGCTAAACTTGCTAAAGAATAATTCTTCTTCTTGTACAAAGTTTAGAAAGTTTGGATATGGAGTTAAGTCCACAGTAAATGATGTATAAGACCATGTGCCCCAGAATAACTTGGTAACTCCAGTATGTCCCAACCTCAGAACCAAGCTGATGAGGAAAAACAACACAAACTTCCTATTGGAAACTTTTTGTGAGATATTATGGATCATTCCCAAATGCTGTATGAACTGGATTTAGATCAAATCTACTTTTTTCCTGGATATGTAATGAGCCAAAGTGAACATATTGTCATTGTTTTGCCTATTTGTGCCTTTGCAAAGACGGTACCTTGTCCATGCCTACAGTTCCACAATGTGCATGGATGCAAAGAATACTCTGTCTAAAGTGGACTGAGAGCAGTTCTAACTTGAAGCTCCTTGTCTATAAGACAGTTTGAATGCCCTCCTATTCACAATGAAGAAGCCCAAAGATCTGAGATCTGAGGTGCTGGAGTTGAGTTTTTGATCGAGGGTTTACACATATAGTCCTCCAAATGACCCTATCTCCTGATTTCCCATGTCATTGGAGAGACACCAAAAATGTCCTAAGTGAAGCCAGAGTTTTCCTTGTTCACAAATAAGGAAAGCTGGGAATAGTCTGTAATGCCAATGTGTTTGTGCCTCATCATTTCACTTCGCTCATAACAGGATTCTAACAGAGAGGGTGTCAAAATAGTTGGGGATGCTCTGTAGACAATCGTGCTTACAGCATTGGTAAGAAGTGGGTAGCAGAAGTGGCTGGAGTATATTCAGATGTCATCTTGTTTCTTTAGTTCTAGTCTGGTCTTATTTGGCATGCTGGAGCAAATTCATTATCCTGGAGAGGCACTGGAAATAACATAAATAACTCTTTACAGTTATGGTCAAGATCAATGAGATTACTTTTTTTCATTATACCAGTAACCGCATCATAACAATGTTTAGACTAAAGTGTTTCAATCACACTGCATGCCAAATATGTTTTATCATTTTTATCTTCACCAGAACCCTGCTGGCAGCTCTTTGTTGAAGGGCTATTTTAATGGCTAGGGAGGTAGTACAGTGACCAACAAAAGCTTCTCCTAATTTTTAAACTTGTCAAGGTTGCTATCCTCCCAACATTTTCACTTACTTCTTTACTAGCGACACTGGGAACCAGATTCAACCCAAAACTATAATTGCCAAGCCTACTGTGTACTGTCAGAATACAAAGAGGCATGCTAATTAAGAGCCCAATGCACAACTGCATTTGCTAGGAGATACTGTAACTAAACTGGCATCCTGTCCAGCAACCAGAACTCACATATTATTGGCAATCACTAGACAGAACAACTAGAGGATTCTACTGTTTCCCAAATACCTAGATGATCAGTTCTCCTCTTCCCTCATTACTGTTAGAGCAGTATACATCTTCACACAATATATGCTTCTGGTGGGAATGGCAAAGGACCACAATAAAGATACAATTAACTGTCTGAAACCAAGCCCAGGGACTTATCAGTTTAGACCAGTACTGGTAACTGTACAGTGTGTCTTTGCACCCTGTTAGGAAGTGATCCTTAGGAAAAGGTCTTTCTTAGCCTTGCTTCCTGAAATATTTTTAATACTAGACTTCACAATATGGGTCAGACAGGGGTAGAACAACATGTCAGAATGCTTACAATAAATTCTATTCACTTGAAGTTGTTTTCTGGGCAAAGAATTGGTTTAAGCAGCTGCAATTCCTAAACCTTTTGACATCAGTGGGATCTGTTATACATTCCCTAACATAACCTAGAATTTGAACACAATTAAAATATAAATTTGAACATAATCAAAAGACTATAAATATGAAAGACTATATAATGTAAAAATTCTGTTTAGATGAAATGTTATCATTCTAACTTCATGCTTATCTTTTTTGTAATCATATAGTAGCTATATACTCACAAAAGCAAAAATGAAAAACCCACGAAGATTTACACTATTAATTTTTTTAAATAAATTTTCAAAATCTATCAAATTACCATACTTCTTACAGCATAAACCTATACATGGGTCTACTGAGAAGTAAGATCCATCGTGTAAGTAATGCTTACACAAAGGTAAGTGTTTACAGGATTGCAACCTTAGAAGAAGGAAATATATAGGATGCCACAATTCCAGTCATTTCCAGTTAGCACTGGTAGATGCTGAGATTTACAACTCAACACTTTCAAAGGACATCACGCTGGGAAAAGCTACACTACACTCCTTCTTTCAGCTTAATTTCTTCATGGTTGTATGTAAGCCAGTAAACGTCACCAACTAAATCTCAGATACTTTTGATTTTATAGGTCTGCTTTGTAATTATTTGCATTCCAAACACCCCAGATATTCATGTGATGTTCATACAGTGTTCTTGCAAGTATACCTTCCCCAATTACACATTTGCACATACAAAGTCACATGCAAAGAAGTCTACAGAATACAAGTGACCTTATTTTACCACATCACAGAAGGTTGCTTACAAGAAAACTGAACTGAAATTAACTACTTGCTTAGACATAGCGGTCGTCTTTTGTTGCAGCTATACACTTAAAAAAAAAAAAAAGACAATCAGCCCTAAGAATTTTTTTTAAAAAACAGCCTGCTGGTAAGTTGCTCATGAAGAAGTTGGAGTTACAACCTTGGAAGAAAATAGTATCCTGCAGATTCAATATGTCATGGTAGCTTGTGCCAAAGCTCAAAGTACTACGTTATATGTGAAGAAACATACCATTTTAAAAATAAATTCTCACTGGAAGGGCAGTAGATGCTTGGCAACACATGTGTGGGGGGAAAAAACTACATTATTTTTCATTTAGTGCATATGAAAAAAGAAATAGTTTTAAGGTGTTGCACTTAAACCCTTGATATAGTGTTCAACAATTGCAATCTGGGAGGGAAATTACAGATATCAAACCTTTAAGCAACTAGCTTAAAGACTGGTCATGACACTAACAGCTGAAAGCACTTCCTTTCTTTCATTTCGGGATCAAAAGGATCACACAGCACCAAACCTGCAATACGTGAATGGTTCTGCAAGTTTCAAGAAGCGAACAGAAGTACAATACAGACCTGCTACATTCAGTTGCCACTGTTCAGTTTCTAAAGAAATGTAGGAAATTTTAGTAACGAGACTTAGATGCTTGCATGAAAAATCACTAATTACTTGTGTTGAGTTTTTGTTACTGATGTTGGTTATGTATTGTTCTGGCATTAAAACTTAGTTACGTGGTCATATCTTCTCATAAAACCCCTGATCATATTTTTATATCAAGCTAGGTCGCTCTTCTAAAGTTCTCCTTGATACTGAATACATTCCAAATCCAAATATTGACTACATTCAAAATCTGAAAATCCCATACCCTGCTGAGACTAAAAACTGAGAAACAGACAGAGGAAAAATAACATTTAAAGTGTTAAAATCACAGAAAAACTCAAAAGAAAGGAAGATAAATTTGAAGGCATTTGGCTGAAATTTGTATTCCTTTGAATTACATGACTGTTTTAAAATATTAAAAGCAACTAATGAACACAGAAGAATGATAAAGAGTTCAAGTCTCGTTAATGATTCTGTGCCTAAAACTCACATTATGGAGTCTGCATCCATGCAAATTATGATATTAAAAACTGTAATCATTGTCTATAATAAAATATATAAAGAACACTACTCACAAACCCTCCTACAGAAAACTGTGCTTTATAGTAATAATTTATATAGGTAGTTCATTAAACAAATAAATGCTGATACCGATCCTTAGAAAAGGTATTTCATAGATGATACTGCTAAATAAATTCTATCAAATTAAAAGTGCTTTTATTACAAGTTGGCCCTCATATTTAATACTAATTTATTGGTAAAATGCATGTCCTTATGTTTAATTAACACATTGAAGTGAAAATCTATGACTTATAAATGAAATCCTTTTCTGATTGTTACTTTGGTATGCTTTGATCATTTTGTCAAAGGTTTCCATAGCTCAATGTCGTGGAGATGTAAAAGAACAAAGTGTTTTTGAAGACTAAGTTATACACAATAACTCACACCAAGAAGTAATTTATACAATGTACAAGTAACCTCAAATGCTAGGCAGGTTGGATGTGCATCAGTTCATAATGATGTGTGGCATGATGAAAAAAGGCTACTCATTATTATACATTAGTAAATACATATTTTTATGTATTCTTTTGGAAAATTAAATTGTTTAAAATCAGTTTGTGACATCGTTTCTTGAAATTCAACACTACAGGCAGTTTTGTGTGTTTTATTTTCTAATATTACAGTGGAGAACACTAATGATACTACCAATAATCTGTGCATTAAATAAATGGAAACAAAAGAAATTAAATTTATTATTTTCATTTTCTCAGAGATCATATGAAGAATAACAGATCTGAAACATGAACCCAAAGATGCATCTGAAAAAGGAATTGAATACAAGTTAATGAATGATAAACTCCTATTACTGTTACTTAAGCAACAATTTGCTATAGTTCACAGGAAATCCTGGTGTCACAATAGGGATAGTTTACCTTCTTCAACATCCTTTACATACAGGGATGATAGATCACGGGAAATATAGCTATGTTAGTCTGTTTCAGTATAACAAGAAGAGGCTAGAAAACAAACAGATGTCTTGTGATACTCTTAAGTTATTTCACCACAATTTTTTGTGGATAACAACTGGCTTCCTCAGTTATATTGATAGGGCACAATGCTTAGGCTTCAGATAAATATGCACAATTACATCATCCTGGGGATGCGAAAAGAGTGAAACAGGGTACAGGGAAATCAAATACTTTTTCTATATTCCATTTGACTCTGATCTAACTGTCACCTAGTGAACTTGTCTTTTACTTCTTTGCACTTTTGTTTTCATATGCACAGAGAATCAAAAAGTCAAGAACTGATGAAAAAATCACTGGAGTGTCCAGTCTGCAGAACAGTGAAAGCCATTTGAACTGAACAATAACCTTTTCAGGACTATAAATAAATACTGGCCTAACAATCCTGTTGATAAAGAGATTAGAAGAGACGCAATGCATCTGCTGCTACTAAAAATCAAAGAAAACTGTATCTTTTAGAAAAGTATTACAGAGCAATGGAACAAGCATATTGTGTCAGAATGATGGTCTACCTAAGTACAGTAGGCCCTTCACATTCACTAGGGTTATGGGCACAGGACCTTCACAAAAGTTGAAAAATCACAGATATCAAAATGTTTGTGTGTGTCTCTGTGGGAAGGAGACTGAGGCATGGTGGGGAGAGTGGGCGCTTTTAAGGTCCAAACCAGGTCAGGGAAAGGAGAGGGAAAGGGGGTGGGTCAGCATGTCTCTTGCCCATTTTCTTCCTTGGGTGTGTGAGGGACACTGGGAGAGGGTTTGTGGTGCTGAGAAATTGGGTGGCACTCCATCCTTAGCTGACCAGGCAGCAGCTGGCAGAGGAGGAAGAAGACCAGAGGTAGCTTTTTAAAGGACTGCATGGTTTGATTGGAGCCACTGAGACGGAAAGTAATACTGGAAAGAAAGCTCCTGAGGTTGCGGGGCAGGGACTGGAGAAATTCTGAAATAATCAAATCTGTGTAAGTCGATCCTGCAAATGTGGAGAGCCAACTGTAATTCATTTTTAACTGTAGCCACCTAGATTCATGGGAAGGTCACTCGCAAGACAAAGAAATCTAGTCTGTATCACACTAAGAAATCCAGCATTTCTAGATATTACACCTGGTAACCACTGATAACCCTATGTTCCATAGAGTGGTACAAGTCGTCACAGCAGACATGGTTATGATGCTGTTATTCTGTAGAAATACATGGGATTTGTTCTAAACAAACTCTTCTGTTTTGAACAATCCTAAGCACGTGAAGCATAATGCAGTTCATGTTTTGAAAGATTTCCATACAAATTGTTGTAGGATCCAATGTTTAACAGTAGGAAACAATGCTATAACATGAAAGCTACCAGTTTGTTTGTGTGATATCTTTCCAACAAATTCCTACTAATGTGCTTAACAGCCTCTGGCAAGGGACTTTCTGTAAACCAGGAGTACTGCATTCCGTACATCACCTCACCTAAATGTGTCCCTTCTCAGCACTCTCAAAAAATTCGAAATGGTTAGCAGAGCACATCTTTCCTTTGCAGAAGTCATGCTGACTCTTACTTGCCTTGACATGTTCAATTATTCGTTGAAGAACCAATCCTTACAATTTCATCCTACTTAGAAACTTCCACTGAAGTTAATAGTATTTACGTACATGTTAATGTATATAAAATTGGAGTAATAATAATACTCAGTAATGCTTTTCACCAACACACCCGAGACAAACTCTGCCAGGTGTATTACTTCCCTGATCTCTCTCTCTCTATCTGTCTCTCTCTCTCTCTCTCACACACACACACTACTTTTTTAACTTTTTAAAATTTGGATTTACTGTGCATTTCTTTTGTTTTGTTTAGCTATTTGTTTGGTTTATTTGGATATGACAGAATAAATACTGCACTCTATTCCCCTTTCTCTCCCTCTGTCTCTTCCTCCATTAGTGCTTCATTTGTTGGCAGAACAGCATATTCATATTTACTTCATTTATCCCATCTTTTTTTTAAAGTGTATTACATAGAACATTTATCTCCCAAGCAAAGATAAGGCTAAATCCTGTTTTAGGCTATGTATTTTATAATCCTCAGAGGCTTTGTACCACTGCTGGACAGTGAAGAAAAAGCATTTGAAGTCCCTTGAAAGTTTGACTTCTCCTTTGCAAACAATACAAAGCATAAGATTCAAGACATATTGCTGACATAGCAACATCATTGCCTCAAAGAAACTGTGGGAAATGTCAGATTTATGGTCCTATGGGCAATGGGTAGAAGACTACCCCCCCTCCCCCTTTCAACAAGCCTCTGTCAGAAACAGAGCTTCTAGAAAGTTTTTGGCTATGTCCCAGCAAAGCAGAAGGAAGCTGTATTCCACACTTCCCCTGGGACCCAATGAAATATACAGCCTCTGGGCTTCTTTCAATTTGGTCTTTCAGATTACTAAACCAGTGAAAGAAGGATCCTAGCTGTTAGGGACATCACATGTTTGGGGTCACCTGCTGCTCAGGGGTACTCATGCCAGTTGTTGATATAATAAGCACCCCTTATACTTTAATTACAATTCGCAGTGTGCAAACTCTGCAATCTGTTTTTTTAAGACCAACTGTTGTTGTTGTTAAACAATAACACTGGCGTCCACTTACTTTTAGCCTATAAATGTGGTAACAAAACATGGTGTGATCCCATGTATATGTTTATTCAGAGCTAAACACCTGAATTCAGTGTGACTTGCTCCCATGAAAGGACTGCAGCCTAACTGCATTAAATGTATTTGGGTTCCTGAGGAAGAGAAAGCAATATCTGCACTGTCTGTCTGTAATACTACAGAACTTAAACTGAAACCAGATCACAGTCTCAAGCCTTATAGTCTATTTGACAGTACCAGGGAGTGAAAGGTTTTGTTTTTTTTAATTGATGGATGCCTATGATGACTGACGTTTTCCAGAAAACTCCTTAAGACCTTCTCTTTTCAACTCAAAATAAGTGCACCTTTCTGTGTTTCACTGCACGTTTGTGCGTTCACAAAAACCAAACCAACAATAGCTATTGGTATATTGCTATTTTATAAAACGGCAGCGCAAATCTGTAGCAAAGGTTGGGAAAGTTAGCTTTTTGATTACAGCTCCCAAAACAGCTAGTTGGGGGTGGGATTCTGAGAGGTATAATCTAAAAAGTAACTTTTATAACTCTGACCTTTAGTATAGATACAGGGGCCCCTCCACATTTGTGAGTGTTTCGGGTGCAGAACCCTCACAAAAGTGGGAAAAGCACAAATAACTCCCCCATGATCCTCCTCCCATTCCCCTCTAGAGCTTCCCCCCTCTCATCCCCTTGCCTTTGGCCCCAGCACTCCCAGAAGGAAGAAAAAGACAAGGTAAAGGGGTTACTGGTACTTTCCCCTCAGACAGAGAAGAGCAGAGTGCTGAGTTCTGGTGTTCTAGCTACTTCCGGTCACTACTTGAAATTTCTCCCAGATGGGAGGAGTAGGAGCAAAGAGAGAACTTAACCAATCAGTGGCCATTACACTGCCGAATGTGAAGCCACACGGCAGAGAGGACATGCGTCCAGTGGGGGGGAGGCTTTGCTCACCCAAAAGGAAAAAACTGCCATTTTAAACACAAGCCTCACAAGCCCGGGGTGAGGAATGCAAGGGAACAGGAGGGGGAGAAGAAGCGGGGAGGTAAGCACATGCCTCACAAATAATCAAATTTGCAAAGCTCTAACCCTTGAATGTAGAGGGAGAACTGTACTGTCAATAAAAGCTATTCAAATCACCTTTCTCATGACCAGTTCTGTGCCTCAGCTCCTCAGCCATTTCTCTGAGGCCTCCTGATGTCTTGAGACAGGCTCTCCACTTACAATAAACCCTTCACTTTTCCCCTGTGGCCTCCCTTTTCTTATAATATCCTCAGCCTGCATTTCCCCAGGTTCATCTGGTTCTCCTTTCAGCTTCTGCTGTTGCCCAGATACTATTTAATGTCTGCTGAGAGCCAACTGTCCCTGTGATTTCCTGGTCACAGGCCTTCACTTGATGGTTCAAGAGCTTTAACTTCCTCAGGTCCTATGGAGAAAGATTTCAATTCACGTAAGCAGCCTGAAACAAGGAAGGTTAACCATCTTCTATAGAGTGAGCTCACTGCCAGCATTTTGTCCCATTTTAAAATGGAAAATAGCCCTTTCCCAGTAAGTTTTCTGTTCTTCTCTATCTGTTAACACAAAGCCAAGAAAATATCTCTTGATAACAGAGATATATCAGGGGATCACTTATGGCAATCCTGTCTCCTCATGCCCCAGAGTGGGAAGTATGGTAACCTAAGCAATCTTGTAATCCCCAAGCAATATTCTCCAAATGAGTCAGCACAGAATTGTCTGAACTCCCATGATGCAAGTGAAATAGGGACACCAGAGCAGGCATAAATGTGGCCACTACATACTGCCAACCTTCTTCTGATGACACTCCTGAATACAGATACATGATAGCTGTGTGATTCTGGGAGAGCAAATCCAAAGAAGCAGTATTTCTCAACTCGGGACATCTAGGTAACATTTTATGAGGAGTATTTAGATGAACAACTGTAAGAAAGGCAGCATTCAGTGTTACTGTTGCTATTATGACTGATACAGATTAGCACAGTTTTGTGATTTAATTTTTTTTCTTAAAGAATTCTTTTGTTTCTTTGCAAAAAACCATTGGACTTCTCAGCCAAAAGTGGAACAAACAGAACAATGAGAAATTACTAAGTGTACTGAGAGTAAAAGTTGTGACCTGTTTACCAAAGCAAGAGTTTCCATTTCATAGTACTCTGCCCTTGGCCTTCTTTTACCGTTCTGAAGAGTTGTTTTCTGTAACAGGTGCAGGAATAATTTTGGTGGAGGCTTAATGTGAACACTGAGGTTTACATCATGTTGGTTAGTCCTGGTTGGAGTAGACCCATTCAATCAATTATTGAATGTTGAGTCAACACCTAGGTAAATCTCATTGATTGAGTGGGCTATTCTAGTCAGGACTAACAACAGAATTTAGGCCACTATATGTTTAAAAGCTGGTGCCAGGAGTCCCCAGCACTCTAGGACAGCCAATTTCAAAATTACTCTGTGGAGGATGGAGGGTAGGGGACTTAAAAATCTGGCCCAAATCTGTTCTCTTCTTTTGTAACTCTATAATGGTACTAGCAAATATGCTTCTTCCAGAAATACTGTACTTGGGTGGATATGATATGATCATGAACTTGTCCAGTACATGACTTACTGAGTGCCAAGGCAGAAGTGGACTAATACAGCCCTTGAAATATTACAATTGACAGTTAAGTATAAGCAGGTATCTTACAACATCCCTAAGCAAATGACATCACACTTGTAGCTCAGTGTATCTTAGTATGTTCTCTGCTTTCTCTTGCTTTAATAAAAAATGAGAATGGCAGATCCTGGAATACCAGGTTTTTATTTCTTTTCTCCTTTTTTCCCCTGGACAATGCCAAGGTACTGACAAGACAAAATAAACCAAGCCTTGAATATAAAGAAGAAGTTGGGAGTGGCAAAGATACATAATAGATGGGAGAGCAAGAAAGGAAGGAATTAAAACAAGGCAAATATCTATATTTGCTGACGTATAAGACTTTTTCCCCCAAAAAATACTATGCATCTTATACACCGGTGTGTCTTATACACCTGCAAATAGCATTTGCCAGTATATAAATGAGGTGTCTTATGTGCCAGCAAATACAGTACCTTCCAAATATCTAGATCAGATCACAGGAAGTACGCACATCCTGCAATATGGAGGTATCTTATCACATTAAACTTGCAAACAAATACTATGAACAACTGCACATCCTCTTACTTTAGTAAACGTGTGCAAACTTTTGTTCAGCTTTTACCGCCTACATATATCTTGATATCTTTTTTTTCTTTGGTCAGAATAATGCTACTTTGCCATAACCAATACATACCCATATCCTTAACCAAAATGTTTGGGACCAGAAGTGTCATGCATTTTGGATTTTATTTTTTTTCCAGATTTTGGAATACTTGTATTTGTGTATATATAAAATGCAGGATTGAACAGGAGATCTCTGGGGAGCCCACAAATGAACAAGCACAAACACGAATACTCCATGCTGAGCACTATACTTGGAAGGCAGAAGCAAGCAGCTGATTTTCAGATTTCAGATTGCCAGATAAAGGATACTCAACCTGTATTACTATGATGCCACATGAGGCAGTCTATCTGCAGCAGAAGTTTGGCGGATACTTTAAAGCATATTTGAGACATTAGGAGGGCTGCAGTGGGCAGAACTGGAGAGCAAGGGAGATTTCCACTACATCTCCTATCCTTAACCTCTACATATAAAACCACAGTATCTCCACACGAAACAAACAAAGGACTTTGTAGATAAGATACCACTGCAGATACTACTGCAGAACATTTTTCCCCATATTTTTGGAGAAGGAAGAAATGTATGGTTACGTACAGCAGAATGAAATAGCATTTTGTGGATAAAAATCTGTTTCTTTCATAAATGTGGTTTAAAAAACGATTTAAGTAACTGTACAATTATTAAACTTTTCACCAGCCCTGCATGAGTAATTCCTAGAGGCACACAATGGTTTTTGAAGATTTCTGAAAACCAAAACATACTCTAAGAGTACAGTATGCTTATAGTGCTACAGGTACGCTCCCTTCCATACTTTCCCACTGCAGTCCTCTACACACCCAGATCTGCTCTAGAGTATCCTCAACCCCCTACAGATGATTTGGAAGGGTGATGTACGATCACATAGAGTGTAGAATCTTAGTCACATGTCATGATCTATCTCATAACTCATGTAAGACAACTTTAACATTACTACTAGGTAGCCTGTGCGTAGGATAAAGAATATGGCTTAGTGCTTTTCCTCCCCAAAATCCAAGCTAATAAGTAGGAATAGGCAACCTGTAATCTAGGGTTATAATCTAAAAGCCCACAAAGACAATTTATCAATGCAAACATTCAGTCTGTAAATCATCATATTCACAAAGACTTCATATCTGGGCAGGACCATTTGTGTGTAGCGTTAGTATATCAGTGCACGTTGCCTGGTCCACCAATCAGAGGCAGATAACTTTGATAAACAGACAGACCAATGCATAGGAATAACTACATGGTTACAGAGGGAGTTGCTGTAACTGTGGCATGCATTATGGCTGTTTTTGTCCTTAAGCTTGCCAAAAAAGCAGTGTTTACCATGGCCCAGAAAGAATATTTCAGGGAATATTCTGACATAGTGATTTTTTAAAAACTATTTTGAAAACTTAATGACAGCAGGCTGTATAAGCAGAAAGAACACAAACTCACTGTTACATATAAACTCTCTGCCTCTCTGTGTTAGTGGGGGTGTAGTACACAGCGTGTTTGGTTAAAACCATTTCATGTTCAAAAGGAAATGAAACCAAAGAATAAGTTATTAAAAGGACTCTTTGAAGCCAAATGCAGTGATGTGTGAAAAGCATAACCAGAAGAGTTTATTTAAACACAGAGCTGAGAAAACAGGGGAAAACAGGAATTAGGAAATCAGAGGCACAGTCATCACGGCACCCAGCAGCCCTTTCTTGGTAGTAGAAATTCTTGTATCTATGAATATTTTATCCAGATTCCAACTACCTTTTTCAAGTTCTCCATATCAACATCCCAGACTCCTTCTTCAATAAATTTGGAAATGAGTCTTCCAAATTTATCAGTCCTAGTGGTTGATGCATAATTAGTTGTATATGGCCATGACAAGTAAAGCTTCAGGAAGCCTTCTGCCTTTCTGTTTTCATGCTTTCCCTTGCAAACCATTCAATAAGAGAGCAATAATGGAATCTGCAATGGATGGGGTTCACTTTTATTTCACACAAATGAAAGAAAGGAAGGAAAAGAAAATGAAAGGAGAGAGAGAAATGTAACAGTTTTGCTTCATTTCTTTGCTATGAATTTTAAGCTTTGATATCCTTTCCGTCAAAAATCTGAAAGCATGCTTTTTACCCAGAATCTACCAATACAGCAAAAGAGAGAAAGAAAAGAATAGTTGATATGCAGTCTTTGTTCTTCCTGCATAAAATACCTTTTTGGATATTTTAGCCAATCCAATATGCTGGATTTAAGAATAATTCAGAAGAGACTGCAGATCAGTGGTATGAATCACGTGACCTCCCAGATGTTGACGGACTGTCAGTCCCAGCTGGCACAGCCAACAGAGAAGAATGCTGGAAGTTCTGAACAACAGTGTCCAAAAGGCCATTTAATTCCTGCTATACAAAGAGCCCACCCAAGTTGTTTTCCTACCTTGGATGGAATAACAAATGGCAACCTCAATCAGTGTACACAGCACAAAAGTAAGCAATGTTATTCTGGCACATGAGGAAGAAAATCCCACAAGCATCTCTTCCTCCTACCCCTGCTAATAAAATAATCAGTTTAATAGCAAGCAGTTTGCATTCTGTCAGTATAAAATTGTCTTCCAGGGTGGTACCTCACCCTGCTTGATGAGGTAAAAGTGGCAGAGTACTCCAGTATCTGCCACTGCTATATTGTGAACTTCTAGTGATTACCTATCCATGGCTGTCTAAAACACATTCGTCTAGAGTTATGTTAATATACACCATGACGCTTATGGGGCTCATTTTGGAATTTCTGCTATGATGTCATTCTTCCTGCATTTGGTTTGGTTGTAAAGATGGTTCCAATTCATGCAATTATTTACCACCAATCTATACAGTTAGTTTGTTTAGTTAAACATGTTCACATGTCTGCAGCAATACATATCACCCCCTAGAACCATACAGCTCAGACACAGCTTTAACCTTCAGTATTCAAACTGGACTATTTGTGTTACAATGTAGTAATTCTACTGATTTTTAGAACTCTGGCAATTTATGTGCATTAGCCCGTACAGTAAATCTGAACCCATGTGGGTTCGGAACTAAGATCCACTGAGTCTGACAGGTCTGACTGCAATCCTATTCCTGTTTACCTAGGAGTAAGACCTATTGAAATCAGTGGGGCTTATATCCAAGTAGACACATATACAACCGTACAGTGAAGCTGTCACTTTCTCTTTTCTTTTGCAATTAGGTACTAAAGGCTCCAGTATGATTTGTCTCAGAGGGGAGCCATTGCTGAGAGGACTAGAAAAACAGGCATGAAACCCATAAGATTTCCATGCGCAAAAAAACAGCTTATTTAAGGGAGAAAGAGAAAAAAAATTCCTGTGAACTTCAGCAAGCTTTAATGGGCCATGATTTAGAGACAAAAGAAGAGCTTTTACAAATATCTCCTAATTAATCAGCTGTATGATCTTGATGAAATTTTGTTTCTCTTTCTTAAGTTAAATCTCACATCTATTATACTGTTCTCAGAGATTTCTTTGTAAAATAATTTCATTTTTTTGTTATGCCGCAAAAATATATTTGTGAATGGCTCTATTATCTGGATAATCAGTCTTTTGGTGAACAGAAAGCAACTTTATGAACAGCCATTCACTGAGTCTGTTGTACTCTTTTTTAATTCTATGGTTTGGCACACACAGGGGAAAAAACTCTATTTTTTCTTTAGTGTTTCTATTTTGAATAGTTTTTTTCCCCCAAAAGCAGCTTCTACTGTATTTAGGCTCACATCAAATGAATGAGAGAAACGTCTAACAAATGTAATTTTTTTCTTAAAGGAGGATTCTTATGGAATCTTGCCTCTAATAACATGGTTCAAGATTTTGAACTTTCACACAAAAATATTATAGATGGTTCAGTTGAATGAATAATTGACTGAAATGATGAACGCAGCATAAGCAAAGCTTATTCAACTTTTATTAAAACCGCTCTCCATTTAATTAATTTGTTGAAAAGGCTCAGTAATAAATAAGCAACTTTTATAACAGTGCTACTCAAAGTGGTGGTCCCTGGACCTGGACCAGTGTCAGTCCCTGAAACATTGGCTGCCAGTTTCTGACAAGTTTCCAGGAAAAAAGGAAATAGATGTACCCAGTAGGTACAAATATGGTGCCATTTCCAGGCACACTGGAACAAAAAATATCAGATAACCTGGGAAGCACTGCTTTATAGTATATTAGTCCTTCTTTGCCCTACTCCTATGTGGGGTGAAGTGGGAAGGGAAGAGAAAGATGTCGGTTAGAACTCTGGGGAAAGGGGAAAAAAGACCTAGACCAAGATCATATGCACTTTTACTATATGGTGTAAAAATGTATCAGTGTAATTATGATAGACCTCACAGATGCATAACTCTGCAACAGGTACCAAGGTCTTGAGCTCACCTGTTGCACAAGACTCTATTTATTACCCACCCTTGAAATCAAAAAAGGGAGAAAGGGAGACTGTGTGTGTGCATGGAGAATGACTGCCTGTACTAGGGACCATGCTTTCTCCTGAGAGCCACAGAGAAACAAGGAAGACAGCTGGAGGCTGCTGGGGGTTGAAAAGAGGTGCAGTCACATTACATCATAAAGTATTTGTATGTATGGCTCAATTCTTCAGAGCTCCACACATCGCTCTGCATGCCATCCTATTTCTGTAAATCCTCAGGTCCAGGAAGATCTCAGATCCCCTCAAATCCACCAAAGCATCTGCAGAACGCACATTCTAATCACCAGCAGAAGTAACAGGCAGCAATACACCATCCAGTTCATATAGGGGGAGGGAGTCTATTGGGTATTGCAGTGAGACTGAGGAACCTGAAGTCCCTGTATCTTGAAGCCAAGAAATAATAAGTGAATGTAGAGGGAGGACTGTACTTCAGGTCTACCATTCAACTTGTAAAAAGTTGACCTGTGAGCCTCTCTATTTCACACATTAACATATACATTTGTCACAATACACAAAATGTGTCAATTCTGCACTTTTATTGAGTAGGTAACATGTCTTTGAAGTTCTTTCACATGACTTTAAGAAACAGTTGTGCATTGAAATCCCTTTTTAAACTTAAAATTAGTCATCATTTGGATTAAACTATTTGCATTTGAGGAAGCACAATGGTTAAAAATCACTAGTTAAGCAGTGGCATTTGGAGAGTTCATTGCACTCTCTCACCTATGCTGGCGAGCACATAGCTCTGGCTGTGAAGAAAACCACAATGCGGGAAGGAAAGCCTACAAAAGAATGAAAACAGAAAGTGTCTCAGGCCTTGGCAGAAGGACACTAAATAAAATAGAGAGTGGTGACTCATTCTGGCAGGGAATCCACCTCAACCCCTTCAAAGGTTTTGGCAAGAGTCCTCGGAGGAGACCCTCAGCTTTTGCCAAGCCACAAAACACCACAATTATTATCGCAGCAGTCATCAACAAAACAGATTTTGTAAACTGACTTGCTGGCACATAGATTAAAGAAGCTATAAAAAGAAATAACAGCTGTTTGGGTTACCCTGCACTGAAACTCACTCTAAAGAAACCATGTCATGCATGTGACATCTGCCTACATGTATGTTAATGTGCTAAATGGATACACACAAAATATGAGTATTTCCAAAACTGACCCAGTTTAAAACTAAAAAGGAAGTGACTCAGGAAAGGACAGAGTCTGTGGTAACTGTTGCTACCACTTCTGGATGTTTCAGTTGCATCAAAAACAAAGTGACAGGTCTCATTTCACAGACTAAGCATGAAGATGACTACAGGCTAGGCTAAAAAGAATAACCAAATGCAAAGGAGATGAGCGCTCCTCTACTTTCCACGATTAGGCAGGAGAAAAACACTGCCAGGTCCACTTTTTCATTCCCATGGAGGAAAAGTTGAACTTTAGAGTTTGAAAAGTTATATTTAAAAATAAGTAGTTAGAGTTTTAGTTAGGAGGCCCCCAATTAGTTAGTTGCCATTTAGGAAGCAACCCTTTACTTTCCCTTTTCTTACAAAGTGAACTAGAATAGCTACTTTTAAGCAGCTCTGAAAAATACAGCAGTCCTTGAATGCTATAGGTTGCTAGGGCTATGTTATAAAACATACCCTGCTGCCCACCTCAATCCCTACAAGAGAGCACAAGCAGAGCACTGACATTCCTCCTCTGTGAGGCCATACCCTGCAAGTATAAGATAACAGAAGCTTACTGTTACACCACAAAAGGAGTAAGGTTATCTCTTTGTCAAGATTCAGTCATAACACAATGTAGTTACATATTAGTAAGTGAAAAAATGAACCAGTACTTTAACTTGACATAATAGACAGATGAATCAAAATGAAATGGAGTACAGCTTCCATGAAAAGTCAGGGAAATCAGGTAAATTCATTCTTAGATAGGAGAGAGACCACTTTTGCTTATTTTGTTGATACACAAAATAATTCAGTTGGTCAGGGATGATATTTAGAGGCCAACTGGTAAAGGTGAAAGTATCAATTTGGCTTAGGTATGAAGAAAATTAAGAATAGTCCAAATGTACAGATTTTGTGGCCAACATTTTCTCTGCAGGCTCTATTCCATTTAAGTATCAGCTGTTATCTGTATTCATCCACAGGATTGAGGTTCTAATCCCTTTGCAGTGGGGAGTGTGTGTGTGTGTGTGTGTGTGTGTGTGTGTGTGTTAGTAAACAGAGAGGGAAATATTTATCAACTCTCTTAGAAAAACACAAGCATGTTTTAGGAATGATGATCCTGCCCTGGTCTAAAAAGCAATAACTGAAGAGCAAATCTGCAACTCTTCCAGATCTTTCACTCAGCTGGATTGACCACAGGGCAAAGAGAATATCAAGTACTTCACAATGTGTAGAGTAAAAATGAGAATGACCTACTGATCTTTAGTTAACTTCTGTCACAGGCTTTATGGCTGCCATGGCGAGACAGCTAAGGCTACAAGAAGATGCCTCCACTTCCGTTGATGCAATACTTTGGTATGACTAATTTTGGTTTTGAGGTGTGTGTGTGTGTGTGCGTTATAATCATTTTATTCAAATTCAGATATAAAACAAACAATTATAACTGTCAACTGATTTGATCTTCCACACTGATCTAGATTTCATTATCAATATTTCTTAACGTGCTTAAAATATTGTACTACACTTTAGTGCTATTATTACTTGTTGATCCTTGTATTTCCATCTCCATATTCCCGCTTCATGATATATATCCTGTAGCCCCCTCATAATTTATCTTAAATCATGAATCACAGATTTCCATCTGATGGTACCCAGTAATTACCCATTACAATTTGCCATTCTTTTTGTATCTCTTCGTCTGATTTCCCTTTTAATCTCTGAGAGACCATATAAGCATTTTTGTTTTCAATCAGTGTACTCTACGATTGTTCTAATGTGGGTATTTGCTGAGTTTTCCACATCTTTGCATATTCAATACGAGCTGTTGTTATCATGTACAGTAATATTCTCCAGTACTTCTTTATACCAGTACCTTCTAATACATCAGTCATATTTAACAAATACAATTCTGGTAACTTAGCAAACTGTACTTTCATTAATGCACATATTTTGTTACGTATTTCAGTCCAATATTTCTTAGCTTTAGGACATGTCCACCACATATGATATATCGTAATGGCCTCATTCTGACATTTCCAACATTGTCCAGTACCTGTATTATAAATCTTTTTTAATTTATCTGGTGTCATGTACCATCTATGAAATAGCTTGTAATAGTTCTCTTTCAAATTCTGTGCTACTGTAAATTTCTGTGTTTTTTTCCAGCTCTGCTCCCAAGACTCTAATTGTATTGAATGTCTGATATTTTGTGCCCATGAAATCATTGTTGCCTTTACTGTTTCTTCTTGCCTCTCCTGACGTAGTAGTTCTTGATATGTTTGGGCAAGTAAATGAGACGGATTTTCAAACAGCCATTTAATTACTCCAGTTTTCTCTTTAAGTTCAATTCCATATGTTTTTATATCCATCTGAAACCTTTCTGCTAACTGTCTGTAAGGAAACCAACTTAATGTTATTCCCTCTTGTTCTAGTTTTTCTCTTGTTTTAATCTTAAAGTCGTTGGACGTTGATCTCTCGATTATATCATCATATCGCAACCATTTATCTGTGTCCGTCCATCTGCCAAAAAAAGCCTCTTGCGGTGAGACCCAGGTGGGGAGCTGCCGTATGTTTTTAGTTTTATAATCCTCCCAAATTTTCAGAAGCGATTTTCTGATAAAGTGATGTGTGAAGTCTTTATCTATTTTTGCTTTATCATAAAACATATAGGCACGCCACCCCATTCTCAGGTCTGCTCCCTCCAGTGCCAACATTCTCGTGTCTTGTAGGTCTACCCAGTCTTTTATTCACACAAAAGCAGCAGCCTTATAGTATATTTGAAAGTCTGGCAGTCCCATTCCTCCTCTACTTTTTAAGTCTGTCATAGTATTCCATTTTATTCTAGGTTTTTTCCCTTGCCATATAAACTTAGTTAGTTCTCTCTTCCATTGTATGAAAGGTTTCATGTTCGTTATTACAGGAAGATTTTGGAACAAAAAGTTCATTTTTGGCAAAACATTCATCTTTATCGCAGAGGTGTGTGTGTGTTTTGACACATACTTACATATAACAAAACAACTTGAGAGAAAATTCAAGGAAGCAAAAATGAAACCTGTAGCTCCCAGCAGGATTTTTCAAAAATTGGCATACTACTGCCCACTTGAAATAAATGTTTCTTTAAAAGGAGATGCTCTTGTTAAAACATACAGAACTTTTTATATTCCAAAACATATACACAAGCACGCCCATTTCCCAATAAGGTACTGAAAAAATCTGTAAATATATCTTGTACTCTACTAAATATACTTCTACTCAGCGGTATATTTAAAGCTTATCTTATTTCAGAGAAACATTTAGCCAACTACACTTAGGATTTAAATACATTGCAGCTTTTTGCTGTTCTTAGAGTGTAATAGTTTCTTTATCTTATTCTTTCTCCTCTGTCTTTAGAACTCCCTGGAACCACACAGCATATTATTCAGCTACATAATTAACCATAACACTACCAGCAGCTATGTTCTACCTCTCCAAGTATTTCAAAAGCATTCGAGTCCACAGTGTCTTCTGTATAGCTCAGAGATCCCCGTTGAGCCTTTGCCAAGTCCCCGAAAAGATGGACACAACATGCAGTGTTTACATGAAACTAAAATTCTAATCAGCATTAACAGCAGTGTGTTTTAATTTGACCTTAAGAATTCATTTCAATCTGCTAAGCAACTTAACTGCCAGAATGCAACTTGCTTTAAATGTAAGTAAACAAATGCAGCAACTAAAATACATTTGAAGCTTGCAGTATATATTAAAGTTTGCATTTGTTTAGAGATGCATGTAACAAAAAGAAAACAGTCTGAAATATCCTTAACAGCTGCTTACTTCGGAGTTCTTTGAAAATAATATATCCTTCCAGTTCATGTTTGGTATACTGTAGCCAAGGAAAGAAAACTCCTAGCATTATTTTACACTAGCTAGTTCACCTCATGTCATCCCTTAAAGAGTTTTCTGCCAAGTACTGTGAAACAAGAACACAGTTACTACTCGGATCTCTGGATGACTCTATAAAATGTAGTGCCAAGAGACTGGTGCCAAGTTCAGCATCTTCCTTGCTTTGAGGGGGAAAAACTGCCAGCAAAATTTTGTGAAGTTGGTCACCATTTTGGACCTGTTCTATGTATTCATATCTTGGCAGCCATCTTACAGCTTGGCAACCATTTTGAGAATTTGTCTGGCATGCACTCAGAAGTGTCTGACACTGTTTAAACAGAATGGCGGTTAAATATATTCCAAATTAAACAGTATAATGTGATACCAGGTAAAACAGTTCTTCACAAAGTCATCCAACAAAACAGCTTATAAGTATTTCAAATAAGAATAAATAATGATTATCTGAAAATATTCATTCTGATTTCCCAGAACAGCACACATTTTAGTGAGGAAGTTGAAGCTAGAAGAATCTTAAAAATTTCTGCAGACTTTTTGCTGAGCTACAAAGAAAATGAAAACATGATGGTTGGCCACTTTTTCATATTAGCTACCAGTTACCACTATAATGAGTAATAACTACTACGATATACACAAGGTAATGTAGCCATTAGGAATCCACAATTAAGAAGTCCCAGATCAAGAATTACAAAGAGCAGAATGCACTTTCTCTTTTGTTAATGTTTAATGAGACCACTGAAACTCTAGCTGGAGTCAAAGTACAGGCTCTTGGCTCTTGTAATTTTTTTTTATAAAGTTCATACAGAAAAAAAAATGAAAAAGAGAAAGAAAGAGGAAAGAGATTTTAACTGGGGTTTTTAAAAAAAATTTAATTTTTTTTTTAAATTTAAAATTTAAAAACTTTAAAAAATTTTTTTTAAAAAAAACGGGTTACTTATTATGTGGGATGCATGTTCTTTAAAAAGCAAATTGCTTTTGTTTTTTCCAGAACTATTTCATCAACTGCCTCAGAAAAGAATAGAAACGGAAATATTCTCATCAGTTAATTATTCTAACTCAGTGTGTCTTAATTACTGAAAAATTCTAATGTTGTTCTCAGTCATAAACAAGAGCCCACCATTTTAAAATCCAATTTCTTGGGGTTTTTTTTAAAGCTCTTTACGGCTCTTCTTTTTCATACAAAACTCTTTTTCCCACAAAAGAAAGATACAATCACTACCACAGTAGAAACATTTAGAACAAAGTGAATAATATCAGTGGATCCAGAGGCTAATACAACAAACAAACAAACTAGTTGTTTTTGAAATAGTGCAGTTTTTACAAATATCAGACATTTTTTTGGAGGAGAGTGCTACCTATTTAAAGAGGACCACTGTGCACATGTTTGTCAATCAATCTCTGTATTAAATCACAGACCTTGCTTTATCAGGTACCCTAATCATGTTGGAACAGACTGTGGGCAAACGCATGGAGAACAGGGGCAAATTTTTCCCCAGAGCCTGCGCCCCCCCGCCATGGGCCATCCCACACAAGAAGCCTAAATTCTTCTTCAGTTCCTCTCAAAATGGTGACAGGAAATAATGTTACATTTTGAGAAAACTGCAAAGGAAAACAGAGGTACTGTGGGTGTAGTAGGCTGTCCAGGGGTGCTCATAGGGTTGGGAGGGTGGTATTTATGCAAATTTTCACACTTCTGGAGGATATGTCTGCATGATTTTGGGGGCGAAGTTTCCTGAAAACTGAGTCATTTTGAAGAAGAAATGGTGTGTGGGGGTAGGTTAGGGTGCTTAGTGGGATGCATGGGGGAGGGCTTCAGGGGCCACAAACGTGGGGTCCAAGATCTGCACACTCTCAATGTGCATAGACAGAAATGCCCTGTTTAAGCTGAGCATCAGAACAGGACTACAGCTTTCAAGATTTCTGGTTCCTATACTCCTTCTTTTTGTTCTCCTCCCATAAGCTGAAACAAAAGCTGCTGTCCACAGAAAACAACAGCCAGGATTGCAGTTATGCTGGGAATGGGTGCTAGCATATGATTGCCACCCACTATAATATCTGGTAGCAACAATGACCAAAGAGTCCCTGTGTTCAAATTTTTTCTGTTCAGACAATGAGATGAGTTACTTAGTTGTTGGGGTTTTTTTTTTTTTTGAAACTTTACACACGTCTGCACACAAAACTGACGCTTTACAATCATCCTCACAAGGCTCTATGGCTCAGAGCTGAAAAGGGATTTAGACAGTCAAATAGTTTGTTCGCTGAACAACACTCTACCATCTGGGGTCCGGAGGCATGCAGATACTTTTTATTTTAATATTTTGCAACAGAAACAAAAGAGCCAAAAAATCCCAGTTTGGGAGTCATGTAATAGTTTAAACATAGAAGCAATTAATTCTACAAGTAATTTTAGAGTTGCCAGGTCTCAAGGTGCTGGACCAAGTTTTCAGGGAATTCTTGTTCTTCTCCAGGTCTCCAGATAGAGCTAATTTCACAATGGGTGACAACAGAAGAGGTAAGTTGATTATTGCAAATGAAGTGGGCCCAGAGTTCAGCTGGGGACAGGACTCTGGCTCAAGTGTTGCTGTTGTGTTTGTGAAACACTGCTGCACCAAAAAGCCATGAATACATGGAGGGAAACAAGGAGAGGGGTAATGGATACATGCATTTGGACCTATCATGCCATCTGAAATAAGCCACAGGCCAGAGTACTAGAGATGTGATTCATGAGCCTTCTTGTTGTATAACCATTTGTAGCAGTGGCTCCTGATCTGAGAGGAAAAAAACCCCTGGGATTTGGCAGTGGGCCTTCCAAAAACCCCCACAGCAGGGTTGAGAATAGGCAAATTTCCGATATGTCATTTGTGCTATAGATAAGGCCCCATGGGATGTGAGTTCTAGTGGGAATGGCAGCAACTGATACAGTTCCTGGGCACACTATGTTGTCTTTCCAGTGATTTAAAAATGCTTTGGATTTCCCGAACTCTGGACTGCATCATTACTTAGTTAGCTGGCTTTTATACAAATTCTGGTCCAATTGTCCTGCTGATCTTTTCCACAATCCGATGACCCAAAAGAAGTTCTTTCTGCCCCTGTGGCTCTAGAAGGACATACTTACTGTAATATCTAAAAGGCCCATTCCTATGATATCTCAGGATACCACTCCTTGATCTCAGATTTTAGGTCTGAAATCTGAGGGAATGAGACATATTGACCTGGCAATTCCAATAATCATGTGCTATGACGAACAAAGTTAAACATAATCAAGAATTTTTATTTTACAGCATCCTATTCTGGTTTCAATATTGCAGTGTGTTGCTCATTCAGGAGTAGATAAATGATCAAACACTGCTATTTATTTATTTACTTTTAAAAAATCTACTGCAGCAAATTAGCACAAAACAAATATATAGGCTGTACGTAACATGTTTTCTAAAATAAAGAGAAAAGATTTTGAGAGGGTAATTACACGTTGTGCAATGTATGAAGAAGATTAATCTGCTAGAACCTATTCTATGTTCTGGTTCAAATGGTTCATCACAGACCAAGGTAGAAACACACTTATTTCCATGTATATAGCCCCTTTGCATGTCTGTTGCAGGTTTGTTGAAATGAACTTGGTAGTCTTCCATTTACCACTGTTGTCTTGTTGTGTGCCTTCCAACTGTTTCCAACTTATGGCAACTCTAAAGCAAACACGTCACATGGTTTTCTTAGAAAGATTTGTTCAGCAAGGATTTGCTTTTGTCTTACTCTAAGGCTGACAGAATGTGAACTGCCCAATGTCACCAGGGTGTTTCCATGGCCAAGCGGGGATTTGAACCCTGGTCTCCAGCATCATAGTCCAACATTCAAACCACTGGATCTCCATAGTTTCTTATTATGTTTCCACAGAAGTTCAAAACAAGACAGGATCTTAAAGCAATTTGAAATCATACTTTAAGATTATGACTCTTTCTGAATCTTGTAACCACAGTTGGTTGACTAAAATGTAAAGGAGTTTGTCAAACAGGAGGGAAGGAAAGGTTAGCGCAAGTTTGAAGCATGTAAGTGGAATGCCTGCATTCATCTCAGTTTATTAAGACAAGCCAGGATTGTTCAAACCAGTCCTCCTTCTTTCTCATTCTTATGTACATCTTGATTTGTTTGGGAACACACTGATTGTTTAACATAGTTATAGATAATCTGACTAGGATGAACTGGGCTTTTCTGAACATAGCTATGGTTTCCAAGACATTATATATGAGAATATTTAAATACTAAACCTACAACACAAAGAAGACTCATCTGTGGCATGTAGGCAATGGAATTATGGGGCTGAAGCCAAAATGCAAGGAAAGGATATCTGACTTTAATTTAGGCCAAGATCCTGTTTGACACTAGTGGAACATGATGTTTCACTACTGTTGTTATGCAGAAGGTCTGGGAGGGAGACAGCAGCCAAATGGGAGAAAGAATGAAGGACCTAACCTGCTACACACACACACACACACACACATGCATGCACACACACACACATCCTGGTCAATCAATAGACACTTGGCTGAGAGAGAGAAATGTATTCTAGAGCCATCCAGCACTTGATATGCAACTGGGGTGTGCAGTGAGGAACTGGACACCTTCCTTGTGAAATACCCCCTGAAGTACTTACACTGGCATAATCTCCAAAGCGATTCTGACAACGTTCGATCCTGCATGAAATGTTACGCTGCATTCCTAATTGCAGTGATGGTGATAACAAAGTTCCTGATCATTGCAATAGATTAAGATACAAAATTTGGGATATTGGGTCTTTTTGTAAATTGGATACATACCAGAATTGGCATTTTAACTCTATTCTCTTAATATTAAAAATAAACTTTAGAAATCTGAAAATAAACCAATTAATTAAGTTAAATTTCACAGTGAATGGTAATTGCATTGCATGAGAATATATTAAAGTGAAATAGATAGGAATAACATCCGGACTGCTGGATATTTATAGATTGAGGGACAGTATCTGCAATTGCATGACGTCAACTGTGCTATACAAGTTTGGAATGCATTGATAAATTGCTCCATCGATTCTGTTCTGCTTCACTTACCATAATTATAGCACAGTAATGGATGGCATGAGTGATATATTCTTACTTTAGAGGAAAGCCAAGAGTTTGCCTATTTCTTTATGAGATTAGACCAGATCCTTTCAATTAATACAGCATGATTGATACCTGAAAGAGTATTGAGTTCAGATACTTGCTTTAAATGTGCACACTTGAATCTTACTGGCCTTAGTATTTTCTTGCTGATGTACAAGGCTCAAAATATTTAAAAAGTAACCATTTTTCATTGTCCTCAGAACTTAAATCCAAAACCTGATTTCGTAATTATAGTCGTCATCTCTTTTTTCTTTTTTTTTTTGCATAGCTAAGCATAACATGGAAATCTCTTGCATTTGAAATAACCTTTCTGCGTTGATATGAACTGTCCTTTAGTTTGGACTTTAATGAAATGAAGGGACTTAATAAATATATTATGCATTTTCCATTTCTTGCATGAACTTGCATTCATAATATAGGATAGAAGCAGGTAGATGGTTATCTGCAATCTGATAGTGGACCACCTAGTATTTACTGGTTGCTAGAATATTTACAAAGAATGCAAAAAACTAGCTGGAATCCAGCACAGCACTTCTTATGTTCTAAAGCAAGGGCACTTAACAGAAATGAGCTATGCTATAACTGCTAAGAGAATGTCAGTGTGCACTTTTAAAAACAGAATGGTGGACCACAGGAATTCTAGTAAAAAAAAAAAAATCGTCTTTAAAAAAATCCAAGCCAACCCACTCCTGAGTTTGTTTAATATGTTCTATTTGCACACAACCAGAAATATTTTTTTGCAAGTTTCACACTGTAAAAACTGACTGCACTGGAAATTACAGATATGCTGAATAACCTTCATTACCCAACACTTTTATCTAGAAATCCTGAATGCTTAGATTCACAATGAGTTGGATTCAAACCTAGTAATCCCTGCAGCTGATCCACTGCAATCAATGAGACTTAGGTTCATCATCAACTGATTGATTTCAAAGGGTATATTGTAAGCATGGATTGAGTCCTAGGACTGATTAATACTTTGTCAACAAAATGTAAGGAGTATACTCATGTATGTGTGTATAGAAGGTGGAGAGAGATGGAAAGATTCTCAGGTTCTCAGCAGGACTGTACCAATTATAACTCATGAGATGAGGATTTCATACTCTATTCACCCCTTAAAAAGCCATAAATGCTATCCATGCCTGCTTCCTAATGAGTTACAGGGGAGGAACGAAACACTTGTGCAAAACAACATAGGACTTACCCAATTGATAACTTATCCATTATCTCAACTGCTTCTGCTATACAGTATCAAAGGACCAGACAAACAAGCGAGGACACCTATGGAAAGGGCAGGATCAGGGAGCACAGCCCCCCTTCAAAAGCAGCACAACTTGGGCTTTTTCTCCAAGCAGAGATGGCTGGAAGTCCACGGCAGAAGGGAGGTGAAGACTAACGGACAAAATTACCAGAGAAAGTATTCACTCTAAGTGACCAGGCCTTAAGGCAGACAGCACATAGTCCATGGGATGCTTGCACCCCTTGTCCTTTTCAAGGCTGATGATGATGATGATGATGATGATAATCCTCCTCCTCCTCCTCCTCCTCCTCCTTAGTTATACCCTGTTTTTTCCCCCAGGTTGGCACTCAAAGCAGTTTACAACAATTAAAAAGCCATAGTTAAAAACCACAGAATACAAAACTTAAAAACACAATTAAATTATCAAAAAGAATTAAAGTTATGCTTTGAATGAAGTGGAGCTCCTAGAGTGCCATGTTTACAAGCAGATTTGTACTTCTAGGAGCACTTAGTAAGGAATACAGGCAACATTTGACACTTTATTTCATAAATACAAATCATTCTGGAATGAAACATAGCATTTTGTTGTGGATCTCCACTCACGGTTATCCATGTATTTACACACATGCACATGTATACATGTGCGCGCACGCACATACACAAATGAATGAATGTATTAATGAGTGTTCCTCTTCAACAAAACTAAATGTATAGTTATACTATGTCAGTCTAATTCAAATGTTAAACGAAATTCAGGATTTTCTGTTTATCTATATGTCAATTTTTACATCATCTCAGGACTGACTTGGAGAAAATGGGGGAAACTGTTAAAACTAACTTCATAAATTTGTCTGAAGAACAGTCATACTGCCTTTAAATTAATGCTTTCTTCAACTATTTAAACTACTGCTCTCTCAAAAATTCTGTTCTTCAACTATTGCAACAGTCAAATTGATCTGGACTTAGAAATGTTGGATTTCTTCTCTTCTCACCTTACAAAGCCTGTCACTGGAAATAAAATGTAACTTGGGATGACTGTAGCTGCTATCAGACCTCCTTTGACACATTATAATGTCTGATACCCAGACACTCATGGTTTACATCTGAAAAACTTCAGCATGTAGTGAACAACTCAAAACCAACTATCGACCACATATATTGATTTCTCCATGGGAAACCAAGAAGGAAAAGGCCTCAGAAAAGATAAGATTTCTTCCCCTGCTCTTGTCTGTAACTTACTGGCTCCCAAACTCAGGTCTTCTAAGGCTAAAGCCATCAGAAGTTTATGTTGCAGCTCGCCAGAATGTCTGCACAAGATAATTCAAGCTGAAGGTAGATATTCTGTAGAAGGGGTGATTAGCCAATGATATCTATTGTGAAGACTGGAGTTCCCAAGAGAAGCTTCTTTACAGTAAAAGATAGTGGGACTTCAAAACAGTACAAATAAACTCCTTTGTGTTTCAAATGTCTTTGAATGCATTAGCTGTTACAAACTGCTATTTCCAAGAAGCAAATGCTAAGCCAAGTTTTCAAAAAGAGTTTAGATTTAAATCAAATTGTAGTCACTTTTGTGTGTATGTGTTTTGGAGAGGGTTTGGAAAATTAAGCAGTGATGCCGCAGCATAAGTGACTGATTTTTACAAGCCTGGATGCTAGACTTAATGTACTAGAAAATGGGACGGGTGGGAGCGGGGAGCTGGACAACCTTTGGTGCTTGTCCAGCTTCAAGAACAACACAGCAATGAATACAGGGTAGGACTACATACACTGGGCTGCAGAAGAAATTGAAGAGTAAAATGCCCAGAATTCCAATGTAGTCCATCCTGCTGTGGGAATCTGGGACTTGTAGTTCAAAAAAAAAAAAGGTCAGTGATGTAGCAATTGTTCCACTTCTTCCCACATTTAATAAAAATTAGTGGCTATGGGTAAGTTTTTAATGAAAGAATGGCAGTAATCCCATCCAAAGATCAAAGAGACAGTGAAAAAGTAAATGATAGTGGTCTTCATTCCTTCACAATTTAAGAACAAATTCAAATACATTTTCTATCATAATGTTTTGAGATCTAGTTTTGAAACAGCTTGGCCGCTGTTCAAGACCCAGGAAAGAATACGAGTTCCATATTGCATACCCCCTTCTACATTTCCGAGGGTACGGCTAGGGTGTGAATGTTTCAACATATTTTATACACCGTAAGCAGGCACTTTAAGGAAACCTCAGTAAGTAACTTTTTTTAAAATGCTGATTAGTTTCATGTTAAATTATCTCTAAGACAAAATTGAATCACCAGTATTAAAACAATTAACTTGCTCCATTTTGTGTTTGAATAAAGTCTGAATGATGGCATTATTTTAGTACACACAAATTTCTCAAACCACTTGCTTTGCTCTCCCTTTTGTTTACCCTGTCTTCCTCCTTTCAGCAGCTGTACTATATAATCTCTTCATCTTTTGGGTATTCACCATTTTAATTTGTTAGCTTTATGTTTGCCATGGGTGGGGGTATCTTTATTTTTAATACACTCACTATCATACTATTTACTAACTGATGTTTCATACGTCAGTGGCCAGATTTCCAGAGTGCCCCAAACAGCTGATTTTATGCTTGAATAGTACACATAGATATGTGCTCATATGTGCTGCCCTTGAGGTGTGTTCTTGAAGTGGGAAGCAATATAGAAGTGGACAGCTTTACTTGGCTTCACAGGACATCCTTGGCCTTTCACTCATCAAGGATCTTTGTGCTCACCAAAATTCAGACAGACAGACAGACGGACAGACAGACACAAATCCTTTTCAAAAGTATTGCTTCATATTCACTGATGAACTCACCCCAAGGTAAGACCAGTGAGACTGACTTTTTATCAGTCAATTTTATGACAAGTATGTTTGGAGCCACCTTCACTTTCAACAATATCCCAGTGAACAACCTGAAAATCATACCTGTTGTCTCTCTCTCTCTCTCTCTCACACACACACACGCTTCTGGTACCTTCAGTGCTACGTCCAAATTGTTAGTGGTTTGACAAAGGCGAGAACGAACCTCTCTTGTTTCTGCCTAAACTAGGAGACAGTCACACTATCAATCATTTTGACAGAGACAATTGTTGGGACTCAGCATGAAACAGGTTCTTGGTCCACCACTCACCACCTAAAATAAAAATAGACACTAGCTGGAAAATATTCATTTCACAGTGAATCCAACTGAGATTGAGAGGGATGTTCCTGGATGTGTAAAATAGCCCAATATGTTTTAGCCACAAAATTCTTGGATGGCCTTCAGAGATTGTTAAAAGAAAATCAGGGACAATACATACATAATAAAATTTACAGAGAAGGCACAAACTAAGTAAACACACACAGAGAGAGCTCATTTTAAAAAAATATGTCAATTAAGAAATATTATATTATATTAGTAAACTAATAAGTAAATAGCAAACCATTTGAAAACCAATTCAGGTGCTTGGAAAACTTTTTTCTTTTTATCATAATGACAAAAGTTTGTTGAAAAAAAGAAACAGATGGATACTAAGAGTTAGTTCTCTTGATCCTCATGGTCTAAATGGAGACCTGGAATTTAGCCATCTACTTGAAAGTTTTGATTTTCACCATTTTCCCCCTCCTTTTAACAGCCTCTGAATCAGGCCACACTAATATTTTTCAGTTGAAACACCAAGCTTTTTTGAGAAATAAAATCTTCTTTTATACATCCTAAGACTATGTCTCCTATTTTACATTGGATTCCTTATGTATTTCCAGCGCCTTCTGCTTTATTTCACAGTGGATCAAGCAAAATTATAAAAAGCCAACTATAAAATAGAGATAAAACAATTTACAATTTTAGCAAGGGTAGCACTGATAGGTTTATAACAAAAGCCATATTTTGTATTTATAGAGAGAACTGGCAAGGTCATAAGTCTATCAAAACCACCTGGAAGTATTCAAAATACAATAGGCAAAGCAATTTGTTGTTGTTGTTGTTGGAACCACTTCCATCTTTTTTAAAAAAAACCCTAAGAAAGTCAACATCTAAGGTCCCCTCAATGGATAAAGGACGCTGCACAAAAAGGCAAAAATCAGCCAATAAAAAGGATCCCCCCCACCCCACCCCTGTGTGACAAATCCAGTGACAGGAGAAAAATGTTATCCTATTTTGCCTAACATAAGAAAAGGCTTAGCTACTGTCCATAAAAAGGTGAAACCTATCTATGTACACAAGTATGTCTTGAAGAATCTTGAGCATATATATCAGCTGTCTTCTTGAAAGTCCATGAAAGCACAAGAGAAAACAACCTTTCCCAACCTTAGGTCCCCAAATGGTTGCTGGACTGCAGCTCCCATCATCCACAACTACTGTTCTTGTTGGCAACAGGACCTGCAGTTCAATCTGTTCTGGGGATCCACCATTGGAAAATGATTAAAATAATTTGTTTGGAAAACCTGGTGACATTGTTCTACCCCAATATGATTGTGGAAGCAATTAGGTGGCATTAGTGGGACTCTGAAGAGATTGGATAGTTATTCTGGGACATAGAAAGAACAAGTAAGGTTTTCATCTAGGAACAAAAACATGTAACCAAGACTGCTAATTTTTCATGTGCCACGCATGTAACTCATGATGGTTAGTGATAATACTTATCTCCCTGATGTGAAATACTTCATTCTTTACATATCAGTTGGCTGTTAAAAGGCATGAAACCATTAGAGGCCTAGTTTTTGTAGTCAATTGCTCAACTTTGATTCAAACCCTTGCAAAATTGATTGCTTACAAAACGAAGAACAACCTCACCACCTTGTATCACACTTCAACAAGTTAGGTATGGAAACTACTGGAGGAAACTTTGCAGGCCACATTTCTGTTTATCCTGCAGTAAAGGCCCATAAAATAAGATACCACAGAAAAAGGAAATTCTTTCATGGAAACAGATCTATCAACATACTAACTGACCATACAGAAATATGGTTACCAATGTTCGGCTCCCATTTCCTATCTATAAAAAGGAAGAACTGATGCCTTTATTCCAGGACATTGATGTGTGGATAAAAGAGAAAAGGCCTATAAAGGCATTTTGTAGTGTATAACCTTGCACAAAAATGACAAATTATCATTCCCACTTGTTTCAGCCAGCCATCACTGGTGTATTTTATCGAATACTTGCTGAACTGAATTTTTGTTCCAGTTCTTGGTTTTGTCCTCAAAAACAACTCACACTGTAAATTAAAATTAAACTGGATTTTTTTTAAAAAAAAATCAGTTAGTATAACGGAGGCATCCCATATGGCATAAATGCTAGAGTTACATTTCAATGGTTTGCCACTTCCAGAATGTGCAAGCAAATATTCTACAATGTAAAAGACAAACAAAAATCTTTGATAGGAGCTACTTATAAAATACTATCTTTACAGCCTTGGGTATAAAATAGTGGCTTGTCATTCAATGTGTCTAACTGCAGCATATGGGTAAAGGTTTCAGTCTGCTATCTCCAGACTCACGTTATGGCCCTGGTTCAACACGACTGAACTGCTCTCCAGACAAAAGAAACACATTCAGAATGGGTGCTGAGAGCTGTCTGGCCAGTACAAACTACAGAGTCTGTCTGAATGTGCACAAACTACTGGCAGTGGCGACATGGGATGCAGTGCAGAGAGATCTTTAGAGCTTTGTAAAAGATTCAAAAAAAGAGGGGAAAAAAGCTGCCTGAAGGTTAAAGCTGGCTAGTCAGAATGGCATACTTGGCTGCGTATATAGCCAGGTGGCACAGGCATATTGGCACACTGCCCAATACATATGGCTTGGATTGTTTCACTCTTCCCAGGAAGCTTTTCCTAGACTCTTGAGCAGACATTTAATTCAGAGTAATAGGCATAAAGGTTTTAAAAGAAACTTTCCCTTGAAATGTACAGGGGGTTCTCTCTTTTATTCCCCAACAAAAAAGAAAAGGTTAAGATATGTTCTCACCCACCTACCCACCCCTCTCTTTTTTGGAAAAAAAAAATGTATTTTGACTATAGCATTGCTCCTTGGTTGACCACCCCAGTCTTTGATTTATTTCCTTGCTTTATTAGTATTCAGCACCTTCAGCTCCAAAACTGAAGTCTTATGTTTAAGCCACAGCCAAACCAAACAATACCATTCTTGATGACACTCCTGAAGACACTTTCCACAACAACAGCAACAACAACAACCAATTCTTATTAATATTTATTTCTTTAGCGAATTTAGAGTCTCCTTTTTAATTAAAAATTCTGAACGCAAAAAACAATAACAGAACAAGAAATGAGCAATAACAGCAGAACTCTGGCAAGAAAACTTTTATGTGGAAAATGAAAAAGCATACTCAGAGATTTATAGCCCTTCCCTTTAAAAGTCTTACCCTCACCACCACCACCATCACCACCACCACCAACAACAACAACACGAAATGGACCAAATTGTTTGATTTGGTGAATCTTAGGTGGGTGGAGATTCCAGAAGAATTGGATCAAACTGAAGCAATCTATGTTAATCAGGTGATGACAGTTTTATTTCGGTATAGTGGTGGCATCTATAAGAGAATTCATATGGGAACTCAGCATTTAAAGAAGGAAATGTGGTAGCATGCACTCAGGTAACCGAGACCAAACCTCTACAAAGCTTCAGAACAATCCTTTCCTACTTGTATCCCTATAGTTGTTTCCGACTGTAACTGCCATCAGTTACAGTTTCTTGAAACCATCTTGGTTTTCAAATAGAGTTCTCAGACCTCAGGGCCTGGACTCTCTTCTCCAGCTTTCAGGGTGAGAGTATTGCCTTGAAAACTGTGGTTTATCCTTATTTATGATGCTTAATGACACAAACAGAAGCTGCTCCTTGTAACATTATCCTCTTAGCATTGCCAGGACCACCTTTTGTGACATCACCAGGGGTCATTAGATTCAGATTTTGGTCCTGAAATCTCAGGGCCTAGGATAGTTCTGGCCAAGTGACTTTATCTCCAAATATTTGTTCTAAAATGTATTTGCCACTTTGCCCATAACTGCCAAATTTTATTCTGCCAATAAGTTGTTTATGATTTCTTGGCTTTTGAGTTTCTGCAGCTTTGATTCAAAGTAGTTCCCTTAAGAAAGTCTAAAGGGCATTCACAGGTCAAAACAGGATAGACTGTTTCAAAAATAATGATCACATTCTTAGCATCCCTAGAGATGTCCCCTTTTTCTTTGTGGATTTCACTGGATGTCCTCCAGTTTTTGCTTTTCGGTCATTATTGTCTAAGGCAGCTTACAGTAGTATTAAAATATGGAATCAAAATAATATCAATGCAAATGCAAATGAATACACACAATTTTATAAGCAGAGATAAGCAATCTCTACAGAATAAAAGACAGCAGGAATGAACTATCAACAAAGCAATTCTACAGATGACCAGGTAAGAGCGAATAGGTAAGTAGCCATAGTATCACAGCATAAAAGTATCACAATGGCTAAATCTGTGAAGGCCAAGGAGTGGAACAGGGAGAAATGACCCCCAACTGCATTTTTCCCAAAAGCAAAACTAGGGGAACATCCTTTTGGAAAGTGAAATATTTTGTGTACATAGTTCTACAGATGATAATTCCTAGGTATATCAGCTATCAGACATATGGAATCACTATAGTTCTGCACCCAGAAGGGCAGCTATCTTCACAAGAGGAGCTTAATGACCATTGTTGCTTGTGAATTAATACTAGCCTTCTTTTGGTGACCTCTGGGGTAGACTGAAGATACAGAAACAAATATTCCTTGTCTATTCTGACTGTTCTGCCTGCAAGTGAGTTTCTTCCTTTTGCAGAAACTTTTTCCCCATTCTGTCAAAATGAGTATGACACCGATACCCTTCAACACACAGGGAAACAAGCATCTTGTTGCCCTGCCTTGCTGGAAAATAACAAGGTCAGAAAGAGGTGAGACAGAAATGTAAAAATACCTGTTGTGGGTGTAATCAAGAGAAAGAAAAGGAAGTAGACTACATCTAACTGGAGATATAAATTGCATAAATGTCAAATTGTCCAATATAATATGCTCACAAGTTATAAGTGATGCATTTTATGTTGTTAAAACAGTGACATGGACTATTGAAGATATTTTTAAAGTTCCTCCAAAAGTTCCCAGAAGATGTCAAAGCTTTAGTAAGCGAAGGTAGTTTTGGGGCATTTTGCTTTTAATGCATTTAGAGTAAGGGTTCTTAAGCTCAAGTCCAGGGATGGGTCAATGAACTGGGTACAAAAATGAGTAAAATTCTATTTCCATCAAAATGTCAAAATTTCTGTTATGGTGAATTTTAAGGCATTTATTTTTTTTCTAGTGTTCCAGTGCAGGTGTTCTCCAAGTCTGGTGTTCCAGGTGTTTAGCACTTCCAGTTCTCCAAAACCCTAGCCAACACAGCTAAGAATTCTGGGAACTGGAATCCTGGGGGATGAAAATAGGAGAACTATTGTTCTAGTGTATTTTTTTTTCCATTCCAGATTAGTCAATGTGAAGGAAACCCTTTCCCAATGCAGTAAAATAAACTGTACAAAGCATATGCCTATTTTTCTAGGAATCATCCTCCAAAATAAGTTAAGAACCAGATTTAGGGCTTCATAGATCATAATTATCACACTGAATTGTGTCCAAAAGTATGCCACAATTTAAGGTGAGCAGTTTTATTATTTTTACAGGTAACTTTTGTTTGGCCTGACTTTCAACTTAACCTTACTGAGACCACTGAATCAGGCATTGATTCAAAGCCACCACACCTGTTCCAATAGAAATGAGAAAAAGGGACAACTGACTCATTCCAAAATTCCAAACAATTTCTCTTAGTGGTTTCATGTGGATGTTAGAAGGTATGAGAGAAAGAATTAATAATCCATACCAGAATCTACAAGGGAATGTTCAAAACACCATCTCCAGAACACCATCCACTGGAATCTCTAGGTGGGATTAGGAGCAGAAAACTTCAGTACACCGTCATGAAAGAGTGGATGGTGTTATGAAAAACACCAGTAATGATTACTTATAATCCATACCACCATTAATTATTATTTTGAAAGCAGCTGATAAACCCAGCATAAGCAACAGGGGCTGTTCCTAATTGCTTTGCTAGAGAATATCACTAGTCAGGGCTATCAAAGGAATCTCAGCCCTAAACCACATCCATATGCTAGACAGAAAGAGGTCAATATTGTATTATCCACAGCATGTTTTACTTCCGCTTCTTTGTCTCAATAGTTTCAGTGTGGCGTAATCCCTACAGCAAAGCATATCATCTAAGTGTGTCAATTCCCAGTCGAATGATGAGTGAGCTAACATCCCAGATCTCTTGTAATTCATAGGTGTGAGTTAAGCCCTCAGTCAAATGATGGGTTCACTCCATGGTTGATACCCCGGCCAGACTCTCCCCTATCAGTGGATGCAACAGGTGAATAGCTTCTGTTCCAGTCAACTGCACTAGTAAAGCAAAGTACCATTAAAGGTGCACAGATTTTTTGACCTTGTCTCTCCGCAAAAGTAACATATATCCTGGGAAACATTCCTCATTTTTTTTCTGCTGATCAGAGCTATCACAGCCTTTTTCATTAAAGAAAATATGGCATTTCTGCCAAAAGTAGAATATCTGAACATTCTGATCTAAGCTAAACCTATAAAATTAATTTCCTTTGGACAAGCTTGAATTGTTATGGCTTCAATTAATGTGCACTGAAAAATGGCTGGCCAATGTCTGCAAATAACACATTTTTAAAAGCTCAGTGAAATTTTACCAGCCCAATCACAGAACCTGTTTACCCAGAAGTAAATTCCATTGGTATGTATACTTCCCAATAAACAAACTAAAAACTGCTGCTTCTTGCTAAAAAAAACTTGATTATAAGCTACAGATTTTGTACAAAAGCAAAGATAATTTGTGGCATAGACAAAGGCCTGAACAATCAGTAACAGAATTCTAAAATGGTATATAAATGAAAGAGGAAGAGACAGGACTGATGAGCACCTCACTTCCTTACTGGTCCTATACACACGTTCCCCTGCAGTGCGTACACAACTGGACCCCTCCTGTAGGGGACTGAAGTTATGAAGAGAGGTTTACAGCTCCTTACTGACTGACCTATCATCTAGTTCCTCATATTGTATATTGCTGAGATTTAGAGGCATATCCACTGTCTTTGCTCCCTTTCTTGTTGTTGTATGCCTTCAAGTTGCTTCCAACTTATGACTATCTAGACATCTCCCCTAATCTATCTTGTCTATATGTACAAATTGTGACACAGCAAGACACTCAGAGCAGCCTTTCACATGCTTCACAATCTATTTTTATGGTCCTGGGAAGGTGGCAAAAACAGCCTTGCTGACTGGCTGGAGAACATGCTGGACAAGTGGACAATATTTCTCAATGTACGATTTCTCAATATATGATTTTCAACGTACAATTTCTCATGAACTGTACATTGTTCAGAACTGGTCTGATCCATTCTTAGAGCCATAGAAAACAAGTTGTTTTTTTTAAAAAAATCTCATTTGGTGATGTAGAATCATTAGACAAAATAATTCAAGAGACAGTTTAACAAAAATGATGGTTCCTTCTTCATGTGTGGCTAGACAGCCTATTTGAGTACATTTTGTGCCACATTTATACCAGATAAATCCACAACCTGTTGCTTTAAAAAAATGCTCATCTGAATGTGCTAATCATTAATGTAAAATATTTTGTCATCTAGGAAAGTGACACACAAATATGAACTATTCACACCCAAAATGAATGTTGTTACCCTGATTTCTGGGGTCCCGGAAGGGACACCTCAGTGTGCTCAAAATAATGGGGAATGGGAATTAGCTAGAGCACTAGTTAGCAATGCAAGAGGCAGGGCAACGTAGCGAGATCTTGAACCCAATGTCTACGGGGTCAGGCCGAGTCAATAATCAAACAGAAGTTAAGAATAATTGTGTTTCCTTATTTATAAATCACTGCAAAAGTACGCACTCACTCAGTTAGAGAATTAAGAAATACTGCACAATTGTGCAGCCACGCACACAGTCCTGAAGAAATAAAGAGAGGAAAATAGATAGGGGATTTTCAGAAGGAGTTTGTGGGGAAATACTCCACCTGATCCTGTAGCCCGGTAAAAGGAAATAAGCTGGGGAGCGTAGGTTCTCAGCACATGGAGGCTGAGGGGAGGCTCGTCAAATGGAGAGGCAGCAAGTCGGGAGGCAAGTCACGAGCGATCCAACGAGATGCTCAAAATCAGGGGTTCTTATAGGGGAAAATGTCCCTGCAGGCTAGTCCGTTCTAGGGGGAAACAATGGATTTTGGGCTGGTGACAAAGCCTCTGAAAGGTCAGTACTTTAGATGATTGAATTATGACAGCACTGTCAATACCGTAGCCAGTATGCAAACGCGGAGTGCTCGAGAGTTGTATAGTCCGCTCATCAAGCTGCCTGCTCGGGGCAGGGCATCTTTTGTAAACAGCATGCATATATAATGTGATCTTAAAAGGTAGTTGCCTTGAGGCTCCTAAAGCTGCATTCGGCAATGACTGGCCTGCCTGGATTGTGATTTGAATGGTTTAGCTATTTTCGGCCATGCCTGTGTGCGTGCTTGTCTGGGGGCCTCGCAAGCACGTGGAGAGGAATGGGTAGTGAAGGCCAAATTCTTGATATCAAATGATATCTAATATAACACAAGTTCGGACTAGAAACCGCAGTAACAATGTTACCTTGAACTTATTTTGTATTTAAAAATATATTCAAATGGGGGATGAGGGGTGGGGAAAATATCTTTTAGTGTTTTTTATTTTTCCTTTAAAGAAGCATGTGTACGTAGATTCTGGAATTATTCATCATGAATTCTGTAAATTGTATCTTCTCAAAAGAATTACATGCAGGAATACTATTCTGTTGTTTTTGTGGAGTACAAGTTGTTACAAAGAATAAAAGGGATCTGGATTTTTTTCGCTATTGAGCACAGCAAAATAAATTAAAAGGTGTCCAAGCAAACACAGACAACGCACTGTGCTTGGAAAGACCATTATTGTTACAAAATCAGTCCCAGTATATTAAATACAAGATGAAAGAATGGTTGTCTCTTTTCCTCAAGTGGGGTTTTTACCTATTTTCTAAACAGAAAAAGAATTCTCTGAGGCAATTCAAGATATGGACATCTGTCAGTCTGGACAAGGCCTTCACTTACCTAATTCTAACTGACACTGACATGGTTTTTTTGTTACCAGCTTCACAGAAAAAAAAGGTCTACATCCCCTAACTTTTCAAAACTGGCTCTCAACTCAAGTAATGCTGAAGAAGCCAACACTCTAGATTCTTGGTAACATTCCCACACATATGGAAATCTATGAAACCGTACGTAACAGATGTAGAAAGAAAGAAAGAAAGAAAGAAAGAAAGAAAGAAAGAAAGAAAGAGAAATTTACTGAGGAGAAACAAAGACAATTGTTTATAACCCAGCTGTAGAATTCTTTACAGGACTTGTGATACCCTCTGGGACACATACAAATGTGTCCACTTCTCTTCAATATTATAGTTTTCACTTTATACGCAATATTTTGTTCTTTTCAATCTATTTTCTGCTTTATACTCAACATTTTAGGCCAGAACAAACACTTTTAAAATCTGTTTCTTCTAGTTCCTAAATGGGAAACAAATTGCATGGGATGGATGTCTCTATAATTTAGCACTTTGATATGCAATATTTAAAGCTCACAATCATCACAGGAAAAAAAGAGAAATCAGAGATCAAGTCCATATACATATGCAGGTTTTTTCTTGGTAAAAGTCTCTGAAATATGTTTTCCGTGTTTATCTTATAAACTTCTGAGAGCAAAATGTTTCTGTAGAAGTTTTACAAGTTCCTGAAACCCAAAGACCAACTGTTCAGGTTTTCAGACCAACAATGTCTGCTCATTTTGTTCCAGTCCTTCCAGCTTAAATATTCACAATGCGCCATTATTATGGAATCATTATCTGCCTTTAGCTCTGACAACAGCATCATATGGGCCATGAAAGGCTTCTTTCTTCTCATGATTAGTCTCTAAAACATTTCCTCATCTTACAGTGCTTTTCAGCTTCCCAGAATCCATTGCTCAATTGCAGTGCTGAAATTAACTGTATGCCACTCTTATTTATCGATAAAAGAATAATCAAATGCCCCAAGCCATATCCTGCTTTTGCCATAATTTCTATATCAAATTCCAAGTAATGCATTTAACTCTTTCCAAGTCTAAACTTGCCAATATTTACCACAGTAACACTAGAATTTGTTTATTCACATGCCACAGTCTCTCATATAGTTTTCATGAACACTGAGGCCTTTTAATATCAGCTGTGAAACACAACGAAACTACCTCTCTCCTTTTCAAACATGCAGCAGGTCCTTTCCGGAGCTTAAAAACATGAACAGTAGAAAAGTTCTGCAGAAGGTAATCTGGTTACTAAATCTGCAGAATCAGGGAATGCTCACTAGCTACTGAGAGTACTGTAGGGCCCCGAGTCTCTATTTTAAGTAGGCAGGATACTATGACTTGCAAGTCTGACTCTTAAACTTGTTGATGAGTCACCCTAGGGAACAGACTGCTCAAAAGTTGTTGATGACAACTGATCTGGAAAGTAAATCTAAAAACATGTTAATGTACATTTGCTTTCTAAGAAATAACTACTATATAAAATGGATTCATATTTTCGATCGATAAAGTAGAATTCTGTTTATTACTTTTCTTCAAGAGTACTTATGTTCAAGACAATGATTTATGCTGTGCTTTACATCCCAATGCTATGGGTCTACAATGAAGCAGCAGATAAGTATCTGGCACAACTGGATCCCTCACCATTCCCAAGAATCTGTCTGTGGCACGAACAAATCGTGCCAGTTCTGTGTTTCTCCCATCCTTCTTGAAGCCCACAGGAGTTCCATGATTATTTCTCATGCTACACCTTGCTTCTGGGTCAGTATGGATAATTAAATAAGTACAAAATGTATGCCTAGTGCAAGGCATATGCATGCACTAATTAATTAGTGGTTTCATTGATGCTTCTGTGCATGCTACCATTTATCATGAATGGATGTGAGATGTGCCTTTAAAAAAAAAACCTGGGCCATTTCCACCCATGGCATAAAACACGCATTTCCACACCTACCCTTCATTTTGTGATTGAAATGTCTTTCATTTGATGTATGCAAATCACAACTTAAATCCCATCGGCATGTTTTCTGGGCAGAGGAATGCAGACATTGGTGGAAAGAGCAGCAAAATATTAGAAACAAGCCTTAAGTTTACATAACTGAAAGTGAAGAAATTTTCTTCTGATATCTAAAGGTTATGATTTCAGTCACGGTATGTGTCTTGGCTATCATAGGAATGAAAATAGAAAACATTTCTTTAAACCTCAATGATACTTGGTAACCCATGCCCACATTAATCATTTATACCACATGATTATTGCTCAGCATTTGTGAAATAACAAAAGGGAGGAGGCAGGGGTTACTGTGAGTGTAACGAAACCACATTCTATTTAGGCAAAGCCAACTATTAAACAAAGGCCGAACTTGCCAAACCATGATAAATAGTTGCCATTATTATGATGACATAAAAGCCACCATTTTTAGCATTATATTTTATCTTATAATTCACACTATTATAATTAAATGAATGCATATGTTTACAGTTTGCCTGGAATGGTAAAGTGATTTAACAATGATGGTGTCTCTAATTCCTTTTAACTGTACCACTGGCAGACTTCACAACTGGTGGGACAAAATACCACACTGCCACAATAAATTGGTTAATCATCTAGTAAAGTTGGCACTGCTGCTGAGCTTAAATGCACCGCAATATAAAAGCTAGTTCATATTTAGTATGGATTGTAAACAAATATGAATATGCATTTTAGTAAAAACTACAAAAACCTTAAAACAAAAATAAGTCTAAAATGGCCACAATACGACTAGGTGTCACATTTTCCCCCTGAGTGATCCCTTATCACTCTAAAAACTGTGAATGAGTCAAAGGTAGAGATTAAACCCTGGCTGAAGTTAAAATTGGTGTGTTATCCACTGTAGTGGCTCTGGTGACACTCAGGGGCTTCACAGCATACAGTTGACTGCAGGATTTATTTTCTGCTAGTGTATTTACCCGGCATTGCCGGGGGGGGGGGAGTATTTTACTCTTAAGAACTCACCAAACTGTCTTCTCCATTCCTGTAACTTTGTTCTATATTCCCCAATGCAATCTGTATTCAATTATTTACATACACAGTTTGGGTTTCTGAGGGAGTACAATGTCTTCCTCCTTGCTGCTAGGCCTTGTGTCTACAGCAACTGGCCTATTCCTGTACCTGTAAATTTTCCCCATATTCCCCAATCCAATCTTTATTCACAGTTGTTAACATTCAGAAGCTGGGTTCCTGAGGGAATATACTATCCCCCTCCTTACTGCTAGGCCTCATCTCCATAGCAACCAGCCTATTCCTATTCCTGTAACTTTCCCCCATAGTCCCCAATCCAATCTGTGTTCTCTGGTGATGTTTATGCACTGGCTTTTGATTTTTTTTTTTTTTTTTTATTTTTGCTTTCTGTTGAATTTGTGCAATGGCTTTACATTTTTCTGGAAGCATTTTTTGTTCAGAATTTTAACTTTAAGAGTCCTCACATATGGAACCCATACAACCTACTGTGTGAGGCAAGAAGACCTTGTAACTATGTTGTGTATGTCACTTTAATTTTTCTCACATATGCCTCCCAAAAGTTTTCTGGCATCCTTACTGATGGTAGACCTCTTCTCCATAGCAACTGGCCTGAGGCCAAGAGCTCTCTGGCTGAGAATTCTAAAGGCTCCTCCCTAAACTACCAACCCCAGGATTCCATGGAATCTGCACAGGCAGCCAATCATATGAGGTCTTCTCGCCTCACTCAGCCAACTGTATGAGGTCTTTGCCTGCCTGATGCAGACAACAGACAAACTCACAAACAAATATTGACTTTTATATAGTAGATATAGAGAAGAAGAATGCAGTATACTCTAATTGTATTATGGTGTACACAAATTAAGCGTAAGGAGGTAGTTGCAAAGAGTCAGTCCTTCTTCTGAAGCTTCCTCTTCTCTTTTCCAGAGTTTGGAAGAACTAGCATTTTGCAGTACAACTTCCAGAGCCTCTTAGCTAGCTTAAGCCATGCTAGCTGGGGAATTCTAAATGCTGTAGTTCCAAATAACTTTTCCAAACTCTCCCCTTCCCATCTCCATCATGCATAATGGGAAAGGTTAGACATTTCTACTTGTGATTTGCAACAAACTGTAACTTTTCATTTTATGCAAAAATAGAAAACTCTGTTTTATATAGTTTGTTTTCATGACAAGGCATCAAATCAGTATGTCACTGCTAGAATTTGCTCAAGCTCATAACAGCACACCATGGTTCGGTATTATGTCAGCATCAAGCCCAAATTTCACTACTTTAATGGCAATGAAAGAATGCAACAGCAATGGAAAAAAAGTGTTGGATCTGATTTTGTTGACAAACATAGTATTGATTGGAAAAAAACACAATAAACCTTCATTATAATACAGGACCAAAAATCACAAGTGATGGGAATTAAGTACAAGTTAACTGTCCAAATTCCAAAGGATGACCATGAAACATCCCTTTCTAATCATAATCTTTAAGGGAATCAGAAGAGTAGAAAGCCAATTGACTTGAGAATCAAAATATACCCTACGCTGGATTAAAATATGAGCTTCTTTGCAAACTATCTCATGATGCCAGTCGTCATGTGACTGCTGCCAATGGACAGATACTATTCCTTCACCTAGATTCCACAAACTGGCAATCCTGTTACTTGGAAAGTTTTGAAAGACAGTAATTTGGTAAATTCATTGGAATTTAATAAAATAAATGACAAAGTTATCATATTGGGGATGGGGCATTTGAGTAGAACTCATTCATACTACGTAGCAAATATCCCTCTCTCATGAATAGTCTACCCAGAATAAAGTCTACCAAAAATATAGTCTCCAAAATAAACTATCTGGAAATAAAAATGGAGTATTTATAAACAAAACAGAAGTGACACATGAACTACTATTGTACGAATGGAGCTCTCCACTGTATCAATTTGCTAATTCCTACCTTTACTATTCCTAAATACCCCGAAGGTACCAGATTTCGTCTGATCTTGGAAGTTAAGCAGTGTCAGCCCTGGTTAGTACTTGGATGGGAGACTGCCAATGAATACCAGGTGCTGTAGATTATATTTCAAATGAAGGAATTGGTGAAACCACCTCTGAGTATTCCTCACCTAAAAACACTCTATGAAGTTCATGGAGTTACTGTAAGTCAACTGACAACTTAAAGGCATGTGCACACACCCAAGTCCTGTCTGAAACTCAAATGATCAGAGTTATGATAAATATAAAGTACATTGTTCATGAGCATCTAAACATTTTCCTGCCTTCTGTTTATCCTTTTGAGGCAGAACCACCTCAAAGAAAGGAAAAAGGTGAAATAGGAGAGAAAGGAGAAGAGAAAGGAAAAAGGTGAATAGCCTAAATACCCTAATGGTATCATATCCTTCCTAATCTTGGAAGCTAAGCAGGGTAAGCTCTGATTAATACCTGGATGGGAGACTGCCAATGAATACCAGGTGCTGTAGGTTATATTTCGGAGGAAGGAACTGGCAAAACCACCTCTGAGTATTCCTTGTCTAAGAAAAACCTATGAAATTCATGGGGTCGCCATAAGTCAACAGGAGATTGAAGACACACACACACATTCCCATGACAATGTATCTGCGTAGCCAGAAAAGAATGCTGAGTCTCTATTATAATATAATGTTAAGCACCAAGTAACGGCATGAAAAATATGAAGGGGAAATCTTGATTCTTTCCTTTTTTAAAATTCTTGATCCTATTTTATCTTAGCTTTCTATTCTAGGGAATAGAAAGCTCAGGAAAACAGAACTCTTATCTCATAAGCTTCTGCCTATTATGTACTGGTATGTACCACACTGTTTTTTGCAGCAACACTTACATTAACTTGACTTAATCAGAAACATATTTTGTGAGACAAAAAAATATACTTACAAAGCAAAGGAAGAGTAAAAAGGAGACCTATTGACATGTGCCTTTGGATCTGACTTTGAGACAGAAAAGTGGATGGAGAAGGGAAAGAGAACTAACATCTTGATAGCAGTTTAATTCAGAGGGAAGCCCTATATCTCTAGGGAAAAAAAGGGATGGGAGCCTGCAGCTACAGCATGCTGTAAACTACAATCCTATACAGGCTATTCAGAAACAAGTCCTATTTATAGGGATCAAGAGTTCCTGGAGCTTTCACTCACTCGTATTTTGTACAATGGAATCTTCTGTCTAAAACAAAACTGTAGATTCTATTTGCAATCCTCACTATTCATTATAAACTTCAAGAGGAGGGTCGCTCTCTTATTTGCCATCAAGTTAGTTTTGACTTGTGGTGACCTTATGAATGAGAGATCTCCAGGAGCTTCAGTTATCAACAGCCCTGCTCAGGTCTTGCAAACTCAGGGCTTCCTTAATCTCATGAATCCACCTGTAAAGCGGTCTCCCACTTTTCCTACTGACTTCCAGTCTACTGAACATTATCTCTTCTAGTGAACCATGTTGTTGCAAGATATGTCAAAAGTATAATAGCCTTAAATTAGACATTTTGATTTTGAATTCAAATCAGCCTCAGGCTTGATTTGCACTAAGAGCTCCTATTTATTTGTCTTTTTGGTAGTCCATGGTATCCACGGAATTCACCTCCAGCACTACATACCAAATGCATTGATTGCCTTTCCATCAGCTTTCTTCTCTGTCCACCTTTCAGACCATATATAGAAATCAGAAATATATGGCCTGGATGATCTTGACTTTGGTATTTCATTATGTAACTTTACATTTGAGGATGTCAATAAGTTCCTTCATAGCTGTCCTAAGTTTTAGCCTTGTAAAAGCTCAGAAACCCCTATCATATTTGTCTGGTCCAAATAACTGCAAAAAACATTGTTGTCCACTTTTAAGGTTCCCACGTCAAATCAGTTATCCTCTCTTTCAGTCCACTTCTGAGTAATTTAATACAGATCCAGACGGTAGACCAATCTGTGTTCAGAGCATACCAAGAGCATACTCAACTGATGTAGAACAGAGGTAAGCAAGTTATTGCAGTCACAGGACTGCAACTACCAGTCCCTTACCATTACCTATGCCGGCTACAGCTGATGGGAATCTCAGTAAATCTGAAAGGCCACGAGTCACCCATCTATGCTGTAGAAAATAAAACGGGGGAGGGGATCATTTCAATACATCTTTAATTTGTTGCCTTTCCCCTAGTCTACTTGCATAGCAGCACTGGATCAAACTGGGCAACTATTTAGTCCTGCATTAAAAAGCATGTGTAAATGTGACATCAGTACCTGAAAATGACACTGAAATTACATAAGGTCACAACGAGTCTCTCTTTCTACTCCTGACAGCTTTAGATTGAGATGAGATATCTTTACAACAAGTAGTGTTTGATTCTGGAAGCAATCTTGTTCATTTTAATGGGGCCATGTAGAATTTAAAAGTTACTCATTAATGAGACAAGCAGCTACTTGTGTTTGGTAAAATGGCACTGTTAACAAAATTGCACAGAATGTACAACAGCTGAAAATTCTCCCTTCTATAATGTCACACACTGTAACAGAGTCTCCTGCTCCCCTGAAATAACTCTTTTCCCACAGGTGGAAGATGAATCTTTCCCCTATAAAGATGGTTGGAATTCAGGCTACAAGTACGTCTGGTAGGCAAGGCGGCACTCGAGGTAAGATATTACAGAAATAATGTTATCAGAGCCTTTAACATACTCCACCTTCCTATAAAATTGTAACTAAAATTGCAAGTGCCACCTCTTCATTCATTCATTACTTCCTTATTCAGGCCCTTCCCTCTTTCAGACCTTGAGTGTCAATGTCTGCCACTCCCATGTCCTTTAATCAAGGTTCACAGGGTGACATCACAGCAGAGACAAACCAGTTCCAACATCAATCTCAAACTTCCATGCCCCATATTCTGCCTTTCTAGAGGTATACATCAGAGGTAACCATACGTATTCACAGAACTTTAACCTGTATTCAGTGAACCAAAACTAGGTGATGTTTTAAATGTGTGTATGCTCATTTAATCTGTTTTGTTTTTATGTGAAAAGTAATAATCATGAGAGGTCCAACCAAGATTGGGATTGTAGTAGCTAAAATTTAACCCTTTTTGCTGTGCCACAGACTGCATAGAAATTCCCCCCTCTCCAAAGATGATGCTCAGAAGGGAAGCTGTTTGTCCTAAAAAAAAAAAAAATCCCACCACTATTCACTTTAACATGCTCTAAATGTGAGGAATGAATGCACCATTTTTTTTAAAAAAAATGTAGATTATATGTTCAGAACTGTTTGAAGTTTCTTAAGAGTGTGCACTAAATGCTTTTTAAATATGCCCAACTTCACAGTCTTAACCTTGAGTGAATTGATGCATTTTTATTGTTCTTTTTCCTGAATGTGTTTCACCTGGGCAACACAAATGAAGATTTAACATTACTGTGATGTGATGAACTTCATTTTTTCAATGTTAGTGTCCATGTGTTTGACTCTTAATTTCAGGGAACACACAAGCCTAAATCAAATTGTTAGTTTCAACTAGAGTAGACAAATTGAATAAATGGTATTTACATGACTGCTGATATACCAGTCAGCAATAGAGTCAATGTGTCTACTTGGGACTAGAAGTTGGGTTTAGGCTACAAGGATCACTATACTAGCTTGCTGTAGGGGTGAACAAGGTAAGAAACATAAAACAATGCACAGATTAGGTGGGAAATATATGCACCAAATAATATGTAACTAATTAATTAGAATTTCTGTAATAGAGTGGTTCGTTTCCTCCAGTGAGGATCAGAATGACAGAACTTTGATAGTTTCCACTAGAAGAAAAATACAGCATCAGTAATCAATTGGCCGTGACTTGCTGTAAGAGAAGCTGCTGCTTATCTGTTGAGTTTCAGTTCTTTTATGACCTGCTGCGGCTTCCTACTCTTGCCGTTCCAAGTAAAAGGGAAATCCAGGTGGCACTCAGCCACTCTCTCTCTGGCTAGAGAGCACAAGGCGTCTAGGCCACGAGGAAGATCCCACTGCCCTGGCATTCCTGGTTTGATAGAACAGTCCCTTGAGGCTACTGGCAGGCAAAGAATATTAGGTCATCCACTCTGTCTGACAGTACTGAAAAGTGGGTTTTGCAGATTTCAGCGTAGCAAGCAATCATCCAAACATGCTCTCTCTTTCTCTCTCTCTTTCTTTCTCTGTGTGTTTTCTTTTGATTTTCAAAAATAAAAAGGAGTAACAGCCTACTCATGAAATCAAAGGAAAGGCAGGCTTGTACATAAATGCATTCCAAAAAACACTGTGATGCTGTGACACTACAGGATTTAGCAGAGCTTGGAAAAGTTTATTGTTAAAAGAATATAACTCCCAGAATCTCCCAGCCAACAAGAGGGATTCTGGAAGTGGTAGTCCAATAAAAGTAAACTTTTCAAAGTTCTGTGCTTTAGTCATGAGTGATAAAAATTCATTGAGGTAGGAAAAAGCTATAAATAACTACTAGCCAAACTATTTCAGGAATGCAGCTCAGTTTTTGCTGGAAGATAGGGATGAACGACTGAGGATGGATCACTCCAGTGTTTCCACTGCCAGGTTAAATACCGGGTGTAACATGAAATGGGATATTAGGACTAGAAAGACAAAGACCTTTGTTCAATGAAAGTTATAACGTGCTGAAACTGCAGCTAAATAAATTTTCAGTAGGTGAAAAAAAGATTTAAAAAAACACCACTTTTAAAAGGCTATCATGATTTGTGGCATCCTATTACCACACACATTTAACATCTGGGAAAACAGACTGGCACAGCTGAGTAGGATAACACCTGAAAAAACTTGTGTGCAACCCTGTGTACCAGCACACATCTCTACGTGCCTCTACTTTATCTCTACATCTCTCTACATATATCTCTCTCTATCTCTCTACATCTCTACTTTATGAACAAATACTACCTTAGCATATATTTGGAATTTTTCATTGTTCCCTGCTGGGAGTATATTAAGCACAACTGAGCACAAATTAAGCACAATCCAAGCCTGGGACAAGCAAACCCAAAATGTCTTAAGGCTAAAAGCAACAAGGCTGCTTCTCTGATACTGCTCCCCTATTCCCAGTAGTACTCTGAAAGCTTCTACTACTGATTTATCTTTTCCTCCTCTTTCTTCCCTCTCTCCTTGCATAGCATTTGTTTTCAGGAATGCTAGAGAAAGTACCATGCGCCTGACTCCTTGCCATATCTAATTTTTAAAACACATTTTGTAATCAAAGGCTAACCATTCATCAATCAAACAAGGCTCATTGTCTCAAATTATGTGTATCTCTGTTCCCAGAAAATAGTTCAAACCCCTAGATGAAACACTCTTAAAAGCATTATGCGATTACAAGTCACTGACTAGTGGGCTTTACAGATAACAGATGAACAATTCCTTAACATCTGTTCTTAACAACACTTTGCCAATTGTCTTGGAAAAGCCACAGATGTACAGAGGACAAAGGGCAGAATGAGCCATTATGAGAACTGATATAACTTGCTGTTGGCATGTAAACATTTCTCAAACCAAAACCATATACAGTAAATGTCGCTGTTTGTACAGTATAGACTGACAGTTCATATAAGGTCAAATCAAACCACCCCTTTTATCATTATCCCTATCTGATAGCTAAAGATAGCCATGAATCAGTTTGTGACATCTGAAAACAAGAGAAACTTGTGTGTACATTTAGGCATACTTTGATCTTGCCTGATCCCAGAACCCTTGTGGACTTTTCCACTGGCTATAAGGGTAACTACAGAATGAAACAGCAGTTTTGAGTTCATTCAAGAAAACTAAGGTTCTTCAATGTAGTACTAATGCTGGACTACAGCTTAGAATTTCCCACCTAGTATGACCACAACTGATAAATAGCAACTAATAGTAACTAAAAACCAAACCTCTTTGTGTGTGTGTGTGTGTGTGTGTTTTATATATGAAATATAGATGGAGAATTCTCTTTTCACCAGGCTTCTGAAAGATGCCCTTCCTCATAGCTTTTCCTCCTCCTCCTAAAAGAGAAGGGCAGGATAGCATTTGAAACACAAAGGTGTGACTAAATTTTTTTCTTACTTCAGTTTCCTCCCACATAAAAGGCATATGAACAATAGATCTGGGCAGCCTTAGGACTTAGCCATTTACCTTTCCTTCATGGTGAAAGCCTGCACACAACAAAGCCACCTCCTTGGCCATAGTACTGGCTAGAAGATCTCCAGCTCTGGCAAGTGCTGGATAACATCTGAGGATGGAGCAATACTCCTGACAATACCCAGCCCACTGAAGAGTCAGAGGGGAAATCTAGCTTCCCCACCCAAATAGGTTCTTTTCCTAAATCAATCCCTGATTTATACTCATACTTCTCCTTTCCCTGAGTTGTAACTCATACAGAGAGTCCTAGGCAACAACTAAACATGACCCTCCCCTCTCAAGCTACCTCATAAGCCAAGCAATGCCCCAACTAAAGCATTTGTGAGGGGCTGCAGATCAGGACACTGGTAACTAATGACTGCAGCACTCTCCTGGCCATGGGATGCATTGAGACAAACAGCTGTGGCAGGTGAAAGGTCTTGAAGCCATACCCTATGAGGAACAGCTTAGGGAGCTGGGTATGTTTAGTCTGCAGAAGAGAAGGTTAAGAGGGGGCATTATAGCCATGTTCAAATATTTGAAGGGATGTTATGTTGAGGAGGGAGCAGGTTTGTTTTCCACTGCCCCAGGGACTTTGACAAGGGGCAATGGATCCAAGCTGCAGGAAAGGAGATTGCACCTGAACCTCAGGAAGAACTTCCTGATGGTCAGAGCTGTTTGGCAGTGAAATATGCTGCCTTGGAGTGTGGTGGAGTCTCCTTCTTTGGAGGTTTTTAAGCAGAGACTGGATGGCCTTCTGTTGGGAATGCTTTGATGTGTGTTCCTGCATGTAAGGGGGCTGGATTGGATGGCCCCTGTGGTCTCTTCCAACTCTATCATTCTATGATTCTATGATTCCTCAAGGGAGTCTCTCCAGTTTCCTGTCTCAATGCGATTCACACCTGGAGAGCACTGCAGTCATAATTTCTCAGTGTCCCAACCCACAATGCTTCAGAGATCCTACAGTTAGAGCACTGGTTTAAGAGATAGTTCTGCCTGGTTTAAGAGATAGTTCTGGAGAGGCAGATGGCATTCACCAAAGTAATATGAGGATGGAGCTCTCTTCTCATAGCTGTGTTTTAAGAGACAGGATCCTGGCCAAGAAGTTTATTCTCCAACCTTACATTTTCAATCAGTGAATGTTCTTGTGCCACACTGAATCCACTTAAGATATCCCATTTAAGAATATGTGATGGCTGATTTCTTTTTAAAGCCATTATGGTTAGCTGCATATGTGATTTTATAGATAGGCCTAAGGATTAACTACTTCAAGATATGCAGCTGCTTTTCAGTATAGAATAATCTTCTACCTTTTAAAGCCTATAGAGATTACCCTGCAATTAGCACAATGCTGGACCAGGCCAAAGACCTGAAGGACCACATATATAACTTTACTATATAATTTATTGTCAAGTTCTCCCCCCCACCCCGAGCTAGCCATATTGTTTTATCCATTTGCATGACAGGATGTCTAGGAAGCAGCTGAAAGAATTATTTGCAGTGAACTCAGAACACACTGTGAAAGAAATATGCACACACACAAAACCTTGTTAAGCAAATAATAGGGTATCTGTTCCCTGGCTGGCTTTTAGAATTTAACCCCTTCAGGTTATATGCTGGTTGTTATATGTGAATTACTGCATTACCCTTGTCTCCTTGCCACAGAGGACATTGGCTTCCATCAGGCCTGAATGTTATAGCAAAGTGAAGATGATCTCTAATTAAGCTGGAAAGGAGTGGTGGGCTGAAGTGCAAGAAAGCAGAAGAGAAAGCCTTTCTTTCCACCCTTTCCAGAGAGATCTTCCAGCTCTAACAGCTATGGACAAACACTTCCCAGATAAACCTTATGTTCCTGCTTCTGCAGGGAAACACCGAATGATTGCACAAGAACAACAGATTCAAAGCTTGGGGGAAAACAACTTTTATATAACTTTTTATATCATTTGTATGACCAGTCAGGCACAGAATCAGAGGAACAACAGAAACTGAAGATATTTACACCGCTAGACTATTAGCAGACAAAGCAAAATATTAGTAAGATCATCAAAACAGAACCAACTTCACAAGAAAATTCTATAGATTTCAGGTCAAAAATACTGCTTGGATTTAACTACCTCAAAACAACAAAATGCGGAAAAATGAGGAAGTGAAGAGCACACAAGATATGCTTTATATAGCACAATGTGTAAGGAGCAAAGCTGGAGGTACATATATGCACACAAATAATGTTGCTCAGCTAAATTTACTAGAAGGTCACCAGTTGCCAAGCCAGCCAGGCTTGGGATATACTTCCATGAACCATCACATTAAGGCGAGGAGCATTAAGAGAACCTATTAGGACTCAGAAACATTATTCCGAAAGCTAACACATTCATATTATCAATTTTAAAAGTATTTTTTAAAAGTAGCTTGTTCGTTACTCAATGAAATATTATGTGTCAGTAATACACTCACTGCATGTTACAATTCATTTTATTTAAAGAAAAAAATACCTTAAAACAGAAAGAAAATACCCAAAAGCACCTCTCAGAATTTTTGGAGTAAAATTTTGCATTTAGCATTTTAAAGTAATTATTAGCAAAGACTTGAACACTATTAATCATCACATTATTTTGCAAAGTATTATAATTTTCCCTCATAGCCCCCAAACAAATACTTGATAGACTTTACTTCTAAGGTATGCATACTATACACATACATTAAGAAACAAAGTCCCACTGAGTTAATTAAGATAAATGTGTATTACATCTATAGCCTTGGGAACCAAGTGATTATCAATAAGAAGAGCCATAATTCAGACACATGGTAGCCACTGTAGATACACTATATAGTCTTTCATTGTAAATTGAGCATTGGACTACAACTTGGAGAACATGTTCAAATCAAATCCTACAGTTGCCAAAGCTGAAACTGACTTGAAGGCACACAATAATAATGTACTCCTTATTATTGTTCATGCGAAAGATGAGGGCCAAATTTCCAATAGGAAGTTTTGCAATATAGAAGCAATCAGACAAAGAAATCCAAGAATATTTTAAACATAGGAATTTGTGCTCCCTGATATGCCCTTCTTACACTACAACTTGTTGACTTTAGTTTACCAACAGCAGTGAATTTTTGGTCATCACCCAAATGGTGGGGTGCCAAAGTCTTTGGCTGGAGTCAAAGAAACACTCAACTCGATGCTCTCTGATGAGCCTGTGTTTTTTCAGTGGTGGTCTGGGTCCAATGTATCACATGATTATTTTCTTTCTAGAGTAGGGGACAATCCAAAAGGACTTTGCAAACTGCATGAAATTCAACAAAAGGAAAGAACAGGATGAAAAATCCCACTGGCCATCTGCAAATGCTTGAGTATGCTTAAAGAATGGATATATTCCCTTTTTGGACTAGCAAAGTCCAGAATACCCAAACATGATGTTGATATTTGAGGTACCATGAAAAAGTGGGATCTCAAAGAATAACAAGAAACTTAATATAACTTCTTAAACACTGATTTTGCTGACTGGCAGATTCATGGACTTACCATCTAAATGAGTAAATTTTCCAAGATTTAGTCACTGCCCACATAATACTCATCTGACTCAGTACAAGGCAGCTTCCAAAGTTCCTATGAAAACACCCTTAGAAACAATTGAATAAACTATTTGTTTATTTCTTATTCTCATTTTAAGATCATTTTTTTCAAGTTTAGGAAAAGTTTATACAGCAGAACTGCCAGAGCAAAGTGCACTTTCTAAGCATAAATATAATAGGGTTCACACAAAGAACTATCTATTTCTTTGTTTTCTTCCCGTTTGTTATTAATAGATGTTCTACAGTGCAGTACATTGGATATCATTGGTCATCTGTGACAAGGTTTTTAATATTGCAGGTCAGATCAATACCAATGTAAATAAAATAATGTTGTGTCAGGCCTGATTTCTCTGGGTAGCCAGTGAGGCCACGTCCAGTTTTGACATCCAAAGATTAGCTGTAGAATAAAATACACATAAAAGCCGTGGTGCCATCACTGGTTTTTAATGGAAGCACTTCTCTGCCAGCCTCCGAAAGGGTATCAGCCTCTGAGAATCAAAATTACAAGCCTCCTAATTTTAGCATGGATTCAAAGAAACTTCATTATTGAAACTAAAATTAATCTACTTGTTTCATTTATCATGTACTTGTGTAGAAAAAATAAAGGAGATAATTTCCTTCTGATTTGTTTGAAGCGGCTTGTAATTCTTCTCTTGCAACTCAAGCTAAGAATGAAATACTGCCTGTACCAAAGATGATGGGAGCACATCCATTGATTTCAGCGGAGCCAGGATTCCAGCCACAGAAACCCAATGGAGCTTTCTAAAAGTGCAGGTTAAGTGAAGGGTTACTCTGTATTGGAGTATGTATATAAATCTTTTATACAACTGTAGTAAGCATACAAACCTACAGCCTGCTTTATTATTAGATCTAATCAAATATTATAATAACAGCATGTGCAATGAAAACAGAGAGCTGCCAGAACTGAACTTTTTAGCATTGTTCAGGTGTCACCCCTTGCTCCATGACCACCATTACTTAAGGGGAAGAGCAGAGATGATACCACTGGCACTGCCAATGCGTGCATGTTTGTATTATTTGCTGTCAAATCGGTTTTGCCTTAGGGCAAATCTAGGAATGAGAGACATTCATATACCCTTGTTATCAACAGCCTTGCTAAGGTCTTGCTAACTAAGGGCCATGGCTTCCTTGACTGAATGAAGTAACAGCAATGTGGTCTTCTTACTGTTTTCTACTTTACCAAGTTTACTGCCTTTCCAGTGAGTTATATAATATCATGTGCCCAAAGTATGAAAGGCTCAGTTTAGTTGTTTTGGCTTCTAATGAGAGTTTAGGTTTGATTTGCTTTAGGGCCCATTCATTTGCCTTTTTGGCAGTCCATCTCTATCATAATTTCTGAGCTTCTGCAGAAGGGAACCTCTTCTACTCAGGTAACTGATTTGAAACCCTAATCTTGCTATGCTCTAAACTGGGTACAGGACCCACACAAGTAGTCAAGGCTATGTGTTTTATCAGTTCAGTCTCTAAGATGTGTGTGCACACAGGTGGTTTCATGAATGGCAACAGAGTTTAACGAATGGAATGTGACATGTGACATGTATGACAGACTGATTTCTGCAGGTGCACAATGATAAGAGAGACCTGTTCTTTCAGTTTTTATAGGCAACTTCAAGGAATTGATTTTTTTTACTCTGTTGCATTTATTTATCCATTAGCTAAATCAGTTTCAACCTATAGGTGATCTACAACCTAATAATTTTTTTAAAAATCGGAAGAAATAGAGGAGTCAACTGCAGACTACACAGAGGGATATTCCACAGTTCTGAGGCACAGCAAGTAAGGAGTATCTTGCTTTTCAGAGAGGCCAACCTACGAATATGTCTGAATATGTCAGTGTTTCCAATTTCAATCTAGCCTTTCCTGAGAGGAAAAGATATTCCTGAAAGGATTTTTGCGGATCGATAAATACTTCCTTAGCTGATATGTACATCCCAAACACCTGGCATGAGAAGACAGCAAATTCCAGAACCAAACCATTTTTGCTCTTGACTGTGTTTCTTAAAAACATCAAAATACTTTTGTTTTCACAAACTCTTAACTTAATGCTCTGAGTAAAAAGAAAGATATGCAGAACTATGGGTTAAACAACACACGTTAATAGCTTTTCACCAAGGCCTCTGTTTACTATTCTTGGGCCAAATGCTCTGAACCATCAGCCATCAGAGTCTGTGAATGCTTTTTTATCACATAATTTCCCCATTATCACAGAATATCATATTGAACAAGAACTGTAGATTCCAAGTGGCTAACTTACAATCTAGATTATTTTTGCTTTCAATATATACAGTGTTCCCCAAGGAATCCCCCCCCCAAAAAAAAACAATCTGACTTGGCAAAAGTGTGCTAGAAAATATCCTTTAATGATCCAGTTGTATATAGTTCTCACCATGTTCTCTGAATTCATACATATGCAAATAAAGTGGAAATATAATGACAGACAATTAACAAGACAGATGCATCACCTTCCAGAGGTCCAAAGGCTTCACCCTGCTTTTTACTCCCTTGGAGAAAAAAAAGAAGAAGCTTAATGATTCACCTCCAAAATGGCAAACAGTATCCCACAACACCTCTGGTTGTTTTGTTAAGATTCGATTCTCTTTGCATCCCTCTCACTCTTTTAAGGTCAAATGGGTCTTATTTCCAGATAGGGAGTGACCAGAAAGTTTTCTTGTTTATTTAAAAGAAAGAAAGAAAGCCTCACCCAGGCTTAAAAAGGTGAGGGGTCTCCTCTCCATGATGGGTAAAGGGAATCTTGGGAGGCACAAGAACAGAATTGGTTGGTAATATAACTTGTTTTGGTTTTTACCTCCTGAAAACTCAAGTTATAAATCCAGAAAAAGTACTGCACAACATATTCAGCAGGACTGTTTCATCTAAAATTCTGAAAACTGAGCATTTTTCCAGTGACAAGATGTACACACGTAGCAGTCTTCCCTGTCTTTGCTCAGTCCTAAATTAGGTCCCTGGTTGAAAAGGCCATTTGCAATTTAACCATGAAATTGTATCCAAAATATTATGGAAGGTGATTTTGATTATTGTAGCTAAGATAGCCACTGTGGAAATATTGATTTAAGTTGCAACGTTGTATTTATTTTCTTGTTCTATTTGTATTTATCTTAAGGATTGCTGTGGCCTATTGGCTAAAGCAATTAATTAAGCAGATAAAAACCAATTCTTATTGCCATATATCTAAAAAAGGCTCACTTGTAAGCAAGAAGAGCAATTCAACTGGTCATGTAAAAAGAACAGATTCAAGGAAGAAAAGCCTGTATTCCTTTCCTGATCAGGAACTCAGAAAAATTATTAGCATACTGTCACATTTGCTAATGAAAAATAAACTCTTTTCTCCTCTGTCAGCAACATCAAGGTCAACAGAAGCCTGACAATGGTTTGGAAAAGGAAAGCTTGCTAAAAACTTTGCCACAATGACTATAATTATACTCTCAATTATATCGCTCTAGCAGGATCATGTCTGTAAAGAATGAACAGGATTGGCAATGAAGAGCTTTCTTGCTGCACAATGGCAACACAGGATCCATTCGTGCAGATAGCAGAACTGCTGTGGTTATTTTTTTTCCCCTAAAGCAGGATGGCATATGCTATTGACATATGGCAATGCATTGCCATCTGGGTTCAGAAGCAGACCTAGGTTCCCAAGCTGTTACTGGCCAAAGCCAAGAACATGGCTAGGTGCTAGGTCAGACTGGCTAGGGACACTTCTGCCAAAACAAAACGAAATTCCCCTGGATGCTTTATTGCCTTCATTAAAAGGCTGCCTGCCTGCCTGCCTGCCTGCCTGCCTGCCTGCTTCAGAGGTGAAAGTCTGTGCAAGACAAAAGGAACAGTGTGGAGCAAGATCAAAAAGCAGTTAAGCTGAAACAACCAATTATTTCCCAGGTTTTGGTCTTTATAGATGGATAAATTGGTTATATTAATGGTAAAGCAGCAACTTGTGAGTGTGGAGGTAGAGAAAAACAAAGATTCTTCTGCTAGCTTGTTGGTCACTTCCTTCCTGTCTAAGGGTTCCATCATCAACTAGCCCACCAAAAGAGAGAGAAAACAAGATCATTCCTGTCACTCTGCTCTGATGAACTCACAATGTATATTTATTAGCTACCGTGGGATGTTTGATGGAAAAAATGGAGGGAAATGAAGTCTAGGCTCACAGCCAAGGACCTGTGAGAGTACTTTCCAAAACTGATTTCCCAAACCAAGTTTCTGCACCTTGACATTTAACTATGTCTACCATTTATGTTAAATTCCTATTTTGTTTTTATAAGAAAAAAAAAACTTTTGGGAGAGAAATTTCCAAATCAGCGGCAAATGCCACATTGTCACAAGCAATGAAATTATCACACTAATACATTTTTCTTAATTACAGCTCCACTTAGCTGCTATAAAATTTGCCAATTTGTACTTGCACTGTTGGAACCAAGCAGCTGTTTACAGATTTACACTGAAACTTAAACTTGAAGGCCTTATCGGTGGGGAGAGGCTGATTATGACTTTCCTGTTCCGCTGTATCTTAAAAATATTCAGAGTGCTTGTCCCTAATTCCCCCCTATTTAATTGTTCTGGAACAGACTGGGCAGGAAAGTGCAAACTTGGACAGCAGCAGGAAGCAAAGTCAAACTGGTTTTCTTAAACAGAAAACAAAAAATATATAAGAAACATTTTCTTCTTATAGGAGTAAAAGATTCTGTTTCTTGACTGTCCATAACTTTCACCCAAGGAGAAATATTATAAAAACCTAAGTTGTGCCTTTGGTTAAAATTCTGTCTTACTGAGTTCCTTTTTATCTAGAAACTCCATCTAAAGCAGCCTTTTTCAACCTTTTCTCCCTGGAGGAACCTGAAATAATTCTTCAGGTCTTAGGAAACCTCTGTCTAAAACTTGTTTTATCTACAACTCAAAAAAGAAAGTGTTTATTGTTTTTCAATCATGATCTCTTTTAGAACTCCTGATGACCTCTGATGGAATTCTACAGTTCCAGGAAACTCCAGTTGAGAAACCCTGGTCTAATGATTAACAAAAGTCTGGAATAGTTATTCTGCTTGTAAATCCTCCAAAAGGAGCATGCTAGGATCCTCTCCTCTGTACGTCTCTGCCCACTTTGGAGACGAATTAGAAGATGACATTTTTATTTTATCACATCTGGTATAAGGAAAAGAGAGGGATTGGGTTTATGCACCCCACACTCTAGCAGGTCCTTTAAGGGATCTAAATTCCAGAGTCTTTGCTCACTGTCAATCCTACCAATTAATCGGATGCCAAATTTTAATCTGCTATTAAAGCTTCAGTTGATTAATCGCATTGATTAAAGCTTGCAGGCCTATTTAAAATGTTTTCAAATACTCTACAGTCAGTTCAAGAAGATAAGCTGAAGTTACAAGAATCACCAAAATGGGAAAGTCTGAGACCAAAAATGCAATTAACAGATGATATATTTGAATGTTCATTCTCTCATATCAGGGATCTTGCTCAGTTTTTTAAGTTGCACTTAAACAGCTTACTGTATAGAACAGATTCAGCCTATTGCTTTTCAGTACACAAAATGAATGGATTTACATCACATTTTATTTTCCTTCAAGTTAATTTTTGGAAAGCCACAAAACAAACAGAAGATTAGCATCAGTTATCCCAGACTTCAGAAACCCTGTTGCAAGCTGGGGAATGTAGATATTACAGTTTATATTCAATCGTTCAAGCCATTAAGCTGAGGTGCATAGCAAACTTGTATTTGGTGCATACACTCCCTAAATGAACTATCCGTTACATGTATGCCTGAAAAATATCTTGAATTTATCCATATTAGACATTAATTTACACTATTTTCAGGACCAAATGAAAATAAACAAGTAGTTCAACTATACCAATTATACCAATACAAACATCTAATTTTTTTTTTTTAAAAAAATTTATTTCTTCTATTCATGTAACATAATATGAAATGGAACCTCTCCCCCTGACAGATACCATAAGGATTTTCATTAATTCTTTCCCCACGTTGCATCACATTTGGGAGAAAGGCAGGGTATAAATTTAATAAATAAATAATCCTTAAAAGAACCTGAAATAACTGCATATAATTTGCCATGTAAAGGTTTCAATAAAGATATATATCACTGGCAATCTCTTATTTTGCATTCTTACTCCATTTGTTTTTGCTGTGTACTTATGATAACTCTATCATGGCCCTACCATGTTGTCTTCTTGGCAACACTTGTTTAAAAGAGAAGTTGAAACTGCCTTCCTCCGAAGCTGAGAGAGTGTGACTTACTAAAGCTTATCGAGTAGGTTTCTATGGCCAAATGATCCTAGTCCAATATGGGTATGTGAGAAACAGCCCTTATTTCGTAAGTATTCAGTCCAAATTTGGGGGTTTGAACAACTGGAGTTGTAACTTCAAGAACACTGTATCTCTCTTTCCCTCAACTGTAGTCACACGATTATAAAAGGTACAGGTTGTATCTTTGAAACAGCAACCATTTGATTGGCAGATTTGACTAAATTTTGGGAAGATTCTAGTTTGTAGAGTCTGATAATATCCTAGGTCATTCTTCCTATGTTGTTCCTCATAAAATAAGACTGTGAATCAATATACTGGAGAAACCAAAGCCTTGTGAGTCACATTATTCCACAATTTATCATACAGGCCACAGAAACCTGGTATTTTAACCACACTGACCCACTGGCCTGAAATAACTCAGAGTAGCTGATATTTTATAAAAACATTTATCTCATAGTAGGTGGTTTAAAGAAATAAAAGAATCTTCTCAACCTATTATTATTCCCCAGGGGCCTCCAACAAATACAATCAAAGCCCATAACTATCCCTTACTAAAACGCAGACAAATCACCTCTCTCCCTAGATACTCACAGTGCTTCTTATCCACTTCTCTTTCCTAACCTGCTGTCTATCTTTCTATCACCTCCTCTCTTTTTCTTTCTCTCTCACCCCTCTCCAACATTCCTCTTTCCTCCCTCCTACAGCTATTACTTAACCTTCAGGTACTCATTTAAGCAACCCACCAACCAGCAATAATGATCACATATAGTTACTAGATTGCTATGTAATCACCTTGCCTGCTGTGTTAATGTCAGTTGTCTTTTGCTTATGTACATGACATTTCTTTATCCTTCCCGTATGTTAAACGTGAATTACTGTTTGTTTGGTATCAGCTATTCTTAACTGCACCTGGGCTCATTTTCAATTCTTAAAATAAAACAAAATTACCAAGACACATTAACATATATTTTTTAAAAAAACTTAGAGGAATAATCAAAGGTCTACTCTTATCCTTCCATCACAGCACTGGAAGCTACAGAGTAATAATGCATAGTCATATACAAACCTATTCCCCTCTCCAACTAATAGAAAATACTATCATTATTCTTAAAGAATTGTTTCTGAAGGCTTCTTTTATTTTCACTAAGTAAGCTGTAAACTGAAAAGATTCTGCCTAACAAGTCTTTATACTTCCTGGAACTTTTAAGGTGCTGCTGTTGCATAACACTCCATGAAAGAGAGATATTGTTGGCTAGCATTCTTCAGCTAGACAATACATAGTTTATAAAATAAGCTGATAAAAGGGAATAACAAATCCAGATTATAGGATCAAGGGACAGCAAGTACTAGCATTGCTGGAAGAGAGAAGGTCCAGAGATGGCCAAAGAACCATCAGAATTACATAGTGATGCATCTATTCAACAACCAAGTTATCCTACAGTACCTCAAGACTATTTTTTCAGAACTCATAAAATTCACTACTTCCAATTACAGCCCCAACAGCTACTGGCCACTCTGGCAGTTGTAGCCTGTAAGGTAACTTTCCCAAGCTCTGGCATAAGCTTTTGTAGACTCTGGTTAGTCTCTGCTGATTTTGTGGGAACAGCCTAAAGACTATTCCCCTAGAAGGTATTTTTGTAATTCTAGCAGGATCAAAGAGAAACTTTATGACATGTTACCAACTACTTAGCTATAGGGGAAAAAACCCCACCTTTTCTACAAGTTAGCATGTAGTAGAACAAAATACAGTGTTATACGGTATTAACAGACTTCACCACTATGTTCTCAGTATTCCATCAGTTTCTGAGACTCCTCAGACATATCTTCTACTGAGAAACTGTTAAAAAATGCCAAAGGGGGAGAGTCCATTTCAAGCTTAAGCCTGTTGGAATACATACATGGGCTTGTACCAAATTTCATCTGCAAACTGGAATGAAGGATCCATTTCCTCTTCCACAAACAAAAATAAGAAAGTCCTGTTCACTTTTTAAAACAGTCATCCAAGCTTCCATGACCAAAATCTACCAGAAGAGTTGGGTACATGTCAGTAATAAAGATAAAGGAGCCCTCTCTTACCACGCTCACCTTACTATTCAAGAAGAGAAAGATGTTTAGTTTGTTGTTGCTGTTGTTCAAAGATACAAATGGGAGCTCATTTCTGGTCCTGCTTCATCCCACTTGCTTGATGATAAAACATAGCCCTGTTGGTGCAGCATGGAGCTATAAATATTTCCAGGTTTTTTTTTTAATCTTCCACTTCTTCTTTCCTTACCCCTATAAAATCTGTCACAAACGTCTGTAAAGCCCCTCAACAAGTCACAAAGAGCCACACATTTTATTTGATCCTCAATTAAAATAATTTTAGAACAATATCAGATACTGTAGTCATGGCTTCCTATCTAGGCAACCCACATGTTTGACTCCTTTCTATCCGTCTCATGATAATGTTTTCAAAATTATTTCTATAATGACCAGAAACAGCTTGTTGTTGGATCTGGAACTATCAATGGGAAACTGTGAGTTGTAATGCTAAAATTATGCCTTGAAATCATTTAGCTATGTTGCATATGCTTCTACTCTAGCTAGCCTTGCTCTTTGTGCTGTATTTTATATTTAATCATGGTGTCAGATTCTCCCTATGACTTTAAGAAACTGGCACTAAGATTAACCTTAAGAGGGAAAACATGTACAGCTATTAAAACTAGAAAACCTCAATTTAAGAAATCCCTGAAGGATTCTAGTTCCAGAATAATGCAGAACTTGTAATGGGGGGAGAAATGAGAAACAGTAAGAAAAGTCAAACCACAGTTAATACAGTATTTTACATTACTGTACTATCTACCATGACAGCTGCAAACTCTTGACAATTCCACTCTACTATTTAAAATAGGGGGAGAGGATATTAGGACATAATAACAGAAAATGCATTATTAGAGCAACACAGTCATGCCTTCAAGCTATGATGATATACATACTGGATTGCCAGGAAAGCGATTGTTATGAACAAAATACTATATCTTCAAAAGTAGTGGTTTTCAAAATGACAGTCTGTTGCAGTGTAAAAAGAAAAAAAAGGGAGAAAAGAATTCTAGCAGTCCCTTTAAGACTGATTTATTTTAGCATGAGATTTGATGGATATCAGTCTACTTCTTTAGATAAATTAGCAGAATGATATTAAAGCTACAAGATTTTAAACACAAGTATACAATTGTGTGAGTTGAACACAGCAGGATATTAAAATTTGTAAAATCTACCCTATTACCTTCTATCCCACTCCCACAAGCAGTTTGCCACTGCATTTAGTTAGTTAGTTAGACCTCAGCAGGACTGTTGATGACCTTGGCTTGTGGAGTCTCTGTAAGTCCATCATTGCTTTCCTTGTGTGTAAAGTGACAGGCTAAAGAAGAAAGAGGTTCCTGTTTGCTTTCCATGCAAGCAAGATTTCTGACTCACAGGACTGCCATAACTCAAAGTTGATTTGACAGCAAATAACACACTTGTGTGCGTGCACATGAACACTGAAGGAGAAGAGCCAATGGGATCAGAGGGTCAAAGGCAACTTGTCAGCAAATAATAACAAGTAGCTTGTAAAGTTGCCTCAGTCCTAATGTAATATACATAGTTGAGTCAATGTGTTGTTTTTTTATTTGTTTCATCAGACCACATACCAGGTGTCTTGCATTATGCACCAAATGTCAGCTTTCTGTTTTGTAGAACCATTACTGCAATGGTGCTACCCAAGCAGCTCACACTGCTGGCTTCACCTGGCATCTGAAGGTTGAAATACCTCAGAAGTTCTACTGACTGAAAAAACAGTCATGACCACCAGAAAATCATCCAGATCCTTTGCAGGTGGGAAAAAAAAAGAAAAGAAAACACTTCTCAATGCACAAATTATCCCTCATTTTCCTATCCACATTGAGTCTTAACATGCAGGAAGAGGGCTCAAAAGGCATCAACAAAATCTGATGAACAGGAACCCCAGGATTCTCCAGGGCAACCACTGACAAAAGATGTTACTCAGTTCACTTTTTTCAATATGCAACAAAGGGAGTGTCTACTTTTGTCCATCACAGCTTTCCTCATGTGGAAAGTGACATGGCTGAAGAAAAGAGGTTCCTGTTCACATGGAAGCTTTCCTTTCAAGCAAGATGTGCAATTTTCCCAAACTTTTTACAAAAATGTCTCCTCTTTGGATGCTTTGCTTTTCATGTCAGAAAAGTGACAGCAGGGGGGACAAGGATCAACACTCAAATGTTGAAAAAAATAATGCCTGAATGCTGTTAAAGGTCTGCAGATATATCCCCCAACAAAGGGCTGAACAGACAAGTTGCAACAAAATTTTGAACAACTCTTCATTTTAGCCTGGTGGCCACACTGATGAAAACCATGCAGCACATGGAAAAGCTACACTAGAAATCACAGATCAGATCCAGAGGTGACAGAAAGTTTGTTTTTTTCAGTGAACTCCAGCACAAATCATGCACGAAAATGGAGTCTATGTTATTCTTAGTCAGACTCATAGCATGTGTTTTTCAATCAATGCTTTAGCTATGTTCCCATTTATCTTATTATTCCTACTTTATCCATAAAGTGACTAATTGCTCAAGTATCCTCCAGAGCCACCAGGAAACCATCCAGATCCATCAGCATTTGGGTCAGACCATCCTAATAGGCACTTCCATAGGACAGCAGTTGCCAAACACCTACATTTAACCAGACAGTTATCTGAACATGGTAAGGGAAGTAATTCAACATTTCCTCACTCCCAGATTTGGGAAGGTTCAGCAAATGACACTGAGCATGGCTTCTATTATGTACTGAATCAGACATCGCTTGTGACAGACCCATAGTTACTGTGGTGGCCATGAAATCTTCAGCTATACTTGTCAAGGTAGCTTCTGCGTCAATGTTGGAAGTCCTTAAGAACAAAATACCTTGAGAACATCCATACCACATCATTATCTTTTTTCACTGATGTTGCACTTAAAAGAAAGCATCCCAACAGGAAACTAGTATGGCAAATCTTAGAGCCAAAACTGGGTGTAAAACCAGTGGGAGAAATGGTCCCTATATCATCTAGATCTCTGTCTCTGTCATAATACAACAAGCAACCATTGTTATTCCTCCCCTCCCACATATGTTCTGAATGGTTGCCTTCATCTCCTCCTGTCCAAGTTACAAAATATTTTCTTCCTAAGTGTCAGAGCTTCTGGTGGCTGTAAATACATCCAGAAGCATAGGAGGAAAATCCACTCCACTTTAATTCAAAAATGAAAATAAATTGCTCTCAGCTTCATTGCAAACATGAAGATGAGAGCCTTGCTGGCTTGCACCTGACTTGATACCAATATAGGCTTGGCCTAGATAGCTACTTGTGGGCAAGAGAATTGGAAAGTAGGGGTGGATTTCCACCCAACTCCTACTCTGCTTATTGAGTTTAGCCTCTTCAAGCTGACAGTGGTAACACAGGGGCATCTGGAGACAATGTTTTTATAAGGATCTCCCTCTGCTCTTGACTTTTCACTACCACCTATATTCATATCACAGCAAGTTGGAGGTACATACTGACTTCCAGAATGATCATAGTTTGGAAGAGAGGTTGATTGCCAGTGGCTGTTGGTCTCTTTCTTACCAGTCCATACCCTGGCAACACACTTGATTTGTTATCAAGTAGGCAGATGGATACATACTGAACGATGTCAGTATATCCTGTCTCTCATCCTGGCACACCTGTGCCATATGCTCAGCCCAAGTACAGTACGGGAGAGGATCACAGTGCCCTCTGCATTATATACCACCTATTCTGCAGACATAAAAGTATACTCTCACTGTGGTAGTGCTGACCTCTAAGCAGAAAGTCCATTCATTTTTGCAAACCAGCAGTGCACTGTTAAAATAACTATTATACCAGAGCAACCACAGTGCAACACCAGTGAATTTTGGCATATTATTAGGTTCTTCCAATGCATGGAGTTTCATGTAGACCACATACTTGTCCAGTACATTTGACTTCAGGGAAACCTTAAGTTAATACGTCAAGAATATGTGGTAACCATGTGGTCATTCTTGTTTCCCATCTTAACTTTTTTCATGGATGAAATCCTGTTTTTAAAAAGAATATAATCTTAATTTTTAGCATTGCTGCCAAATTAAATGTAGAATATAAGCAAAGGAGTGCTTGAATGGAAAGACTTCAATATAAGTTTAGAACTCTAAATTGGAATGCATGGGGTTAAGAATGAGCAGTACGGAGCAAGCTTGGAAGAGGGGGGGGGAAACCTTCACAAAAGTAATTTCAATTCCACTCTTCCTTCCTCCCTCCATCTCCCTCTTCCTCCTGCTTTATGTTCTAAACTGTATGATTTTATTCATTCTGCACATCACAGTTATATTTCATCCCTTGTTCCTCTGAAATAACATTTTAAAAGTGCCAGTTCAAGCTTCTGCTATAAAATAAGAAAGAACCACTGGCGTTCAGTTCCTGTGAGCTTTGCTCACTTTGAGTACTGTTCCTATTACACAATAATGTGTTATTTTGTTGAATTCTGGCATCTATCTCACTTGTCTGGTCAGGAGCCAAAAAATTAGAGTGTGTCAGTCCACCAGTTCCTCTGCAGAGAAGCTCTCTTCTCGCCCAGCGAGTGTTCTGTGCTCTTGGATTGAGGCCAGGAGGGGAAATCCATTTTACATAAAGAATGCACACAGCTCAAGTGCTCGGAGACTTTTTACCTACTAAAATAACTTTGTGGACAAACGCCAGCCTGCTAGACACGTTCGGCGAAGAACATTTGGCATCAAAAACAAGGTAAAGTAATCTGTAGAGGTAACAAAGTTTTTAGAAACAAGGAAATGACTGTAAGTGCATTCGTGGCATGTCACATGATTTGGCACAGACTGTTCGATTGGCCAGAATTGAAGTAAATACAGCCGCCATGTAAGGAGTCTGAAAGCTTCGCCCTTTGCTGAATTCTTAAAATGGCGGACTCACTGCGCTCCATGAGAAGCAAAACGAAAGCCAGTCTCAGATTTTTCTCCCCCTCTTTCTGCCTCTGTGCTGAAGTTTTTATAAACCTTACAGATTTGAGTAGAAACAGATTTCTCACAACTTGCTCTGCTTCTCAGTTTCACAGTTCAGCATACACTCAGGCTCTGTCAAAAGCTTGACAGCATTCCAGGGAAAATATTAACTGTAAACTTTCCAACAGGAATTAAAGGAACAGAGCTCACATCAAGATGCTCCCTTTTAAATCTCCCTTTCTCTCTCTCTCTCTGCCTAATGTTTATACAAATTTGTGAAGTTTATGCTACAGAATATACAGTTAACACTGAAATTGACTCAATGTGGTTCCACTTCACTGTGTCATGAATGCAATCAAAAAGGACACACATCCTCCTTCATTTTTTTTAAAGTTCTCCTCCTCCATTCTTGCAGGCCTGACCAATTGAACACTGCATACTCTGGTGTATAAATATTTGCCTCTGGCTAAAGTTCAAGCAGCCCAGTTTGGCTGCCAGACACAACAGAAAACCAACTTCTGAGGGAAAGTGTTTACTGCAGCAGTGGCCAAAGAAGCCACTGCCAGCAAACAATCAAGTCTGATTGGCCCAGTCCTACAAGCGCTTATCATAAAGTACCTGGCCAGCTGCCACTGCTAGACTCCCACCCCTTTCCTTAATGGTTGATTTATCTAACACGGCTTTTCCACGGTTAATATGTTTATAACTAATGACAATCTCTTTACAAGTCTTGTCAGTTCTAGCAAGTACAGAGTGAGTCATATTAAAACATTTGTCCCACCTCCTCATCTTCAGTACCTTTTTTGAACTTAACCCTTTGTTCAGTTCAGCCACCAAGAGGTTTTCTCGAAGTGAGTATCATGAAGTAAACAGAAGACTAATCATACAACAGTACCTATAATGATAACAAGTTGTTCTGAGGATATTTTTACACAATGACTTAGTAAGCAAGATAATCCTGTCAACTCCTAAATTTGAGAAAAGGGAAAGAGATCAAAAAGTCTGGAAAACTGATCCATTCCTCATGTCTACGTGGGTAAAAGAATTACTGACAATATACACGGCACTATGATCACTACAGTATGATCAGTAATGCATGGAAGTAGCAGGAAGTGGTTCTTAACCTTTTCCTTGCCACAGACCCTCTTTAAATGTCTTTTGTTACCATGATCCACCAAAACACAATTCAAGATTTAAAACCCTGAAGTCCTTCGAGTATTTTTTTTAATTTTTTTTAACAGTTTGAGATATTGTAATGAAACTTTGTACAAATGATGTCTATCACTGGCAAAAGATGCCTGCTCTTTGAGGTCAATGTATGACCATCTGTCTGTCCATCTTTCATTCTTTCTTTGTTTCTTTAATTGTAAAAGCTCATAAAATTTCTTCAATCCTTCACAGACCCCCTGTGAGAACATCTTAGCCCCCTCAGAGTCCATGGAACCCAAATAAAGAACTGTTCTATATGAATGAAAAACATAAAGAAAATGTTGAGAAACTGACCCAAATCAACCTTTTCATTACATTTTCTGGGTACAATACAGAGGAAGCCATCAATCAATGGCTTGGATCCAGAAAAGCACAAATGGGCTTTGAGGAGCTGTTCTCCAAGCAATAACAAAAGGGTTCACCCAACATACTTAGCACAACCTTGTTTCTCCAAACATTTTGCAAGAGAATGTGCAACAAACTATGGGTTCTTTTTTGTTTTTGTTTTTTTGCACAAGGATCTTGTCTTAAAGTGGAAATAGATCCAATCCCACATGACTTCAGGCACTTGGAGAAGTGTTTTCATAAGCTAAGTATGAGCCATTGAATTAGACTACAACAGAAGTAGAGACAGCAAGCAGAGTGTGTGGCTCCACTCATCCCATAACTGTCATTTCATCAGGTTCCATTCATCCCATAACTGTCACTCGGTAGCAGCCATTCAATCAGGACATAGCTGAGGGAGAACCTGGAAAGTAGGGCCAGGCAGATCCATGTGGCTCAGCTGTCATCCATCAGCAGACTTTCCATCAGGCTGCACCACAACGAGCAACAGAATGTGGAGGTACTCCATCCAGCTGGTTAAGAGACCAGCTCGGTTTGGCTACCCTTCTCCTTGACCTGTGTTTGTGCAGTCTTCTTGTCATAAGAATTTAGTAACACTTTAAATTGATCCACTGATAATTTTCATCCCACTGATTTCAAATGGAATTTCAGGAGCCTGAAAACTAAATTTGTAAAAAATGTGGATAACCCATCCATTCACATGTACCTATGTGGTCTGCAATTTGCAATCTAAAAGAAGTGGAGGCAAATGTTAGTATGCAGTTTCTCTGTATGCATGTAAGAGTCTATTTAGACATAAGGAACATTTAACTTTCATAGGATTGTGTCTAACCTTATTAATCCTGCCTCTTTTAACTCCATGACCCTTTAAAATAGGAGGGAAACATGCCTCATGTCTCAGAAAAACAGCTCAATGTACATATAAAACAATTTCTCATATCTGAACGTGTAAAATTTTCAGATAATCAGATACCTTGTTCTGGCAAATATATACGTGGCTTGAGCAGTCATGTGTTTCAAGCAATCAAGGCTGAACCAGTGGTTTTTCCATTCTGTTTCAGCATACAATCCTCTCACTAGTAACCTAATCCTTCCATAAATAATGCAGCACTCATTTTTCCTTTTTCAATCTTATACCTCAGTACTATTTAAGTCAATGGGGCAAAAAATTCTTTGCAGGGCACTGACATATCTTTTGCTTTTCTTCTCCACACCTCTCCTCTCTTTCAATATGGTACTCATATTTTTTTTTAATTTCTGCTTCCACTGGTTTTTTAAGTTGAAAATGGAAGGTGGTATTATATCAGTTACATCTGTGTGCTTTTTAAATCACTACAAAACCTCACTACACAATTCAAGGGACTGAAGCTTGGAGTAAGTCTTATAAGTGAGCTCCATATTACAGCAATATGAAACCTACAAATAAAGCCTTGGTCCAGATTCCACTAAACACAGATGATACCGGTTTTAAATAAGGGCTTTTATGTGCTGGTTCATTTGTTTTTTTTAATTTGGTGGGGCTTTGGGAGGAAAACTCTTTGAGCAAAGGTTCAACAGGAATATTTATTTCTTTTATTACCACAAATGCATTTTTGCCACCCTGTCATGCTACATGTTCACAACCTTGTTTACAAGATGCATTGTTAAAACCATACAATCTAAACTGAAAATTACCAAAGCAGCAGAAAAAAACACTTCAGCATTTTATAGCCGCAACAGTAAACAGTTTGTCCTAATTCACCCAACTCTTAGTTTCAATTAGAGTTGAGCCATTGAATCAATGGAACTTAAGGGCTAACTTACAAAATTTCATTGATTCAATGAACTTACTCTCATTTGGACTGACTACTGATTATTGTTGTTGTGTGTCTTCAAATCCTTTCTGACTTATGGTGAACCTATCACAGGATTTTCTTGGATTTCTTCATCTGCTGGCCTATAGAATAAAAATTGGCATGTATTCACTGCAGAGCAGACTAGAACATCAAGGGTGGGTTTTTTTTTCTTTTTTTTCTGGCACACCCTAAAACACTCAGGAGGGAGTTACACACACGCCCCGTGGTGGTCCAGAGATGGAGCAACCAGAATTTTGTTCTCTTCCTTTGGTAGTGAAAACCTTTTTTTAAACTGTACCTTCAGCATTTACACAAAACAACTTTTTGTTGCTGTTTTCATTGTCCTAGGGCTGCATACTAATTGCGCTGCTATTGAATTTGCTTTTGCCTTTCGGTTCCTAGACTTATTTTTAGACAGTGGGTTGTTTTGATTTGTTTTTAGTGTAAATGGCACTAACAGCCATTTAGCACATAAATGTGGCAAATAAATAAATAAATCTGCACTATTGTGACACATCTTTTTCTCATTAGAAATAGTAGCAGACATAAACGTAGTCAAAGAAAAAGGAAAGTGTGTAACGCAAAGGAAGAACAGGTAGTAGTAGTAGTAGTAGTAGCCATGACAGCTGGCTGTAGTAACAGGTAGTACTAGTAATAATACTTGTAATAGTAACAAAGGCAACCGTGGGAAAGACAGGGAGGAGACCGAAGGATAAGAGGCTGCCCTGGAGGTATTTTGAGTTATCTTATGCAAACATACATAAAAAAAAAATCAAACAGAAAGAGTTCTCTCAGAAACGATTGATTTAAAACTGACCGCAGCAAAACAGGTTCTCTCCCACCCTTTTGGTCCATACTCTCTTGTTCACAATTAGGGTCACTCTTAGTTCAATGTGTGTGTGTGTGTGTGTGCAGCATTTTTTTAAAAAACCTGCATCATTGCACTGGCACGGTAATGACTGTGCTATTAGCTGATGAGGCAAGGTACTCCAAGATGAACCAAGGGCAAGACATGAGCTCTTAATTACCACTGGACGTAAAACAAATCAGAGGTGGCTTGGTCTGCTTCGAAGTTGTTAAGATAAGTAATCATGAAGCCAAAGAGAAGAGTCTAAGTATTGTACGAAACTCAGGGAGTCCAGCAGCAGATCAAGACAATGTTGATAGTCAGGATAAGTGTAAACAGCAGAGAAATTCTAGGAAAAAATCAATCACATCCTATACACTTGAATTTCTTTTCATTCCCTTACCGCCAGCTGAAAGAAATATCCCAATATGACAACACTGACTGTATTCCACCACAGTGAAACAGAGCCTTCATATCTGGGTTTCCTCGTTTTCTCAGTGAAAGATTCCATTAATTCAATAGGGTTTTTTTTTTTAAAAAATTCTCCAACATTTGTCAGAAAGGCAGAAAAGACTAAGTATAGCTATTCAGATGCAAGATGGAATTTTTTCAATATAGTCTGTACATACTGTCACATTGTTAGCTCTTTTATGTACTTGCATTAATTAATACCAATAAGCTAGTACAGAGTTTCCATCATCAGGTTGTTGAAATAAAGCTGTGTGCTGTGGTACTGAATCCTCTTGTTCCTTTCTTAAGGCTGAGTTTAAACAGCTTCAAATTCACTGTAAAAGTGTACAAATACTCTGCTGTCTAATCTTATTTTCTACTCTGCTTCCTTAATATGAGTCTTAACAACTCCACTTGCCTGGACCAATCTGTCTCTAAACCACAAATGGTCTGTGATGTAACTACTGTTGATCTACTTTAGACCTAAGTATCCCAGCACTAATAGTATCAAGAGTGGCTTCCAGGAGGCCTGAGTGAATCATGTGAAAGAGGATCACAGAGGAATGTTCTGTTCCCACTGAGAACAAGACAGAATTAACTCTGAAAGATGCTTCCTTCTGTTGCTCTGTTTGTCAGAAAGGTCAAGATGATTAGCTCTTGTATACTCAGTACCAGACATCAAAACAAAATGTATGTAAAACCCTAATCTATTTTAAACAGACCGGGGACACACAGGGAAAGGTAATCTGTGTTATGTTTATAGAGGGATAACTTAAAGTCAAATAACTCTATTTAGTAGGTATTCGATACCAAAAAGACATTCACCTCTCACAACATCAGAAGAAAAAAATCCATTGCGCAGATTAAGCAAATTAAATACACACCTCCAATTTTAAGTCATAGATTGCTTGGAAAAAAATGGAAAATCTATATCCTTTTCTTATCAGCAATTCTAAGCAAAAGTATTTAGAAGTAATCTGTATTCAGCTGAAGCCTTGTTGTATGTCCCAATGCCTTGTGAGACTAGGTTGGTGTGTTTATGTAATAGGGCTTCCTCTGTAGCATGCCCACACTGTGGAACTACCCGCAAAGGGAAGTTAGGCTAATGTCAATTGCTTTGAGCTTCTACCAGGTGGCTAAAATTGCTGTTCCACATCATCTTTGGTGTTTGAAACTGTTCTGTTTAATCGTTTGCTCTAAAATTATTTTAGATTGCTCTTGAGAGTTCTTAAATAGTATCTTAATTTGTTTTTAGAGTGTTATTTCTTTATCGTTTTAAATGTTTTTACCTTTTTTGCATTGCCTCATGGGTTGGTGGTGACAAAAATATGTTAAATAAACTCCGTTACATTCCAAATGAGATAAAACAGCATATCTAAAACCTCAGCCTTAAAGATTTTGCTTAACATATAAATATAGAATTTAAACCTACACTAAAAGAAACCAAAGCAATCCAACATGCCCTAGTAAATAAATCTTCTAATACTGACCCATAAAGTGGTTCCCAAACCTAAATTGGGAGGTTTTTCATCAGACCTGAGAAAAACATTTAAAATGGTATGAGTATCAAGTGTTCTAGGTTCCCAAAGCAACCAGGTGTATAGGAACTTTCCAGCTCTACATTCAAATACATGTAGACCAGAATAAAAAAAATAACAATTATAAAGTTTTTCATTTCAACAATTCTAGGACTGCAGAACTGAAGCAAAGCAAACTCTGGCTACTGCCATTAGCCTGAAGACCAAATATCATTGTGATATCCTATCCTTTACTTTCCATGAAGATGATCACAGCCTGACCTCAGAGTATATTATAAGCTTGCTTTCCTTTTCTTATCAGAAAGAATGCTCTGGTCCAATTGTCAAATGTCTTGCAACAGCAGTTCTGGGGCTTCATTTTCATCAGTAAACGGGCTAGGAGATGATGATTTGTGTAGGGGTTTGTTTTCCTCTGCTCATTTGTATCAGTTTGTGGTGGCTTTTTGTATTACTGCAATTTGCTTCAAAGAGAGCCAATGTGGTCTAGTGGTTTGAGTGTTGGATTATAACCGTGGAGACAAGGGTTCAGCTCCCCACTTGGCCATGCAAATCAACTAGGTGAACTTGGGCACATCACACACTCTCAGCCCTTGAAAACCCCATGATAGAATCACCATAAATCAGAAATGACTTGAAGGAACACCACCACCACCACCACCACCACCACCACAAAATTGTTTTAAGCCACTTTGAGGCTTATCTAATCAAATTATTAAATAAATAAACGTGTGTGTGAATTAACAAAACTTACCAGCAACAGCACTTTGTGGGCTAAGCCTAACCAACCTATCTATCCAGAGACTGAGACAAGTTTCAACATACATGCAGTGTTCCTATAATGCAAGGAGTTCCCTATTCACCACAGTATTAGGTACCATATGATGCAAAAAGATCATACACCCCCAAAGTATTATTGAGCTCCATGGAGAAACATTCACATGTGCAGGTATGCCCTAGGCATACCTGAGTTCCTGAACCTACACAGATTACACGGATTTGGGCTTGTATATTTTGTTAATTTCTTGAGTCTGCATATGAACTGGATGGGTATGAAATGCTATACTCCATAAAATTCTACAACATGTGTATCTACAGGATACTTGAAAATGTTCAAACAATAATCAAATAAAACTAACAGCATCAATATTCCATCCAATTGTGTTTTTCTTCATTGTACATTAGTGTAAATATAGAGCAAAGTAATCAAAATGCCAGAAATATAAATATTCCCTTTAATGCCACTGAATCCAACATTTTACTAGGAAAAGGCTTAACTATGTTATTTGCAATTCCCTCACTGCACAACAATGTGCATTACTGTCTGTAAGCTCTAATTCAGCATAGCGCATCATTAATGACCTGAATGGTGGCTGTTTCACACATACATATTTAATTACAACAGCTGAACAAATTACATATTTATGCTTTATAAAGGGGATTGCCAGTCTAATTCATTTGCTATGCATGCAGGTACAGGGCTCCATCTGCAACAGCATCTGCACAACAAGAGCTAACAATTATCCATTGTACAGTGAGTGTATCTGGTGAAACCTGTAAGAGATGCAATCGCATTAACCACTTCACTACATTCATGCCATTATTTTTCTCAATGGCCTCAAATATTTTGAATAATGGATTCTTAACCATAACGATGCCTTGAATGTCTCTCAGCACATTCCCCAAAGCATTTTACAAACAACAATAAACAAAACCTTGGGAAATACAAACTCAATGGTACTCGTCATTATGGATGAAGTAACAGCAAGTAACAGCAGGTTGAGGAATACCAAGGTGACAATGAAACAAAGCCACACCTTCTACATTGTCCTTTAACCATTTCATGCTGCCTATGTCTTCATTTGTTGCAGGAGAGAACAACAGTTGATTGTGACACCTTAAATACTAACGGATGTATTCACACTGAAGTTCTTGAGGGCTGGACTCCTCCTCAATTGCATGTAATAGGATGGAATCAGACCTTGGAACGTTACTGTGTGTGCACATGCCTTCAAGTCATCTGTTTAATTATGGTGACCCCATGAATTTCACAGGGTTTCTTAGGCAAGGAATACTCAGAGGTGGTTTTGCCAGTTCCTTCTTCTGAATATAGCTACAGATCCTGGTATTCAGTGCTGGTCTCCCATCCAAGTACTAACCAGGACTGGCTCTGCTTTGCTTCCAAGATCAGATAGCATGTGGTGTCTTTAGGGTTTTTAGGCCCTTGAAACATTACTAGGAAAAGTAAATTGTTCCGCTATGCATTACTGCCACTGCTAACCAAATCTGTCATTAACCCTGCCAGTAGGGTCCATGTAATTCATTATAACCATATTGTTTTTGTCTTATTTTATTAGTATTTCTAATTTGTGGGGAAACTGGATGAAGTTTTGTTTCTTGCATTTTTTTAGTAATGCACATGCTTAAAAGAGCCCCCCTCATCCTGCTGCCAAATATGCCATCCTGCACCAAAATCTAGAATTTTTCCACATTCTTTCTTAAACTATGCAACAACATACCACCCAGAAACAAGATGGAAGCAATTATAAGACACATGAATGCCTTGTTTACACTTGTATTAGTGTTATTAGTGTTTAGTGTTTCTGGTTCCAAAGGCTTCCTGAAGTGCTAATATAAGCCACCAAATGACTGGTGTGTTTTTCAAGAAAGAAAAAAAAAACTTTTAAAAACTTTTTCTGTTTTTGAAACAGAAAAACAGGTTGCAGTTTTGGCATTAGAGGCATAGGGGACCTTGTGGTGTACACAATTTTTAAATCAAATCACAAGAAAATAGCTGACCAAAAATCCCACCAAAAGTAATGTTTTGGATAATAATCAAATGTGTCTAGCACTGCCTATAAGTCAATGGGGTCAAAGTCTGAATGACATTCTGAGGATGGCTTCCCAAATCAACAGAGGAGAAAGGGTGGCCTATACCCTGGACTCTGGGCCACCATCTCACCTCTACATTTGGCAAACACATGTAGTAGTGTTCCTCCCATCCTTGCCAGTGAACGTCTCACCCTAAGCCCACATGATTTAGAGGCAGATGCATTGGGTATATCTTTGGTGCATCAATCCTTTCCTCCATGCAGGCCAATGGATTTCCCTTGGTATTTTACACAGGGACTTCTCTGCTACTGATTTCTGATGCTGTATTTTGTGCATGGAAAACACCATGCACATGTACACACACGTTCACATATTGACCCATAGTTATCTGGGCTGTCGTACTGCAATGAAGCCTCTTAGGTGGACAAAACATTAGCTATTAAGTTCTTGTTATTCTTCTACAGTGACAAGCACTGACAAACTCTAGTGCTCAGAGGAATAGACTGAATGAGGAAATGCATGCACTGCTATGCTTGTTTCTAATTCACAAAATCTGCTTCACAATCAGTTGAAAGTATAAGTAGTCAAGACAAAGACATCTTTCAATGAAACAGAATGTTCAGTTAGTTTTACTGATTCAGATTTTGCTGAAGGTACTACAGCTAGACCTCAGCAAATGAATGTTAAATGATAGATGTAAGCTATATCAGGTATAGCTGTCTCTAGAATATGTCTTAAAAATAGTATTCTTTCAGGTGTAATCTTTTGTCGTTGTTGTTGTAATTAAATATAAGTGTTCTTCTCTCTACCTTATTACAAATATTCCAATGAAATAATTTCCACATAACAGTTTGAATGTATCTGAATGTAACATTTAAGCCATATATGCTGAATCAAGGGAGATTATTCAGGGCACTGCAAAATTTTCTGGAAAAATTTTCCATTCTATTTTCCCCATAAAATCCACATCATTGTTGGGTTATAAGAATTCATGTTTGCTTGTTTTTTAATATGAGGAGACCGACTCTGGCCAAATGACCATGCTTCCAGAGCTGTGTTTTACGACATATAATCTTCACTAAAAGCCACCTGACATATTCTTTCATGCTTCTTAAAATGTATTCCTGCATTTACAAAGGTATCTTATGAGTTATCCTGACAGATATGAACCTTCAACCATGCACTGTGGCCTGTCAGGTGCCTGCCAACCCTTCATTCACAGCAGGTACAAAGAATTGATTTATTGGGAGTACTAGTGGACTACATGGCATAGATGCTGCACTGCCTTCCAGTTAAATCGATCTTAAGTCCACTTGCTATGTCTATCATTTATACTGTCTGAGACTTCTATGAACCCTGCAATCCTGGTGTCATGTACCATCTATGAAATAGCTTGTAATAGTTCTCTTTCAAATTCTGTGCTACTGTAAATTTCTGTGTTTTTTCCCAGCTCTGCTCCAAAGACTCTAATTGTATTGAATGTCCGATATTTTGTGCCCATGAAATCATTGTTGCCTTTACTGTTTCTTCTTGCCTCTCCTGACGTAGTAGTTCTTGATATATTTGGGCAAGTAAATGAGGCGGATTTTCGAACAGCCATTTAATTACTCCAGTTTACTCTTTAAGTTCAATTCCATATGTTTTTATATCCATCTGAAACCTTTCTGCTAACTGTCTGTAAGGAAACCTTTAAAACCAGAGAATTCTCCATATTCTTGAACTGTAGTAATCAATTTTCCAATACATTTCCCTGGGTCATCCAGTAAGAAGATCAGATCATCAGCGAAAGCTTTTAACTTGTAATGATATTTCTTAATTTGGACTCCTCTTATTTCTTTATCTTCTCTCATAGTATTGTTAAGTATTTCCATTGTCATGACAAACAGCAGAGGAGACACGGGACACCCTTGTCTCGTACCTCTGTGCAGTTCTATCATTTGTGTTCTTTCACCGTTTATGACCAGTCGAGCTTGTTGTTGGCTGCAAATTGCTTCAGTCCATGCAACAAATTTTTCTCCTGCCTGCATCTGTTTAACCGCCGTCTTCATGAATGGCCAGCTAATCATGTCGAAAGCTTTCTCCACATCTACAAATATCATGGCCATTTTCCGTTCATTATGCTTTTCATAGTATTCGATTACATTTAAGACCGTTCTAATGTTATTTCTCAAAGATCTTTTTGGTAGAAAGCCATTCTGGTCCACATCAATTACCTCTGACAGCACTTTTTTAAGCCCTCCTGCTAGAATTGAAGCAAAGATCTTGTAGTCTGTATTCAAAAGTGATATTGGTCTATAGTTCTTTACATCGCTCAAATCTCTTCCTTCTTTCGGGATCAGTACCACGTTAGCTTCTTTCCAAGTATCTGGTATTCCTTCCTTTATTATTTCATTTATAGTGCTTTGCAAAGGTATTGAAATCTCATGTTCCACAATTTTACAATATCTTGCAGTGAAGCCGTCAGATCCTGGAGCTTTATCATTCTTCAGATTCCTAATAACCTCAACTACTTCCATCATAGTAATAGACTTGTTCAAGATTGATCTTTGGTCTTCATTAAATCTCATTTTATACATTTTCTCCAGATATTCTTCCACTTCTTGTATTTTTTTCCCCTTTGAGATCTTACTCATCAGCTTCACGTAATAATTACAAAATGCTTGTTTTATTCCCTCTTGTTTTGTAATTCTTTCTTCTCCTGTTCTGATCTCGGTTATGATATTTCTGGACCTTCTTTTACGCAGCAAACCTGCCAAAAGCTCTGAAGGTTTATTAGCTTGTTCGAAGAAATTATATTTCGTTCTCTTTATCTGTTGTTCTATTTCTTCCAAATTAAGTTGATTTAATTCAGCTTGCTTTACCTTCATCTGTAATCTAATCTGTTTATCTGACGGATTTTGTCTCATCTGTTGTTCAATTTCTTTCATCTTTTCCAAAATTCGCTGCTCAATGTTTCTCTTTTCTTTTTTAATCTCTGCAGTCCATCTGATAAAGTTACCACGCATCACTGCTTTACTTGCGTCCCAAATGGTTTTCATCAACAGCTCCGATGTCAAGTTCTCATTAAAATAGTTAATTATCTCTGTTTTAGCTTTTGCTATGTACTTCTCCTTATTCCAAATCTCATCATTCAGTCTCCATGTTTTTCCTCTGTCTTTAATCCTTATCTTCAATTGTAACGGATTATGATCAGAGCATAAATTGGGAAGAATGTCCATATCTGTAGTTTTCATCAAAAGTTGTTTGGATACTAACATCATATCTATTCTTGACATTGACCTATGTCTATCCGAATAATATGTATGTCCATCCAGTTGCCCATTCTTGTATCTCCAAGTGTCATATAAGTTTAAATTGTCCATCATATTAAAGAAGCTCTTAGGAAGTTTGCCGTTGTTTCGGGGAGTTAACTTTCGCATTGTCCTGTCAACTTGGGGACTGCTTACTCCATTGAAATCCCCCAAAACAATAATGTTAGAATTTCCTGTTTCATTATCTCAATATCTCTTCCTGTATTGTAGGGAAGAATTCACCTTTAGCTCCGTTTGGTGCATATATTCCAACTATTAATATTTTATCCTGTTTCAAAGTAACTTCAACTCCTATATAATGACCATTGCTATCCTGAAAGATTTGCTTTGCACCAAATTTTGAGTTTACACATATCAAAACTTCCCTCTTCTTTTTATGAATCGTAGCTGCGAAACAGCTACCTAGTTTCAAATTCCTGACATATCTCAAATCTTGAGTTCTAGTTCGAGCTTCTTGTAGACATATTATATCTATATTCTGTTTCTCTAGATGGTGAAAAATTTGTCTTCTTTTGTATTCAGAGTTAAACCCCTTAATGTTCCAAGAATAAATCTTCAAATCCATTTTGTGGGTTATATTAATAATTTATTACTGAAGTTTAGCTTATTCCTTCAGTATGTCTCCGTCTACCTCCCCTTCTTCTTGTTCCACAGTTCCTTGTACTACTTCTATTACTTCCTCTTGTTCTCCGTCTTCTTCTTCTCCTTGTAGTTGTTCTCCTTCCTCCTCTGGAGGTAGCTGTTTGTGATCTTTCTCTCCTTCAGAGGTGTCCTTTTGTAAGTCTTTCTTCAATCTATCCATCATTTCTTTTGCTTTGTGTACTGAGTTAATCCTATATCTCTGCTGTTTATACGTAAAGGACAAACCTTCAACCTTTTCCCATCGATAATTAATCTGACGCTTTTGCAGAAGGTTGGCCAATGGTTTATATTCTTGTCTTTTCTTTAGGATTTGATAAGGTATATCTTTGAAAATTCTGATGTCTTTATCTTCAATCTTCAGTAGTCCATCGTAGCTTCGCTGTAATATTTTGTCTCTAACCATAGTCCTTGTGAACGTTATAATAATGTCTCTTGGTAATTTCCTTTCTCTCACTACTCTGGAGGAAACTCTGAACATTCTGTCAATATATGTCTCCATCTTTTCTTCTTCAATGTCAATGAATTCTGCCAAAGCCGGTACAATTTTTTCGTACAGATTCTCCGCTGAAGCCTCTGGAACACCTCTAAATCGAAGACATCTTTCCCGATATCGTAACTCCTGCTAAGTAATTTGAAATTCATCTTCTTGTTGTTTCCCCTTCATCTCAGTCCTTTCCTTTTCAACTTGTTTAACTTGTTGTTTTATCTCCTTTGTTTCTGTCTTTAGCTTTGTCACATCCTTTGTTACATTATCCAACTTCTCCCCCAGTTAGTCTATTTCTTGTTTCATGTCAGCTCTCATCTCTTTCCTTGTTTCTTTTATATCACTTCTTATATCATCTTTCATGCTTTTAAACTCTTCCATCATCTGTAACATGAAATCTTGAGGTTTCTGGGGTATATCCACTGATGTCCATCTGGTTGCCTGGAAAGTTGTTATTGTTGCAGCTGCCGCCGCTCCTCTTCTTGTCCTTTGGTCCATTTTTGATTTTTTTTTTTTAGTACCTAATGCAAATTGCTTTTTTGCTATTTGTTACCTTAATCAATATTCAATATAAAAATCAATTCCTTATACCTATATTTTTTACAATTAGCACACAAAAAGCTTACTATTTATAACCTTGTAGTTTTCAAATTCTAATAAAATTCAAATTGTTATATCTATAATTCCTTCACATTAGATCCAATTCATTGCATGTATAAATCAATCACATCAATCACATATATCCTTAACTTGAATTAATTACTTTAAATTGAAATTAACACTGCTACCCAGTCACTATATCAATGAAATGGAAATAAAAATAGCTGTATATATGTATATTATGCAAGTATCTTATGTATCAATTTATATATGTAGAATTTGTATATATATATATATATATATAGATATAGATATAGATATAGATATATAGATTTATTCTATAGGATTATATATAGCTAAATAGAAAAGACCACTTATTTTAAAATCTAGTACATTGTATTCAATTCATTCATCAAATTCATTCAATAAAATCATACAGTGAGTTCATTCAATATAATCAGTGGGCTGTGCCTAGGCCCAATTCTTTCACTTCCCCTTCCCAGCGGATGCTGAGTCTCCTCTCTCTTCTGGAACTGTTCCCAGACCTTGACTGTGAGAACTTCTCCTCCTTCTCCTCCAATGTTGATAACAGGAATCTGAGCTGCTCCGCTGCGTGGGGGCAAAAGTCTCTCTGTCTTTCCTGTCCTTCCAGCACAGTCTCAAAAAACACTCCCTTATGAATATTTTTAAATCCTCGAATTGTTCTCAAAAACCAAACCGACAAAACATAAAGGAAACAATGCAGTTGCAAAGCAAAGTCCCCGACTTCAAAAATCAAACCACAATCCAAATGTCACAGTCTCGAATTTCAATATTCCATTTTCATTGTTCCAAGTTCAATGTTCAATGTTGTTCAATAGACCAAAAGAAGAAGAAAAAATCCAAAAGGGAATATCGATGTTCCATCTCGTCACCAAAAAAGGTACTATAATCCACAAGAGTTCAGCAGCCACGTCTTGAATCCTATACTCCCGAAAACACAGACGTAAGGTCCCAAACAAACACAGATCAATTATGTACCAAGATTCCAAAATTCCAAGTCAGTTCAATCAAAACGGAGGGCAAAAACAGAAAGGCAAAAGCTTAAGTTTGAACCAAGGGTAACCATATTCTCAATCCAGTCCAGTCTCTTCATACCAAACAAAGGCAAAAAAAGCACAAACTTTGATCCCGTCTCTGTAACTCTCTGCTTATGCTCTTAATCAAAACCACTAGTGAAATCCATTACATTCTTAGTATACAGTCTATCTTAGGAAGTTGTAATCTAAAAAATTTTTTCCACCATTACATACTCACAGTCTTCTGGGTCACTACGTATTGCCACTCCTGTTCACCGCTGCGAGTTCCAAATTGTTGCAGTATCAATGAAATAAAAACTAGATCAGATGCTTACTGTCTCAAATCGTGTCTTCTTTTTTAAAAAGTCGGCAGCAGCGCTTGTGCCGCAAACACGGCGTCCCTCCTGGATCCGTCGTAGCCCTTCAGCCCCCTGAAGCCTCCCACTCCCTCTTGTCAGAAGGAGCTCGGCACCAGTTACTGAGCCCCCTTCGAGCAATCTTCCGCACCCTCTTTACCAGGGGGGTGTCTAGCCGCTTATCAGATGAAAAAAGCGGCTGGATTCCAGTGGGAGATAGCATGAAGCTGCGGAGCTCACTCCGTGCAACCATTCGCGCGCGCCATGCGACCGGAAGTCCCAAAAGCAAGCTTTTTTGAATTCAGTGGGACTGTGCAGCATTGTTATATTGGCATGTCTTGATTACATGATTAGTCACTCAAATAACCTTGAAGATTTGAGAAGTAATATCACAAAATATAGACCAGTATTCTGTATCAGCTACTTAGTTAATTAGACTCAACTAAGTATATTTGACTAATTAACTTCTCCTGACCTGACCTCCCCCTCCTTGCCCCCAAAAAACTTGACAGAAACATCATTCACCAGTGCTGTAATCACTGGCAGAATGGACTTCCATCCTCCAATGCAACTGATGCTGGGTAGTTCCATATTCAAGTTTCTCTGTCACATTTGTGACACTATTGTTATGATTGTAACCCCCAAATTACTCTACCTGGCAGCAGCTGCATGGGGAAGAGGAGATCCCTTCTGCTGATAATCAGAATATGGGTGAATGATGTTTCCATTGGGTTTGCTGGGGAGGGGGCAGCAGTCAGGCCAGAAAAAGTTACTTAATTAACTGAGTATACTTAACTAAGTGCACCTTCCAAGTCCATGGACGGTATCTCTGGATTCAACCAACAACTGCGTGAAAATATATTGTAAGGTTTCAGGTCTGTGGCAAAGTCGTTGCAGGATCCTGCCCAGTACCTCAGACCCAGCTGGCTGCTCTGATGCAGGGCAGCTGGAGCAGCCAGAAGCCGGCTAGATAAGGGCTGGGGTGGCTCTGCAGCCTTTGTCACAGCAACACAGTCTCCAGTGCTGCCTGTAGCCTCTCTTGGCTCTCCAGTGGTCCTGATCCTGCTGACCCTTGGACCCTTGCCTGTTTCCCAGACTCTGGCCCTGTGGACTCTCATTGCCTGGTAGGCTTCTGCTGCCTTGATCTTCTGCCTGTTTCTTGGACTTGCCTTTTGCCTCTGGCCCTGTGTATGTTTGTTGCCTGGAAGGCTCCTTTTGCCTTGAACTGTCATTGTGCCCTGACCTCCTGCCTGTGTCCTGCACCTGCTTCTTGCTTCTGGCCCTGTGAACTCTTGCTCCCTGAAGGACTGCTGCTTTGGACTCTTGTTGTGCCCTGACCCTTGGCTTGCTGACCTAGTGCCCATCTTTTGGCCTAGCCCTGGTGCCTGTTCCAGTCAGCCCTAGCTGCCCATGCCTTGAACCTTGACATTTATATTTTAAAAAATCCAAAAAGCAAACTTTGATTTTACTATTTGTATAAGGGATGCCATTTTACTACCCCCATTGTACATAATGGGACTTGAGCATCCATGAGTTTTTGTACCCACAAGGGGTCTTGTCACCAAGTCCTAGAGGATACTGAGGGCCCACTGTACTTAACTAAGTAGCTGATAGGGAACACTGGCTGTAATCATTATGTGCCAATGCCCAATAATATACTGACTTACATTTCAATGTCCAGTAATAAATTAGTAATAGCAAGTTTCTAACTGTTAGAATAGTAAAGCTACAGAAAAGGCTTCCTGAGATACACGCAAACAACTCAGTAGGAACAACTATTAAGGACTCTGCAGATTCTTTTCTGTTTACTGGAGAAGCAAGAGCTAGAAAGAAAGCCTGTGCTATCACCACCTTCTGATGATAAATTTATCACTACCCCACTACCTAAATTGATTTCAAATTCTGGTAGGCCATAAAAAGCTCCACAGGCTTGCCAGTCCTAAACCGACAAGGCTTTTATCCCAGAACACAGCCACAATAGCTGGAAACATAAAAGCCAACTCATATAGCTTGTGGTAAAGGAGTTCTCTCTAATTTCTGTAGCTCAATCAGTCCTGTAAAATTTGATCAGCCTTCTGTTCCACCCCACGTACTTCACAAAGGCTAGACTCAGTCCTTCTAGTATTATTCCAAAGAGTTCAAAATCCCATCAAAACCTTAAAGTGAAGTACTTTGTCCTGCCTATCTCTGCTATTAAAGGTCTTCATATCCTCCAGATCTGAGCATAAAAGAGGGGTAGACACCCTTGTACTGGTGAAAGCCACTTCCCAAGACATCTGCAATTGCCTCTTAGGCTCCTTTTTAGCCCAGTACTTAAATTTCCAAAGAAGAATGTGAGTCTTCAGTATTTAAAGCAAATACTGTAGTACCATCCTCTAAAGTGAAAGTTATATTCTACTGAATGTACTATGAGTCAGGCACATTTTATTTTGATGGATGCATCTTTCTGTCAATGGTTCTCTGCTGATTTCATATTACAGTAGAAGCATATGTAAGCTGATCCATGTATGATCCAATCCACCACATCCAGTAGCCCTAAGCAAAAATTATCATAGCTGAATGTGGCACAAAATCAAGGAAGTACATTTGAAAGAGGGAAGTCCTATCTCTGTCCCCCCACACCCCAACATCCCAATTAACTCCATGAACAAAGAATGGAAACTTTTTGGCACTAAACTGAGAGATCCTAAGAACACACACCTAGAGGACAGAGGCTAGCAGGTGAAGGGAATGTGTGTGTAAGGTATTTAAAATCAACTGCGATTTCTGCAAGGTGATGGAATAACTACATAGTGTCAGAAGTGATGAAGTTTAGACAGTATGCAAAACCATAATAAAACTTAGAGCAGAAAGAGCAGCATTTTATTAATTTTCCAAAATGTTTTCCTTTGAAATAATAGGATGTTACTGTTACTGGCTCTTGATAATAGTACCTTAGAAGAGTAAGAGGAGGCCTCCTGCTCATGATTAGTTCTTTCATAGACTCTCCATCAAGGAGAGAGCAAAGAGCTTATCTGTACCTGACCATGGAAATAAAATTCACTTCTTAGAGAGAGACAGTGCAAACCTAAAGCTTATTTCTGATCTCTTCCAGTATAAATCCGAGGATCGGTTCAGCCAAAAGACATGCTCAGGATAAGACCCTAAGAAGAGCGACCTGTTGCATAAAATGCATCTGACTACTCCACGGAAGGTGTTTAGTTCTTTCTCCCACAATATCTAGTGAACTATCAATAATCAAGCCACCCACAATGGCTTCCTGAAAATTTCCTAATCTTTCAGTTAAGACTCACTGTTATAGCCTATTACATAAAGTATCAAAGAACAACCACCCAACTAATTAGGGGACTAGAGAAATGGATTAAATGATGAACACTTCAAAGAGCTAAATGTTCACAGCTTGATTATGCAATAACATCAGAGAAGGCTCTAAATATTTAATAGTATAAACATCAAGAAGAGTAATACAGGATGATAAAACTAAGGACTAAGTGATTAAATTAAGAAAGGAAAAATTATTATGGAGATTAAGAAAACCATCCTTGCAACAAGATAGACTGGCCTGCTCAAAAACCTTTCAGGAGAAGAGGACAGAAACAAAACTAGATAGAGTAAATGTACTGCAGGGAGCAATCAAGTCATAGCAGGACATAATGACCTATTAGATCTTTTCCATCTCTGATTTCTATAACTGTATGAGAATAATAAAGAACTTTCACATAGTCCATTTAATATATTCAATGTGCAGAATAAGCACTGTCTTATAGAATACAAGAATATAAAAAGGAAACAGGCAGCAAATTAATCAATCAAGATGTTTCCCATTATCAATTAAAGGAAGTATTTTGACACAAATGGGTTTAAATAGGCTTCTCTGCTTGGGGTAGCTGTAGGACAACATTTTGCCATCATCCAGGATGGTATGCCTTGAACACATGCAGACTTATTAATTATGGGTGAATTTGAAATTGTCACTCAGCCTTGCTCTAGTGGCCATTCAGATAAAGTATAAACATTTTTCTTGAGGATCCAATGAGACTGCTTCTAAGAATCCATGGGAAGTATGCTGCACTTTACAGAAAAAAAGGTCACTTGCCCTTGAAAGAATGTTTCATGTGCAAAAGCGATTCTATAAAATTAATGGAATTAATGCTAAGGGGCCAGATCATTTGTAATGCTAGCAGCAGGATTAAGAGTTCCCTGCCCCCTCCCTCTTGCAGCTCTCTGCCATACCAAAAAACTGCTCCAGGGGCTTCCCAGCAATCCAGAGACTTCTAGCATGCACAGGACTATGTGCTGCTTCAATTCTGAGAAAACATTTCCATCCACCAGAAACACACTGTCGGATGCTCTCTTGTGTATGTCATCTGTAGTATCTGATTCTCCATACTACCCCCTTCCCCAGTTTGTGGATCATCTATGGTCTCACATAAATCATACAGTGATCATTATACATTTCATCTATGATGTCACATCACTGCTTTTGTTGGGTGGGACCTGTGGAGATTTCAGTCCAAAATACCTCAAAGACACCAGTTTACAGAAGGATGCAAAAGTTTGTTTTTTTTAAAATTTTGTGTAAATACTTGAGCTGAGGATACACGAGTTAAATGAATGCAATCTAACTACAGGTTCCTGATCATTTTGCAAATTTGCAAGATATTGACTGGATTTTTTAACATCCTACAACAATGAGAATTAGAAACTTATATTCTGATGTAAAAAAAAAAAAAAAGAATGAAAAATATCATTCTGGGATGCAAACAAAATTCTTGCCCAGTTTCCAGTTCAGTGCTGCATTTAATGATCACCCTGAATACAGGCCACAGTAACACACACTGTAATTTTATTTCCCATTGTTTGCCACAAAGCATCACCATTTATTTATGGAGGGATTGAAATATTTACATTAGGTAAATAAGAATTTTTAGCTGTTGTTAACAAAAACATTTGAGGTACAGAGACATCAGTGTTCAATGTTTCGATGTCAGAAAACCAAAAGGCAAACAGAATGTCTATGCCACAAACTAGGTTAACACTGCATAAGATCAGCTACTTTTACCTACGTGCCCTGTTTCAATACCTCATGTAACCTTCTCAACTCTCTAACCAGTCCTCTTAAGAGAGGCAAATGCATTCTACAGTTGTTGAACTGAGACAGGGAGGATTGTTAGTTAAGTGTATAAGAATAATTAAATCAGCTTCTTACGTTGTCTTATATAAAGGACTTTCAGAAATCCAAAAGAACTGATAAGTGAACCCTTGTCAAAGAATAGTACATCTCAAGATAAAGTCATCTGCAAATTGGGATCAAGAAGGAATATTTAACAAAGCTAGCTGAGGAGCTAACAGGAGGTCAGTGTCCTTTTATGTCTGTTTGTCTACATTTGATTTTGCTGCATTCTTCAGGATGACAGTGTTCCTTTTACTAAATGGTGAACAATCTATGGCATCTGTTTCAAAAAACCAGATTTTAATTTTTCAGTTTTAAAAAGGGACTCAGATTTGAATATACATAAACCAGCAGACTACAGAGTGACTGTGCTTATGGAAGCAATTTGCACAAGCGGAAGTAGAAAGATGGCAATTCCAACTGGCCTAGAAACCTAATCCAGAGGGCCAGGGAACCCTCTGTAGCATATTCTTGGCACCCAAGAGTTGCGAGGGAGTTGAGGGGAACAAAACTCCTGACACTGCTTCAAGTGTCTCATTAGATTTAGGCTACAATGTGAACATCCAAACTAATTTCAGTGACAGTTCAAATGAAATCTTAAATCAAAGGTATAGTATATGATAGATCAACTTCACCTTCAAGTATATAATGGAATCGTGAAACATACTGAGTATTTTAAAGAAACATTCCTTTTGCTTTACTGTATCATGCTATGAGCAGATTGAGGTTTCTCTTGCATAGTGTTTAAAATTTATAAATACCCATTTATCCACTTTGGGATATTCTAAAAACTCCTTCTATTTATAGAATTAATTCTATCTACTGAACATTTCTTCTCTCCCATTCCTATGAAATTGCTAAGAACATCTGCATAACAAAACAAGAATATGTAAGACAAGGTTAAAATATCCAGGTGTTCCAGATTTTACCTATTTAAAGAAACTATTTCATAGTTAAACCTGAAGATTCTGAAATGAAATAAAAATGTTGACACATTCACTTGGTCTCAAAAACAAAAAAAATTTAAAAAAAAATCTACTTTGAAGTATCATTTTCCAAATCCAGTGTAATTTATACCTCAAACCTGTCACAATGGGAAATCATAATCAACAAGCTTAGTTCCAGGAACTTTGAGTTCTTTTCTGCAATTCTGTATCTGTAATTTTGACAACGTGAAGAAATCACACTTTATGTTGCCAGTAAAATGAAAAAGGATGAGGGAAAGAATGACAGAATCATGCAGCACCATTTGGACTAACTGGTTTAGCATGAGCTTTCATGGATTTCAATCCATTTCTTCAGATGGGGTTGCAACAAAAACAACAGGTTCATGGGGTAAAATATAGTAGAGGTGAGGTTGGAAAAATGTAAAATACAATCAATAGATCCAAGGATGTAGGAGTTAAAGATTTTGTACAAGCATTTTTGGTCAGCAGAAATCTCTTTCTGTAAACAGAAATTCTCTTCTGCCAAAAGAAGGGTTTCAAGTGCCATTCCATCTATCTTTTCTAACACTCATACATTCAGCTGAACAATCATAGAGCAGAATCTGATCACACACTACAGTGGCCCCTCCACATTCATGGTGGTTTGGGGTACAGAACCCTCACGAAAGTGCAAAAAATATGAATATCCCCCTCCATGATCCCGTTCCATTCCATTCTGGAGCTCTCCTCTCCCATTCCTTTGCCTCTAGCCCTGGAACTCCTGGGGAGGGGGGAGACAAAGTAAAGGACGTACTGGTAGTTTCCCCTCAGACGGAGAAGAGTGGAGTATTGAATTTTGGCATTCTAGCTACTTCTGGACGCCATCTTGAGATTTCTTTCCAGAGGGAAGGGGTAGGAGCAAAGAGAGTACCTGACCAATCACCAGCCATTTCACAGCAGAATGTGCAATCAGTTGCAGAGAGGACATACCTCCAGAGTGTGTGTGGGGGGGAGGCTTGCTCACTCAAAAGGAAAGAAAAGATCAATTTTAAACCAAGCCTCACAAGCTTGGAGTGAGGAATACAAGGGAATGAGAGGAGGAAAATGAGGGCGGGAGTTGGCAAGCACATGCCTTGTGAATAATCGAATTTGTGAAGGACAAACCAGCAAACATGAAAAGAGAACTGTAGTAGAAAATTGATAGTAACACAAAGAGGATGCAAAGTGGACCTGGAACAGACCACTATGGAAAATACTACCTAAAGATATAGGAAGAATCAATGCTAACACCTTTAAAGTGCCATGAATAATTTGCTTCCCATCTCAAAGGTTCTTCTTTATTCAAACTCCTTTGCATATTCTTGATCAAGCACTGAAACAAAACAACTATTAAGCCAAGGGCTAGTATGTACAAATAAGCTTACTTACATACTCATTTTTCCCCCAAATTTCTTAATGATCTTTTCAGATTAAATTATGACAGCCAAAAAGTCAAAGCTTTATGGAATTATTCATAAGCAAATTTAATGGACTGTTGTACTGTGTCTACTTATAGATGTTTCCTGTGAACACACATCTTCTAATCTTCCCAATAAGTGAAATTTCATGTGCACAAAGAGGTCATACAAAAATGTCCATTGCCATAGACCACAGTGGGAAGCCACATGTATGTGCTGTCTTGGAGATCATGTCTTGGAGCAGCATTTATGCTGAAACAGAATGCAGAATACGAGTAAAATAAAAAAGAATGTAAAGGAACTGGTACTGGCTTACTGGTTAAGTGAGGCTAGTAATATTAAGAGACAACAAATCTTAAAGTGTCTTGAACAAAGATATCACCAAGTCCTTGTTTTCATTCTCTAAGGAGAAGAACCTGGCATATTTTACCTTAAAAGTAGGTGCCACTACCCTGGACTACAGAAAAGCTTGTGCATAACAATGATCTTGAACTTCATCCATCCAAACAATATCTTACTACATAATATTAAGAAAATATGCATCCTATGGAATGTTGAGATTTACAGTTGAGTAAGGATTGTTTAGTCTTCTCAGTGAGAGAGCTCCTCTAGTGCCTCACAAAACCACAAGCCCTGGGATTCCATAAGGTACAGCTATGGCAGTTAAAGAGGACTCAGCACTTGTATAATTATGTAGTGTGAAAGGGCCTCATATTTAGACATTCCATTCTACTTACACAAAGTAGTCAGGACCCAATGAGCTAAGTAACTAAGGCACATCCCAACTCCTCACATGTGATGGGATGGTTGGATATCTCCTAATCTGAATCCCTACAGATTATCTATTTTCTATTCATTTTGAGTATTTTGAGTGAGCTCTTTATTTTCATGGGGGTTAGGAGCATATGATCCCTGCAAATTTTTTTTTAAAAAATCACAAACACTATTTTTTTTTCCTGAGAACACTTCTCTAGGAATCTCCAGGTTCTCTAGCATGATTCTATGGTCAACTTCCAGTGGAAGGGGCCCAGAGAATCACGCTGGAGGACCAAGCAATGCCGAGAGAAGTGTTCTCTCTAGGAATCTTTAGATCCTCCAGCATGATTCTGTGGTCCTCTTCCACTAACAACTGCTAGGGAGAATACATTTTCTCCATGGCAGGGGCAAACAGAGTTTGATTTTTTTTAAAAAATAAAACAATATAACCCATTAAATCTGCAAGTGCTGAACCTGCAAAAGTGGAGGGCCCATTATAATCGATTGTCCTAATGTATCAGGAGTCTTGCTGTTAGGGAGCAACTTGTTGTGGTTCTGCTATTTTGAGGGAAGTTCCCTACTGTACTTTCTCTGCCTTTTATGTATTGTGAAAACATCTTGCTTTTCCACAAACAAGCCTCATACAGACATACAAACAAAATAAAACAAAAAAGCCTTGATTCTTTAGTGAGATGGGTTCATAGTTGAGCAGCACATCAATAAAATCTGATTTTCAACAGAATTCTGAACATGTAACTAATAAGCAGACAAGCTTGATAAAAACAGAGGGTCAGTGTCCTTCAGTCTGAATACATCAAGGCTTTCCTTTTTTAAAAATGATTTATCCACATCATAAAATCTAACCTGAAAAAAAAAAGTGGTTTTCCTGCTGCCGTTACTTCAGCTTTAGATTTGTTCACATCTGAATGCTTCATTTCACCAACCCACACTAAACAATATGATAACTGAGACATTGTTCTTTAAATAAATGGACAGCTCCCCATCAGCAAGCCAACCATGCAAAAGGAAAGCACTGATAAGTGACTGTAGAGGAAAGCTTCTGGACTACCGGCCACAATTAGCATCTCTTTTAATGAACCGAAAATGCACACACAAAGGAGATACTGCTGCAGCAAATGCCACCAAACCTTCTGGTCTGTTGTTGCCTACAGTTAACTTGGTAAACCAGGCTTCTTCTAATCTATCTAAGTAATATGTTGTGCCTGAGATTTCCATACTTCTGGGCAAGGTCTACAACTGAAAAGAGAGATGCCAATGAAGTTCTCCTAATATCCAGTGGTACCACTGGTAATAGTCTCTTTTCCTTCACTAAAGCTTAGCCTGCAGGTTTTGCCATTGCTGGCCCTCTTTTTTCTGAACGGATAAAAGAAAAATACTCAGCAAGAATTAAACTGATTATCTTAGACATTGTGATGCAGTCAGTCTTTCTGTTTTGTCTGTTTAGGATATATGTGAGTGAAAAAAAAATATCGTGAGTGGAAGAGGATAACCATGCTTGTACTTTTTGTGTGAGAAGCAGCATCTTTATTCCATAAGGAAATACTGATAGCTAGTGTAATTCATGGTTCATCCATTAACTGGACAAACTTGAACCAGCTCCCATCAGGAAATAGAAGAGCTCCTTGTATGTCATCTTAACCAGCATAGTCCTTTGAGGAAGTCCAAGATACAAATATAAACATACTAATATGACTCACTAGGATACTAACATGTTGTTTTTGGTTGTCAGCCAAGTGAGAGTATCCAGTTTTGAGTTGAAAAATCAAAATGCCAATAGGGAGGGTTATCTGGAAGCAAAAAGAAGGGCTGTCATACACCACCATGACATCATGTTGGACACTTTAAAATGCGATTATGTTTTGGGAGTTTTTTGGGATGGGGGTGTTTCCCAGGCTGCAGTGGTCAGTTTCAAGACAACATTCCACATAGAGGATTTCTAGAAGCAAAAGGAGGTAACTTTAGAGTTGCTGTAAGGGTTAGAAAACAAGGTTCTCTGAGATACCATTGATTGTATTTCTGAGATAAAAGAGAAGAACAGAAAAACATGGGGCCCAATTGACTCCTTTTATAACATTAGATATTACACTGTGTAATTTTAGTGTTTGGTACACTTCAGCTAGTAAAAAATTAAAATAAATAAAAACAGTTGTCCATGTTAAGGAAAACTATCACTAACAGAAGCCAGCTCAACATCTTTTCCTCTCTCAACCCTAAATATTACAGTATAGGATAACAAATTGGATTTCATTATTTATACATGCAAGGTTTGCCAATGAACTGTAAGCTTTCTGTTATTGAAAATAAGTGTTTTTTCTCCATTTTGTTCTGGCTCACCAGTTAAATAACTGAAATGAAATGCTGGATCGATAACTAGTAAAAAAATCACAATATGGAATAATGCATGGTATGGATTCCATCAAAAATAGCCCGATGGACAATACATGGCGGACAAAGAAAAACCTAGATGAATGAATTACAATATACAATACTGAAGCAAGGAATGGAAAATATGCATTCAAAGAGATTCAGATTAGAGAGATGTTTTTTCTTTTGGGCCTGCATCACTTTTAGACTACTTAAGAAGAGTGCATTTATCAGTTCCTTTCAATGATATTTCCATGGTAAGGAATCTTTATTCTGAAGGTATGCTTTGTAATTTCTGTCAGGGACTAAACTGTAAATCAGGAAATCCCTAGTTCAAATGTCATCTCAGCTGTAAAATCTCCAGCTGATAATAAATTTTATCTTTTGAGCCTCAGTTCCTTCATTTTTAATATTAGGATGAGATTACTGACCTATCTTAATATAGCTTTAAACATGGTCTACACACAATGCTTTTTATAAATTTCCAGTCAGACATGAAGAAAAACAACACTTATTTGAGGCATCATTATGAGGTTTCTACAACAACTTATGGAAAGTTGGTTAATTGTTCAGTACTTCTATACCCAAAAGCCTATAATTATACTACTTCCCAGTATCTGTTTCTGTCAACCTTTGGTTTAGTATAGTATTTTACCCAGCAAACTAGTGGTTTGAGCATTAGACTAGGATTTTGGGGAAGAGAGTTCTAATCCCCATTTGGCCATGGCCTTGGCCTTGCCCAAGGTCACCAAGTGACCCTGGACAAATCACATTCTCTCAGCCTCAGAGGAAGACAAAGATAAGACCTTTATGAACAAATCTTGCCAAGGAATCCCTGTAATAGGTTCACCTTTGGACTTCCATAAGTTAGAAATGACTTGAAGGCATACAACAACAAAAAACATCTTTCTCCCACAAAGATGCAAAGGCACCTAGTTTACTTCCTTTCTCCTGCTCTCTTCCCTTATCACTCTCCTGCCTCTATTTACCGATATATATTTATCTTTTCTCATCAAACGTTTTGGAGTGGCACATAATGATATGAACCCATAGAAACAGACTAAATAAATATTTTAACAAAATGGTGGCTGGCAATTATTCATCAGGAAATGCTTGTTTGAAAAGAAAGCTCTTGGGGAAAAAAAGCTAGAAAGAGAAAAGTACACGGTGAGTACATGGTTAAACTCAGCTGGAAATGCATTCAACAGAATGAGTGACAAGATGCTGCACTTTTGATCGACTCTAAATGTATTTCCAGGAGTGACTCCTGAGAAGACCTGGCTAATATGGGAGAAGGCATATCCTCAGGCAGTATGTCCTAACTCATATACGGCTTTGCAGACTAGCATCAAATCCTTGAACCTGGACCAGAAGCAAAAAGCAGCCTTCATCAAAGATGTTACCTGCTTTTATTTGATATCACTTAACAATTGTCTATGAATAAGAGTGCTATTTCCAGTAGTGACTTGGACATTGGCATCAATAGGGAAAGGACCGGATGAAACAGCAGCACCCTAAACCAGATGCAGGTCCTCAAATTGTGACTCTGAGCCCAGTAACCCAGAACCATCTTAATCCAAGAGCTCTGAATCTGATTCAGCTAAGCCAGTCCCTGAAACATTTAGGCAAATGACACAGTTAAGCCAAAATCCTCCTCCTTCTCAAGGGTGTGACACAGTGGTAACTGGCGATTCCCCTGTTGCATATCCATTCCAGGTTTTACTCCTAGTTTTAAACGAGCTAGCTACGGTGCTGAATTTGTTTTGCAGAAAGGGTTTAGCAGCTTCAATGGCTCCCTTAAAGTTGGGCCTAGAATTTGGGATAGATTCAATGCCCCCCTGACACAGAAGCCATCAGCTGCCAACGGGCTGAAGTATATACCACTACATGAGCTTCAGAGGCTCTACCTACCCACTCATCGGATAGTGAGGTAAAATTCTTTTAAGACATAGGTAGGAGGCACAGTGTCTTTATGACTGAGCCATAGGCCTACATTGCCTGCCCTTTCAGAGTGTTCTGTGTTTCCTCAGTTTTGGGTGTTTAAGTTTCTGGTTCTTTTTCAGCAGGCTTTCGGTGCATGTTTTAAAATTTCCCGCTTTTAAGGTTTTAGCATATTTTGCTGTGACACTACAGCACTTTCATGTTTCTATCTTTATGTGCTTTCTTGAAATTGTTTTAACTGTAATTTTACTGAGTGTTTGGTGCTTTTCATTTTGTACAGTGCTATGGAAAAGCAACAAATAAGTAAGAGTTGAGAATAAAGTTTCTGAGCTTTCATGGAATTTGCTTCTAGACAGATCATAGTAGGTTTGAATTTGAACAAAACAACACCGTGTAGAAACAGAGCAAAACTTTAAAACAAAACTTTGAAATCACACCTATTGAACTGGATGGAACTGGCTAAGGTACATGACTTTTTTCTGATACAGCAGATTGAAGTGAAGAATGCTGCTACTAATTTAATTCAACACAAATTTCAGTAAGCTGACAATATGCTATTCTGTGTCTATACTGATTCCATATGCTGTCAGGACAGACAATACAGATGCAAGGCAGATGTGCCAGGCAAATTAAAGCAGCTGAAGCTACTCAGATGAAAGTTACAGATCTCTCAAATCAGAGCTGACCTGCAACAGACATCCAGGGCATTCCTGCTCTTAAGAGAAGCATGGTATAGAGGATGAAGATAATGGGTAAAGCAGCTAAATATATAGGCAACTGTATAAAACATGATTCAGTTCCCCTCCTCTCATTCCTTTCCCCTTACAGAAAGGAAGAATGGGTAATCCCTCAGTACTTTTTAAAGGCAGTCAGAGAACCAAAGCTTTGCTGCTTCTATCTACTAAAATCACTTTCAAGCTGGTTTTCCTAATGAATATAAGAAATATTGATTTTAAACCTATGTACATTCTCAGAGACAATACAGACAGACTTAATTATAATCAATAAAATTTACAGACAGTGATGCAGCCTAGCAGAAATGTTCTTATCCAAAAGTACAACAAGCATCTTGCTCCACATGTGGTCCCCCCACCTTACTGCACTACAATTCTATGACCTTAGTAAATATTTTATGGCATATAGTGAATAACCAAATATCAAGATGGCAGACTTTAATGGCTGGGAAATAATAGCTTGAAAAATTTTACTAAAGAAAATACATCTGCTCATGCTAAGTGATATCTTCCTTCCTTGCAGTTCCTGAGTTTAGCCTAAGTCACTACTAAGTGTCTGCACTAGCAGCAAAGGAGTTTTGAGCTTCCCTTTTCTGCCCAGTTATCTCCCCAATGTTTCTGATATAAATCACATCAGAGTACCCCATGTGGTGAGCCAAGGAAGTAGCACTGCACACTGAAGAACAGATGATTTTCTGGGAAACTTCAGGACACACCACTTGAAGTTTAACCATTTAGGATGCTGCTGAAAAATGTCTATTTCTCCAGATCCTGTTGGACTGCAACTGTTATCATTTCTAGTCAGTATAAACAATGGGAATGGTGGAAAGCTGAAGGCCACATATTCCTCACCCCTGATTTAGGAGTGAATTGACCATATAAACCCTGAGAGGAAAGGTCACCTTGCAATAACTCTCCCGTCTCTTAAGTGGTCATGTGAATCAGTCCTAATGAACCAAAAGTCTGCTTGCTGGAGAAACTAAAGCAAGGACTATGTATCACAGCGTCTGTTAGCTTAATGATTATTCCAACAACAACAACAACAACAGCAACAATAAATTATTATTGCTTTCACTAAAAACACTCTTTTATCTCTGTGGTCCTAAAGGTATCTTATTATTAAATAGGAGAGAATGTTTTCATCCTTGCACAACCATAAAAGAAACAATCAGGACTGGTCTTAATTGCCTTGATTATTGTTCTTGGTAATTCTATCAAAGTCTAATGGACTAATGCACAGAACCCTATAAAGTGAAAGCTCAGAGAAGATTTATTATTTTTAAAAAGGACAGTGATCAATGGATTCAATTTGTTATAGTATAATTTTTCAACAGTGAAAAAAGATCAAGATGCAATGGAGGTCTTCCAGGGCAGAAAACATAAATTAACAGAAAGCTCTTCCTCATTTCAATTTCCTTTGCCATACTTCCAAATCACAAATAAAAAAAGAGCAAGTAACTACTAGATTATCTGGAAACACTGTATCTAAAGGAAACTATTTCACAGGTAGAGATATTTAAATATTCTTTAATTAAGTACAAACATAATATCCTAGTATCATTTGAAGAAACAGGAAGTATTATATCTTTAGGAAAATATTCTAATAACAACATACAAAACTTTCACATGTCATGTCCAACAACAAACTATTCTGCTGTCTCTATCAAACAGACAAATGGTTTCAATTTATAAACAGTTATGACATTGTTCCAGTGCTTTGAGTATGTGTGTGTTGATTTGTACTAAATATTTGGAGTGGTTGTGAGTGTTACCACATTACTACTTTGATACAAATACACACTGTGATTCTGGGATGCAAACACTTAAAAGATTATCTGGTACACATCCATAACTGCTTCACAGAGTTAGACAACACAACTGTATGTAAAAAGCACCTCGTCAAGCCCTCTCTGCATTTGTAAAGCTAAAAAACACTTAAAATTTTGGTTGAGCAAAGAAATAAACTTGTTCCCATGTGACCATAAGGGGGGGAAATATTATCAGGAGAGCATGGCTTACTTCTGTACTGTTAACACATGCTGAAGAATAAAATGATGTGTTGTTCTAAACGGTGGATAGTCACAGAGAATGTAATCTCTGTATATTATATATGTAGTATAGTTAGGCCGTGGGGAGCCCTGGAGAAAAAAATATCTCTTTTTTACTTCAGTTCACATAACCTTCCCACCAATGTGGCCAGATTCTGGAAATAGTGGTCCAAAAAGACAACTTTTCCAACTCTGAAGAGTTATCATCTTACATCATTTAATCACTTCCAATTTTATAAACAAAAGAATAGTCAAAATGTCTTAAACTGTCTTGGGGTTAATGGCATTCCAATGATCTGAAAAAGGATCACCATGACCATTATCTCTCTGTACACCCCACTTTGACACCCAAACTGTGATTGAAGAGTACTTTACATATTAAAATGAATACAAAACTGTTAAAACTTTAAAACAGAATTAAACTAATAATGATATTAAAACAATTTAGAGCATACAATTAAAAATTATTTAAAAAGCACTTTTAAAATATTCCAAGAAACTATTACAGATTTACCTGGATCACTTCATCTGCACCTAACTGCTACTGAACTTCCTTTTTCCAGGAGTCAGAGCAGTTTGCATGGGCCCATGTGTTAGTGTGAACGAAAAGCTAAAAAGGTTTGAGTTTGGCTGACTACAAGGGGCAGGGCAAAGCAGACCAACCTGAATGAGGAAATTTTCAGTCAGCTTTGCCTGCTTCTCATATAAGCATCATCCCCCAAGATTGCCCCCTTATTCAGTGTTTGGAACAGGTTCACCACTCTCCTCCCACTGTTTTCTGCTGGTTGCATACACAACCTAGTCACATCTCTGGTGGGTTGGGAATGAGGCTAGATAAAAGTTGCAATTTGGCATGGGTGTCCCCTTCAGGGACCTTGGGATTGAGGCAATTAGAGCACACCCAGCTCAGGGGCATGGTCTGGCCTTAATAGCAGCTGGCAGGGGAACCATACAGTGGTTTGGGCACATATGGGATCCTAGTCTGTTTCCCTCAGGGGATGTCTTCCAGCAAGCAGGCTGGCAGGATGACAGTCTGATCAGTTGCAATTCAGGTTGACCAACCCTGGTATCTCTTTCCCATGTTCAAGCCAATCTATCAGCTGAAATCCATAAAAGTTTTGGCCTGTTCATCCAACTTAAATGTGGCTACCATTTGTGGTGTTCTCAGTCATTCGTCACTGCTGACGGCTACAATACAGCACCTTCTTAAAATCCCTTTATTTACAACCTTCAGTTCTTAAAAGTTTTTCGGGATTGAAAGAAGAGTTTTTCCTGAGGAGCACAGGGTCCAGGCAAGCTATATAAATTCAATGGATCTACTGTTACATAACAAAACAAATCTCTGTCCAGCTGCTCTGCTTGTTTCGGGATGGGAAGGTCTGAAGAAAGAAGCCTATGTGTGTAGATTCCATGGTAGGATTCAGGACAGGAGATGGAGACCCCAGGACTTAGGAGCAAATCTGGCCTGTTGGATCACATCAAATAACCATTCTATTTCCCCTATGATATCACTGTTTGGTAGTTTCCCAGATTTTGCATACCTTTTCCCCAAATTCTAAAAGTTTCAAATGCCTCTCATTGCTGGCAGTTAAGAGCTTTAAGCTAAAATAGGTTGGTATTTTTGGTCACTTTTGCTTTTGGCTCCAACCACTACTAAAAGATGGACCCAATAATGTTTCTGAATTTGAATTCAGCCATTGAGCAGAGAGATTCCTCAGCCTTGGTTTAAAAACTAGAGGACCAAGATTCTAAGAACTGCATTTACACTACACAACTAGGAAGTCTCGTACTATTTTAACACTCATAGTTCTATCTTATGGATCCTGAGATTTGTAACTTTGTGACATACTTAGTATTCTCCACTAGTAAGCTCTTACACACTGAACTACAGCATTAGATTTCTCTAGCAGAGAATGCTAAGTTTCACACCAGACTATAAATCCTAGGATTCCACAAAGTAGATGGACATAGCAGTTAAAGTGGAATCAAACTATGATGCAGGGAGCCTAGGCTTGTACCTTCAGACATTCCCCTCCAACAAATGGAAGACAGTAGAGTCAACCTACCTGGGACGCAGCAGACCCACTCTCCCCTTAACATGACTGGAATAGCTGGAAGAGTGGGGGATTAATACTGGAATACATCTTGATATGGGAAACTAATCTATATTAAATAATAGCATAAACCCTGTCCTTGGACTCAAGATTTAGCACAGTAGCATAGATCAGTACTTGATCCTTTTCCTTATTACAACATCATAAAAATCAGATCTCTTCACAGCAATCAGTTGTGTATTATCCAAGGAAAGACCAAAGAGCAGACAGGAATATTATTTCATCAGGTTACTTTATACAAATCAGCAGCAATATTTAATGCACTGAAATATATAGCAGCAACATCTTAAACAGAATATGTACATAAAACCATGTTACCTTACAGCATGGAAATATTTAACAGCAAAAATATAAAAGCAGGCACACAGTATTTGTTTAAAAAAACAGAGAGAAAAAAATATGAAAAATTGGGCAAATGACTAACAGATTCAGGAATTCAATTAAACAATTGAGTCCAATAATCATAATCTCATTATTTGCATAGAATAAAGGCTCTAATCTATTAAGAGCTGGTTTTGCCAGTTTCATTCAGCATAGTCTATCAGCCAGTCAGAATCTGCCAACTGCCTGAGTGTTCAAGGCATACTTTTATGTTTCCTATCCCTCCAGCAAGTAGCACAAAGCTATTAGTGGTTTGCCCTGCTAAAAGCTCAGCAGTGGGCGTAAACCAATTTAAGATGCAATTTAGAAAAGCCTGGAACACAATGTAATGCAAACTTGTGCTTGTTTCAAGATGTCTCAACTCTGACCACACTGTCAATCTGGCAAAAGGCAGGGAAGCAGAAAAAAAATCCATATAAAAAGTTCTCACACCCTGTTGGCTTAAGAGACAGTGGGTATTAATCCTAGCGCTGCCATGCCTAGCTTCCTTTTTGTGGTCAGTTGAGAAGCTGTGTGGTTGGTCTGAATGAGTTCAGCCTTTTCCCTCTCTGTGTGTTAAAACAAGAGAAAGTTGGTCTGTTACACAGCAAAGGAGAAATCACAGCCAGCCCTCTCCGCGGTTGCTCTCCCTGAAAACGTGGCCGGGAGCTATTCTGCTTTCCAAAAAAAAAAAAAAAAAGTTTAATTTAAACCATACACTGAACTATGCGCTGCCACGTTTCCAAACTGCACATTCTTTCCTAATCTATGCTCTTCAAAACATAACAGATTCAGTTTCCACTGATAGCAAGACAAAATGCAAATGCGAGGATCCAAAGAACTGCAGAACCAGAACCTGGTTCCTACTGAATCAGTGAATCTGTACCGAGGATGGAAAAGTTTGGATGGCAGGTGGGGTCTTCAGTGTATCCCAATCCCCCACGATCTCTCCACACAAAAACAGATTATTATATCTGGAAAAGAGCTTGGAAAAACTACTTTTTGGACTACAGTTCTCAAAAGCTATGTCCATACTGGTTAGAGATGCTGGGGGTAGCAGTCCCCTAAAAGTATCTTTTCCAACCTGTACTCCAGGTGTAGAATTTCCCCATCTCTGGTCTGGGAAAAAAAGACTAGGCTGAAAGCCATCTCCCTGAAATCTAGCAAACTGCTTTTGAAACCAAAAAAAATGCTATAAAAGTGGCTTGGGGTAAGTTATGGGAATTGGTTGTTCACCACACAAACACACACATACAAAGAGGAAGAATTCAAATGGACTAGGAAGAAGCCCACTGAGTGAAATTAAACAGCCTTTTGGATCCCACCACTGACTAAATTAATGTGTTAATCAACAACTTTATTTTGATTCAATAATAACAATAATATAATAAAAACAGCTCAACTTCTCACCAAGGGTTGTATAGTCTCCTTGGATTGTATGCGTGAGTTCAGTGGTGGGAACAGAAATATCATACCAAACAAACAAAATTCCAATAGAAGCAAAATTCTGAATAACCTGGAGATACACCAATATTTTCTCTGCCTGCTGGCCAACATATGCCTAGAGACAGGTACATGGATCTTTAACTCTTCTTCTTCCAGTTTAAATAGCAAAAAGACCTTGTAGTTTGTTACCTTACCAGGTTACTTAAATTTGCCTGTAACACATCTTGCACATGCTATTAAACAACCGGTTTGGTTACAGATGATAACAATGGCTCTATCTGAACTTTCATGACTCTGACTGAACTTTGGTAAACAAGAGTGTGGTGGGTTATCAAAAAGAGGCTTAATTAAGTTGGTCACCTGATGAAAATTTGCTGTTGGTCTAATGTAACACACACAGACCACACACAAATCCATATGTTCTTCCTTCATGTATGAGTGCCTTGAGAGTATAAATGTAGGGCAAACCAAGCAGGACAAGCTGACACAAACCCTACTTGGGTTCCCCTAGTCATCTCTGTTGCCCTCCGCCATGAAGATACATCTAGAGTGGCAGAGGACATTGTTCAGGAGGATGTATCTTAGGACCTTCTTAGTGACTCCTCCTAGGCTGTAAAAATCCCTCTCTAGAAGAAGCTATGATGCATATTCCTTGCCATCGTTCCACTGGAAAACAAAGCATTTTTCAACACAACTAGCTTTTAGGAAATGAGTATATTCAAAGAAAAGACTTTCTATAGTGTGCTGCACAGCTTTTCAAAATAATCTTTTAGAAAAGTTCTGAATCATTTTTACGTTATAACTTAATTACCTATTAATGACCAGATGGAATCCTATTAGCAGCCTAAGTACTTTATGTACATATATGTCTTTTTTGGGGGGGGATGAGTTCAAGAAGCAATTTTCTAGCCTCCTGTATCCCATCCAAAACCACTCTCAGGCAGTTGCCAAGCCCTGTGGGTGGTAAAGAAAGTAGGGAGGGAGGCAGCTAGGTAATGGGGATCCCTTCTTGTTCTCCTTTAGTTTGCTGGAGAGTGAGACTGAAGAATATCCAGTGGAGAAGGGATGAGAAGTTGTCCTCACTGCTCACTGCCTGCTTCCCTCCCTCCTTGCCGCTTTGTGACTGTATAGTGGGCACAGCAGCCATTCTGTGGGGCTCAGTTGCAGCTGGTGGGTGAGGTGGGTGAGGCACAGAGCTCTGCACACAGAGCACATACACTCCATGCAGGATCTCAAACCACAATCTTTCCTACACCATGTATACTATATATGTATACTATTTTTGTTTTAATTTGTACTCTGCCTTTAGTCCCAGTCCCAATATAACATAAATAATAAAATAATAATTGAAGTAAGCCAGGATAAATCACTTTTTTCAACCCACCTCAGGATGTATAAAACCCTCCCTCAGCAGTTGCCTCAGGAGGGATGAAAAGCTGAGCCTTCCTTTTACCCCATTAGCACTAGGGAGGGTGCCATTGAGCTTAGGTCCATTTTCTCTCCCTCATATCATTTGAGAGAGAAAGACTCAGCCTACTTACACTATAACTGCTGGAGAAAGAGATTCACTTGCAGTTAACTCCATGCCTGTTCACAGATTTTATAAACAGATGCACTGCATAGACACAATGAGGGAAAAGAGACTACTCAGACATTCAGTTAGAAGGTTTGAATGTTATGTGGGGAATAGGGATGTGCACAATGCTTTTTGCCTCTCCTCTCACCAATCATGTTGTTTTCCATCTACAAATGGAAACTCTCCTTACAATTTCAGAATCCCTTTTTTCTAGGCTTCTAAAATCTCATGGGAATGAAGTAGGATCTCCTTTGCAGACGACTGCTCTCCAATAAAAGCTAGCAGGCTTCTCGCCATTCTCTTTCCCGTGTATAGAAGTGCATGGGAAAATGCCCAAACAGGTATACTGATAGCTCTTTTCCTTACTAACATACTGTTACATGGTTCTTTAAATCCTTCTACATTGTTCCCTAGAAAAAAAATCTTGTAATTCTAAACAAAAACAAAACAAAAAACAAAAAAACAAAACAGCATCATAGGTTGCCTCAACCAACACAATATGGTATTTTGCTATGGCATATCCAATGGAACCACAGTAAAAACTGCCACAATTTATTACTCTTTAACAATGTCCTTTAAGTTCGTATGATAGGCACAAGTTAGATTTTACAATAGGATAATCTATTATATCTTATAACTGCAGCGAGAAGAAGTTCAAATAAGTTGCCATCTCTCAGTTGATCTCGTTTATCATAATTTGCCCAACAAGTAGTTTTCATAAACTTTTAACACAGCCAAAAAAAAATTAAAGGTACTGCATTTAATTTATTTATTTTGCTTCCCTGACTGTTCTGAGAGAAGCAATGTTCCTAAAGTGGTTGCATTTCTTTCTGAGCCAACTTTAATGTCCTTTTCTAAGACATCCAAGGACATACTGGTGCATAATTCTGAGGCTGGACACAATGAACACTTCTCATACACATTCTCATTTATATAAATAGGAGTGGTGTTTGTGAGCACTGCATATTGTTTTCTGCTCTTTTTAGAAGAGTGCTACATATTAAATTACATTTTCTTTTAAGGATAGAAAATGATACACCATAAAAACAGCAAGGAACTGAAGTCTGCTTTTATTAGGAGAGCTGTAACTCTGATTAAATGTAACTACAATCAGAAAAGCACTAAGTCATCTGAAATACATGTTTGTCCCATGGTTAAGAGGCATTAACACTCTGCACTCTCTGACTTGAAAAAATATCAGTACACTTTAGATTAGGGATGGACACCTCTGGGAGTTAGGAATGCCACAGTAACATACCAAGCAAAGTGTAGGAGGAGAGCACACACAGCGCCTGGTACCACCAAAGTCACAAAAGGGGGAGTGGGTAATGTTCTAAAGCTTTAAAAATAAAGCTCTAAATACAAAGGGTACCCTCGAAAGCTTTAAAAATAAAGATCTCTATCTGAAATGCCATCAGACCCTTAGGGCAAAAATATCAGGCATTACAAAAGATCTCACCTATTTCTTCTTTGATAATATATATAGTATGCAGTTGTCTTATGGGCTAGAACATCTTTCTGTAAATGAAGTGTTGCTTTTTTTGTTTTTTAAGGAGGAACTTTTTGAAGAGAAAAATCGATAGCTTTTATCTCCTGGTATTGGACCAGCATACTAACCAGATGTTTTACTCTCCAAGTCTATATAAAAGGTTGAAGTTCAACGGGGTACAGTGAACCATTTCACAAGATCTACCACTGCTTTAGGCAGGTGATTAATCACATGATCAACAGAGCATATGATTAGGAACTAATAGCTAGATAGATAGGAGAGTGACAAACAACAATAAATTTGCTTTGTAATCTAAGAATATGAGAGGTTAGATAACAGCCACCTAAGGTCAGGTCACCTAAACAACCCAAATAAGGAATACAAAAGATACATACATTTTAAAATACTCTTTAGGTACTCCTGGGTTGCTGGTAACAACAGTACACTTGGCTCATGAAGAGCACATGCATACGCTTATAAATAAAAATACAAATATGTAAAGAAGATTTACAGATTTACTCTAAGGATCATATAGTAAACAGCTGCATCAACCAATGCTTCTGGTCATCATTTTCAATCACGTATGTAACATAGACTAGTCTGCTTGGAGTCTTTTCAAACTATGTTGTTTTTGTTGTTGTTGTTGTTATTGTTGTTGTGTGTCTTCAAGTTGTTTCCAACTTATGGTGACCCGAATGTGAACCTATCACAGGGTTTTCTGGAGCTGAAAGTGTGTGTTACTTGTCCAAGATCACAGTGGGTTTCCATGGGTAACTGCATGGCTGCATCCTGTGGAATCTTTGGGTTTAGCTTGAGCAGGTGCTAGAGCTGCGAATTCTAAATACCATCTCTAAACTGCAAATCCCAAGATTCCATACTATCATGGCAGATAAAGTGGCATCAGAGTGCTATAACTGTGTAGCATGAAAAGGCCCCAGGGGACACATTCCAGTCTATACCACTCATGATTTCAGTGAAGTAAGATCCTCCTCATTTCAATGGAATAGGACAAATACACGTTTAGGAACTGCATCCAAACTTTATAACACAATCCATTTCATATTTTATCAGAGATATTGTATTTAGTGCTGTTTGCTCTCTCACAAACAGGTTCTTTGCAGATGTGCCCTAAGACAAAGTTTCTACTGGTTGCAGAAATCCCATTTCCACTCTTGTGCGACTGTCAAATCAAAAATGTTAATTCTAGTTGTATAAGGAACTAGCATATTTAGCCAGTATAGCCCAGGGTTTTATTTTCTTATAGGTAAGTTCTCTGGAGGAATTAGATGTGATTGAATTACACAGATTTGAGATCCTGTGTCTCTAATTCCCCAAACAGACTTGTCCAGTACTTGTAACTTTTCCCCATATTCCCCAATCCAATCTGTATTCAGAGTTACTAACATACAGAGGTTGGGTTAGTGAGGGGACTTACTGCTAGGCCTTGTCTCCATAGCAACTGGCCTATTCAGAGCTCTCTGGGTGAGAATTCTAAAGGCCCCTCCCTGAAATACCAACCCCCAGATTCCAAAGAATCTTTACAGCCAGCCAATCATCTGAGGTCTTCTCACCTCACACAGCCAATCATATGAGGTCTTTGCCTGCCTGACACAGACAAACTCACAGAAGACAAACTTTGACTTTTATATAGTAGATTAAGCAAGGCCATCTGATCCAGAAAGTAATGCATAACTCACTGCATCTTTATTCAGATAGTATTGATTTAATTAGCAGCACCTCTTGTTTTGCTCTCAGTAGCACACCTGGTAGCAAAACAATGCTAACACATGTAATTTCCCCCCTAAGTTCTATTTGGGTCCCCCCCAGACATAGCTGTTCTTATAGGTGAAATATTAGGTGGAACTGGGTAGACTATTTCATTAGTTCTTATATTACCAGGAATTCTGCTGAAGTTTTCAAGGATGCCAGAAACTCTTTTTTTTTTTTTTAATGAAGCATGGATGTTTGGAATAAAAGCTTGACTTCAGATAGTTATAAATCTAAGTCCTTCACTGATCTCCCCACACCTCATTCCTACTTTTCTTTTCTAAGGCCCTTCCATCCCTTCACAGTTCCCCCTTTTTTTATTTAACAAAAATGGACTGAATGAAATTCAAACCAGGGTTACAGTAAATGCATTCTTTGTCTGGGAGCTGGCTAAAAAAAGAAGAAGAAGGAAAGAGGGAGGGGGGCTTCCCTTCCCATACACCCTGCATAAAAGCAACACATCTTCAAACTCTGTCAGTGATCAAATCTAAGCATAAAGGTTTTCTTTTATTACAGTGAGATTCGAAAACCCATTAGTGAAAAATTACAGCTCTAGGACTGTGTAAGACAGTATCTGCTCCAACCGTCCAGTTAACTAATGCTAGATCTTGCTATTCTTTGGCACAGGAAATAACATATAAATATCCCTTTCATAAATCAAGGAAAATGTATAAATGAGAAATTTAGGCCTGAACTGGCTTCCTCATCACTGATTTATTTCTTCGCTGTTGTTCAGTAAAGAATGAGAGAGAGTAACTTTCTGTATAGTCCCTGTTCCATATTTTTGCTGCTTGAATTTAATCACCTGCCCACCACCTGCTAACCACATTGTGGGTTGCCCAGGTTCAGAACGATGGCTCATGGATGTACTTTCAAAGACCTGTGTAGAACGCAAACACTCTTCCAAGTATGGCCATTCCCATAACTTCACCACTGTGGTGGTAGAAAAAAACACAACATGATGAGCAGGAGCTTATACCGCACTTAAGTGTATTTGGCCACTGTGGTAACAGAATACCAAACAGGGTAGGCTTCTGGTCTGATCCAGCAACTTATATCAATGTATACTATTATTTCATAAAACATAGACCTCTACTGTGCACTCCAAAAGTTGCTTTGTGTGGCTAAGAACAATACAGTACAAAAATAAAACCTTGATTAAAATATTTTAAAACATTACCACATAACATAAAACATAACATGAAACATAAGATTACAAACAACCAAAGAACACAACTGAGGAAACAACGCTAAGAATGAAGCCAGCAGCCAAAGAACTAAACCCCTTTCCAAACCCCTACACGCAAAGGCCTGCCTGAATAAAAGGGTCTTTGCAAGCTCACAGAAGGACAGCAAAGAGGAATCAACCTGATCTCCCTCAGCTGCAAGCAGCCACCTATGGAAGCAACTTTCTGATATGAATATACATACTACAATTCAAACTCATACGCTTTTGGAATGCAGCTGAATGTCTTAACTGCATAGCTATCACTCATGCCTCCTCCTTTACAGCCTTATCATGAGCTTTGGATATAACAAGAACAATATTTTGCACTGTATATTTTTAGTACAGAACTCTCTGCACTGCACTTTCAGTGACCTCTGTAGCACAGACCTCCCTGGTAATGGTGTTAATTCCATCTTCAATACAAAGTCACAGTAAACGGCATGTCAAAGCTAGACAAATGGCATTAAGTTTGTGCACATTCAGACAAGAATCACTTCAAACAAATCTGTAAGGTGACTACTTTAGGGGAAGAAAGAAGCAGACTTGAATAGAAATTACAACTTTCTTGGCACTGATGTGGAAGGGGAAGTTTAACAGAACTGCTGGGCAGGGGTAGACCCATCCTACAGGAAGTTTGCTTCTTCTGCTAACATCCTGCAAAAATTACTTGTGAAGTTTTTTAGCAGTACTGTGATCAAGTTCTTTTACCCTAACAACACCATCATTACCATAACAGACTACTGATACGATGCTAACACATTAAAAGCTATCACTGTTTCTGGTATAAAATGACTGGCCATCAGAAACCTCCTCTCCAGACACATATTCTAAGTACTTGGTATGTGTGAGTGAGATTAGTTTAGCTGCAAAACAGATAATTCCTTCATAAACATTAAATGAAATACAGTTTGGCTATTTACCTGGCCCCATTTAACATTTGTCCAGTTACTTCTTCAGTAAATTCTGAGACATGTGACAAACGTCTCAGTAACTATTTCCTAAACAAACAGCAATATAAAATTCCTCTTCATAACCAACACCTCAACACCCAATTAGCACTTTCCAGTCTAACTTGAGCAGTGCCTGTTATTACAGCTGTCTTACTTATCAGGCCATTTGTGACTTGTTCTGAAGAGACATTTGACAAACCATAACATCCCTTAGGAGCTTGCCCAAACTCTGTAATCTTCAAGGAAGACTCTTCTCTCAGCCCCACCACTTTCATAGGGATATTTTTGTAGGGATACAAGATAGGGCCTTTTTGGTAGTTGCTCCTACACTGTGAAATTCCTTTCCTAAGAGTTAATTCCTGTTGGCAGCAAAGTCTTTTTATTCCTACAGGATTCTTAGAACTGAAAATTTTCAAAGAAGGGATTTTACCAGTGCCCTATACTAGTTTTAATTGTAGTAGTCAAGCTGCTTTTCATTATTTTCAATCATATGTTTTAAATAGTTTTAATGTTATTGACTTATTGGTTACATTGTTTATTTAAAATTTAATTCATAATTACATTTTGTATTTATTTTAATTTGTAAGCTTACTTGAATCCCAGCTTTCGACAAAGATACTAAAATTGTGTATAATTATTGTTATTATTAAGACTCAGACTACATTCATTCACCACACTAAATCTTGCCTTAGTTAGTGTGATGTAAATGAGATAAAAAAAAAAGAAGAAGCCCCAGGTGGGTATGTTCTTCCTCCCACTCCTTTGAAATCATGGTTTCTGAAGTGGGCCTAGTTAACCAAACTTTGTTAATGTTAATTATGATCCCCAGTTTGGATAGTATGAGAAGCTATGCAGGTGAAGAAACAAAAGCTTCCAAGTTCCTCCTCTTGGCCATTTGTGAAGATACCGTTGGGAGAGGAAATGTATTAGCTGAAAAGTCACTGAACCTTATTGCTCATACATATCATACTAAACCACAGTTCAGCATAGCATAAGACTTACTGCATTTTTAAAGCATTGCTACAATTTATACCATCCCAACGACATGATTTTATGTTTTCACAAGAAACAGGTGGTTGTGAGAAATGAGCTTAGAATGCTGGACTGGATTTGCAATTTCCATGTTCAGGTTTCCAGTTAGCCGTAGGACACTCCATGTAATGTTGGCCGAGTCACTCTCAGGCTCAACTTCCTCATAGCTTAGTTGGGGTGGTAAACAGGGAAGGAGAACACAGATGTGATCTTAATGAAGGACAGGTGGGACACAAGTGTTACAAATAAATAAAAAAAGATTCAGCAACATTTCCCAGAATACCCATATAGTTTACTGAATATAATTATAGGTAACCTCTCTTCTCAGCTGTTGTAGTGTACATAGTTTCCTGTTATTATACTGAAGGCATGGAAAAAAATTCCTCACACGATCTTCTAGAACAGTGATGTTCATTTAATTAATATCTTTTCTTTCTTCCAACTCCGACTAACACAATAAGCCTGTATTCAAAGCAAGGCATGAATAATTCAGATTTTAAAATCTCATTATTACAAAGATGTCAAGTTCACACACTGTCAACACTAATAAACCTTCCGACCTACTAAAAATTTAGACCTCCCTCAACACTCTGTTAACCCCCTCAGAGACGTCGGGCCAAACACAGGGCTGGAGAGTCCTCACAGTGAGCCATGAATGCTTGCAAACTCAGCATTGTGTTGCTCCAAGAGCGGATTGCTTTGTGAAATTAAGACCTCCCACCTCTTACCCAAAGAAACACCCTCTCTTGACCATAAAAAAGACTGTCAATTCAAGTGTTCCAGATGAAACACAATGTTCAAAATAAATTTTAAAAAACAAGAACAGCTGTAGAACATGCATACAGCTCACGTAAAATATAATTGTTTAATTTTGTTAGTATTATGTCATAATATAACAGAATCCCAACAGAGACCACTGGTAGCAACAATAGTCATCTCTTCTTTCTGAGAGCGAAAGGAGCACATTTTTGTAAAACAGCTCTACCATGCCACATTTGCATGACTCCAATCCATGTTACTCAAAAACAAAGGGTGTTTATACAACAATTTGGATTTATTTCTTCTAGGTCAGGGATAGTAAGACTTTTTTTAAAAAGATACTTTGTTTGTTTGCTTGTTTTACCAGGAGCCTCATAACTGCTAACTGACACACAGTGAAAAATGACAATTCAGGAGGATTGAAATATAATAAGAATTTAATAATAAAGTGATTCTGAACTCAGTCCAGAGATCTGTGATAGTGATCAGAAACAAGAGGTTTTTCCGCACTACTCTGTTATAGTACTATTATTCCACTTTCAACATCCTGTGAAATTCTATCAAAGGTCAAAGATGCCCCTCCGTAAGCTGCAAATCCCAAGATTCCATATGATGTTAAAAGCGGAATAATAGCATTGTAACGGTGTAGTGTGGAAAAGCCCAAGGTTACAGGAGGTTTCACACAAAAATCCAATCCTGATTTCTTCCCAAAATTTCTTTTTCAGCAACTTAATTGTGGAAGGGGATCCTTTTGGACATTACTATTACTATACAACAGGGAGTCAGAATACCTTGCAAATCACCCAGAGATCTATTGTACAATCCCATCACAGATGAATGACTCTGTCAAAGTTTAGTTGCTTACACTGTCCTGCCTTAACAGCAATATGCTACTAAAGAAATACATTGCACTGCACCAAGATAAAATTCTCCACAAGTGTTAGCTGGCCTTGGCTGTAGGCAAGCATTTGTCATTGCCACCTTCCTATTAATCTATCTTGACCCACATCATCCTGAACACATCTAGTCTCTGAACAAGCTGAACAGGATTGGACCTGGTTAGGACCTTGGATGCGAGACTGCCAGGGGATACCAGGATTTCCAGACAGGGCTGCAAAAGAACCCATCTTGAAAAGTTGGAGAGCTGCTTCTGATCATGGATGTCCACAGACTAGGTTAGAAAGACCAATGGTCTGACTCAGTATAATGCAGTTTCAAGCAGGTTCTCTGATGTTGGACTAAGCTTGGAACTACTGATGCTTTTGTATTATCCCTAAGTAACTCCAATGTCTTCTGCAAATTCAGGACTAACTTCTTGGGTCTTTCCATGGATTAAAGGCTTGAGAGGACTGGGGGGGGGGGAGCCTCCCTGGCATAGCCCTAACCTCTAGGACGATCTGAAGCAATAAGACTTGAGGTAATGAAGTCCTGCTCACTTTTACTACAATTCATCCCACCCATTAAGTGGGATCCCAATAAAGGACAAGGCTACTTAATGGTTTTCATAGCTGTATCTGTGTTCTCCCTGGCTCATTTTACCCACAACAGTTAAAAATTGTTACTCTATACTAGTAGAAAATACACACACACACACACACATTCTCCAAGGCTATCTTTCATAGGACATGATTAGGTGTGGGCTAGTAGACATTTTTAATGAGCTAGTTAAGCTTTCCAAGCATTCATGACTGGGTTAATAGTGTGTATCCTTTAACATGATGGCTTATAGGTCAATCTTTCAGCTTCAGGTGAAGGAAATAAAATAAATTAAAAATCAGCAGGGGATGAATCCTGATCCATCAAGATCTAAGTGCTTCTGAGGAAGATATAAACATTTGCAGCTCTCATTAAGGTTAATGAGACTATGTGTCCCCTTTTAGGATCAATTCCTATATAGTTTTGGACAGGAAGCTTCCTAAACCATAACATAGTGAACACTGCCCTCACCAGCAAATGACTAATAGTTTAACAGCAGATATTAGGAGGAATCAGAATTTGAAAAATAACTTTGCCAAGTTCTAGTAGGAACAATGAAAAAGAACAATGTATAAGATACTGTTGTATCAGCCTTTTCTATGGAACAGAAGTCTGGTACCATTTCAGAATGAATAACAGTCACACAGGAAATTACAGCATTATTGAGAAGAAATAGTTTGGGATATTTGGTGTTAGTGAAACGTAAAGAGTGGCAGCTTTAAACGATAGGTGGATGACATTAAAATTCTTTCTACATCTTAAAAACAGTCAATATTCCTTTAAATGAAACTTTGTCTGCACCAACTATGGGATTTCATCTCTCAAAAGACAACCAATAAAATGTCAGAAAGACATCTGGCAAGAAAGCATTAGTCATGTGGCATCATACTAGTCCAAATGTTACTGTAGCTGTGATTGTATGGAAAACACTAGTTTCCTGTATATGTCAATAGCCATTAACTTAGAGGTTTTTTATTAGTTTGGTGCCATTCTCAATTTGGTTTAGGTGATTAAATAGAATAGAACCCTACTTCCAAGGCCGCAGTTATCAAAGATTCTCCCCTTACTGATAATAACATTTATTTATTTCCACAGCATAATCTGTTTATCTCAACCACAGCGTTCCTTTCAAGCCAATGGTTGAAGTGTGCACTATACCATTTAAAGAACCGCAGATTTTTCTCCTCTTTGGGTCATCCTGTTGTTAGAATATGGGAAATGTAATTATTAATGTCTGATGTCTAGCTTGGACTAATCGTCAAACATCTTTGTGTGGCATAGAAGAAAGAGGAAGCATGCCAATCGTACATCCATAAATAGGCCAGTTGCCATCTAGAGTTTCCATCTGGACAGGATAAGAAGAGATCAAGAGGGCAAAAGGTCATGGATCTAGACTTTAGTAAGCATGAGTTCACCTCTTTCTCTACCCATTTATATTGCTAACAAAGAATATGTCAGGCAGTAGCATATACGTAACATACCCAAATCATAGGTTCTCAACTTGTAAAGTAATAATTGCAGTTCATAATGAAGAAATGATGCCAGATTCATACGAAGATTAAATCTATCACTATTAAGTATTTATCAATGAGACAGGTATTAAACGGAAACACTACTGTAACAGGTTAATTGGGTGAAGGCCAAAGGCAAAGAATGCCCACTTCAGGTATAAGATCCTGGCTTCATTACCTGGCATAGCTGGCTAAATAATTTAGCTTGCTATACTTTGAAACTTCTTTGTTTAATTCCTATGGAGCTGTTGCTAGTCAAAGTGGGCAAGAGTAAATTAGGCAAACCATCTCAACATGGCAGTTCTTTTCAGTCATTTCTTATATCATGTTGAAACTCACATATTTTATATTTCTTCAAAAAAGATTTAATATTGTCCTTCAATAAGAGCTTCATATTGTTAATTTGTCTACATAAGGAACTGTTAATAAATCTTAGGTAAAATGGGAGAGACTAAAATGAGAAATGAGTAACAGTAAAAACCTTTGTACATTCACTCAAAACTACACTAACCTATCTTCTGTACGACTTTATTCCTTAGTGTGTTCAAGACTGAAGCCTAAATGAATGAAAAACCATCTGCATCTCAAATCTGCCTACAAGAGTTGCCAAGTCAATTCAACTTTAGAGACACAGAGACGCTTTGAAACTTCAGTGTGGATTATAGCACAAGGAATGCCGATTTGCCAGTATCAGCAAGTAAGCAGCAGGCAATGTCAAGATTTTTATTACCGATGCTTCAGCATATTGCCTATGGATCCCCAGAGGATCAATTCATCATTTCAGACTGTCAACATCCAACTACATGCTAAAAGTTTTCTCTGTCCTCTTAGACACAAATGATTTCAGGGGCATACAGCCAAGGAAAGTGGCAGATAAAGGAGGAAGCCTTCAGCTGTGTGTAGAGGATAAACCTCAGAGTTTGGTGGATGCAATCAAATGCAGCTGCTTCTATGGCAGCATATGGTTAAGTAAATCATGCCTGAGGGCAAGCTGGATGGTTAGCTGCCAAACCTCTTCAGAATGGGCACAGAGATTATTAAATCATCTTATTGCCAGGCAGACCACATGAAGAAGCTCGTTGGGTTTCGTGAGACCCCGTGTGGTGGCCTCCTGTAAACTAAGCCTTACCCAGACAGTACCGCAAAATTAAGACAAATTGTGCAGCTGGACAAAGCTCAAGCAGTGCCAATGGGCTTATCTGGAAGCTCTACAGGAGAATGACAGGACTTTGTGCGGGGGGGGGGCGCGCATGTGGGAAACAAAGCTTTGAAAACAAGGCTGCCCATGATCAATACACCAGCAGTTGTTGCCAGGGCACAATCTCTTTTAGAGGAGTAAATAAAAACCGTCGTTAACTTATTTCTTTTTACTACATTTTGTCAAGATATGAAGAACATATACATATTATTGAGTACTGTAGATAGCAGAGAACTGTGCTTCAAATTAACTATACTTCGGTTAATGACTGCATGCTTCATGTTAAAGAATATGTGGCATGTTCATTTTGAAAATATGCTGGTATTTTATCTGATGCAACATGTGTATCAAATAGGATGTTAAGTAAATTGTTGTGAACCAAACAGCCTGGGTGAAATTATGGGAGATTTTTTTAAAATAATAAATCTATCCTAAACTATTAACAAGATGAACATTTTCTTAGCAAGGGATTTTAATTACATGGTCTAAATCACCACAAAATTAAATTCCCTTGCTAAGAAATTAAGAAATTATTGCCTTGTTTCTTTATTTAAAATATTTCTAGCACGACTTTCTTCTTCACAGATACTGGGGTAGTATAAAATAGAATACGACTTAGAAAAGTTATGTTTTTGGACTACAGATCCCAGAATGTTGGCTGAGAGATTCCAGGATCTATAGACCAAAAATGTAACTTTTCCAAACTCATGAACAGACATTAATAAAAGCAATCATATCAAATATACATGCAATAAATCAGTTATCAAGAACATTAAGAACAACTAAACTATTTAAGAGCAATCAAACATACTAAGTAACATCATTGTTACCACATATTGTATCTGTCCCGCAAGGGGAACCTAGAAAAGGATCCTGTATGAAGATCTTAAGATACAGGGAGGTTGTACTGCTCAAATAGTAAGAAAAGAAAATGCTGTACACTTCAATCAACTCTACTCTAATAATCACAGTATTCACCCTTTGCTTCTGCTACTATCTGTAACAAACCAGAAGAAAGATTTTGATTACCAGGTGACAGTAAGCATGGGGAGATACACAGTGAGACTTTACATACTAAAAGGAAACCAGGGTTTAAATCACCACTCAGCCGTGGAAATCCACAGGGTGACCTTGGGCAAATCCCATTCTCTGAGGAAAGAAATGGAAAACTTCCTCTGAATACATCTTGCCAAAAAAGCAGTATGAATGGGAAATAATTCAGGGTCAGCTTGAAGAAACACAACAACACAACAGAATGAGCTCTGTGGTTTTAATCTGATAGTCTTCAAACTTGCAAGGCCCATCATAACATGAGTGGTGAGAAGCTATTATCTCATGCAGCAGGCCTCCCATAATTGCATACTGTTCTGAGATTTACCATGGATAGCGAAAATATGGATAATACCAATTTTTTTTTTTTTAATGAGATGAATAATGGGTTCTCTTAGGCTTTTATCAGGATTGCCAGCATCACCACCCTTGCATTTTGGGGCCATTACAAACAACACATGGACTCAAGACGGACTTCACAAGGGACCGTACAGAATAAGGAGAAGCACAAGAATTCTGCAGAAGGACACTATACTGTGATCAAATCACAAAGAATAACCGAGAGCCCTACAAAGAGACTGGGTAACATTAGAGCACGTGCAGTACTGTATATATAGCAAGGGAATGCCAGACAGCAAGGACAACATGAGATAGCACAAGACCACCAGTGAACAAGGTGCCACTGGCTTCAATTTTACGTTCCTTGCCATATTCCATGTAATACTGTATGTACTGTACTGTATTTCACTTTATTACTTTGATTTCTATTTTATTACTATTAAATTCAAAGTACGTATTTTCAGATTGAGTCTCATTGCAGTTATCTCAAATTGTGTATACTGGTCACACGATTATGGAAGACCTACTGTAATTATCCAATTTCCCTTCTATACCTATCAGTGTTTCACTAAATCTTGAAAATATTCAAGGAACTTCTATTGTAAATGGATCAAGCAAAGAAAGTTTGTGTGGAGGATCTGAAGATGGAATATCTGAATTCTACCCTGTTTTTTAATTCTTCTGGGGATAAATAATTTACATATAACACTATACTATGCAAAATATGCAAGTTTGAAGAGCCACCTTGAACAGCAAATCCTTTTTTGGTGCCTGTGTTTTTCTGTATGCTTTATTTATATGGAAGCCTGATCCCTTGATTCCAAAAAGAATTAGGGCCAAAGTGTTCTAGCACTTTGGCACAGCAACCTTTGTTCCCAAGGTATTTGCAATCAGCAGTCTTGATCCTGAAAACATTGACACATATGCATAACTTCTGTTATGTGAGAAGCCCCACAGGCTTCACTGGAGAACAGACTCTAACTACTGAGATTAAAAAGCAACAGGCAAGAAGGCTCTTGGGGCAGAAGAGTACAGCAATATATTTTCTGCACTTGGTTGACCTATAATCACATAGGTGATTTGTTCTCCACCTCCTTTGCCTTTGCCATCTTTTTACATTGCACTCTTTTCTTGGCATCCACAGTTACACTTATAGTTGAAAGTGCCCCAGAAAATTTAAGACAAATCTGGTTATTTTAACCTTGTTTTAAGGGGAATCAGTGTTGGTAATTTGCAAGTACAGTGCAGATTGTAAGGGCAATGGCTTGTAGTTTAGCATGTTTACATACACACTGTGTCAGCAGAAACGATTCCTTACCGCAGAAAGATGGTTGCATGTGCAAGAAATAAATAGCCTTTGACATGCCGGTTAATTACATCAGTTAGCTGCTATCACACATGCATGAATGCTGTGCTAATGAAAACACTTCACTGTGCAAAATGGAATAGATCAAGATGTCTGCAAGTAGTTAGATTTGTACAGAGTCTAATTTAAAGCAAAAGGACCCAGTTAAATGTTCAGGCATTGAATCCAACTCATTATATGGAGCAGTAGATATGCTAATAGACATTATGTACAGCAAAAAAACAAAAGAAAAAGTAAATGAGGATTGTAAGTATGAGGTCAGTAAATTTTAACCACTAGTCTGTGGACCAGTAGACTGTCCATTAATCTGTGGCAAGTGGTACTGACTAAGATGTTTTTCGCTGTTCTTTCTCCAGATACATCTTTGTCAGTTTAACAAAAGAGTTGGGTACCTGTAGGAACACATCTGTTACTAGGAGTGCCACTTGAGAACACAAAGAGAGTGGAGTGATAGTAGGAGCAACTGTGATAGGCTAAGCCCTACCTTTTTGTAGGTACAAGTCTGAAGGTAAAGTACATGGTGCCTTATGTTTTCATGGACACAAACCAGAACCATTGTAGTGCTTAAGCGGATAGCTGACTTTACTGTACCTGGATGCTCAAAATCAATAGAACTGAACACAGCTGTCCACAGCAAATGCCTACTTGAAAGCTTCGCTGCTACTGCTGCTTTCTAAAAAAAAAAATGGATCAGGCATCCCCAGGGAAGATGCTAGGGGACACAAGAACAAAGGCAGAAAATGTTACTTAAAGTGATCTCCAGGGACTCATAAGTATTAAGAGTCATTCCAACAGCCACATCACCCTCCATAGAAAGTGATATATGGATATGTTTGAATACATTTATAACAGAGAAACTGTATTTTTAATTAATTTTACAAAATAATAAGATGGTTTTCATATTCAGTGCACTTTAAAAAGACAACAGTGTTTGTATTTCTTTTTCTAAAGATATGATATGGAACACATCTTAGGATTCCTAGCTGGATACAAATGAGTAGGCTGTCAAATATTACAACAATAACCATCAGAAAATTAATCTGAGTCAAAATTATGCTACTGCTTTTCCTCTTTCCATCCTCGTGTGTGTGTGTGTGTGTGTGTGTGTGTGTGTGTGTGTTTCCCCACCTTCCATTTTCAGTTACTTAGAATAATTGCCTACAGGTTCAAATCAAGGCTTGTAAACTCATGATTTCAAACCATGATGTGGAGACAATTTTTGATCTGCACATCTTACCTTAACAATATTCATTCTTCCAACATAGTTCACTGCATATCATAATTATGATATGAAACTTATTAGATTATAAAAGGAGAATAAAATCAGTCCAATGGCTGAGCTCCAATAGAAGACAATTTCATAACTAAGCTCTGAGGTGGGGACGCCACTGAAAAGACTCTGTCTCAGGAGCTCATTACCCCAGTTCTGATAAGCCAGACAGCAAGACCAATTCAGCTCATCCTAAGGCTCAGGTAGGCTCATAGGGGTGCAATCAGACTTTCAAATAACATTAACTAATGTTTGTCCAAACTGGATATCACACAAAACAAAGGTTCTCTCAAAGAATGAAACAGAGAAGAAAAGTATTCACTAACAGAAAAGCAAGGGAATCTCCAAAGCATGGTTCTAACTTGGTTTTAATATTTATCTGAAACAAAGTATGAGAAAGATACTACCTTATACATTCAATTTAAAGTGGCTTCTTTTCATTAATGCTGTACTCTTGTGCCTATTTACACACACTAAAATAAGACTGATACCTACATAGATAACAGGATTGCTGTTTCACTGACTGAAACCACAAATAGGTTCACTGTAAGAACTCTGACTCATAAACATGACCATAGACGACCTCAAACACAAAGTGGTAAAAAGCCTTCAATAACACTGTTGATCTCATTGCTACTTCCTTTACATACATCTATAACATTCCTGTTAATTTTCACTGAATATAATTTTATTCTCTGTGATTTGTGGTAATTTCCCCTGGCTAACAACTTGAGAATATTCCATTGCAGCTGATATCCTTTCACTCCTGCTATGTTAAACAATAACGTTACATACAGCAAAACCACAGTGCTATGTACTGACAGTTAAACTACGTTTATCACTTCTATTTTTCAGAAGGATTTCATGGAGAAATCCCACTTAGTCATAGGTAAACCAATAAAAAATGAAATATCTAATGTAGTGTATAACTTTTATCATTATCATTTTATTGCTTCCATAGCAAAATAGCACATTTCTAACAAACTGAAAGCTTTTTACAGCTGCTTGAATTAACCAGAAAGAAAAAAAGAGACCCTAATTCAGAGATTAGCAGTTTGTTTTCTAAAAAATACTTTCCTTACTTTGTTCCTCTTGGAAAGGAGGCTTGGAAAGAGCCCTTACTTAAGATAAAATAATAGCATAGGCATTTGCTGAAAGAGAAAACAACACTCGTCCTGCTTTCCCCAAGTCCTATTCAGCTCAGACATCTTAAAGTTCAAAAGGTAAGAAGGAATAAAAACCGTGTGTTGGAAAAATAAAAGTTTTTAATTAAAATTGGCATTTCTGAGCTTGCTGTTAGTGGGAAGGCCTCTTGTTAAATAAATTACATCATTTCTGACCCTGACAGCATAGAAACATAATAAAAGACTGAAAGCAAGCGTATGTTTGGTTCTGGTGCTGCAAGAACAATCATAAAAAGAACATGAATGTTGACAAATTAAGGGCTTCACAGTTGTGCCCTGGAGGCACACTCCTGCTTTGTGAGGGTAGAAGCTCAAAAAACTCTTCCTGCTCAAAGCCAGTTCTTCAGCATTGAGACCTCTGTCTCCTTTTGCTCTGAGACCACAAGATTATGAGCCACCGTTTGCAAGTTGCAGAAGCCGCTTCTCTGTTTCCGGGGGGACAACTGTTTTGGTTCAATATGCATCTTCTAGAAATGGCTTAAGTGAAACATTTTTTGATGAAGTTCAAAATATGATGTACTCCACAACTTTCACTGAGGAAACCAAGATTACACAGCTAACTCAAAAGGCACCTTGCATCAGACCCTTCAATTTGGAAATGATACTTCTTTGGCCTACAACACTGACAATCTCCCAGTCACAATGACTGGGAGATTCTAGGAATTGTACTCCCCAAAAGTAACCAGCTGTGCTTCAGACAAAATTACTTCCATTCAGTTCTCAATTTGTGACCACTACAAATCTTATCACGTGCTCGTGACAGAAATGGTTGCTTGTCTTTCTGCTACTGGCCTGTTCAGAATGTGCTACTTGGAATGCATTCCCAGTGGCCCCTTTCTAGCTGAGAATGTAGTGGCTGAAAAGCATTTTATGTAACTGCACAAATCATTTCAGGAAGCCACAATGGGTCAGAAATTAATTCTTCAGTGTGGCTTCAAATAACTCATCTATTCCACATGAAGAAATATACTTGTTATCTGGTTGATACAAAAGCGGATCTTCGTTTCATACCTAGTCAAGAAGTATCCATATATAAGCTAACTGGTTTTTATTTTCTCATGAGCTTTTGTTCATACAAACCCACTTCTTCAAAGGCAGTACCAAATGGACTCATACTTCATCCAGTGAAGTGGACTTAGATCCATGAAAACTTATGCAAAAAAATTTAAAAATCAGTCCTAAAGTTGCTTCCACTTTTCTCTTTTTTTCTCTCCCACTTCCTTCTTCCTTTTTATGCTACAAGTGACTATGGAATCCTGGGGTTTGCAGTTTAACGAGGGGCATTTAGAATTCTCAGCCAGAAAGCTCTTTGGCCTCAGTAAACTACAAAACCCAGAATTCCACAGGATGTTGAAAGTGGAATAATAGCACTAAAACAGTGTAGTGAGGAAAGGCCCTAACACATCTACTTCTTTGAAAACATATATAAGCTAGGCTCTGACTGTTGATAAATGATTATGCCCCCCCACCCAACCACCAAGACTTGCAGAGAAAGGTGGAAAGAAATCTAGGCAAACAAAGCTTATTTATCATTGCTTATCTTATCTATCCTGTAGCGGCTAACTGTTCTAGGAGGTGTGTGGGGGTGGAGCAAAGCAATTAACCACTAAAACAGAGATAAGCAAAGGTTAACATGGGCCAGGACAAGGTGTCTCTCCCTGCTTTCTTGTCTATTTACTTATAGAGATTGGCTACTCTCTACACATCTCTCCTCTAGACAGTTTCAGAATACCTATTAAACGGCTTGGGTTACATGTAGCTACTCCCCATCTTTTCCCCATTTTACTTAAATAATTCAGAAGAAACTGAAACTGTAATATACAAGCATATCTCAGCTAACAAAGTCTCTGACAATTGGACTCCTTTTCACAAAGGCCCTTTCTGCACGATGGGGCGTCCTGGCATGGGGATGTGAAGGATGCATGATGTCATCACAGTCCCGCCCTTCTTGCATCCCCAGCTGGCGCAATTGCGGGGTATCTTACTGACAGAAAAACTCTGTCAATGGTTCGCAATCGCGTGAGGCTTCCATCACCATAGGCTATGCAGAAGGGCCAGAAATGTGATCGGGCACTTCCTTCCCCACTGCAGCATGGGAAGAAGGCCAGCTGTATTGTGGAAGGAAGGAGCATGTTCCTCGCACTCTCTTCCACAGGCAGCCGGCTGGGTGTGGAGAGGAGCATTGGGGACATGCTCCCATTCTGGCAGAGCCGCTGCTGGGATAGTGACAGGATAACACAGGAGAGCATCATTGTGCGGAAATGGCCAAAGACTTTTTACACTCCCTAGCCTCCTTTTTCTTCATCTTTTGTCTAGCTGGAAGTGGGGGTTTTAATCCCACTTTTTGGCACTGGGCCTCCTTCATCATCACAACGCCCAATTCTAAGCACTGGGAGGCTGGTGAAGGAGGGCTGGAGAAAAATAAGAGTTTGGTGTCAGGTTGCAGCAATATGTCTATAATAAACAATGCAATAAAGCTTAAGAGTATGTTTTTATTTATGCAAGCCTTGGTGGTCTGATTTCCCATGTTCATATTTTTGGTTTTGAATAAAAAGTTTGCTGAAACATGTTGAACAGGTCTTCTTTTTTGTGGTGGTGGAACCTATTCCTATTCTTTCTATGTTATTTCTGCCTCTGGTACCAAATTTTCTGTTCAGAAGTAATGCCCATGAATGTATCCACTTCATTAAATGAGGATACCTGTACTTTCAGTCATTCAGTGCCACACATTTTATTCCAATATGTAATAAATGGTGTCCAATTTTCAACTAATGTAACTTAAAAATTCAGTCTCCTTCCTCAGACAAAAACGAATCTCTGTCAAGATATAGTGACTAGCATTTCCTGAGCCTTGCTCAGCCATTCTGTCAGTGCAGAAACAGAAGCAGCTTTCCAGAACTGAATCCTTGCTGAACAATTCTGGCCCATCTACCAGCAGAAGTGTTTATAAGAAGTCTCTGGTTTAGCTACCACCCTTATCACACACATAGTTGACTGTTGTTGTTGTGTGCCTTCAAGTCATTTCCAGCTTATAGCAACCTTAAGACCAACCTATCATAGAGTTTTCTTGGCAAAATTTGTTCAGAGATTTGCTTTCCCCTGAGGTTAAGTGTGACTTACCCTGTGGGTTTCCACGGCCAAACGGGGATTCAAACCCTACTTTCCAGAGTCATAGTCCAACGCTCAAACCACTACATCACTCTTCCTCTCATTAATACTTTTGGTTTATCCAAAACCACCTTAGTACCACAGGACTTTCTTCCCTCCCTTCTCCCTGAAGACTTTTGCTTCACTCAAATGCCTGCTAAAGTTTCCCAACTTTAGAACAGCTTTTGAGGGCAACCAGGATAGGAAGGAGGGAAGAAGCAACTCCCATTCTAGTTCTACTGACTGAGGGCTTATCCAGAAAGGAAAAAAAAAGTCTCTGGAAGTATCAAGACTTTCCACTTTGTTTAGTCTTTATTTTACCTGCATACAGTGGGGTCCCTCAGTATGTACTGGGGTTTGGTTCCAGGACCCCCATGGATACCAAAATCTGTGGATGCTCAAATCCCATTATATACAACAGCACAGTAAAATAATGTCCCTCACATAAAATGGCAAACAGCTCCAACAAATGTCAGAGACAGCCTGAGGATCTGTGAAATGGTGGGAGGCTACCCTAGTATGCCTACACATCCCAGTGCCCAGCATGCAGCAAAATCGAGGTTTGATTTTTGCATTTTTCTTTTAATATTTTCATGCTGTGGTTGGCTGAATCCATGGATGCAGAACCCACCACGGATACAGTAAGCTGTTTGTATTCATGGTTTTGGATCCAGACTCTTTCTTGAAAGACCCTGGGCTTCCATCACTTCCCCTCCCTTGTGCTCTTCCTCTTCTCACCCTCACCAATTAGCTGTTACATTTAGACTTAGGAAACATTTCAGAAATTGACTTTCACCAATTTTCAGAAGTTATAGCAAAAGTATTAAAGTTCTTTAGCAATATTATACTACTTAACAGTTAGGAGATACACACACACACACACACACACAGAGTTGTTAGCATTCCTCTTTCTCTTGTTTGATCTCCGTTGAATCTGGGCCCTGAAACAACTGCTGTGTTTCCTGGCAGAGGCCATCTTAGCTAGTTTCAGTATAACAAAAACAGGCAGCCATGGAGAGGTACATTTAATTTTGGGAAGCACTAGGTAGATTTAAGAAGACCTGAGAAAATGGAAATAAAAGGTCCTTGAGGATGTTAGGAGTCCTTTGGGAATAGTTTGGGATGATGGTCATGTCTATTTCCAAACTAAAATATGTTTGTACAGGAACAAAGCCTCAGAACTATATTCATTTTTTCTTTTTTGGTCTGGAGTAGCTCTCAAGCTATTTGGCAGTGAAAAAAACAAGGTAAGAAAGCATTTTTGCAAATTTTCTGATTGCCCATAAGACAAGGAATCTTAACTGTTCATAACGTTGTCAGTTGGCATGAGATTTTTCACTTTTGCATGAAAATAAAGAAAAGGAGCATTCTTTTTCACTCATGAGCAGCAACAATCCTGCAGTTTATGCCAAAAGATTGGGGGGGGGGTTGTACAAAATTGCACAAAGAATACCATAGTATTTTGTGCAATCAAGATGCTTGGCCCTAAAATAAACCCCTTAAATAATCAGTTCCAAAATGAGGAAAGTCATTAGAAAACTCCCATAATCTTGCCCAGTGGAGGTAAAACCTTTGAAATTCTTTATCCTTAAATAGTGGCTTAAATGGATTAATTAATGGATATTTACATCCCTAGGAGCACCCCTACTGGATCTTGGTCTTGACATTATAAACGCAACATGTAACCAAGCTCTGAGACTTATCCATATATACACCTGACTCTACCTAGTACAGCTTGGCTCCCATTATTTTACTTCAAAAGCACTGGAGTTTCATGAATTACATGAAACTTTACAAGGAAAACTTATGTCATCCTGTGATTGGACGATAAGTAGCTTAATACAGTCTTGGGATAAGAGTGCTGGTCACAACAACAGAATTTCAGAATCACTGTACCTGGACAACTTCCTACCTGGATGCCACTTGCATATTTTTTAAAAAGACATATTTAGAGTACACGTATGCTGGTGTATTTGTGTTTATTTTCCCAAATGGTATACAGAGAGCCAGCATGATGTAGTCGTGTGAACACTGGACTACGACCCTGGAGGTCAGGGTTCCTTTACCTACTTGGCCATGGAAACCCACTGGGTGACCTTGGGTGCGTCACACACTCTCAGCCTCAGAAAATGCCATGATATGTTCACCTTAGGGTCACTGTAAGTCAGAAATAACTTCAAGGTACACAAAAACAACAAATATATACATATATGGCATATTATGTACCACTATAACATTTACTTGTGATACAAGTCTCCATATGTTTTGCCAGCATGGAACATATTCATGTAGACACTTGTTCAGTCCTGAGACAATTAGATTTTCAAGTCTTTAATATCTAAATATTAAAATACACTTTAAATTGGACTCTCGCAAGACTGCTCCATTTGGAACAACTGGGTATTAAAGTGCATCTGCAACTTCTTGCTTATTTTTGTTTATCATAGAGGTGTAAATTAAAATCACAGCAGCAAAATCAAAAGTGGTCCATTGCAATTATGCTGAATTCCATACTCTGGTGTACTCAAAAGGATAAGACGTGGTATTCCCTCACCACAACTATCTAAAGCAGAAGAGTTCTGATATGACTGGATTCTATCCAAATAGAAACTCACTAGACCCTGGGATTTTTAAGAAGAGTTTCTCTATCACAGGGCTGGCCTAAGATGGCTGAGTCTGATGGGAACTGCAGTCCAACATATAAAAAAAAGCTCAAGAGTCTCCAGTCTTACTCATACAATTATGTGGCAAGCAGAGACTGAAAATCCATGCAGGGAATGCTTGTCCCGCTGAATTGCAGCCTTTGCACTTTGCTGAAGATATAGGAACCCTGATAAGGAAAACAAATGTTGTAGTACTGTACTATCCTCTCCTTAAGGCAACTTCGTTTGTTTAGCACCTGTACATTAAATACATATTTGCATGCAAGAAACTTTTCTTGAAATTAGTTTTAAAAACACAAAGCAATTATAGTGATATATAGTTAATTAAAATTTACAGATCAACTGCTTATCAAGGGTATTCATCACAACTTGAGATCAAATTTAACTCTGTCACTGTTTCTATCTTTGGCCAGGCAATAAGATGCTTCCAACATGAACGAATCATTTGTTTACTTTCAACAGCCTTGGAGTTTATGAGAAAGCAGCCAAGACCCCCACTCTAGCCCTACAGGGAAGAAGCTTGGAGTTCCTGAATTATCTGTTGGTTTGAACTACAACACATCCGGAGGCAATGCAATAAAAAATAGTGGATTATGTCCCGTCAGCAGCCCCATGGAAAAGAAAAAGAAGCAGAAAATAAATTACGAACCACAGACTCTGTCAGCTGTTTAGTTGATAAGCCTAGTAAGAGACAAAATGCTAATGAATGTGAGGGACATCATCCAAATGGAAGACTGCTTGACCACATTTTCTCTGCATTTCCTAGCACTTTGCCAAACCAGTAGTAACATTTACTTCAAGGGTCTTTCCTTCATCGCTTCCCCCTCTGTATTTCCTTGTCCAAACCAGTCTGTATTTCACAGAACCTGCATGAGTCAGCATTAACTGAAGGCAAGGACTACATAAGGTTTTGTTTTTTTTTTAAGAAAACCAAAATACAGAAACACAACCTTTACCAACCTTTACAACTTTCCCTTACAACATATTTCAGGATAATCTCTTTGCAGCTGACACAAACCACAAAGTGGAGGGAGGTCACAGTAATTCTTATCTTCTATGTAAGAATACTGTATGGTTATTATGCCAAATCAATACTGAGATTCACGTTAGCTTTTATGCTTCGGTCCTGATGTTAATTTTCCTTTAAGTGAAGGGTTTGGGGTTCTACCCCCTTCTCCACCAACTCCCTATTAACCTTCACTTTGATAAGATTCCCAGGTCATCCAATGGGTTGCATATGATTTGTCTAATTAAATGTATTTTTGTGGTGCAGCAGTTTGTCTCAGGCACACACACACATAACTTGTGTCTCATGCTGTGGACTTTAATGAGCACCTAAAACACCAACTTAACTTGGCTTTAGTTTCAGCCCAGATGAACTTTGCTTGTTGAGAGTGTTCTTAACTTCTCAAAAAAAAAAAAAAGCTTTATTAAGGCCATAGAACTCTCAGAGTTTAATGCTAATCAAGGAAGAAAAGAATGATAAATCAAGTAGTACTGAAAGATTTTTTTTTTAAAAAAATTAATAATGTTCCTATCATGTCAGGTGAAAATATGTGCAGAAACAAGATCCCGACATGGGTATAAAATTTTGCTTATTGCAGTGTTTCACCCTGGCTCACGCAACTCTTCTATAGAACCAGTTGCTCCCTGATTGCTCTTCTTAGAACTGAAGAAGGTATTATGGAGTGTTCTGTTCCTTCAGGCCAAGTTAATCAATGCAGATGGAGCCTATCAATATACCCAGTATCTGGAATTATGCAAGTGGTAATGCACATATTGTAACATACACATATCACTCACTTGTTAATCTGAAGGAGGCTTAAAATCTAAATAAAAAAAGGATTACTCAGAATATCACATTACTGTCTGATTTAATGTCAAGCAGGTGGCATTCACACCATTTTACAGTGCCCTTTTGAGTCCTCCTCCAATACAGTTTGCAAAAGGTGATAGAGGATTAATGAAAACTGCAACATGGTACCAATACCAAGGGCATCTTTCAGTGAACAGGCTATAATTATCCAGCTATCCATAATTATTATCTAGTGTTCCATTTCTGAATGCAGGCTGGATACAGGCAATGCTGTGAAAGAGATATCTTGGTAGATAAGTTGTAGAAACGGGAAAAAGCCTTCTATTTCTATATCTTTAAAAACACATTATTTGCACACAAAGAAAATGTTCATCATGGGCTTTTCAGTCACCAGAAAGTCACAGTTATTAAACTATTATGCACCCAGTCTACAGCACACCAATGAATAATATCCCTATGTAGTGTTTAAAGAGCCTTCTTAAACTGGAGAAGCCAGCTAAAACTTCAGTGATTCCATTCTTCACAATCTAATTCTGTCTAGGAAACCATTTGAGCAGCTCCTTAATTTTCAACAGTATAGAGAGAATGGTCAAGACAGGGAAGGTATTCAATCACACTGATAAAAGTTGTAGCTTGAATTGAATTCTGAAGGCCAAATTAAGCATGTTTATTAGGCCAATTTGATTTCAGTGAGATTTTATGTCCTACCAAGTAGGGGTTACAGTCACAGTCTCATACTTAGTGATACAAAATTAAGAACCAGGGAAATTTTTTCTAGAACTCAGAAAGCGTGAGAAATCTGCTTCTCAACTCTGCAGCCACTGAACACCATTAAAAAGGGCATTCGTATCTACTGTGCCTAAATTTTTCCACACCTGCTCATGCCAGCTAGTTGAATCTAAATCAGCAAGCTGTAAACAGGATAAGTAATATGAAAATAAAGGTGTGAGAGAACATCAACTGAACATTATATTTCACTTCAGTAACAATCCTATATGTATTTATTCAGAGGTAAGTCTCACTTGAGTTCATTGAGACCTGTTTATTCCTAGGTAAGTGTGACAAAGATTGTGGCCTAACCCAAATGTTGTTAACAGACCCATGAGTCAACACCCAATGGGCTATAGAAGAAACTTTCAGTTGACGTGGGATAAAACTCCACCAGGTTACAGGTTATGCTGGAATATACATTTTATGTGTGCAACGGATGTGACAACGATCAGTAGAAGGAATATGATTTGTTTGCTGTTTTCTTGGCAAGATGCATTAAGAGAAAGTTTGCCTTCCTCCAAGGCTGAGAAAGTATGACTTGCCCAAGATCACCATGCCCAAGTGGAGATTTGAACCCTGATCCCCTACAGTCATATTTAACACTTAAACCACTATACCACAGTGGCTCTCTAAGTACACAGAACACTACAACACATTATAGAATGAGCTTGAGAGGACTAATTTGCATAAAAGATAGACAATCCGGCAGAGAACCCATGATAAACTTCTCAGTTTAACTTATGAATACTCCAGGAGAGAAGGGGGTGAGATCACATGCTTTACTTCAGAAACTACTAGGCTCTCTTTTTTATGGGAGACAGCATGCTTGCATGAGCTTTTTCTGTATTTCCTGTTTCTTAATTCTGGAAGCTTCTAGAAAGAGAAGGTCTTAGTCTGTCTAACTATCTGAATCATCCATAAAACATTCTGTCCTATTGTTATACCTCTGGCTTCCCTCCAGAGCAGGAAAGGGCACATACATAACTGGGGATTTGTTGGTTTCTAAGGGCATGCTTCTCATGGAATGGGCCTTCTCACAGAGGTAAAAACACTGGCCTTTGTTTGCTATGAAACATCTGCTGCATCCAATATTTAATAAGTTTTCTTGTACACAAATGGCTTTGCCTCATTTGGATTATATTCAAATTTGTTTTAATATAGTGGCCCCAATCAGGCTACCAGCTATCCATACACAACATGCCTGAGTTGCTACAATAAGATACAATGAAACAGATATAAAGGAAAAAGAAATGGATGTTTAACAATCCTGTTTTACAAGCAGAATACATACACCCTTTTTTCTCCCAAAAAAACCCATACTAGTTTTTTCCTTCTTCTTGTTGAAAACCTATAAACAAATAGGAAAGGTGCATACAGGTTGAACACATCTTTATTTCTCTTTGGATTTATAGTTTGCTTTTCCAACATCAGGTCTAGAAAATGACTAGCAGAAATAAATATAATACCTAATTGCAATTAGAAAAAGAAACAGGTATCAGCTACTAAAGAATAAAGAAATGACACTTAAGCACAACACTATGTTCTGAGACAGTCAGATCTATGCTGGAATCAGAAAACTAGAAATCAATGAAAAATTTTATCCAGAACACCAAACAACTGTGTTGAATGGATGAAAAATTACTATAAATCTATACTAGAGTAACCCAGGGCCCTTGTTGTACATAGTATCTGTGAGCAGTTTTAAAGTTTTCAGAATCTTCTTTTTACCACGCAATCCTTTTGAATATGGTTGTAATTTTGCATGCCACAAGGTCAATCTAAATCAAATACCTATGCTAGAAGCATTTTAAACAAGAACAGTAAGATCATTCACATTTGTTTATGAACAGAAAATGGACTTCAAAAATAAAAGAACGTATTATGTGCAATGGGCGAGGCCTTTTAAGGTTAGCTTTTTAAAAAAGAAAAGGAAAAAAAAGTCCTGGAACTTGAGGCGTACACCAGGATATCCTGCTAGGGACTGGGACTGAAAAATATATGTATATATAAATAAATAAAAACACAGTCTAAACAAAAATAAATAAATAATAAAAATGTTCCCTTGTTCTAGGTCTGTGCCTAGTGAAAGATAGGAAATTAACAACAGTAGGGTAGAAGTTCTTGCCAAGAATGGCTCTGAAAGAAAAGCCCCTCTATTGTGTCAAGAGGTTTCATATCCATACCTTGAGCTATATTTTAAAGCTCTTATAATCCTTTTATAGGCTTCATTGCCTCTTTGGCCATTAGCATTCCACTTTTACTTATCTCTTATTGATAAGCACTGTATGATTAGGTGGCCATATTCAACTTTTCAATTATTTTATTAAAACAATCCTTTTGCCTGAAAAGTGATGCTCAATGTGCTTCATAACATATTAAAAAATAACAAAAAGGGGTTTCCAACTGTTGTGATCTGCACTGCGTCATACGGTAAATGGCATCTAGCACATTGAGTTTTTTTTCTTTTTTCAGATGACCATACAGAGAAGGAACCTTAAACATCTAAAAATTAGTTAGAATAATAAATATGAGTAGAAAGTAGTAAAGCTGTAGTTGAGAGTAAAATCCATTTCCAGCTGTCCCAGCTGGTTTTCTATTTTTTTTTTTTAATTTAAAACACTAAAATACATTGCTGTTTTACTTGGACAGTCCATTTTTTTTTTCAATCCTTAAAAGTACAATACAAGATTAAAGCAACAATCATAGACCCACTTCCTTGGGAACAAGCTCATAAGAACTCAGAAGGACTTGATTTTGAGCAGACATTTTTATAGTTTCAAGTAATCTAAATGGCCCTGCAGGGTAAATTATGCACTGGATCCTATCAGTACTTTGTTTTCACATATAAAACCAGCTCTTCGTTGAGTTGCATGGATATTGCTCAAGGGGTTTATTATTTAACTGGGCAATCTTACATTGTTTATTCATGAGTAAATCTATGGTGTTCACTGGAACGTACCCTGTAATATATATTAAGGAGCTTAAATTATATACGCTGCATATTTTCCCCAGGTGGCATACCCATATAGACATAGATATAGATATAGAATCTTTTCCCCAGGTGGCATACAAAGATAACAGATGCAAAAACAATTTTAAAAAATCATTTTTTAAAACTGAACTTGGATGCTTACTGTGGCTGTACAATATTATATAAAGGTCACAAGTTTCACATGACAACTTGATTGTGGGAAACAACTATCACAAACTGACTATGAGTGACATGAATACATGGAAAGAGCATTGCTAGCTGGCCGCTGTAAGTTCAACTCTTCTCTGTCCTCTTTGCCACTGAAAATATCTTACCAGAATATATTTCCTATATTGCTTTAGCCACAAAAGATCTTCAGCAGACCCGGCCCCCATCTCGTGGTGAAGACATCTATTGCCTCTGCTTCTGCCCACCCCCTCTCACCAGCACACTTTATGCAGTTCCTACTGAGTTAGCAGAGGACTTGTGAAGGAGCCTGAGATGGCAATGATGGGCTATAGTTTTTGGTATGAGGTTGCCGTAGCTCACACATTAGACATTAGACTTGCCCAGAAAAACAATTCTCAAGAATAAAGGACAAGTTGTTGTCAGCTTTTTAAAACTATGCATATATTTAACTGTAGAACACCCCAGAATCGATTATTTAACGCTACAGTCCAATGCTAAAATCTATCCTTTGGCTGTTTAAAAGAGTTGTGGGTAAAGAAATGAAAGGAGAGCTTTGCTGAAGTATCAGCTGTGAAAGTTTTCTGGGAACATTCCAAAACTCTGTATCTGCTTGGCAACAGCTCCTATGGAGATACTGTTGCACTTTTACTTGTAACAGAGCTTTCCCAGGCTAGAGTATATGGAGAACAGCTTGCTCTATTTTGCAGCACTGCAAAACACATACTATTCTCTTTGCCTGCAATGAACATCAGCCTCACTTAAAATGGCGTAGGCTGAACAAATATTGTGTCACTTTAAGCACTGAATTCTGACAGCAAAAAGATTAAGGCTGCAGCCTTGCAATTACTTACCTCAAAGAGACACTATTGAAGTTCATGGGACATGGTATTAAACATTGTTTCAAATCAGAGACAAAACACTGACACTTTTTGTACCAATTCAGCTACAGTATATGCAATACTGATGTAATGATGTATCCTCTGTCCAAGCATCAAATGCTTACAAAAATCCTGGTGCAGGTCACAGGAGAAAGAGGCCCTGAAGACCTTAGTTTCTACAAGTGTGTAGTTCCAATCTCCTATTAGTAAACAGAAATATTTGATCCTACTTCAAATATGCACTAAAGGCTTAACGAAAAGTAACACTTTCTCCAGGGAATCTACCTTCTTCGATACACTCGTAGTTACCTTCTGTGGGTGTCTTGCTTCCACTGCTTAATCTTGGTATTAGAGGGAGAAGTCTTATTTTTCTTTTTCCTGAGCCAGTGAACAATGTGCAAATTTAAGTTTAACCTCTGCTTCTTGTTATCCTTTCCATTACCATTTTCAGCATCCCTGTGGCATCCTGTTCAAAATTGTCAGTAGTATGTACTGGGAAATACACAGTTGAGAACTGAAGATCGAAGAAGCTCTGTTCCTCAGAAGGGACTGACAATGAATGGGGTGGTTAATGGTCATTTCAATGGGAACACAGAAAAACTATAGGAAATGGTAGATACCCTGAACATCCACTCCAGTGTTCACATTCTGAGAGAAGAACCAATTGTCCTACCATTCACGTAAACTCTTAAGTTACTCTGTTCTGAGAGGTCTACAGGAAACATGACTTGTTTAAAGTAAGAGAAGTTATGGATGAGGTTTGTGCAGTGCATTATGGGCTCTGCTAGCATAATTCTAACAGTACTCCCAGAGCTACAGCATCAGGTTCCCATCTAAAATGGACAGACGTGCAAAAACCACCAAGTTGGATGTTTCATAGTTGTCACCATAATGAAATTGTCTCCACAGTTAAAGTGGCAAATGTCCCCATAGCTTATCATTTCACCATAAACTAAGAAGGCCAGGTTTTTCACCATACGTGCAGTGATTTCCTTTCCCGGAGGGGGGGGGGGCCTTTATGCACTGCTCATTATCTACATAGTTTTTGGAAGGTTTCAATCATGTTAATAATACACGCCTCTCACCACAGTGCTGGACTACTGCTAAATAAATATAGTAACTTCCTTAAGTTGCTACACAGACACATATTGATCTTGTACCATTTTGAAGAAATAAAGGTTTAATAACTTTTGTGTAAGTAAGAAAGGAGACCCAGCATGATGTAGTGGTTTGAGCACTGGACTACAACCTGGAGACCAGAGTTCAATTCCCTGCTCAGTCATGCAAACCCACTGGATGACACTGGGCATGTCACACACTGTCAGCCTCAAAAAACCCTGTGATAGGTTGTCTTAGGGTCTCCATAAGTCAGAAACAACTTGAAGGCATGCAACAACACAACAACAACAAAGATCTGCATAGTCTGGGATATATAAAACATCATTACCAAAGGAGCTGTCATAGTCCTTCACCACAAACAACCTATCAAAATATGCACTGTACATTGTTTTTAATTACAAAATTAATTGATCTTTCTTCTTCCACACTGCTAATTAGCAAGATAGCATCATAGTTACTTTGGGAGCATTAAGAGAATTTTGCTTATGTGGAGCTACTTCCCAAGGAAAAAATAGAGGGGCATTTAGTAAAACACAGATTACTTCACTGTAAAATGAAAGGAACTACTTACCACAGCTGGATGATTTTTTTAATACCGCAATTAATACTCTAATCTTATTGCATTCGGTGGATGTAGATCTAATATGTTATTGGAGTTTTCACTGTCATTGCCAGACTGGGTAAAAGAAAAGAAGGGGAAGAAAAGGAAGGCTGTTTCTTTTGAGTCACTCTCTCTTTTATAAAAGGTGATAGAGAGATTTTCAAGATGCCATTACATCAAAGCAAGGACTTGGCTAGCAAGTCTAGGCATCTGGCTAAACTAAAAGGTTTTATATCTTCTCAGACTATTTTAAGATCCAATCCAGTATGGTACTAATTCATGTGGATCTTGACTGATGCCTAAAAAGGACAACTGCAGCACCTGTGAACGTTTCTGGATGGTAGAAATGAAGCAGATACAGTAACTCAGATCAAAACTGCCCATAACATGATTTAATTTCCAAATGTTACTGTTATAACGGAAGTGAGACTAGCATGAACAGTAGCTTTTTAATTCCTTGCTCACTGTTCAAAGGGCCTAACCTTACTGTTCCCCTGCAATCATCCCCAGCTCCTATTCAATTATGGCTGTTTCCACACTACACTGTTAAAGTGCAACATCCTGTGGAATTCTGGGCTTTGTAGTTTACTGAGGCCAAAGAGTTCTCTGGCTGAGAATTCTAAATGCCCCTCTACAAACTGCAAACCCCAGGATTCCACAGGATATTGAAAGTGGAATAACAGCACTATAACAGTGTAGGGCAAAAATGACCTATAAGTCAGTTCTATTAGGAATTCATGGACATGGATGGTTAAAATGGGGCCTTAAAGATGTTGGTTGGACTGAATTGCTAATCGCTGGCCACAACAATAAAGACTGATTTATTGTTAAACTGCTGCATACAGCATTTCTTATCACTGACCATGCTGACTAGGGCTAACAGATGTCAAATTTGAACATATGAGAGACCATATTTTGCCTGGTGCTACTCTATACTTCTAGATCTAAGGACCTGTACATTTCTTCCCCAGGAGCCACACAAGTCTGGTGCAAGGAGCGCATCACTGATAACACACCCAGTTTTATGTATGTACCTTTTAACATCTTTTTAGAGCTTATCTTTCTTGGTATGTTTAATATCTTGATTTGGTTTTCATGTCGACCTCTTATATTTTTTTAATTCTTATCTTTTTAATGTATAAACCATCTTCAGTCCCAGTTTGGGGAAAATGCAGGCTATAAATAAAGTTATTGTTATTGTTGTTGTTGTTGTTGTTATTCTACACCTCATTACATTCATGTTTTAGAGGCCTTTTCTGAGGCCTCCCCAGCTTTGAAGCAGCGTCACTGGTTCTCCTGCCAGTAATCTTCCTGTCGCACTGGTCACCCTTCACTGACTACCAAATGACCATGCTGCTACACCTATAGACCATTCTAGCGATGTTACAGTTTGTCTTTTTGTGACCCCACTCAATCACTGATGGATCCAGTGCTCATACCATCCAGGGCAGCGACTTCTACTCAGACATCTTGAACCTGTGGAATGCACTGCTTAATGTTCCCCAGTCCACTTAATACCTTGCTGTTCAGCTCCAACTGTGTGATTTTCAAAAAGAGTCTTTCTCCTTTTGGAACGTAACGTATGGTAGTATGCTCCATCCCAGAATACTCGATGATAAATGGAAGAAGGGCATCCCACTGCACACGTTTTGAAACCAGTAATTTTATTTCATGCCTGCCTTCCAGATGATATCACCCAGAGACCAAAGAGACACCAATCTTGTGCTCATTTCTCAAAAGTACAGGCTCATCAGGATCTTTTCCAAATTGTCACCAAACTGCCATCCACAATCAGATATTCTACTCACCTTGCCAGAGGCTAAAGAAGTACCCAGATGACTAGAATCAGCAAACTAAATCAACTGCCCTATCTTGAATTCTACTTCTTTCCAAAAGTCCTGACCAAACTGCACTGTCTTCTTGCACCCAATTATATTCCCCTGGCCCTAAGGAGGACAGGAAGGTTGCTTATGTAGCTCCTATTCACGCTTCTCTTTTTATATCTCACAACAATTAGTTCTTTAGACAACAAAGCACCACAACACCTTGTGTCCAGATTACTAATCTCTTCAGGCTGCACCATCTTATCCTGCAAATGTTCTCTCAACAGTGCTACTCCACCAGAATCATGGGGCTGAGGCCTAGCTCTGAGATGGTAATAAATCACAGTCTTCTATACTTCTTCAGAATTCATGTGAGGTTTCAGATGATTGTACATTCTTCCCCCTGAAATCTGTTTTTCAATGTGGCAGGAGTGCTAAAGCTTACATCATACATTCTCTCTCTGCAGTATGAAATGCACAAATAAGTACAGTACCTCAGTGAGAACTAAGTTTAACCAGTATAAACTATCCAGTTGCCTATCTACACAATAGTTTGGATTCCATTTTCTTTTATGGGATGATACAAGTTAGGATGGAGCATTCAAACATCATTATCCATAACTCTACGTGGCCAAACGTAAGTATGTGTTTCTAACACAATCAGGGCATTCTCATGTTTTTGGTTCATTTGAAGAAGTGCTTTTTAGATACAAAACCAGGGAGAGATGTGAAGCTAGCATTTTAACAACATGAAAGATTGCGAACTGTTGTAGCCAGCACAAGATTTTAGATCAAATAAGATATAATCAAGGGTAGCAAAACCCAGAAATCTTTGAATTCCTGTATGTTAAAAAAATCAGAACACATAAGGAACAAAGTTTGGCACAATAAAACCAGATGTTTTGCGAAGGGACACTCTTGCCAATCTTTTGCCTGGTTTTAGCAAATCAGCCAGGTCAAATGTTCAATCACGTGAGTATTACAGTCTTTCAAGAAACCACAGCATTTCAAAATGTCTAGAAGGAGGTGTTTTATCTTTCTTTTAATTTCATTTCCTTCTTTCTTTGTTTGATATATCTTTACATCAGTGTCTTCCTCTACATGGGAAATTTCCTTTCTGGCACACTTTCTTCCCCCTACATACAGTGATATCATTATGTAGGCAAACTCATCTCCCTCATGTATACTATATTTGCCTGAAGACCTGTTCCATGTGCCTACCTGAATATCTGAATTTGCTTGGACATATAGAAATGAGATGCTTTGATATAGCATTACATCTTTGCATCAATAATTCAGACAACGACTGAAGCTGGTGTTAAGGATATGAATGCTTGTTATTTTACACTATGGATGGCTCCTTCGCCATGTACCAAGGACTTTCATTTACCCAGTCTTATTATCTAAATGGTTTGGGCACTCTCAGGTTGTGCGGTTTCTGAAGACATTGTTATTATAAAATAACACTGAAAAACAACAATACAAAATTCATCACCCCTCCAAAAAAAAAAAAAAAAGGAAAGAAAGAAAATCACAAAGCAGTAGATCCACACAGATGTCAACTCCACATTCAGCTGTGAGTTTTCCAGCTGTAAAGAGAGAGAATACACTCACCAAAATGGAAACAAATTGATGTAGCTACCCTGAAGTCAGGCATATTCACCACGCAATCAGATAAGCCCAAATTTAGATGCTGTTTTACTGCAAGGCAAATGTTCTGTAAGCTGCAGGGATACCCTGCCGGCGCTGCCTAGTGTGACCCATTTCTAAAACGATTGCAGCTTGAGTCAGAAACCTGTTAAGACCCAATTAACAAAAATGTTATGCATCATTGGTGCATGTTTCATCTGGAACTTTAATTCCACAGTTTTCCCAAGTAAATTCTCTTTTATTTTCTAGTCATTAAGTCACTTCTTCCCTAGGGTGCAAGGGAACTTCTCTCCCCACCCCCATGTTTTAAAAGGGGTGGTTGGCCAAAAAGGGGGGAAAAACAAACTGGGAAATTACTTCTTGAAACCAATGCATTTAAATAAAAAAAATATTTGGAGCAGGCAGAATGGAAACGAAAGCAGAGATCTTTATAGTAGTTCTCAAAGAAGAAAGAACTAGTCAAAATTCTGTACTAAGGATGGGACAGTTGAAAAGCCAAAACTCCCATATCAACCCAGTGTGCTTGTCTAGCCTTAGCCTACTCTTTGAAGAAAAAAAAAAACCCACAACAGAAGTCAGTTTGAAGGATTTTACTTGGCAGATGGGTATAGCCAGTAAGTTTCTGGCTGCCTGAGTGGGTAGCCTGTTATTTATTGTTTATGGATAAGTCAGTTTTAATTATTGTGAAGAGGCCAGATGCTCTAACATCCAGCACCATAAACATTTAGGAGTTAAATAAATGAAAATTTATTATATTATATTATATATACTAATCTTCTAATGCCTGGGGCAGCTTGAAACCCTCTCCAAAGCCCCTCGTACATTTAGACTGCTTGTAAAAAGTAAACAGAAGAAAAAATTATTATGCCGCTAACGCGGCACATCTTAGAGGGTACACATCTATTTCTTACTTTGACTAGTAAGTCATATTCCTTTTCCTTTTGAGTAACGTTGTTAGCTTATTCTAGTTTTCCACTGCCCCTTAAGTGTTTCCATATGACTCTGAATCCTACAGGTAACTTGAGTTTCTGCCATTCCTTCAGCAAAACTCAGCGTAAAATTTTCCACTATCTCAGCTGTACTCTATGCATGGTCATTAAAGCAGACGTGTATATACACATACTCTTGAACAGAATCATCATGGATGTTTAGTGATTTCCAGAATAACTTCTTTAATTAAGCCAGTAATCAATACACACTTGCCTCTGAGTAAATCCCATTTAAATCACTGGGTTGTATGTCTGATCAGATATTTATGGAATACGTGGAGAAATCGCTCAATTACTCACTTTCTGCTTTCTTCATCAACAAAACATGCACTTCCCTAAAAGGGTAACTGCAGAGATAGAGGTGAACTTTACATAAATATAGGCACAATGTATTCAGTACAACAAAATAAACAAATAAATAAATAAAGACACTTGACCTTCCAAATATTGTTTGACCGGAACTACCAGCTGTCCTACCCAGCTTAGCCAGTGTTGAGAGATGCCGAGATTTGAAGTCTAGAGCACCACAAGTTCCTAACAACTCTTAGAAAACACACAGAACCAGAAACTTGAAATCTACTGCAAAAAACAAAAACAAAAATCCTTTACATCTAGAAAATCGGTGCACTGATTCTTTATCAGCTAACACTCTTAAAACTATTAATTACAAATAAGCCCCAAATTAAACTCTTTAACTTCTATTAGTTCCAGAGTTAATTTGCCAAGTGAAACTCAAGGGACTAATAAATGCTTATATTTGACTTCATTGGGTTAAACGTTAATATGCTCAAACATTTCATGCAACAGTTGTATTATTTATATATAGGGAAACAGAGAGAGTAAAACTTCTTGACTGTTAAAAAAGACTATTCAGTATTGGCACTTGACTTATGCTACAGCTGATATTTAAATAACCCTATAAGTACCTGCCGTAACCTTTAAGAGTCAAATCTAATTGACAGATATTGTCTCCATTACCCCTTTAAGAACCATGAAAAAGATTCTAAACAGCAGTTATTTGAACAGAGTCTTTGATTGTGTATTATATCACTTAAATAACTCTCTTGACAATTGTTTTTAAGTATTATTTTTTACTGGCTATTTTTAAAAACACTTCTCTAAAAATAATGGTCATCTGCAAAGTAAAGCTATTTTATTTTAGCCACTCCACTGGTATCACTGCAAAAGCTGTGTAATTTACTATCTCCATTTTTAAAATCACATCTGGTAAATGCTAGAGTAGTGTTGGTAGAAGTGTCTACTTTTATTAGGTGTCTTTGTTGGAATCTCTCTCAGCAAGGACACAAAACATTTTTCCCACCTCAACTAACTGCCAGTTAGAAAACTATTAATTATGATTCTATCCTTCTATTATTTTCATTCATGCAAACATAACCCCAAACAGTTTTAGTTCTCTTATTTCCCTGATCTGTGCTCTTGCTTTCCAGATGGACTGTCAGATTTATGCTTCTGCCAGCAACAGCTTGTGCATTATTGTCTAAAACAAAGATGGATTATCAGCAGAATCCTATATACATCTACTCAAAGGCAAGCCCCAGTCAGTTCAATGAGCTTACTCTCAGATGTACAGTAACAGGAACCAAAGCTGAAATATCATATGTAACAATAGGAAATGGGTCAAGAAAACACCCTTCAGCTGAAAGGGCTGGATAAGAAACATCTCCGTTCTTTAGAAGTTAACAAATATGAGGAGGAAAAGAGAAGACGCTGTACTTCTTATTTTTAAGGGGAAAGAATTTCTCCCTCAGAAATGAGAGTCCTTCCCGGCACTCATGAACTGAGACTTGTGCTGACCGAGGCGCTCTCTCTCTAAATTATACAGACTAACCAACAATTATGTCATTTCATTCAAACATTCATTCGCACGTCATGTGCCCAGATTAAACAGTAACACTTTGTTTTAAACATTCCGCTCAAATTAGCAAAGTAGCATTTCCGTCACCTATATTTAAGTGCTTGGTGAAGCATTGAAAGTTGCCTCACTTGAACTCAGACAAGCTGAAGCAAGAATTTGGAACTTCACTTTAAAATATCAAACTGATAGGTATCTAAGTTTTTCCTTTCTTTTCTTAACACTGTATATTTGATTCTAGGTCTGGTTGGACAGCATTCTCTGTTTATCAGTTAGGCTATCTATGTGTGCATATCTAGAAACAACATATTCATCCTGAATAAAATGTGTACGACTAGCATCGTATATGTTTTTTAAAAGAAAAAAAGAGAGAGAGAGAGAAGTCATGAAGGTAAAGGATGCCATCCTCAGCTGGCCATTTCATATCTCAAAATACAACCCCTACATTTTTTAAAAACAAGGCATATCTAAGATACAATTTAAAACATCCTGTGGAATGTGCCCTAGTACTTAATTACGAAAAATCCATCAAGTAGCAGAAAACGTTTGAAACAAAAAAGGACTCATTGTATTTCAACCAAAAAGAAGGGTACAGAATTATCAGCAACATTATCAAAGTCTGTAGTGCTACTAACACTTCTAAGATGCCAGTTTGCTTCTATCCATTTCGCGTGACATCAAGCAGGCTGTGCATTTAATTAGCCACACATACTATTAAGTCTACTATAACAAACTTTGAGATACATGTGGACTTGTCTGAAACTCTAAAATATGGCTCTTATGTCACCCTGTCTGCCAAACCCACAATTAATTCAGCCACTAATCTTCTTCTATGTTACATATGGTTGACATTTTTTCCTGTAACTTCAGTACTTTTTGCCCATGTGGCTACACAGAAGCAGAATGAGAAAGTGTTTCGGTAGCCCAACGAACAAAAGGATAAGCTATAGAACAGAATGTTCCCATTTGCTGACCAGGGGAGGGTGAGAAATCTACCCTCAACAGTCTTCTGTACGAAGATGTTCTATATAAAAACACACAGTGTGAGCAAACATCATGTTTTCCACACAGCATTTTTCTCCACATACTTAAATAGTATGGATACAGAAAATTAAATCAAGACGTAGAAACAAAGCGGCACTGTTACTATTTTCTTTCCATGAGAAACGAGACCAATGTAACTCTTTTTTCCCAACCCACAAATAATTTACTTACATTTTTCACCAGGGTCACTAAAGTCAGATATTCCCTGAGACATCTGCTATACATATATACATATACAGTCCAATCTGCCAGAAACTTGCCTTAAGAAAGTGTAAGAGACAGAAGTGACAGCAGATACACCTTTTGGTTTTTTAGGCCCTGGCAGATTGGACTACCAAACCCTGAACTTGGATTTGTAATCCTAGCTCCCTCAGTGGGAGAACAGCTTTGAATGCATCTTGTCTATTGTCAGCAGGAATTATACACATAGAATTCTCTCTCTCTCTCTCTCTCTCTCTCTCTCTCTCTCTCTCACACACACACACACACACACACACACACACATGCTGGGACCTGCAGTCAACTTCAAGTGTTCTGTGGCGGGAAAACTCATTTTAAGGACTGAAGGAGCAGCCAAAGCTGAAGCAGTCATCTGGGAAGGTCTCAAGGCTGAGAAATGGGGAACAGTGATCCTAACTTGCAAGACAAGGGTTGCAGACCACTCCCCCCTCTCCCCGCAATGCTGTTCTCAAGCATTTCATCAAGTACATTGAGTTTTGTTAGCACTCCTTATTGCAAGTTTGCAACACTCCTAACATGCATTACATGATTTTTCTGCAAAAGGTCAGTCCTGGATCACTGCCTCGTCAGTTAAAAATACAGAAGACATAGGAAATTTTTCAAAACCACATTGCTCATAATCTCATTTGTATTCTGCAGCAACTGCTTCCACGGTATTTTGTATGTCTATATGTATATACTCTTATTAACTTAATTGTCTTAGTGTCAAATTCTACAAATTGGCTGCATTGGTCTATAACTGAGCACTATCAAAGGAGTCCTACAACGTGTTAAAAGTGCAAACCTACACATGCCTACTTGATTGTTCTTCCTTAATCCTCCTCCATTGTGTTATCCCACTGAGAAAACTGGAGTATCATAGCCAAACTCTTCAAATAATCAAACAGTCCATATGACTGATTGGAAAACTTTGATTGATTGAGAGGAGTTTTTTTTAAAAAAATCACAACTATTTCCAGAAGGCCAGAAAGTTTTATTTTAATTTTGACTTCAGGGGAAAAGAGAAAAAAATTGCAAGATAAGTAAAATTCACTTGCAGTCATCTCTCTGACAATGTTAGAATGAGTTATCACATTTTATATTTGTCTGGATGTTTGGCCCCTTGGGATTGTTAAGATGATAGGTTTCGAAGTAAGAGCTTTGGCGAACTACAAACAAAACATTTTGGGATATTTCCAGGGTTATTGGCTAGTATGTATGATTCGATTCACAACTGGCAAATGTTACCAATGCTGCAAATATTACTACAATTGGCAAATGTTACTAATACTACTAATACTCTATTTGCTTTTATTTATTTATTTTAAAAAAGGTAAGACAAAGAAGTGATTGTCCAAGTTGGCTGAGTTTCTATTTTTCTTCAGGGATGAAACAAAGAAACTGTCTTACTGCCCGAGACCAGTTCAGGGCTGGCATTAAGCAGAATGGTGCATCTATTTCAGACAGACAACTCAGAGTGCCACGAAAGGACAGCAAATTGTTAGTTCTAACTGTGATGATACCTTTATTAGGCCAGCCAAAAGGTGCAAAATAAATCATGCTAATTTTCAGAGCTCACAGGTGTCTTCTTCAGGGGAAAAAATGGCAATAAAAAATGCATGGAAAGAAAAAGTGATAGTGATGGAATCTGTAGAGACCATGACTCTAACACAGTCACTTCTTTCTCTGCGGAAGCCTACAAACTTCAAAAGTTAGTGTGATGCATTTTTCCCTTTCTGTTTGGCGTGGTAAAGGTATCAATACAGTATGGAGTTAGGATTTTGTTTTATGGTCAATATGGCACCCCCCCCCTTTTTTTTGAAGGAAGGCATTAGTTACAATTTGGTTAACATTGTAGTTTTACTTCTAGAAATGGAGAGAGGTGTTTCAGGGATTTTCTGTCTCCCTTACTGAACTAATACAAATGGCTTTGGGTGCTATGCAATTTAAATATGGTGAATGAATGGAGTGTGTCTTAGGCCCGTTGGACAGACTAAAAGAAAAACAGGCCATCTCAATTAGGGTAGAATTTTTTACAAAATTAAAGTACTCTTCTTCAGACTGTCCACCTAGAATCTCTGTCAGAAGAACTGCGGAGAGCAAGTAACAAAATAAATTTATTACTGGGGCTTCAATCAATAGGCATTTCATGGTTGTAAGAATTAGTCAACAAATACTGGGAGCCAGGAAAGATTATATAGGTGTATGATGACAAGGATAACTTCTGGGAATACTAGATATGTCAAATTTACAGCTAACCTCCATTCTTGAGATATTTGTAACTCCAGTTATTATGCACCACTATAAACACTTACAAGCAGAGCTCTCTAAAACCAAATGAGGTAATAAAAATGTTCCCGTGTAGAGATATTTTTATGCATAATCAAGTCTAAAATAAAAAAATTGGCAATGCTTCTGTTAAAGCACTATGAGTCAGGATGCTGAAGTTTGGTCCTTGGTGTTTTGATTGAATGGTTTTTTTTTAAGTTTGCTATTAATTAAGAATCAGAAAGTGATATATCAGTTAAATTAACTACTTAAATTAACAAATGCAATGCTAGCCATGCCAAATAAAATGAGAGATATGGTACACTGACAACTTCTTTAATTCATATGATCACTAAATTGTGTCTCTTTACAATTGCTTATAAAGGAGAAACAGAATTTACCTCCCAAATACCACAGTTTCATTTAACTTTCTAGCATTTTTCTATGTTGTGTATGTACTTCATTCTGCTGATGAACAACACCCACCACTTCTATTAACTATTAATTAATTATAAACCCTAGAGGCAAGGTAACAGTGATTTGCAGTGCAATCCAGAAGAACCAATTTGAGTATTTAGGTCTGCTTGTAAACAGTGAGTTTCTACATCAAGTTTGTTTGACTGGGAACAGAATAAAAGAAGGCACATACCATAGTAAAACCTGCTTGAGTCACTGGGCCATAATATTCACTTTATGGTGCAAAAACACAGCACAGATAAGGTGTGTTCGCATGACCCAATAAGCTAGGGATCTGTAGGAACTGCTGGCGCACACCATTCAGTCACTCCCATTTGGATCAGGCATGACTGAACAAACCACAAAGCTTTGCTCCTTAGTTAGGTGTCTGGCAGAAAACAACTCCTCTGGTATGTTGGGTGGGAACAAACCAGAAAAGGCACGTTGTTCACTACCAAACTATGCAGCAAACCAACAGCAGAGGAAGGCATCATTCTTGTTTACTCATGAATGGGCAAAACATGGTCTCCCATTTTGGAGGTGGTAGAGATGCAATTCTGCTTACACTCAATTTTTTTGCGTTGATAGAACTATATTGAGATCTACCACATGTGATCGGTACTTGCTTTGAAAGGCATGTTTTCTTATGCAGAGGGACACATTTGAAACTTTTAAGGGAGACAGCTGTATTAGCATGTTAAACCAAAAGTGATAAAGAGTCTTGTGGTATCTTGCAATTTACAAAGTTTGAGAGCTTTAGCATAAGATTTTGCGGACAACAATGGCCTAAACTTTCTTGCTGCCTGAGACAGGGTAAGAGAGGCTGCTGCCTCTACCTTAAAGTGGCCTGCCTGCCATCACCCTGGTCCTTTTAAAAAAGCACTGTTCTATTCCAGTTCTGTGCAGAAAGTGCTTGCAAGGAAGGGTACCAGATGCCATGCAAGTGAGCAGATGGGAGATAGAAGGGGAAGAGGCAGCTATGGCAGACAAGGAGGAGGGTGAGCAGCTGTCATTGCTGCCCAAGTAAGCAAGAGATCAAGATTGCAGGCAGGTATGGCAGCTTCTGCTACAACTTCTGTGCAAGCAGGCAAGATGAGCAGGAGGTGAGCACAACCGCAAGGAGCAGCAGTAGCCACAACCATGTAGGTGAGCAGTTGGGAAATGGAAAGGGCAGGATACGAAAGGCTGGGGGATGACGGAGGGGCAACAAGTGAAGCAACAAGGGGGAAGAGAGGAACAACCGCAGCACTACCGGAATAATCAGGAGATGCAGGCTTGGGAGGCAGAGCTGTGGTGATGGGACACAGTGGTAAAGCAAGATGTGGTATGCTTTAAAACAGAGTATATGTTGAAGCAGCAGTAGCAGCAGCAGAACCCTCTCTTTGTGGGGAGCAGCAAGGCTCCCCAGTGCTGGCATTCCAGTATCTGAGGCAGTCACCTCACTTAGCTTGATAACAGGGCTTGTGGGATATATTCATGGACTACAGCCCACTTCCTCAAATGCCTGGTTTCTCCCCTATGTTTCTTCCTCTTTCTCTTTCTTTATTCTGCATTTTCCTCCAAATAATCAGACGTGCCATCTGTGGTGTTCTCATAAATATGTACATTTTTGCTGTCAGTTTTAAAAAAACTGATGGTAAACATAAAATAAAATGTAAGAACTGGAAACTGTTATGGTGACGAAGTATTTCCGTTATCGTTGTTGTCCTCAACTACACTGCACCAGCAAGGTACCTGGCCACTTTACATGGTATTCACCATTTATCCTCAAAAAAACCCTGTAAACTGGTCTCAGCTGAGGTAACCCTGGCCCATAAACATTAAATAATTATACTGCTTTTATTCCACTTTAACTGCCATGGCTCTGTCCTATGGAATCCTGGGATTAGTAGTTTGGTGGAGCACTATAGCATTCTGGCTTGGAATTTTAAATACCCTCCCTGAACCGCCAGCCCCAGAACCATGATACTTAAACTGGAATAACAGTGCTATAATTGTGTAGTGTGAATGTGCCACTTCTACAGTTTGTGACCAAGAAGAAATTTGAACTTGGAGTCTGGGTCTCCCTGTTCCATGTCTAGAACATTTAATTCAATGCTAGCTCTCTCGGACCAATGCTTACTACACAAATGGTCAAGGCTGATATATCAATAGAAAAATCAAAGTGGCAATTGATGTAATTAATCTACTTATTATGAAAACATGTATAATATTAGTATAATATGCAAAATTTCATAACATGGAAATTGGAGTACCCAACTTTGTGGAACTGCATATGGCAACTATGGCCCTTTCTGCACCTTACCGTTTTCCGGTGCTGGGATGCGAGGATTACACGAGCAGCCTCCGGCGAGAGGCTCTCGCATCCAGGGTCCTTCGGTTCCACACAAGCTGCCTGCTCACGTGAGAGCCCCACCTCTTCCTTCTGCAGTGCAGCGGCTCCAGAGGGTCCGCATGCCAGGTAAGTGCGCACGGGGCCCGGGAGCAATGCATGATGGTGCACCATTTTCGGCTTCTAGCCGAAAATGAAAAGGTGCGCGATTGGCGCCTGTCGGCCCCTGGAGTGTCGCGCGATTGTGAGTGCATCGTGCGGATCACTCCTCACAATCGCGCGATGCTCCAGGCCCTCTTTCACATTGAAAATGCTGTGCGAAAAGGACCTATATCAAAACAGTGCTCCTCTATGAACATACACTCACGTACATGTAGCTAGGTCAAAAACAAGATAGTGTGGAACCCAAGTATCTGAACACAGATGCAAACACTGGTATGTATAGTAAATATGATATATAACACTAATTTTAAGTCTTTATTTATTTGTTGAGTTAGGATTAGTCCAGATTTCTGTCTTTTTTCCATAATTGGTGAAGCGGAGATATGTCTGTGAACTTGCAAGGGATAGGACTTCCCAGCCAGTTGTGTCTCTGCTTCCTACATCCACACATATTTACAGGTTTATGGCTTAAATATGTGATGAAGCAAAATATGTAGTCACATCTTTTTAGTCAACATGAACAGTTTCTACACTAACTCTCTTTTTTTACTTCTCTATGAGCCTTCGCCAAGTTACTGTAAGATTGCATCATATGGTTCTATTACCATGCCTTGCCTTTTTCATTTGGCTTTTGATATATTTATTCCCAGACCAGAGAACTGTTTTAGATATTACCTTGCTTTGCAGGACAGGATGCAGGCATTTCCTGTGTTTCTTCCTTATCTGGAACAATGTCACACCCCAAATATACCTCTCCCCACTTAGGAGAAACACAAGCCCCAATATACAGTCAGTTTCTCCATGTCCGTGGCAAAGTCTATATCTGAGACATGATAATGTTGCATAAGAATAGGAAGTGCAGGGAGTCTGTGAATTGTATTCACGCATAGTAACATTCACAGCCAAATCAGTTCAAAGACCTTCTCGTCTTCACCCATTTTAGTTAACGCTGGGCACTTGTCTTGTTTTCACAGGAATTTAACCGGTTTCAAGCTCAAGTCCTCAAGGTAAAGTGGGGAAATTTCTAAAACAGATGTTTTGATGACCATGAGACACATCAGATTAAGCCACTGCAAACATTTGGTTTTAAAAACACCTGGGACACTGTATGTACACTGCTTCCATAAGCATCAAAAGGAATGGACACATACGATAACTTTTCTCCACTACTTCAAAGAGATGAGGAGACATCATCTCCTCATTTTTTCTATAAAGAATTTCTGTTTCAGTAGAAACATTGTATCTATTTTAATTGTAATCTTGTCCTATGTACAACCTTTACCGATATGGAAAATGAGGATTCAGCGTGATACAATTATATAAACATTTCTGCTTGTATGCATCAACAGTAGGATCCTTTCTGTTCAGACTGTGTAACTGTAACTTAGTGAATGATACTGCAGTCTATAGCAGAGGCAGGTAACTTCAGTGCATCCAGTGGCCAATATTCTCACCTGCAAGCTACAGTGTGTGCCAAAACTGCCAAGAAATGAAGCAGGGTTACACACTTTGCCCACTGTGATCTATAGTGGTGTGTGTGTGTGCCTTCAAGCTGCCTGTCAACTTATGGTGCCCCCATGAATTTCACAGGCTTTTTTTTAAGGCAAGGAATACTCAGAGGTGGTTTTGCCAGTAACTAACACACTGAATATATGCAGCTTATGAGATCAATTGTTGATTTTAAATGAAAAATAGTAAACGAAAATGTTTCCTCACAGTTCAGCCATTTCACCATTATTAATTGACTACAGTCAACCTTCCACTTTTGCAGATGTTAGGGGAGCCAGACCCCTGTGAAAGTGGAAAAAACATGAATATAAATAAAAATTGCAAACACTTTTTTTTAACCTGAGAGAACACTTCTCCAGGAATCTCTAGGTCCTTTGGCAGAAGTTGGCCATAGACTCAAGCTCAAACATCTAGACATTCCTAGAGAAATGTTCTTTCTATGAATCTCTAGGTCTTCCAGCAAAACTCTGTGGTCAACGTCTGATGGATTCCTAGAGAGAACAGATTAAGCAAACCCACAAATCACGAAATCCACAAAAGGGAAACCAGTGAATGTGGAGGGCTGACTGTATAAAATTTGGTTTATTAAGCTTACCCATGTATGTTTGAATTGAAAGACAGAACAATATTTCAGTTCTTTCCCTGTGATTCTTCCTTAGAAATGAATGTCCAGACACAGGCACAAACAGTAGATTAATCTTCATTACAAACCAGTTAGTGAATGGGGTTTAAGTTATTTTAGTGCAATATGACTTTCTTCAGGTAGATTAAAAATTCATCACACATGAAAGAACAAGGTGATGCAAGACTTAAATGCTTAGTGTTACCAGAATAACTATAACACAGCATAATATCATTATCAATATAACATTAGGGATAGATCAACTTCCAAAAATGTTTTCTACTTATGTAATGAACATTTCGAATCTGCAAATAATACATAGACATGAACATTTTTTAGACAGTTCCTGTGAATGTATTTTGTTTTGACCTATTAAGGCCTCAATCCTTAATCCATCAATTTTTAGTACTCTGAATGCAACAGAACATACTTAAAGTAGAGTAAATATGATTAGATTATTTAGGCCAGTTCCCTTGGTAATAACAGGGGGTTTTTTCTCTTTGAAGCTAACCAGGTCAGTGATTGCATAGAGGCTACAATCAGTTAGGGAAATAATCAATGTTTCATTAACATATGGGAGGAGGAGATAGAGACAGAGGGAAAGTGAGCAGGAAACTACCTTATGCACTCCATCCTAAAACTCTTAAGAAGGAATGGACTAATTTCATTAGTTGATGGACAAGCTCATCACAAAATATCTTCTAGCATCAACGTTCCCAAACAGAAAGGGTGACTATAAGGAAGGGCTAACAAATAACAGGGAATCTGCATTCATCCTGCATCTGATTAGCAAGGAGGTCAAGAAAATACACCTCATATCCTAACAACATGTGACTGAGAATTGCATAGTTTTATTAATCATTTAATTGACTGAGGGGAATGATGATTTATTCAGCTTCTTGCTTTTTCCTATGGCTGAAGGACAAGATCGATCTCTGCCACCTGTATTGTTTTTGGACTTGGATCTGCTGGTATTTGGCCCAGTTCACACATACGTGAATACATTAAAGTGATAGCTGCTTGCCTGTAACACATAGTAGACCATTTGTGTGGAGTGTCTCTCCATATGGTTCAGGCAGTTTCAACCATCCCATCCTTGCAATTCCTAAGGGTGTGTAATGCTTGAATGGCATGAGGAACCACTTCACACAAGTGGCATACCCATGTGGAGCTATGCCACAAGCAGCCATTCAAACAGATGTCTGCATGTGTGAATTGGGCCTTTGTTTAGGCCTTAATCCTATGGGTCACTGTAATGGAGTGCTAATCTATCCTGCCTGTTGGAATGCTACACTAGACACAGCAGTGCAAGTCATCACTTTATCTCTAGAGGGCAAAGGTTGCTTGCTAGGTTTAAGGAAACTTACATTGTATTGTTGTGTTCCTCCTTCTTTTTGAAAATACATTTTTTGAACAATGCAAGAGAAATTCTGGTTTAGCATGAAAGAACAACATTCAAGAAAACACGTGATCGATTTTAGGCTCTTCTGATGAAACTGTGATTTCATCCTGGGCAGTGTACACACTTCCAAGAAAGACTCTTCCAATTCTGAAACTGGTATGATCAGTTTGTATTAATGAGCAGAGTAGCACTGCTGAATCGATCATGGTTGTTGAACCTCTGAAATATACAGGTCCGCACACTGATCTAAGTTCCATAAAACATCAGTGTATTTTTTCATCTGCCTCCATTTCTAGTTGTATTCCTAAAGCATATTCTATTTCAGTTTAATTAACTTAAACAGGAATCTAGAACTTAATCTTTTGGCTCTAGAGGGAACAAACTATTTTATTTCTACACATCAGCTCCTCTGAGCCTTTGTTTTTTTAAAAGCCTGTCTGAGTAAGAACACATGACAGTTGGGTTTCAATATTTGCAACAACCTCTGGAAGTCTGAAAATACTTGGATAATCAAAAGTAGACTCTGCTCCACATTGCTATAAATATATCACTTTAAGAAAGTGTTGGGAAAGGGAAAAAACTTTTGATTCATTCATTTATTTATTTTATTTATATCCCACCTTTCTCCCTCCACAGGATTAAAAACAGCTTTCAACCATCATTGGTTCAAGTATTTAATATGACTGGTATGGGTACTTAATATAACTGAAATTGGAACAGCACTATCTTGCATTTGCAAAGGGAAAAGAAAACTAAGAACTGCTTTAACAACTAACATACAATGTGATGGATTCTAAAATTTCTGAATAAAATTTTTTACAAGAATTACAGATTTATATGTTACTTAATTCCAGAGAATTAACTCACACCAAATTTAACAGCTAGTGAATAAAGTGGGCATGCTCAAATTGAAACAGAAATATCAAAATATAAATTCTAAAAATTGCATCTGAAATATTAAATGTACTTGCCCTTATTTTCCCAAACTGTGTTGAAGAAACACATTTCAGTACCAGGGCACAGCTTCTTAGGCAATGCTTTGTTGCTTTGCTTTCAAGCATTTATGCAGATAAGATGTTAATTAGGGTAATTGTAATTTAAATTATGCTTGTGTAAACCTCTCTATTGGTAGGAAAGTGTGGGAATCTAGACAACTGGTATTTAAAGCAGCTGTACTAAATGTCCTAAAAAGTAAAACATACCAAGATCACTTTCATGTCTTTACAATTTGTTTTTATGAGGTGTAACATTTTTCCACATGCCATCATTTTTGCTTTTTTACATTGTAAGTGACAGTCTGACATTTTACAACTGGCTTATTGGAAACAAGAACGGAGCACTCTTGCTGTAACGGACATTAACTACTGAATAGAGATTGAGATGCTAATGAGATGAAAGAGGCTACAGAAAGTTTTGATAAGTGCTGTACACACTCTTAACTACCAGTGAATATGGGTTAACAACTACCACCTATACACTTGTTCTGCAAAATGTAACCCTTTAAATTAATCATAGTAGCAGTATTTAATAGCATGCAAAAATGTCCTTTCTCATGGCCATAAAGCCTAAGAATTGAACCCCCTTGCATTACAGTCTTGCACTTCATCCTTAACACTGCTATTTGTGTTCATTCAAACTTGTACAAGTGTTCACAAAAAGAAGAGGAAACACAGTAGCTACAGTAAAGCAGGAAACCAGAAAGAGTTTTTTTTATTGTCCTATCTTTTATTATAAACCTCTCCATAGGTAGGAAAGTGTATAAACTGCGAAATGTTGGATTCATGATGGAAGGGGGCACGAACAGCTGAATCAATGTTGTAAAAGAAAAATATCAAAAAGAAAGAAATGCTGAAAAGCAATGGTAAACCTCAAATAAATACTTTTCAATTCACCCTTTCTCTTTGCTAACTTGGGCTCCTCCAGATGCGGCAAATGTGTCAGGTGGTTGCTGGAAGTGATAGTATTTGCTGCTGTAGTTCTCAGTGGGGGTTTTTTTCTTAAAATATTCAAATGATCTTTTTGTCATCTTGTACTGTTTTCTGGCAATTCTTGGAAACAGCCGGAATACTGTATTCCCACTCTCAATTCCTTTTTAAAATCCAGGGATACTGGAACAAAAAAGTCCCAGTAGACACATGCATATCCACTGTTGTGGTTTGTATCAAGTATTTTGGACATTTCAACACTGCATCATTAGGGAAATGACATGGGCTGTGGTACTGCCATGCTGGTTGAACTACCATTTCCCTTACCTAGTTCTTCTTTAATCTTTTTCTCCTTCTCTTCTTTTCCTTTCTCCTTTCAAAAAATATTTTATAACCATAGTACTATAGGTCATCAGTTCATTAGTGAAATAGCACTTTTGAATACAGAATACTGGAAGTCTTAAGAAACCTAAATTCAGAGTGACAAAAACTTGTCCTTCGAACTACAGTACCTAACCTAAGCAAACTTTTTTAAAAAAATGGATGAGCACTAGTGCAGATTCAAGATGTAGCTACATCAAGTGACAAACAGCACAAAAAACTGAAAAGGAACATACTAATAAAGAACAATTGGACCTAGAAATGAAAAAAAACTGGCAAAATCCAGCAAAACCCAAGGAGCTACACTGCAATTAGGCCAATCTGGAAGGGTCATGCATTGCATTACTTTCGCCATGAAACTTTTGCCCAGTTCTAAAAATAGCTAACATGAAAATGTAATATAAATCCTAATAACATTCATATTTTGTGGATGCAGCTGAGGAATCTTTTATGCAGAAACTGGCCAAGAAGACAAGGCCAACAACACACATTTTGGTTTTGTAGTCTCCCACTTCAGAGTAGGGAAGAGCCAACTCTTTCTTATGCACTATGTTAACTTTTCCTCCACTGCCCTATGTTTCAGGCCATTAGTGTTCACAATGTAATAAGACTGATTCCCTACACATTAGGTCATGGATTCCAGGAACCAAAACAGTACAAAGGATCATCACATTTCTTAAAGCAATGCATTTCTTAAACCTGTTATTTCTTCCTAAAGTGTCAATCCCTAATATCCTCTTTGGTTTTAGCCAATTTTCATCTTGGCAAGATGTGCAAATCTGTGTGCTCAGAAACATTATAGGTTTGCTGGCTGTCAAAATTTTCTTGGCCAATGGATAAGTGATATCCCTATCATTTCAACAGGGTAAGAAATTCCTCATCCTGGTATCTAGCATGTCCTAAAATAATGGATTAAGCCAAAAACATCAGCCTACTATTCGAATATAAATTCATATTTCTCATTATTACGCAGACATCCACCTAGACATGTCCAGTTATTGAATGCAACAGAATTTAGTTTTAGAAGGTTTGCAGACCTGATTCAGATTCTTGTATAAATTAAACATTTATCAATTAATGATCAAAAGGGAAACAGCCTATGGGATCAGAAACCTTATGACTCTCTTTCACTGACTCCACACCTTTTACGCTTAAATTTGTACACACTTTCAAGCTGATTCACTGCTCTCGTATAATCCTTGGGGACTGATTATTTAAACTGATATCTTTGCCCTTCAACGAGCTTCTTTTTTCTTTCTTTTTCTTTTTTTGGAAGCTTGGGTAGAATGCGTGCAGAAATCTAACTCTTTCTTTCTTTCTCGCTCTCTCTCTCTGTCTCTCAAAAAAGGAACAAGTGAAGAAATGTGTGCTGCAGTTTAGAAATAGCCATTTAGCCAAATTGCATACCTGTGCTGTGTCAGCTGTATAGTAGATTCATCTCATTCCATTGGTCTAATGGATGGCAATTGAATTTAATTAGCAAAACTACTTTGACTTAGTCTCATACTGTGCTGAATGTAATGAAATCTTCCCCCTCTCTCTCTCCTCTTTTTTTATTCAACTAAAGAATGTCCTTAAACTGCATTCCACCGTCAGAATATTAAATGCTATATAAGTTACGCTTAAAGACATAATGTTTCTTCTTTCTTTCAGAGATTTAAATTTATTGTACCATAGTAAAAAATATGTTTTTAAAAAGACTCTGATTGCTAAATGTGGTTTCAAAGCTAAAAACTTTAGGCTCTAAGAAGTTTAGATTCAATTACTACACTGGCTCAATTACAAACACTTTTACAGTATGAATAAAATGAATATCCTTTTTGTGGATCAATACTTTAAATATAGTTTCATACTTCATCTTGAACAGGAAGCGAGCCTTAATAAATTGCTTTCACGTAATTCTCTGAAAATTGCTACATATGTGTTATGCTTGTGCACTGCTATATGAAAGTAGCTAATACAAATTTACATTATAGTTACTTTTTAAACAGGTATATTCACACAACCTTTGGATGGGCCTGTATGCATTCCTTCCAGATGAGATGATGGCTGCAAACTCCTTCAAGATGTTGCTTCTTCAGAATTCATCAGAATATCATGAGTGGGTCTAAGAAGAACTGACTGTCCCTGACATCACAAGCTGCAAAGGCTATTTTCCCAGCATTCAAGAACACCTACAAGTGTGGTCCAAATCTTCATGAAGGCTTTCAACATCATGCAATTGAGAAATTAATCTCCACTGGCCAACTGGAAAGCATCAATGGAATAGTGCAACAAGCCCAATTATTGGAAGTTAGCTGTAATTCTGAGATCTGAACCTCTCCCTTGCTTGATTTCTCTCTGAAAGCTTGAAATGAAGTTCAAATGAAAGGTCTCCACAACTCACCCTGACAGCATCTAGTTGTATAAATATTTGCAAAGTTCATCCTTATTTATGACCTAAATACAGTTATCCCTCCATATTCCCTAAGGTTGGGGGCACAAGATCCCTGTGAAAGTGGAAAAACCATGAATAACTCTAGGCCCTCCCAAACCATATTTAACACACCATATTCAACCCACCATGGATTCCTTTGAGGCACCAGGGTTCCTTCCCAAGACAGAAGTGGGGGGTTTGTGGGGCTTACTGCCACCCCCACTGCTGCCCCACACCATTTTTAACAGGGACTCACAAGCCTTGTTCACAGTTTCTCAGTCTCACAAGACTTGCAGTCCCTATTAAAAATGGCATAGCAAGGCAGCAGAGGTGACAGCAAATAACCCACAAATAATCAAATCCACAAAAGTGAAACCCACAAATGTGGAAGGCTGACTGTATAACATACTTTTGATTCATAAATGCTTTCTTTTAAATTGAGAGTGACCAACCATGTAACATCCACACTAGCTATTTCTTCTTCTCGTACTAGCTATTCAACTGCAGTAACACTCTGTCATGAGAAATGTGATGGGCCAAAAATCTTGGATCAAACATTTGCTCTAGGGGTGTCCATTTCATACCTAAATCACCCCATTCTTCTATATCAAGATCCTTGGTAATCAAAGCTGCCATCAACAGTAAATGGAATGCCTGCTCCCCTTGTAAAACACACATATGGCAAATCCATAAAAGAATAGACATACACACCCCAATTGATAGTCCACTGACATGTATATGTACCTCCCTGTTTTGTTTATTCATAAAAAATGGTTGAACACTAGAACTTTACAGTCTGACAATCTACATGTTCTCCTAATATTTGGAGAGCATGGCACTCTTAGATGTAGCCTTTCACTGTCTTGACATCTTTGCTATCAATTAAAGGAGAATGGATAGCTGATGGAAAGAGCAGGGGGGCATTTCCCTTCACTGTTTAAGGACTGGGTACCCTGCTTTGGTCGATGACTTATCATTACTTTGAACCTCTGTTCTCCCAATTGGGGACTGGATTCCTTTTCTTCCCACCTGCAGAAACACTCTCTGAGCAGAGCTCTATCCAATGTCTGGAGATCAAAGAAGAGAGAAGGGGATCTTTGTTCTTTGCAGCCCCAAGGCAGCCTTCAGTGGACGAGAGGAGACTGTGAGTGGGTGGGAATTAGCAGATAATATCTTCCTCCATACCACCACTAGAAAAGCTTTGTTGGATCAAAAGCCTTTGGCTACACGGAAGGAAGCCTTCTGTCCATGGGAAGAAAGCTCTGTATTGAATCAATGAAGCAGAGTCTTAATATTTGTGATGTACAGAAGGGCAGCAGAAGAAATAAATTAAGATAACATTAATCAACCACTTAAGAGCAACCTTAAACAAAACACTAAAGTATCAATTAAAAAACCAGTCTGTTTAACAGACTTGTTTTTAATAGTTGCCTTGTTTTATGACTATTGTCAGGAATAACCATGTTGGAGTCAAGAATTAAAATGTGCAGCATTTTTTAGAAGTAATGAAATCATGGAAAATTTTAGGTCTTTCAATACAAACAATAGATACAGTATGGTTTCCAACACAATCAGAAAAGTGAATGTATACAATGAGATTAGTAACAGGAGAAATTAAAGAGGGGATATTAAAGATGAGAAATTTGAAGAAATTCGGAAGAATTCAGTTATTTTACTCCTGTAATCTCTGGGTTTAAATCATCATCACAATCAATTTTTTTTCCTGGAAAAGTGTACTCTTAATGCTAACGTAGCATACAAGTCATTTGTTAGTAATCTGAAGATGACTTAAGATTTATGGCAATAGGCAGTGATGTAAATGTTGCCTTATTTACTAAGATTGGCGGGTGGGAGAAAGAGAAAGAGGGAGAGATGAACTGAATGTTATATTTGGAAGTTAAGAAATGTTTGTAATGGGGAAAATACAAACTTTTTTAAAAAGGAATGAACATGTGCAGGAAAAAAATGATCAAGAATTCTAAGTCCATTAACCTGATATCTGATTGAAAATCATAGAAGTTTTAAATAAATATTTTAGAATCAGCCTGACAAGATCCCATTTTCCAAAATGCTGATCAACACTAATGAGAAATATTGGGTGGGATGCCAAAACCTGCACAGTTGCTTCTGCTGGGATATTTTTCTCTTTCCACACATATCACACAAGCTAATTTTGGACTCTCCACAACTATGGCATGGGGCAGAGTTGCTAGTTATGGAAAACAATTCTAAAGCATCTCAAGTTAACAGAACCAGGATAACTGACCTTGGACTTTATAGCCTACTTCAGAGTAGTCTCCTCAATTGTTTACCAGTGGGACGAACCCATAACAAGACTTAAGTAACTGCATAGAACCTGCTCTACCATCTTTGTACACACCCATAACTAACCAGTCCTAGAAAGTATTAGGGAGGCAGTATCCCTTCAAACACATATTAAGAACCAGTTACATACTCTGGTAAGTACTTGATGGGAGACTACCAATGAATACCAGGTACTGCAGGCTAGATTTCAGTGGAAGGAACTGGCAAAACCATCTCCGAGTAGCCCTTGATGGGATAGCCATAAGTCTACAGGTGACTTGAAGGCACACAGACATGCTCCTTACTCTGAAACATTTTGAAGATCAAAATTAAACTAAACCTTAGCTCTCTGTTACAACCAAAATGTAAATCTCTAATGAAAAGCCCCAATATACATCTAATATATATACGCAACAGGCTGATGTGGCAGAATCCAAAGGTGATTAAAAACCATACATTTTCAAATTTCAGACCCTGAAACCTAACTTGTTCTACTACAGAGTGGACCAAACTTGAGCTGACACGACAAGAAGATCCACCAACAAGTCACTATTGCATCCCCAGTCCTAGATCAATACAAACGGTCACAATGGAAGAGAGGACACTTTCTTCACTGGATTTTTTATCTGCTGGCCCTGTCCAACTGATTACAATAGTACATAAGTTGAGCTATGGACCCTCACTGGGGAATGGAGGAATCTGAGGATTCAGCAGATCCACAGTCACTCCCATCCTGTCAAGACCTTACTTATTTAGAGCCTTTTTCCAACTGCGGCTACTAGGAAGGCCACCAGCGATGCTCTTATACACACAGACCACAAAGACTTTTATGCAAGTATAACTTGGACCTTGGAGAAGACGGATCTTCTTTTGTTAATAGAGATATTCTCCACTGGTGTAGGTAGTCACCCAAGGCAATTTAATCTCCTCTGGACAGCAGATCTCGGAGTTTTTGAATGCAATGCCAGTCAACAACATTTTAGAACTTTGACTACCCCCACTATATTACAGGACCAAAAGCTGTTAAAAATTGGCAACAAAATAATTGCAAAATAAATACCAAACCATTTTTTTCTCTTTCAAATGCTGTTAAAGCACCTTCAGTACAAAATAAATGGCAAATAAAGTGGTGCTATTTTTCCACTAGAATTAAAATAAATTGGTAGGACTGTGGCACAATAAAAAATGACCTAAATGATCTAAGCCAGTGTTTCTTAACTTGGGGCCTGTGGAACCTGGGGGTCCACAGACCCTCATAGGGGGTCCATGCAGAGTTGCCATTCATACTGGAAAATAAGGACAATCTTAGATTTAAGGGACTGCAAAAGGTCTTGGTCAGTTGTGGCTGGTTGCTGCAGTATGTCCTGGATTCCTCAAAGATAGCAGTGATGATGGGGGGGGGGAGAGAACAGCAGTGATGACACAGTGGTAAGCATCTCATCTTGTGCTGGAGGCTCCAGGCATTACTGCACAGGTGTTCCAGAGAGCCCAGAAGGTAGAAAGGTGAGAGAAGAGTCCAGAAGATGAGGGAAGACACCCAGCCCAGGACTTGTGTGGTGAGTATGGTAATGCTGCTTGAGCCCAGACTCAGGCGGTGTGGCGGAGCTTCACTTCCAAGCAACCAGAAGAATAAAAGGGAGTTCCTTTACTCTTGTGGCTGCTTGGAAATGAAGCAGCAAGGCTCTCAATGCTTTTTGGGGGTTTTTTTTGAGAAAAGCATGAACGAAACACCATTTCCTCTGAGGGAGCACCGAGAGAGTAGAGAGGGCATGTGCTTTCAAAAAAAAGCACTTACCCACTCTACTCTCTTGGTGCTCCTTTGGAGGGAAATGGCATTTCTTCTGCACTTTCTGCCAAAGCAGCACCAAGATCCTTACTTTCCAGACATTGTTTTGGGGGGAAAGGGCAAAACAAATTATTCTTTAGGCCTGCCTCCCATTCAAATTTTCCTTCAGGAAATTCCAGTTTATTCTTCTCTCCTGGCCCTTGAAGGTTCTTACCATTCTTCTCCATAGACCATTAGCAAGCTTCCTTTGCATTGTCTACTGGAAGAATAAGGGATAAGGATGAGCAACTTTAAACACACTTGAACTTCATACTACATGTTTTTAAGAATAATGCGGAAACCTCAATACATAAATAACCAGGGAGACATGCACTGCTTACTACTAACAGGCAAACCTAAATCAGTTCAAGATGACCATCACAGAACCTGAGTTTAGCATGATGAAAATTTATCAGGATGAAAATTTGGAGAAGAGAGATGGATGCATTTGGATTGCCACAGTAACCATGAACTCTTCAGAATTTTGGATTCCAGTGCCTCGGCTTGCTGTCAATTATAGGTTTAATGCTGATCTGTCTGTTACAGTAGCCAGATCCTGAACTCTATCTTGTCTCTTCCCCAATAATCAGAAAAATAATCCAGAGCTTGCTCTTAGTTCATTCCTTTGACTTGTTGGAGGAAAGACATGTCACAGCACTGAGACTGAACATCACAATGGACAAACCACTGACAGTTTGTGGCTTGTTTAGCCAGGCAATGATTTCCAGCACAATGCCTCATTCACAGTAAGTCAGTATTCTCAAGAATCCTACTTTCCTGTGACGTACAAATCTAGTCAACACAGGTTTTTTTTATGTGTAAGGAAGATTATGTTAGATGGGAGTTTTTAGGAATGGGCACGTTCTTCTTTAAGATCCTTTGGCAGAGCTGGTATTGACCACCTACAGGAGAACGACCAGATAGCATCACATAGGCTAACTGCTTTTTGTACATTCCTTTTTGATCCTATCAGCCAGACTGTTTTTAAAAAAGCCTAATGTCAGAGTGTTAAAGACTATCTTTCATCCTATGTGCATGCTAAGAACATATGAAATACAGAGTTACCAGGAACCTGTGAGCCACCAAAATTTAGCATCTTACTCCAAACTCACATACTTAATTCCCATCTCTGACTTTAACTCAAAGTACCACAGATCAAAATGTCAAAGCACTAAAGCTGATGCATTAGTATATTGAACTGCCATGTTGGCAGGCAAGATTGTGCAGTTCTGGATAGACTCCAATAAAAAAAGCAATCAATTTCCAGGTGTAAGGAGGGGACTGGTTTGTGAAGCAACTCCTTCCAAAACAAAACATGGGGAAGGAACAGAAAACAAAGAGGATGACATAACCAGGACTCATAATGTGGCTGGACAGTCTGTTTGTTTGTAGAAAGGCACAGTAGTTCTAGAGCCTAACTATTATTAAGCAAAATGCTTTCATCTGCTGATCATACCTGAAAATAATGGATCAACAATGAAGGAAGGCAGTCTTCAATAAATTTGTTTGGAAAGTACTAGAACAAAACTGCTCTGCTTATTCAATTAAAAATAGTTATGATGAACACAAAGTTAACCGTGAATTACTACATGAAACCCAAAGATTTATATGCTATACACAATTACTTGGAAGGAAATGCACACTGAAAACAGCAGGGGCTTGTTTTTAAGTAGATAGGCACAGAATTGCACTGCATGAGACTTCAGCTTCATCAGTTAGCAGTAACTTTAGTATCAGCCTAAGTCAGTACAACAAGACATAAACAACTAAAAGGAACCAATCATTATCTTTGTGTTCAAGAAGTCACACCCAACAATCTTACTAGAATAAAATACGCAGGTTTGTACTGGTATGGTTTTACCTCAGTTCTTTGTTGTTGTTAGTTGCCACCAAGTCAAATTACAGCAACCCTATGTACGAGAGACCTCCGAGCGTGCTAGTCAATAACTTCCCTGCAATCAGGTCTTGTAAATTCAGGGCTGTGGTTTCCTTGATTTAATCAACCCATCTGCAGTGTTGTTTTCCTCTTTTCCTACTGATTTCCACTCTCTCTGTGTGTAGCACCTTCAAGTCACCTGTTGATTTATGGCAACCCCATGAATTGGGTTTCCTTTGGCAGTGAATACGCAGAGGTGGTTTTGCCACTTCCTTCCAGTGATGTAGACTCAAGTTAACTGACTTGGACTCAGGTCGGACTTAAGTCACTTCAGTGACCTGACTCGGACTCAACTTGGCAATAAATGATGCAATGACTCAACTCAACTTGAGACTTGTAAATTTTTAGTGACTGACTTGCTGCCCTTAGTTCAGTAACACAACCAACTCATTCAGAAATCTTATGACTTTAAGCAATGCTTCCATCTTTTTTTGCCGACTGGTCACATGACAATCTGTCTCAAGTCCAAATGTGGGCACATTTCTCAGAGGGAACAGCAAATGGGTTAGGCAATGGGCTTGAGGTCTGCTCAGCAGTCTGTCCCTGCTGCATATTGGAGGAGCCTTCTAAAAATTTTCCTAAGAGCAGAAGACAAGACTTGCTCCCATAGTGTAGGGGGCATTTCTCAGAGGGGAACAGCAAATACGTTAGACAACAGTCTTGAGGAGCAATGATCCTTCCTTCTGAAGCTTTTGAAGCTTCAGTAATGGGCAGTAAGAAGGATCCTATTCCCCACTTCCAAAGCTGCAGACAGCAAAATTGCAAATGTGGAGGGCTGACTCTGCTTAAATTGTTAAAACCGACTTTATTCAACTCTGTCCAAAAATTCTGGAATATAGGTCATCGCATACAGTTGGTTCTCAATCTTGAGATTTGACTTGAAAGTATCTTAAAGACTTGAGACTTGGAGTGAAAGACTTAAATACATCACTGGCCTACAGCACCTGGTTTTCACTGCTGGCTCCCCATCCAAGTGCTAACCAGGGCTGACCATGTTTAGCTGCCAAGATCAGATGGGATCCAGTGCCTTTAGGGTATTTGGGCCCAACTTCCACTTTACTGAACATTATTGTTTTTTTCTGTGAGTCACATTGTCTCATGATGTATTCAAAGTATGACAGCCTCAGTTCAGCCATCTTGGTTTCTAGTGAAGGTTCAGGCCTGGTTTGTTCTAGGACTCATTCACTTCTCTCTATAGCAGTCCATGGTATCTACAGAACTCTACTCTAACACCCATTTCAAAGGAGTTTATTTTCTTCCTGTCAGCTTTCTTTACTGACTGTATTTTGTAACATTACATACTGATTAGAAACTATGGATGATTTACACTTTTGTATTTAATGATACAAAAAAAAGTGACCAAAGATATTACATTTAATCTTTTTTTTAATGTCAGCAAAATTGGCAGCAGTCTCAGTTCTAGCCAGTCACAAAGAAAGCAATACAGGAGAGAAAGACAGAAGTGCAGGCCTGATTCTTTAGCATAAATGGAGCTTGGAAACTTTATTTTAAAAGCTGACTTTAAACAAAATGTAATACACTGATGTTGTTGATTGTGCTCTATATCTAAAGTGGCATATTGCCTTGCTCAGTTCTAATGTGGTACTAATGTGCTGCAAATTATTTATTTATATTAGAAAAATCAGTTTAAAAAAATTACCAAGACATCAACAAATAACCTTCCCACAAGTTACAAAGTAATAACTTGTTGTCCCAGAAAACACAATACTGATGTCACTAGCATCTAAAATGATTAAAAGTAATATAATTGTCCACTTGTTTGAAAAAGCTGTTACTTTAATACAGTTTTTCTTCCCATGCTCACTCCACAACTAGGCCTATTGCTTCTGTTTAGACCTGTAGCAGGTATCCACTAGGGTTTGGTTACAGGACCTTCCCACTGGTACCAAAATTCACGGATGCTCAAGTTCCATTATGTATAGTAAAATGCCATCCTTTATATAAAATGGCAAAATCAAAGTCTGCTTTTTGGATTTTTAAAAACATTTTCAACATTTAACATTTCAATCTGTGAAATCAGATCTGCCAGATATGGAGGGCTGACTAGCTGTTGCTACTTATATTTAACTGTATTTGGAACATACAAATATTTTCCCCAGAGTGCAAACTAAACATGTGAGCAAAGCAGGTCCACATCCACTAACCACAGTTGCAAATTTGGTGTGATTAGTGGCCAAGCATGTTCCTAGCAGATACACATTAATGAGAAAGTTCTCTACACTGGAGAACAAGCATGGTGACAAGGTCTGAGACCTGTGCGGTGAGCCAGCCCAGAGGAGGGAATGTAAGAGTCAGCAAAGTCCAGCCGGGAGAAGACAAGCAAGCACTTTACACAAGGGAGTTCATTACCAGAGCGTCAAGCAAAAGCCATAGTCAGAGTTCCAAAAGACAAGGGTCAAGAGTCCAGAGATCAATTCAAGGTAGCAGGAACCAGGTGCTGGGAGCAAGGAACAGGCAAGAAGAGGGCTTGAAAGAAGTTTGCCACAAGCAAAGGAAAGCTTCCAGGCAGGCAGTTATATAGCCCAAGACACAGGTGTGGATAGTCACTGCTTCTTGAACTTAATCAAAGAAGCCTCCCTTTGCTCAGCTCTCTTGAGTCTCCGCCTTGTTTGCGGGCTGATTGACACAGGCTGCAGGGCATCTTCAGAATCGGATCCTTGTTGCCCTAAAGGAGCAGGCAGAGGAATGTCCGCGCCTGCTTGGTCCATGGCAGCAGGGGGAGCTCTTGAGCTGCAGGACTCCTCTCCAGCCAGAGCCACAGGGGCCAACAGCTGCTGCTCGTCATCTCCACCCTGAGCAACAGGGACCAACAGCTGCTGCTCGTCATCTGCAGCTCTGACAGGGGCTTCAGTTATCACATGTGGGGAAAGTGGGGAACACGGGCTACTTGGAGCTCTGGGAGCCATTTTTGTTGGCCCTAGTATTCCTGGGAACCTAATATACTTTTCTGAAAAACAGTGCTTACACTTTTTTTATCCCCCAAATGCCCTCACAAACACATGCTAGGATCTTCCTCAGCCATTTTGGGCCCACAAGCGGCCTTAACTTTCAGGTCATTTCCTGTTGGAAAAATACAATTCTTGGAATTAAAGTGGCCCAGAAATGCCAAAAAATCTAAAAATGTAAATGTAAAAATGTTCTCTGGGTGACAAATAATTAATTTCTTCTCCAGAAGGTGTGGCAAAAGAGTCAAAACTATCCACAGTCTCCAGGAGGGGTAATATGCAAAAGAGTCAAATGAGAGTCATATGCTCTCAGCCCCAGAAAACCCAGTGATAGGTTCACCGTAGAGTTGTTATAAGTTGGAAATGACTTGAAGGCACACAACAACAACAACTGTACAAAGCCCTATCACCCTTTTGCATGCTATAGCAACTACTAAAATAGAGAGTACGTGTGAGTATTGTGTCTTCTTTTCAAGAGATAACGCACACACAGAGAACAGACTCATATTTCATGTTCTCCTGGTTGCTCTAATTTGTAGAAATATCCTTAACTTGAACATCTCCTTCTACCTGAAATACTACATTGGACAAATGTAACTGTGTATTCCTTGTCTGAAAAAAACCCAAAGAAATTCATGGGGTTGCTATTACTCAACACGTGACTTCAAGGTGCATACACACAAATTTATTGATACATTCCTCCCAAGAGTTCTACAAGGGAAAGAACTATGGTTCTTCTTTATGAAGAAGAGATGACTCCATAATATGATGAATCTCTGGTGTTATATTTGAATCCAGTCTTTCTCAATAGATGACCCTCCTTTCATTCTTATTCTCCAGAGATGGCAGTTATAGTATTATATGTGTTTTCATGCATAGCTAATCTAATCGCTGTTCGGTAGAAAGCTGTGATAACCATTTTTAAATAAATAAATGCTACACATTTCTACTAATTTTTTATTACTCCTTTTGTTTTTTCAAAATTTTGATACCACTATTAGCCAAATCCAGGTTTAATTCATCTTCCTCATTTCTTGCAACACAAAACAAACTGATCTGTTTCACCAAAATCTCACATATTAACTGTGACAAATTTGGGCCCAGTTTTGTTTGGAGTACTATGGACACTATTACAACAATCTCATGATATTCTAAACGTGAAGAAAACCATATGGCTAATAATTACACGGCACATAATTTATTAAACATTTTCTTTATTTTGTACACAAAATCAGACCTGAAAAACGTAACACTAACAGTTGGCTCCCTGTCCAGAGAGTTCACAGAAAACTATTGTAAAGATGAACCCCAAAAATTTATTATTGACAAAGATCACCAACATATAAACATATTCTCTCTCTCTTTCTCTCTCTCTCTTCCCTGCTCTCTCTTTTTGGTATTTCATTTATCAGCCATGCAGTCATCATTCTCCTCCCTACCACCATCTGTACATACTTTCCCAATAGAGCATCACAGCTGTCCTGTTTTTCACACACACGGAACCTTTTATATGCTTTCCAACTGTTTTTAATAACTGTTCTGTGCCTAGCACTGTACTTCCTTTGTCTTCTTCTCAAATATGAAAAGATATTATCCCAACAAACAGGTTATCACAGCAGAAAGCTTTGTGTATTTAAGAGAGAGACAGAAAGAGGCGAGAAGGAAGGGGGAGAAGAGGGGAATGGGAGGGGAACGATATAAATGAGAACATCATATTATTGATCCTTCCAAAGATCATAGGACTTTTAAACATCTTAAGATTCTAGCCTAACCCTAGCGGACAATATGTGCTAAGAAAACAGTTCCTCAAAGACCTGAACTTAAAGAACAACCACCAAAACACTGTCAAAGTTACTACTTCACTACTTTTGCAAACAGTGCCTATTACTGTATGCATTGTTCGCTGATTGACTGCTCAGAACTACTGCCCCTCTCAAGAGGTGCCTAACTGTGCTCAGCTTGATATCATAAGAACTTTGAAAATGCTCTAATATGCATTTGGCTAGACACTCACACCACATGGTCACTCTCATCAGCAGAAACGGAGGCAATGCATACAGAACCAAACCCAAGCCTTGTTGCGGTAGTTTCAGTAATACAAGGGGGAAAACATCCTGTGTTCTCAAGAGAGAAGTCTTACTGCTGTAGAAGCAAAACCTTGAAACCATGATCAGAATGCAGCACTTTGGAAGAACCCATCAAAAACACTGATGCTCTAGAATACAAGTAGCTTAATCATACAAAACAACCAATTCCCATCTTTGCCAAGCTGAAATACCACCATCCATGGGTTACTTCTTTCTCCCACTGTTGAAAAGATGGTCTTCTGCCATGCATTTGAGGAAAGGCCTCTTCAAATTAATATAGCAATAGAAAGACCTTTTCTTCAGAACTCATTACTATACTTTATTGTGGAACAAGGAACTTATGGATAATCACAAGACTTGATAAGTTACCTAGTTGCATGTATGGTACCTTAAGCACAATTCTTAATATCTTAAAGAATCAGCACCATGACTGGGAAATGTTTTGTCTAGAATCCTGAATAGTAGGTACCAGTGAATGTAGTCACAGCTGGACTAGATGTATGTGAAGACAGGATATCCTTGTAAGGGTTCCCTATTTTTAGTGAGAATCTTGTTTGTGGTGGGGAACCTGTTGCCTCATGTGAATCTGAACTTTCTCTAAATTTGGAGGATGAGCCTTCTCTATGCAAGCTGCTATGCACTTCATCCACCAGTACATGACAAGAGGCATTCCTCCGCTTCCACTTCTCACCTTCTTCTATGACCTTCTTGTGATGGGAAATTTTAATGAGCCATCACACTGAGTGTTGTCTCTCTATGTATTGTTTTCTTTAAACTCTTGCTGGTTTTCCTGACTGGAGAATTCCCTCTCCGCCTTTCAGATTTCTTTCTCCAATCGCAAGGTATAAACAAGGCCACTCTAACTATTGTGACCACTGAACATTTTAAAGAGAGAGAACCTTACATCTTCAAGGTATGTGACTATTTAACCTATTATTTCTTTCTTTCTTTCTTTCTTTCTTTCTTTGACCAGTATCTTAGCTTTCTCCCAAAACTGAGATGCAAGGAAGCTCATAAAACAAAACAAAACAACAACAACAACAACAACAACTCTACAATCATGAGTAAAAGATTGGGTTTTGCTGAACACAGACCACAAAAGCTTGCTAAGATTTTCCTCTTTTCTCTCACAGGAATAAACAACAGACCTCGGATACCCCACTTGCCCCAGGTCCAAACTAAACTGAATAAGTGATGACATCAACAGGTAAACCAAAGAGGTGCGTTCTAGCCTGACCTGTAGCACAGGCTAGGTAGAACAGCTTCCTTCACATGACTAGCATTATCAGGATCAGATCTATGAAGTTTCATTAGGCCTTTATAAGTCAATCCTATCCTATTGCCTATCTGGACTTACAGTGAAGATACAAAGTAGTATACAAATGATTTTATTTTTGAGACTGAAAAAAAAAATCCAGTCACAATTCAGCCAGGACAAATTTTAGGTGAATAAAGCAAAAGAAAAGAAAGTGGACAAGAGGAGGAAACAAGCAAGAAATTTATAGAAAGGTAATGAAGGAGAAAGATAGCATGAATAGGAAATAATGTTAGGAACGAAACTAATAATCCTCAACAAGCACCTATGATTTTTTTTTTAAAAAGAAAGTAGGTGGAAGTCTGTGTTATTCCCCTCCCCCAGATCAATGACAAATGAAGCCAGCATTATTTCCTTGAAGAGTACACTAGTGGAACAACATGGACCCCAGAAGAAGAAGAAGTGTGTGGACTGCATATCTTCAAACCGACATGAAAACTGCAAATGAGTTCCAGATCACAGTAACACTTTTTTCCCAGGAAACAATCAGAAAGTGGTATCAGAACCTTTGACTATGAAGTGGCAGGTTGCAAGTTTGATCAACACTCAATAATTGTAGAGGGGCCTGGCCTGCCTTCCAGAACAGATGCTTCTGCTTTCTTCACAATCATTTTTGGTGGAACTCAGTACACAATGATTTCTAATGCTTGTGCTGCTAAAAGAGTTACATATTAAGACACTGATTAAAATGAGGCTTTAAAAACTATAGCGCAATTGGGCAACCAGCTGCATCAAATAACAGAAGGTCAGATAAAATAAACTATATTATATTGCTCCATACTTTTCTTCAAATTTTCTTTGCAAAGGAAAACTGCTGTATCAGAAGATATTTAGCAGTACAGTCACAAAATGTCAGTTCCTACAGCCATAATTCCCAAATACAAGTAAAAGTAATTTATAAACCAATCCCAACTATAATAAAATTTCCAAAAGAAATGAATTCAGTGACAGATGTGTGGTGTGAAGGTAATGCTTATGTGAGAGAACTTCCAAAACTGAAACCCACAGCATCAAGGAATGTGGTCAATTACATTACTCACTCAACAACTGCACCTTCACTCCACACTGATTTAAGAAGAAGCAAACAAGAAAGTGGTCTGTTGTCCAAAATCAACAAACTACAGATACTAGTTGTAACAGCTAAACTAAGTTGATTCTTTTTACTAAAAGCTAAGAGATATAAACCATAATCCACATATGCTGCATCCTGGAAGAATCTCCTTCAATGTTTACATGATCATCCTTGACTTCCCCAGAGTATATGGTTTGCAGCTGAAGCCCATAGTGCCTGTCCTGCCTGAAAAACCAAACATGCTAGAAAACTACAGTGTAAGAAAATCATATAACATAAAGACCAGGAACATCTGGAATGCAATTCATCCACAGCTGTGCTCCATGGACAGCTTCCCCAGTGTGTGGTACCTTGTGAAGCAAATGTGTTTGAATCTGGAACCAGTGCAGCAGTCCTTGTGTTTATATTTGCAAGAAAATGCCACAGTACCAGTTTTAAATGTGCTCACACAAACAACTACAAATGGCCTTTTTGTGTTGCCATGCCAATCTGGGATGAGGCACGCATATAATATGTTAAAAATGGGGAAACTGTCTGCTCAATTCAAACTGGAGATTCCATGGACTCTTGAGACCTCAAGGCTAAACCAATAAGCCACTGTTATGTTCAGGGACAATAGTTAATTGTATTGCTGAAAACTTCTAGCAGAGAATCAGGTGTTGTTTTTCAGATGCCAGAAAATTTCAGCTTTGAATGAAAAAAAGATATGTTTCAGACAAAAGTTTTGTTAAATATGGAATTTAGAATTACGTAGTTCTAAAATACAACTATGTTCTATTCATACAATGATGTGCTATATTTTATAAAACAGAACACAATTTGTACAAGTACGTTCTATGTACAAGCTTCCTACAACCTTGAGGAAAAATGTTTTCAATCCACAAGCGAATGTGAATCTGTGAGTCTTTTCCCACAGCACGCTAAGCTCCTTCTTCCACTCTATATTCTGCTGCTGAAATAGCTATTCTTAAACCAGGATAGAGTATACAACCTAGAATGAGAAACAAGATCTCAAGTACATTCCATCACTGATTGTACAGAGCAAGCTTTCAAATTTTGCATCCACAGTTGAATTATCAATCAAATAATGTATATGGTAAGCCTGAATGACAGAACAAGAAAATATAAGAAAATGAGCTGTTAGAAAGGAGTGGCTTACACAAGTTGGACAAATTCAACCACTGCATCATCTCTTTGAAGACCAGTCTCTCAATAAGAGGCTGCCACTAAGCATGGTACAGAATAACCCAGCCATGCCATTCTGCTAACTGAAATCAAAGGGAACACCAAGTTATTAAAAGTACTGTGAGCGACACTGAAACCGGACACACAGATTTTTTGCATTCTGATAGAGATTAAGGGGAGCTGCGCAACGTAGACAATAAAGGAACAGATAAGTATTACAGACAGATCTGTAACTGGACACTGGGAAATAGCAGCAGTGAGATCCAAGGCAGACTAACACATGGAACTCTGAGGATGCAGGTCTAGCAACCTAAAAGGTTATTTAAAAGAAGACTTCAGCCACTGCTTGTATTGGGAGAGGTTGTCACACTCAGATGCAATTGTGTCTGTGCCACATATCTTTAGGTATGCACGCATGCCTAAAGATCAGTCAGCATGTTAAGCTTTCTGAGAATCTCAGCTTTCACTATTTTAGCAACAGGTAAAAAAAAAAGATGTCCACAAACCATACAAGCAATCAGTTTTCTGTTGAAAAGTAGGAAACAAAGGTAGGGGGTCTTGAATTAGTTCATTTTGTCACACAAATCCTCATGTCTATTCACTTTCCTGATTCAGACCTCACTGACTCAGGCTTTGCTTTCTAATATGCCAAAATATTCTGATGGCAGAATATCAGTGTTCCCAAACACAGATAGAAATAAGAGATGAGAGGAACAAAATGTTGCTGTTGTGTGCTCTCCAGCTGATGCCAACTTACGGCAACCCTATGATGACTCTATCATGAGGTTTTCTTCACAAGGTTTGTTCAGCGGGGGGCTAGGGTGGGGTTAGCTGCCAATGCCTTCCTCTAAGGCTGGGAGTGTGACTTGCCCAAGGTCACCCAGCAGGTTTCTATGGCAAAGCAGGGACTCAAACCCTGATCTTCAGAGTCTTAGTCCAAAACTCAAACCACTACACTACGCTGGTACTGAACATTTAACACAGAAATTTTACACTGAGGCTATTGTACACTTAAGGTCATTTATGTTCCTTTAGAAAAAGCATGTATGATTCCTATAACATATATAAGTAGAGTTTTATTTTGTTTTGTTTTAATATCAAAGGCATCAATTCAGCTCTCATCAGTCCCAAGGAAAAGCGTGGGGAATTACAGAGGGCTGCATCAAAGTCTGGCTGTCTTTAAGCTCTGCCAGGGAGGACTTTCTCTTACTTCCACCACCTTCACAGGGATGCTTGGTTAGGATATGGGAGAGATCCTTCTAGGTGGCTACTCTCAAGTTGTTGAAACTCTGTTCTTCAGGAGGTCCAGGTGGCTCTTCCCTGCTGTCTTTCTGCCACAAGTAAGGGCCTTTTTATTTAAGGAAGCATTTGGTTCTTAATATGTTGCAGCAAAGGAAAGTTTTAATGGGGAGTTGTGTTTTTATTTTATCATGTTTTAAATGTGTTTTAAATTGTGTTTAACTTACCTTTTAAAAAGAGAATTTGGGTTTAATTGGTTTTAACTCGTGTATAAAAAGTTTTTTGGTTGAAGTGTGCTTTTAAATGGGTGGAAGTCTCCTTGAATCCCATGTTGGAAGGTAGGATATTAAATCAATTAATCAATCAATTGATCAATCAGATTTCTCACAGCAGAAACATGCTCAAAATTTTACAGTGTCTTTTTATTTCTGAGGCCTAAGTCCAACTGTTAAATTGGAGCAAATGGATCAAATGGAAACTTGGTAAGTCAACATTGACAAAAGTGTCATTGATGGGTCTACTCTAGTTATGTTATAAAACAAGCATTGGATTCTGGCCTATATGTCCTCCTCCTTTTTTTTTTTTTTTTTAGTGTCTAGCCTGATGAAGAACCCTGGAGAATACAAAAGCTGCTTTTCTAGTTATGTAATAAGTTAGAGTTCTTTAAGTGCTGGACTGGAAGACCCACTATAGCACTGCAGTATGATCTAATGTGAATAATAATATTACCACCAACGTATGTACATACGGTAAAAAAAAAAAGAGGGACTTGAAGCTAGGTTCTGATGCAGTGGCTTGAGCACTGGACTACAACTCTGGAGACTTGGGCTCGATTTCCTACTTGCCTACAGAACCCACTAGGTGACCCTGGGTGCATCACACACTCTCAGTCCCAGAATATCCCATGACTGTTTCACCTTAGGGTTGCCATAAGTCAGAAGCAACTTGAAGGCACACAACAACAACAACAACAACAACAACGGACTAAACTGTAAAACTGCAAGCCTACAAGACTTCTATAGAAATTATACATCCAATAAATTCACACATACATGTGCAACTCCAGCTTACTATGTGGACTCCTTGCCTTCCACAAGTGGAGTAATGTCAACATTGGTAAAAAGACAGTGTGGGCTCATGACTTCTCAAGTTACCCAGCAGTACAAGAAATATGACACACTGTAGCAATTCTCATGATGCCAGTGTCACATGACAAACATTCCCTTTTATATAGTGTTTGATCTGTGTTTGCTTATGCAATCCAATTGATGCTGCAATTATTGTGTGCTGTGTAAACTGAACCATCACCATCACCATTGCGATATGTTATTATAAGCCATGAAAGCACTGTGCAATTACAGTAACAATTTTCTTCTGTTCTTTCTTTTCCAGGTATATTCTTTTGTGTTTAATAGAGGTATTTGGCAACTTTAAAATCATGTTCCACATTATCCAATTATCTTAATCAAGATAATCCAGAATTAAAATATTTGCCTCCTGGTGATCATTCTACAATATGCGGTGTCTGCATACAAACATATTTTTTTAAAGAGAATAAGACAGGGACTGGATTTTGACCAGTTTGAAAATATTGATAATGTCTTTGTTTTCTTTTATGTATATTACACACGTGTAAAATGCATATAGTTTTTTTCCCATTTATTCAGTGCTGTATAAGTAAAGTGATCTCACACTTGCAGTTCTACAACTCAAGACTTATCAGTCTCCTCCTTTAAATGTAAATGCCATAAGGGACCATAGACATTGTGTATTCTTCAGATAACTGTTTTCAATATAGGAATCATACGGAATGAGCAATAAAATTACAAAGTAGAAAAGAAGGTTAATAACATTTGCACATTTGGATAACAGATAAATGTGTTTGACTGTATATCCTCAAATTTGCCACCTCCAAACAGAATTAAATGACTACTAGTTATATTTTAAAGGACTGCATTCCACACATTATTCTTATCACATATTCTAATTCTTCTCAGTATAAAAACCACTTGTGTGCATACTTTTTAGTATTCCAATATGCTTCCAGGCTGAATTCCAACATGCTTCCAGACTGATGGTTAAAGTCCATTCAAGTATTGACCTCAGACATCAATACTTGAAAGAGTGCTCCCCCGCAAATATATAACTGCTTGAGCCATTAAATCTTCTGCAGGGGCTCTCCTCTGGAGCCTACCAATGGAAGCAATATACTCTGTGAAGACATAGGAGAGCATGTTCTCTACTATGGCATCACAATAGTGGACTGTCCCCCTCTGGCCTCACCTTGGCACCAAGTTGGCTTTTTATTCAAGCGTTTGAGGTCTAATGATACTGGCTAAATCTGTACTCCTATTTGGTTTTAAACTGCTTTAATTCGTTTTAAGCTAATTCTTTTATTCACTGTTAAGATTTACTTTTAAACATTTTAATTACTTTCAAATTGTTTAAACTGGTTTTATTTCAACAAATTATTTCAAATGTTATTATATACGGCAAAAATAAATATTTTGAATAAATAAAATATTCTAAGCAATTTTTTAAATTCAAAACAACCAAAATTAAATCTAATCATTTCAATTTACAGTTGCAGCATGGAAAAAATGGATTTTGAAGGAAAAAAGGCACTTCACTGGGAAACCAGATGATGCAGCATGACTTTAAATACCATCTCTGGAAGCCATTTGGCAAACTGTCACTGGACTGGGCTGACTGATCCTTTTAAACACAACTCTGAGTTGGTCAACCATTCTCCAGTGTGGTCTATTAATCTACTGTAGAGCAGACAGAATTTTCTTCAGAATATAATGCAACATGGAATGTATATACCCTATGATCATCCAGATTATACAATGTGGTGGAAGAACAAAGTAAGAAAGATCAATGAAATCAACACTGCTCCATTCAGTCAATAAATCCATATACAACTGGGTGAAAATATAACCAGTCTATGGAGTTCATGCAGTCTTGATATCTTAGGAATAGGTCATTTCAACCTATTCATCTCCTTTATAACCTCAATGATATATTAGGAGAGTAACTCCTTCACAGCTACTGTAAAAGGAAAATTCCTTGACTTCATTGGCCTACTTGCAAAAGATCAACCACATAACACAACTCATAAAATCTATGAAAGCAAGCGTTCCCAGAATAAAAATTATTTTATTTCTCATCCCCCTCCTTTGTTAATTTCTTCTTTGTTAGAAAATTTCTTTCCAACTATCAGCATAGATTTCTATATCATTTATATCCATTTAGGCTGCAATCCTGTATACATATCTACCTGGGAATAAGTGCCACTTAACATAATGGAGCTGACTTCTGAACAGACAAATAGACAATCAACGGATAGGTTTCTATACGATTACCCAAACAATGTTAACCCATTAAGTCTAACCTCTCAAAATTAGGGATTTTGTCAAGTTTTGCATGTGTACAATTTTTCAAATTGGCATTCTGAACACAAGTAAGAACTGATGTGTTCTAATGTCAAACTACTGGAGAAGTTATTAGTTGCCAAAAATATCCTCCAACCAAGTAAGGAATATTTTATGAAACGCAAGTTTCATAAAAAGCAACCACTGAAGTCATTGACCTTAGTTTCCTCACTATGAAACTGGCAGACCTCTTGGGCTCAATATCACAAAACTTGGGACTTTACTGTTGCTGCACTTTAAGTCTTGCACGTACCTGAAGCACATTCTTTCTTCCTGTTTTTTCTCTCCTTCCCCTGTCTTTTATATACAACTGGCCCTCCACATTCACTAGGGCTAGGGGTGCAGAACCCTCACAAAAGTGGAAAAATCACAAAAATCAAAATCTCTGCATGTCTGTGTGAAGGGGGTTGAGGCATGGTAGGGACAATGGGCACCCAGGGTCCAAGCCAGGTCAGGGAAAGGAGAGGGAAGTCGAATGGGTCGACATGGTGGCCCTATACTCCCTTTCCCTCATCCATCTCCTTCCTTAGGTGTGGGGGAGGTATTGGGTTTGAGTTGCTGAGCAATCAGGTTGCAAGCCATCCTTAGCTGGGCGGGCAGCAGCTAGAGGAGTAGGTGGAAAAGGAGAAGGGGGGGTTGAATGGGCTGTGCAGACTGATCAGAGCCATTGAGATGTAAGGTTTCCCCAGGAAAAAAGCACCTGAGGTGGGGGACAAGGGTTGAAGAAACTTGCAAATAATCAAATCCATGAAAATCAAACCCACAAATGTGGAGGGTCAACTGTACATAGAAGCGTGTGTACCAATTTAAGCTTCCTATTCTAGATTATATGAATCTCTGAGCGGAAACATTCCTCAAAAAGCAAGGGAAGGAATAACACATTCTTTCACGTGTTGTAATCATGTGACTTTCAAGAGTCTCATCAATGGCTCTGCTGGCTAAGGTGGCTGGGAGCTACAGTCGAACAATGTCTGCAGGGCCAAAGGATTACTATTCCTTCCCACTTAGCACTGCTAGTCTCACTTGTATATTTAAAATTCACATAATTCACATATTCAGTAATAGTGCTTATCTTCTCTGAGTCTATACAAGGAAGCATATTTGACATTGTATATAATTTCTGAACAATTTTCAAAGGCACCACCACAATTAGTACACTAGTATTTTTGGTACAGCAATAATTTGCTGCTGCTCCTGCTACTATCACGACTACCACCAACACCATTCATTTATCAACTTTCAAAGATGTTGACATGACGTGAAAACACACAATAACTTACCAAGGAAAATAAAACAAACACAGAAGAAAATAAAATTAAGAGATCTGTGGATACAAGATTACAGAGCTAAAAAACCTACAGTGGCTTTAAGGATCTTGAGACATCTAAAAGGAGGGCAACAATAACAACAAAATGGGAACACCACAAACCTGGCAGAGTAGGTACCAAATGAGCCTCCCTGAGGTATGAATACAGCAAATGAGATACCACAACCAGAAAGGTCCTACTATCTATCCCTACCCACTATATTGCAACAGCAGGAGGAGAGACAGAAGGACCATCTTTGTCAATACTGCAATTCTCAATCCCTTAAGTTTATGAAGACATCGATGATTATTGCACAAAAACAGTCACAGCTGGAATATTAGCTGAAATTGACAAAAAGCATTCCTGACCAAGACTGCCACCTGTGCCTCCAGGAACAAAGCCAGATCCAAGAGCACGCCTAAGCTATAACCTGCCTTATAAGTGACAACAAAATCCCACTAGAAAAGGCAGACTGCATATCACATGGACTCTCCACCATAATAGCATCCATTTTATATGGACTTAGATTCAGCATGTGTGACTTCAATTCAACAAAACAAACAAGAACGTAAAGAGAAATACAGAACTAGTAATCCATATATGGATGACATCACAGTCTAAATCTACTCTCACTTAGATTTACAGAGATATTACCAAGAGGGTGCAAAATGTGGGAACTCTTCAGCAAATTCCCAACCATCGTACCGCAACCTGGTACATACTGGTTACAATTAAACAGTCCAACAATTTATGATCGTATTGTTATCAATAAACAATAAGGGATGTCTTACTAATATAAAGTTTAATATATCTTAACAACTGAATCTATTCCAACGGGGGGGGGGGAGAGGGAGAAAGGGCTTGGGCAGAGATCATGGGAGACGTACAGGACTGGCTGTCCATTTTTAATTCCTATCCATAGCAACATTTCCCCAAAGTTACCCAATTGCTCCTTTGCAACTTTGTATGAACTGACATGATAGACAACTCATATCATCAATGTAGTTAACTCTTGATCTCCTGAATGTATGGGAAACCACTTAGCCTATCATAATTGTTTGTTACTTCAGTGTCTGGTTAGCCAATTATTCAAAAAGAAGAAGTAAATCAGGAGATGGTGTTTCCTGCCATTTATTTATTTATTTATACATACACTTCTATTATTCTTTTTGTCCATATGAGACCAAAGGTGGATCACAACAATCATTAAAACAAAATACAGCTTAAAATTAGTCACTACGGTAAAAACATTTTAAAAACATGAAATAAACTATCCCATTAAAAACAGCACTAAGCAAAAACACTAATTTAAAAGCATTTAAAACGTAACAATGAGGATACAAGTATAGCACCCTGCAATAGACTACCTCCTGCGGCAACCAGCTAACAGCACAAAGCCTATCTAAATAAAAAGGTCTTTGTCAGCTAGCTGACAGTGAGCAGCTAGGGAGTCAGCCTTGCATCCTGTGGGAAAGAGTTCCACAGCCTGGGAGTAGTGACTGAGAAAGCCCTCTTATGATCTTTGCCAAATGTTCCCATGATGGTGGTGAGACTAAGAAAAAGCCCTCACCTGAGGAACTTATTCAATTCTTTAAAAATGTGAGAATAAGAATCTAAATTTATGGCATGGAATACTAGTCCATACAGTTATAAATCTGCTCACCACAGTCTTCCAGTCTTCTGAACAATTATATAACATAGGCAAGCAAACAGTGTGTGTCTATGGCAAAGGCTGCCTATTTGAAAACAATCAAACAATTTCAACCACCAAGCCACAACTGAACATACTTAGGATGCAGATACTATCTGTTTAAGAAAAGCTGCTTGTTGCCTCCTGACTACATTAATTCCCAGGGGGCTCAGGCTTTTTAAAATATATATCTATACCCATGCGCACATACACACTACAGCAGGTCAACCACAGACAGCCAACAGATACTTGTAGCCCACAGCTTGTGGACATACCCGTAACAACAACTAAAACAAGCCTTGGAGTGGTTATATAAAGACAGTAAGGGGTAGGGAATGTATGGACAGGCTCCCAAACCCTTCACAGGCCAGAGAATGTCAGGGATATGATGACACCTGAGGCTGTCAGTGAGTGATCACACCCTGTAGTATCACATAGCTTCTGAACAAACACTAGGGGAGCTTTTCTATCCGGTGTTATTTTCATGAGAAAGGTTTCACTCTTTCATACTCTTTCTCATTGGCTTTGACAGGAAACCTCCAGCAAGTCAGATTCTGACGCTTATTAGGAGTAATCAGGCCAACAAAGTCACCTTCTCCTGCCTAACACTATAGTTAATCTCCAAGCACAGCAGCACACAGGTTGAAACCTTGAAGCCTGAGGAATAGCAAAGCAGCAACAATTGGCACTGTAACACCACTGATGTCTGAATGTTGCAATGCACTGCTTAAAGGACAGTCATGTAGAGGCAACATTCTTAGTCCCCTTTGCATTGATAGCAACCAGAACATGGCAGAGAACCAATCCTCCTTGCCTGAGCTACTTTTGTGGAAAGCAAGATAGGGGCATACCACCCATCAAACAGTTAAAATAGCTTTATCACATCTTGGAATTACTCTCCTTCAACACTGCACAGATCCACCCTGAATAATACAACAGAACCTCAGTCATGGCTCATGCTTGGTATAAAATCCCCTCAGAACAGACCTCATCACCAAGGCAATCTTCCAAGATAGACCTTGGGTCTAACCCTACATGGTGGTCAAAAAACTAAAACCAGTGGGATCAGTGGGACATGCTGCAAGGAACACATCATTCCTAGGCCTTGGAGCAAAGGAAAACATCTCTAAAATGACGGCATCACTGCTCTAAATTACAGGTTGGTCATGTTAGTTTAATTTGGTGTGACTGTAGGCTTTATTATACTGTAGGGATGGTTGTGTTTTGCAGAAAGTTGCTTGGGCTGGATTCTGTGTCATTTTTTGCATCTACAATTAGGGTTGGGGCAATAAGCAGATAACACAACAATAATAATTACTGACATTGTGAAGTATTAAAGTTTAGACAAGTCTTACCAAAGGTTGACATGTTTTAAGTCTTCTAGAATCTGCTTTCAATCCTCAGTCAAGTGAAACTTCCAACCTTGCTGTGTATACCACTGACCACAACAAAGATGGTGGTTTCTCCCACACTTACTTTAAATAGATTTAAATTAATGCTATTCATCACAGAGTGGAAAAGAAGGGAAATAGAAAAGTACACTAATTTAAGATAAATCCAGGCCTAGCCTGGATCTGCTGTGGACTTGTTTTTAATGCTGCCTTTAACTTGTGTTTTTAAAATAGAAATTTAGTTTGTGTTTTAACTTTTGTATTAACAGTTTTTTAATTCTATTGTACTTTTAAACTGTTGTATGCTGCCATGGATCCCATGTTGGGAGAAAGACAGGATATAAAACTAAATAAATAGCCACGAACACTAGGCAGTTTTGTACTGTTGTGCTAGCCTCATGGCTATAAATGCAATGGACTCCACTCAGAGGATTTCTCCTTTCAATGTTTACACTAGAACCTTCCTTTCTTACTGATTGAGCACATCTGCTATTTCAGGATACAGGAAACAGCATTTAAATCACGGAATACTTTTTTCCCCTGAAAACACCTGGAAGTAGTCTAAGAAATATTAAAAGCCTACATGCTGCTCAGCTTTATTTGTTTCTGTTTTGGAGAAAGCTTAGCCACATGACTGAACTGGTGCCAAAAGTTCATGATATAGCAAGCACTCATAAGTTCCACTACCGTTAGGGTTCAAATTAGCATGGATGCTTACCATCTCAGTTACAGCAGCAAGGGGAATGAATGCAGTTGTCCCCATCTAAATCCTTCTTCTGTCAACTATAGTCTGCTAGAGCTAGCCAAAGAAACTGTCTCCTCATCTTACCAAAACAGAAAATACTAATGAATACAGATCCCTTTCTGCAGTGTCCTGCAGAGCAACTACTCTCACACAGAGTCCTGGAATGAGGATCGTGGTTCTGGATACGGGATCTTCAACAGCTAGGATTGCAAACACTGAAGATTTAACATATTATACCGCAGCTGAGGGCTAGACTTGACAAATGGGCTTTAAGCAGGGCTTGAAAAATTGATTTATTAGAACTATAGCCAATATGCTGGCTGGGGATTCTCAGAAGAGCATAAAAGTAATTTTTATAAGCTCTCATTCTAAGCATGTGATAATGTGATAAGAATAAGAATCGAAATAACTTGCTATAGAGTTTTACAAATCCATGATACCCCTCTGTGACCCTCAGCAATGAGACTGAGAAATTATGCCACAAAATTTCTGAAGGTAGACAGGAGTATAATAATCAACAGAGACATGTTTTGATACACTGGACAACTTTTCTAATAGTTTTGCCTCTAGACCTGTTTCTAGATCTTGGATTTTCAGATCTTAGTCTCTGCAGGAACAAGATACTGTCTCCACTCCAATATCACAAGTCAATGCATTTCTTTTCCATTCTGCTTTCCAGAACTGGTCAGTTGCTAGAGTCTGCATACTCTTCCATTTCCCCAAAAACAAGCTGGAGTGGGCAGGGAATAACGAAGAAACAAGAGAATGTTTTATTGCATCCATGGTATTTTAAACAGCTACAGCAACTTGGTTCTGTACAAATGTAGCTCAAACACAGATTTCTTGTAAAAGCATTATTAAAATAGACATTCATATATTAGACCAACATCTCCTTTTGCTGTGACAGATACATACCTGCTATAACACAGAGAAAGATGGGTGTGGTATAATCCTACTGAAGGCAATGGGGTTTAAACATACGGTAATGCAGAACTAGCTGTTTCTGGAATGGTTTCTCATCAAATAGCTTAAGTACAAATGTGAGGCCTCTGTGTGGTACAAACACCAATATCCACACCACCAACCTGTCTCATTTTCTTCAGTGGACATAAAGCAGAGAATCCTATTTTATAAATGCAACACTCTGCAACTATGAGTGGGAAAGCCCCTGCTCACACAGACCTCTACAAGCTAATTATAGCCTTATGAAGATTTCACCTTCTGGGAAGCATTCAAAATATTTTAGATCATCACATCAAAAGAAGGCCTGTTCATAAAGTGTGCTACCAGATAAGTGTCTTTTGCTGGAGATGCACAGTAAATCTGGGTGATAAGGATATCTGAATAACAGATGAGTTTTAAGTTATGGAGGATCGACAGTACAACTATACACATGTCTAATTGGTCTACCCTATACAAGAATTCAATGGGATCTATTTTCAGGTTAGTATGCATGGGACTGTAGACTTTGTGTACTTACTACTTTGAAGTAGAGATGGGAAATGTGTGGCCTTCTAGCTGTTACTGGGAACACAGAACATGATTAATTGTGAGAAACTATGAGCACTGGAGTTCAACAGCATCTGGAGGTTAAGTTCAACATGTCACATAGTTCAGATATTGGAAATCCAGCATACTTCATGCTATAGATTACATTTAGAATGGAATATCATCATGTTTATAGGGCGTCTTGTTTTAGCCGGCACAAACAGTTTGAATAAACATATAAATGAATAAATCTTAGGACAAAATAGAAGTCTTAGTGATCTTGCTCATACTTTATAGCAGTACAGAGCAGGTTTTCAGTTTGTCATCACGGCCATCTGGTTAACTAGAAAATCATGGATAAGTGTAGTACTATATTATAGAATGGCAATGACAGTTACAAACCGAGGATAACCTATTCTGCCTAAAAAAGGACATTTGTTGTCCTTTGATTTAAAGTAAATAACAAACATGGGACCAGGAAAAAAAATGTTACAATGCTAAATAATTAGAAAATACTGGTATCACCATACAGTTGTAGAAATCACGTGAGTAGATCAGAAATACTTTAACCAGCAATTCTTAAAATAGTACACTTTTTAAGAACTGTGAGGACTGCTCTATTGGTTACAAGAACTCTATTTGTTACAACAACTTTTACTTTACTCCTAAATACTAAATGGTGTGCAACTGTTGTCAGGATAACTAGAATAATGACAAACGACACTAAAGGCATGCAATGAAAAATAAGAGAATATTTCAAATTCAGAACACAGCCATCGACACTGCAAAGGTATCCAAATATTTACATAAGGATTTGTTTTATTTTATAACTTTATATCCCACCTTTATGCATAACAATGATAAAATACACATTTTTAAATATCTTAATTAAAAACTTAACATAAAGACAATTTAAAAACACTACTGAAACATAGCAACAAAAGGTGGTGCGTGGTTGGTTAAACAGCTTTCAGCCACAGACCAGCCCACGAGCAAAAACATTTGCCTGAATAATAATCCATGTCAGTAGATGGACTACAACAAGAAAGAAAAATCTTATTGCCCTTGGTAGGGAGTTCCAAAGTCTAAGAACTACCACCAAGAACTTTACACTGCTATGCTCATACACTGAAGAAGCCTTCATTTTTATGCTTCATCATGGTGAATAGATATCTCATCTATTATAAAAGCTGTATTTTTATTGGCCTATGGTCAAATATAGTCCAGCTATAAAATACTGCACAATATTGGTGTTAGGTTGAAGAAAAGGTGTGTGTTCTGTCAAAAAGTAATTATCTCCAGAGCTAAAGGGATTTTTACATTTTAGCAAAATTACATTGGCTTTAGAACTACTATGGAGTCAGTTCTTAACAGCAATAAGATCTACAGAAAACAGCCCACTCAAACAATATAGTTATTTTTTTAAAAAAAATAATTTTATAACTTTAAACATCCCTTGTTTTTGTTTTTTTAAAAATATTTGGTATTATCCTTTTGCTCAACTTTAGACTGCAATGCTTAATACACCTACTATAGAGTAAGGCCCACTGAAGATAGTGGGCCTTAGATCTGAGTAAATATGCAAATCCTTGTACTTATAAAGTGATGATAAAAATATTAGTTGTCCAGCTGAAAAAAGCACAAGCTAGTTTTGTCCATTAGAAAAGTCCTCCCATCCTCCTTGAAAAAAAAAAAAAAGAAAGGAAAAGAAAGAACCTAGAAAAATCTTTATCCTCTCACAGAACCTAATAGTTGAGCTAAGAATCCCTTTTTAGAATGTGACCATGGTAGCTGGAGTTGTTCTGCTGCAGTAAAAAACAAGGAAGTTCTCGCTTGAGTGCCTACTAATGAACAAAGGTTAACTTTATCTCAAAGGTCAAATGCCTGGTGGCGAAGGTTATGACCCTAACAACTTAAATGGTGACCCTGCCACGTGCCTAGTACACTGCAGATCCTGATACAGATCATCTGGTAGAGAATTGGTCATAAATTACTTTGGTCTTACACTCCCACAAAGAATACTCTTTGCCACAACAGTTTTCCAACTTGTCATTTGATACACTGGCTAGAGAACTGAAAGGGGAAAAGCAACCCAAAATTTAGGATAACAACAGCTCACCCCGGATGTTTTTTACAAGTTAAATTTCCAATATGAAACTTAAAAAAAAATAGAAAGCAATTCAGTACACCTGAATGTAGCCACCTTTTTGCTTTGAAAATTCTGATATTCATAATTTTCCTTCAATAAGCATAATGGCTGGCATAATTGCCAAATTTTAGACAAATTTTAGGAAGTGGGCATTTTTTTTAAAAGGCCACAAAGAAATAGTTATAAATGAACATTTAAGGCAGAAAGGGGCATCTTATTTCAAAAACCATTGAGAATTAAAGCATCTTGGATTAGTATGAAACAACAGAACATTGGGTAGGAAGCCACAATAGTTTGGCACGTATCTGAAAGCATATTTTGGAGCCTGAACCCCCTCCCCTGACAATACTGGCAACTTTTCAAAACTTTTAAATAGATAAAAATATTGTTTTCTACTTGTCGATGTTCTGGGTGACAGCAGGTGCTCTTCAACTCAACTATATGTATGCTGACCAACTAACCTATTTTTTATACATTTACACTGGCACGTTCCTTGCCACATCTAACAATGCAGCAAGTGCCTTACATAAAAATCAGGAATACCTGAAGACAAAGGGCCTCCAAGGCTTTGTCTGATAATGCTCTTGTTGCGCATACAGTATAAGTTGCCATTACTGCAGCTCTGCAAGAACCAATCACTATCAACTTGGCCAACGTTCAGTTGGGACAAAGGATTCTGGGTTATAGCAGAGCGAAAAAGAAATAAACCATAGCCATTCTTCTGAAGGCTGCCTGAGCAATGATATTTTGTATATATAAACAATAACATCTCATTACTGAAATATTCTCTACAACACATAGAACAGACAGTGTGTGTGATACAGCAAAATGTGGAAAAATAATAAGTCAAAAGATAAAAATTTTACATTTTTAAACAAACTGCGTACCAAAATACCCCCAAAAAACACTGTAATTAAATATATAATTTGCTTTTTTTTAAAAAAATCCTCAAAACTTAAGAGCAAGATTACATTACAAAATCAGAAAGTGAAAAGCTTTAACTAAAATAGTCCCAGTAAATATCCATGTAAAGTATTTATTATTAATATTAATTATATAATATTTTGTGGAGAGATTGTATGTGTGTATGACAACTGATTACGTTAGGTCACTTGCATTGACTATTCTATATATACGCACCCAATCTCATTCTTTTCCTCAACTGTACCATATTACAGCCACACATTTGGTAAGGGCTTTATAATCACGTGGCTGTCCTGCTGCAACTTTCTGATCAAACACTTAAAACTACTATAGTAATGCCTTGTTAAGATGATGCCTAAAACAATTTTAACAAATACAATGGATTATTTGAAAAATCAACCTAACATGATTAACAGGTGTACAAAAAGTAAAACCTGTTATTTAGCACCAATATATTAGACAATATAGCTTGGCTTAAATTCTGTACTAAACCTTTCACTGGGTCATCACTTTTCCATACTGTATTCCAGAATAACATACATAATTATTAGGTCTCACAAAAAAAAAGAAAAAAAAGGATCAAAAAAAACCCCCCTGAAAACAAGGATGGAATACCAGTCTGTGTTGACACTTTTACTCAATTAATGGATAAGGAAGTGACATGCAGAAGTGACATGCTTCTTTAAAAAAAAACTAAACAAAAATCTTCACCTCAAAGAAAATAACCAAACCTTCAGCAATATTTTTGAATGCATTTGTCAGAAGCACACAATGCAAATAACAACATCACATGCAATTCCAAAGTAAAAGCACCCCATTCTCAACAGCACAAAAGCACAAACATCAAAACTTCTCTTTATAAATGTAAAAGCCAATAATTCCAAAAACTTCACTATACAACAAATTCTAAATAAGCCCATCCAAGCTACTAAGGCACCTAGTGCTTAAAAACTGTAGGTAATAAATGCAAGCCTATTCTCCTCTATATCCCTCCATCAAACTGAAGTCTTCATAAGAATGACCTGCAGTAAGACCAGTGGGTTGCTTTGAAAGGTCAAACTGTTGCCACTGTTAACCCTAATAACTCAAAAGCTCTGCAGCTGCCTAAAACAATAAGTGGTGGGAAACGTCCATTGCGAACTATATAATTTTGCTCAGTAGCAATACTTATCTATTTCTAGCTGCTGGTGCACTAACAGTCACACACAGAATTAGCTTATGTCAAGAGTTTAAAACAATGGAAGAACGGAAACCACTCTAAAATCTATGACATTCTACATACAGCCAGCAACTGCTAAAACCATAATTTTGTATTGTCCTCTCATTTGGCAGGGTTTTTCTTTAATTGTGGCAATTAAAATAAACAGTTCAGATATCTGTGAGGATGCATGCAATTCTTTCCACTGTGGCTAGGTTTTGCATTCTCAACCCCGCATAAAGACTGAACCTATTACAGAAATATTGCCAATTAATTTATTCCCTAAACGGCCAAATTTTAACACTTTCAGATAATAAGTTCTACAAAACACACGTCTTGTTTTCCGATCTTTAACCAGGCCATGAAATACTTCACCACTAGACGCTCATAAAAATATTTTGTGTACACAGAAAAGATGCCACCTTTTGCAGTCACCTCTATGAACAATGCTACATTATACATCTAATTCTTTTTTACTGCTGATTTCACCTGAATCACAGCCACGCTGCAAACCAGCACAGTATATGTACGTTACATGTTGGGGTGCCAGCACAAACTTATTGAGGTTAAGTCAACAATGTCAAAAATGTATTCGAATTTAGACAACTTGGGATAAAGGCACTTACCTGCTGCGTGCACAAAGTATGCCAAATATAAATCGAGTTCCTTAACAGAAACCCCTATATGATGTGGCTGTACACACAGCCCTGGGTTTGAGCACTGTGGGGACTTTACAAGGCGTTCGCCATCAGTACTTTCAAGCGGAATACCTTTAAATAAAATCACCATAACAAGGTCCAACCTCCAGACCTTATCTGCCTGGCGTAAGCAGTCAATTCTTCTCATCTTGCCCTTCTGGTCTGGATTGGAAAGAACACAACATGGAGGTTTTTTCCCTGTGACAGTTAAAACAAAATCCTCTCGGTATTCAGGTCTGATATCTTTCCGTAGCTTTGCCAGGAGTCTGGACGCCCATTTTTGTTTGACCTCAGGTTTTTCACTTAGCAATTCATCCTTCACAGCTCTTTCTTCCTCTTTTGACATACGTTTCTCATGTTTTTTAAAGTATTTTCGCTTTCGCGCTTGTAGGTTGAACCACGTATATGCAAATGCTCGGACATGGGGAAGAAGTGCTTCAATGAATGGATGGAATTCATCCTGAAAAGAATTAAAATGAAATATTAAAACAACGAGCAACCGCCATTGTGAAAAGTCTGCGATTTCCTTAATATCACATTATAACTTATTTACACAAAAGCAATAGCTTACACATAAGAAATCAAGAGTTACTGGAACACAAGGAGAGTGAAACCCAGCATTACCTTTGCTGAAGATGGGACAAAACTCTCTGAAATGCATTATAGAAACTAATTTTCTGTAGTCACTAGGCCTCATTCTTTAAAAAATTAAATATATCAAAGCCACTGAAACACAGGTGCTCAAAAATCCTGGCACGCCAGTCCTAATAACATTTGTTCAGAAATAATTCCTACTAAAATCCATGCACAGACTTCTGATAAAATGTACTTCGGATAAGGATGTAGGGTTGAAAGCCTCAAACCACTGACTTTACAATAGTCCTATTTAATTCAATAGGAAAATTCTAGAATCACTTATTTCTGTCTGCAAAAAGATTATTGTAACCTAAATCCAATATCAGAAATGGGAAACATTTACATGCTATCTTCCTGATCGTTCTATGAATGGAGTGGCCAATGTAACATACATCTCCCAATTTGGCAAAATTTGGACATCTGGATGCCAATCAGTATTGGTACATGAATGTATGATGTAAGGTGAAAATCTTCCCTAACATTTAAATATTATGTAAGAGAACTTCAGTTACAACTGACTACATTAAAAAAACTAACATATGTTCACTATAATCATACATTGTAATCATATATATAATAATACCAATTGCCATATTTCCTAAACTTAAATATTAAAGAATAAGCTTAGAAATTTAGATCGGGGAGAGGATTCTTGATCTTCAGGTGAAACAAAATTAATGTACTGTATATAATGATGAGCTTGTAGTTTTATTTCATATAAGTAAAAAAAAAAGCTAGAAAGTTTGCCTATTGCTAATTAATTTTTCTTTAAATACTTCAGTATAGTTTCTAAAAGTATTATGGAAGAGAACAAATCACTATTACAGAAATTACTACCCACATTGAGATACACACACACACACACACACAAAGTGTCAGTGAACATATTGTAAGAACATTCATAAAGTAAACTTTTAAATAAAGATATGAGTATTGTAAATTTGAGGCCCTAGAAACCTAGTGGTTCTGAATAGTACTATAAGCATGCAGTTAGTTATACAACTACCTCTGGAAAAAAAGAGGCAGTATAAAGGTCTGATCTTCCAATCAGACAGCTGTAAGAAGTTATAATTTGTCTCGACGAATCTAGCTTAGTCCTTGTAGGGGGTGCTATCCCTGTCTGCATATGTTTTTGCATATTGGAAGTACACCACAGTCTTTCTCTTATGCACAGTCTTAATCCTATGCTTCTATACATGTTCTTATGTAGGGAAGGCAGAGGCAAGTTCTTGCCTAGTTGAGCTAGAGTTCTTGATTCACGCAATCTCTAACTACAAATATCATCATAATAATTCCAGACTTTACTTTTTAAAGGGCATCTTTACATAATGGTTTAAAAGGTTTCTCAAGTTCATTTGCTCAGGCAAATAAAGAAGTGAAAGGAAAGGGGAAAGCGTAGTCAAACTATATACTCCTTTAAAAAAAAAATCCTATCACAGTTTGAACCTCACATTATTTTCCTCTCTGGCCCATGAACAGTTAATTGTATATACCATATCTAAAAACTAATGGACAAATGGTGGTAGTGGGGAATCCTAAGATGGAAGGGGGAACCTTAGAAACAAAAGGAAACAAATTAAATGTATTAATAGATATTGAAGGAATAGGCAGTATGCAAGTTTAGATGGCTTTAACATATCAAATAAACGTTTAACTAAATGATTATTTCCGTGAGTCCCCTGAAAAAGAAATCTGACATACGTTTAGAAGAAATACAAAAAGAAATGTTATGGTAATGACAGTTTCAGTAAGTAGAGGGGGAAGAAATGAGAAAAGGCAGTCATACATGTCCTGTGTTTTCAGAAATTAGCTAAACCTCCCAAACCTATCTCTAATGGAAACCTTCACAAAGGGGAATTAAACTCTTGGTTATGGTTCAACATACTTAGAGGCCTTTTCAATACACACAGAAACAATATGGACTAACCAAGAACATTAACAAGGGAGTGGGGCTTTTTGAACGCCATTCTTGTTCAACATACAAAACAGTTGCTTGCACATTTCATTCCGACATAAATGGCCCCATCAAATATTTTATGCTTCTTAAAACATAACTTGGCTTTATATTACTACCTGTTTCTATTATCATGCATTTTCACAACCAAACATAACCCTAACCTATTTTTTTTCCAGACTATAGACCCTTCTATGTTAATGTAGCAAAGCCTATAGCACATACCCAAAAGGAGGTGGGAGAGCTACTTAAATTGTCTAGATAAACCTCAGAATCAAGTGCAGAGCCATCCAATTATGATATAGTTAGCAGGCTAATAATTAATATGAGGGCTGTTATTCAAATGGCATTTCTCAAAAAGGCATATGAGAACTGCTTGCAAAAAAAATGTTTTCAACTAACTTTCAAATACAGTCTACTTCCCCCCTCACAAAAACTTAAACCTCCACTAGAAAGGGAACCAGATAACATACACAATACTCACAGCTGAGACAAATCACTGCTTTATATCCCATTTTACATTGCTGTTTGTTTCAAAGTTGTTCAATCAACAAGGTTTTCCTAGTGAATTTTCAAGGGGTTACGTATCCCAACAGAATTACGAATAGAGATTAAAAACAGCAATCACAAGTAAAACCAGGGAACCATGTTTTTCTTTCCCAAGTTGGGATTAAAATAAAAAGTTCTCCAAAAGTTTCATTAATACCCTTCTGAACAATGGAAAATTTGATTGAAATATCACATGCGTTATCTGTGTGTCTTCCAGTCTTTGCAGGAAGGGGGAAATAAACAAAAGTGAGTTTATCTTTCCTGTTGTTGTGCTCCAAACAGCACCTTGTCGTAACTGTGTGGGTAAATTTGGATCACAGAAGAAAACTTGCTGATATTTATTTGTAAATTGCTACCAAAAGGAAAGGAGGATAAAGGAGTACTACCCTCTTAAATCCCAGTGACAAGAAGTCTTTGCTAACAATACGTTTACACCACTGACTTTGAAAGTTAGTTTTATAAACTCTCACAGCATAGAAAATTTCTATAAACCATGAACATGTGCATATTTGTCTGCCCATCTACAATGATCTGTTAATGAAAAGCCAATACAATATTTCATAAACAACAAACAGGTAAATCACCCATCGTGGGAAACACAGGGAGCATGATAAGCCTATAGCGGATACTTTGTCCCAATCTTCCCTTTCCATTAGCTAGATAAATGTGCTTTACGATCAATTCTTAAACCACACTGGACAAATTTAAAGGAGTCATAAGCTCTGAAACGTTCACAACTGCTTAAGCTTTTCTTCATGCTGGAACATATAGTTCCTATATAACACGGGTCTCTTCAATTCTCATATTCAACTCTCTTGCTACATTGTATAAAAGTGTCTTTGAATCCCTAAACACTATTTCCAAATGTCTGATGAGACTGCAAAGCACTTTTACAGCATGACTCTTACGTTAGTTATAGCAGATATAAAAAAGAAATATATCTGAAATCTTCATAATGTATTGGTTGGGCCTGCTTTAAAAAAAAAAAATCAGAATGCCAATGTGCATTAGGCAGCGGTGTACAGAATAGGAGGAAAAGAGGATGGCTTTGGAGGGAATGTGCATTGTTTAAAAAAAAAGTATTTGATATTCTGGGCAAGCAAATCAATACAGGATGAATCCATGCTGAGTTCACTATGTCAGACAAAACTTTTTAGCACAGCCTGCCTTTGAAAGACAGCATTAATATATCTGGAAATGTGTTCTAAAGTATCAACTAGAGGTATCTTCTACCTATAATCAATTCTGAGATTATCCACACAGTTAAACTGGATTATGTACAAATTTTGATTGCAATAAAGCTCATAAATTATAGGTTAGGAAGGTGAGGCTCTGTCAGCTGCTGGGCGCAACTAAATTGCTGAAAAGGTATCCAGTACCTAAGCTACTATTCAGTCAAATAGAGGACCAAAAAAAGTACACTGCAGACCCCCTCCTCCCTTTTTAAAAAATGGAGTCAAAATATAATTAAAAGGGAATGAAGTAACTCTGGAGCTTCTGGGTCCCAAAGTGTTTCATATCCAGGCCCAGCATCAGGTCCTGCCAAGTGAAGGCACTTAAACTGCACACCCTCTCCCCTCAGAGGCAGTGAAAATGGTGAGGGGAATTGACTTGATTCGAATTCGCCAGAAACTTTCAAAGTTCAAGGTGGGAGGCAACAGAGTTCTTACAAAGATTACTAAGTTACACAAACCACCAAAAAGGGGATACAAGTATACAATCTGGAAAAGAACGCAAAGCCTTCTTACGCTTTCGAAAGGCGAAAGTATGCCTGAGAAACCGCGGGTTGGGGGTGGGGTGGGAATGTTATCTGAAGATCTGGTTCTACAAAAAGAGTGTTTTTTGAGGTGAGGTGGGCTAGGGGAACAAGGGCCACGCACGACTCAGGGCGAGGGTGGGATGTCCTAGTGCAAGTTACAAAGAAAAGTTGCCTGAACTCTTTCAAGTCGCTGCTTCAGCAAGAGCGCACTGCATGCAGAGAATTTTTTTTTAAGGCACCTCTGGATTCAGAGTAATGCAATCAGAAGATGTGGGAGGCGCGAGGTGGGCAGGGGTGCGGGGTGGGGATCGCATCAGAAATAATTTTCAACCCGACGAGAAACTTTGCTGCGAGTCAAACAAAAGGGATCAAGCAACTTTCTACAATAAAAGAGCTTCTCTCCTCCTCCCCCCACCCCGCGCTCCTCCTCCTCCTCCTCTTTTTCCAGGACAGGACGTTGCAAGCCCAGCTTCCCAAAGGAAACAACCCCAGGCAAATATGACACCCGAGCAAGTGATAAGGAGCGTCCGAGGCAGCCAGAAAGGCAGATCTGGGACTGGGGTTGCCCTTCCGAGCCTCCTCCAGGAGCTGTGCAGGAGGAGGTGTCCTGGGCTGCAGATCCCGGACTGGGCTGTGCGAGAGAGTAACGGAAAGGAAAGTAATGCAGGAGCTGCTCCTGCTGCAGCAGCGGCAACGGGAATAAGAGCACGGGGCTCTCCAGCCAGAAGCGCAAGGAGGATTACTTAAAGCTCTAGCTATCCATCAAAGCCCGGTGCAATGTATAGAAGGGCAAAGGATCGAGGCAGAGAGAGGTGCAATGCATCTCTCGAGCTCTACGTCTCCGCCTGGGACTCAAAATACAGAGAGTGAGCCGCTCGCAGGCAAAAAGCTTGAAGCCACACAAAACCCAAGGCTGCTGAGCAAAAAAAAAAAAAAAAAAGTATAAGAGGAGTTTAGGAGAATAAAGCAATGCAGTCATCGAGTGGGGGGGGGGGTGCATGCAGCAGGCAGTTTACTTCACGCCACACTTTCAAAACAACAACAACAACAACAACCCACAAAGCATCGAAGTGGATCTCTGTTGTGTTGTTCCATTTCCGTGCATTTATCGCATCGGAAGCACAAACAGCGAGTATTGATTTCAGATGACCAAGCATGTAATGGGGCTGCAAGACTGCGAAACACGTGCAAGATCGTCCTAAAACACACACGCCGACATTGTGTTTCTGAGCGCACCGTAGCCTCCCCTCCCCGCCCGACACCCCCCTTTGTCCAACACCAAAACTCCCGGCTCACCCCAATATTAATTAAACCCTTAATAACGAGGCGCCATTTGCCATGTGTCTATACAAATGGCCGTTCAAGAGAGCAGGAATGGAACCTAATGGGCAAGAAAGTTACTTTCCCGCAAGCTGGATCTCAACCCTCTACCCTCCCTCCCCCCCATCTAAACGTACAAACCTACAGCAACCAACCAACCAAGACCCCCCCGCGCTCCCCTCCCAACAACAAGGACAACAACAACAAAAAAAATGAATCTAAAGAGCTTCTTACCTGGGTAAGACAGAGAGGAGAATACATGCTTGCTGTGGGGGGTTTGTGGCTTGGAGGTGTGTGAGGGAGAGGGAGAGAGAGAAAGGGAGGGAGGGGGAGAGAGAGAGGGAGACAGAGAAAAGAGAAAGAGAGAAGAGGAAAAAAAAAGAAAGGGGGGGAAAGAACCGAGCCTGCTTCTTGCTTTCACATTTCCAACTCTGCTAAACTGCAGCCCGCGCCGATCAGCTCCATGAGCTGAACTTTAACCCCGCCTAGAGTTTCCCTACACTACCACACTATACATGTCTACTGTACCCAGGCGTTAAAGGCATAGTGCACGCTTCCTCCGCCACCACCGCCGCCGCCGCCGCCGCCGCCGCCACCCCCTCCTCCCCCGCGCGCTTCCAGCGAAACAAGCCCCGGGCTCCAGTTTCTCTCCGGGAACCTGCCAGCGTGCCTCCAGCCTGCTTCTGCTCCACTCTGCACCGCTCCCCCAGAAGCAGCGGCAGCGGCGGCGGCGGCAGCTCGTTCGCTGCCTTGCCCGGGGGAGGGGGGGGGAGGGAGGGGGCTGCAGTGCTACTGCTCGGCCAGCCCTCCCGATCCCCGATCCCTGCTCTCAATGCATTACTGGGTAACGCAGGCAGGAGCCGTTTGCATGCAGGGCTCCCGAGTGGCTATAGGCTGTACAGGATGTGCTTAAGCAAACAAAACTACTTTTCCACATTTCGCTCCCTTGCCCGCTTTTCCCTCCTCCACTTACTCCCCCTCCCCACACCCATATAACACACACACACACACAATACACAGAGACGCGCGCGCGTTTCCCCTCCTTCTTTCTTCAAAAGACCTTCAAGGTGATCTCCTTAACGGACTTCTGACGAAACTTCCATCATTTCCATCTAATGAGGAAGGTCTTCTTCCTCGCCAGAAGGTTTCAAAGACATGAGCGGTACAAGGCTTTCAGTTCACCTATACACAGACAAAAAAAAAGTTTATATATTTGCAATGTGCCTTGAGCACACTCCTCTAAAGGCCAATAGAAAAGGCATTGTGTGCTGCACGTTTGGGGGAGAAAAATAAAAATTGGGTTCTTTCCCAGCCCCAGAGATTATGTCCATGGGTCTTCACCCCTGTGAGAAGGGGTTTCTGTGTTATTTTATGTGAACATTAGAGCTAACAGTGGGTCTGTATTTTCAGATAAACAGCAGTTTCATTTGTATGGACAGCTTGACAGGGTTTCTAACTCAGGACAGAACCAAATGCATTCAGTACAGAGCATCTGAATGTCATCACTGCGATGGTGCTGTTGTTATTGTTGTTTACTTAGGATGCTTTATAGCGAAGGATGCTTATTTTACTAATAAGGCACAGCTCTATGGCTGCACTGCAACCCTCAAGCAATAAAGTAGTTACTACTTAAAAGGGCTTCGGCTCAGAACTGAGCTTTCTGTCCTTTATTTATCTTATAATGCATTGTTTTGGCACAAGCAAAGCTTTGGTTTTGGGGGTTTGGAAAGTTGCCAGTCAGCCAACTTTTCCTTTTATTGAGTCTTATATTTTCTCTCCTATGGCAGTCCTTTCTGAGCTGCCTTCCATTTCCCAACAAGCTGCAGCCTCCAGTCACTTAAACATCCACAACCATTCATAAGATGGGGGGTGGGGTGGGTTAGAAACCCAAACAGGAAGAGGATACCACAAAACATACCACATAACTGCATGCAAGTCTTCTTTTGTGGAACAGAGATTTAGGTGTTTCAAAGTCAAGAATGTTTATGAGGCCTTTTAAAAGACTTTGAGGGCTTTTAGGAGAAAATACATTGCCCCTAGCGATCCAGGGAGGAGGCCCACCTCCTTCTATTATTTTTATCTTTCTGCTATGCAAGCTCTTCCTTTTCCTAAAGTTGAGCACTTCATTAAAATTATTATCATTTCTGGATCACAAATGCCTAATCTAAATGCAAAATTAGCCTTCCTTTTCATTCAGATGTCAAAAAAAAAAAAAAAAAAAAAATGTAAAGAGAGAATAGCCCAGTACCTGTCAGTGACATGGAAACACACCCAACTAAACATTTGCTGGAAGCTTTCGGCTTTCCAAGTTTCCTCGACAGAATTTTCTGGCTGACAGTCTCACAAAGAGCTAAAACGCTGAAGAAAAACAACTGACAAAGCACTGAAGTTTTAAAACCACCACTTAGTATTTTTGACTTTGCACTTGTTCCTCAACAGGTCATTATTTTTCCTTTTCACTCCTTCCGTCCTATAGTTCCAAGAACAGTTTGCGGCCCACTGAATACCCTTAACCTTCTCACAGCTAGAGACTGAAGTTATATTTTTTTTGGACTACAACTTCCCAGAATGTCCCTGGCAACAGACTGGGGGACTCTACTTCGTAGAGTCCCCCCATTTTTTGAACTCCAGTTTTGGAAACAGTCTCTACTGGTACCACCACTTCAGATTTTATTCCTACCTAAGCCGGAGTTGCCACTGTAAGCAGGATTTGGCAAAGGTGGCAGTGCTGCCACAAGAGAGGTGCTTGTGGTGGGGAGTGGGGAGCTGAAAGCTGCACATGGCAGTGAACGCACACAACTGGTTAGCCACAGACTGACAGTTTCCCCATAGTGCTCTGGTTGTCCTGTGAATAGAAAAACAAGTTAAGCAGGAACTGAGTTCAGGAAGACCAACAGGTTGTTGGAATATATTTTAGGAAACAGACTGTAAAAGGCATATGTAAGTGTATGTATGTAGGTATGAATGTGTGTGTGTATATATACATATATATATGTATAGGTGTGTGTGTGTGAAACCAGTTATCAACAGTATTTCCACTGCGGATACTCATTTTGCAAATTCTCTTTCATGTATACAATATAATGAATTTGCCCGTTTTGCCAGTTCTCTTCCATATAGATTAACTATGAGTCAAGTGCGAGGCAGGGAGGGAGGGAATCTTTCCCGCCCTTTCCAATTTCCCTCGGTAGAGGAAACTGACCGGGGCAGACAGGCTTTCCTATCAAGGCCTAATCGGACCCTTGGCTGTGCTCTCGTTTGCTGGCAGGCGGCTTCGCTCTACGATTTCCAGCTCTTTGTGGTTTGCAATATTATCTTAAGTAACTTTTGGCGCCCTTCGTAAGACTTTTGGACGTGGGATGATTGTTTGCGCCCTCTAGGCAGACGTTGCATCCAAGTTCAGCGCCGAGCCTCTCACATCCGCTCGCGCAGCCCCGGCTTCCCCTCCCCCGCCCGCCGAACCGACACAAAAATCCTCTCACAGGCGCGCGCGCCGCCCCGGTCTCTCTCTCGCTCTCTCTCACACGCACACGCACACACACACCTTCGCTAAAGCAAATTCAAACAAGGAGAAGGCACGAGCACAGTAAACCAAACTCAAACTTTATTCCTCCTTCCCCCTCTCGCTTCAAAGGGGCGCAATTCTTGCTTGAAGTAACACGAAAAACGTCCCTCCGGGAGAATTCCACCATATAGATTCAGGACGGGGATTTCTCCACATGTCCATGTATACCTTGAGTGTAGATAAAGACAAAAGAGTAGATATCACAAAGGGCTCGGGGAGACCGACATGAAGACACCTTAAAGGAGATGGTTTTCCTGAAAAACAACGGCGGACAAAGATTTGGCTCTAGCCCGCCTGTCTGTTGAAAAAAGGAACTTCACAAAGCGCTATAGGCTGCTACTGTGAAATGGTATATGTCTCGGTGAAAAAGACTTTCGGCCCCGACCCCCCCCCCTTCCTCCTGTCCATATTCTACCTGGCACGGCGCCCGGGGTTGCATTTGCAATGTTTTATTTGCAGAAACTTTTACCTCGCGAGCCTCAGTGAAATCCTCTTTAGATATATAAATTACGTCGCGAAGGGTTCACTTATACGGACCATCTTGAATATATTAGGGGAGAGACGTAACGGGAAATCGCATTAATATGATTTAAAAACTTTTTAGCCCGGGGAGGGGGATCTTTCAACCACTTCCTCGGGATTAGTTCCGTCGGTCGAAAAGGAACCTAAGAGCCAGCGCGGAATTACTTTCGGGGATCGCTCGATCAGGGAGTGAACGAAGTCGGAACTGATCGTTAATTGTCACGCCGCCCTCCCTTCCCCAACCTGAAGGAACTTCCTTTAACTAAAAAAAAAAAAAAAGGCAAACGTTTCTTTCCCCAATGGCAAGATAGATTAGTTTCCTTCCAGTTACTTGTGGGCTGGAAATGTCATTTTCTTGGCACTTGTCTAGGGTGAGAGCTGACTACAAACCGACCCCCAACCTAAAACTGCTGTTTGTGCACAGTCTCCGGCGTAGAAACTTCCAAAGCTCCGCTCTAAACTTGCAGGCTGGCCGCTCTGTCCTAACGCATGTCTACTCAGAAGTAAGCCCCCGCTGAGTGCAAGCGAGGACTTGCTGCCAGGTGAAGTGTGCAATCGTGTCCGTGTATATGCTCTGCACGGATGTGTAGGATGACAGCGGACTTTGCGGGGAAGTTCTTCCGCAGCGTTTCCAAAAGCCCATTCCGCAGCCAACGATCTTTCAGAGAAGACGAAAGGACCTCCTACATGGTCGCCCGAAGGTTAGAGGTTTACAAACACAGGGAAAGGCTGCCAGACGCTGTCTCCAAGGCCAGCGGTTGTGTTGAACTTGGTTTCTCCTGGGCATTTCCGATCCAGAGAAACGCGGGACAGATTTGGCAACCAGCACGCGCGCGCGTGCGCGCGCTCACGGGCGAGCCTCCGTAATTCCTTCAAGTTCCCTATAGGAAGAAGGCAAGAGAAGGAATGCAGCAAGCGGGCGCGCGCGCAACTCTCTCGCTCGCGCGCACACACTTTCCTCTTCAGCCTTTTCTCCTCGCCCGTCTCCCTTCAACATTGCTTCCTCTCTAGCCGAAACTGAGCACCTTTACCGTCCCAAAGATTTCACTGGGTGAACGCTGCCATTCGTAGTAATCGTTCCCCCCGCTCCCCCATTCTAGCTGAAGGCTGCTTCTCGTAGGCAAACTAAACGAAATGGAAGGGGGACGCTACACGCATATCCCATGTAAAAGTAACTGCTAAACCAGCTAGGAAGAAAACGGCGTTTCTGAGGTGAGCTTAGGAAGAAAAGTTGAGCGGAGAAGTCCCTCTCCAGTACCTTTAATGGGGGATCCCTAGTATGTCCCAATGAAATCAACATGGATAGACTACCAAACACACACACACACACACACACACACACACGGGAGAGGGGACGTGACAGTATCGCGCCCTTGAGCCCCCTCCCGGAATGACTTAATTTGGTGTGTCCCCGTCAAAAGAAACAGCTTGACATGCACCAAGACAAACGGTGAGGTAAACATCCCAGGACAGGATACTAACAAAACAACTGCGCAGGCAGAAAGCAAGGAGGAGGAAAGACTAACCTACAGTCCCTCCTCCCCATCCATTTCCGCACTACACTCTTGTAGTGCGATTATTCCAGTTTCCACATCCTATGGAATCCTGGGGTTTGCAGTTTAGGGAGGGGCCGGCCGGCCCCTCCCTAAACTGCAAACCCCAGGATTCCATAGGATGTGGAAACTGGAATAATCGCACTATAACACTCCAGTGCGGAAATGTCCAGAGAGAAAATCCTGCAAGACGAATACAGAAAGACGCGACAAGGCTGTGACAGTAGTTTACTGTATAACTATCAGCGTTACACGCGTGAGCGCAAAGTCAAGCAAACTCGACCGATCAAAAACATTTTAACTGGGGAGGAAACTCCTTTTCTGCCGTCACGCGCGTTTCCAGGTCAAACATTAAAACGCTCGGTTTTGACCATTTCCAACTGTTATCCCCCTCGGAGTGGCGAGTTCTACGGCCAACTTCTGCAGAGAAGGCTGCGTGGGTGCAACTCTCCCCTCCTCCTCTTCCCACTTGGGATAGTTCCAACATTACAACATCCAGCCTCTTCTCTTATTGGACAGCGCGCTAGTCCATCATGCGGCTTTGCTGCATTGATTAGAGCATGGGTTTGTCAATTACAGCCCAAGTCTAGACACTTCCTTTTGTGCTGGGATGCCTGTCGATTCCAGACGTCTTTTTTACAGAGCTGAGCACGTACTATGGGGGGGGGGGGGTACGAAAAAGGAGGGGGATTCTGTCAAGCTCAGCGGATTTCGCCAGCGGGGGGGTGGGGAGAGGAAGAGCAAAGACTCTGTATTGCACAGACGAACCCACCCACTGTGTCGCTGTTTTCAGCAGCGAAATCGTCGAAGCTAACACAATCAAACATTATTTTTGCAGCAATTAGCATAGGCTAAAAAGCAAACATGTGCAATACAATAGCCGTCAAAACCCTCACGTCACCGTGTATATTCTTTCTTTCTCTGCAGAGAAGCAGAAGACTGGAGACGCACAACGCACCGTGACAATGGATATAAAGAGTACATGAGAAACTTTAAGAGGCTTAAGAAGATTGCCTTTCTTAGTGGTCACATGTATGCGTGACGCACTCAGAGTGTGTCTTTATGTGGGTTTTGGCTGCTTGTGTATGTAAGCAGCTGGACTGACTTAAATCCCGTAAGGCATAAATGTAGCTAACTAACAATCTGAGTGAGATTATTATTAACTTTAAAAAATGCCAGTAAAGAACACCGTCCATATCAGAGCGATTTAGTGGATTCTTTCTCTCTCTGTCTGCCTCTTGAAAGCTATCCAAGCCTTGCTGGGTTTCTCCCTCACGCTCTCTGGCTCTGCCTGGTGCACTTTTGAATAGCGTTAGACTTTGCAGAAGTTGCGATCGTTCCGCCAGACGCCCCTCCCCTCCTGCTCCTGCTGCCGCCCCTCTCCAGCCCGCTGATTTCCGCAATCGCTGCGATTTGCATAGGAACCACACATACGGAGGAGGTCCGTTCTCACGGGGGCCAGCGCTGGGCCAATCGCGGCCGCAGGAATTCCTTTCCGCGCGCGCTCCGGCCGGAGCAGCGCTGCCAAAGAAGACTAGGCCCGCTTCCAAGCACCGCAGCGGCAGCGGCAGCAGCAGCAGGAAGGCAGGGAGGAGAAAAGGAGAGGCACTCCGTCTTGCTCGAGCTCGCGCTCTGTGCGCAGTGCGAGTCCTTTCTGCAGGCGGACGTTGCGATGTGTGAAAGCAGAGGAGGTGGGGTTTAACTGGGGAAGCGTAAGAGCTGCTGCGTGCCGTGGAACGGGTCTCTTTTGCCCGTTTTTCCTCTGCGATATACAGCGATCGTGCAAGTCCAACGCTAGGCACATGTACTTGGAAGTAAGTCGCAAGAGTTCAGTGGGAGTCCCTCTCATGCAAATATGCGCAGTCCTGCACCTTTGAGGGTTGTCGGAGGATTTCCGCTCTCGCACATACATCACCCAATGCCATGGAGCTACCTTATTGCGCTTTTTACATTTTTTGCTTGGGAGTAAGCGCCTTGGCAATGAGTGGACGTCCCAGTCGATTTGTGTTAAGATTGGGTTGGAAAGTATAATTAATGTTTGCATTGTCCTTGTGGGAAGATCTTCATTTCCGTGCAAACGTGCATGGAAACCTCAGAGAAATACGTTTGTGTCAGAGGTTCTTGACAAAGTCATTCGGCCAACATCAAAAATCACCACCACCGCTATGGCTATTATTTATTATCTTAGGTTTCACCTTATTCCCAAAACTGCAACACACTGGACCTTTCCTCACTACACTATTATAGTGCTATTATTGCACTTTCAACATCCTATGGAATCCTGGGGTTTGCAGTTTAGGGAGGGGTATTTCGAATTCTCAGCTAGAGAGCTCTTTAGAATTCAACAAGGTGTTGAAGGTGGAATAATAGTACTTTAACAGTGTAGTGTGGAAAGGCCCAAGGTGACTTATAAAAATCAAACTAAATAAGGATAACATATACTAAACATGCAAAGAGTTACTGTTATTGTGCAATTTAACTATCTCTAGAATTAAGACCTTTTAAGAATTGGGATTTCATGGGAAAGAATTTCTAAATACCGTTTATTCCTGAAATTGTTTTGCTGGCATCATAAAATACTGCACCTGCCTTTTCAAATGTGTACTGTTTTTACAGAGAGTTCCTAGATCCTTCCATTTTGTCTCTGGATTAATGTCTTACTCCTTTTTTCTTTCTGCTTTTTAGTCATAGCCAGTGCTATAATTCTGTCAGTAGGAGAGCTGAGTGGGAGAGGACATGCTCAGCATGTAAAAGGTTCAGCCCCTCTCATCTCCAATTGAAAGGAGTGTGTAGCTCAGTGTAGGGCACCTCTTGCCCTCCAGATGTTATTGGACTTCAGCTGACTGGAGAAGTCAGATCTGGCCATGGTAACACATGCCTTGGTTACATCCCATTTAGATTACTGTAAAGTGCTCTACATGGGTCTGCCTTTGCAAAGTGCTCAGAAACTCCAAGTGGTTCAAAGTGCGGCAGCCAGATTGCTAACGGGCTGGCTACTGGGAGGACACAACTCCTTTGTCGCAACAGCTCCGCTGGTTGCTGATCCATTTCCAGCACAAATAAATTGCTATACTCCTTGAGTCCAGGCTCTTTGAAGGGCTGTATCTCCCTTTATGAGCCTATTAGAACTCTAAGATCTTCTGCAGAAGATCTTCTCTCTGCCCCAACCCCTTCTTGGGCTCTTTTGGTGGGAACAAGGAAGAGGGCCTTTTCAGTGGCTTCTCCCAGACTTTGGAACTCCCTAGGGAGGCCAGGATGGCTCTATCATTGCTGTCCTTCCTCCAGCAAATTGACATATTTTTATACTGTCAGGCTTTTTGAGACTGACTGCAGTGGGCTTTAAATGCTGTGATGTGCTGTTTTATGCTGTGTTTATAGTCTTTTAATGAATTGTACTGTTTTTAACTTCAATCGTCTTTTACATAACCTTTATATTTATCCTTTTATTGATTTTTTTGTATTGTTTTTAAGTCTGTATTGTTTTTAAATAAGTTGTGAGCTGCCTTAAGTCCCATTATTGAGAGAAAGATGGCACGGAAGTGAAAATAATTAACTAACTAACAAACTAACTAAAGTTCAAACTCAGCCTGCATGGCCAGTGATAAGTGATAATAGGAGCTGTGGTCCAACTATGGACATTTCTGTACTATGCTGTTATAGTGGTATTATTCCACTTTCAACATCTGGGCTTTGTAGTTATGGGCTTTGGCCTTTGCCGAGGCCAAAGAGATCTCTGGTTGAGAATTCTAAATGCCCCTCCCTAAACTGCAAATCCCAGGATTCCATAAGATGTTGAAAGTGGAATAATAGCACTATAACAGTGCAGTGCAGAAATGGCCTACATCTAGAGAGTTACAGTTTCCCCAGCCATGAAGTAGTTAATGACAGGACCACTGTGTGAGACTTCAGAAAGCCACTGGTAGAGTAGATAAGATGGGAGTAGATGTGCAAATACTTTGCATAATATAGCCTGTTGTTGTTGTTTCTTATGGCTGGAATCCTGTTGAGGAGTTAAAGAGATGTAACCTAGAATTATGTATTCATAACTGTCTGATATTTATGGTTCTTACGTATTCCCTCATGTGACGAAGTAGTTTTGGGGGTTAACTATTTGTAATGACAGTGTAACTTGATGGCTAGTTGCTAGGCAACAGGAATGGCACCTCAAGAATGAAACCTAGTGTGCATGGGAGGGGTCTGTAGATGAAAGAAATTCTATATGAGGGAAAGTTTCTGGATGTTTTTTCAGCCTTCCGTGAGAACTAGCCAGAGAAAGAGGGTGGTCTTGGGTGTGATTATCAGCTGAGGAAAAGACACAGGGAATTGGTGTCTGAAGCAGTAGTGAAATGACCAAAGTCATTTTAGTTGCTTAATGTGTCCACATTGTCATACAACTGAACTCTAACAAGATACTTTATTTCCACTCTTACTGTAATAAATGTTACAGTTTGTTTTACAACTGCTGTGTCAGTCTGACTTATCTAAAGTCAGTGTATTAAGGGAACACACCACCTTAAATAAATAGTTTGGTTCTGAGCAACAGTTAAAACTCTAGCCTTATTACACAAAGGTTGTGGTAGGAAGATGGAATCAGGGCAAAATGATATTGACATGGCACCTTATTGGACTGGATCTGCCACACCAATCTGAGGTAGAATAAGGGGCCTGTCACACTATAAAGGATTGTGAAAGTAACCGCCCAATAAGATTCTGGTCTATATTTATATGATCTCTTTTTTTTTCCAATGTGGGACTCAAGGCGGCTTACAAAAGGCCGTTTCCCCTTGAGCAGAGGGGCTCATGAGTAGACAGAAGCAATGAAGGCATTTATCTGTGCTTGTTACATATGAAGGAATACTGTAGAATGGAGAAATTTTGGCTCCAGGTAGTTTGGCCTGGAACTCTCATCTGCCCTGCCCAACGTGGCCAATGGTGATTATAGGAACTGTAGTCTAAATTATATGAAGTTTGCAGATTTCCTACTTCTCCTGTAGAGGTACAATCTGAAATACAGTCCCTCATGGAGAGTGTGGAAATTAACCCAGTTCCAAAGGTGTATCATCATCATCATCATCATCATCATCAATTGTTTGTATGTGTACTGTGTTAGATCAGAATGAGAATACTGTGAACCTACAGTTGAAGTCAAACTCTCATATTTGGTGTGATCATGGATAGTGGTAGTTTTATTCCAAAACCCCTTGAGGATCAGAGGTTTCTACCTGTGTTAGACCCTGGGTTGGAGACTATATGTTTTAAGTGTATTCTGCCTGTAGTTAGTTTTATTATTGTTGTATGCCTTCAAATTGTTTCCAACTTGTGGTAACCCTAACGCAAACCTAACACGAGGGTAGACTTAGCAAAAAAATATTGAATGACTTATTCTACCTATTTATTTGGAATGGAACTCCACTGAAATGGAGCCACAAAAACTTTAACAGATTTGTCAGATACAGAACTCATTGTCAATTGAGATCCTTAAGTAGCCAAAATGACACCATCCATACAGAAGGCAAAGATTATCAATAGTTATTGGCCAAACAACAGAAGTTTGTAGATATTCAAAAAATCTTTAGGTAGTCCAAAGGTGACAGCGGCTAGAGAATAAGGAATGAACATACTCAGTAGCCAGAGGGTGCTAACTGCCTGGCATTTTGGGGCAGAGGAATGAAATGGAGTATCCTGGAAAATGGCATGGTTGTCCAGCTGTCAGAAACTCTAAACAGGAGCATACTATAGATCTATGGCTTGTCACTTGTACTCATTCTTAAACAAATCCTGCTGGAAGAATAAATATCTATTTCATACAAACATGTTGTTATGTGCTTGCAAATAATTTCTGACTTATTATGACCTATCATGGTGTTTTCTGGAGCTGAGAGTGTGTGACATGCCCAAGGTCACCCAGTGGATTTTCATGGCCAAGTGGGGAACTATATTTTACTTAAATGCACTTAAAATTTACTTTTCTGTTGAGTTGAAGTTTTTCTTACTTGTCTTTTATTGCCCTTTGTCCCTAGTCCGTACATGGCCGAGAAAGGGAGTGGTGTCTGCTTGCACTGAGATCCCTTCAGACCATCTTGACTGACAATGGAAGTAACATCTGTGACGACGTGTAGGACTGTGATTCTAACATCATCACTTTGCTTCTCTTTTATTATTTTTAATATCTTCACCTGGTGAAGAAGCCAGTAATGCTTTGAATGATATATTTCATGCATTTTTATTGGGCCATAAAGGTATTGCTGTTTGGGGGATTTTGGATTTTGTTTAAATTTAATTGTATTTAATCTAAGTATGTTTAGCACTGTTCAGCTGAAATAAAAAAAATTAAAAAAATAAAATGAAAGCTTCAATTTGCTGAGATAGGTGATAAGGGGGCTGGACATCAAACTATTTAGTCCAGTTCCATGCATGTTTAAGTGGAATGTGTCATAAACTGAGCTGGCAAACAAACTCATAGAACCTAATGGTGTTGCTGATCACAGACTCTAGTGCCAGTAAACTGCTGAACAACTTTTGTACAGACCAGAATCTTGGAGAGAGAATGTCCTATTCAGCTAAAGCTCTGATTGTTGATTTTTTTTGCAAGTATTCCTCAGCTAAAGAGATGATCCACCCTTCATTTTTAAAATTAGCTATGTATGCAGTTGTGTTGCGTACCTATCCGTGAACTGTTGTTGATCCTCCAGCAAAAATACACAGCTTGTCCCTAGAATATTCTTTAGTACTGGGGGATTCAGAAGTATCCAATGTAGTTTTGATTTTTAAAAAGGGAATCTGTGGGCAGGGAAGGGGAATTCAGGTAATTACAGGGCAGGTAATTTAATATCTATTCCAGATAAGCAAGTGAATAGCACTGGTAATGATAGAATTATTTAGCATATAGAAAAATAAAGCTTGCTGAAGAAGAATCAGCATGATTATGGGAAAGGAATGCCCTCCCTCACCAACTTTCTGGAGTTCTTCAAGTATTAACAAGCAACTGCATAGGGATGGTCCAATAGACACTGGCTGGAATCCTGTTGGCGTGCTACACCAATGTAATTAAACTGGCAAAGTTGGTAGTGACAGGGAGAAAAAGGCCATAGGCACTGCAGCTGTAAAGGAAGGAAGGAAGGTATTGGAAAAACAGTCAGCTCAGCACTATCAGATTTTGTCTGCCTTCCTTTACCACCACTAAGTAATTCTGGAGATTCCTACTCAGCTTACAGAGTTCTAGCCACTGTATATTTGGACTTCCAACAAGGTTTTAACAAGGCCTCTGATTAAAGTCACTTGGGTTGACTTAGAACCAAGAACTGGAGGAAGACTTGTAGACTATCTGGAGTATTTCAAAAGGAAAGCAATCTGTAGCTAGAAAATTCAGAAGAACTCTGTTATCATAGCAAGTCGTTACCTAGTGTGGTTTAGATTGCTGCAGGTTTGTAGAAGTCCATGGCCAGTTTGAAATAATTCACTTTGGAGACTGAGTGATCTTAAAAGATTCCTGGATTCTCTACCTACTTTGGATGAAGCCCTGGAATGGGGAGATGACCTGATTGCCTCTAAGTGTCCTCTGTTTAAATGGAGAATATGATAACCTTGATTCTCTAAGGAGATTTGAGTAATGAAACATTGGAATAGATGACTACAGTGACTAACATAAGTTATGGAGAATTTTAAGGTCTGTTCCATGGTGATGCGGGCAGTGAAGAAGGCCTCCTCTTTTGCTTCACTTGCACCAGCAGAGTGATGTCCAAGACAATTGATTACATGGTTCCCAGAAATAGTAAAAAAAACCCTGCTATGACATATATGCCAAACATTTTGCTGATGCAGTCACTTGTGTCATCTCTGACAGGAGTATATATTGGAAACAGACTGGTGAGATTATTTAAACAACCTGTTAACAAGTTTTAAAAGATGAGGCTCAGTTGTTTTGCCTGAGGATGTGAGCATGGCGCTTAGATGGGTGAACCTCGCTATATGTTCCATGATGCCATGCCTCTTTTTAAAAACCACTAGTGGAGGATTGCCCACATGGGGACTAGAATTTGTACATCTTTCCTTCAGTAAGGGGTACCTAAAAGAAGCAATAGTAAGAAGTTTAACAAGTAATCATGAGCTTCTATTACCTTAGATAAGTACTGGCCAGCTTCAAAATAGCCTTTGTTGATTTTTAAGGTTATGAAGTGGACCATCTTTTCTTGGTTGAGAGTATCTTGATTCCTTTCAGTTTGCATTTAGGCTCAATTTTGAATAGAAGCTACCTTGGTAGATGTCCTGCACTGGGATCTGTGTGGGAGAACTTCTCTTCCCATAGCTCTTTAACTTATAAAAGAGGCTAGTGGGATAAAAAATGATGCATCTTATTTTTTGAATTTACACCCAGCCTTTCTCTCACCATGGTACCAAAATGGATAGGGAATCTCTTCTATAGTCCTAGAATTCAAGACCATCCACTGGAGCCAAGGAGTGGTAGATTAAAAAAACAACAAAACAACAACAACAACAAAAAACCCCAGCACTTCTTCATAGAACACAAAGTTACATTTTGAAAATCACAACTGCAAGATGTAGTGATTGCTGTCAACTTGAACCACTTTTGAAGGGAGATTAGAAAGATTCATGGAGGATAAAGCTATCAGTGGGTACTCATTGTGATGGCTGTATATTTCCACCAGTATGCCAATTGTTTGGAAGCATGGGAAGGAGGATGCTATTGTACTTGCATCTTAGCTGTGAGCTTCCCATAGGCATTTGATTGGCCACTGTGTGATCAGAGCGCTGGATGGGATGGACTTTCAGTCTCATCCAGCATGGCTATTTTGTTCTTATGCTATACTAATGTATTTACCTGGCGTTGCCTGGGATTTTGTTTTCTCATAGGTAATACTTGTTTAAAAAACCTTAGGAATTACCTTACCTAGCCGTAGGAATTAGATGCAGGTGAAATACACAGATTTGAGATCCTGTGTCTCTAATTCCCCAAACTGTGTTGTCCAGTACCTGTAACTTTTCCCAATATTCCCCAATCCATTCTGTATTCAGAGTTGTTAGCATACAGAGGTTCGGTTTCTGAGGGAATACACTGTCCTCCTCCCTCTTGCTGCTAGGCCTCATCTCCATAGCAACTGGCCTGAGGCCCAAGAGCTCTCCGGCTGAGAATTCTAAAGGCCCCTCATTAAACAGCAAACTCCAGGATTTCATAGAATCTTCACAGGCAGCCAATCATACAATGTCTTCTCGCCTGACACAGCCAATCATTATGAGGTCTTGACCTGCCTGACACAGACAAACTCACAAACTCTGACTTTTATATATTAGATTTTTACAGGAGTAGATCCCTTGTTGTACTGGATCTTTGATGGCATTTGAACCTATCAACGCTGGTATTATTTTGAGGTATTTGGTTGGTATAGGGTTTTGGAGCACTGTTTTACAGTGGTTTCAGTCTTGTTTTGCTGAGCTAAGAAGAAGTTGTTAGGAGTGTTTGGGGGACTACACTGGGGTAGTGTGTCCAGAAGTATCCCGGGACTTCAGGATTTCTATGCCAAAGCCACTGAAGATTAGACATCTGGGGAGCTGGACTGTATCTCTCTAGGTTAGTGATTTCCAGCTCTAACTCTTCATTTCCACTAATGCCACAGGAACTGTGGAGTTTTTGAAGGTAGTAAGGAACTGGATCTGGCAAATGAACTGAAGCTCAGGCCAGACAATATAGCCAGTAGGGCTTGCATTTGGAGATACAGCCTTTTTGGGTTTGTAGCATTCCTTTTGAAATAACAGCTATGCACCATGTGGGGAATTAACAATCTACCACCGCTTATGGAAAGTCAGGCAGTGGTGACTGGGAAACACTTTTTCCAGCTTTCTCTGTTTTGACAATTTTGGCCATTCTTGGAAGAGAAGGACCCAGCTACCACGATGTGTACTTTAATCACCTTTTGTTTAGTTCACTTTATCATACTCAGCATGTAGTCTTCCCTGAAGATATCACTAGTGCAAAAGGTAGTGGTGTGGCATTTGTAAGGAGCATGCTAGCACTTGTACAAACTTCAGTGAGTTTCAGTTTGTTTCTAGGCACACTCAAAGTTGCTGGTTTTGTGTTGCAAAGCCCCAAAGGATTGCCTCCTCCCATGTGAACCTACTTATAATTTACAATTGTCAATAGAGGTCCTGTTTTATGTCCCACCACCTAGGGAGATGAAGTTGTTGGGTACTTGAGATGTGATATTTACTGTAGCAACACTCCGTTATAGAAATTTGGCCCTAGCAAGGTTTAACTGGATCCTTGTCTGGTATGATATGGGTGAGGAGTAAAGACTGTCCAGTTCCATCTGCCTTTTAATGATGTGGGTCATTGCTTTATATCACCTACTATTCTCAAACTTTATTATAGCGAGTATTTTTACTCCAGTGCTCACTATCTTTTATGATGTAGAAATGTTTCCTTAGTTTTTGTTGCAGTTTTCCTGTATATCGCCATAGATACCCAGCAGTCAGAGGGCTCAGTTCATAAATGTATTAAATAAATACACAGTTGCTCATGGTATGGAAGTACTCAAGTAACTCTTAGACCAAAAAGAAAAGTGTATAACATTAATCACCCCTATTGTGGCCCTCTACTATGTATACAAAAATTCTCTGAAGATGACAAAAAAAACCTTGAAAATTTCAGTTCTTGCCCTCCTAAAACTGAAGCCTTATAGTAGCACAATGCTTCTATCTGTGGTTGTGTATGACATGTACAATTTCAGTTGAAGAAGATACTATGCCACTGTCTTACCCACTATTTGCACACTCTTTAGACAAGCTTGTTTTGTTGGTTTTTGTATTGTTTCAAGCTTGGTCCCGATAGTACATATGTTTTACTGTGACAGCCAGCTGAGGGAATCCAGAAATTACTGTTGTTTGATTCATTGAGTGCATTATTCATTATAAGTAATATCACCTCAACTATTACATTTAATGATAACTAATAATAATAACATAAATGTTCATGTTGCAGTGCCTATGTGTTTAATAATTATAGCAGAAAAACTGTAATTAACAAAGTAAAACCATCAATTACATTTCAAAATAATTCTGTAAGATGTAACAGTGGTAAAGTCAGACATAAGCGGGATTCTGTGGAGCCTACTATCACAAAGGGCATAATAACTAGCTTCAGATGTGGCACTGAATATCTCTTAACATTGGGTGGCACATATATTCAGCACAGAGAGGATTAAAAGCAAATCTCAAGTATGGCCAGGGCCCAAACCATTCACCGCCTTTATTATCAAGAATGCCATTGTAAATTCAATCTGTCACTCTTTAGGGAGCCAGTGGAAATAGTGCAAAGCTGGACTACTATGGCTGCTACCTCTCAAGCTAATAGGCAGTCATGCTGCTGTGTTCTGTACAAATTGCAGACAATGGAAAAGCACTACCTTGTCTCAGTGCTGAAAAGAATAAAAATAAAATGGAAGCATTGTGGCATAACGGCACAGACTGCTGTAGCCAAGGACCTAAGAAGCAAAGTAAGGATGGCTATAGTCAATGGATACTGAACAGCTGAAAAAAAGAGAGTTGTCTCATGCTTTATATGTAATGTTTTGTAGAGGGAAGAAGACTTGATTCAAAATAAGTTACATAGCTTTTGCCAGCTTAACTCCAAACATAACAATTAAAGGGTCTTAGGGCTTGTTGTGTGCTATCTCCACAGAATTTCCTCAAGATAGTGGGAAGATGAAAAATAAAAAGTCAAAGAAGGACTGTTTTATCATCTTACAAGCCCATCCAAGATTCACTGAAGCCTCTTGCCACATGCCTCTTAATTAGTGATTGGTTATGCATTGTTTTTCCTTCTTGTTACCTATATTTTCAAAATTATTTCAAACTAAAGCTAAATATATGAAAAGTGGACACTCCATAAGAACCATGACTTTCTGCTTGAGTAATATATTTATTACAAAAACATGTGCTTTATCTATCACATTTTTATGCCACTTTTCCTCCTAGAGCACAGAGTTTTAATGTAAGGTTTCCTAGCACCCCTCTGAGGTAGGTAGGATTAGGCCGAGCAATACTAAGTAGCCCAAGATGAGCCATTCAGCATTGTGCTATGTTGGTATTTGAACCCAAAATTCCCTGATTCTAACTAATCCTGTTACCAGTAGCTCTCACATTTGGTCCCTCAGATGTTTTGAATTTAAGCTCCCAGAAGTCTCATCTTGACCTGCAATCAACTGGGAGTTGGTTCAAAGCACATGGAGGACCAACTGTGCTACACGATATTGGCACACCCAGCTATTTGGTAATGTGCCTGGAACTGGGATGGGAAGTGTATGGCCTTCCAGATGATGTTGGACTGCAACTCTAGCTGATATAGCAAGTTGTGAGGACTGCTGGGAGTTGCAGTTCAATGACAGGATTCCCACTCTTGATCTAGAGTGGAGAATATGCCTGTAGATGTACAGGATGCTGCATTCCATCTCAAAAATGAATTTAAGATCCACCCAATACTTTTTTCCTGCCTGTGGGGAAAGACAAGATAAATACCCATACCATTCCACACAGAGATACTACCCACACTGGCAGTTGACTCTAACTTTAGAATACAACAGGAACGATGTTAGATCAGAGGAAAGACTTATGTAGTCCAGTATTCTTTTCAAACAATGGCCAGCCAAATGCTTATGAGCAGCAACTGGCATTGGGGGCATAATGCCTCTGATACAGAGGCAAATATATATCCATGACTAGCAGTTATTAATAGGGTACCTTCTGTGAATTTGTTCAAACCCTTTTTAAAGCCATCCATGTTGGCAGCCATCACTACAGCTTGTGGTAAATTCCACAGTTTATCTATAGTGTGAAGAAGCACTTAATTTTATCTGTCCCAAATCTCCCACAGTTCAGCATTTTCCTTATCTACTTTCTCCACACCATGCATAATTTTTATACACTTCTGCTATGAATCTCCTTACTCACTTTATTTCTAGTTTAAAATGCTCCAAACACTGCAGTCTTACCAGCTAAGTTGCTCCCACCTCTTTGTTATGGTTGCCTTTTTCTGCAGCTATTTCAGACATACAATATCATTAGGTGTGGTAAGTAAAACTGTGCACGGTATTCCCATGTGTCTGAATCACAGAATGATATTGAAGTAAAACAATATTATTAGTTTCATTCTCCATTTCAGTTTTAATAATGGCTGTCATCATCACCACCATCACCACCAAACAACCACATGCTACATTGACATTTTCACTGAGCTATCAACAACCATACCAAGATGTCTTTTTTAGTGAGCCATTGCCAGCTCAAATCCCATTAATACAGAAGTGAAGTTTGGATTTGTTGTTCCAATATGCATCGTTTTACACTTGGGTTTCCATTCTCACAGTTGAGAGAAATTACTTTGGAACCATTCACATTCTAAACACCTAAACAACTTGGTATCATTAGCAAACTTTGACATGTTATGCGTCATATATACAACCAAATCCTGAATGAGCTAGTGGTCCCTCACTGTGTTCACATTCTGTTTGCTCCTAGAAAAATCTGACTTTCATCTTCTGCATGGAAAGAAGAAGAATGATTTTAGCATCTTGTTACCCTCTTTTAGTGGTTGTTTTGATGATACAACATTGGTCTTGATATGTTTTGTCAGGGTAATGCTATTGGTCTTATTACTATTAACGATATGCTCCTCAAAATCCCTTTGATATCTTTTATTATCTACTTGTATTTCCTTTATACGGGTTTTTGTACTCCTCTTTCTACTCCTCATTGCCCTAGATCTTACAGAAAAATATGCATTTACCCTCTAATAGAGAAATATTGCTTGTTAACCCTGATGGTGACCTCTTGGACTACTGTAGTTCCAGACTTGTTAGTGTATGTGCCAACTGAGCCCCTATTACTGTGGTTTTGTGCAACATCCAAGCATTTTGAAGCTATCTGTTCCTCTTCACTTTTATTTGCTTTTTATGGTTCCATCATTTTAGAAGTTTACACTTTTGCAGTTGAACACACCATGTTGGCATTCCCTGACACTTTCTCACTTACAGGTAAGTTATATTTAGTACTGTTGTCACTCTTTCCAATGGTCTTATCTCACTCTATGTCTGGGAAATATCACTTATGATTAAGATTAAAAGTTCTGTGCCTTCTTTAAAACACAGAAAAAGATCCCTTCCATTATGCTTTTCCCTTTCTTTCTCTGGATGTTGTGTCCAGAGACTATCCAGGGGTGTGGCTATGGGGAAATGGGGGCATTGCTACCCTAAATAAGCATTCTGTCCCCAATCTTCTATCTAGCAATTTCAAGCTGACTTCTCAGAGTTTATCACTACATTTCTGTGTTTCATGTGATGACCAATAAGTACCAGGAATACTGATTCTGTCTCAGCACTGTCTACCAGCCTATCTAGACAATGTGCGATGTCTGCACCCAGGCAGTCAATTCACTAGGCAGCGCACATACCCATCACAAAACAAGATGTTGACTTCTCTAATGACTGAGTTACTCACTGCCTCTAATGACAAGCTACCTACCACTTTCAGGTGTATCCTAAGCAGAAGATGATTATCCACCCATCAAGAAATGGATCCCTTCTCTGAGATAATTTTCTTCTTCCTCAGTGTCATGCTCATCTTTTCTATTATTCCCTGTGACTGTAAAGAACACATCAGTCTGAGAGTGGGATGCCACTATCATATCCTGGAAGGTCTTGTCCATGGACCTGTGTGCCTCTCAGCTTTTTCAATCAGAAGTCTTGACTGAAGTCAACAACCTTGACCAAAATCATTTCAACGGAATGTACTTCTTCCCTGGGACCAGAATGTTATAGCTCTGAACACACACCCATAGCTTCTGTCCTTCAGGGGATAGTATACACTTGACTGAGTTCAATAAACTACATCATTCCAACTCCCTGCTAGTTTTCTACCTGCACTGCTTTTAAAATTATTATCATTTAGTGTGTTTTTCTGAAGGAAAAAAAAACCTCCAAGTTATTTACTAGCAGAAGGGAAGAAAGAAAGTAGACTCCTGCCTTTCTTGGCTTGTTGCTAAATTATCATGGGTGCTTTACTTCCTTTTATCTCATATTTTTTATCATTACAAATGATGAAAAGAAATGTTGCATATCTGACATCTTGTCACAAGAGGCCCTCTTCATGCCTGGGGAGCTGCAATACTAGCAATAGTAAAGGGTCCCCTGCTCCCTGACTTCTGTCCATATCTACCACTGAAGGTGACTCATTCTGCCTAGTGCTAGTGGCTGTCTCATTCTGCCTTGATTTCATGTCCCATTTTGTATAAGAACATGCTTTACCACTTTACCTAATGATAAGGTTGCATTTAACTATTTGAGATCCATGTCTGGAAACCATCACTCATACTTTTCTAGTGCCAACCCAAACTAATTTCTTTTGGTTGCTGGTCAGAATACCTGTGGAATTAAAGGAGCTGATCTTTGTCCACAACCACATGTGACTGGAACTCTGTATGCTTGACAGGTGTCTCTTCCTTGGAAAATATCAGAAGATATTGAAACAAGGCTGACAATGCCCAATTACAACATTTAGTAATCCATTCTTATCACAATAGTATACCTTTTTTTAAAAAAATCCATATCATATATCTCAAACCAAAATTTTTTTGGAGCTCTCAAAGCTTTAACCTGAGCATCTACCAGCAGCCTACTTACCTAAATATGGCATTGGTAGATGGATTTACGCATTTGGCACTTATCCTTGCTTAATGAGGAATTTCTACTAGCAAAGGTTCATTCGTTTGCAGCCTTAAATAACCAGGCTGAACTAGGAATGAGAAGGGAGCCAACACACCTCTACAATAATAAGAAGGAAAGATCTTCATATCTAACTTCGCTTAACATCTTATAACATTGGTGTTAACGACTTTAGTGAGTCTTAGGGCCATTTTTCTTTCCCAGGACTGTTGCGAGATTGCTGAGGGACTGCACCAATTGCCAAGGGTATTCTGCTCGGCAGGGGGGAGACAACAGAAATATTTGGAAGGTATTTTTGGGAGGCAGGGGGAAATAATTTTTATGCGAAACATTGTTGCAGGGAGGAATGACATATTTCGATGGTAAATCATCATGCATGAAGGCTTCCAAGAGAAGTCAATTTAACCCCACACTCTTATTCTTGCCAGAATACAGGCACTATGGAGAATCTGGGGCCACAAAAACAGACTTGAGGCCAGATACAGTCCTGGGGCTACATTTTTTTTCACCCACCCATTAGGAATACATTTTGCTTTATCTTTCCTGATCAAAAAGCTTAGCACCACTCATTCAGAGATGTTCAGTTTTAGGCACCACATCAAAGCGAATGTGAGGGAGAAAGTGGCAAGTACTTCTTCAGAAAAAAAATTGCAGGTCACTTAAGGCAGCTTAGTCAGACAGCAAATTCTTCAAGCAGCTGCACCAGATGAATAGCTGCTTTGCTCGTAGGCAGACTACCACTTACACTGCAGCCACATGTAGGGAAGCTCTGACTTTTATTCCTTTGCTACAGAGGCCAGCAGTGGATGATCAGAGAAACAGAATTTCTGGAGCACGGGAACTACTTAAGAGTTCTCCTGAAACTCTCTTCCTGTTCCAGATGCATGCCTTCCAACTTCCAATTTGGCAGGGACTACTCTGATTAATCCTTTGTCATCCTACTTTTTCATCTGCTTTTCAAATGTCAAAGTTTCTCTCTCCTCTTCCCACTTCCCCTTTTTGTCTCCTGCTTACTTCAACTGCTGCAAACTGTATGCAAAGAACAAAATTAATTGGCACTCAATTAACTCAGGAGAGAGGAGTGGAGAGGAAGGGGTGGAATTTTGTCCTTCCTAGTAGGCTCAGGCAAAAGCCTCTCCTGGACTATGGTTTCTTCCTCATTAATAACTTTTGCCATCTTGGCCACACTCTGGTTTGCCTGGACTCACATATCCTGGTTTTCATCTGTGTTTGAGCGGTATTCAACTGCTGTTAACCAAGTAGAATTTGATATTTGTGCTTACTTCACAAACAGAATTTCAGAGGGGAAGTAACTGGATGAGGAAACGTTAAGCACCTATACACCACCATCACAAAACATGCCTTCTCAAGACTCTGCTATGTGTGGCTACAGTCCAACTGTTGGAATTACTACCTGCCTTTGAGTCAATTTGACGTGTGACATGCTGATCATAGGATTTTTGTGGCAAGATTTATTCAGAGGAGGTTCCCAGACACTATGTGACTTGCCTAATGTTAACCAGTGGGTTTCCATGGCTAAGTGGTGATTCAGACACAGGTCTCCTGGAGTTCTAGTATGATACTCAAACCACTATACCACATCGGCTCTTTGAAATTAGTACCCAACCTGAAAAGTCTAAGCACTGAGTATAGCATCAAAGTAAAACAACAAGAGACTAACTGCAAAATGACCAGAATTGTAACATATAGTGTAAATAATCATTCCTCATTAATCTATAAACAATAACTATAAATTATACACACAACAAATTGCACTAAAGCCATCTTTCTTTAGAAATCCTATTCCTTTTTTTTTAATCAAAAGGGGGGAAAATGGTCTGGATGTGTAGACTTAGTCATGACTAATTCTCATTAATTTCAACAGATCTACTCAAAGCATAATTTTCATTGGACCCAACCAGTTGTGTATTAATGAACTAGCAAGCCAGCCTAAAACTATATACTGTCAATACACATCCACACCAGCATACAGTACCTCTGTATCTTATCTGTGCCAATGTTTATAATTTATTATTTATCTGCACTTAGAAATTTGTATCCTTGTGTTTTAGTACTACCAACAGGTTTGCTTTTCAGATCAATAATTTTATATTGGGTCAAGTTATAAATAATTAGCACTAAAAGCTAATTATTACTATACTAAGAGCATTTATCAATTATTGGTACAAATAATCAATGAAACCTTTCATTGTACATTTTAAAATGTGGGTATTTAATCAGAGCTGTGCCTGTTAAGAGGAGATCAATGTTGATGGCATAGTTATAAATCTCTTGACTCCAGCAATGGGTTTGATTATTGTCCAGAAAGAATTTGTCTGCAGTTATTTCAGCAAGAAAAATTATATTCACAAGATAAAATTGTGTCCAAAAGCTGTAGTATTTATAATAAATGTTCCATATGAGAACCGACTGACAAACAAATGTTTGACCAAAGTTGGTTGACAAACCTATAAATAATATTGCAGACACAAGGCCTACTTTTTTATGCATTTCATGGCCCTTCTGAATAAACAAATCATCAAGAAAAGTTTAGTCAAACGGATATGTGAAAAAAACACATAGTTATCAAAGTGTCCAAGAGGGTATAATCACGGTATACTAGAATTAGGACTGTGGTAGTTGATTGACTGGTCTGTGTGACTATATTCCTTCAGTGACAGAAAAATGAATTGGATAGTTTTGTTACTTTAGTGTTGAAATTTGGTCATTGAAGTGAAAATATGGTTTCTAAGAAGATAACGGTATTGAACCGGGTAATCTCACCCTCATGAGCAATCTGAAAGAGCAATATGGGTGTGTAAAAACTGGTGGGTGTGTAAAAAGTACCTAGAAAGCTATCTCGCAACCTTCACTATACCAGTCTTGGCCTATAACAAAGGAGTAACAAATCCAACACATTTATCTTTTGCTGCCTCGTCACTCGCTAGTTTTTCCAAATATAGATCTGCTATGTGATCCAACATATGTCTACTCAGAAGGAAGCCCCAGTGAGTCCAACAGGACCGTGGCCTAGAATATTCACATCTGAAAAATTACAAAGCGTTTTTCCAGTGGGTAATTATTTTCCATTCATATATTCAGCCTTATTTTCTTAAAATATATATATAAAAAGCCAGTACTATAACTTCTGAGGGGCAAATCTTTTCCCCTGCTGAACAAAGTAATTGTATTCTTTGACACAGACAAGGACTTCATTGTTTCAGCAGCCGTTTTATTATTACGGGTGTGGATCACAGTGCCTTTTGCTAAGTAGTTTTTTTTTAAAAAAATCTGGGCCTTTACTTCTTAAAATACTTCTCAGCATGAAGGAAGGAAGTACACAGTGTACACAAGAGTTTTTTTTTTTTAAATAAAACAGTAATGGGAGGAAGCATTATTTATAGTCATATTTTTCTATGATATAGAACATAGGTTCCTGTGTCTAGAATTTAAATATAAACCTCTGATGCAGATTTAACTTCATCTAAAAAAAGTTCCTAAAAATCATAGATGTTATAAATGTTGAAAGATGCTATCCTTGCTTAAAATTTATTTATTTAAATATTTTTATCCCGCTCTATATCCAAAGATCTAAGGTGGCTTACAATAAAATTTGGGAAAATAACTCCATAGACTTCCATATCAGTGGGCTTAGGATAGCTTAAAAACACATAGTAATGCAACACATGGATTTGAGCAAATGAAGTAGGAACATACTATAAAGAATGCTTAATGTATTCTTAAAATAATATTGTCCTTTACCAAAGGAATTACTGTTTCTGCCTTTACATGGCCCAGTTATGGAATTTTGACCCCCTTCAAAAAAAAAAAAAAAATCTAACAGAAAACAGGTAAAATGCCATTTTTGCATATAGACCTGTTCTGGAAATGCATTTTCTGAAGGCTTTTAAATTAGTGTTTTAAATATAAATATAGGCATTAACATATATTTTTATCATAAGTTTCATTATATTTATTAATTTTATTATATGTTTGTTTTGGAATTTCATTGCACTTTTATGCCCACTTTTAATTGAAGCTGGATACATAAATAATAGCTCTATAGTGTTTTAATGAAAGATGATGAAGAATATTTACAGTAAATTATGGCTAGGGCTGTGATGCTGAGAATGGATTCTCAGAGGAAAATCCTATCAGTCAATGGGATTCACCTACACTTAAGCTACACCAATGGGGGCTAACTTCAGAGTCTGAATGTTTGTCCAATATCTGCACTCCTTTATGTGCACTTACTTCAGAGTCATCCCCATGAGTTTCCAAGAGAACATGCATAGCAGCAGGCCACAAATTTCCTTTAACTGCTGTACTTAAAAGACAAGCACAAATTTCTTGGATTTTGGTTGCTTCCAAATGGATGACTCCTTGTACTACCATTCAAAGACACTGTGGACCTACTTTAGCGTTTGTTCCTTGATGAATTTTTTATGGTAAGAAAAAAAAAGGACATCAGAAGAGGTGGGAAAACACAGGATGGCTACATATGAAAGGCGACATATTCAGAGATAGCCATGCAGCAAAATACAACAAAATCCAAAATCTACAAAACAGTGAAAACCTAATTGGGCCGGATAAAATGCACAAAATATATCATTCAAGCTTTTGAAACTTCACTGGCTTATTTGTCAGGCAAAGATGTTAAAAATCATGGAAGAGAAGAAAAGTGACAATGTTGAGACTCAAAGGCCTACATTTTGTCTCAAATGTTACGGACAGTAAAATTATATGGAATCCCTGTCCCATAAAATTTGCAAATGGCACTAAGTAGAACAATGAAAGCTGCTTCCGGGAGCACCCTGATTCAGCGTTAGAGGGAATTTTTTTTAATTAATTGCAAAGCTATCTGTGTTCAACCATACACTGAGGTCTAAAAACAGAAACTGACTTTCTGATCCTTAGGAGCCAAGCAGTCATAACTGCAGGTTAAGCTTTCACTTCCAACATGATCGTTCAGTGCAAATGTTATTTAAGAATGATTTTTTAAAAAGTAATACAAATGCATGAAACAACAGGAACCTCGATTCAAACCCTTGCCGACTGCTGTATCAGAGTAATGTTTGCACCACTGGCATCATACAATGACATCACAGCTATGGTGGTTCATCCACTCTCAAGGACTGCTGATGCAGCAGGTATCGGGAACAGCACAGTCAGGTCACTGAAGAGAGACAAACTGACTCAGTTTGAGCATGCCAATTGAATCTGACATACTGACATCACCCAAGAGTAGGGCGCAGTAAGTTAGCGTTTTATAAAACTGGGAATTAAAATGAAGAAATCAAACAAAGTTCATATTTTGGTGCTGAATTTTATTTTTATTATTATTAAACTGAAAAAGGGAATTCCATTTTTTTTTTTTTGCATACTGTTTTCTGGGGTGAACAAAATAAATAGTTTAAGAAGCAAGAAAGTGCAACAAGCACAGCTTTGGGGAATTTTCCTCCCAACAGTGTGTGTGTGTGTGTGTGTATATGAGGGGGCTGTCTGCAAGTCCCCTTCCATGCCCATCATTAATTATAACACTTCTTAGATTTAGGTTGGTGCTCAAGGACAGAACCATAAAAACCTTTCAGGCTTGGAAAGGGACAGAACTGGCACATGCTCCAGTCCAATCTGTCCCTACAGCAAAACCCCTTTAAAGCCAATACTAGAACTAGAAGGAAGCATTAAATAACAGCAGTAGGGTTCAGAATTACATATATGCCAGGATGTTCTTACTGACACAATTTGTGTTTGCAGCTGGCAATCCTGTAGCATGGTATCTGCTTTGTCAGAGACCCTGCCCTTCTTCTTTGTGAATGGAAGACATTTTCCCATTGGTTTGATATTTACATAATCAGAACCTATCTGCCAGAGTGCTTTTTCTTGGCACTTGAAATGTTTCAATAGCATGACCCCTTGTCTACATTCCTTTCTTTCCAGCTAGCCTCCAGAGTGCCCTTGTTAAGAAAGTGGGTGTCCAGATCATTGGTCTTTTAAAACTTTCTATGTAGAGGAGTGGTGTGTGCGTGTGCTTGTGTGTGTACGCGTGTGCCGTGGAATCGCCAGATCAGCATTATCAGCCATAATCTTCGCGCCTCCACCCAGCGCGATCAGCACCAAGGGGAACATTGACGAGGGAATAGCCCAAGTCAGGGTTGTTATTATCATACCTATTATTGTTATGGTTTGGTTTTATGATGCAGTCGGTGAATTTGCTGCAAAGACATTATGAATCGATCGCTCTGCAGCGCCCGTTCATAAATACGACACCCCGATCCTTAACAACACACACACACCCTGCAGTATGGCATTGCACCCCACCGCGCGCCTGGGTTCTCTTCCCATACAAATACGCCTATTTAGATGGACCCTTCCAAAAACAAAACAAAACAAACAAACAAAACTGAGGACCTCAGACCTCTAGGTATAAATGCAGAGCTCCCCTGCCCCGCGTTCCTACTAAGAGTAGAGCGTGGAACATCATCATCATCATCATTATCATCATTAATTATTGCTGCATATAATTTGCCTTGGGGGAGTGGAGAAAGCGAGTGAAAGCTTTAAAAAAAAATAAATAAACCACAGACAAGAAGCAACAGACAACACACACGGACGGCAAAACACAGAAACGGAGCTTCAGGTACAGAACCGAATCCTCCGGTCGATCCCGCGGTTGTTTCTGCAGCCGGGCGAGGGAGACCCGGGGCGAGGAGGGCGAAAGGGAATCCGAAGCCAGCCCGGGTTGCTTCTCCCTTCGCTGCCGGCTGGTCCTGTTGCTGCAGGAACGGGAGCGGCTCGACGATCAAGTCCCTTTTCTTTCTTTCTTTTTTTTTTGCCGCAGTCCATGTCAGTTTTTTTTTTAAATATTAAAAAAAAATGTAAAAAAGAAAAAGAAACCCACCCTCCAACGCGCAGCTGAATAACGCACGTTCGCAGGAGGGAAGACGACGAGGAGAGCCGAAGTGATTTATCGCCGCCAGTCCCGCCTCGTCTCCAATCTCGGCTCGGTCGCTTAAAAAAAAAAAAAAAAGAGGAAAGGAAAGGAAAAAAGGGCCAGCTCACCTCTGGAGCGGGGAAGGTGAGCTCTAGGTCGGGAGGAGTGGAAGCGGGGAGCCCAGCGCCGTGTCTCCTCTCCCCCTCCCCTCCGCCAGCTCGTCCTCCGAGGAAACGGACGGGGAGGGGGCGAGGGGAGGAATCCAGGTAGCTTAAAAGCCAAGCGGACGGGGGGGGGGGCCGACCAGAAAATTCTTTCCACTATTGCGAGGAAACGCCCTGCAACGCGAAGGGGTTTTTTTTGGGGGGGGGGTTGCGGATCGGAGGGGATGAGACAAAAAAAAAAAGAAGCAAAAAAAAAAGGCCTTCACGTCTAGACAGAGAGAAAGAGAGACAGAGAAAGAGAGAAGCACGTAGGAGGGTGCAACGGCTGTTAACGCAGCCTCTGTTGGAATCTGGTCAGTCGAAGCTGAATGCGGTTTCGCGCCCCCCCCCCTCAATTTCACTCACTCACACACGCGCGCGCGCGCGCGCGCACACAGTCACTCCCAGCGGGAAAACGAAAGGCGTCAAACCCGGCGAAGTCCACCGCTGGCGAAAGGTAAGCGGCCACTCCAAAGAGGTGTCCCCCGGAGCGGAGGCGCTGCGAGTCAGCCGCGCCCGGCCGCCGCCGCCGCCGCCGCCTCCCGCTCGGCCCAAAGGCTGCCAGCGCGACGCTTCGTCCGCCTTCGACGCAGAAGCCGCCGCCTCTGCCGCCGCCACCACATTTGTTGCGTCCCTGTCTGGACTGCGATCCGGAGGCAGAGGCAGACGGGGACGGGGGGGGCACGACTGGAGGCAGGCACGGAACGAGGGAGCCTGCCGGGGCTGGTGGTGGTGCGGTTGGTAAAAACAGAGCATACGGCCAAAATTGCCGCAGAACGCGAGAGAAGTACATAAGGCATACGCATTCCGGAGTGGCACTGCGTCCTTAGGGTATTTTCCCCTCCCCCGATTTTATTAACACCACTGTAATTTCCCAGATTATTTTACTGCTACTAACATCACATTATTATCGTCGTCATCATCCTATTTTTATTTTTATCATTATTGTTATTGGCACTGCCTAGCCCAAGTTGGATACTTTGGAAAGTCTGTTGATTTCACTGCAAGGAGGTGGAAGGAACAGTGTAACTCCAGGGAATCAAGGAGCCTTCCAAAGAGGTTACATTGGATGGGTCAAAAGTAGCCCCAGGACCGCCACTGCAATGGTCCGCCCGTGGGCCTGGTGCTGTAAAATAATAATCAGGTGCCTTGTGAATGGTGGAAATGTTTTCGACGTACAGGATCTGTCTGTATGGTTGAAATATGTTCCACTCTACTGCCTGGCTTCAGCCACTAAAATTAGGATGTGCCTCTGTTAGTAAACAGGCTGTGAACTTGGTTGGAGGAGGAGTACAGCAAGCAGGAAGGAGAGAATGAAGGATATTAAAACATGGGCAATTATTTCCCATTAATGATGTATTAAAATATTGGACATGATGTCATGAGAGGACTCCTTAATCCCCTGAATATCTCGTTAAGTATTAATGTTATTAGTAACATTAGTTTCCGTGGTACGGCCTTGCACAGAGCTATGGATGGCTCTAATGTTCAGGGTGGACTCACATGCAGTGTGCTTGGAAGAGTGCACCTGGCAAGTTGCTGACTCAGAAGGAATTTATTACTTGTCCTGGCAAAGTGGAAAGGTGGAATAAGGGAGGGAATTAATTGCAAAACTGTATTAGTATTTAAGATCAACCTTTTTTTCAGTGTAAGCAAGGTAGCATTAAGAGCATTTGATGCTAGTCATTAGAGAAGGTACATTATTCCCAGCACAGTACCATTTGGGATGCAGTGTTCTCACAAAGAGTTAGTACTGTATAGTTTCAAGTGTTGAATGTAGGGGAGTGAAACTTGGTTTTTAGTTCCTTCTTAGCTTGAATCTTTATTACTCATCCTACACTAGTCCTCTGCTTTGTTTTAATATGAAATGAACCCAGGTATGCTTTTCCATAGTCACTGGGATAAAGATGGGATACAGTTTAGATAGACAGACTATGGACATTTTCAGTGTAGGTAAAACTAGGCAGAGATAATATTAAACTTCTAATAGAGAAAGCTAGGACATCACAGGGAAGTCTAGGCTGAACGTATCTAGGACTTACTTTCCAGGGGCAAATATGAAAAGAATTGTGCAAACCCATGCAACATGGAGGTAAGCCTCATTCAGTTCCATGAGCTATACTTCTGTATTTAGGATCAGAGGAGGGCCTTCTTTATTGTGATACCTTGTGGAGGCTTAGTTCATACCACTATTGCTTCATCCTGGTGTCAAGTTAAAACATAGCTTTTTACTGCTGCCCTTGGGGACTATTTAATTTATTCCAAATTTTATCCAACTTGTAAACTATTTTAAGCTGTTCTTAACTTCTTAAATTGTTTAGCATGCTTTTAGTTTGCATAAATTATTTTTACATCATTTTTCAATTGTTTTAAATCAAAATCACTGTTTTAAATCACTTGAACATTGCCCTGGAATTCTATGACATATGGTGGAATACAAATATATTAATGTATAAATAAAATAAAATATTATTAAGCCAAGGATGGAGAATGTATGGCCCTCCAGTATCCATGACCAATGATCATACAGACTAGGGCTTATGGAAGTTTGAATCCAACTAGAAGATCACTGTCCCTGAATTACCATTACCTGTGGTTAAGACAGTAGTCAATGTGTTTGTTCTTCTATGCCACTAAACTCCTTAAAATCCCACCCACACATCAACTGTGCATTATCACTTCTGTCATTGCTCTGTCATTGCTATTTCTAACCCCAGTATGCACAGGATAACCCAGCCACATATTTCAGGATATGGTCCCAAGAGTACTATTTTGTATATACAGATGCTTAGAGCGGTTCCAGATCATCTTTTGTCATTTTTTTTCTTGCTCTGCCTCACCCACTGAATTTTGCAGAGGCTTCAGACCCTGTCATCCTCCCTTGTTTTTCCAATACGTCCTTTGTCTTCTTTTATGCCTTTAAGGAGAAAATGACAGGATAGTTGCATAGGTGCAAGCCTGAAGAACTAGCCCTCTGTTTGGAAGCACCCTTTAGACTGTTGCACAGTTGTTGTAAGTTTGTCTTTCTGTCTAGCTTTTCTTTTATTTACTTTTTTAAACAAGGGTCTTTCCAGTCTTTAATGCGCGGGCTTCAAGCACATTCTGTACTGAGAATGCCACACTTCATTAAATACAAACAGGTACATAGTTTAAAATACTACTTACATTTAGGAATTATACTAATTAATATAAGCCTGGCTTGGAGAAGTTTCAAAACTTTGTTAGCCTGGCTCATTGTCAGAGTTACATAAATAACCTCCATTTAAAATATCAAGCCTTTGCGTACATGGAAACTTGTGTACATTTTAAAGCATTCTTCCCTAATGTGCATATTTATTTTTATATTTTATCTAATTTACTTTGTTTTCCTAAAATGCCCCGTTAGCCTTGTAAATGGCATAATGTTGGTATATGCCTTGTTAAGGCAAGGTGCCTTTTATCACACCATGGGTCTTGAGAAATGCAAAAATGCTGCTATTTCATGGAGACTCTCAAGTCTAACAAAATTCTCATCCATTCCTATCTTTAACTTACTAAACAAGAGACAGAACAGTTTAAAAAAAAAAGTTGCAATCACATAATAGAAGACAGAAGGAAGTCTCTATGCTAAGGAATGGTTATACTATGAAGGCACTTTTTTTTTTCTCCCCAAAGTTCACTGATAAAGTTATGCTGTGGTACGGCCTGTTGTTGAGTGCACTGAAGTATTTTCCGAACCTAAGGCAAACATATCAAGGAGTTTTCTGGGGCCTCACAGAGTGTGAATTGCCCAAGGTCACCTGGTGGGTTTCCATGGCTGAGGTAGGGAATTGAACTGGGGTCTCCATGGTCAAAGTCCAGTACTCAAACCACTGCACCACATTGGCTGTTGAGATCAAATTGTCTCATGTTTTATTTGAATCGTATATGAAGGACACAAGGAACTCCAGCACAAGTACTATTGAGATGAAAGAGAACTGGGCAGGAATGAGTGATAACACCTCAAAATATTAAAGGTGCTGATAACATAAATGAAAGGGGAAAATAATATGCCACCGTGAGCCATGGCCCATACAGGTTCAGTAAAATACATCCAGATTTGGTTCCATAAAATAATCCTGACTTTTAAACAAAAATGTATGTAGTAGGAGTACAGAAACACGCAGCAGTTGGAAAAAGTGACATTTTTATCCTCCCCCCATCTACAGCTAATTTTTAACATGATAAGCCAAAGTATGAAATTGGAGGCAAGAAAATGGTGTCTCCCGTGTTGAATCTGTAGTTTGTTGAGAACTGTTTCATGTAGCTTTATTTCCATTCCTGGAAATCACCACTTAAAATTCCCTGCAAGGGAGAGTCCTCCAACAGTAAACTGTGCTGGGTGTGTGCATGGCTTTTGTCTCCAATCAGTAGTTTCCACAGAACCAGCCCCTCAGAGCAGCTCTTAGACAGAGACATCATCTCCCTTGGTTTATGGTTTATATAAGAATGGCTATATCAACAGAAAGCAGACTTGAGGCTTGCTCAAGGAATGAAGGGATGGATATGCCTGCCCCCCCCCCCCGGGGCTATTCAAAGAGGGATGCTGGGATCATTGAGCACCCATGCTTCAAATTCTCATTCTATCCCAAATTTGGTTTTCAGGATGGCCAATTTGTGCAGGTGGACCTTATCTGCTTAAACACCATGGGTTGAATCAATAGTTCCATGAGCAAAGTGCTCTTGCCTCTTGGTACTTCTCGCCATGATCTTAGAATATGTACTATTCATATTTTTTGGGGTTCTCAAAAATTGCCCAACAAGCATGTTATTTTTCAACTATATTATTGTTGCGTGTCTTCAACTCATTCCCAAGTTAAGGCAAAACTATTACGGGGTTTTCTGGGGGCTAAGAGTGTGTGACATGTTCAAGGTCACCCAGTGAGTTTCCATGGCCAGTGAACCCTGGTCTCCAGGGTTGTAATCCAATGCTCAGTCCACTATACCACACTGGCAACACAACTATATAGCATCTTGCAATATTCAAAATACAGCACACATGTTGGGCTGAAAACAACTGCTAATCCCAACAAGACTAGGACCATAAATCAGGGGCTGGCAAGTTTGGCCAGCATGGTATAATGTTGGTGTAAGTGTTGGACTAGGACTCCAGAAGACAAGAGTTCAAAACTTTGCTCAGCCATGGAAACCCACTAGATACCCTTGAGCAAGTGACATGCTTTCAGTTTCAGATTATGAAGGCAGTGGCAAAGTCTCTCTGAGCAAATTTTGCAGAGAAAAGCTTGTCAAAGTTTCACTTTAGGGTCACTGTAAGTCAAAAACAATTTGAAGGCAAAGTGTTTTCATGGCATTTGAACCCATCAGACTTCCAGATTGCCCCTTTTCTGGCCAGAAAAGGATGAATTGAATCTTTTGGAAACCGCCAGGATAGGGAATTCACCTTTTAAATAGGTTGCAAGGGCCGCCCAGACTATTTGGCATTTAAAAAACACCTGTTTTTCAAGAACAGAAAGTCAACTACTTCCATAGTGGGAGGGGGCAATCTTTGTGGGTCCCAGAAAGCAAAAAACTAGCCCATGATCTGCCACAGTTGCCAACCCCAGTATTAAATGAATGAAGCTTGTTAAGACACCTGTCTGATTCCCATTTAATTCAGTGGGTGTGCTTACATTATCTGGAGCTAACAAATGGATTTAGTCACGTATTTCTTTCATCCTTAAAAGAGCCTGGTAAGTTTGGCCATTGTGGGGGTTTGTGTGTTTAGTGGTTTGAAGGTTGAAGGAGCACTCTGGGACACCAGGGGTCAAATTCCCACTCAGGCACAGAAAACCACCGGGTGACCTAGGGCAAGTCGCACACTCTCAGCATCAGAGGAAGGCAATGGCTAGTCAAATCTTGCCAAGAAAACATCATGATAGTTTCAACTTAGGGCCATCATACATCAGAAGTTACTGGAAGACATGCAACAACAATAAACTTTAATAAATATTTTTAGCTTTACAGTCTAGTTCAGGGAGATAGCAATGAAAAGGAAAGTTTCCCAAATCCTTTAGTGAGCTGAATATGACAAGATTTGGAAGTACGGTTTTATTTTTTATTTTTTTGCTTTATATTTAGCTGTCATGCCAGGTTCTACACCCGAAATCACACAGACATTTCAGAGCTGTATAGTATTGTCTAGGCAGATACCACCGCTTGAAAACATAGTACTAAACCAAAGATTTGGTTATTATAAACTATTACAAGATTCAAACAACTCAGGGCACATGTAAATCGTTTAAAAAAGACAAGAATAAAGAACCATGTTCAAGCTCATCAGCAATGGGGATCTTCCAGCTGGCTTCTCAAGATTAAATGTACATTGAGCATTATGAGGAAGCTTACAGCTGGAACATATGTGAAGGCTTCATTCCACCCTCTCAAATGACTTTGGTCATGTTTGCCAAGCTCAGTGCACAAGTTGAGATTGGAGCATTTTTGGATGCAATTAAAAATGCTGAGGTGAACTTGAAAACTAAACAAAAAGCCCAGGAAAAAAAGAACACAGACATTAGAGAACAAGTAGAACGTACATGCACATCAATCTCCCCATTGTAGCCTCCAGTAAATGAAAGAAAATCATACATCATTGGAGGGAAAGACACCATTAGGTGGCACACTTATATACATCTACCTAGGATGAGGTTTCTTGAAGGTTAAATTCAGTGGGATTTATTTCTAAGTAAACATTAATAAGATTGCAGTTTGGAAGTATGAATGCATATGCACATGCTGCTCTCTGGGGCAGCCAATTTACAATGGTGAAATGTCAATTCCCACTCCAACATTGTAAGCAGGTTTTATATGTGTGAATTAGGTATATTTAGGCATTGTGTAAATGTCTGCAACTTTCAAAAAGAGAGTGCCATCGGGAAAGTCCAGTGCCAGAATCTACTTTCCCCCCGTTCGTAGCTTAAACAGAAATAGTGCCAGTTTCCTTCTCTATAACAAATGTTAGTATGGTTTTTTTTAAAAAAATTTTTGGGGTGGTAATTTATATAAATACTAAACTCAGTTTTGTCTATGAGTGAGTTTTATTGTGATACACGAAGAGACTTTTTTTTAGCTGGGTTATATGATGATATTTTCGCAGAATGAACAGTGTTGTTTATATGAATGATCAGTTAACCTTTTATAAGAAGAAAAAAATCTATACTATTAAAAAAAATTCACAGGCAAATTTTGCTTCTTATTTTAGATAGCACTTTTTGCCATATATTTTGCACTAATGTATGAGGAGGTAGTCTTGTAAACCTAAGTACAAATATTCTGTAAGAGCCAAACAATATCATTCTGACACAAGTGCAGAATGTAAACTATGTATTGCACACATTCATAAAAACATCAATAAATTGCCTTTTGGCCTTTTTAAAACAATTCCAATGTGCTTGCCATCATTATTTATATATACCATTATTTATACATTTTACACCATTTGGTTTAGGGGTGTGTGTGTGTGTGTGTGTGTCCTCAAACCAAATGGTGTAAAACACCACTGAACAGCAAAAAAAATGGAATCTGCTGTCCAAAGGAATAAAAAGGTTTTATTAAAAGTTCACCTAAACTTCGTACAAGAGGAGTCCAACCCGACTTCTCTAGGGAAACACGTTGTGGTGTCACAAACATAAAGACTATGCGATTTGGTTTCCATGCAAGATGTGTGTAGGGCTAGACCGTTATCTCTTTTTTTCTTGGTCAGTTCATTTGGAGGCTGCTTCACATGTAATCACTACAGGAAATTCTAGTAGATTTCCTTTTTCAAAGCAATAATAAAAGAGATATCCTATAAAGATGTATGTCAAAATAAAACAATTGGGGGCTTGCTTTCACTTAGCTAGCCTAAAACAGGAATGTGTTCTGGACATGAGAACAGTAATGATCCTTCAGAACTGACTTTCCAGAATTGCGTCCATACCAATTTCAATAGACATGAACCTCCCGCTCTCTCTCCCTCTCCCTTTCATATATGCTCCATCTAAATATACACACCTGAATACTCACAGACATCTTTATCTAAAGTGAAAGTGTAGAGATAACTGTTGTACAATTTGTTACAAATCCCTAGTGTGTTCTGATGTTGTAATTGATGCTGCTCTGGAATTATGTTGTCCTTTGAAATTAAAATAATAATAATAATAATGCTGAATTAATGTGACTTGAATTGTTAAATGAGTCAAATCCTTATAATAAAGAATTTAATCATGGATTATTTTCATGTATTTTGGATCTTGCAAGTTTGAAATAAACATGTTTTTCTAGGCCAGTTTATAAACTTTAGGAACTATTATAAATTGAAAGAGGGGAAAAGTGTGTTTTTTCCACTAGCCTTTTAACTCACACAGATCTCTGCTATCTTATTTATTCTCCCTTATTTTTATTTTGTATTCATAATTAGTACAAATGATAAAAAGATTTCTGAATATTTTAAACTGACTTAATGTTAAGTAAGTTTGTGTAGAAATAAAAGATCTAACACAGTTGATAAATTAGCCTTAAAGATGACATACTGTATACACTATATCTAAGACAACGCTCTTATTTAAACTTGTCCTAAATTGCATGAGAATACATTTTAGCTCACCTTTGAACAAATGGAGATGTTATTTCTGTTATTTTCAAAATACTATGTGATGACCTTATATAAGGAAAAACACCTTCCATTGCTGTGCAATGCAACATTATAAATGTCGTCTTAGAAGTAAGTTTCCTTGTGTTCAGTGGGTTTTATTCTCTAGAAAGTCTCGATAAGTTGTAAGCTCAGTTATAGTAACTCAGCAAGAAAAATAAAATGGAGCAGCGTACTGCTGTTTGATTTTTTTGGCATAACAAGAACTCCTATTGAAATATACAAGTGTATGCCCAGTGTACACGTTTTAATTGTCCAGTTGATGAATACACCACGAATGTATGGTTCAGACTTATTGTGAGATCAGAAAAATATAAATTGCAAACTATTTAAACATTTTTTAAAAGAGTGGGTTAAATGTTACCATTTTAGACCACACTACTGTTTTAAGAGAACTGAAAGATTTACTTTACATGTAATCTATCATTTACTGAAATGTTGCATATGTAATACAAAGAATGAAAAGCAGATTAATTGGGGGTGCCCATTAGATGGGTTTGTGCAATGAATTTAAATGTAAATACCCAGTTCATAAACAGAGAAGCATAAGCGGAGTAGACATATCAAGTAAAGTCAGAAAAGTAATTCTGGAGCTAGATTTTCAGCTTGTGCAAGAAACACATATTGGCTAAAATTTTGTTGATTGTCCTGATTAGTACAGACGTGCTGAAATCAATTGAATATGTTGACTAACCATTCAACAACTGGCTGAATGGGTTTACTTTCATGGGGACTAGAGGACAGGATGCCAGTCAGTGTTTGCTTTACGTGGCTTTACATAGACCTCTGCATAGAAAACTGGAAAGGGCTACCTGCTTCCCAAATAACTTCAGCATGGAGTAATATTGTTCATAGATTGGCTGAAAAGGCAATATCTGGCCTAGTGATCTTCGTCTGACTATCAATGATTTCGAAGACTCTAGCATTAAACCATTAGGGATAAATTTTTACCATAGACTGAAAAGATGTTTATGTGTATTTCTTTGGGGCATATGTACATATACACACATTTGTTTGGACTTTTGCTGAGAAGTTTCCAGACTTTGCTGAAAATCAGAACAAATCATGTCTGTGTAGAAGCTTGAATACAGACTCTCTTAAAAAGCTGATAGTTGGGAAACTTTTAAAAACTTTTGCAAAAAGTCCTGTTAACCCTTTATGGAATAGCTGTTTACGTGTGAGGAACGGACAGACAGAAGCACAGAGAGATAGAGAAATATAAATGCTAGACTATCCAGAATTTAATGTTGGAGGACTTCTGAAATATATAGGAAAGACAATGAAATCCCCTAAACACTAGTAGAATTTTATGCAACCCTACAAGTGTTTCAGTGGAGGCACTATAGATGGTAGAGGATTCAAGATCAGCTCCCCATGTCACGACTCTGAACAGAGATCTCAGTACTCACAGTACAACTACAGGGAAATGAAGTTAGGATACTCACATATTACTACAGCTGTTAATTCTTTTCGTTAATTCTACTAGTACATACAGAGATGACTTCAAGCACAAGATCTTGTTCGTTTGATTTCAGGCAATGTCTGTTCCCTCCGCCCCTTCCCCCTTCTAGCTCTAAGCAGGAAATCTGTCTGGGATAGTGAATGGTATGCAAAAGCTAGCTAGCTTGCATATTAATGTGGCTTTTACCAATGGGTATATCACCCCACTTTAGAAATAAATGTGTTTCGAAGTGAAAACATTCTTCTTCATCAAGATCAGCTCTAGCCCCAGAGGGCTGGGATTCATCTGTATATTTAAACAACAAGAACAACAACAACAAATCAATAATGGGAGCTAGGGGAAACAGTTAAGTATTTCTGGAGCCTTGTGTGCAGGACAGTCAAAGGAATGGTTTGAGTTATCAAGCCGGAAAACTGAGTAAGGTGATTAGCTCGCCACCTAGAGGTGAACCCGAGGTAACACCTCTTCAAAGGCTCCAGCTCAGTTTTCCTGCTGCGATATCCACATTCAGTTCCGAGCAAATGCATGAAAACTGATTCTTCACCAACTGAATATTAGACCAAAACAAAAGCAGTGCCATCTGTAAAACTGTGCATCAGTGAAGAACACTGAGATGGAAAAAGGCAAACTGATTTCAAAAGTGAAATTTAAAAAGTACTAAAAATGTTGCCAGTAACAGACCTGGTGGATATGTTCTTAAGAAAATATATTTTCAGGTATACATCATGAACAAACATCCCTGTAATAAAATACAAACTCTGACCAAGCAATTCTCTAGTCCTCATTTATGGAAGACCACCCCTTCCACCTGTCCCTACTTCATCATATCCACACTAGTGTAATCTCAAAAAGATTTCCCTGCATAGACAAACACAAATGTGGAAATATATGAGATCTTGTGGAGTCAACACTATCAGGCTGTTCTCTGCTTCTTTGTATAAACATGACTGAAGGCTGGGCTGGGCTCGAGAACAGAATGTCCATGTAATTTTAACTGCTTCTTAAGCTGAATAGATGTGTGTGTTTTGGCCATGGCACATGGGCAAGTCCCACTCTTCCCCTTTTTGCATGGTAACAGGGAAAGGGCACATAAAAGCAAAGGAATGAAAGAAACTAAAAGTCCTGGAAAAGCATTTGTGGATCTAAGGGAGATCTTTGCTTCTCAGATCGTGACTACAACAAAATTACACCAGGCTACAACACAACTGGAAAAAATAATGCCACAACTTTTATTGATTACAACTGCCCATAAGGTTGGTGTTATGATGGCCCCAGACCTAGGCATGAGCCAACCTGCTTGTTGGTCAATAAGCCAAATAAGCTCAGGATGACAGCTGTGGAATTCCAGATGGGCAGACACAGTTGTGTGGTTTCCCCTGTCATTTGGGGGCATGGCACACTGGGTGCCCCTCCTGAGCGAGGCGTGCTTGCTGCTGTCTACATCTGTGAAGCCCCTTAAGGGGATCCCTCCAACGTTTGTTGGACCTTCCAACTTAAAAATGCTGCCTTCTTGGATCTCGATCCCCTGTATACTCACCCAAAGTCGTGATGATAAATGCATGCACAATAAAGTCTCACTCCAAGGGTTGGTGGCAGGACAAAGCTCCCAAGCAGGACTGAGCCAGGTGTGAGGAGGAGCTAGCTTATATACTTACTTTCCTGTCTTTCCCCCAGGTCCTGCCCACCAACAGCTCAACTCCTATTGACTAGTGGTTCCCACCATTGCCCCAAACTCTGAGCAAAGGTGAGCAGGTTCCCGGGAAGAAGACAGACCCTGGCAGTGCACAAAAATTAGTGGTGCCTGACTCATCAAGACCCGCCAGCCACCAACTCACCTCCTGGTGAGTCAAGAAGTGGGCTTTGCAGCAAAGACCTAACAGTTCTGTATAATGGATTTCAAAAAATGGCAAGCTAGATACACAAGTTAGTTGTATGTGTGCAGATGGGTGAAGAGGAGGGGATAAGGGAATTATGATTCACAAGCCTCTAGAGGCTGGAAAAGTTACTTTTTATGTCCTATGACTCCCAGAATCCATCTGGCAGCATGCCAGTTATCACTGAAACAACTGAAAAGACCTGTATTGTACTTAGAGATGGTAATTTAATAGGGCACTACACTCTTGCATATAGGCAGGTGGTGAGAATTGCTGCCTTCCTGACTCCAAAGGCCATTTCTGCATTTCTACACTGTTATAGTGCTATTATTCCACTTTCAACATCCTGTGGAATCCTGGGGTTTGCAGTTTAGAGAGGAGTATTTAGAATTCTCAGCCAGAGAGCTCTTTGTCCTTAGTAAACTACAAGCCCCAGAATTCCACAGGATGTTGAAAGTGGAATAATAGCACTATAACAGTGTAATGTGGAAATAACCAAATAAGCCAAAGAGCTGTAGAGAAACTTGCTAATAAATCAATTAAATGGTCACTGTCCCTTAATACTGTAGTCAAGGTTCAACAGAAAAAGATGCATGTTGTAGCTTCTCCACACAGGAAAGGGAATATAAATGGCAGTATGATGTGATGGTTATAGGCTTCAACAGAGAAGGCTTAAGTGTAAACAATACATGGTCCAAAAACTCTCTGGGTAGCCTTGGGCCAGCCTACTGTCTCTCAGCATAATCTTATTTCACTGGCTTGTTGTGAGATATAACTGTATTGAAAAAGACACAAGTACTTTAGTCTGCATTCCCATGGAATAAAATGTTGTAGCATGGAATGTTCTTCCTCTGGGCTTCAGCCAGCCAGCCAGCCAGCCAGCTATGCTCTCTTCTAGAATGTAATCCATGTAGTCCTCTCTAGTTTTCTATCCTCTTCCTCCTCTCAGTATACTTATTACCTACTGGATTATTTTGAAGAGAAGGAGTTTTTTCCCCAATATTTTTATTTTTTAATATCTTTTCTAAAATGGGGTAGTCTTTTTTGAGGGGGTGGACCACAGGTTTTCTTCAAGCCCACTTATATCCTGCTCTTATATATGGGTGGTACTATTTTGGATGCTTAATGTTTCACATTCAGAGAACAAGGCCATTTCTGCACTATACTGTTCTAGTGCTATTTACTCCACTTTCAACATTCTGTGGAATCCTGGGGTTTGTAGTTTAGGGAGGGGCATTTAGAATTCTCAGCCAGGGAGCTCTGTGGCCTCAATAAACTACAAACCCCCGAATTCCACAGGATGTTGAAAGTGGAATAATAGCACTAGAACAGTGTAGTGCAGAAATGGCTGAAGTTTGCTAGTAGTATACAGCCGGCCTTCTGCTAGGGCTTGGTTCCAGGACCCCCTCGTGGATATCAAAATCTGTAGATGCTTAAGTCTCATTATGTACGATGGTGCGGTAAAATGGCATCCCCTACCTAAAATGACAAAGCTGAAGTTTGATTTTTGGATTTTTTAAAAAATATTTTCAAACAGTGGTTGGTTGTATGTGTGGATACAGAATATGCAGATATGGAGAGCCAACTGTATAGGATGTGTGCTGGTGACTGTGTGGGGGGATCAGCAGGAACAACTGTTGATCAGAGCTTAGAAAAACTTTGTTGGACTACAGAATCCAGAATCTCTCAGTTGGCAAGTTCACTGAAGGATTCTAGGAGTTGAAATGTGTCCAAGCTTTGCTGTAAACCACTTCTAAGTGGCATTCCAACTAAGGAAGCAGGACTAACCACTATATCCCATATGCCACCGGTAATAATTTTGGATGTAGAAATCTGATTTAAGCTATCTTTTGGCAAAGTTCATGACAAGCAAAAGTTAAACTCATAGAGTTTCTGCCAGCATTCTTTTAAGTCACATCTTACTTTTACTTTCCCTTCTTCAACTGAATTTTAAAAAACAAAGAACTCTTCATAGCAAAAGAGAGGAATGAAAAATGGTTAGGGAAGCTATGAGAGAGAGAGGGAGTGTGAGAGAGATAGATATTACTTTTTAAAAAATACATACCGGCAACCTACCTTTCTCAAGGAAATTAACCTAACTGTTGATCCATCAATATCATGTTTTATTAGCTCTTCAGTTTGAAATAAATTTATAAATTATAAGGCATTACAAATGCCAGTTTATTTCAATTAATACTACAGGGATTTTCCTCATAAAGACTTTCCTCATAAATTTCCTCATGTGGATTTTCTTACAGGAAGTGAAGAAAAGTAAAAATGGCAATATTTTTGATCCGATGCAGGGAAAACAGAAACAAATCTCCATCTTCTTTTTACACAGTCCTATTCTGACACTCTTTACTATCAAGGAGAGTCTTCATCCATGCAGTAATGAAGTGCAAACTGAGCTCCTACCCTGACATTTATGTGAGAGACCTGTATTTGAAAGCTGGACAAATGTTTAAGAAACTTTAAGCCTGTACTTTGGATTACGTGTGAGAAAAACAGATAAGAGATCTCTACTGGGGCTTAATTGATGCATGACTGTAGGAAATACTTTAAGTGTATACAAGGGTGTCTGTTTGCCTATACGTCCATACTGGAGTAATGAATCCCACAGAGTTCCTGAGAAGAGCCAAAATGTATAACTTGTTGTTAATGCACAGACTTTTAGTAATATTTTATTGATTCCTTAGAGAGAAGATTCCTCAGCCTCAGCAGAAAAAAAGCATTTTTGGGTTGGCCTCATGTAACATAATAATTTAAGTATGTTTCATAGGAATATTACATGCCAGTGGAGTTGAATGAGCTGTGGAAAATCTTACCTGTTATAAATAACCACTGGCTTGAACTTGACAGTCTCTCTCTCTCATTCTTCTCTCTCTCTCTCTCTCTCCTCACTTAATATAATGTGACAGTAGAGGGCACCCTTTTAATGTAATTCAGTACCAGGCACGCTCGGACACAAATGCACAAAATGTAATACTCATACCGTTGCTCTCAGGCACTGTGGTTGGAAGCACACCTTCCTGAGATGCCTTCCCCCCTCCCCATGGGAGCTAGGAGATACTTCATTGGTCCAACCAATTGAGAAGGATATCCTGGGGGCCCAAAATGAGATGCAAAGGAAGAGAAGGGAGAGAATAAAATAACTTATAGTTCATTAGACTTTAGGAGTAGCCAAAGTTCCACAGCACAGCGAATGTATACTTGCCTGGCAAGTTTAATGTATCAGCAGAATTTTCCAAATGCTGAGATACTGAGAAAGATGGAAGGCATACAGTATAGAAACATGAGTGCATGAAGGACACTTGTCTGTGATTGATTTGTATAGATGGAGAGAGGTCCGAGGGTGGGAAGCCTCCTGCTGTGAATTACCCCTTAAGCAGTCTATTTCCTCATCTAAACATATATTTGGCAGATGGCATTTTCCAGTGTACCCCTTGTCTGTATATCAGAGATGGGACTCTAGGTTAAGATCAGTAATTTCTCCAAGTACATACAACTGGTAAGAAATTTAAATTTATTGGCTATGATTTTCTTTGCAATTGTTTTTGTTCATTTTTATTTTATTAGTATCTTTGACTGTATTTGAACTGCATCATTTTAATACAGCAAGCTTCCTCGGGAAGACTTTGGTCTTGAAAAGTAACTAGCAAAGGGAGGGAGGGAAGGAAGGAAGGAAGGAAACAGCAGCACAGGTTATATGTCCTACCTGTAGGACAAAGGAATGTGTACACATTTCAGACATGAAGAACAACAGCAGTAGGATTAGCTGCTTGAGAGTAGGCCATATGAAAAATAATATTGTGGCCTTATATATTCTAAATGGTGTCAACAAGATTTTTTAATGCAGGTCTGTTGTTTTATATTTAATTTGCCATTGGTGAGAAGTACAGAAGAAATTAGTTAAATTAAAAGCCTGTTGTTTTAAGTATAAGAATACATTGCATGCCACAGAGATTATCAAATGGACAGTAGATGTACAGAATACTGCAGATTCAGAAATGTACATTAACGTGTCTGCATTCAAGAGAGAAGTATGAGCAACTGAGAGTAAGTGCTGCCGTCCCTTTTTTTTCCTGCCAGGGCACCTGTACCTCTAACAGCAGTGTCCACACACTGAGGCAGACCTATCAACAGACTCAGTGGAACCTGGAGGTCTGTAAAAGTAGGAAAAATCTCCCTAACAAGTCCATGAGGCAGACCTCATCAGGCTTAACTACCACAGCAAAAGGAATGGGATGATGGAAGCTGCAATCCAACAACATCTGGGGGGTAACCACATCCCCATCTCTGATATGGAACTACAATGGAAAAGAATGAGAATGAGAATCAGAACAATTGACTGAAATGAAAATCCTAACAAGAAGAATAGAATGAAGGCTTGGAAAGTGGGGGGGAGGAGGAGGAGGAGGAGATACACAGATATATAAAAGGTAGACAAATTTCTTTGCTAGGATTGGTAATTTCCTGGTTCACACTGAGAATCATTTTAAAAAGGCTCTAGAGACAGAAAGGAGAGCTGTCCATGTACATGAATGAAGAAAATAAGAAGTTTCTTTTTAAATAAGTAAATAAATGAATGGATGGTAAGTTCTCCCAGATTGATGCCTGAAAAGATCTAAGAGGAAGCAGCAAAGAAAAGACTCGTTCTCTCCAGCTCAGCTTTTTGGTGTGAAACGGTGTGTAATAAAACCAGAGAATGCAATTCCTAAAACAGTGCAGTTCATTCTTCATATTGTAGGACTGAAGGAGCTACGATGGGGCAGGGATAGTTTACAACAATCCTGCAATGTGGTTGACACTGAATACTGTATATCTGATTCCAAGTAGTGTGTAACAACTCTATAGCGTTGTCCACCTGAATAACTTGGCAGTGTTGTTTGTCTGCATGAGACTTCTACTACAGTTGAGCTGAAACCAAAAGAGTACAACCACCTGCAAAATTAACCATTGCTCTTATCTTGATATTTGAGGATGGACTGAAAGGTAGTACATAATAATCCTGCAGTGCACTTCACTGATATATCCCTTTTGCTGATTGGAGGGGCTATGGCAAGAAAGTGCAGCTAAAATAGCAGTCTAGTCCATTACAAGTATACCTCAAATAGCCAAACAGATGTGCTCTTGGGCATTACATTTTTAACTGAAAATTTGGTACTAGAGGCAGAAATGACATGGAAAGAATAGAGACAGGTTCACAAAAAAGGAACAGCAGTTCAACTTGTTTCAGAAAACTTTTAATTCAAAAGTAACAATATGCAAATATGAAATGATATAAGGAGGTCAGCAAAGCCTTCCATAAATAAACAAAAATGTTTTGAACCTCCTAGAGACCACTTGAAGGCTTTTTCCAAAGTGTATCCAAAGATGATTTTTTCTTTCTTTCCCTAGCCTCCACCCTTATTATGATTTCCATTCTAGTGGTCAAATTTGTAGATCCATGCTTTTTTTAACAGGCTGTGATAGCTGGTGAGGCAGGCTTATGTGATCTCCCCTTTTAATTCTATTCTGCTGTTTATATATGCTCAGTAAGGGATTCTGGCAGCAACTGCTGCTTACCTTCCGTGTTTCAGGCAGGCACACCCAGTTACAGTTGATCAGCTATGGTAGAATTAAGTTCTTTGAAGCTTTTTTGCGTTGCTTACTGCAGGCATGCTCCAGCAACCCAACAATTAAAGTGTGTGCTTCTGCAGCCCTCCTTCACCATTCTACTGATGTAGATTCTGCTAAAAAATCCCTTCTTGCTAGACAGAAGTCAATAAAGAAAAATAGGGGATGGGCAGGCATAAATAAGCTTTGAACTTCACCATCAGAGGCTTTGTTGACTGAGGTATGCCCATATTACTGTTGCAGCTGAGAATTGGTGCGGAGGCTCATTTGAATTCTCAGGCAAAAAGCCCTCTGACTCTTAGGTTGCAATGCAAATCAATATATGGAAATTATCTCCTCAGATCTCCTCACAGGCCAAATCAAGCCTCTTGCTCCATGGATTTGTAGGCAGACTGGCTGCACTTTTAAATGTTCAAAAAACTAACTGAATTTTTGCACATGAAATAAGATCCATGTACAGCAGGATCACTTACCTTTGATGTTAATGTTTGATCCCCCCCTTCCCTCACCTAAAGGCTCAGGTAACAAACAGACACCAGGGATACGCAACAACATTTTGCTGCAGGCCCTTGCTTGTAGTGTATAATTTCATATGAAGCATTTCCCAGCATGGAGATATAATGGGGGTAAAGTTCACTGCTAAATTCTTTCATGCAGCTACTAAAAGCATAGGGCTCACCAAAGAAAGAGAAGGTGCAACTGTGTTTAGAATGCAGAGACGTTTTATGACAGTTGCTCAAATGGAACGTGAGCTAAACTGAATGAACTTGCTGAGCTGCTTAATCGTGGAAGTCTAGTTTCCAGGTATTTTCTCTTCACTACTCTTTGGAAAATTGATAGTATGAATCACAGAACACCTGCCTTCTGTTAATTTTAGTGGGCCATACTTGCTATCCTGAAGCGTAGTATGACCAGAAGGGAACAAAAAATTAAGCCCCACAGCTGTCTGCCTGAAAACTGATGTTCCTTTAACATTTTTGTCCTGAGCTAATTTACTTTGTAAATTAGCAATTAATTTTCCAGCATTTTATTCAGCATATCCTAAAACTGGTTTGTATAGAAAATGGGACGAGGGTTGAGGGTGGAAAAGAAAATATCTTCTGTTAAAATGGGGCTTGATGATACGCACCTGCCATTAATGTATTGTACACAGTGTCTCTAACTCATTATAGTGATGATTTGGGTGAGAACAAGAGTCATATAGGCAGAATCACTTCAACACGTGCCTGTTCATATGCATAAATTCCTGTGTACCAGATGGCAAAATATAATGACATCTTAAACAGCTAATTGCATAAACCTTGTAATGCAGATAATTGCTGAACCAAAGTACAAGTTAATAATTTCCCACTGTAATGCCTGGCTTGATATTAATCCTCAAGGAAAGTTGTGACAATCCTCATACGTTAAAGTTCACCAAGCAGTAATTAAAACTAGCACTCAAATCATTTGCCTTTCAAACCTTCAATTATGACTCGGCAGACTCACTTTTCAGAAACGCAGACATGATAGTCAATGTTTTGTCATGTTCTCTTTTGACAAATTGTCTGAGGTCCTCTGTGCTGTTGTTCAAAAGAATGCAAAGGACTGGATGAAAGGACAGGGGAGGACTGAGTCTGAATAATATTTTAGATACCAAAAAACCTTGTGAAAATATGTGACTAATCCCAATAATTTTTCATTTCCCTTCTATAGTAAAGCAGGAGGAAGGAAAGAGCTTTCCCATTTGCAAAAGCTTTTTGTTATGAGTGCTTACCTGTGATCCTCAAAAAAAAATCTCATTAATTACTCAAATGTTCTTTCAATTAATCAAATTTCTTATTAATAAGTCATATTTATATCCTGCTTTTCTTCCCTACCTTTCATAATGCCAGGTTCAATCACTTTTATCTCCAAGCAGGGCTAGGAAATGATTGTTGTCTGAAACCCTAAAGCAAGGTATGACACAGGCATATTTAGAATTTTTAAAAAGTGTTTTGCAAACCAGCAAAAAAGAGTTGCAGTTGTGGCATGGTCATTTACAAAATAGCAAAAAAGTAAAATTCTGATCTAGTAAATTAAAAAAACCAACAACATACACATACACACCCTCTGAATTATTACCATTGTTTTCTTGGAGGACTCCCATCTCCTTCCAAACTGCATCAAATTAAGACTAACATTGGTGGTTTTAGCCAAAGTTCCCATTGCTAGGCACCATAGCACCAAAAACAAAACAAAACAAAACAAAACAAAAAAAACACCCTAGAGCACAGAGTTTTTAAAATGTATCTTTTTGACTTTTTTTAGCCTGGGATGCTAACAAAATCACCATGAAATCAGAGAGTGCATATGTAGAAACAAAGATTACCTCAATTTGATGGATTGTTTGCGGGGGGCTGGGTGGGTCTTTTTTAACAGTCATGATGGCCCTTAAGGATCCATGCCACTGACCCTTGCTTTTGTGCCATGGCGGTGCTGACAACTGCCAGGGCTATGATTAATTGAAATAAAATTTCTCTTTGTTCTGTTGGACAGCTGCTGCTAGTCAGTGGAGATAACCGTGAATTAGATGAAAATGGTCTGAAAGCAACTTCCTGTTTCCCTACCGTTAAGCTCAGGACAGCATACACGGAGTTCCCAAACAATTGTTTCATCCAGGAAGTACCTAGACTCAGGTCTGCTTAGTTTCAGCTCCATCCCTTAGAACAACACCATTCATTCACCTGGCTCACAAATGAGTAAATCACTGGGATATTAGCAATCATATGTCACACAAAAGCAAGTGCGAAATGCATTCTCAAGCTGTGGCATGGGGAATTGCCACATGCAGCTCTAAATTGACCCTTTATGCAAAGGAACAGACTATTGCTCATATTATTGCTATGATAAGGGTCTTATTATTTTTTTTAATAATCTGGAAATTGGAAATATGGGCATTGCTCTACCAGCTTGGGGTGATTTGCTGCCATGTGACTTGTACTGAATTTCAAAGAACCTAGTGCATATGGAAAGATAAGGCTGCTTTCTATATGGGGAGCTCTGAAAAGACAGGGCAGTTTCTTGAGTCTGGCTGTCCAGACCAAGCTGCCTGTTTGAGAACTGAAATAATTTTCCTCTCTTTAAATCCAAGGGACCACCAACATCATTTTGCTTAATTTTATGTTTCATAAACTTAGTCACGCCCAGCAGAACACATTTAAACAACACAAAAAGGATGGGTTTTTGTTGTTTCATGGCAGACTTGCACCATAGCATGAATGGCCATTCTGTTTTTTTCACAAAATACTTGGGGTTGACTCCTAAGATGAATCTGTACAGGTTGTAACCCTCTCCATTTTTAGGGGGTGGTGAGGGGAAAACATACAGATGCTACATTTGTTGGGAGGATGGCATGCTGCCAATGACAGCAAAAGCCCCATGGGGAGTCACCTCATTACTGCTGAGGAAACAGCAAGTGAAATGTAGCTATCTGGAGTGGTGAAAGCTGAAAATAACCATGAGGTATGGGGGTACATAAGCAATAATGGGGGAAAGGTCTCACTGTTGGTGTTGCCTTAACACTAGGTGTATTGAGAGGGCATATAGTATACATAAAACCACCACTGTAGAACCACAGGTGTGAGAAGTGAATGAAACCCTGCAGAGAGCAAGCACCTTGCTGGTTTGAATCAATAACACCAACTGCATTCATGAAAACTTTATGTGTCTTTGTGGAATCAGGCTTCTAATTAGTTCCTGAGAGAACCTTATATTTCACCCACCACTGACCCCGTACACAGTCAAAGCTGTGTATGTTCTGTGCTAAAAGTACAATTTACAAATAAATTTGAATTCTGCATCCTGATAACTCAAATTTTGGGTTTCAAATATGTAAGTGAAGCAAATTGTTCTCATAGGCAAGTTTGCTTATTTTACATGTTTTATTGTTTTTCTGTTTGTTTAGAGGGAATGACTAGGACCCATGCAGAGCAGAAAAATCGTACCTGCTAAACTTTGGAATTCTTGCACAGTTTATCCGACCTTTGAGATTTCACCAGTCTTTATTTGCACCATTGATTCTCAGCCTTTGGTCCTCTAAATGCTTTGGACTTTGGTTCCAGGAAATCCCAGCCAGCATGGTGAATGGCCAGGGATTTGAGAGTTCAGTCAAAAACATCTGGAGAACCAGAGGCTTAGAGCCACTGCCATGTTTTCAAGTTGAGCTTTTAAAATTTAATTTTATTTAAAATATTTCTAAGATGAGAAAGAGGAGAGTTGGGTGTGTGGTCAATGCCTGATCAAAAACTCAAAATAATATGGCATTTTTCCTCATTTGGAGACCTGTATAAAATCACTCGAGCCTTGGAGCAGCTCAGTGGTTGACACAATGCAATCAGTATAATGGCCATTTCTGCACTACACTACTATAGTGCTGTTATTCTACTTTCAACACCCTTTGGAATCCTGGGGTTTGCAGCTGAGGGAGCAGCCTTTAGAATTCTCAGCCAGACAGCTCTTGGGTCTCAGTAACCACAAACCCCAGAATTCCACAGGATGTTGAAAGTGGAATAATAGCACTATAACGGTGTAGTGCAAAAATGGCCAAAGTGTAAAACTTCTGTGTAGTAGCAAAAAGAAAAGAAGAAGAACAGGGAAAGTGAATGAAAGAGCAAGGGACTGGGGCAGGACAAGGAGTGAGGATGTGTTGAGTTATTCTGGCCATTGATCATTTTTATCTCTTTTGGACTTGCATTTAAAAAAGTGGCATTATTGTTCCATGCTACACTTCTTTCAGTTCTTAATGCGCAATGAGAGTCAAAAGAAGGGGAAGCTTCTGTTGCTGAATTTTTAGCCTGTCATAAAGCTGTTATTGTACCAGGAGATCTGTCAGAAACAAAAGACAATTTTCCTTTCCCATTTCACTTCCTCCTGCTCCCTTAGTTCATGACTTCCCTCCAATCACATACAGGGCTTAGATGTTATATTAGATTCCAATAATATCAGCTCCAGCCAGCATGTCTAATGGTAAGATGTGATGGGGAGTTCTAGGGCTACAAGTCTACCACATGTGGCTTAGTGGCTCTGTTCCTCACCTCCCACATGATTAAAAAGAAAAGAAGAAGAAGAAGAAGAAGAGGAGGAGGAGGAGGAGGAGGAGGAGGAGGAGGAGGAGGAGGAGGAAGCAGCAGCAGCAGCAGCGCATATACTTTTTCAAATTTGCTCGTTGCACCTGATCCCCACCAACTATAGCTTCCTCATTCATTTCAGTGGAAGCTTCAGCTCTTACCTGCAAATTAATGAGATGCTCAGGTATCTTCCCCTTTGAATTAAAACAGAAACCTTTTCATGCAAGTCATGTAAACCTATTTATATAAGAGATTGTGTGGGTTAAAAGAAGCTGAGGCATACAAAGGTAAGCACTGGCTCACAGCCACAGTGCATCTTGTGAAGTGATTTTTATTGCCCAGCACATGGTAACGTAAATTCATGGCACTTATGGGCATAGCTATGCCCAGTTGTATGCATTTAAGTCCTTTTGAATGCAATGTGTCTTAATGGCATGTCAAATTCACATGTGGCAACTACTGAAATCCTAAATTTCTTTAAAAGATAACTTGTTTTATGAAAAGATGCTAAAATGATCCAGGCCTGGGAAACTCTAAAAAAAAAAAAAAGGTTTGCCAAGGCATGGTTATAAGAGATGGATATGACTGGTACCTATTCATATAACAAACCAGTTGATGAAAAGTAATGTGATATGGATAGCATTAGCAGCTCCACCAGCAATGAAATATGGAAATTGGGATCTGAGCATGCATAGGCAGAGTTTTGGTTAACCAGAGCAAATTTCTGAGATCATTTTTATGTTCCAGACAATGATATGATCCCAACTGAGCAATAACATTTGAAAATCTTTAATATTTGCTTGTTTTGATGGTGATGGTGACTCCCTTCCTTTGGAAAAGGAAGAGTGAACTGAATAACAAATTCTGATATTACTTATTTCCTTTCACACCTGATCACTAAAGCAGGAAAGTCTCTGTTTCACCCCAACATTCCTTAACACTTGTAGTAATCCTGGCCATTGAAACAGCCTCTCTATAGGCACAGGCTAGTTTATGCAACTCCCTGAGGGACTATTCACTTCCCCATATGTGCAAGTCATTCCCATTAATGCCTGTCAATAGGAGTTAACACATGAATACTGACAAGGAAAGAGGCCTCTTACTGTGCTTTTGACAAAATGGCTATAATATGGATCCAGATCATTTATTTTCAGAATTCACAGAATTAAGAGAGCCTATGTGATGGAGTCCCTTATACCTTAATATAATAGTTACGTATTGTTTAAGCAACAATAAGATGAACAGCAAGAAGATGTATGCATTCCTTTTGGAATAGATAGATTTAGGTACAGGATATTTTTGTGCTCAGTAAGATAATGGGCACCTATCAGCTTTAGCGGAAAAAGCTGTATTATATGTGCAGTTTGACAAAGTTACTTATTTGGATCACAGTTCTCAGTATCTTCCAGCGATTGAATTGCTGATTGAAATATTCAGGAAGTAACTTCTTCAAGGTTTGTGTATTTATATCTGAATGAATTTTGCTCAATAAATATGAATGATGTAAGCATAGTGGTTCATAAGATGTATTAATTATTTTGCACTCCACCAAACAGCCCTAAAGCAGTGCAGATACCAGTAGTTCAAAAGATAACATAATGGTGTTTTGAATGTGATGTAGGCCATTTCCATAGGCACTATAACAGTTTAGTGAGGAAACGGCCATTGTCACGTGGACAGCTGACTTCTCAAAGACTCATGTCATCTAGTTAGAGCTACAGCAGTGTTCATGTGACACGGCCATCTATGTACAAATAGGAGGAGAATGGCACTATCAAGTTCAAGATACTCTGAATTGTCCATAGGGCAAAAAGAAGATATATAAGGAAAGCTACCAATGAGTACTATGGCTGGAGCTGAACTTATACTGCTGGCCCAGGACTATTGTCTCCAGACTGCAGTCTTTCCTGCCATATAGGAAGATGTAAAAAGGACAGCTCCCTGGCTTGTTGTCTGGCACTTCATTGCCTACCCACGAGCTCCTGCCAGTCACGTTGCCACATTGGTGTACTGGATCCCAGAATTGGTGGGAACTGGTTCTCAGAGAAGCAGTTTTTCCCACTGTTCAGGAAGTCTGTCCTTCGTCTTTGTGGATCAACTCCTACTTGACTATTGTGAATGGGACTCCTGGATGAGGTTCAATAGGAAGAAATTATATGAAAGCCCTTATAAAGGTACAATACAGACTGTGGGTTTGAGTTGCAGGTATATTCTTTATTGTTTTGAGTGCCCTTTAGACTTTCTCTAGGGCTCGTAATGGCTACTTGTTCATGATGAGGTATGACACAAATGTCTCTGCTTCTAAATGACCTAACTATATGCATGGACCCAATTGTCTTTCCCACAGTATGTCCTCACCACAGTACTGAATGATGGAGGGCCGGTTTGTGAAGATAGATAGACAGACATGATTGGCCCTGTGGTTAAATCACTTGAAGAAAAAATGGGTAACTTGTGGCCATCAACCTTAGTCAGCATAGCGAGTAGTAAAGGATGATGGAAGCTGCAGTCTGAAGCTGACTCAGGCCCTTTCTGCGCCTTACCTTGCTCTGTTGTCGTCTGGACATCATCCTGGCAGTGCCTCTGTCAGGATGGGAGCGTGACCCCAATGATCCTCTCTGCATGCAACTGGCTGCCTGTGGAAGGGAGCATGATGGACATGTTCCGGTCTTCTAGACTGCAGCCAGCTTTCTTCCCATGCTGCAGTAGGGGAGGAAGCATGTAAATTGTGCTTCTGCATGGCCAACTGCAACAGAAGGCTCACGCGATCAGAGGTTATTGACAGAGTTTCTCTGTCAATGATATAGCCTGTGATCATGCCAACTGGTGACACGAGAAGAGTGGGACTGCGATGACATCATGCAGAAGCGTCATCGCGATCCCACTTTTCTTGTGTCCTCATGCCGGGATGCTGTTGTTATGCGGAAAGGGCGTCAGAGTCTTAGGGCTTTATCATGCTAGGCTCTTCTCCTGCTAAAATATCATTGTAAAAATGATATTGAATTGGGAATGGTCTGTTTGGCTTTGCACCTTCAAAACCATTTGGGATTACAGTGTTTGTTTGTGTTAAAAGCTTATCACACAGAGTCTGGAACTGCTTCATCCCTACTGTTTCCTCCAAGACATTATCTCTGCCCTGCCCCTTTTCCTAGTTTGTCACAAGCATACACACACACACACACAAAACAGAGATTTCCTCCCTCCTCCAAATATAAATGAAAACAGTCTTACATTTAAAAAGTGTTTTATTCCTCTCTCTGTGTGTGTATTCTTGGTTGGAAACCAGCAGATTTCTATATTCAGACTTAATTAATCGCTGGCAGATGAAAGTCAGCAGCTACTGATCCATCTGTCTCATTGATATCAGTGTTCATCTGCCAGTGATTAGTTAAGTCTAAAGGCAGACTAAAGCAAGAATTAATGGACTAATAAAATAAATGCTTTCTAAACTATAAGACATTTTCCCCATTTATATTTCCAGATGTGGTGTGCATGTTTGGGTGGGTGGGTGGCTGGGTGCAGGGGAGAGAGAAAGAGAAAGTGAGAGACAGAGACTCTGGAAGAGGGCTCGAAAAGGAGGTGGGGGCAGGGAGCAAAATTGGCATAAAAGTGCAGTTGAACTTTTGCACAGGAAAGAAGCAGAAAAGGATGTTATTAATGGATTTTGGTGTTAATAAAAGGAAGCATTTTCCAAACAGTCTCCCAAAGGTGAACAACAGAACAAGAATGACATCATAGGATAAATCCCTGCCAAAGAAACTATTATCCAGTTGTAAGTGTGATTTACTGCCTCATGTGGTAAAACTTTTAGAGCCTCGAGGTGTGCTAGTCCTGCTTGCAGATTAAAAGGGCCAGTGTGGCTCACAGCATGTTTAAAGGCCACGCTGAGAAAAGATAGATAGATAGATAGATACATAGATAGAGAGATGGAAAAAATGCAGGGCAGATGAACCACACCCCAACAGGGAAGCAACCTCCACCAATTAAGTCAGTCAGTGCACCTACAGCACCAAGGGAAGGTGGTGGGTGGGAAATAACCATACTAGACTGATTATGGGTTGAATAGGCCTCACGTTTTACTGGCTGCATCTCACATGTGTTTGGTGTGTCATAGGACAAAGATCCAGTATGGATCTATTATCCAAGAATCCAACATCCACCAGCTCAGGTGCTAAAGAAGAAAGGGGGGATACTGGGTTTACCAAGCCAGAAAATGTACACCAATGAGGATAGAAGATGGCCCCTGGAGCAGGCTGATGTCTAACACTTCCGTGCCCAGGATCTCTTGAAGGGCACCTTGCCTCAGTTATGGAGAAGAGCACGCAGTATTGCTCCCATTGAATTGGATCTTGTCCAACGACTCCAGCAGTAAAAGATGCCTTTGAAGAAAAGAATGGCTGTGACCACATGGCTGGGATTTAAGTTTCATAACTGGACTAGAGAACCAACTTCTCTCGTAAGTTCTTTCATGAGGAATTCTCACTCAGAGAAGATAATCATGGGCTCTGATTGGACTAGCCACTCAATTTCTGGGCAGTGGAGGATACTCCATTTGAGGATGCCAGCTGCACAACTGAAACACTTTTCCTTTCCTCTCACCTCAACCCACCCATTTAGGCTTAAACAAGGTTTAAGCTTTTATTTCTTTATTTAAAAATATTTCTTTATTGCCTGTTGTGTGCCACATAGCCAGGAGGTGTACAACAATACAAACTACATTATATAAATATACATCATAACTAAAACAGAGCTGATTATAGCATCAGTAATTTTTTTGTCAGGTGCTAGTGCCACCTGCTGAGTGCTGAAGCCACGACAGAATACACTACAATGTATTGTAGTAATATTAAATTAATATACTATTAATATTTTAATGTAATATTAAAAATACATGATACCAACTATAAATATTTGGGAAAGTCTTTTGCATCTTTGGAAAAAAAAATCAAATATATAAGTTTACCACAAGTTAATCTCAGGACCTACTTAGTATAGCACCTGCAGTAAGAATTTTGATCACATAGCCACAAAGAAATACAAAAATGCGCTATTATTTTCCTTAGTGGTACTTAAACTAAAAGGATTGAAGAAAAAAATTAGGATTTGTTGCTTTTAGAAGTTAATGAGAATTTTAGATGATTTCAAATGAGAGTGCATTTTGTTCAGATACAAAACAATTGCTATCCTTTGCTGTATTACATGATTTTAGGCACTCACCACCGGGCTGAGGTTGCAAACGCAGCCATGCAAGTTTGTCTTGTCAGTGGGGTTCACTTAAACAACTGTCAGTGTTCGGTGGCCCTGAAAATCGCATACCCATTGTGGTCTAATTTGTTTCAATCAAAGATGTTTAAATACTTCATTACCTATGGGTGCAGCTCTTCTTGCCTTCTCTGCCCTCCTCTACTGACTAATCAGTTAACGCTAATGATAATTTTACCATTTGGATTGCATTGATAAAGGGCAAATCAGTTTGACTGCATAGTAATAATTCGTTTCATTCCATGACTAACTAGACCTAGGGAAATGGGAGGGACAGAACCTGGACATTTCCATAAACTAAAATACTTGAAAAAGCTAGCAACTCTTTTTTTAAAAAAATTAAAGGATAGGACTAACCAGGTCGTTGAGTTGTGTCAGACATGTGTTGGTTATTTACTTGGTTATTATTGTATTTTTATTCATAGGAAAGGGGGATCCTAGACTCCCCAAATCCTAGAGTTGGAAGGAACCACAAGGGGCATTTAATCCAAACTTCTGCCATGAGAAATACACAATTAAAGCACTCCCAAAAGATGCCCATTCAACTACTTCTTAAAAACATCCAAAGAAGAGAAGTGCAGAAGGGAGAAATGCTTCTGGGCTTTTCTGCCTCTCATGCCAGAATAATTTTGTCTGGGACTGGGTATGGGTATTTGTCTGGTTGTTACACATCTTCATGTGGGGAGTGCTATGTGCTGCTCCACCCCAGACAGCATAATGGCTTAGGTCAGTCCTGTTTATGGCTGTAGACTGTTGCTGTCTTTGAGCTGGAAAATATCACCACAGTGGAGAGACAGGTAAAATGCTGAAGTGGCCCGATAGTTCTGTATTTCACAGCTGTTTTTAAAGGAAAGGCCAAACTTTCGCAGCATTGACTTTGTTCTTTCCAAAAGAGTAGATAAAGATGGTGATAATGGCCAAACACAATTCTTAGTCCCAACTACAGCAGACCTGTTGAGTTAATGGGAACTTGGTTAATCAACACTTATGCAAGTTCCATTGATTCAGAGGGTCTTCTCTGTTGGGACTAAGAATGACAACAATAACAGGTGGAAGATTTCTTGCCTATCCTCTGGTATTATCAGATATATTATTAAAAAAAGAACTTCAGATGCTGTTCTGAATCTGATGCATCCGCTCATCTGAAATGTCACCTCTGGATAGCCAATTCAACAAGTACCATTATTCCATGCACCTTGGAAAGTTTTTTTTTTAAAATAGCTCTTAATTGGGACTATATGTTTTCAGAGATTGCGCCATTACATAGTCAAAGTAATTGTCAACATTACCTCATCTTTCTTTACAGCCCATAGCTCATTCTAATCTGGGAACATCTAGATCTTTACTACACTATGTAGCAGGATGACATAAACTTTTGGATGTGCACAAGCCTTTACTTTATTGGAGCAATCTAGCTAATGCTCAGTTTTGTCTACAAAAGTCTCTGTGGATTTTGAACAGTTCAGAGAAAAGAGCAAGCAAAATCACAGACTGTTCCCTCTGAAGTCATCAGGATTATATGTTTTGACAGAGGGGGCCAAGCTCATCAGTGGCAGTTTTATTTATGTAATCAGTCATTCTTAATTGAGGACATTTGCACCAGTGATTTCCTATTTGTGAGGCACCCCGAGAAACATCTCTTTAGTTGATAAAATATTTATGTACCGGTGAAATACAAGACTTTTACCTCTAATAGAAGTACAAAACAAATCATAAGAATAATCTCCCAGAGAATTCAATTAAAAGCAGTTTTGGATACCTGTAAGTAATTACACTATCACATTCTTCATGGGGTTTAATTCAGGCCAAACTGCAACTACTGTGTGTCTAAATAGATAATGAATTAAAGCAGTGTTTTGGCATATTCCCTCACTGAAATGTTAGCAGCCTTTTTAGTGATGTGAAAAATAGGCTTCAATAAAATGAGTAGGAAAATAAATTAAATTCAATCAATAGCTGTCCCTGAGCAATGTCCAAATTTTAAAAACAGCTCCAAATGAATTATGAGGACTCCTATTCTGATTTTAAGTGTATTAATTTTGCCACATATATACAGAAAGCAAAGTGCTATTTGAAAGCAGTATTTCTATAGCAATAGAAAAAACTGCAAAGAGCTCACATATTCCCTTTCTAAAGGTAAGAGAGTCTAGACTAGCTAGAGTATGGATGGATAGTTTTTTTTTTAAAAAAAATACAGCTAGCACCATGAAAAGGGATAACAGATTAAACAAAGAAATTAAATGAAAAGAATAACAGATTAAATAAATAACCTTTGCCGATAAATCCTGCTGTTTCCAAAATCTGCAAAAATGAGACTTGAAGCTTCTTTCTTTATAATTCTGCTGCTGGACCACCAAAACTCTTGGGAAAGATCCTACCTAATGAATTTCTGCAACCACCACCCGATTTAAACAAACAAGCCATCTTCCCCTGTATATACAGTCAGTGGTAGGTTTTAGGCTATAGACACAGGATGAATTTACTTAAGTTCTTAAATATATATTTGTTTATTTAAAACTTTACATAGTAACAGGTCAGATCTCAATATATGGTTTATTTGTTTTTTAGTATTTAAATATTTAAATCAAAGATGTGTTGATGACAAGCAGACAAACAGTTTCCATTTTTGTTACCTGCAGCTGTCCAGTTTCCCTACTGCCAAATTTGCCAAGCTGGTGGCAACCTCCCTCCGCCATGATTTTGCTTCAAAGCAAGTTCCCTGGGGAGCATGAATTCAAACCAAATCATTTTCTCAGAAGCATCTCAGAGATAGTATTCAGCTTAAAAATGCTCCTCCCAGGCACTGTTTTAAAGTGAAATTGCTGGGGGAAATGGTGATGTTCAGCAGTGTGCAGGCATGGTAACACAGCCCTTTTGCAGGTTTAGGAAGGACTTCTAGAAATTGCTTATTGAAGCATGGCGTGGTGGTTTCCATGGTTCCTGCTCAACCATGGAAATCCATTGGGTGATCTTGGGCAAGTCACTGTCTCTCAGCTTGAGAGGAAGGAAATAAAAAACTACGTGTGAATAAATTTTGCCAAGAAAACTGCAGGATAGGGTTGCCATTAGTTGGGGTTGACTTGAAAGCACGTAACAGCAGATTTGCATAGCCCTTTTCCTCAGCATTTACTGATTCACCACTGAGGTAATAGGGAAACTTAGAGAATTTGATATGCTGGAATGCTTCAGACTATGTTATAGAGGCCCCCTGTAAGCCACAAAGAAATCTTTCCATGGCTCAGCGGGAATACTGCAATGTTTGACAAACTCACACTTACAGCTTTGGGATGAGGGAATACCCATACCCCTCACTGGTCCCGTGTCTTCTGTTACCTCACCCATTTTTTGAATTTTGTTCAACCCCCCCACCCCGCTCCACTAAGGTTGTTGGGATACTTTTGTCATGTTTTTTGGCACTCTCTGGGCCACTTTAGGCCAAAGAGGGGCCTTTTTCACCCCCTCCAAATGATGAGGTTACTTCTGTGGGGCTAAATCAGGCTTGGAGGAGAACTTGTGAAATCTTGCCTCCAATAATAAAAGAGGTAGAGGCATTTTAAGCGAATGATTTTTAAAAATAATTTTAAACACCTGAAGTAGGAGAAATATGGGGTTCACAAAAATGGCCTATGAGGCCACATGTTGCCCATTCTTTGCCAGTCTCTAATCCAGCCCTTCCCAAATGTCTGTGACAGGACAGAAAAGCTGGACCTTCCACAGGGTGTGCAAGGATTTTCATTCACAGGATATTCTGTCATTTTTTAGGTTCCATCCCTGTGTTTGTTAGTTCTCTACAAGCCCTTGCTCCAGAGTGATTCCATCAAGAAGATATCCCAAGTTTACATGCAGGATTCACTTTGTTCCCACACATTTCTGAAGAACCCAGATAGTGATAAGTGGTGTTGCTACCTCATGCAATATTTAGATTTGAATTCATATGACACCCTTCCTTTTATTCCTGCAGCAACAGAAACTGGCACCTGAGATGTTTGCTTTCAACAACCATAGCTGAAAGTTTGAACATGCATCTGTTAAATTATTTGTAAAAGAAGCTCAGGCTCCACAAAAAAAAAGAAAGCTCTCTCACTGGGACCATACTGGCTTGACATGTGGTATGCCTGAAACTACCTCTTGCTTTTATTTCCATCCTGGGAAATGCAGGGGAAGATAGCCTGGAAACAGACATAACAGGTCTGCAGGCTGGAGGAACTGATATTTTGATCCCATTTGCTCCTATCATATTTGCTATTGACAACTTTTCCCCTCCTCTCTTCTTCAGGGCTCATTTGTGGATTATTGTCCACCTGGTCTCTTATCTGGAAAGATGCCAGATGATAGGAACAGCATGGACTACTATGGGGGTGGGTGGGATTTGGGTGTGTGTGGAATAACAAGGACTCTGTTATGACTGGGAACATTTGCAGTACTATAAATAACTCTATCAATATTGTGATAATGGCACTTTAAAGAGGTCTGTTTTACAAGTGTTGAATGTAAGAGACTGCAGCTGTGCTCATTAATTCTGAAGTATGCTTCTCTCTATGTACAATTTGCAGGTGTAACAATAGGCGTGTTGATTCATGGGAAGTCTGGATTGTGACTGGAATTTGTTCAGATCCTTCTTTGAAAAAGAATAAGTTACATTAATATTGTTAGTGCCTAATAAGTCTTTATTGTGTTTGGCAGAAGGAAACCAAATTATAACAGTTTAATTGAAAACCTTAAGAGGTAAACTAGAAGAAGACTTTTAACACTATTTCAGTGAGTCTGACATAGAATCTTCCTAGCAAAGAGCAAGTACGATAATTGATAGAAATAGATTTTTTTTAAAAAAAATTAATTGCTGTAAATTATCACTTGGCACAAAGATGGCATAATTCTAATTAATTTGCAACCTTTCATAACATAATATTTGATTGGAGATGGGACTGTTGTGTTTCCCCTTGCAAGCTAATATTGAGGTAAAGTTTAAAATGACAGTGCAGAGCTTTCATACATTTTCTTGATTCTGAATAAGTTTAATTTTCTGCTGCAATATTTCTGGCTTCTTGGAAAAACACTGACAATTCCCAGCATTTCTTGTTCGTCTTAATTGGTTCAGTTGCTTTGAATAGAGTTGCTTTAGTCTCATCTTGCAGATAGCGAATATAGGATGCCAGTGAGGCTGAATGGTGAAAGACTCACGGCAGGTAAGAGGAAATACTAGTTCGCACAGCACATAGTCAGACTATGGGATTTACCATCAAAACCAACCTGGATGACTTGAACTTTAGTTTTAAGAAAATGACAACAATGACAGTTTGAAAGCTGGGAGTGTTTGATCAGATTTGTGGGGATAAGGCCATCAGTGGTCATCACAAACAATTGCTATACATTTTTTTTTGGAAGTATGAGAATTAGTAAGCTAGTTGTTGGAGAATATAATCAGGAGGGTACCATTTCATTCTTTGGCTTGAATCTTATTGTTAGGCTCACCTAGAGTAGATCCATTGGATCAGTCAGATTTACCTTTGTGCTAATTTACTGGTCTACATTTGATTCAACAGGTCTACCCTGTTTGGAACTGACTAATAGGATTCAGGCTGTGACCACTTTATGCACATTTGTTGGCCTCCAGAAACAGATAAGCCTAGATATAGGACTGAAGTCTCAGCGTCTTAATCATGTTTCTGCTCCTGCTGGACCTGTAAAATAATTCCAGTTGGTTCATATCAGTACAAATCTTGGCATAACCACAAGAGTGAAGCTGGCCTTGTGTTTTCTCTCTAGTACTTCAGGCCAGACCCTCCACCCTACTCAGAATTCCTATCTACATCCTCTTGCCACCATTCCCATTTTTCACCATTATTCCTATAGCTTTACTCATACTCTGGCTGATGTGTGGCAACAGAAAGTGTCTGACATCTTTAGAGTTTTGTGTAGCTTAACTTTGTGCTCTATAAAATAAATAGTAAACTTACTGAACATTGCCTTCATTTCACTTGTGAATATATATATATCTATAAAAGCCACTTCATCCTTAGTCATTTCTGCACTATACTTTTATAGTTCTATTGTTCCACTTTCCACATCCTGTGGAATTCTGGGGTTTGTAGTTTACTTAGGCCAAATTGTTCTCTAGCTGAGAATTTTAAATGCGCTTCCCTAAACTGCAAACCCCAGGATTCCATAGGATGTTGAAAGTGGAATTATAGCACTATAACAGTGTAGTGCGGAAATGGCCCTTGTCAAGGCCTTCCGTGTTTCACTTACCATTAGTCAGAATTGCTTAATATTCTATTTGTGTTCTAATATTGTTTCCATCTACCTGCTTACACATTAGTACTAACCCTCAGATTTTTGCTTGACTGTTTCCTATCAGGAATGAAGAAGAATAGAAAGCAAAGAAAACAAAATTCTATGAACTAGAATGAAAATTTAAAATTCTGAGAACTCTTGAAGTAGGTCAAAGGCTAAAGTAATCTAGCATAGATGAATCTCCACGTTAGATTACTCCAACATGCTTTGTACTGGGCTGTCTTCGAAGACAGTTAAATTATTTTGGATAGTATAAAATGAGCTAGTGCACATTGTTTACTAGAACGAAGTATCCAGAACTTATGCAGAAATTATTCTTGAAAGTGTAGTCTTTCTGGAAAATAAAATTCCCACGCTGCTATTCCATTTGTTTCCAAGTCCAATTGTCCATTTGTTTCCAAGCCCAGTTCAAAGTGCTGGTTTTGAGTCATAAAGCTTTGCTTGGCTTGAAGCTCCCCTCACTCAAGTACTGTCTTTCACCATATAAACCTATTTGAACTGTAACATTGAAATCTGTGGCTCTCTCTTCTTTGCCATCTGGGCTTTTTCTGTGGTAGCCACCCAGCTATTGGAACGCTTTTCTCCAGGTGCACTCACCTGGTTGTAATTTTGTTATCTTTTGGGCTTGGAAATAATTTCAGTGATCCAGCTGATGTCAATACTTTACCTCTGTGTTGAATACCAGATTTGCATGTGTGCATATTTTTTGGGGGAAGGGATGGTTGTATGTGATCTTTTGGACAGATACTTTTGTGAATTTGCATTCTTTAATTCAATATGTTATTATATCATGTACATTGTTGACTTGTAAGTGATTTCACGTTTGTGTGAAGTGACACATAGATTTTATAAATGAACTAAGCAAACGAAACATGTTGTATGCACTTTGCATTTTTGTCACTGTCTCTGCACTAGAAAGATCTACAACCTAGTTCACATTTATTTTGGCAAATATATGCTTTGAAATCTCCAAGTAAAGTGGTTATATAAGAGAAACTATGATTGTGCATTAAGCCAAACCAGATGTCTAATGAGAAGAGAATATTCAGAATAAAATAAGATTGAATGGTTAACCTCCCTCCTCAGATATGTTGGCTTCTTCCCCTCCCTTGATTACGATTAGTCTTGACAATAATGATCTCACCATAGATATAAGCAGCATAACCCATTCTGTGGTTTTTAATCTTGATCTCAGTGGATCAGGGTCTGATTTAATTGCTCCGCAATTAATTAGAAACAGAGACAAAATGTTAAAAAAGAGAACATTTTCACATGTACCCAAGAAGTTGTTTACATGCTGTTGGAGCTCATGTTAGACCAAATCATTAAAACTATAAAAGATTACATCTGGTCAAGAATTAAAGCCAAACCGATTCATTAACCCAAATGGTAGCCTACAGATTACTGACACAGTATTGCTGCTGTAGTGATCAAAGGATCAAGGGATACATGACCAGATGACCCTAATTGAAACAGTTTCCCTTGGATTTCGTAAATGGAGAACTTGAAGGGATTAAGAAGATATTCACCAACTTCTGTCAATATGGAAAATAAATTGGTTCTTACAGCTTTGCTTTATAAATACTGTAATGAAAAAAAGAAGAAAACAAGGATAATCAAATTTTTTTCTGCAGAAGACAGAACGCTTTGCATTAAATTGCATAGCTTAGCTACATAAATTGTTCATAGCCATCTGTTTAAAAGTATGGAAGTGCTGGAATTTATAGCTGAAGATGTATTATATATTATCCTGCCAATAATATCATACCTGACCTTTCAAAAGGCATCTCTTTGAGAAATGTTATTCAATCAACCATTGACATATAAGGTGTTTTTACAGGAAAAAGAAAACACTCCACATATGCCAGTTGAGGTGAAATATATATCAGGCTGCGCTATAGATGTAGCCTTATTCAGTGATCCTATGCATGTTCTTTCGGAAGTAAGTCCCCTGAAAAGCAACAAAACTATACAGAAGTGTGCTTATTGTATCCTTAGGGTGAAAACCAGTGTCACACAAGTGGAATTTCACCTAAGCAATGATAGTTTATCATCATCTTCTTGTACCCCCAGTCCACTCAAAGGCTTTCTAATTATCTGGAAAATATTTTTAAGTGACACATGAAGCTGTTTTGGGGGTAGCAATCATTTCTCTTTCCCCATCTGCCGATGGGAGTTATTCCATTACAGGAAAGACTTCACTGGATCTCACCTTTTGTGTTCATGCATATGAAATTACATACTGGTGTGTACTACTATCAAGATGCATGTATCTTCCACTCAAGACTAAGAAGAGTGGGGAGCTGAAACCTAATGAATGTACACACTAGTAAAGTACACCCTCGCTAAACAAACTGGGCACTGATTTATCAGGGAAGATATCAAGGCTTGTTTCTGCTAAAAGGAAATAAATGGTGCAATTTTGTTGCATGAGCTAAATTCACCTATGACTAAGTAGAAACTGGCCAAATCTCCAGTGTCAACAGAAATCTAATCCAGTTCATAGAAGGGAATGTTCTAATGTTCCCACACTAATTTCCCAAACTCTATATGGCTTGCATTTAAAAATGGGGGGGGGGGGTGATATAAGAGAGAAATCTGATGCATCTCCTTAGCTTGATTCCTTAGCAACCATTTTGGCCGAGGATTCCATAGGATGGGAGACTGGTAGATGGATTTATCTACTTTATAACTACAGTACCGATGAGTAAACTGATATTAATGCAGGTCATAACTGGTTTTTTGATCTATAGGCAGAAGCTTTTTGTATTCTGAACTTCCAAAATATGGCAGAAATCTACTGCATGCATGTCACTGGCCATTTACACACTACACTGCTTTAGTGGTATTATTCCACTTTCAACATCCTGTGGAATTCTGGGGTTTGTAGTTTAGTGAGGCCAAAGAGCAATCTGGTTGAGAATTCTAAATGCTCCTCCCTAAAATGCAAACCCCAGGATTCCATAGGATGTTGAAAGTGGAATAATAACACTAAAGCAGTGTGGTGCAGAAATGGCCGCTGTATCTTGGAAATATGACAGCTTTGTGTGACATTTTGAAAAATTTATCCTGGATCTCATGATGTCACATGATAGTATTTTCTGATCAGTGTAGCCACATGGGTCTTGTTTACAAACTCAGTATATCAACATGAAGCCAGACGTAGAGCTGAAGCTATGAAGGAACAACCAGAAGAGCAGCAGTAGTATGGTTTCTTTATCAAGGACTAAGTACATCACTGTTCCTGCCAATTGTCCCAATCACTTATGAAGGCCAGCTGGTCTAGCAACTAGTTGGCTAGGCCACAAAGACTACACAGGTACAGAAAAATGAAACTCTGAAATAATTCTAAAAAACAGATCTGGGCTGAGATCCTTTATCTCTTGATCTGACTCCTCAAACTCACCTTAAAATTCTGGCAGTATATTGAGGCATAGAGTTGTGTGGCACTGGCAAGGGGAACTCTGAAGGATGACATCTCCAGCCCTCTCCTGCCAGCAAGCTGCAGTGTGACAAGCAACAGCAGGGACCCCTGCAGAATCTTGACACACCTCCTTGTCAACCCATTGCTCATTGGTAGGAGGGAGCTGGATTGATCATCTTTCAGAGCCTTGCTGTCCAGTGCTGCAGAACTCCATCCCTTGGTACAGCTGCCTGGATTCTAAGGTGACTTATGGGGGCATTTGTGGTCATGGAAATGATGCCATATTTGCAAATGTGAATACCAAATAACTGTGGAGTCATAAGGCTAGCTTACGACATTGTGATTGCTTAATGGGATGCTGGCTCCAATTTTTAATTACAAGTACATTAAAATTTCAGTGAACCAGAATCAGGTGAACTTTAAATCTGATTGAGGGAAAGCAATCTTCTTCTAGTATGGCAACTTAATACATATGGAGCTCTTGAAAAACATGCACTCTGTGTTTTGGTTTCGTATATCTCATAAGTTCTGATATCAAGCCAAAGATAAAGCACAGACTATATGGGTAGGCTAACATTAAATTCAAGCACAATTCCCAAAAGACATTCATTCCAGGTCTCTGTCTTAATGAAACACCAGATGATAGCTGATCTGGGCAGTTTTTAATATGTGACAATAGTTCTGAAACAAGTTCACATGTTGGGAAAAAAAAGAAAAGAAAGAATGTGTGCTATGGCATATAGAAATACTATGAATAGTTATCATGGCAAATAGTCATTGGCTAGTGCAGACTGTTTGAGTTTTATATAGTTTGCTTTTTTTTAAATTATATTATACTCTGAAGGAAGAAAAGATTTAGGCTACAGAAGGGTCCCCTCTTTACTTGACTACATTTTACCTCTGTCTTCCTTACCAATCCGATTAAGGAAATACATGTGTAAAAGCTGCCTTGTGCCCCTACATTTTACTTGATGGCTCAGAAATCTGGGACTCAACGAAATACATATTCAAATTGATGTCTAAATTCTGCTGGTCATAGGGACTACATTGTCCCCAAATGCATACCCAGTGATAGGTGGGGAACCATATTGGGATCCACATTGAAAGCAATGTAGTGTGGTTAGATCACACCTGTACTTAGACATGTTCTGTGATGCACATTTAATTCTAAATGGCTGATTACATTAGCTTTTGATCTACAGTTTCCAATTGTCTTTAAACTCCCATGGGAGACAGTACAGAGTTTTGAGTTCAAAGAACCAATGTCTGAAGGCACACATATTCTCCATGCTCAGTTACCCCCATTCAAAACCTCAGGCTCAAGGAAAGGAAGCAGCAAGAATGTGCTTCTCTTCAGCCTAGCTCCCAACTGTACTAGGTAAGAGATAAATGCACACAGAGCTTTCCCTCCCCACTTTTTTTTCCTTTTTTTTAAAAAAAGGATTTTTGTGCCTATCTTGGATGTCCCTTACAACACATGGATCACCTTCAGTCCTGCATTCTGTTAATTTTGTGCCTAGTACATCTTCAATCTTCATGAAGAAAGTTATTGATTGACAGACCTATCTATTATGAATGTATGTAATCATTTTTAAAACCACTAATGCTAATTGTTTTCACAACAACCTGTGGCATCGAAGCCACAGTTCCTGAACATTTTTATCTTGAACTTAATCCGATGAACCAGATGGGAAAAAATAAAACACATTTCCTTGTATGAGTCCATGTTCTCTTTTGGGAGAAAAAGAGAACAATTTCTCTCTCAGAGCTCTTCTGTGACTTCCATAGTTTTTGAATCTCTGTAGAGTACTATAAACTAGACATTTCACTCAGTCTAAATATTTTTGATGCTAGATTTTTTTGCCTTTTAAAGCTGGAATTTATCCTTTCTTCCCTTATTAATAATTGTGCAATAATTACTGTCTGATTGCTGGGTATGGAATTATTACTATGAGTATGTTATCAAGTAGTTTTCTTCCCCTCACTTGGTGATTTTTAAGAGAAAAGTACAAGAGAGACAATATTGTATAGCAGGTTGAGCGCTGGACCATGACAACAGAAGATCCAGGTTCAAAACCTATGCACAGCTGTGGAAATCCTCTGGGTGAACTTGGGCTCATCCCCAGAGAACAACAATGCCAACCCTTCCCAATAAATCTTGCCAAGAAAACCTCATGATTGGTTTGCCTTATGCTTACTGCAAACCAGAAATGACTTGAAGACACACAACAACAACAACAACAACAACAACAACAACAACAACAACAACAACTGTAAATACTTAAATCTCTTTGGATGAGTCATACCACCACCACTTACCAGCAGTAGCAGCAGCAGCAGCAGCAGCAGCAGCAACAACAACAACAACAACATATGGGGGCAAGTTTTGAAAGAAAAATGATCACACAAAGAACTACAAGCACTAGCAAATGCAAGACAAGATACCTAATTTCTCAGGACACTAAATCCCTCTAGTTTGATCCCCATTATTTTGCATATGAACAAGTGTGTTTCCATTTAGAATGAGAGCTGTATGAAACCTCTCACTGCCTGTAGTGTCAAGTCTTTTTGGAGGTTATGTAAATAAAAAAGTGGAAGAGTTGGTTGTGTTTTGCAAAGAAAGAAATTCTTGGTATTCCCAAAGACTAGAACAAGATTCCATCAAATTTTTAATAGTTTATTGGACTTGTTGCACAGATGTCCAATTCCTGAGCCAGCTGTATAGAGAATGACTTTAAGCTTAGACCTAAATGAAACATGTTGACAGAATAACATAACTAAGGCCAGATGCACTGCATTTTACACTGGAGGTCATATGAAAAAGTACAGGATGTCTATAGCACAAGATGTAAACGTACTTTTGGTATGTGGATTACTCAAAGAATGTTGGGGGAGGGCACAGAGAGAACCAGCTTTGTAGCACTGGGGAAGCTATAACAATTGTTCATTATATCACCCCAGAATCTGTTTATGCCTATTGAAGAAAAATGTGTGAGATGTCATTACCCACTAAAAGGTGTCAGAAACAATTGGTTCTTCATAATACATAAGGCAGAGCCCCCTACAAATTGTTTCAGAGGGCATTGGTTCTCACATTTTCCTCTCCAAAGTCCATTTCAGCTGCATTTCTAATTAAAAACAGTATTTTCATCCACAAAAATGATAAGAAGCAAAAATAAATTATATAAGGGCTACTGAGAAATCTTCATAGACAAGTATAGAACACAAGTGAAATGATAATGTTTTATTTGGTTACAGCTACCAAGTCTCAAAAGATTTCTACCTGAAATTATGAATGCCAGTTTCATATATTCTGCTTCCATAAATCAGGATAATCAGGAGTCATTCTCTTCACCTCAGCAGAATTCCTTTCATTCTGAGGCCCTTTCTGCAGCACCCCCTCATCCCGCTATGGGGATGGGAGTAGGATGGGACTGTGACAATGCATCTGCAGGATGTCGTCTGAATCCTGTCCTTTTCCTGTCCTCAGGCTGTGTGATCGTGGGTTAAATCATTGATGGGTTTTCCCTGTCAATGACCCATGATCTTGCCACCTTCCTGCAGGAAGGGCAGGAAGCACAATGGAGGTGCTTCCTGCCCCAGCACAACCTGGGAAAGTGCCCAGCTGCATTGCAAAAGGATGTGGTGTGGCCACTGCGCTTCCTGTGTCAGGGAGCCAGTCCCACGTGGAGGGGAGCACTCCTGTCACACTGCTGGGATCCCCATCTGATGCTGCCACAAGAAGGTAAGCTGTGGAAACAGCCTCAATGTTGTGCGTTCTACAATGTTCTTTGTAAAGGACTATGAGGACTGCAAGTCTTACCACTTATGTCTAGTATTTTTCATTCAGTATATCCTAAGACTGAGAGCTAGCATAGTGTAGTGGCGACTCTGGAGACCAGGGTTCAATTCCCCACTTGGCCTTGAAAACCCACTGGCTGCCCTTGGGTGCATCACTCAGCCCCAGAAAACCCCATGATAAATTTGCCTTAGGGTCACCATATGTCTAGAAACAACCTTAAGGCACACAGCAACACAACATATCTCAAGACTATGACCATTTCCACACGGGGTTTTTAAAACGGTGCAGAGCGTCCTCCAGGGAGGACGTCTGCACCTGGGAGCGGACTGGGTTGGACCTACTTAACGTAGATCCGCACCCCAGCCCGCTCCGGAACAACCCCAAGTGGTTATCCAGCATGCTTTTGAAAGACCGCTAAAAACTGGTCTTTCAAAAGCATGGAGCGCGCCAGTGCGAGCCTGCTCCCTTATGCAGATTCACAGGCTCGCATTGGTGCGAGCCTGTGATCTGCCGGGGGTGGGCTTTAGGCTGGCGAGCTTCAGCGGTTGGTCGAGACCCTCGACCAACTGGAAGCCACCATTTTCGTCCCTGGAGCAGTGCAGAGCGGCAGCCACGCACTGCTCCGGAGCAGCGTGGAACAGACCGGGGAGTCTTAAAGTCCGGTGAGTAGCGTCACAGGGCGATTCCCTCGCCCCGTGCGGAAATGGCCTATGACTCTGGAGACCAGTGCTTGAATCCCTGCTCAGCCATGGAAACCCACTGGGTGAACTTAGGCAAGTCACATTCTCTTAGCCTTAAGATAAAGCAAAGGCAAAGCTTTCTGAACAAATATTGCCAAGGAAACCCCGTGATAGTTTCATCTTAGGATTGCCATAAATTGGAAATGACCTGAAGGCACACAGCCACAACAAGAAAGTCCTAAGAAGACTGTAAATGAGGAGGAAAAGGAGGACAATAAACCCAATCGAGATAGGTTAATGATCTTGCACAAGTTCAGAGACTGATGTCAAGCCTTTGATCATAACTCCATTAGCTAGGAAACTTTTAGATCAGGGCTAAGGGATTTTCATCTCTTTGGTCTTAAATGATTTATCTCTCATTGGTTGTAATGGGAGGGAAATGGTAAAATCAATGGTGGATAGTGTTTCGTGTCAATGGGCTGGTAAATCCATTCTGGCCTTTAGTCTGAACTTTAAAGGAGCTATCCAAGATTTTTAGAGGGTAGGATTCATTACCTGGATTAGAGCTTTTAAAAATCAGAATAAAACCTGGGACAGATCTATGAGTCCACTGATATGGGAGCAATCAGCCATCAATGGCTACAATCAGTCAATGAGCCTGAGGTAGAATTGACTTCATACCACCCTCACTGTTGTCCTGTTGTCCTTAAGTCCAATGGTTCTGACACCAAAACATTCCAAAAGAACACCAGGACTGTACTGTAAATGGAATCTAGTCTCACACTGTTTTTTTCTTCTGTGACTTCTCAGTCAGGACAACTGTCTCCATTCCACTGAGTTATAAATTGGGACTCTTGACCTGCTGTAATGGGGTTCTTATAAATGGCACTCAGCTATAGTACACCACATCCTGGGCAATAGTTAGCTATTTTGAAAACCTCATTTCCCCAAACAAATACAACATTAACAGATCGTATCAATGAATTGCTGTGCTCATTTTAATATCCTGTCATGTGAATACTAGCCAGACATTTAGTAACTATAACTCAACAAATAAGACTTTTTGGGAGGACCATTTGTATATTTCACTGTAACAGAAATTGCTTGCTTATCTTTTCACCATCCCCTACTCAACTCAAGCTGTGCACTCTCTCATCTCTACCACTCTCATTATAGAATGATCAGGATTTATGATTTGATAACTGTATAACTCTTAGACCACAAAGTTCCACCCTGACTTTAACTGTGACCTCTGAGGATTACAGTAAGAATAAAATATGTGAATGTGGTATTGCCAAAGGGTGTAATACAATACTACAGAATTTATAATAAAGCAAAGCTTCATATTTCACTAATGAAAGAACACATAATGAAGAAAAAGATTGTAAAGAACTGCAGAAGGGGTTGAGATGGCCAGTGTGCATTTGTACTAAAACATTGTCTTCAGCATCTTGAGACAAATCCAGAGACCTACAAATAAAATACTGAATACAAGGAATAATATATATTACTTTAGCCTATGTAAATACCTCTCAAGAAACCAAAATGGAAAAAGCAGAATTTCAAACCTTTGAAATTTTGGAGCATGAATATAAATATTTGATGGACCTAAGAAACATACTTCATGGCAGCTGAGGTATAACAGTCAATGAATAGATCAGCATAGTCAGTTTTCAGTGTAGCATATTAATTTGCCATGGTTATGTTAGCTGAAATAACTGTTCTAAATGACCCAGTTTTCCTATGCCATCAAGCATGGGAAAATATATCCATAACTATTGCTTCCATGTGCCCCTGCCCACTCTGCCTATTAACTGAGTACAAGAAAGAGAAGAAGATGGGAACCTTTGCAGTGGGGGTACCACCTGTAGAATGTCCTTCTTTGAGATGCTCACCTGGACCTATGGAATGGTCTTTCTGTTGCCAGGTGAAGACCCTTCAACTTTCCCAAGACATTTTGACCATGGTGGTAGTTCCAAGATCAAAAAGCTCTGTTTTATTTTTGCTTCTAGTCTTACTTCTAGGTTACAATGTTTTTCCATGTTATTGCTGTTTCCACCATTGTATTATTGTTGTTTTTCATTCTGTGAGTTTAACTTACCTGTACACTGTCTAGAGTACAACAAGTTCTGTGTGGTCTGGAAGTGTGATACTTCACATGCATATGTACCTATCTACAAACACAAATGCACACGTGATATCCAACACAAATCATCCTAACAGACTCTAGGCTCTGACTATATCATAATCACAAAGTTCTCGTTGTCGTTGTTGTTGCTGCTGCCACTGTTATTACTACAGCTGAAATCCTGTATTTCAGTGACAGATTCATTACCTAGAGTTACAGATCTGTAACTACTTTGTGTTCACCTATGCTAAATGTTCACGGTCATGGCATTGTTGCAACAATCATAAATCTCCCTGAATCCCACCTTAAATGTCAGGGAACTGCTCTGAGTGATGGAGTTCTGTTTTGCTGGTGACTGGGGCACTGCAGGTTGATGTTTTCAGCTACACTCCATATGACCCGATATAAATTTCAGTGATGCTATTATGAATACATAATATTACGTTTTAAAAAAGGAGTAAAAAGAATTGGGGCGCAAAGACTTGTCTCAAAGTCAAACTTTCTAGCCTAAAATCTAAAACTTATATATGTGGCTTTGGCACCCACACTTCCCACAAGATACTGTTACAAGAAGTGCAGGAGAGAATGATGTGTTAGTGACTTACATCTCTCATAATGCCTGAAGCTGTTCTCTGTGCTGAGGGAAGCAATCTCTTTTTAAAACCCTGCATTGAATCTGTGGGATTCAAAGAAGGCTCAAGCTAGGCAGGACAATCCTAACATTATAGGATGACTCTTATTTTCTAGGAAGTAATGATCTGCTGCTCTGTTCAGCTAATTACACAGCCAACCCCATTTCTTCGAGGCTCATCTGAGTCCATCAAAGTCTTCCCTGTCTCATCAGTCTCCTTTTTACCTTACTCTTTGTTGCTGAGTCTAATCAGTAATATTACTTATTAGATTATAACAATGCAATGTATGTGGACCTCCCCATCAAAATGATGTGGAAAATGCAGGTGATGCAGCAGCTAGAATGCTGACTGGAACATCATACAGAAACCATATAATACCAATTTTAAAAGAATTGCATGGGTTGTCAATATGCTTCCAGTCTAAATTTAAGGTGTTGGTAGTGGCATATAAAGCCCTAAACAAATTGGAACCTTTATATATGGAAGGATTCCTCTCCTTACATATGCCTGTCCAAGATCTTACTCCATGCCCATCGTTCAGGGCAATATACTGATGGAGGATGTGAGAGAGGGCCTTCTTTGCTGTGGTACCCCCAGTTACAGAATATTTTCCCCTTAGAGGCCTGTTTGGTACCTACATGGTTGTCATTGCAGTGCCAGGTGAAAACATAGTTGTTTACAAATGTCCTTGCAGTCTATCTGGTTTTACACAGCTCCACATACATGCATAGTTTTAAAATGTATTTTTAAGTGATTTTAAAGTTTTTTTTAAGTTTTCTTTTAACTTGTTAAAGATTGTTCCATATGTCTGTAGCCTTTTACAACCATTTTTACTGCTTACCCAGTTTTAAATTGATCATTTTGATTTTATTGCATGCTGCCCTGGTGTCTTTAGAAAGAAGGTGGGATGAAAATGTTTAAACCAACCAACCAACCAAACCAACCAACCAACCAACCAACCAACCAACCAACCAACCAACCACCCACAACTCTCCAGCATCATTGTCTTCTTTCTTTCCTTTATGCTGTTGCTGGTTTTGAGCTGCACATAAATGTGAAGGTGGGCAATTGAAAACAAAAACAGATAATCACTGAACCAGAGTGGGTAACTGTGATGGGCTATGGGGCCATTTTTCTGCCTGTGGGTGTCTTTGGGATCTATACAGGTTGTTATAAATGAAAAAACAAAATGTACTGAAAACTGCAAAATTCATGTGTTAAATGCTAAATGGAGTGGGGCTTTGATCCATTTAAAAGTTGACTTGCCCCACCTGGGGGCTTCTAAGAGAGGCAATTTGGACAGAAAAAAAGTCAATCCAAGGAACTGGAGGAACTGAGGGTTGCAAAAGCAGACTTAGGGGCCAGATAGCAGCACTTTGTTGATCCTTCCTCTAAGCAAAACAAAACAAAAGGAAAAGAATGCTCCTATTTAATCACATTGCAAAAGGTTCAGTCAAGGATACCCTGACATTAAGATTTTCCTATGGATATAGATAAAAAGGGTCCAAGCCTTTGGCTAAAGCCTTTCCCAACCTGATTGAATTACAAGTCCCATTACCCTTTCTATCATCAGCCATGCTGGCAGGGGATGGTAGGAGCTGTAGTAAAATATCATTTGGAGAATGAAGCCTGGCAAAGGCACAAAGAAAAAACAAATGAAAGAATAGACAAGAAGTTGTTTTCCTCAGATACAATTCCACAAACACTAGAAATGTAAACCTGTGGCTTTTTCAAAATCTAGTTATCAGTGGATAAAAGATAACTTAGCTATGCTGGTAGATTGTCCCATCCTGTGCTGACAGTAGAAGCCTACAATTTAATTTTATGATGGTAGTTCTCAATTAGTATGCTAATAAATGTTTACGAGATCACCCTGCATAAACTATAAATTTTAGCATGTTATTAATTAACCTTATGCACAGGAAAGGGAACTCCAGAGGTACAGAATTTGCTATAAATCTGGCTTCATTGCTTTTGGTACTGTTTACTACAGCAGCTAGTCTTTCATTTTGTTAAAAATAAAATATGAACAGCCTAGATTCAGAAGTAGTCATCATTGCTGACTTGATTGATTTGCATGTATACTTTATCCGATTTCAGTGCCTTTTGTCCAAAGTTGGTGAATGATGATTTACAGCACATACATGGATAGCTGGATCCACATTTGCCTAGAGCAAACCTTTGCTAGCTGGTTGCTAAGGCAAAATGAGGGGATTCCTATTCCTGTTCCTCTTTGTAGCCCTCTGATAGTCTGTTACAGAGAGCAAAATGACCCTATAGAACAGCATAAGAAGTCACACTAGGGGCTAAAGTGGAAAAAGGAAATTTGTGACAAGAACCAATATGGTGTAGTTGGTTTGAGTGTTGGTTCAATTCCCTGCTCATCCATGGAAATCCACTGGGTAACCTTGGGCATGTCACACACTCTTAGCCCCAGAAAACCCCGTGATAGGTTCATCTTAAGGTCACCATGTGTTGGAAATGACTTGAAAGCACATGGCTACAACAACAATAGCTTCCCGGCTTCCTCCAGTGTCACCACTACCATCATTCCTTTCAAGAGTGGAAGTAGCCCTTCTGTTGATGGAAGAACAAGTCTGGACCCAAAGCCCGCTGATTTGTATCATCTATCTCCCCCTCACCCATTGAGTATTCACTACAGCTTAAATAAATATTTATCTAGGGTGAACATGGAATTTTAAATCATAATGTAGAAGAACCAGTATTCTAGTAAGCCAGTTTAATAGTATAATGAGTCAGGTTAGGACAGAAGTAAGGAGACAGAGGCTTTTTTGCATTACGCTTGTTATAGTGCTCTTATTCCACTTTCAACATCCTATAACAGGGCTTTCCAAATGGTATGCCGCAGCACATTAGTGTGTCTCCTGAAGTGTGTAAGTGTGTCGCCTACAATCTTGGAAATGTACGTTATTATTTATAAATCAAATATTTTTAAAAATATATAAAAGGTTTTCATGAGATATGTTGTGTCCCCGTACATTTTGTTATTACAATTTATGTATGTGTCTGTATCTCTTATAAAGGGTTAGCTTAACCTCCAACTTGCTAGAAAAACTGAAATTACTGTGTCGCAAAATGATGCATGTCTAAAAAAGTGTGTCACCAACATGAAAAGTTTGGAAAACTCTGTCCTATAGAGTCCTGGGCTTTGCAGTTTAGGGAGGGGCCTTTAGAATTCCCAGCCAGAGAGTTCTTTGGCCTCAGTAAACTACAAACTCCAGAATTCCACAGGATGTTGAAAGTGGAATAACAGCACTATAGCAGTGCAGTGCGGAAAGGCCCTTAGAGGTGACTGTTCATCTTTGGGGGTGTGCAATAGAAGCAGAGACAGACACGTACACAGAGAGATAATGAGGATGATTTTGATCAGGGCTAGAGCATGATATCCTGAGGTCATAGGCTAGGTCATGTTTAAGATGCTATGCAGCATTACCTGTTTCCTTGCACCAAGGGACATTATTCTGGTAGTTATTTAAAACTTGGATTTTTGGGAAGTGAGGTGGGGTCATTTATAGGCTACCTAAGCAGATGCCAAAAATGGTGGCTTACTTAGCTTCTGTGTAAATCTGGCACTAGCCTTGGCTAACTTCTTTGAGTGATCTGCTTTGCATGTGTTTTCAGATCTTTCTATCAACAGCACTGATCTTCTAGCAGCCGTGACCCCCCGTTTCAGCCATGAACTTATTTATACACACAGTGGTGCTTACTTTGTGCTTATGTCAAAGTTGGAATCTCGGTGCATTTGTCCAATACAATATAGAGAGAGTCTGACAACAGGAAATTGTCATGGATACAATACAGGCATACCTCATAACAGACTTTTTCATGAAGGTTTTTTTACACTGCCTAACCCCTTTTTCACCCCTACCCACTGTCTAGCTGAAAGTTTTTAGAAGCATCAGCATGGGAGGATGGTGAAGGAGGGCTGAAGAAACACAGGCGTTTGGTGTTAGGTGGCAGCAGTTTGTCTGCAGCAAACAAAACAATGAACAAATCTTTAGCTGGGAAAAATTCTAATGCAACCATGTGTGCCTGTCAGCAGTTGAAAAGCTAAGCAGCAGCTGTCTCCAGAATCCCTTACTGAGAAGATGTGAACAGCAAAACAGAAAGAACAGGAAAGCACAAGGAAGCTTGCCTCTGCATGTCTAAAAACAAAAACAAAAAACCCGCATAGATCTATAAGTTTTGCCATCAGATTCATAACAAGGATGGAGGCTGGTGAAAGACAAAGTCATCCCTGGATACATTTTTGAAAGAATCCTTCATGGCTTGTCTAGCAGGTTCAAAATGTTTTTGGTTACTTATCCAAGGATTACCTTCCTGCTTGTTTCATTTCGTGTTAACATAATGTTAGTTCTGAATAAAAAGGTTGCTGAAACACATTGAACTGCTCTTCTTCTTTGTGATGTAAAACTCTGTCCTTTTGATTTTGCTTCTGTCTCTGGTACCACATTTTCTGTTGAAGAAGAAATGCCCAGAAATATATCTACTTTGCTGTCTCAAGCCAAGTGGAAATGGACCATGCAGAAAAATAAGTTCTAGGGGGTATCTCCTCCTCATTCATACCAGTTTGTCTTCCTTTCTCTCTCTTTACTATACAGTACTAGTTCCAGAAAACTAGGCAACTGTGCCAAAACCTGGAAACGTTAGTTTCTTCAGCAAGTGTGTAGTTAAAGACAAGCATGTTTCACCAGGAACTGCTCCAGTGCTGGAGATGCCAGAAATGGAGAGGCCAGATATTGGGAGTCATGTACAGCATAACAATAAACGAATCTTGCACAACACTGTTTATTTATTTATTTATTACATTTATATGCTGCCTTTCTACCAGAGTGGGACCCAAGGTGGCTTCCAGAACGGTTAAAAATATTTACAATAAAAATTAAAAATAATAAAAATCAACCATATAAAAAACAGTCTAAAAGCATTATCAGAAATATATATATATAAATAAATAAATAAATAAATAAATAAATAAATAAATAAATAAAAGCAAACAACCAACCAAGTAAAAATGCAGAACTCTCCTTGGATCCTTGGGATTATCTGACTACAAGGACAAGGATAATTCTGGTCTCTGATGTTTGTATTCTGCCATGAACTTTGTTCAGTTCATCCAATCAGTGGTCCAGTTTGTTCATGGAGTAGGCAGATGTGAGGCGCTCGACTTGCAATGCTTTACAACGTCCCAGGTTGGGATTTGGTATTTCCATAGGCATCTTATTTTATTTTTGACTGTTGTTCTGCTTAATAGTAAGGAGTTCTCACCTGCAAAAGGAAGTAGGCTGATAATATCCAGAGCTGGGGAGCCAGTGTGGTGTAGTGGTTTGAACATTAAATTGAACTAGGGTCCTGGAGATCAAGATTCAAATCCCTGCTTGGCCACGGAAACCTACTGCATGACTTTGGGCAAGTTGCACTCTCTCAACCTCAGAGGAAAGCAAAAGCAAACCCCTTCTGAACAAATCTTGCCAAGAAAACCCTGTGATAGGGTTGTCTTGGGGTTGCCATAAGTTGGAAACGACTTTTAGGCACACCACAACAACCTAGAGCTAAATGCAGTTTACCACTTCAGTCCTCAGCATCAGGGCACATAAAAGTAAGAAGTGGGAATACTTTATTATTGCACAATCTGCTTTCTTTACACTTTTATGTGTGAGATGAGGGAGAAGAAAAAAAAACCCAGTACTTTCTGAGGAAAATAATACTTCATGTGCTGTAGAGTTCCTTTCCCCAATTAAGTTCTTTATTAATGCATTACTTAGTGGAAGAAATGGCAAAGAAAATCAATTGACTGTTTGGACACACACCTGCAGTTACCTGAATAATCCAACCCTGTTACTCTAATGTTGCAAGGAATTATAATTTCTAAAGTGAGAAGAATATGATCTTTAGTTCATGTGTTGTAGAACAAAAATATATGTTACATTTAAATTAGAAGGCACATTTCATTCCATTTTTTTTCTTGTTTAACCTTTAAAAAGTTTTTAAAGTACATATTTTTTCCTTACCTCCTTGAATAATCTTAGGATGAAGAAAGGGATCTCACCCACACATACATAACACCCTTTCTTGTATTATGATAGGATTTTCATACACACTATCCTACCATCTTGTACTTGTTCCCTGATCTACTTCCCTGTTCGATGTGATATTTATCCTACGCAGTTCCAATAACCTGATACTGTTAATGTTTCTTCTATATCTTGATCTGTCAGATTGTCACCTCACAGATTTTTGTTTTAGTGTCTGGAATGGAAGACAGATGTTGTACAGGAAATAACATACCTCACTATGGAGAGGAGTATTGTAAGAATATATACATAGTTAATAGTCTGTTATTAAAAATGAAGGCATTTACTGCTGAGAGGTACTGTGTACTTGTAACTGTGCTAGAGTTTCAACTCTTGTTATGATCTGTTTAACATATGGAAACCAGAACGTGACTGTTCCACCTCTCTTTCAATAGAGATGTAGTTCAACCGGTACAGTTATCTGTTATTTCATTTTGATGCTGTTTCTATTACATTTCTGCCATTGATGCCTCTGTTAAGGATACATGGACTTTGCACAGGAAAAAAGGTGGCAGATATGACCTTGGTAATGATAAGCACTATGTACTGGGGCCTTCCAGATGTTTTGGATTTCCATGGCCTATCACTATTAACCAAGTTAGCTGAGATTAATGGAATGTATAGTCCACAACCTCTGGAGGACATCAGATAGGAAGAGGTTCCCTTAGTATGCGGGGATGAAGGAGAAATTTATTCCTTGATTCTAAAAACACTTGGAGCAGAGTTTTACTGTCTAAGGAAAAACAATATTGTGAGTGAAGGCCCCAAAGCATTCAGTCAAGATGCTACATCTACGAAAATATCAACAGCAGATCCTTGACTCCCAGATCATATTTTTTGTGCTGGAAGAAAATCAGCACATCAGTCTTTTTTTAAAGCTTTATTTTAAAAGGATAAATAATGAGCTGACATAGGTCTCAGACTTATGCAGTGCACAGCAAGTTAGACTGGCTTTCACTGTCTGCTGTTTGTTATAAATACGAGGCTATTGGTGACCTTCTCTCCAGAATGCTGAAGATAACCAATGAGTCAACTGCTCTACAATCACAAATATCAGGCTAGGGAAAACCCAGAGTTAGCCGCTGTGGCTTTTCTTCTAAGTGGATTGGTACAATCTTTGGGGACAAGTAAAAGCTTCAGGTGTAAAGCATTTAGTTTTGAAATAGTTATACCACTACCATTCTATTGACACTTGTTAATGAGTTTCACAGGTTCATGAAAACAACAACAGTGATGGCTGCTTGCTCCCATCTCAGTGAGGTGGTGAATCCACTGTGGGTCTTAGTAGGAACTGTACATGAGCTATACAAGATGCTGAACCTATTTTGTGAATTCAGTTCAGCATCTTGAATCGCTTTGGAATTTATTCACTACTCCACTAATATGGAAGCCACCAGCTGTCAGTGACAACAATCATGAAAGTGTGTGTGTGTGTGTGTGTGTGTGTAAGAGAGAGAGAGAGGTAAAGAGAGATAGCGAGAGAGAGAGAGAGAGAGAGAGAATGTTTCTCTTTGTGCGCAAGGTAGAAAACCAGGTTGTAATATAGTCTAGCCACAATGGCCTACCTAACCTGTTTTGTCTCTAATGCTTTATCTTCAGATATTTTGGCCTTTGTCCATTTATTCTCCCCAAAGTGCTCTGAATGTTTGCAGTACACCTTCAGAAGGAAGGAAATGCATACATGCTCTCTCTCTCTCTCTCTCTCTCACACACACACACATACCTCCCTTTCACCAAATACCATGGTCATTTTTTGAAAGCTAGAGATTTCTCAGCAATAGGAGACAGCAGTTTTGCAAATAATAAAACACTTCAGGATAGGCAAAAATCCTGATGTGCTAGTTTTGTTAAGAAATTTAATTTAATACTATGAAAGCTTTTCTTTTGGTTCTCAAATTTCTTCTGTGTCCAGAGTAAAATGTTTTTTTAAAAAATCTATTCTTCTGAATGCCATTTATAGAAGAAAGCTGTGGTTAAGCTATTCAGTTTAAAATATAATTGAATTGCTGGGCACATTAAATGTTGAAAAGTTTTAAGCAGGGATGGAGAAAATAATTTAATGATGTTCTCTTTATGATAGTTAATTAGCCTGCCATGTTATGAAAGTGTAACAAGAACACCACCTACTGTAAAAGTGAATGTTCTACACTCAGGATGCTAATTTATTCATGCCTGCATAAAGAGGGGAGACCAGGATTTTTAACCCCTTTATGGCAAAGGCTTTTGGACTGTCTCTGAAATGAATGCTATCCAACAGTCTTGGAAGTGCATTTTTAATACATTGTGGTAACAGCACAATAATCTACAAATATGTGTTGGGCTTATGATGTGCTTGAACTAATGACAACAATTTACATTAAGAATAGATCTTGTTTGATATCTTACCTAAATCAACGTGATAATCAAAGAAAGTAAAGGCATGGGAAAAAGATCCCTATTTTTATACTTTTAAGGGACTTTTTATTAGAATGTCTAAAAAACCCCCAAAAATGCTTTCCTTGTTCTGAGGAAAACAGTATCAACTGGAAGGAAATGAAAACATGAATGTACAAACAGCACTCATATTTTTTATTTTGAAATGTAACACTGAGTCAAGTGTTATTTATAAATTACTGGGTCCTTTCACACTACACAATAATAACACTAGGATTCCATGTTAACTGCCATGGCTGTATTCTATGGAATCCCGGGCTTTGTAGTTTGGGAAAGCACTAGAGTTCTCTGGCTGAGAATTCTACATTGTTGTTATTGTTATGTGCCTCGTTTCTGACTTATGGCAACTCTAAGGTGAACAGATCACCAGGTTTTCTGGGGCTGAGAGTGTATGATGCACACAACATCACCCAGAGGATTTCTACAGCTGAGTGAAAAATTGAACTGAATTGAATTATGACCCTGGAGACCAAGGTTCAAATTCCTGCTCAGCCATGAAAACCCACTAGGTAACCTTAGATGAGTCACACTTTCTCAGCCTTAGAGGGAGGCAAAGGTAAACTCCCTGTCAACAAATGTTGCCAAGAAATCTCCATGATAGGTTCACCTTAGGGTTGTTGTAAGCTGGAAACAACTTGAAGGCACACGACAACAACAAAACAGCAAATCCCAAGATGCTACCATGGCAGTTAAAGTGAAATCACAGCATTTTAACTGTGTAGTGTGAAAGGGCACCTAGATCTGCCTTCACTGGACAGAATGTTTCCAGCCACGGAACGTGTTTCCTCCTGAATCTGGCAGACTCTTCTTCTGCCTCACAGCTCTATGTCTCTTAGCATCTCCAACTTTCTACACAGCATTTGCAGTGGGGCTGGAGGGATGCCATAGAGATCAGAAGGCAAGGAAGTCTCCTTCTGTCAGCTCAGCTGCACATGCCTAATCTGGATTCAGCCCAAAGGGAGAAATTATTTTGCCAGATTCCAGTATTTCACACCCTGTATTTTAAGTTCCCCCATTTTTAGGCCAAACTTAACATTGGCCTGAATTCAATTGTTAGTCCAATATAAAACTGACTCCCTGGATCACTTGTTGAATAGTATGTATGCATGTATGTAAGTCTTATTGATTCAGTGGGTCTGGTCTAGTTGGGGCTAGCAGTAGGATTCAGGGCATTACGTTATTCACTTCATTGTGCCAATACTGTGCAGATATTTTTAACAGTAAAGAGCAGCCTTGGCATGATGTGTTGCTGACGTAGATTGGGATTATACCAAGGAAATGGTTTCGCTGTGGGCCTTTTTGCACTTCACTGTTATATGCCATCATTCCACTTTCAACATCCTATGGAATCCTGGGATTTGCAATTTAGGGAGGGGCATTTAGAATTCTCAACCAGAGAGCAATTTGGTCTCAGTAAGCTACAAACCCTGGAATTCCACAGGATGTTGAAAGTGGAATAATAGCACTATAATAGTGTAATGCAGAAAAGCCCTGTGTGTATTTAACTTGCCATAGTCCTGAGCCCCAGAGTCCAAAGCTGTTTGACTGGATGGGAAGTTTCCCTGGTGAAAAATAGCAGCTGCAGGTGAGAGAGATGCAATCTGGATCAGGTCTATGGCAGCTAAAAAGGGCTTAAACTTCTCACCTACTGCATCGTAATGCTGATCCAGATCCAGATCTTCTTCCTGTGCATACTGTTTACTTTAAAACATATGTACACATGAAATTGTGAGCAGCAACAGGGAAAGCTGGGATACTGAACAGTCCTGCTCTTACTTTCCCAGTGTGTTCTCAGAATTATCTATTTGATTTATATCCCCCCTTTATCCCAATATGAGATCCGAAGCAGCTTGCAATATTAGTTAAAACAAAATGGCTGAAACAATATGTGGTCCAAAAGTTAAAAAAAGCATTACACAGTCAATCCCACTGAAACATTAATGTAGTGCAATTAAAAACACATTAACCAGAAATTACATATTAAAACGCAGCACACACATTACAATTTCTTCTACCCCAACCAGCTAAAGTCTGGAAGATTGTTTGAATAAGAATGCCTTTGCCTGCTGGCATGAAGAGAACAGAGAAGGGGTCAACTGTACCTTCCTTGGGAGGGAGTTCAATAGCCTAAGAGCAGCTACTGAAAAGGTTCTCTCCTCTCCTCTCTTGTATAAACTTGGGCAGGTTCATATGCAGAGATACAGACTTTCCGATGGTCCTGATCTAAGCTGTATGCAGCTTTGAACTGTGCCTGGAAATGACTGGTATCAGTGAAACAGCTTCAATGAGGGATTATATACTCCTTGTAACTAGTCCCACTCAGTAGCCTAGTCACAACATTTTGTGTCTGCTCAAATTTCTGAACAGTTTCCAAAGGAAGTCCCCACATAGAGTGTGTGGCAGTAATTCAAATGGGATTTAATCAAGGTATGAGTTACACGGCCAGGTCTCACATCTTCAGGATTGTGTGCAGCTGGCAGTCTCATCTTAATTGTGCAAATACAGTTCTGTCCCACTGATATGGACATGCTCAGAAAAGCAAGTTAGGGAAGTATTTGTTCATCCCTGACCTAAATCCACTAGTACAAAACTGTTTGAATTTTGTAAAATTAGAAACTGGGAGAACATGTGTCCATCCATTCACAAGCAAATTCAGTTTAATAGAATTTCTTTGAAAGATTTTTTCTATTTGGATCTAAGGTTGATTCTGTAAGACAGAGAAATGAACTTTCATAAAGATGGAAATCTGCAGTCACAGCTTCTTCTGCCCTTCAGATAAACTCCACTAAGCCATGAATGAAAGTCATCCAATTTAGCTTGGAGAGAAGAAAATGTTAATGAATTAACTATACCTTCACCAATCAAATTAGAAAACATTAATTGATCTGCTGTGTTATTTATTGGGTCTTATCCTTTACATGGGAAGAAGTTAATGCAATTTCATATGTATTGTTTGCAATTTTATACTGTGTTCTCAGTGGGCTAAGGAGATTTGCGCATACACTTTAATAAATTAATACAATGATCAGAACTGTAACACAAATATAATTGATTTTTGTTATCAAAGGACAGACTGGGAATGAAATTGGTTAATGAAAACTACTGTTTCACCTCAACAGAAAGTAAGTTTTCCCACGCAGCATATATACATTCCTCTGTATGATGGGTACTTGTATACATTGTCATCTGAAGGCTTGAATCAGATATGAAAGGCTGAAAAAACACATATTAAGGAGCAGACTTATGGTTTGGGTTGGAAACCTGTGTGGAAACTTTCATGCTCCTTGCTCAGAGGAACCGAAACGGCAATTTGCAAACCAGACAAGCTCAATCGAGAGGTCTGCTGTCTTCTTGGGGCCAAGATCAACCACATAACGGAGAGGCTAACCAGGCTGGTCAAGCCCACTGACCATAAGCCCCTCATTTTGGTTCATGTCGGAACCAATGACACTGCAAGGAGCAGCTTTTACCACATCGCAAAGGGCTACAAGCTTATGGGGATGAAGCTTAAGGACCTTGGTGCGCAGGTGGTCATTTCGTCTCTCCTCCCTGTTCAAGGATATGGCGCATGTAGGGAAAGGGCAACAGCAGAGGTCAACAAGTGGCTCCGCACATGGTGCCGGCGGCAGCAGTTCGGGTTTTTGGAACACGGTCTGAATTTCCATGAACGTGGGCTTCTGGCAAGGAATGGGCTGCACCTCACGAAACTTGGCAGGAATGTTTTTGCAAACAGTCTTACAAGAAGGATTAAGAGGTCTTTAAACTAAGTTCCGCTGGGGAGGGAGACAATATTATTCAGGGCAAGAACTCGGCGAGTGCAGGGGGAAAAGGCCCAAATGATATTGGACAAGTAGTACAAGTGGCCAATGGCGGGAGGAGTAGAAACTATAGTACAGGACTTGCAGGAAGGGCCTGGGGACTTAAGTGTCTCTACACTAATGCACGGAGTATGGGAAACAAGCAAGATGAACTTGAGCTCCTAGTACAACAAAATAAATATGATTTGATAGGCATCACTGAGACCTGGTGGGATGAGTCTCAGGATTGGAATGTAGGAATAGAGGGGTATAGCCTATTTTGTAAAAATAGCCAAACAAGAAAGGAGGAGTAGTAGCCTTGTATGTCAGGGATGTTTTCACCTGTGAAGAGATCCGTGACTTAAACCCAGAAAGCCAGTTTGAGAGCATCTGGGTAAGAATTAAGGGAGCGAGAAACAATAGGGGTATTGTGGTAGGGGTTTACTACAGACCTCCAACCCAGACTGAGGACTTTGATGACGCCTTCCTCAACCAAATGACTGCACATTCAAAAAGGAGAGATACAGTAATAACAGGAGATTTCAATTACCCGGATATTTGTTGGCAGTCAAACTCTGCCAAGACAGCAAGGTCCAGCAAGTTTCTTGATTGTCTTGCAGACAATTTCATGGTCCAGAAGGTGGAAGAGACCACAAGGGGTGGAAGAGACCCCAACAGGGACGACCTCGGAAAGATTCTGGAGCAGATCATTAAGCAGTCAGTTTCTAATCACTTAGAAAGCAAAGCGGTAATCACGAGAAGTCAACATGGATTTCTCAAAAATAAGTCATGCCAGACTAATCTTATCTCTTTTTATGATAGAGTTACTAGCTTGATAGATAAAGGGAATGTTGTGGATGTAGCATTTCTCGATTTCAGTAAGGCCTTTGACAAAGTTGCCCATGACGTTCTTGCAAAGAAGCTAGTAAAATGCAGGCTGGACAGGGCTACTGTTAGTTGGATTTGTAATTGGTTGACCGACCGAACCCAAAAGGGTGATCACAAATGGCTGCTTTTCATCGTGGAGAGAAGTGACTAGCGGGGTGCCACAGGGTTCTATCCTGGGCCCAGTGCTGTTCAATATTTTTATCAACGACTTGGATGAAGGAATAGAGGGCATGCTCATCAAATTTGCAGATGACACCAAATTGGGAGGGGTTGCTAATACGCCAGAGGACAGGATCAAAATTCAAAATGACCTGGATAGATTGGAGAGTTGGGCCAAAGCTAACAAAATGAAATTCAACAGAGAGAAGTATAAGGTCCTACACTTAGGTAGAAAAAATGGAATACAGAAATATAGGATTGGGGACACGTGGCTGGATAGCAGTACGTGTGAAAGGGATCTAGGAGTCTTAATAGACCACAGGCTGAATATGAGTCAGCAGTGTGATGCGGCAGCCAAGAAAGCCAATGCAATTCTCGGCTGCATCAATAGGAGTATGGTGTCCAGATCGAGGGAGGTACCGGTACCACTCTACTCTGCTTTGGTTAGACCTCATCTTGAATACTGTGTCCAGTTCTGGGCACCCCAATTCAAGAAGGACATGTTCAAGCTGGAGCAGGTCCAGAGGAGGGCGACCAAAATGGTGAAGGGCCTGGAAGCCATGCCCTATGAGGATAGACTTAGAGAGCTGGGTATGTTTAGTCTGCAGAAGAGAAGGTTAAGAGGGGACATGATAGCCATGTTTAAATATTTGAAGGGATGCCATGTAGAGGAGGGAGTGGGCTTGTTTTCTGCTGCTCCAGAGACCAGGACAAGGAGCAATGGATTCAAGCTGCAGGAAAGAAGATTCTATCTGAACCTCAGGAAAAACTTCCTGACAGTCAGGGCTGTCGGGCAGTGGAATATGCTGCCTCGGAGTGTGGTGGAGTCTCCTTCTTTGGAGGTTTTTAAGCAGCGGCTGGATGGCCATCTGTCGGGAGTGCTTTGAGGGTGTTCCTGCGTGGCAGGTTGTTGGACTGGATGGCCTGTGTGGTCTCTTCCAACTCTACATTTCTATGATTCTATGCCAGAGAGAAGTACAATGGTGAGTGACGCACAGGATTCTGGAGTGAGTGATACATAGAGATGCTGGAGAGAAGTACAATGGTGAGGGACACACAGAACAACCAGAAGTAGACAATTAGTACACAAGTAGAATTAGAACTAAACCCTGCAAATGAAGGAAATTCATTGGTTCTTGTGGGTTTTTTGGGCTTTGAGACCGTGTTCTGGTTGTATTTTCTCCTGATGTTTCGCGTGCATCTGTGGCTGGCATCTTCAGAGGAATGGAGAATTGGAAGTGGAGTGGAGAATAGATATGCCAGTCTCCTCCTCCAGAGGGGAGAGAGCAATTAGCATAATAGTTCTATTGTGTGTATTGAATACTTGTTCCTGGAGGGAGACTTCTTGAGCCCAGGTGGGGCTCGTTAGGGCTCGTTAGTATCTTTTGTATTTTGATTTTGGTGTTTTTCAATACTGGCAACCAAATTTTGTTGAAAATTCAGATCACACCTTTCCATGCTGACTCAATAATGTTTCCTTCATGTACTCTAGATTTTATTTTTGGTAAGTGCTACAGCATAACCCCACTAGTCACCAAACTCCCTATCATAGAAAAGCTGAAATGAAACACAGGCTTTGATACTGTTAATATCTACAAAGAGTAGATTTGTGGTGTAATCCTGTGCACAATTAGGTCACCTTTACTAGTCTAGTTCAGATGATTCTTTTTTTTTTTGGAGGCAGGGAGAAGAATTCTGCTTAATGTTTCATCCCAGGTAAACCAGATGTATAGGATTTATGGTATACTTGCAATTAGGCTTGTTCCCCTACATGTAAATGTTCCTACCTATTATCCATTCTGTTTATAATTGTAAATGATTTCCCTTTTCATCCAAACTTCCTCTCAAAAAAGGACGCTTAGGCCATTTCCACACATGGCGAGGGAATCACTTCCTGCCGCTACTCACCGGATCTTCTTTGGGTCCGGTCTGGTCCGGAGTGAGGAGGAGCAGTGTGTGATCACAGATCCACACTGCTCCAGCATCCAAAATGGCAGTTTCCGGTTGGTTGTGGGTCTTGACCAACCGCTGAAGCTCGCCAGCCTAAATCCCGCTCTCTGCAGATCGCAGGCTTGCATTGGTGCGAGCCTGCGAATCTGTATCAGAGAGCAGGCATGCAATGGCACGCGCCGGCATTTTGAAAGACTGGAAAAGTCAGGTCTTTCAAAAACACGCTGGAGGACCGCTTCGGGTCGCTCCGGAGCGGACTGAGGTGCGGATCTATGGTAAGTAGTCCAGACCTAGTCCGCTCCAAGGTGCAGACGTCCTCCGTGGAGGATGCACTGCACCATTTTATTTACCCTGTGTGGAAATGGCCTTAGTGTCATCTTCAGCAAGGCATATGAATCTAAGCTAAATCTGTCCCTCTCGTGAATATCCCACTCTAAGAAGTAAATAACCATATCTTTTCCAGTTCTAACAATAGCACTTGTTTTAATGTCAAATTATAATGGCACATAATATCAGAGACTGGGATACATCACTTCTGTTTACTGGAGTGAAATTTCAGGTGGAAGCAAAGACCACGAATGTGCCTGTTTAATTTTCCCCAGACAACATAGACGTGTGAAAACATGTCATGGATACTAAAGTAACAGTAAATCTGTATTTCAGTTTTATGTTACTTTTAAAATTAACTACTGCATTTTAGTTAATTAAATCAGTCTAAAGTATGCTGTAGCACTTTTAGACACTTCAAGTCATTTTCAACTTATGTTGACTAGGGAAACAGGCCTAAGAGATTCATTTAGGCATGTCAACTTGATGTCAACTATCTGTAGGGCATAGAACTATTCAAATGGCTAGAGACAGAGAGAGACCTCTTTTAGCCATGGGTAGAGGAGAAAGTGTGGTACTCAAAGGATTGTCAAGGGAAGGGCAGATCCTCAGCCCCAACTGACCATTCTAAACTCACCATTCTAAACCTGGTCAGACAACTGACCATTCTAAACCTGGACTTTTTAGACATGTCTTGAGTTAAGCATCTAGGAACTCTACAGCTAATAGCTCATAGTTACTAAAACAACCACCACTACATACATAATTGAGGCCATTTCTGCACCTCACCTCACTGCTGGGATGATCCTTGGACATCCTGGCATTTGCCAGGCCTGGAACAGGAGTGGTTTTCCACCACTTCCTTCCGCACGCATCCCTTGGCGGCAGAGGAGTAGGGGTATTAACACTGCTGTTCCTTCTGCATTACAGCATCCATAGCAATGCCTTGTTCCCACCCTTTCCCAGCTCTGTCGCACCTGATTGGTTGCCTTTTTCTGGTGACTTTTTTCCTATTGGACGGTGTAATGGCCCCACTTGCATGACACTCCAAGCACCAGTGGCTGTGTGGAAAGGGAGGAAGTGTGATTTAGGTGCTTCCTCCCCAGTGCAGCATAGGAAATGGATGGCTGCACTGCGAATGGAAGGTGCATGTCACTTACACTACCCTTCCATAGGCACCTGGCTGGGTGCAGAAGGGAGCGTTCAAGTTGTGGTCCCATCCTGGCCTTGGCACTGCCAGGATTGCAACAGGATGATGACAGAGATGGGTAAGGTTCAGAAATGGCCTTAGTTTAGCACTGTTTCCTCGCTGATGTTCACATAATCTCATGAATGATCATGCACATATCTAACATCAGATATCCAGATAATTTGTGCAGTCATGGGGTGGATTTGCCATGCATCAGACACAGGTGGGCAACACGCTGAGCTTACTTTCCTTTTGTCACCACCACTGAAATTGTGGTTAGAGGTTCCCTAGAAAGTGTGTGAAATGCTCTGCATCACAGTCCCAAGAACATTGGTGGTGTAGGAAGACACTCTAGCACTATCCTGTACCATAGACAACTGCTGAAGTTGCTGCCAAATTTCAGCAGCAGTTGCACCAGTGGCAAATTTAGCAGCTGAATGCCAGCAGTAGAGATGTTGGTGGCAGAAAAATGGGCAATGATGCAGCCTCTAATTGACTTGGGGAAGTCCCTCTGATTCTTGGATGTCCCCTCTTACTTTGGACAATGCAAGTCACTGACAGTCTTGTTTTATCTTTTGAAACCTTCCTTATTTATTTAACTTCCTGGTTGTAGCATTGTACTCAATCCCCTGCCCAGTTAGATTAGCTCTGAAAATTGCTGTGAACAGTTGTGCGTCATCTCAACAGATGTTACCTCAGAATAGCCTATCAACTCGGTGTTAATGTGAATGCGTGAGCAGTTAGGTAATCAGTAAATATTTGACCCAACAGCAGCACAGAGTAAATTCCTTTTTAAGAAGGGAGGGGGGGAACTCTAATTTGTACGAACATTTACTTGGATGATCTCCTCCTCATCAGTAATGTTCCATGAATAAATTATTAACATTCACTAATTTATTTATTATAAGTTTTATGCCACCCTTCAATTACATTTTCAGAGCTGCTGTTTCAAGTAAAAGTTATGCCAGTTCTGTTTCCATTAGGAAATCACAATTGGCTCCAAAGGACTTTAATACACTCTGTGCTCCATGCTTCTAAGGTTATTAAAATATGTTCAAATGCAATTACACTCCTCTTGTCAGTAGGAAGGAGAAATAAGCCAGGAAAACTAATACAGCCAAAGAGGAGGTACACAATCCTTGGGCAAAGCTGTGTTTGCTTCCCCTGTTTTTGTTTGCTTTTTTGTTTTGAAGATGACAGCATTTTTTTTCTCCTGTTGGTTTGGAGCCAGTTCTCTTGCTTTTGCAAGGATGAGGTGGGACTGATAGGCACAGTAGCCTTTCTGATTAAACAAAGTCTCTAAATAGAGGAAGTCTTTGGCTGTCAAGCACACATGCAATATTGCACAGGGGGCCAGCCATACTTCAGCCATGATGATAGAGTGGGCAGCACTCTTGTCAGATCAATTATGTACAAGGCCCATCTTCTCTATGATTCCCCTAATTTTTCCTCCTGACAGTTCACCTTGGGCTCAACCTTCTGTTCTCACAGAGACAAACCTGCAGACAATAGCAAACCTAAAGCTGTTCTTCCCCTCACTGGAATACGACACAAAGTAACCCTTTCCTGTCCCACTTCTTGCTGCATTGCAGACTACTGTGGTTGTCTTCCTCGGGTGATTTGTGAAAAGGTTTGAAATGTATTGCAAGAACAAAAAATGGCAGTTGCGTTTTTCATCCAGCACTTCTACATATGTGCAGAGGTTGCTGTTGTTATGTGCTTTCGAGTCAACTCTGACTTATGGACATTCTGGCATACGCTTTTCTTGGGAACATTTATTCAGAGTAGTTTTCTATTGTCTGCCTCTGAGGCTGAAAAAGTATGAGTTGCCTAAGGTCACCCACTGAGTTTTCATGTTGGGCAAGGATTTGAAGCCTTGTCTCCCAGAGTCCTAGGCCATTTCTGCACTAGCCTGTTATAGCGCGATGATTCCATTTTCACCATCCTCTGGAATCCTGGGGTTTGCAGTTTCGGGAGGGGCCAGCTGGCCCCTCTAGAAACTGCAAACCCCAGGATTCCAGAGGATGGTGAAAGTAGAATCATCACGCTATAACAGGCTAGTGCGGAAATGGCCCTAGTGGAGTACTCAAACCACTACACTGTGCTGGCTCCTTCTGTGCAGTTACACAATGTTTCGGCACTACTATATGGGCTTTATACCACTTTAACTCACGTGCACCATCCTTTGGCTTCCTGGGATTTCCACTTTGATGAGTGGGCAAGTGCTAGATTTTCTGGCAAATAATTTTAAGTACCTTACCAAACTACAAATCCCAAGGTTCCATAAGATGAAATGACAACAGTTAAAACAATATAAAACTGCTATGACTACATAGTGTTGATGATATACTAAGTTGGTGTGACAACTGAAAAAAAGTTGTCTCCTTCACTCTGCGTTCTCAAAGTTTTGCATGCTATTTGTATAAAAGACATATTTAGTCTCTTCTTCTTGTCCTTCCCTTCCTCCTCCTCCTCTTCCTTCTTCTTTTTCCCTATAAAGCAATGTCTATACCACCCTTCAGTGGAACTTTCCAGGGTGGTAAATAACTAGATAGCCTGTCCTAGGCCCTTTCTGCAATGCATCTTTTTGCAGAGCTGGGTTGCGAGGATCACGTGAGCAGCCTCTAGCAAGAGGGTCTCGCGTCCCGGTTCGTTCAGCTCCGCAGCTGCCACCTGCTCATGCGAGAGCCCTGCCTCTTCCTTCCACAGTGCAGCCTGGGAGTTTCCTAGGCTGCGCTGGGGCAGGAAGCATGAGCACCATGGCTCCGGAGCTCCGCATGCACGGCAAATGCGTGGGGGGCCCCTGGAGTGATGCGCAATTGCGCACCATTTTCAGCTCACAGCTGGAAATGAAAAAGTGCGCGGTCAGTGCCTGCCAGCCCCTGGAGGGTTGTGCAATTGTGAGTGTGTCGTGTGGACCGCTCCTCACATTCACATGACACTCGAGGGGCCCTTTCGCATGGCAAATGCCATGCGAAAAGGGCCCTAGAATCCCCACTGAACACCCATTAGAATGGGGAACTGAGTTGTACAAACTATGTTGCAATCATAGGTATACTTATTTAGAGGTAGGTCTGCCATTCTGTATATTTCACTTCTTAAGAATGTTTAGGATAACAGCCTTAAGTTAAAATCGATCCAATTTTTTTAAAAGTGGGAGTAAGCCCTACAGAACTCAATGAGACTTACTTCTGAGTAGATAAGACATAGGACCCCACTGTTCAGAACACTAGTTACTAACACCATGTTGATAAGGAGAAAATTGTGAAACACCAGAATGCTAAAACTGAAATCTGCATACCCCTCAGGACATACATACACTGCCATCTTTTAAGTTTAATGGCCATTCCTCCTTAGTGAGAGATAGTAGGTATTGATGATGGTAAAGGCAGAATATGAACCATTATCTAAAGAGTCTATCATACTACACTGTTATAGTGCTATTATTCCACTTTCAATATCCTGTGGAATCCTTGGATTTGCAGTTGCTGAGACCAAGGAGCTTTTGGGCTGAGAATTCTAAATGCCCCTCCCTAAACTGCAAACCCCAGGATTTCATAAGATATTGAAAGTGGAGTAATAGCACTATAACAGTGTAGCTAGGAAAGACTCTTAGCCTTGCTATTTGCTCTCTTGATCAGTCCAAGGACTTAGACCATTTCCCCATGATCTTGCTGTCCTGCAATGGGGATGCATTGCTGCTGGCTGGTGAATTGTGCTTTTGTATGACATCATCGTGGTCCTGCTGCCAACCTATAGCAATGATGGAATATTCCATTACTGGAAAGAAAAATCCAGTAATTACCTCTAATTGTGTAACGCTCCCATGGTCATGTGCAAATGGCAGAAGGGTGATCTATATGCTTCCCTCCCAATGCAGCACAGGAAATGGCGGACTGCACTGTGAAAGGAAGGAGCATGTCCCTTGCGATACTCGTCTGCAGGCAGCCGGCTGAGTGCAGAGGGTAGCATTTGGGTTGTGCTCCCATCACAGAAGGGGCACTGCTGAGATTTTCGGGGCTGGGGTGCGGTGTTGACGCGAGCAGCCTCCGGAGACAGGCTCTCGCTTCCCTGCTTCTTTGGCTCGGCATGAGCTTCCTGCTCACATGAGAGCCCTGCCTCTTCCTTTCGCAGTGCAGCCTGGGACCTTCCCAGACTGCATTGAGACAGGAAGCACGACTGGCCTGGCTCCCGAGGCTCCTCACGCAAGGTAAGAGTGCGTGGGGCCCCGGAGCGATGTGCAACAGTGCAGCATTTTCGGCTTCAAGCCGAAAATGAAAAAATGAGTGAGTGGTCCCTGCCGGGCCCTGGAGTGTTGCGCAAATGTGAGTGGGTCGTGTGGACTGCTCCTCACATGTGCGCGACACTCAAGGGGCCCTTTCGCATCAAAAATGCTGTGCAAAAAGGGTCTATGATGAGACAGCAACAGACTGTAAGGTGCAGAAAGAGCCTTAATTTTCACTTTTGCTCCAACCTCCTTGGTTTCTTACAGTCTGTTTTTTCCCAAATCATAACACCACACCAGAAAGTGTATGAGAAATGGAGAACAATAAATCTGATCACTGTCCTACTTGTTCCTGGTAAAGCAGACTCCAAAGGGTGATCAGCCACATGGATAAAGCTGGTAGGATAATGGAACAACCTTGTAGTTATAATTGCAGCTGTGAAGTCTTCATCTGGTCCAGACAATGCAACCTGTTGGAGCTTTCCATCATTACTACCAGACAGACAACCTAGTCATTTTCACAGATAAGAACATCTCCACTAGATTAGTTATGGAGACTCACCAGTCAATTAAATAATTCAGCTATGTTTCTTTCCTTTCAGGACACCAGATCTGATACCCAAGGTGGCCATCTTAATTTTCCAAATGGTAAGGTCAGCTTTGTGTTCAAATACTCTGGATCTGCTGAGCTGAACACCTGGTGTGAGATAGGGGCTCTCTAGCGTTATAAAGTAAAAAGAAGTCTCTTTCTCAATTTTCTAGTATATGTTGGTACTGTGTGGGAAGAACTGGGATAGAATAAATCCTTCAAGTTCATGCAGTCAGGTCTCTGTCATACATGAAGGGTCAGTGTTCTGTTGGATGGCCGATGTTTTATCCTGCACTGATCAGACATTTACAGTTAAGGTAATCAAACAGAACAGACATGCCATGAGTAGATCATCACATTTCACCTCCTTATCTTTCCTTCCTCTTCTCCCTCCCTGACAGGGTGACATCCTGTTTATTAAAGCTGATAGGTAACAAAATAAAAGTCAGTCTGTCCAGGAAGACACTAATACCAGCACAGAGCCCTAGGAACACTGCAAGTCAAAATATTTTTTAACTGTCTTCCAAAGCTTTTCAGGTTACAAGGGCATTACTAGATGGAGATAAACAACCCAATCACTCTTTGTTGCTGCTATGTGCAGCAGAATTCTCTGCTCGTGCACTTTTCTGCATTCCCCTGATTTAATACTCGGTCCTGCTTCTTGGGGTGACAACTGTGAGACCTTGGTAGAAAATGAGACCAGCAGTACCCAATTGAATAAAAGAGCAGATGATACTTATTGCTAGTGCAGTGGTTTTTAACCTTTTATTTACCACAGACCCCCTTTAAGTATCTTTTGCTGCCAAGATCACCAAGAGTTAATTCAAGATTTAATACCCTAAAGTGCATCAAATATTTAAGCATTTTCACATTTAGAGAGAAAGGAGAAATAAATAAATTCACACATTTCTATTATAATAACTTTATTGGAATGACTCCATACAAAATTTAAATAACAACAACAACAACAACAACAACAACAACAACAATAATATCTGGACACTGAACCATGGCCTAACACTGCTTGTTAATTTTAACACTCTCTCTAAGTGTACATTTAAAAAGGTGCCCCAGCCCACCCCACTCAGATTGGCCTATTGGATCCTGCACTGCCTTAGGGAGACATCTGGAAAATCACGTGAAGCAGCCTCTCAGCCAGACACACACATTACCAGTTTCCCCGCTGGACAAAACTACCACCTTTATGAGTGGTTATCCTTTTCCAAGCTTGGTCTGGGCTGGCAGCCAGGAGAAGCTGATAAGAAGCACAGGTCAAAAACTCAGCAGTAACTTAAGTGGTCAGTTTACTGAAGAAGGAAACAGCTTTGCAAATGTGAAGCAATAAGCGTCCCAACAATGTCTATAAATCAGAGACAGGCAAAAACAAACACAAGTCAAAGGCAGAAACACAGGCATGGGAAACAAACAGAAGCATGCACAGGAGAAATGGTCAGTAGATTGCTGACAAAGGGTAGAGGAGAAAGGCTCAGTTCTCATAGGCTCCAGGGTTAGCGCAGTGCTTGCAGCAATTGGTGCTTGGCGTAAATTTGCTGGGAGTGATGCAGGAGGCCCTTTTGGTGTCTATGCTGGGTGAAGGTACATATGGCTAGATCATTCTCTGTGTCAGAGTGAGCAGGGCTCTCTACTGGGGCTGACGCTTCTGTCCCTGGGGCGGGTAGTGGTACTGTCTGCTCTGCAGGTTCTGCTGTAGCAGTCTCTATGTCAGGGCTAAGAGCAGGTTCTGCTGCCTCAGATTCTGAGTTTGAGGCTAGGTTGTGGAAGCCCATGACAATCCTCACCTGCTCTCTTCTCCCCAGGAAATCTCAGTGTGTCCCCCTCCTTACACACTGTGTCACTCTGCTAGCCCCCCACCCCATGGTCTTAGTAAGCCAGCTCTTCCACCCTCCACACACTCCTTTCAAGAAATTCTTACTTTCTTCCCCACAACAGACTCCCCCAACACTCACAGCCAATTCCCCCTGCACACCAGCAACTTTCCAAGCACAGTGGGGACCCTTCACGCCCCCAAGAACTTCTTCTCTTTGCTTGAGGGAGAAAGCAGTAACAGTTGTGGTAGGGTGGCCTGGGAGGGCTTGTGAGGAAGGAAGAAGTCCTTCCTTCTCATTTCTGCATTGCCCAACCCTCCACTGCTGCTTCATGGCCTTCAGGTGACTCCTGGCTACCCACATGCACTGTCACCACTCACCCACTGACCCTCAACTACAAGGGGTGTAGTTGGCGGGGTGCCACAGGGCTCAGTGCTGTTCAATATTTTTATCAACTACTTGGATGAAGGAGTAGAGGGCATGCTCGTCAAATTTGCAGATGACACCAAATAGGGAGGGGTTGCTAATACGCCAGAGGACAGGATCAAAATTCAAAATGACCTGGATAGATTGGAGAGCTGGGCCGAAGCTAACAAAATGAAATTCAACAGAGAGAAGTGTAAGGTCCTACACTTAGGTAGAAAAAATGGAATACAGAAATGTAGGATGGGGGACACGTGGCTGGATAGCAGTACGTGTGAAAGGGATCTAGGAGTCTTACTAGACCACAAGCTGAACATGAGTCAGCAGTGTGATGCGGCAGCCAAGAAAGCCAATGCAATTCTCGGCAATGGTGTCCAGATCAAGGGAGGTACTGGTACCACTCTACTCTACTTTGGTTAGACCTCATCTTGAATACTGTGTCCAGTTCTGGACACCCCAATTCAAGAAGGACATGGTCAAGCTAGAGCAAGTCCAGAGGAGGGCAACCAAAACGGTGAGAGGCCTGGAAGCCATGCCCTATGAGGATAGACTTAGAGAGCTGGCTATGTTTAGTCTGCAGAAGAGAAGGTTAAGAGGGGACTTGATAGCCATGTTTAAATATTTGAAGGGTTGCCATGTAGAAGAAGGAGAGGGCTTGTTTTCTGCTGCTCCAGAGACCAGGACAAGGAGCAATGGATTCAAGCCGCAGGAAAGGAGATTCCACCTGAACCTCAGGAAGAACTTCCTGACAGTCAGGGCTGTCCGGCAGTGGAATATGCTGCCTCGGAGTGTGGTGGAGTCTCCTTCTTTGGAGGTTTTTAAGCAGCGGCTGGATGGCCATCTGTCGGGAGTGCTTTGAGGGTGTTCCTGCATGGCAGGCGGTTGGACTGGATGGCCCGTGTGGTCTCTTCCAACTCTACATTTCTATGATTCTATGACAAGAGCTCACCCCACTGATGAAGGTGCCCCCCTTTTCATGCTTCTCAGTCTGGAGCCTCCAAAACTGGCAGTCTGGTATGTGTCCCTGTGCCTGGTTTTGGCCCCTTCCACCAAGGTGGTCATGAGGATGCAATCTGCTTCTCTGGCCAGGGAGGATTCTAAGCCAGGGAGCAGGGCACCCCTGCCCTGTTTCTCCCCTAAATCTAAGAGCTCCCCTACCCACCTGCCTTTCTCTTTCCTTTTCCTTTTCCTCTCCCTTTCCTTCCCCTCCCCCTTCCTCTCCTCTTTCCTGCCCTCCTTACTGTCTGTCATACTCACACCCCAAACCTGCCCTTTTCATCTCTTCCATTCCAGCCAGAAGTCCTGTTTCTGAGTAGCCACCGGCTGCCTCAGCACTGAAGGTGGAGATTTCACTGCCACTTGTAAAATCAATTGGCCAAGGCAGCTGTGGAACCCCTGGGGGACTGTCCTAATGCTTTCACTGCTCATCGCATTTCTGGAGGATTTTTTAAAAATGTGATGGAATGATACGAGCAGATTTCCTTAAATGCATAATGCTTTGTGAACAACCAGAAGATACTCCTTTTATTTCATCTAGGAAAAATGTCAGCATATTTTGAGAGTTTGATCAAGATTCATCAGTTTTACAAAGCACTTGCTGGACTGGTGGTCATATAATTACATGAAAAATGCAAAGAAGCACTCACCAGAAAGTACAACGAGAAAAAAGGTCAGGTTAGGTTTTGTTTTGTTAATACCTGCACATTTAGCTAGCATATTCTTTCAGGAGTTCATTTCTGAAAGGTGTAGTAGAACTGGAACTTTATCCTTTTGGATATGGGTCAATATATGTAAGACTCAAGGGACGCTGTCTAAGATATAGCCAATATCAGTATAATGAGCAAACGATCAAAAGAGTGAGGTTGTAATATTAGGAATATACATGATTATAATGCAGGGGCAGAATAACAACTAAGTGAGAACATATTAGATTGTGTTAAAGAAGAGGGATATGATTCTTTCATAATTTTCTTCTTGAAGGAAACTATGAGTTATTTTAGCGTCTTTCTTTCTACTGCGAGAAAGTCTTTAAAAGCTACGCAGTTTTTGAAGACTATCTGCAATTTGGGCTTCCTCTTTACTGAATCTGCATGTGGTTATTTTGCACAAAAAAAGTCTACTCTGCACAGAAACATCACTTTCTACACAAAAGTAATACTTCTATTCGGAAATTTTTTTTTGCCAAAAATGATATTTGTTGTGCAGAAAATCCTGTCTTCTGTGCAAAATAAGATCCCAGCTACAGAATTTTCTGCACAAGAAACAGTATTTTTTGTACAGAAAATAGTATTTCTACACTGCAATATTATTTTCAGCCCACAAAATGCTGTTTCCTGCAGATAAAATTCTGCTTCCTGTGTAAAATAATAATCATAGAATAAATCCCAAACTCCAAGTTTCTCTTCAGTCTGGATTTCTTATCATGGTTTCTTCACAGTTGAGAAACATCTTTATCCACTTTAAGGCTCTTTTCGAATATTCTTTCTGTCAGCTTTAATGGGTGAAAAAAACGTGATTGGAAATTGTAATGACTTTTTGAAATAAGACAATCAGTGTGATGGAGTACTTGTAGTGTCAGAATAGGAACTAGGGTGACCCGGCTCCAAATCCTCACTCAACCATGGGTAATAAATTATATGGACTGTATTAATTTATTGTTTGGTTTGTACTAATTTACAGGGATGTGGTGATAAAAAAGTGGTGAGGGAGAAACCACTTATGCAACCATAAACTCCTTTTGAAAGAAAGGTGGTATATAAGTATAATTAATCATATATGTGATACAGAACAAATCACTAGTTTTTAGTATGTAATATATTCATTTTATTAAATTTAAGATTCACTTTCTCTCACACTTCCCATTTGAGAAAACATCCATTTTAAGCAGACTCATTTTAGAAACATCTGGATTAGAACCATTTCACATATGATGGATAAGATCCTGCATCGTTAGATGAAGCTACAATGACGTAACTCCATTGCCATAGCTACCGTATTTGCCGATGTATAAGACGCACCTGTGTGTAAGATGCATCCCATTTATACACTGGCAAATACTATTTGCCGGCATATAAGACACAGCAGCATTTAAGATACACCCCACTTTCAGTGGTTTTCAGGAAAAAAATGAGTCTTATACACCAGCAAATACAGTATGTCTTCTGATTTGACCTCCTCAAAACCCACCTTAGAAGCCAGGTAGTTGTGCTAACTGGAGGACTTCTTTCCACACCATGCTTTGCTGGTGGTGGGGAGTGGAATATGTCATCTTTCAGTGTCATGATCTCCTTGGAACTCCTTTGGCTAGTGCAGCTATACAGTTTCTAAGGTGGGTTTTTGAAAGGTAATTTATAATTGCTTCAGTGGTGCCCCAATCATCCAGTTGCCCCAATGTGAGTTGCAATATTTATGATGTTGTGAGTTGGGCTTGTGACATTGTAAATGCTGAAGAGAATGCTTGCCTATTTGATTTCCCCTACCATCTTTCCTATTTATTCATGCCCAATTCATGTCATTCTGGTGGCTTTATTGAAAGAAGACAAGCGCATGAACTAAATAAGACCAAAATGTATTTATTTATTTAAAAATAAGCAACTCACCCCTAGGTTTAAAAACTATCAGTGACAGATTTGTACAATCATTTACAATAAACAGAATTAAAAAACAGCAGAAAGACTAAAAACAACAAAACACATACATTATAAACAGCAGTAGACTGCAATCAGGCTTCTACTTTAAATGCAACAACTTTTAAGTAAAATGCTGTTCTACTTTTAACATTAGATCTTGATATATAAGGACCACCAGTGCTGACCATACTGTTAAATAATATGGGACAATAGCCTCAGTTTGCATATGCTTCAGTGCAGCAGTATGTCTTTCTTCCCCCTTATATGCCTCCTGAGCCCTCCAGCCATTTCCCTTTGATCAAGGACATCCTGCACTCTCTAAACTAACTTCTACCCTCAAATTCAGTAGAGAATATGGGTCTTGTCACCACTGTTGAAGTAAAATTTAACTACCAGTCCAGTTTTCTTCTGTATATGGATTTTTTTGGTGTGTGCATCTGAGCGAGTGAGGAAAAACATTTTTTCTTTCACAAAAAGTACAGCCTCTGAATATCATACAACAGCTTGAATATCATATCCTTGTGTGTATGTGAGAGGGGCTGTGCATACAAAACTGCTCATTCATTCCTTAACAGCCTTTGCTGAAATAGCTCTGAACTAAATTTAGTTCATTTTCAATATTATTAATAGTTGTTTTGGCAGGTTGAAAGAACTGGCTAAAGGCTCTTGAAACGAATGGTTTTTGCATGTCAGATTTTTAGTATAAATTTATTTCTATTTTCACAAATCTATTATTGCCCAGTGATGATCATTTGATGATATTTTAAATCTGAATGGCAATCAATGAGAATTTCAATAATTTAGCTATGAGACAATTCTGCTTATTTATAGTATTATCTTTATTTCTGGGGTTGTGCCTCTTCAAGTCATAACTGGGACTTGGCTGAGTTATGAGTAACTGAAGCTTTGTTCTGGGGCTTCAGGGATCATTCAACTCTCCTATTCCAACAGCTCTACTGGCTGTCGTTCTGTCTGGGTACAATCCATAATGCTGGTTGTGACCTATAAAGCTCTATACAGTTTAGGTTCATACAGACTGTATTTCCTGTGGATCTCTGTGACCAGCCTGACTGGTCACAGAGATCTACAGGAGAAGCTCTTCATTCAGTCCTACCACTTTCACAGTTCTGCTGGTGAAAGCAAAAGAGAGGGCCTTCTCAGTGGCTGCCCCTGGACTTTGGGTTTCTCTCTCTAGGAGGATAGAATTGCCCCCTCCTTGGCATACTTCCATAAGCAAGTGAAGGCTAAAAAAAAAAAAAAATGTTCAGGCAGGCTTTTAGAACTTAAGCCTGGAAAGGGCTGAAAGAATGTGCTGTATTGTTTCAAACTGTACTTTAAAACTTTTTAAAAAATCTTTTGAAGTTTATCTTTTAAATCATTTCAAACTATTAACAGTTTAATACTCTGTTAATGTTGACTTTTTTATGTTTAAATTATATTGTTATTGTTTTAATTTGTAAGTCACTTTGAGTCCCAATCATGGGAAAAAGGATATCAATGGGGCTACTCTGAGTTTGACTGGATCAAACTGAACATTTAACAGCTTGTTTTGCAGGAGTTACTTGGACATATTGGGCGTATTACCCTTGTAATCCTTAGGGTGAATTGGGGTGGACAACTGTATGGGGAGCAGTGGGCCAATTCACCCCCCCTAGCCCATTTCATGGATTTCACCTCTCAACAGTGCCCTCATACACCGCTATTTTCAACAGAGCCCTTCACAAAGTGGTGACTGGAAGCAATGCTGTGGCCCTTTTCGCATGGCATTTTCCATGCGAAAGAGGGCCTGGAGCATCGTGCGATTGTGAGGAGTGATCCGCATGACGCATTCACAATTGTGCGATGCTTCAGGGGCCGGCAGGCGTCGGTCGTGCACCTTTTCATTTTCGGCTAGAAGCTGAAGATGGTGCACGATCACACATTGCTCCTGGGCCCTGTGCGCACTTACTTGGCGTGCGGAGCCTCCAGAGCTGCACCGGTCGTGCTTCCTGCCCCAGCGCAGCCTGGGAAACTCCCAGGCTGCACTGTGGAAGGAAGAGGTGGGGCTTTTGCGCGAGGAGGCAGCTTGTGCGGAGCCGAAGGACCCCGGACGCTAGAGCTCGAGCTCGCGCGATCCCCGCACCCCAGCGCCGGAAGACGGTAAGCTGCGGAAAGGGCCTGTGTCACTGCCAGTCATCATTTTAAGAAGGACTCTAATTAAAATAGAGGTGTTTGGGTGTACTATGGGTTTCTGGTGGGCTTTCTGTATGGGGCTGGATTTTTTTTAATGTTTTGGGGGGCTTCTGCATGGTTTGTAGATGAAAAATGTCCCAAAATCATGCTGCATTTTTTTTAAAAAATGTTTTTTTCAAGGGAGGGCAAGCAGATGGCTTCTGGGATCACAATAGTAGGGTCTAGGGGCTACATGCAAGTCATGTACTGCCCTTTCTCATTCCTGGAGTAGAAGTACTGAAAGTCTTTATCTCATCCAGTGAGGACTGTGTGCTTCCGCCTCCGCCCCACAAATTGATAGGCAATAGGAGTAAGGGCTTACCTGGTGGGGAAGAAGCTTGAAAATATTAATATGAGTCTTAATTGCTGTCTGTCCTGCCTTTTGATAATGCTAATGCAGTTTTGAAAAGAAGGTATTAAGTAGAAACTGGAACACATGTATTTGGTCCCTTCTGTCATCAGGAACACCTAGGCCCTTTTCGCATGGCATTTTCCATGCGAAAGAGGGCCTGGACCGTTGCGCGATTGTGAGGAGCAATCTGCATGATGCACTCATAATCGTGCGACGCTCCAGGAGCTAGCAGGGGCTGATCGTGCACCTTTTCATTTTCGGCTAGAAGCCGAAAATGGTGCGCGATCGCACATTGCTCCCGGGCCCCGCGTGCATTTACCTGGCGTGCGGAGCGTCTGGAGCCGGGCTGGTCATGCTTCCTGCCCCAGTGCAGCCTGGGAAGGTCCCAGGGTGCACTGCAGAAGGAAGAGGTGGGGCTCTCGTGCGAGCAGGCAGCTTGTGCAGAGCTGAAGCAGCAGGGAAGGGAGAGCCTCTCGGCAGAGGCTGCTTGCACGATCCCCGCACCCCAGCGCCAGAACAAAGTAAGGTGCAGAAAGGGCCCTAGTCGCTTCCAGGAAAACCAAGGATGTGAAAAATGAACACGTTTTGATAATTCATGAGAAGAAGAAGAAATGTTCTTTCCTAGGATTAATTTTCCATGTAGTATTTCTGCATATTCCTAATTCATTTGTAAAATAAATTCCTTCACAAGTCCCATAGATCAAGGAAGGGAAACCAAGGGTCAGAATCTCTTCTATGGGAGGCTTCCTATCATCTCTGTCCTTACAAGAAGTCCTTCCAACTGTTATCTCCAGTAAAAGACTCAGGTAACAGCACTTGCAAGAGAATCCCCACCATTTTTTTCTAGTGGGATATAGGAGGGACTCCTCATCACACTGAGAGCCAGTGCTTGGTCTCAAGCCATTCTTGAAAGGCTAGCTTGCAGTGGATCATCCTTTCTTCTCATTCTCCATTTCAGACAATAAATAATAAAGGGCAACAATCTTTCCTTCTCACATGCAACATTCAGCAGCGGAGCTTAGAATGTGTGGAGGAGGGGTGGGAGGGGTGTGTGGCCACAGGGCATGGGGGCATGGATGCGGTGCACAGGGGTGTGGTTATGAGTCAGAACACCCCAAAAACATTGCCGCTGGAGGTGAACGGCCCCCATCGTATCCCTGTCCCTATGTGACTGGCAATGTTGCAAGAATTCTTGTGGATAGGCAGGGTAGAGTGAGGTAACAACACACCATGGTCAGCTGCTACTTCCAGGGGCTTCATCTTAAAGTGCTTCACTGCTTTGCCAAGCAAGGAGAATGGGACTGCCTAATTTCTGAGTGAGGAACTGAGTAAAAAGCTTGTCTGGAAAACCTGGCCATGGCTACACCCCTGACATCATATGCAGAAGCAAAGTCCATTTTATCCCTGTAATCATGATGATGACTAGGTTTATTTCCAAATATTCAAAAACACATTTTTTAGAACAAAAATCAAGGCTGACAAACAGCGTTTGTTGTCGTCAGGAGTAATGAAGCAGTTGTAAAGTATGGAATGGCAGTGGGCCGTTTTCTCACGGTTGTCTACAGTTCCTTGCTCCACTCACTCAAGAGCATTAAAATCAGAGTCTAAAACTAACAGCACCATTGTTTATAGTAAAATCATTTAAATAAGTGCAGACAACGTAAATCCGTAGGACTTTTCATCTTTCTCCTGTGAACTAATAGGAGACAATATTTAGGCCCAGGACAGTTTTACATTTCAGTGGAATTTACTCCCTCTGTACAACCCACACATATGGTAGAATAAAAGACAGAACTTAAAATACTTAATGAAATTAAAAACAATGGCATCAATCTAACTATGGGTGGCATATTAGTATCCATCCTCATTTCCATCAAGCATACATCCAGCCACATGGTGCAAACGAATGATATCCAGAAAACGTTGGGCACATCTAAAGTCTTAGAAAACGTAATATTTATTAGGAGTGATGTCTTGCTTGTGGATCTTTCATAGGCCCTTGTGAGAAACAGGATGCTGCACTGTATAGGCGTTTGGATTGCATTTATTATTATGAATTAGAAATGCTAAGTTCTTTGAAAGTTTGTGGGGCAAATAGGGTAAAAATGAAGACTGAATATAAATGACATTCATGTCAGTGGGAAACAGTACAAAAAAAGTGGTAAAATGAAGTTTCTAATCTAATAAACTTTGGATGCTTTCATATCTACCTATTTCCTGAACTGAGTCTCAGATTATTGTTCCATTCCAGCTCTCAGAAAGCCCAGCCAGTGTGGCTGAATGTCAGGGATTCTATGAGTTATTGTCCAAAAACATCTGTTGAGACAAGTTTGTGAACAATTGTGGCTGCCCCTTTCTCTGGAATTGCCATCCTTTCTTTGTCTACTGGTTTTTTTTTTTTGGTGCGAGGGAGAGGGAACACTCCATATGATTTCATTGTTACATTGTTAATTCCAGATTTTTTTCTCCCTTGGCTGTCCTTCTCTGCTTTTCCAGACTTGATGTGTGGCTATAAAAAAGCAATTATACCAATGGATCTGCAATGCATTATAAGACAGGATAGGCAACTGCAGTTCTAGAAGCCAATTCCTGGGATGTGGCGGCCTTTCATGCTGCATAAACATAGTGTTTTTTTCTACTTTAATTGTCCTTTCATGCTGCACAAATGTAGTACTGTGTTTCCACTCTAATTGCCATGGTTTTGTACTATGGAATCATGAGAACTACAATAGGTATTTAGGATTCTCAGCCAGGTAGCTCTAGTGCCTCTCTAAATGACAAACCCAGTATTCCTTAGAATGCAGCACATCAATTAAAATGGAATCATAAGGCTATAACTGTGTAATGTAAAAGAGCCTCTGGTATAGGTTACCATCCCGCTACTGTCCCATCACAAAAATTTGATAGAAAACTGGGTGAAAACCGCTATACCCCCCCTTTTTTTTGGCCTCTATGATCAGTGTGGATGGAAAATTAGTCACTTTTCCTTTATTTACCAAGCCACCGGCTGCTGTTTAGTATGGCTTCACACATTACTTGATACCCTCAAACAATGATAAGTGGGACACCGGTGGCCAAACAACATCAAAATGTGGTCAATTTGCTTTTGCTTTAACCTACTGGGAAGTGCAAAATTCTGTCCCTCATCTTCTCTTCCCCCTCTTGAGTGAACTGAATGCATTTTTGCAGCAGATGAAGTAAGTGCAGGACAAAGGAGGGAAGTGGGAGGAGGAGAAAGAAACTGGGACATTTTAAAAGTTCCAGAAAAGTAGGATGAGAGAGAGTTAATCAGGACAGTCCCTGACAAATCAAGACAGCTGGAGGGTATGCATCTATGTTAGTTTTTTTTTCTCTCTTACATATTTTTTAAAATTTTTAAAATTATTTTTTCTCTTTTGTATTTTTCTGTCTTTTTTCTCTTTCTTTTTCTTTTCTTTTCATTATAGTAAGAAAGGTATAATGAGCAAAGTGTGTGCCTCCTGGGGTCACATAAGCCTCTTTTGCAGCCTTTAGTGTTTACTTGGACACCCCCGTAAGCCCTCAAGTGACAGCATTTTAAATAACTGGGCCATTTTTTGACCCCCAGACCATGGAAAAGTAACAAACTAAAAAGATGCCAAAAACACGCACTCTCAATCTTCCAAACCTCTACCTCATAAGAGACTCTGGTCATTTCCGCATGATGTTGCTATAACATAATAGCAGTTGGTTGTTACTAGTCCAGGAGCTGTGGTTCTGCATGGCATAGAATCATAGAAATCATAGAAATGTAGAGTTGGAAGAGACCACACGGGCCATCCAGTCCAACCCCCTGCCATGCAGGAACACCCTCAAAGCACTCCCGACAGATGGCCATCCAGCCTCTCCTTAAAAACCTCCAAAGAAGGAGACTCCACCACACTCCGAGGCAGCATATTCCACTGCCAGACAGCCCTGACTGTCAGGAAGTTCTTCCTGAGGTTCAGGTGGAATCTCCTTTCCGGCAGCTTGAATCTATTGCTCCTTGTCCTGGTCTCTGGAGCAGCAGAAAACAAGCCCTCTCCTTCCTCTACATGGCATCCCTTCAAATATTTAAACATGGCTATCATGTCCCCTCTTAACCTTCTCTTCTGCAGACTAAACATAGCCAGCTCTCTAAGTCTATCCTCATAGGGCATGGCTTCCAGGCCTCTCACCATTTTGGTTGCCCTCCTCTGGACTTGCTCCAGCCTGACCATGTACTTCTTGAATTGGGTGCCCAGAACTGGACACAGTATTCAAGATGAGGTCTAACCAAAGCAGAGTAGAGTGGTACCAGTACCTCCTTCGATCTGGAAACCATACTCCTATTGATGCAGCCGAGAACTGCATCAGCTTGTGGTCTATTAAGACTCCTAGATCCCTTTCACACGTACTGCTATCCAGCCACGTGTCCCCAATCCTATATTTCTGTATTCCATTTTTTCTACCTAAGTGTAGGACCTTACACTTCTCTCTGTTGAATTTCATTTTGTTAGCTTTGGCCCAGCTCTCCAATCTATCCAGGTCATTTTGAATTTTGATCCTGTCCTCTGGCGTATTAGCAACCCCTCCCAATTTGGTGTCATCTGCAAATTTGATGAGCATGCCCTCTATTCCTTCATCCAAGTCATTGATGAAAATGTTGAACAGCACTGGGCCCAGGACAGAACCCTGTGGCACCCCGCTAGTCACTTCTCTCCAGGATGAAAAGCAGCCATTCGTGATCACCCTTTGGGTTCGGTCGGTCAACCAATTACAAATCCAACTAACAGTAGCCCTGTCCAGCCCACATTTTACTAGCTTCTTTGCAAGAATGTCACATGGAACTTTGTCAAAGGCCTTACTGAGATCGAGAAATGCTACATCCACAACATTCCCTTCATCTATCAAGCTAGTAACTCTATCATAAAAAGAGACAAGATTAGTCTGGCATGACTTATTTTTGAGAAATCCATGTTGACTTCTCGTGATTACCGCTTTGCTTTCTAAGTGATTAGGAACTGACTGCTTAATGATCTGCTCCAGAATCTTTCCAGGTACTGATGTCAGTCTCACTGGGCGATAATTATTTGGGTCCTCTTTTTTTCCCTTCTTGAAGATGGGGACAACATTTGCTCTCTTCCAGTCTGCTGGAACTTCTCCTGTCCTCCAAGATTTCTCAAAGATTATAGCAAGCGGTTCCGAAATGACCTCTGCCAGTTCTTTTAATATCCTAGGATGCAATTCATCTGGCCCTGGAGACTTGAATTCATCCAGTGTGGCCAGGTATTCCTGTACCACCTCTCTACCTATTATGTGCCTCATTTCCCCTGCTTCCTCCCCTGCTCCCCAACCGCCAGGTTGAGTGCTTGTATCCTTCTGGGAAAAAACTGAGGCAAAGAAGGTGTTAAGTAGTTCTGCCTTTTCTCTTCCCCCTGTTAGTAGTTCGCCATCTTCTCTGCGCAGCGACCCTATCGTCTCCTTCTTTTTCCTTTTGCTACGGACATATTTAAAAAAGCCCTTTTTATTGTTTTTGATGTCTCTGGCCAGCCTAAGTTCGTTCTGTGCTTTAGCCTTTCTGACCTCCTCCCTACATCTCCTAGCTACTTGCTTAAATTCTTCTTTGGTGGTTTCTCCCTTCTTCTATTTCCTGTACATGTTTCTCTTAATACTTAGCTCAACTGAGAGTTCTTTAGTCTCATTTTTTTCTTATCATCACTATCTAGCTGCTATCCCGTCCCCAAGCATTGCCAAATTGCCATATTCTTTTCTATTCTATATCTAGAAAAAATCTGTTAAGAGCCTCCTACAGTACTTTAATCCCATCAGCCGTTGTAGTGTTGTGCCGTTATAGTGCTTGATAGAGCTTCCTATTATGGCAGACCCAGCAGTGGCTGGACCAGTGGCAATACCAGCTCGTCCCTCCCTTGGCAACTCTCACGGCATGATAACTTTCTCTCACCTCTCCCTGTTTATTTTAAATGTCTCCTTTGAGTCAAAACTTTTTTATTTTTTAAATACATTTTTTAACAGTATAGGACAAAAGTGTACTGGCATGTCATGCTGTTACAACATTGCTGTGTTAGTACAGCTTCCAAAACAAACAAACAAACAAACAAACAAAACAAACAAACAAACAAACACCTGCCAATTAGAGGCTGTCAGGCAGGGTGGAGGCGCGTCATGGGTGGCTGAGGATGCTCTAATGTGGAAGGAACAAAGATAGCAATACCGCTACCTATCCACTTAGGGGGGAAGGGTGTGGAAAAGAGCATCCCTAACCTAACAGCATTGTGTAAATGGTGATGCTGCCATTATAACGGCATAACATACTGTGGAAATGGCCTCAGAAGTTGCTGGGCCACATATGTCCCCATTTTCATTCCTCTATAAGAAAACCTCCCACCTGCCAAGAGACAGAAGTGAATGTCCTCTTTTTTTCTCTCATATATGGTGACAATTTATCTAAGCAAACACCATGATGCCATCTCCCTTCTTCATTTGAAGACCCTTTTCTATTACTCCTGAAGTTAAAAATCTGAATATGCCTAAGGCTTCCCAGTGAGAAAAAGAGGTAGAGAAAGAGAGAGCTTCCATAAAGTAGAGGATTTTTCAGCTCTTGCAGACATTTGCTAGTTAAGCAGCAAGCTCAGAAAAAAATAAAAATACAAAAATTTGGAAGCAAAATAACACTTTATATCAATGATTTCAACAGATGACCCGGCTTTGCTGCTGAGGCCTATGTTTCTAGTATTTGTCTGCTAGCTCCTTATTGGAACAAGAGGCACAGTGGCCCATGACTGGATAGGTCAGCCTTTTTTTATTTCCTTTCTGCTCTCCCTAATGAAAAGCACATGTGTCTAGTAAATCTTGCCTTTCTTCTTATTAAACCAGTCAGTGTTCATTATTGAGGTCTGGGCCTAGCTGGGCGGGAATCAATAAGATGATCCTTTTAATCACTTTACTAATCAACAGCCTATTTCTTATTTCACTCTCTCTGCAGTAGTCACTGAAATAAAAAGATTTATCTGCCCCTGTGTACATATAAATCATACAGATTTGTATTCACAAACATGTGTGCAGAGGCAAGAATACAGATATTTGTTCAACGAGGGTAAGTTTGAACTGTAATTTGTAACACACTCAGGGTGTTCTAAAAATGAAATGTGAAATGTTCTTTCTTGGTATCAGGAGTAAGCAATGTGTGGTTTTCCAGATTCTTCATTGTGTGCTAGGCTGCCTAGGGCCGATGTGGGCCAACAATATCTGAACACGCAGCCCACTCTTGATTCAAAAGAACACGCTCATTTTTCCTCTTTAACACATTGGACTGGTCCTATGGAGACTGGATTCATTAAAAACAATGAGACTTAAAAGTAGCCCTGATGGTTGGCAAGTGGGCCATGGGAAAGTTAACCAAGAAGAAAGTAGGCCCTTCGGCTGAAGAAAAGTTTGCTCATTCATGATTTAAAGCAGGAGAATAGAATATTTGGCCCTCTAAATGTTTTCAGCCCAAGCTGCAGTACCTCCTTGCCCAGGTTGGTAGGCTTTCTGAGAGTTGCAGTGCAATAATATCTGTATGGCTGAATTTTTCTCACCTTTTGTTTAAGAGGATACTTTTCAGTTGCTTAAGAACATTTTGAACAGAAGAGAGAAGACCAGAGCTTGGAAATTACTCTTCTTTTCTTTTTAACCAGAACTCCCAGTGAAGTCACTTGGGGAGCTATTTGGGGAGCTGTAGCGCCCCCCTCCAGTAACTTTTCCAAATACTGCTGAACTTCATAGGATTTTATATGAAATAAGAAGAGAAAAGATGGGGCAATGACCTGATGAGTTTCACTGGGGAGAACAAAGTAATTGCACTGGTAGAAATCCAAGGCAAAATGGAAAAGGAGAGGATGTTAATAGGATACGCCCCGACAAGTAGAGAAGTTTTTTTTCTCTCAACATAAGAAGAACTTAGGAAAACAAGATTTAAAGTTCAGTCATTAAAGATAACATAAGATATGGGATGACAAATTATGAGAAGGCACTCGAAGTTAAGATAGGGGTATTGAAAGAGTAACATATAAAGGACTATTAAGAATTAACTCTAGGGAAGTTAGGAAGTGGAATATAAAGCAAATATGATATGAAATAAGGTATGAAGAAAGATGGATATGAGTTGAATTTTCTATAAGAGTACAATGTATATTTGGAGATATATATAATACAAAATATTATATATATAAATACTATTATATATTACTATATATCTTATATTTATATCGAATATTGTTATATATGAAGAGATACTTATGTATATTTATACATCATTACTATTAATAAAAATTAAAAAAAAAAAAAGGATACGCCCCGAGAATGGTGAGTGATTTTCACTGGTGAATTTTGTACAGAAGTGACAAAATGACTATAGTATTACAAGGTAAGGCCAGAAATACAAAGAGTATAAAAGTCAAGACTATTAAGCACAGAACAAACCAGAGTTTTTGCTCAGGGAACCTATATATATATTTCCTCAGTGCTGTATGTTTCCTGTATATTACAGCATATTTCCAGTTCTGTAATTTGGCTTGGCCAGAAAGATAGCCAAGGAGAAGACAGCAAGCATGAATTTAAAATGTACAAAGTAAGCAAAATCTTTTGATTTGTTCCACAGAAACCCACCAGGCCAGAAGCATGAAGAGCAAATAACAATGACAGTCACAGCTGGAGATTAGTGGGGCACTGGTCAGACCACATGGTCGACAAATTAATGATAGTGAAGACAAGGATGGACTCCTCGGTTAAGATACTGCAAACTGCAATATTGGGAAGAAAAAAGGCAAATGCAGAGCCATCACTCAAATAGACTGGTCACGGAAGGAACCAGCGTCACTGGAAGAGTTCACAGAAGGAGATGGAGGCAAAACAGAAGAAAGGTGAGGAATGTAAACTTGTGTAAATATGAAGGGCAGACATAAGGAAGTGCAAAGTAGAGTCACAGACAGTTAGTCTGAAAGCCACGCAAATCAATTGTGTGTGTATAGTTTCTATGAACACACACTTCTCCTCCCTGTCTCTCTATCCTTATTTCTGAGACAGAATGTATAGTTATTTCTGCTATGGTTTCCTACTCTAAGCTTACATCTCTTGGGGGAAAAACCCATTGCAACTAGCAGAAGTTTAAAAAATTAGCCATACTATTAGATATATGTAAATACTGAATGCCAATGGAAGTACATTTCTGTTTTCGATACAGAGATAGCTCCACATGTGGTTAGGTCAGTTACTCTAAAACTATTAGTGTTCCTATTTCTATTTAGCTGCAAATATATTAAGGAAAAGCTGGCAGTGGCCCTGGAAATGTACAAAGGTCTCTCCTTTATATCCAACTAATAATAACCAGCCTTACAATATCTGAGCTTAATAACAAGGCTTCCTAGGATCAAGGATAGCATGAAACATCTTTGAAGCTAAGGCAAACGGAAGATAGCAGCACATGAATGGGTCCTAGGCATAGCTGAGATCACAGCCATCCCAAGGCCCTTTTCGCATGGTATTTTCGATGCGAAAGGGCCCCTTGAGTGTCGTGCACATGTGAGGAGCAGTCCATATGACACACTCACATTTGCGCAACGTTCCAGGGCCTGGCAGGGACTGCTCATGCATTTTTTCATTTTCGGTTTGAAGCCGAAAATGGTGCGTGGTCGTGCATCGCTTCGGGGCCCTGCACGCACTTACCTTGTGTGCAGAGCCTTGGGAGCCAGGCCGGTCGCGCTTCCTGTCCAGTGCAGCCTGGGAAGGTCCTAGGCTGCACTGTGAAAGGAAGAGGCGGGGCTCTCACGCGAGCAGGAAGCTCGTGCGGAGCCAAAGAAGCAGGGAAGCGAGAGCCTCTCTCCAGAGGCTGCTCACGCAAGCACCACACCCCAGCACCAAAAATAGGTGAGTTGCGGAAAGGGCCCAAGACAAAACATTTTGGTGGCTGAGGCAAAAGAAAGAATGAAGCTTCTGTCCATATCATGTTCAGAAGTTTAGTAGACTACCAGTTCAATTGTACTGGGATAGGGCTTTCCACTATACTTGAGCGCAGCAGATTATTCTAGATATGTGAGACAGTGGGTATCCTACAACAGAAGGGAATGGCTAGGATGTCCCACTCTATGTAGTGATGGAACCAACTCTGGATGAAGTCCTCTAACAGATTGGCATTCCAGAAGATACCTGGGGAATAGATAACTCTACCTCTGTTGATGCCAGCAATCGATTTTAAAAAAGGCATAAGTTAAGTACTGAAACAGAAATATTTTGTATGCCTGCCTTCTTTCTTGTACGTATGAGAAATATTCAGGAAAAGGAAGCAAAATGAAATGATTACACTAAATGTGGCTAGAACACTTCATAAACTTATAACAAATAGTTTCAATAATTTCAGTGTGATATATGCTTGAATAAGAATTACTTACATGAATGAGAATTGTAGGTTTAAGTACAGGTGCTGAACTCATACATTCCATCGAACATTATATTATGAATGATTGAATTCTTCTTTATTCTGAAGGAAAGTTAGATTTGCTAAGCATTTCTCATTGAATGTTTAATGATCCAATTTTCATTCCCCCCCCAACACTGTGGCTGTAATAGAGACAAAAGATGAAAAAGTTCAGACTTGGAGTGCATCATTCTTTGAACATCTTTCATCTGTGCCTCTTGTTATGTAATAGTGAGATGTGTTTACTCAGGCTTGCAACCTGACACCAGCTATTCTTTCTCTAACAGAGGTTTTTCTCATAAAATCCACTCAGTCCCTTCTTCTCAAGTTCTTCGTACACTTTTCACAAGAAAAAAGAAATCATTCATATCCAACAAAGAAAGTCTCAAATTCTTTAGATATTTTCCATTATAAGCTTTTGGCACTATTATGAGCTTCAGCTCAAGTTACGTTCCTGATCCCCCTTCTTTCATCTCGCAAAAATGGATTATTTCATTATTAGCCTGGAACCGTTACTGTTCACAGAGATCAGGTCTGTGTATGAACAGTTCCTTCCCTGGTGTATTGCTGCAAATCCCAAGGTTGCTATAAACTTTGCTCCAGACACAAAACTCTTGTTGTTGAGATCGGCAAGGCAGCTAACTTTCCCAAATTGCTCTTTTCACTAGCAACCCCTGCCCCTTCCAAAAAACCCACCACCACCACCACCTTTCAGAACAAATGATATAGTATACAGAAATGGTTTCCTTCTATGTTTATGAAATGTCTGAAATTCAAAAGTTTATGGTTAAAACAAATATTTGTTTTTGACATAGTTAACAAAACTATATATGTGAGAATGATGATGGCAGTGATGGGATTTTTTTACCTGTGGTGTGTGATAAGAAAAGAACACCATGTGACAGGTGAGAAGCCTCTGAAAAGTGGTATGTATAAAGGTGGAACTGTGTGAAAACAGAGACAAAGATAATCAGCAGAGTTGTAGTGCTGGAGGTTAAATTCATGGAAAATTAGAGTGGTTTTGAATATTAGACATACACATGTCATTGACTAGTGTTATTTATTAAAAAGTCCTGGAAGACAGAGGAACTCTGACTTAAAAACTTAAATGGATAGGGCCAGGTTTGTCTTGGCCTTCGCAGGTCTCCTGAGAGCTGGGACTGAGCATGAGGCGAAATTCACAGACTCTCCTCCCTAAATTTTCTAGGAAACATTACTATTTTCAACAGGGTTTTTTTTTTCACTTTCCAGGTCCCATGAGGCCTACCCACTACCAAGGGCTGGGCTGTAGGGACTTAGGGGCTTAGGGGAGGATGTGATACATAATCCAATTGCTCCTAGTAGGTTCTTTTCTCCTCCCAACTGACTATCTACATTCTATATCTCTCAGCTTCCTGGGTTCCTTGTCTTCTTAGGCCCTTAGATTTACCTTCTTGCAGCAGTGTCCAGTGGGGATCCCGGCAGTGGCTTTGCCAAGAAGGGAGTGCTACAGCAATGCTCCCCTCCACACAGGACTGGCTTTCTGTGGAAGGGAGCGCAATGCCACTTCCTTCCACAGTGAAGCTGGGTACTTTCCCAGGCTGTGCTGGGGCAGAAAGCACCACCACTGTGCTTCGTGCTCTTCCGCTGGACAGGTAAGTGCAGCATGGTGGTGCGATCGTGGGTCATTGACAGGGAAAACCTGTCAATGATTTAACCTGCGGTCATGCCACTTGGGGATGGGAGAAGGACGGGACCGTGATGATGTCATGCAGAAGCATTGTCATCGTCCCGTCCTTCTCCTGTCCCCATTGTGGGATGGGAGGGTGCTGTGGAAAGGGCCTTAGTTTGCTTCTTTAAGAGGTAGTTTATAACAAGTAAATATTCCCATCATGTAAACAGACTTTTCAGGGAGAGAGAATCTAGACTTTTCTGTTCCAGGACCAAGTAAGAGAAGAAAAGAAATAGTCTATATTAAAACCAACAGCTGTATAGCTGTGAGATGTTAAGGGTTCATAGAATCTGCAGAGAAGTGATCTGCATCATACAAAGAAACTAAAATCAAAGTTTAAAGGGGAACCTCAGAGACTCCAATTCTAATAGTTGGAAATACAGTCTTATCTTGGAAACAATTTCTTATTGCAATGTGTGTTCTGATGATTCCAAAACAGAATTAATTTATGTTGGTTTATTAAGTATTTTGAACATGTAATCAAATATAGTTGGAATTTCCAACAGGGTGGCCATCTTAGTACGCTGCAGCGAAAACAACAGTCAAAAAACATAGGCCAGAATCTTGTTAGTGGCATATGCCTGCACACATTCTTGTATGATCCTTCTAGCACTTCTAACCAGAACAATTCCTCTGCCCATGCAACCTCCCTCCCTGCCACCTGGGCCCTTCCCACATCTGTTTAGTGGCCACAGTGAGGACGGGGTGCAGTCTGCCAGGATCTGCCTCTGTTCTTGCACTAAGAACATGAAGAAAAAGGAATCCACCTGGATCTGCTTGGGATCCACTGCAGGATGAAGTTGTCTTTGTGCACCCAGCTGCAGGAGCGTTCGATGGAGCCTGACTTCCTACTCCTTTCCACAGCTACTGAATGGCTATAGGGAAGTGCCAAGCAGTGGAGAAGCAGGTTGTATGCAAGGAGAGGTTGGAGGATGTGAACCCTCATCTGGCAGAGGTTTATGTTCCACCAGCTTGGCCTTGGTCTTCACAGGTGGAACTCACAGTGCTGAAAAAAATCATTCTTAGGTGAAAGACTGTTGGAACCACTAGAAAAAGCCCAAAGACATTACTCACTTTGCACCATTTGGACGTTCAAGTTGATTCTGCTCAAGATATGTGCCCAGAAAACTGGACTGTCTGCCGTGTCAGCCCTCTCATTCATTAGATTGTGGTGGCCACCTCAAAGCAGCAGCTTTTTCCCCCCTTTTGTTGTCATGAGCATGCATCTAGTTGATACCTCTTAGGCCATTTCTGCACTACATTGTCATAGTGCTGTTATTACATTTTCAACGTCCTGTGGAATTGTGAAGTTTGTAGTTTACTGAGGCCAAAGAGCTCTCTGGCTGAGAATTCTAAATGCCCTCCCTAAACTTGCAAACCCCAGGATTCCGCAGGATGTTGAAAGTGGAATAATAGCACTATAACTATAACTATAACAGTGTAGGGTGGAAATGGCCTCAGTTTACTGTGATTTTTTTTCTACCAGGAATGAGGAGAAGTGTTTGTGTGATTCTCTGTCTCAGATATCAAAATAATTTTGGGGGCTTTGGTATCCTAACCTGGGATACAAACATGCCGTTTTTTCTGCTCTCTTTCAGAGATGAGTATGGCTTGGGCTTGACTGGTTCTCAAACAGCATCCACATTCTACTTGTGATAATTTTCTGTCATCCACCTTTTACTCATCAACATGAAAATATTGGAAGATAATGCATTGACATTGGTGAACAAGTAGTCATCATATTTGCTCTGTTAAGTCCAGTGTTACCCCTAATTACACCCAAATTAAGGATATGCTCAATGGAATAAAAGAAATTCACATTAAGAAAATAAGAACATTTCACTTGAGTAAGCTCACAAATTTACCATTTTCCTCCATCATCCCACTTCAATTAACTCTCAGATAACCCCTAGAAATGGATACCACTAAATTCAATATGTAATTAAACATGCATTCTCCTATTATTACACTGAATTATAGTTTAGATGAGTGAGTAACATCTTAGGGAGAGGTAGCTTTTCCAGATCTCTTTTCTGCCATTATGAAGTGCTCCCAAACCACACCAAAGTGCTCCCAAAAGGGCAAGGACTATTTAAGCTTTATAAATGCTGTCCTCTTTTTTTTTTTTTTTTATTTAAACCCTCACTCCACATAAATGTTTCATGTCTCTCCTTGGTGATGCACAGGCCCCAAACATTTAGCTGTGAGGGCGTTTATATTTGTGGAACTCTCTTGAACATTTGCTGTGGATTTCAAACAGCTGCTACACTGAAGCACTGGGAATAGTAAAATCATGAATATTCAGGTGTAGCGACTGGAATGAACAGCCGTTAATAGAATAAACGCCTAAACAGTTGTGTAAGGCTTATTAAGACCTATTGGGGCTGAGATAATAAATTCCCAGCCTGACATGTTGCAACAAAATGTAGTTGAAACATTTTGGATCATCTCATCAGAAATGAAGAGGAGAAAAAAATGTTAGTTCTGTATGATAATACGATGGAACACCTGGAAATCTTGGCACTAGGTTTAGATTTGGCAGATATGCTTCTCTCTCTCTCTCTCTCTCTCTTTTTACATGCTAGCTCATCCTCATGTTAGAATGATGGCTTTGCCTATTCTATAAATTGCAAAGGATGTCTGGTTTCTGTGCACTCTTGTATGGACACTGCTATTCACATGGGCTCATTTACCAAATCCATTTCAGGTTTCTCAAATACTCTATACATTTCAGAAATACATTTTCTATGGAATAGATTGCCAGGAGGAAGAAAGACTCCAAAATCAGATGTTGGCAGTTTTACTTTCTTTGACCAACACTCGCAAAATTCCCCAACAAGGATGGCCTTCTCAAGGTAAACTGATCTATATCCTGGCTGACCATGTTGGTGTGAGGATTCTGGGAGCTATAGCCAAGAAAAGTAAGATTTCTAAATTTTGTAAATCCAGCTATAGATATTCTTCTGTGTATGTGTGTATGTACCTTCAAGTTGCCTGTTGACTTCTGGTGACCTGATGAATTTCACAAAGTTTTCTTAGGCAAGGAATTATCAGAGATGGTTTTGCCAGTTCCATTCTCTGAAATAAAGCCTACAGCACCTGATATTCATTGGCTTCTCCTTCTATCCTATTATATATTTCATTGGTTTTCCTACAAAATACAGCATAGAAACATCACAGCTTATTGTCTGGATACTGTAAGCAGCTTGTGGACAAGTCACATGAGAGAAGCTGCAGTATCTTCAAAAATATGGATTCCCTGTTAGGCAGTCAAGCCATTCATAGTTTAATACTTAGGCCCTTTTGGCATGGCATTGACCATGCGCAAGGGCCTCTGGAGCGTCTCACAATTGCGAGGAGCCGTCCACATGATGTCCTCGCAATTGCGTGATGCTGCTGGGGCTGGCAGGCGCCGATTACACACTATTTCATTTTTGGCTTCTAGCCAAAAATGGTGTGCGATTGTGCATCACTCCAGGGCCCCGCGCGCACTTACTGTGCGTGCGGAGCCTCCAGACCCACAGCGCTCGCACTTCCTGCCTCAGCGCAGCCTGGGAAAATCCCAGGCTCCACTGAAGAAGGAAGAGGAGGAGCCCTCACTCTACCTGCTCACTAGCAGGCAGCGGCCGTGGAGCTGAAGCAGCGGGGATGTGAAAGCCTCTCGCAAGAGGCTGCTCACATGATCCCCGCACCACAGCACCAAGAAAAGGTAAGTTGCAGAAAGGGCCATAGTTAAGGGACAGACTTATTTTAATATCTGGCTGCATTTACAAGCTTGAGCTTTGGCATGCATTTGAGAGATGCTGTGCCTTTCTCCAATAAGAAAATATGTACCATAGACATCTATTTGTATATGCACACACCAGGGTTGGAGTCGAATATTCTCCAGTTTTGATTTGAAAAACAAAACAGTTAAATGGGTAGAAATGTTAAAAAGGTAGGAGATATATTTTTGAACCATTCTTCCTTTTCCTTCTTGTTTACTGCTACTGTTTACCATGACTGCTGCTGAAAAATTCTTGACCAGTCAGACAGTTTAGAAGTGGTGACCCCATCCAATCAGACAACATGGGTGAATGTGACATCATGACACTATGAGTGGGCTGTGTGCAGGCCTCAAGTCTTTGTGTGTGCATGCGTGCGTGCATGTGTATCTACTGGCTTGTCCTGAACTCATACTCAAAAAACTAGGTGAAAGTCAATTGCTACTGCTGAATGGCTCTGAGAGTGGTAGTTTGAGTAGAAACACTCTCCAACGTCTTCTCAGTTCCCTGAAATTGTAACTGGATATAGATATCTAAATTTCAGCTTGTTTTCAGTTTTTGGCTGATTCTTGGCCAGTATTAGATCAGGAGAATGGGCTTCTGTACCTGCTGCAGTTGCCTGTTGTCGATGCAGCCAGTTATCTTTGAATAATACAACTGATGTAAATTGACAGTAGCTACAGTGCTGGCTGGATCAGTGATATAGGTGATCCTACTCAATCAGGGTTCGTACACCTAACTGGATGGCACCACAGTGCTGTCTAACTAATTGGATTTGGCTACATTAGGATATTAATGATGTCAGGCTAAATCATTTGAAACTGAGAGTACAATGCTTTCTCTCTCTCTCTGTATTTATATCTCAGAAATATAAATATCTCTGTATTTACTATATACTAACACTTCTATACACTTTTCCTCCTGCTAAAATGGTAGCTGAAGTAATGTACAGGATAATAAAACAATACTTTAATGTTTTAGTCACAATTACAAAATCAATTTTACAACCATTACATTTTTCAAAAAAAGCATATAGCCATTCAAAGCAATCAGCAAAAAATAAAAACTAGTTCTTTTCTTTAATCATAGCTGAAAACTTTGCCAGCATGTGCTTACTTGTCATACTAGGGAGGATCTATTTGCAATCATTCTTCTTAAGTTACTGTCTCCTCTGGTTTTCTACACTTTATGTTGATGTTAACCATAGACCTTTGAAAGATCTTGTATGTAATTGGTTTTGCAGATCAGCAAGAGACTATTTTGTTAAGTCTGTCTTGTTACAATGGTTCCAACTTCAGATGTCTTTTTTATTAGCTTCAGTGGAACTGTACACAGAGATTGTATCAAATAACAGACCACTTTAAACAAACCTTGTTTCTACACATTTAACAGATTAAAATTAGGCTGTGGCTTAGTTTTAAAGATTCCTTGAGGTGATCTGGACAGTAATGCAATGCAGTATCTGCAAGGTGGCTAATTGCTGTAAGACAGCTAGGGTTTTCTCTGTCATGTTGCATTATGCTCTGGCCATACTACTTGGTTCAGCCACACAGCATCAGACAATATTAAAATATCATATAATTAAAACAACTCCCACATTTCAAATCTAAAGGCAAACTCAGTAATATTCAGTTTCTGGCTCTTGCTTCTGATGAACAGTATCTAAGTTTAAATTGACACTTTTTCCACCAACAAATTCATTCTGCTTAGTATTGTGAAACAGAGAAATCTCTATCATCAGGGCCAATTAAACAGTCAACTTGCTTTAGTAAACTAAAGCAAATATTTGGAACAGCAATATTTTTAACGCGAGCCAATTAGAGCAATATTTAACTAATGAAGCAGCATGCAACTTCTAGGATGGTTTGTAAAAATTTAGAGGTTCAGTATTCTGGTACAGAAGTCTTGAATGATGTGCAGCTTGAAAGCTGTTTTTTTAGAACTTCTGACTTTGAACTAGAGACATGGGTTGGCGTCTGTGAGGTATGCCTACTTGGGTAGGCCTAATATTTTGCTCAGTCTATCTGTAATTCATTTAAGCTAACATGGGCTGCAGCATATGCAGAAAAATCTCTGGTTGCAGATCACAGATAGTCTGGAAATGGATGAGCTGTAACTGCCCTTTGCTTTTTAGGATCATAGCAGAAACTGGATCTACATCAGTTGGGGTACAGCATAATAAAAGATCACTATTCAAGATCAGAAATGTGAAAGAAGATTTCAGAGCAAATTGTGTGTGGTTGCCCTGCTGGTGATGTCTAGTTTGTCAGAGGGTAACACCATCATTTTGTATGCTACTGCTTTGCCCATGTTGAGAGGAGTTAGTGTGGTATGCAAGACTTTAGCTTCAGCTAATGAACATATAAGAAGATCCATTGGTTGTAAGAGATTTTTCGTAGTCATAAAACCTCCTCTTCAAAGAAGAGGCCAATTTCTTGAAAAAGTGATACATTTCTTTACTTAATTTTTTTTTTTTTGGGTGTATGTGTTCTTTTCACTTAGCATTGAAGGAGGCAGGATACTGGATTATTTGTAGACCTTAGGATGCGGCGGGGGTGCGGGGAGTAACTTTTAAAAAACATTTCTCTAGGCTTTGGTTATTTTTCATATTTCTAATATTCCTTTTTCCTCCCCCCGCCCTATTGCAGTCTGGAAGTGTCTCAGTAAGTGTTTAATGAACTATATTTTTATTTTGAAATTAAGTCTTTGTTCTACTGGCTGGCAAAAATACCCACACTGGCCATTTATGACAACTTAGGACATTTCCAAAAAGTTCCTGTGCGGTTCTACAATAACCAAACATGTTTTTAAAATATGTATTTTAAGAGAAAATATCTTTGGAAATGCATCTGTGAATTTTAATTCAGACCCCAACCTATGCATATTAATAAGGAAATGGGATGGAATGGATTTATGAGTGAAACATGTGGCAATGACATGAAAAATAGACTGGACATGACCTGGACTGGAATTTGCCTATCTGTATTCTAGGACACAAACTAATTTCCATAGCTGAGTAGGACTCAGTTTGTAACTATGGTTTGAGTTGCAACCTGTGATGTACTTCTGACGTAACTGATGTCTATTCTATGAATAAGGAGATCAGATCACTGAAATGCTATAGGATAAATATGGTGCTGGAAACAATTATTGAATTTCTCTTATTGTACATTTTACCCTTTCTCCAGTCATTTCAGAGGACATCAGTGCATGCAGCCATATCTTTTTATTTGGATATTTTGGCTTGACTAACAGGTTGTGCCTTGTTCGAGTTAACCCCGTGATTTTTGTGGCTGAATGGGAATTTGACCCCAGATTTCCCCAGTCAAAGTCCAAAACTCCAGCTCCATTATTTCATACCAGCTCTTGGGAAAAATTAAAATACAGATGAAGATATTGTGCATACAGTAATGTAAAGTAGTAATTATATGGATACAAATACCCCATGTGTTTTATGATGGACTGTCATCGCCATGGGATGAACAATGATGTCTGAAATTATGTTGGGGGTTTGCTGAAGGTTAGAGATTCATTTTAAGGCCAAAGCAGATGCAAAACAAAACTATAATCATTTTAAACAGCACTATATATTTTAAGCTTCTTCTTAGGGCATACCAGATTTCCCTGTTTTTTAAAAAGTTGCATGAATTATGCCAAACAAATGGACTGCTTTAATGTATTTGCCATACTCTTGATATCAGCACTCTGGATTAAAGCCATTCAGCATGAAAATAATTACCCCCTTTCCCCTCTTCAGTCTCTCCTTCTCTCCCTCCCTCCATGCCCTTCCATTCTGCTATGACCTGGTTATCAATAGAAGAACCAAATCTGTTTCGGAAATTTCTATGTTATGGTTGTACTGGTGAAAGAAAGAACAGATGGAATAAATTAATTAGTCAAAGCCTGTTTAAAAAGGAAAGACATTTCTTTGCCCAAGCTGCCAGAGGGCAGAGGAGAACACATAAAGAAGTTAACAGACATCTTGATAACTTATCAGAACTTGTTAATGTATTGGAACTGTGCATCACCTTCGCGCTAACCCAAGGAGTGTTTGCATGTGAAAAGGGAAGTGGGTGATGGATGTTTTGGATTACTGTATTTTTTTGAAGTGGAGAAAGGTGCACCAATGCTTGCATGTGCCTACAGAGGGACAGGAATGATAGTGATAGATGATAGTGATGGACACCTGATGTTCCATTTTTGTCTTGTCTGATCTGTCTCTTCTTTACTGATAGTCTAACATTCTGAGGGAAAGACTTCACTTCCTTTCAGGACGTGCTTCTCCATCTGCCATAACCGTGGCTTAGAAGTAGCATTCCATCTCTAGATAGGATTCTCATAATAAAGTTACTTCTTTTTTTCCTTTTCTCCAAACAGTCTTTGTTGCTTCATCTCAATTCTTCATATCGCTTACATACTCAAATAGAAATTTATTTACATTCATTGTTATTAAGTGCCTTCAAGTTGACTCCAAGGTATGGTGACTCTATCACAAAATTTTCCTGGCAAGATTAATTTAAAGAGGTTTGCCACTTTCAAGCTGACATTGTCCGCTCTGACCCGATGTGGAAGTCTATTAGCTCCATATTATTTACATTATTTGTTCCAGATTAACTTGACACATGCTTATGCTCCCATCTCAGCACTGTTCAGATCAATGGAACATGGAAATCTCCTTCAGAAAAGTTCCCTGGTAGTATTTTCCAAGATTTAAGCCAAAATGGAAACACCAAGGTGAAATAATAACAAGAGCTACCAGGTATATAGGAACGTATACAGGAAAATGTCCAACTTTATTATCAAACATACTGAGAAAGAAATTCCTTAAATATTGTCTAGGATATTTCTAGAGACAGCTCCTCATCAGCCGGCAGACTATAAAACATACAGTGCCACTATTTCAAATTGTACATGTAAAATATGCACAAGAAAATACAGCTGGAAAAATAAGGTGGCAAAAACAGCTTGATAATAAAACTGAACTGAAATTGAATGATTTAGGGTGTTTCCAGATGAAGCTTTTATTGTGTACCCATCCTACTAATTTAAAGAATTGTGGAAAAGCTTTCCAGATGTAATCATTATCTGTCTGTAACCCTCCTGTGTTTTCCAATCACCTCTTCCATTGTTTTCTTACCACACAAAAGACTGTGTGGGATGGCAGTGGTAGTGGGTGAGAGAAGAGCTGCCTTTTGAAGAGCTCTCCACTTGGAAGCACCTATAGGCATAGAATTATTAAACTTACTAAATAGTGTTGACAAAACATCACATGGCGTCACCTCTACAGATACCGAGTCAAATGTCACTGTCTTTAGCGGGACTGCAAACTACACAAAAGCCCAATTATCTAGACTTCATTGTATGTGTTAAAGATCAGTGAAGCACTGAAGAAGTATGAATAACTGTATTGTGCTCTTTCAAAGTATTGGTCCATATAAAGTTAAGCAAGGAATGTAAGGAAGGAAATCACTAGAAATTCTGGACCTGAAAAAAAAAGTTTACATGCCAGTGGTAATGGTGGGAAGGCAACTGAGTAGATTTCTGTGCATTCTAATGTAGATTGAAGATACAATTGGTCATTTGTACATATGCATAGCCATTGTGCTAATATCTACATAAATTTATTCCACTGTAGGTACAGGTCAAGAGGCAGCACAGTGTAGTCGTTTGAACATTGGACTATGACCCTGTAGACAAGGGTTCAAATTTCCTTCTTGGCTGTGGGAATCCACTGGGTGACCTTGGGCATGTCACACACTCCCAGCCCCCAGAAAACCCTGTGATAGGTTCATCTTAGGGTTGCCATAAGTTGGAAATGACTTGAAGGCATATAGCAACACAGATACAGGTTGATATTTTCCTGCAAAAGTCTTCACTGGCTGTGCTGCTCAGGGTCAGAACAGAAAGAAGCAGGATGTCCTTTCAATAAAGAAGAGACATGAAGATGCTTGTTTGACATCAGTAAGAGCCAGAAGACCCCAGTTTTCTAAACTTTTTGGACAGTGGGGCAAAAAGGAAAATATTGAATTTCTTGGCAGCCAGCCACGATAGTGCTTTCAGCATGCCACAGGGATGGATTCTAATAGACAATGTTTCGTTAGTGATGGCCAGGATCCGGCGGTAGTATGTTCATGCCATTTTCATTTGTAGCACTGGAAGTGATTTTACAAATAAGGAGAGAACATTTAAATACTGACTCATGCTTTCTCATAAATATAGCCCAACCAGAGCTTGGAAAAGTTACTTTTTGAACTGTTATTATTTGTCATCAAGATATGGTGACCCTATGAATGAAAGACTTCCAGGACCCTCAGGTATCAACTGCTTTGCTCAGAACTTGCAAATTCTCAGCTGTGGCTTCCTTGAATGAATCAGTCAGCCTACAGAGCAATCTTCCTCATTTCCTGTCACCTCCCACTTACCTTTTTGGAGGGCAAAGCTTCCTGCTAGCATGGCCGCTGGCTATTCTGGGAGTGATAACTAAAAATGTTATTTTTTTCAAGCTGTTACCATGACACAGTCCTGGGGCACTACTTTTCCTGCAGAAACATGTACAAATTAGAGGAAGGTGGAATGTTGAAATGATAATTTAGAAATTGTACATCTTTTACCTGGAAGGGGAATGAATATCGATTGTGGCATTGCCAGAGTTAGAAAAAATCACTTTCCCTCATTTGTTTGGTTGTCCCAGTTTTTGTGATCTTCTTTTATTTCTAATTTTTGGAGAGGGACACTGGCTGTACGCTACCTCATATGCATGGCTTGAATGTGTACAGCAAATGGATGCTGATTAATAGCTTACCTACATAATAGTTTGCCTAAATGATCTATATTATAGACAGGTATGCCAGCAGATCCAAATGGATACATGTGATATCCATGACAACAATTTTCTAACATACTACCTGATGAAAACTGGTTGTGCATTGACACATCTGTCACAGAATGCCAGCATGTGGGAGAACAATCTGCAAGAAGTCCTTTCAGTACACACTCAGTTCATAAGAGGAATGGGCCAATCATCTTGGACCACACCGTTGCCTTGTCCCACATTCCCCTGTACCTGCCTCAGTGGTGTAGGAACGGGGGGGGGGGGCGGTGGCGCTTCACCCCAGGCGGCAATGTTTTGGGGGCATCTGAGCTCGTAGCCATGCCTCCGCACACTCTGGCCATGCTCCCACGCACCGTAGCCCCCGTGTCCTCCTGCCCCACCTCCACACACTCCAAGCTCCACCACTGAGCTGCCTCTTGCAGGGGAAAAAGATGAGCAGATTGTCCAATTACAGAGTTGTGCTCTTCTACATCCCATTTCACACTGTACACAGCTGCAACCACGTACACTGTGTATATCTACCTGAGTGTTAAATATTGTACTCCATTCATCTGAAGAGGTGAATTATAAATAACTGCAAAAGCTCATTTTGAAATAATTTCTGTGTCTTAAGAGGTGCAAGAAGACTTTTTGTTTGTTTGTTATCAGGAGATTAATAATTATAAGCTTATCTATTACCACTACCGATCCTCTCACTGAAGAATGCCTTGTAAACATCCAAGGAGTGCCTGATTTCCCAGATCGCTGTTGGAAAGCTGCTGTGTAAATGTGCAGGAAACTCCAACATAGTAATGACTGATGACTGAGAGGAGAAAAAACAGTTCTGTACTATATCAAGCTTAAAAAAATAGAAAAGATTATTATTTTTCCACCAAAGTATAAAAGGAGAGGAAACATAGGTAAGCTGGATTGGTTGTCTTTGGTATTAGCACCTCAGGCTGGCTCAGAGAGCACACGCTATCAAGCTGAGAAGGAAACAGCTTCATTAGCCTCTAGCTAGAGGAAATGTGCTGGAACTCCAGCCAAGCAGAGTAAAAGGGGGAAAGAGAATATGGCTTGGAGCAAATGCAGCTGTTTTTCTTTATTGCTGACTGTAGAGCAACAAAGCTAGAAATGACCACCAAAGACTAGGCTGTGATTTGTGTTTTATGTTCTCTCTGAAGAGGTCAGATCTGCCAGATAGGCACCACCATATTCTTATTTTTATTTCAACATTGTAATGCATTTTATGAATGAGGGAATGGTACCAGAAGAAGAAAATAAGTGATAAATATTACATCACAATAGCAAAACAAAGACATTAACACTTCTTTAACCATACTAATTTTTTGCCTGTAGGAATGGTTGAAAGTCTGTGACCAAGTAGATGCTGGAGCCTCTCCAAACTTTGAGGATGATAGATTCCACCTTTTTGCCACAAGAAATCCCCATATATATTCACACATTGAGATGAAGTCTAACAAAAGCCAGTTTTGATTGTGCTCTCTGAAGAACATGGGCCTGGACCTGGGAGATTAGGAGCAAAGGAGCTCTTACATCCCAGCATGCTGCTGTCATATGCCTTTAAAATGAGCACAATTCATGGTAACCCTATCATAAGATTTTCTTTATTCAGATGAGATTTATTCAGATGAGTTTTCCCATTACCTTTCTCTAAGGTTGAGAGACAGTGTGACTTGCCCAAGGTCACCCAGTGGGTTTCCATAGCTGAGCTGAAATATGAATCCTGGTCTCCTAGAATCCTGGCCCAGTGCTCAGACTACTACACCATGCTGGCTCATTACTCCAGCATATGACACACATTCTTTTTCTCTAGATTTGGCAAACAAAAAGATACCACTCTTGAATTGGCATAGTAAACACTGCCACAGAATGAATCCAGCACCAAAACTGAATCTCTGATTCCTAAAGAGAGAAAGTCTGAGTGTTAAATTAATTACTAGGAAGGCTTTGTAGGGGAAAGCCTCCTTTTAGTCTTCCCATCTGGTGTTGTCTAGATGTGTTGGTCTACAGCCTTGATTATCTGTAGCCAGCATGGTCAAGATGACAGGAGTTGTTCAAGGTTGTAGTCCGTCCTATGAAAACCACCTTGGGGGACATTGAGGCAGATCAATCTCTCACAGATGACTTGTGTGCTGAGCTATGATTAAGAGTATAGACTGGGGTGGGAATTACATGCCCCTACAAATGTTGTTGGGTTGTAACTTCTAGCATTGCTCCTCACTGACTATGTTGGCATGAACTGATGGAATCTGAAGTCAGACAAGACTTGCAGGGCTATGTAATTCCCACCTTTAGTTTAGTTGGTTTGTATATTTCACCTAACCAGTGTAGCCAGTGGTGGAGAATGCTGGGAGTTGCAGGTTAGCAGCATTTGAAAGGCCACATTATTCTTACTCCTCATATACATGCTTCTCTCAACTAGTAAAAATTTCATCTGCCTTCCCCATTTTACTGTGATCCCATCTCATGTGTCCTTGGTTTTATCCCTGTGTGCTTAGTCCTCCCAAAGACTCTTTCAAATTAGAATCCAGCCCATGGACATCTTTCCAAATTGGAACTTGGTCCTCTAGGTCTAATAAATTTCCCCATCCTTGCTTTAAAGTTTCAAAATAGCATTTTAAATACAAAGAGACTGAAAGGAGTACAGCTCTTTCTCACACACATAGACACACACAGGTATAATATGATCAAACCATACAGCCCCAGTTAATAATCTTGTTCTGGACAAGGGGTTCTGAACAAACGGCAGTTTCTGAAATGTCTTCAAGAGCATTTCCATGGATTGCAATAGTTTAAACAGGAGGTTGTTGAATGTACTTTAACTGGTGCGCGTATGTAAAAATGCTAATGTCTTTTTTGACAGACATCCTTGAGTTCTTCTATAACCAAAAAGGAGAAAAACAAGGAGCTATGGCTTCACGGCTATGTTTAGTCACACAAAAGGCTTTGGAAAACGAGCACATGCTTAATTTGCATTCCAGCTGCATCTTGGGTTCCCATCTTTCAGCAATACTTGAATAGACTGTAGCATATACAAACTTGGCAGGAAGTCCAAGCAAGAGTGGGTGAGTACAAGGGAAGCACTTTTGAATTCTTCTGTTTACCTTTAAATTCTCTTTTTCGAATGTATCAAAATGGAATATATTTGTTGGTTTGCTTGTTATTTCCCCCATCATCTATGTTTACACTTGGAGGGAAGTACTGAAGATCAGGCAAAGATCCCTCGGTCTGATATCTCATATTAGATTGATATTTAACGAGAAATCTGCAAATTTATTGCCCCTACCGCATTTATTTTAAGTACCAGTTTCCATCAGACAGTCAACCCAGTCTCCACAGCAAGAAAAGTACTTGAATCAGCAAAAATTTGGAAGAAGCACAAAACTCCTGTAACAGCATTGTGCTGATATCAATTTTCCACTTCAGAACATGATGTCCTTTGTCTATTTTCAGAAGGTAGTTCCAGGGATGTGCATGAAATATGATACTATACTGCTGATTTTTCTAAAGGATATATAAAATACATGAGGGAATGCAACAAGATAGATAGTGTTGAAGACATACCACTATCAAACACACAGTTTTCAATTATCTTTCTGTATTAGCCCTACTTCAGATGGATAAAAGATTATCTTATATGGAATGGCTTTTGGGATAGTTTTGACTCCATGGGAGTTCCAGCGTACTTCAGGGAATAAAAATGCTCCATTCCAGCATAAATGCTTGTATATGTAGAACAAAGGGTGTTCCACATTATCCAAACATTAAGCCAGAGAACACATGCTCCCATGTCAGCTCATGGTATAATCACAGACTTCTCATACCACTTCCCCAGGTTGGCTTACTTTAACCCAGTATAAAGTTGGAAAGAATAGGAACAAAATCTGGGAGTTTTCAGTTAGTCCAGCTGCATCCTTCTTTGTACCAGTCACTTGCCAGACAACAACAATATGTCTCCTGGATGCAGCAGTAGTCCTTGCAAGCATGTTACAAGCAGGTGGTGCACCAACTGCTGGTTTTCTTATTTGCTGCATTACTGTAAAGGTAAGTGGAGTGGCTTCTTCTATAGAATGGTGCCAAGTACATTAGGTCTTGTTCTGTAGGCCTTCTGTGAGTTCTAAGCTGATTAAAAAAAAGGTCTCCCATCACATTTCATCTAGTGTGGAAACTTGTGTTGTCACCGCTGCAACCAAGCTGTACCTAAATTGTACTGCAACCAAGCTGTACTGCAACCAAGCTGTAGCTAAGTTGCCCAAGTAATTATCTCATTTCAGAGGGTGATACCTTGTGTGCTCAGGGCTGAGAGGTGTAGTGCAAGGAATAAACCAGGCCACACACTGAATCTGGATGAAAATAGGCCACAACTTTATTGGTTACAGCAAAAACAGGGTTGGATTGCGCATGGGTCCGGATCCCGGCATCGGCCAACCCGCCTGTTGACCGATGAGATCAAAACCCAAAGCCAGGACCGCCTGGAGTCAGGTCCAAACCACCTGGCTCCCCAGTAGTGCAGGGATGCAGACACCCAATCTGTGCCGTGTGTCTGCTGCCGACCCTGCCCTCCTGGCAACCACTTCCATCCCCAGGCCCCAGTGACCTGGGGATATAGCAGACCCAGATCCAGGACCCATGCCAACCACCAAAAAAGGTGGGCAGCGGAACACTCCCACCTTCCACCAACTCTGAGAAACTGTAGCCCATAACAAACACCATGACCCACTGGGGCACCACCTGCTCTCACAGGAAGGGACAAAGGGGCCATGCCCTCCTGAAGCCCCCAGAGTCCAAGCATATTCACCAGAAACCACCAGCTTGAGGTGGGGGGAAGCCATGACTTCTTCATCACCCCCTTTGCTGCCACCCAATTCACAGGAACTTCCTGCTACTGCTTCTCCAGCTCTTGCCTCTCACTCCAACTACCACCACCCTGGTGTTGCTTCATGTGTTGCTTGGCATCACTCCTTCCACCCATATTCCCCTGGTGATTCCTGCACCACTGCTGGCAAACCTGTCACTTGAAGAAGAAAAAACACATAACTTCCCCATACCTCCAGACCTGACCATGTATAGCTCATAAATACACTAGATATCCATTTCCCAATGTGCATAATGGACTCAGAAGGGAGCACCCTCATGGCTGCCTCCATGGCCACTCCAATGAGAAATGAGTGGTTACATACTCCACAGCTAGAGCTGGAGATGCCCAATCACCTATGGACCACAATGAGTTGGAATCTGGAAAGTAGGGAACAGTTGGTGTGCATGAAGAAGGCCAAGAACTTGCACAAAGTCCTGACTGGGCATGGGCCATGCCAGCAATAGCCTGTTACCAAATGGCAGCACCCTGGCCTAGTTGGTCCTGCATCAACCTATGGATAGTGATGCTGACTGACTCCTCATGCAGGGATATGTCTCCAACCTGCAGTGTGAAACCAGAGCAGCCCAAATTGGAACCAGCTCCCAGCTCCCCAGCCCCAAGGCTCTGTAAAATGCAACAGTAAAGGCTGCATAGAACAACCTCCCTTCCCCTCTAGAAGAGCAAATGGCAGGTAGGGAATGACAATTTGATGGAGCAATAGGAATGTGGTGGTTCTCTTGCTGGGAGCTATTCTTCTCCACCCCAGCCTTGCCTTCCTGATGAGAAATGCAGCACAGGGATCCTCAAATCTTATGGCTTACTAAAAAATGAAGTATCCCCAGGTGCAGAGCCGTGGATCTGGGGGCCATGCCCAGCTCCTAAAAGTGGGCTAAAAACTGCAAAATGTGGTCACAGCCACCGGCCACCCCAGCCCTCCCCACACTGCTCATCGAAGGTCAAAACCTGGTCACAGCCCCTGAATAAGCCCACAATGTGGCAGTTGCAACCAAAATGAGTATTTCCTGCATCGCAGATCACTCCCAAGGTTCAAAGCTCTTTGGAAAATGCTGCTGGCTGATGATCTGTCTCTGGTGTGAGCAAACAAAAACCTGTCCACCTGAAATCAAGATAGGGAATCTGCAATCCCATAGTTCAGACCAGGGAACATAATGAGCTGTAAGGGTTATACTGGTGGAGACACATCAAGACCAGTTTGTGAACCAACTTCATGACCCTCTCGGACATGGAAGATTGCTCGTTGATGACAGTGACCAAAGCCTGGTTGTCACACCAAAACCAAACCTTCTTATTCTGAAAGTGGTTGGTCCAGATAGCAACTGCAACCACTATGGGAAATATTTCAAAAAGGTGAGATCTCATTCAGTGGCATCCAGAAGCCATGCATATGGCCACCACTGGGCACACTAGTGCTCACTGGAGTAATCCTCAAACCCAGCACCCCCTTGGTTCTGACACAGCCTGCCAGAAAGGGATGTCATTGTACTCTTTCAGGTATCTGACCCAAACTGCAAGGTCCTCCCAACACCCCTGGCAATGTGGATTCTGTGGTGAGGTGTCTTGGTACCAGCTGATCATGGCTAAACAGGCACAGAAGGCCCTGCCTGGCAAACTACCTGCAGGTGAAATTGAGGTGACCGAGCAGGACCTGCACTTACTTAAGGGTGGCCTTTTAGCAGATCAGCAAAAGCACTAGCTGCTCTCTGAGTGCTTGCAACTTGTCCCCAGTCAGGCAAGAAACTCCCCTGCACAGAATCCAGCATGATACTGAGGTAGACCAGGGTACTGGTTGGGCCCTCAGTCTTACCCACAGTGAGTAGGACTCCTAACTCCACAGCCAACTCTTTAAAAGTCCCAGCACGCACGCTGGAATCTTCTCCCCCCACCATGAAGAAGTCATCCACATAGTAGGTAACAAATGGGGAAGGAGCCCTGACCTTGATAGCCCCCTAAAATTGTGCTGACAGTGAATGAGCATGAACTCACCAGGCGCTTTTTTGGGAACCACCCCCAGCAAGGAAATCCATGGGTTGCAGAAAGGTGGGACATGGGGAATGGTCCCACTACCTTCCCAGCCCTGATCTCCTATCTATCTTGTAAGCTACTCCTGGAAGCTCCCAGGCTGATGATAAATTACCTGACTCAGGTGCTACCCTGGCGACCTGGGCAGGGATCCTGAACTCATAGCAGAATCCTAGATAGATAAAGTTGGCAGCTATGGAGTTGGGGTGCCACTCCAGCAAGTGGAGAAAGGCTGCCAACCTGGATAGGGGTGTGGGCCTGAGGCTGCCCCACATAAGCAGGCCCACCCCCCCTACTAGGTGCTCCCGAGGGCTCTGACACCACCAGTGCTAGCGCCACTATCCCTCTAGAGCTGGTTGCCCCACCAGGGCATGCTGCCCAAAAGGGTTGCTGGGCACTAGCAGAGCAGGGACAGAACAGTTCTGGGTGAGGCTCAAGACAGATCTCACAAAGGTACTCGAACTCACAATGAGCCAGCTGACATTTACCAACGTTGAACTCTCAACTCACATTCTTACTGAAATTCTTCCTACCTGCCCAACAACAAAGTTTGGAACCTTTGCCCCTGCTCAAAATGTGAGGGCCCACAAGGACCAGCCGAAGCTTGTCATAGATGAGGTCCCAGCAAGCATGCTTGCTCTTGGAGACCCTCTTGTGGAAGACAACATAGATTCTATGGCTGCTGCATCTCACGCCAAAGCCCAAGCCCAAGCCCTAAGAACATTGCCTAAGTGGTTGGAGAGATGCCAACCCATGTCAGGGTATGCTGCCTGGACCACCCCCATGAACACGATGTAACTCACCAACCAATTGTTGAACAAGTGTTCCACTTCAGTATTTCTCCCTCCTGCTTCCTCTTCATACCCCTAGGGACCTGCCTTTCCTCCCCTTCAGGCTCGAGTAGCGAGAAAAATTTACGTAGTAACTGTTGAGGATCCACTCCCTGGTATGCTTGTCCAGGTGAAAGATGTGTGAAGATGGACAGAGGAGGAAGTCACATCATCTCCTGCCTGGGCCAAGCAGGGCTTTCCGGGGCAAGAGTTCCCTGTAGATTACCTCTTGATGGCCCAGGCCAAGAGGCCCAGATCATAGCCACCACCCTGCAGTGCTACTGCCTGGCTAGGGCCCCTACCAACAACAATTAACCTGAGGATCCATCGCTGTCTGAATCCTCCCTGCTGGTACACCTCCTTCTCCTCTTGCTGTTAGCCCTCTTCCTGTGCCTGCTGGTTCTCTCCTTCCTGTCTGATGCTTCCTCAGTGTCTGAGGGGCATAATGAGCTGCTGCTGGATGGAGATCTAATGTCATGACACCTCCTGGTCCTTCTAGCTGGGCATCGCTGCCCAGATGTCCCCTCTGCCTGCTGCTCCTGGCTTGTCGTTAGCTCCACCACCTGTGACTTTCCACCTTCTCTGCCAGCTTCTCCAATGTTGAGGAGAGACCTTCCAATATTGTTGTGCTGTCCAATTCATTGCTCCGCCAAACTGCCTGTGAGTTGTCTGTGGTAGGTGCCTGCTTTCTTTCTGAGGCTGGCACCAGCTCAGGCTGTGACTTGTGTGGTTTTCCTGCTTGCCCGAGTGTTCTGGGGTCTTGGCATGTCAACACACTTTGCCCCTTCTTGGTTGGCCTAGTTGCTCCTTCCCGAGGAGGGAGAGCAGATAGAAATGGAATGAGGGAGTGATTTCAGCTCTTTTTTTGGGGGGGGGGCGCTCAACCTGATTCAGCTCAACAAACCCCCAAGGGATTTAGTCCAAAAGGCTCACTGACTACTGGCCAACCAAGCTTCTTGCGCATCTGTTCTTCACTGTTTCTCTGTTGCCCATCACTTCTCTAGTGTCCATTGCCTGTTGCTCCTCTCTTAGCATCTTCCTACTTCCTGCTGTCTCCTTCCCTCTGGAGCTCCATCTTGGCCGACATGAAGAGAAGAACTGAGCTCTGGGGAGAGGAGAGCCTAGCTAAATACAAAATACCTGGACCAGAGGGAAAACTTCCTAGAGCTCTGGCTTGGGCAGAAGCAGCCAATCAATTCAAAGCAACAGGTTTGAACAGATTGGCTAGGAGATTTTCCAGTTGCGCAAAGGCTGCTGGGTATGAAGAAGTACCCAGCAGGGTTGAGCACATGGCTGGGAAGCTGCATGGCATGGCAGGCCAAATGAACAGCCCTGAGGGACGCCATGGAGGCAGCACCACCACCAATGCCAACCCCAAGCCGCAAAATGCGCCACCTGGTAAGTCGGGTAGCTAACTTACCATCAGAGCAATACTACTTGTTCTGCATTTTTGAGCCTCAGGTATTACAGGAGTTCACAATATTTCTTAAGACTTATTGTTGCTCTGAAAAAACACTACCCTGAATCTGCAGGTGCAGCTTATACTGTCTATGATAAATGCAACCAAGAGCAGTAGACCAATGCATGACTTCAGCTCCAGGACTTCCACACTTTCACTTTGCTGGAGTTCTTTTCATTCCACACCTGAATACAATGCCAGGGCTTTCTATTCATTTCATGGATTATGTCATAAAGAATTCTTTCTATGATGAACAGTTCAAAGGTTTTATAAGCATCCTTCTTTGACCATTTGTATTCCCAGATGATGTTTCTGGTTGCTCTTTAGTGTGTTCACCTCATGCTTCCTGAACGGGATCATGTGAGCATCTTTGAGGATGAAGAGAGGCTATTTTTCATCTGAGCACTCACACTACTTTCTTTATGTCATGATTTAACAGCAAAATGGAAGAGGACATATTTTTGTTCCCATTTATTTATATATTTATTTGATTTATATCCCATCTTTCTCAAGGTTAGGATATAAGGCAGTTTCCAACATAAGTTTTAATATACATGTTAAAAAAATTTAAATGAAATAAAACATCCATTAAAACTATGGCCCTTTCTGCACCTTATCTGCACCCCATGATGTCCCGGCATCTTTCTGGCAGTGCTTTTGCCGGGATGGGAGCATGTCCTGAAATTCCCCTCCTCAACTGGCTGCTGGTGGATGGTAGCGCTTGGGACATGCTCCTTCCTTCCACAGGGCAGCTGGCCTCTTCATGTGCTGCACTGAGGAACGAAGCCCCTTGATAGGGCTTCTGCCCTTTCTGCAGAACTCCAGTCAATGTGATCATCACACGAAAGGGGCCTATTACCAGATTTTTTTTCTCCTGGTAATCGTATAATGCATAATTACGATGGTTGGAATGTGACAGGAGCGGGACTGTAATGATGTCATAAGGTAGCATGTGCTGTGGACTGGCTTCAACACATCTCCATGCCAGGATGGGGCAATGGTATGGAAATGGCCTATCAGAAATATCACTAATAACATTGTATGGGACAAAAACGTACCGCGAAGGCAAAAAGGAATACGTTTCATGGAATGATTTTTGCCTCCTCTGTGCGTGTGTGTGCGCGCGCGTGCGTGAAAGCAACAACAACAACAACAACCAATCTGTGTGGCAGGTGGCAGAAACTTGGGAACATTGTTTTAAACCCTTGAGGTGACCATGTCATAAAATGCCTACATTGTAGGTCTAGTTCTGTGTGAATTGTGCAACCAAATGTGACTTTGGAGTAATAAAATGTCCTGTCAGACCATCCTAATCAAAAGTTAACTCATCTATGATGATGGTGTCTTCTCAGACACTTACCAGTAGTACTCTAAAATCTGTTTTCAGTTTGAAAAAAACAAAAACAAAGCAAAAGGTACATTTACATCATGTATCAAATGTAGTTGAATTATACAACTGTATGATATAGAAAAAAAATCAATCCATGTAAAGCAGGCTAATCATGATCCTAAATTAAATTTTCAAACCTTTAATTGATCCCATCCCACAGGTAACATTCTATTTTAATTGTCAGGCCGAGATGGTTGCAATTAAGTAAATTAAAAACCCCGCTCAGTGGAAACTGGGAAAGCCATCTAATTGAACAGATGATGGCCAGGTTTTCTAACAGTTGATTGCAAAAGGATGTAACCACTTTGCTCGTATTTCCTATTCTGGTTACATCCAGCTGCATTTGCATCCAGTTTATTCTGAGACCACCGCCACAAGAAATGAATGGAACATAATACCACACAGGTTTTTAAAAATCCAAAATCAGTTTTTCAGCCAAAGATAACATGTTTTAAAGTTCATGTATAGATCAGATAGTCCAGCAGCTCTTACTTCTCTGAAACATTTGATTACGGGAGACCATTAATGGAATTCTGATATTGTTCTGGACTCATATGTCATGTTTAATTTGTTGACATGTAGGAGTCCACTGATGAGATACCAGAGTGTACTGTTACCATTCCAGGGACTACTCTTGTCACAGCAGAGGTCACTGAGAAGTAGTTTGAAGTTATCAGATAGCATGGAAATGGGAAGAATCAGAGCATAGCAAGGTCTATACTAAGAACAGCTGTCTGATTTACCATCCTTAAATCATATTAGTTACTTACGATATTAAGGGCTGATCAACTTGTTCTTTTACCACTGTGGCAGACAGTTTCCACATGGTGAATTTCCTGCCCCAGTCTGGCCCTACCATTAGGGACTGAGGCAGTCACCTTGGGGAGCAGATTTCTTGGTGAAAGAATAGCAAATTGTTAGTTATTTACTTTATTATTCCTGTATTTTTGTTTTACTATCTGACATTATATACCTTGAATTAGGTGAAGAGAGGAAGTCATTTGCTTCTATATTTCAAATAACAAAGTCTCTTTGGTCTTCCCTGATCCAGTTATTTTGAATCATTCTTGCTATAGGGATCCTTTGAATATTGGTGAAGCGCTTATGGCAAAACCAGATGTTTCCCAGACTGGCAAGGTCTTATGACATCATGAATGAAGATGTTTTGGAGACCATTTTTGCTCACCTGTCTTCCTTGAAATGGAGTACAAGAATTAGGAATTACAGCCTTACAGAAGGAGAGTAAGCAAGGGTGAGACTGAATAGTTTCAGCCAGCAGAAACACTGTTGACCCAATATGTATTTTAAAAATATTTTATATGTTAGTGGTATAATATCCACACATTATGGTGATACCTTTTTCATTTTTTTTTTAAATTTTAAAACACTGGAAGTTGTTCTGACTTCTGACAGAAAAGGAAAGAGAAAGCTATGTTGGCCTGAATTTGGCTCTGTGTTGTGTGTTCTGTGATGCTTTACTTTGCTTAATGTTGTTTGGCAGCCTTGACTCCACACCCCGTCAAAGCTGAAAGAAACAACCCTCATGCAAGGAAAGGATGCTGAGCCTTATCCTGTTTACCATGGACAGAAAATGATGCACGTCCCTCTCACTCAGAGAGATAAAGATTTTGCATTAGCATGGAAAATCACTGCAGAACCTTGGTTACTAGAAAAGAAGAAGAGTTTGTTCAGAACAAGATGGGTGTTAGGCTAGGCTGTGAGCATGAGTCAATCTGAGATAATGGGTCAGAGAAGCTAATGTTTATAAACTGGCTTAAATTTATTGAATTTGAATTTACTAAAGAGACTATCTTATTACCTCCATACAGCCTTCACTATACACAGTCTTGTCTGATTTTGGAAGCTTGGAAAGATTAGGTCTTTTAAGAACATAGATGGAATATCACCAGCATATCAGAAAACTTTAAGTAGGGCTAGAAAAGAATGCTGCTTTAAATTCTGAAGCAATTCTGCCAATTAGACCAACAGTACTTAAGTAGGTGGACCAATGATACCCAATCATACCCAAGTTCTTGTTTTAATAGAGATCTGTTTGTAACTCTTCCATAACACAGATGGGGAGGGGAGAAGGATACCATAACATTTTTAGTGTTTTCAGCACTTTGGTCAGAGTTCAGTTGGCTAGTCCCAGTAACAGTAGGCCCATGAAATCAATTGTTGAGTGGTGAGTAAATACAAAGATAAAGCTAGCCGATTGAATAGATCTACTCTAGAAAAGACTACTCTGCACTACACTGTTATGGTGCTATCATTCCACCTTCAACATCCTGTGGAATTCTGGGGTTTGTAGTTTACTGAAGCCAAAGATGCCCCTCCCTAAATTGCAAACCCCAGGATTCCATAGGATGTTGAAAGTGGAATAATAGCACTATAACAGTGACCCTTTTCGCACAGCGTTTTTTGGAAGCGAGAGGGCCCCTTGAGCATAGCGTAAATGCGAGGAGCGGTCTGCATGACGCACTCACATTTACGCGATGCTCAAGGGCCGGACGCAGAGTTGGCACGCATCTTTTCATTTTCGGGTTAAAGCCGAAAATGGTGCGCCATCATGCAATGCTCCCGGGCCCCGTGTGCACTTACCTGGTGTGCAGTGCCTCAGGAGCCAGTCCGGTCACGCGTCCTCTCCTCAGTGCAGCCTGCGAGGTCCCAGGCTGCACTAAGAACGGAAGAGGTGGGGTGCTCGCGTGACGAGGAAGCAGCTGCAGACCCGAGGCAGCAGGGATGTGGCAGCGTTCCTTCCAAGCCTTTTCGCGCGAGGACCTCAACCCAGCAGCGCGAAAAGGTAACGTGCGAAAAGGGCCAGTGTAGTGTGGAAATGATCTAAGAAAGGATTTAGGCCGTTGTTTACATTTAAGACTTTGCTTATTTTCCAGCTGCAAGCTGGCTTCTAATCAACGTGGATACTGAGAATCATAATGCATTGTTTTAAAGTACAATATATGTTATGGGATGCTATGAAGTCAAGGCCTACAAATTGGTTACAAACAAATGCTTTGTTTCAAGTTGATTCTTCTGGGAAGGAGACAAGAAGTTATCAGACCCAGATTAGCAAATCCTTCTAATTTATGGTGCTTGGTTTCAAGTTAAGAGTGGGAATGAAAACAACAGCAAGGCATTTTGGTGAAAATTTTTTTTTAGATCAACAAGTTATATAGCTAGCTATTTTCCTGGGTATTTCTCATTTCTCCTATTGATCAACCTTACAGTCAATACAGTTAAGATCATGCTTGGTTGCCTGTCTTGTAAACATGAATGAGCCAAACATGGCCATATTTAAATATGATTTCTTTTCTTTTGGAAGATTCTTGACTTATGTTCAAAATTGTGAATATCATGGGTGGGACTTCAGGTACATTTTAGCTTTAGCTGCTCACACAGATTAACTCTGAAAATGACTCTGTTCTCTGTATGTCCTTGGTTATATGTCACTTAAACAATAAACCAATGACAAACACAATCTCACTTACATTTTTGTATATGAGCAAGAATGACCAAAACTTACTGATGTTTTTGTGCTTCATTAAGACTCAGTAGTTATGTAAATGGATAATAGTCAGAACTCCAGCAAAGATGAAGTAAGACATTTATTAAGAAGCAAAGAAATATTGTTTAGATATGATTTAGCTTCATTATGGGTAAATGGATAAAGTATGTGAACTTCTAACAAAACATCACCTAGTGCTACTGTGCGACAGACATAACTTACCCAGAAATGTGGCTCATTTTCAGAACCCATTTTCAATTCCCTCTCCCATGTGGGCCTGTCATAAAGAAATCCTGTATGAATAGTACTCCACTTCATTCAGATGTCTGAGTACTGAAAGAATGGATATCTCAGGTCATTCAGATGAATGAAGCAATTGTATATTAGCTTTCGTTGCAAGATTCACTGGATTGCTTGCCAATATGCCATTTTTTGCAATCTTGGCCTTGTCTTCAGGAAAGGAAGAAATCACAAGTGGGCAAAGTAGTACACAGCCCCATTTACAGAAACTAAAATTATTCACAGAATTTCATTGCAAATAGATATACTGCCTTCATTTCCATTTCTGTATGGAAAACTGATAATTCAGATTAGACTGTTGGTTAGTGTCTGCTAACTACTACATGCCTACTAAACATAATCTCTAGGACATTGCTTATATAGAATAACAGCAAGCACTTTTAAATTTCTCATTCCTGTAAGCACCCTTCTCCTCTGAATTGCTGCAACTGCACATAGCCATATTAGTCTGGATCAGTATGCAAAGGGATCTTCTAGCACCTCTGAGACTAATTAAGAGAAAGAAGTTGGTAGTATAAGCTTCTGTAGACTAAGGCAATTTTCTGCCCTACACTGTTATAGTGCTATTATTCCACTTTCAATATCCTGTGGAATTCTGGGGCTTACTGAGGCCCAAGAGCTCTCTGGCTGAGAGTTCTGATGCCGCTCCCTAAACTGCAAACCCCAGGATTCCATAGGATGCTGAAAGTGGAATAGTAGTACTATAACAGAGCAGGGCAGAAATGGCCTAAGTCTACTTGCATCTGATGAAGTAGATTTAGGCCCTTTCTGCAGGACATTGTTGTTGTCCTGCAGTGGGGAGGGGAGAAGGATGGGACCCGGATGATGGTTCTGCATGACTTTGTCCAGGTCCCATCCTTCTCCTGTACCTAGGCAGTGTGATTGCACCACAAATCATTGATGGGTTTTCTCCATCAATGACTGGTTATCGTGCAGCCCTTCTGCCACCCACCCACCCTTACCTGGTGTGCGGAGGTGTGCTATGCCCCAGTGCAGCTTGGGACGGTATCTAGCTGCGCTGAGGAAGGCAGAGGCAGTGCCGTTGTGCTTCCTCCAATCTCAGAGGCAGCTGGTGCAGAGGGGAGCACTCCTGTCACACTCCTCTTCTGGGAGAACACCTACCAAAATCCCCATAGGATGTCATCTCATCAGGTAGGGTACGGAATGGGCCTTACTCTATGAAAGCTTATGCCAGCTACTTCTTTACCTCAGTTAGTCTTAAAGGTGCTACAGGATCCCTGTGTATCCTTCTTCCTAACCTTTCTGGTTATCCAACATTTGCAATCAAGGATATTCATGTGGTCCTACAGTCCCAAAATCAGCATTTTTGCAGTTAGTTAGGGTGGGCTCATGTCTGCTCAGGGGACAAATGGGTCTCCTGCTGCAACTGCTTTGATCATTGTAATATCAGTGTTGATTGCTGAAGGCTATCCTGGCTTTCGGATCTGTTGCCTGGCCACTGGTGCTAAAGCAAGTTGTGGATGGCACTCTATGTTTTTTCAACCTTAAAAAGTGAATGGTGAGCAGATACAAATAAGATTCTGAAGTCATGCACACACTGTGAAGAATTTAAAAAGAAATGGGGTGCTAGAGAGCACTATGAACATTGGGGGGATGTGAGATGAGGAGCTGGGCAAGCTTGGTTAGCGCCAGCCAATCACAGCTCAGAGAATGCTGTGAATGGAGACTTATGGGAAAAAATGGATACAGGCTAGAGGTTTGTCTGTTAGAGAGTCAAGTGGGAATCAGATAGGGAAAAGACATAAGAGGGATGTCAGAGACAGATTGAAGATCTGAGTAGGGTTTTGTGAGCTGAGAATGAAAGAAGAATTCAGAACTGTTTAATTCATGTTATTATAGAATATGTCTTTGCCTTTTTACTTTCATCAACCAAATCTGACTGTTCCGTGTAAGAACTGATAAAGAGATGGGTCATGCTTATTGTGGTGAACCCACTGATCAACACAGCCATTTGTCATGACACAGATCACCTTGAGGTAAAGGTGCGAGGTGAGTGATGGGAGCTGTAGGGCTGGAACTGTGGAGACAGCCTGGAGAGGGGATTCATCATGGGGGTCTCTTTAAAATATATTGTTGCTACATTCCCACAATATAAGATTTATTTCAAAAAGCAAATGAAACACCAGGAGTATTCAGCTACAGGATAATACTACAATATTTTCTATCCTTTGGTACCTGAAGTTTAAGTAAGCTAGTTTAAGGCCACCGACTTCCTTATGGGGGAAAGATGAACTTTTAATGACTGATTTACACATATAAGTATGTCACTCAGTGACTTACAACCCCATGACTTGAACATGTCATCTGACTGTGCTGGATAGTATACATAGATGTTTGAGGTGCAGAGGTGAGACAAAAGTTCTGTCTGTCATATTAGATCTATAGTAGCTGTTTCACTTTTGCAAGTTGTCACTTTTTATTGCACTCGTGATGCATTTGCATGGAATAAGTATGTTTTCATAGTCATCAAGTTAATTAGTGTCAAGGTTAGATCCATAGTTAACTTAAAGATATTCAATAAGGCCATATGGGATGTTGTCAGAATAACTGGAGACAGAAAATAACTACATTCATTAGAAGGGCCAAACCTCATCTTTTAAGGAGGTCTCAACAGAAATATTGTCAAAGTAAATGTGATGGCAGCAAAACTGTGTCTTTAAAAGCTGTCCTTCCCCAATCACATGTAAAATGAGGATAGGGAACTCTATTTTAAGAGCAAAAAGGTATGCATGGATGAGGAGTACTGAACTCTACCCCATCTGTCTTATACGTCCCCACAGCCTGTGCTACAATGATATTTTCTCTCAGTTGGGTTCTGATTGTTGCTGTTGCTGGGCCCCTTCAAGTCATTTTCAACTTACGACTACCCTAAGGTGAATCTATCACAAGGTTTTCTTGGCAACATTTGTTCGGGAGAGGGGGTTTGGCTTTGCTTTCCTCAAGAGAATATGACTTGTCCAAAGTCAGCTAGTGGTTTTTCATGGCCATGAACCCTAGCATCCAGAGTTGTAGTTCACTACTCAAACCACTACACCACATTGGCTCTCATGGGAGGAAAGAGCAGCTAGGGGGAAAGGCCCAGGAGAGACCATGTAGGGAGATAACTTTGTGTATGTGTAGCAGTTAATCACCCCTCCCTAGTTTCTCCTTTTTCCTTTTAAAACTGGACTTTTCTCTTGGTGTCCCCTTTCTATATGATTGAGACAGATACAGATTTAAAGAGAATGTTCTGCTTACAGCTTGAAACATCACTTTAAGAAACTAAACAGTTCCTTGTTCATAGAGAAAAAAAAAGAATAAGTTAATCTCCTTTCTCTTCATGGTTGCAAAATTCTCAAAAACTGCACAATTTTCAAGGACTGTTCATAGTTCATGATTTATTCTGCAAAAAAAAAGCCTTTTTAAATACAGAAAACAGAATTTTTCTATGCAGAAATGTAGTTTTCTGTATATAATATCATGTTCTCACAGATTGTGTCATTTTCTGCGCAATAGTTTTTTTTGTGTGTATGTGTATGCAGAATAAAACTGAGCTGTGAAGTTTCATGGCCATCCGTGATTCTTCTCATCAAAGCTTACCGACTCATTGATAATCCTCTTTTTATCTGGAATTTGAATATTTATGAATATTATTTCCATTCCTGTTCATTATGAGTCTTCTGGAACAACATACTAGCATTATGTCGGGGGAGTGGAGTCTAATAAGGAATGCATTCTGTTATCCCATTATAAGAGGACTCCATTGCTCATTTCATGGTGTGACTTGCTTACATTAATAACAGAAGGTGGCTTTCCCTATTTTTTAAATTTCAAACCCCCAGGTCCCATTTTAGAGCAGCAGTGAAACTTATGTGCTGCTATCTGCATCACCAAATGAAACTGGTATGGTACGGTGATGGTTTTGCCACTGTAAGAACATCACTGGTAGCCAATGGCTATCTCACATTACTCTAGTTTATTGCTTGTAGTAACTCTACAGACTGGATTGTTGTAGGTCGTAAAACTACACTCATTAAAGTACAGCATTCTAATTTTTAGGGCTACTATAGCTTATAGACTGGAACAATCTGACCCACTACAGAATACTTGATTGGCTAGCTTTTAGGGCCTTTCCTCACTACTCTTGTTATCATGCTATTAATCCACTTTCAACATCCTATGAAATCCTGGGGTTGGCAGTTTAGGGAGGGGCATTTAGAATTCTCAGCCAGAGAGCTCTTTAGCCTCAGTAAACCACAAACTCAGAATTCCCCAGGATGTTGAAAGTGGAATAATAGCCCTATAACAGTGTAGTGCGGAAAGGCCCTTAGTGACCTTTCCTGCAATGGAAATGATTGAGCAGCCAGCATAAAAGGTACAATGCTGCTCTGAGTTAAAAAAAAGGGGGGGGCACAGGAAAGCCTTCCAGCCACTTTATATTAAGGTAAGTGCTAGTAATATTCTGCTTCACCCAAACAATTAAATGCCAGGTAAGTTACTTGTTTACACTGGGAATGAAAACTTGTTCTATTACACTGGGAAAGGAACAGTGTTCTTCCTGGGTAACTCCATGAAATAAATAATGAATAATAATTTAATTACTTTCTAGTCATTGTTTCCAAGCTCTGGTTCTGCTGCCATCATGCTCAGTTTGGCCCTCATTTACGCAAATGAGCATCACACTCTTAGGATATGAGTTTAGAATTTTATTTGAGTTTATTCCTGTTTCATAAATTTCAGTGCAACCTGCTCAGCGCAAACTCTTATAACCTATGGTCACATGACTACCGAGTTGTTATGTGATATACACAAGTTGTGTTGCGTAAGTGGCAATTTGTAATGCTGGCGCTGTTAATGTCCTACCAGCATCAAATCAAATCCTTTTTATCACGAAAAATCTCATGGTGACAGCTTTTAGCCATGCCCCTGTTGTAATCATTAGGCCGAAGTTGTGTTTTAATTGATGAAACGTGCTATACAGTATGACAAAATTGGAGGGAAGAAAACCTCTAAAAAACCTTTTGTTACCCTTCTGAAATGTGATGGAAGTGCCAGAAGTAAAAACTCCCAGGATTGAAATGAAATAACAGAAGCTCTCTATCCTTTCTTGAAGGCACTCGTTAGATTCCATTTCTCACATTCTGTTTCCATGGATGTGATCCAAAAATAATGGATGGAAAGTTATTAAGCAAGTGATAGTTTCAAAACTCTAAGTGTCATCACTCATTGTAGAAACATGGTTACTTGGGCCGGCAGAGCCTTTATTATCAGCAGCTTTATAAATACTGTCATTTCCACAGGGAAGAGAGAGAGAGAGAGAGAGAGAGAGAGAGAGAGAGAGAGAGAGAGAGAGAGTTACCTTATAAATGAAAGCTTGAAAGATGCAAGACAAGATTTTGACTTGGTACATAAATATATCAGAAATATTTGAATATTCCCTTCGTTAAACATGTCAGTGTTCACAGGAAAAAGAAGAAGGATTATATTAAGACACAGGGTGACAGGAAGAAGTGGGTTCTAGGTTTCAGCCTCATGATGAAGCAATATGAAATAGTGGCATTGAACAACAGATTCTAGAGAGAATGCCATTTTTATTTTGTTTCATCTGTCACACCCACACACTCATATCTGTATCCATATCTAATCTATATATATCTAGACATCTCCTATCGCATATGGGAAATGAGACCATGTTTTATGCTTGTTTGTTTATGCACAAGAAAGATTTTGAAAGAGAACACTGCCTTCATCTATATATGAGAATAGAAGACAAAGTATCCATGTATGTGCAGGTCTCCACCACTACTCCAAGACAGTGAAATTTAAGTCACCTAAAACTTGGCATGGATAATAAGCAGATCCTAGGAATAACAAGCAGATTCTAGGTATATGCACCTTGGGGTTGGTTTGCTTTGAAAATGGTTAAATGAACTTTAGTTAATTAAAACTTGCCTGTAACCTGTAATACCATCCTCATTCACTGGTTGGCACATCTCTATAATCTTTCTTAACCACTCAAGGGAAACCAGTGATCAGGTCTGGATTATTCATTGTTCCAGGGGCCATCTATACACTGCTTCCCTTTGCAAAACTCCCAAAGAAAGAAAGAAAGAAAGAAAGAAAGAAAGAAAGAAAGAAAGAAAGAAAGAAAGAAAGAAAGAAGGGAGGGAAGAGGCCTTGATGCCTGAAGAAATGGAAAGGGAAGGAGAGGGGAAGTTTAAATAAGTGCTGGGGTGAAAGGAGGGGAAGACCAGTTAGAAAGTCTGGAGTGGGAAGAGAAGGTGGAAAAAGGAAGAGCATTGGGGTGGGCCTGAACACACAAAATGGTCTTCCCAGGAATTTCAAAGCAGAGTTTTTTTTTCTACCTAAGGTCCTACACTTAGGTAGAAAAAATGGAATACAGAAATATAGGATGGAGGACACGTGGCTGGATAGCAGTATGTGTGAAAGGGATCTAGGAGTTTTAATAGACCACAAGCTGAACATGAGTCAGCAGTGTGATGCGGCAGCCAAGAAAGCCAATGCAGTTCTCGGCTGCATCAATAGGAGTATGGTGTCCAGATCGAGGGAGGTACTGGTACCACTCTACTCTGCTTTGGTTAGACCTCATCTTGAATACTGTGTCCAGTTCTGGGCACCCCAATTCAAGAAGGACATGGTCAGGCTGGAGCAGGTCCAGAGGAGGGCGACCAAAATGGTGAGGGGCCTGGAAGCCATGCCCTATGAGGATAGACTTAGAGAGCTGGGTATGTTTAGTCTGCAGAAGAGAAGGTTAAGAGGGGACATGATAGCCATGTTTAAATATTTGAAGGGATGCCATGTAGAGGAAGGAGAGGGCTTGTTTTCTGCTGCTCCAGAGACCAGGACAAGGAGCAATGGATTCAAGCCGCAGGAAAAGAGATTCCACCTGAACCTCAGGAAGAACTTCCTGACAGTCAGGGCTGTCCGGCAGTGGAATATGCTGCCTCGGAGTGTGGTGGAGTCTCCTTCTTTGGAGGTTTTTAAGGAGAGGCTGGATGGCCATCTGTCGGGAGTGCTTTGAGGGTGTTCCTGCATGGCAGGGGGTTGGACTGGATGGCCTGTGTGGTCTCTTCCAACTCTACATTTCTAAGATTCTATGATTCTATGAGTTCTTCTGCTCATTTCTTATAGTTTCCTATGATCCCCTAGCACCTACCTTTAACACAAGAGTAGAAACAAAAATGTGTTTTCACCTGTGAGCCATTCATATTTGTAACTGTTGTGGGTGTGACTAAATTTCATATATTTTAGTATGCTCTCCATTTTGAACCCACAGTTTGGAAATTTCAATTGTGCTGGTGGTTGAAGACAATTCAGTGCCTCAGGCTAAAAACAGATGCTCCCACATTTCTACAGCTGGATGTTGAAGTTTGTCCTCACCAACAGAAAATGTGCCTTAGAATCAAACAGGTTCCCTTGAGAAATGCTGGGTTGGCAGCATAACACATCTAGCTCTTACCATCCAGTATCTTGTTGCTATTCCCCACCTCCCAGATTCCTTCTATCACCTTTGCACAAGTAGCTATTTATTCATTTGTAGGATTTCTATACTACCCTTCACAATAGCTAATCATACTGCAGATTATAGTCAATTTTAATAGTTATTCATAGGGTAGCTTATAATTTATTTTAAACAAAAACATGCTCAATAAAGATATGTCAATTAAATATCCATTAACCCAACAAAAGAGAAAAATCCTCTGTATCTAAAGTAATGTTTCCAAAGACTGTAGGGACAATCCAAGCACTACCACTATCAGTCTGGTCTCTTCCCATCCTGTTGCAAACACCAGATCCACAATATATCCACCACACGTGTAGGATCATATTAGACAGCTCCATGGTTGTTACAGCAGCCATTAAATCCAATGCTTTTTCTAACGAAATCTAATGCTTTTTTCTTGGCATGGATCTTGGTCTCCCAAAGCACAACCGTCAGGTCTCAGACGTCACCTCTAACAGCCAATTCTGTTGATGGGTTGTAGATCGGAAAGTATACCATGACCATATAAGATTGTAGCCCAACATTAGTTACAAACACTTACACTGAGGCCTGACTTGGTGAAGAAAATAGAATCTGATGGCTGTGGGTGACCTCTCTCTCCAACATGCTACCATGCTTATGCTTGTGCTGTTCTAAAGATCCTGGTCCACACACCTAGGAGTCCACTTTTCTGAGCTCATCTCTGACGCACAATAGCCTGGCTTCTTTCTCCAGCATCATGCCATCCAAATAAGGTATGGTTTATTATGTATTTATCAGACCTTTAGCAACAGCAACATTTGAATTGAAGGTGGATTGATAGGTGTATTTAAGTTGCCAGAGGAGGGAAAAGGATTAAACAGAGCAGTAGATAGTCATCCTTCTCCATTTCACTTGTCTTGTTCCAAACCCATCAGTATTTCTCAATGTGTCCATTACCTCTATAATGAAGGTGCCCCTCTCCTTCCCTGCCAGTGGATACCTAAGGCAATTCAAATGCTGATATAACAGACAATAATTTAAAGTGCTAGGCAAAGAAGTCCAATATGTCAGATACTGAAAATAGGATATTAAATCTTAAAGAGTAGAGTGCTAGGATGTTAAAGTACAGACCACTAAGGTCTTAAAAGTACAGAGTACTAAAAATTATTTTACAAAACACAACGAAAGATTAAAGGGAAATGATTGCTGATATCTGAATTTTAAAGCTGTATATTCCTACTTGAATGTACCATGATTAATATAACTATAATTTTAAATCATATGGATTTATTCTCAACCTTTAGTATTCCAGATGTTTTGGACTTGAGTTTCCAGAATTTGTTATTATTGGCTATGCTGGTGAGGACTACTGGGAGTTTGAAGTACAAAACAGCTGGGGGATCAAAGGTTGAGAACCCCTGATATTTTTTGGGAAGGACAAATGGTACCTTTTGACTAAATGCCTAAAAATAATGATGTTAACTATGGCAAGGCTTTTGTTAATTGAATCTACCTGAGCATCCTTTAGTTTGCGCTTAATAATAGAAAAAGAAACTCCTTTGCATTTGACCTTGTACTGGAGTCTATGTTTGAGGATATGTCCAACAGATTAGGCATGGAAAGGAATCAGAACATGGCTGAAGTTAGGCAGCTTTTTGCAAATCATGATACTATTATTGACTATCTTGATGAGCAAGTAAAGATGGAAATTTTCTATTCATGTATTTATATATTCACAATTTCTAGTATAGCCCAATGAATAGCAAATAAACATTGTCCTCACAAATGATGATCAATAAATTTCATCACAGTAGATACTAATGTAATTCCAGCTTCTGCAGCATGTGTATTTTGTGTGCACAGCCTGAGTTCCAATTCTCTGTTAGCATTTTCCTTACTGTGTGCCACAATACATGCATGATTTCTTCTTGGTAGCTGACAAGAATGTTTTGGACTCTTAATCTTTATTACTCCCCACCCCCCCAGATTTTAAGATGTCTCTGTGGATTTGACATATTTATACATGTACGTGTGCGGCTGCTCCCACAAACACGCACATCCTACACGTGATTCCTGTCATGTCAACACTTCCATGAAAAATGTATTTCCACATTAAATATTTTCCCCCTTTGGCTAATAAAAACAGAGTGCAGTCCAAGTGAAAACAAGAAACATAATGATGTCAGGAGTCTGTTTTTAACCAGCAAAAGAAAGGAAATTCAGAATTAGCACTTAAACCATCTATTTTAAAAACACTTTCTGTTTAGAGAGCAGACACTAAATCTAAGCAAGCAGCATGATTTTAACCCATTCCAATCAGAGCAGTGGAGTTGGCTCCAGAGCCATGAGTAACAAATGGATACTATGGAGTATTTGAGTGTGTGTGTGTATATCTATATCTACACACACACACACACACACACACACACACACGTGTGTGTGTATACTTATGCGTATATATATTGTGTGTGTGTGTGTGTGTGTGTATGTGTATGTATGTATCTCGTGCATATATCTGAGAGCCAGCATGGTGTAGCATTTTGCACGTTGGACTCCAACCCTAGGCACTAGGATTCAATTCCCCACTTGGCCATGGGAACCCACTGGGTGACCTTGGGCACATCACACACTCTCAGCCCAGAGAACCTCATGATAGGTTCACCTTAGGGTCACCATAACTCAGAAATGACTTGAAGCCACTCAACAACAGCAACAACAGCAACAAGAAAACAACACACACACACACACACACACCCCTATTTAAAGAACAACATTTCTTTCCAAATTAATCTAATCTAAACTAAATCATATGAGTTAACATTAGCCTATTATCTTTAACAGGTCTTCAAATATTATTGGTATGGTCATATTCTTAAGGGAAAAATAATGTATTCTTTTTTCCTGATACAGTCTTAATGAACCCACTGGCTTACTTTTTGTTTTCCTACTAAAGTTCTGATGGTACAGGGAAATACCTAGAGAGTCCACAAACTTCTTTCTCTACCACTTTAAACCAAACAACAACCCAAGTGTAGGCTTCTGAAAACAGTAGCATAGAGGGCCATCCTGAAAGGATAGAGTTTCTCACACTACACTGTTATAGCACTGATACCACTTTAATTGCCATGGCTCTACCCTATGGCTCTGTCCTATAGAATCCTGGGATTTGTTCTTTGGTGAGCTATTTGGAATTCTCTGCCAGAGATCTTTAGTGTGTTACTAAACTACCAATCCCAGTATCTTTAGGATGAAGCCATGATAGTTCAAATGGTATCACAGTATTATACCTTTATAGTGTTGAAATGCATTTTGTTGTCTATCTAGCCACCGAAAAATGCTAATCCTGCCCCAGCTCTCGGTTTCCATGTTACCATGTCAGCTGGCTATATCTGTATTTTGAGTCCCTTCACACAGTTCATCCTCATCTCTGTTTCTACAATCAGCTGACCCAAATGCAATTTCAATGCTTCTGCCAGTCCTTACCTTTCCTGTCTCGGTGACAATGCAAGGCCCTTCCCTGTGGCATTTTGGCATCACGTCAGCTTTCAGTGAAGGTCTGGACTTGAGTAAAAAGTAGTTCACCACCTCATTTCTAGCCTAATTATGAGGTAGTGACCCTTTCATTCCCCATTAGAGAGCAATTGCTGTGTGTTGCTACTTGCCCTCCTATCTGAAAGCCTGTAAAATCATAGAATTGGTAAGGGAAATCTACTATAATATTCTGCTGCTAAGAAGAACCATGAGTCTATCAAATGATTTGTTTGTCTGCAAAAAAGTATATTGTTCCTTGTGTACTTGATACAAGATTTTCACAAAGCAATTGGAGAAATCAGCACATGAAGCATGGGTTGAAAGTATGTGTCTACACAGCATCATATTTAAGAAAGATCCCAAAACATTATTTACTGTCTCACCAGTTTTTACCTGGCTATTTCAAGTCATGGAAGAAAAAAATTGTGTACGTATGTTCCTTTTATATATTTCACTTGAAATTATTATCCTTAAGAAGTGTGCTTTATGCTGTTGGGATTAACCTAGGCAAGGAAGTTGGTGGGGGACTAGGCTCAGGTATAAACTGAGCCTCTAAAAATGACACTTTGGGTCTGCTGCCCACACTGGAAACAATATCTGTCATCTTATGCATACTATCTCATAAATCATGAAAAAAAAAAGTTTAATTCTTAAATTGCTGTTACATATTCCTAACTTATAAGGAATCCTGCAGGTTTATGAACTGTTTTGTTATCTTTTTGGTCATTAATAAAAGGATGATTTTGTCAGTGTCTTCTCTTATTTATTCTAATAAACATAAATATAACAACAACAACAACAACAACAACGATGACGACGACGACGACGACGACGATGATGTGGTGGCAGCAAATATAAGATCAATTATCCTTAAAGTTTTTTAGTTCTGGCTTTTACCTCTGAAAAATCATGAGCTGGCCTTACAAAGTCAATTTATCTTTTCAAGATCTGCCTCATGTCTGTTAGATGGCTAAGTGACATAAATAGTCATGTCCCACCATAGAATGTCTGCAGTTTATGAGTGCTAGCTTGCTGTTTTTTTCCTTCTTCCATGTGGTTTGTCTCAGGATCACTTCCCAATTTTAGTCCTATAACATGAATGTGTAGAACTGGTGTTACGAGTCCTGTGTGGTGATTGATATTAGCAAATTGGAGCCCTTAATCATGGCAAATTAGTAGAAAATAAGAAACAACAAAGTACGACAACTCAACACTTATACTATGTATGGATTTGGGGAAACTTACTTCAGGGTGATCCATGGACATAAACAGAAAGGTCATAGCCAGTTTTAGCAGCATGAACTCATTAGCACAGATCCCTGCAGCACCTCAAACATCTTGCTGCTTGTGCCATTCTATCTCTGTGTCATTCAACAAAGACAAACCAGAAATATCCTAGCCCAGCAAAGTGGCTTAAATACCTTGTCTTGCTGGATCTTCTCAGCAGGACTAGTCATTTTGCTAACTGATTAACTTTACTTGAAAGAGCAACAACTGGCAGATAGGTGGTAGCTTTGAAACAATCATGTCTTTGCACAATCTTATTAGTTCTTTATCTTTTTCAGGGCTAAACTTGTTGCAATTATCCGATCACAGGACTGTTCCTAACAAAGTATGGCGTTATTGATGACTTTTCATCCAGGATCTCTAGTTTTCAAATCCTCACATATACCTGTCAGAAAATGTCTGTGTGCTATAAGTACCCCATGGTATTCTAGATGTATCTTCTGTTCATGCAGATGACTTGCATATGAATGTTAAACACTGTCTTGAACTCTGTGGTATGTTGGAAACCTGAACTTTTCCATACTCCTCCTTTTAATTCAGATGATTAGTGTTCTAACTAATGTTATCAAGAAACTCAGGAATAGTAGGTGTGAGTGGTTTTGATGTTCAAACATGAAACAACAAGACCAGACACAGAAAACTAGGGGCTGCTTTATGTGATCTGTCCCATTTAAAAATTGCTTTGGCCTAGAAAGATGCAAGTGAGGGGAGCAACCTGATACAGACCCAGGTGAAGTGAGGTGTCACCCTGTGTCTACCTGCTCAACCTTCCCTTGGCTGAAAACACCTCAGTCCCAGGGGCAATCCAAATTCTTTTGGTTGCTCCCCAATCTGACATAACTGGAAGCTAACAAGGGCCAAGCTGCAGGGCCCTAAAAGAGAAAGCCCTATTCCCAGGTTAACCTCAAGAGCAACCTCTTTGCCCATCCTCTTGGGATGCAGGGCTTTGAAGAGGGGATTCCAGAGCCATACTCTACACCAAAGGCAGTACCAAGAGGTGATCACCAAAGTCTTATTCTCCTTCCACTACCTGCCAGATAGAAAACTATTTAAAACCATCACCCTAATCCAGTCTCCAGATTCCATCAGTACAGCATGGGATAGGGGAAAAAAAATCAAGTAAAAGGAGAAAAAGTCCTATCTGGCCCTGAAGTGACCAGATTAAACTCACACTGCATTGAGGGCAGGAGGGTGAGTTGAAGCAGTACACTGAATGGCACATGTAGGGAATGAACTAGCCTTAAAAAAACCTATCATGTACCTTCATCTGGCACTGCATGCCAATCAAAATTTACACTCTGGTCTCCATCCATGGGGACCATCAAAAGCCTTCCCTCCTTCACAGTTTTCCATGCAGGTCCAAGTAAGCATTGTTACCATACACATATTTTGGATTCCCTGCTTTGTTCTGTTACTGAGGCAAAAAAGACGTAAGGTAGATGACTGTGAAGATGTCAGTCTACTAGAAATCACACAGTCTAGCTATTTGCTTGAGAGAATACATGTTCCTTTGGATTAGCTCATTGGTACGGTCAGAGATATTTTAATAAACCTATATCTATACAGTTCTACAAGAGTATCTGGGAAAGAATAATTTAGATAGCATTGTTTGGGTATGTGGTCTCTCAACCAGCTAGCAATATGTATATGAAAGCCTATCTGAACCACTAAGAGAAGTCTGAAATCTGCACTTTGGCCACATATGATCAACCACAAACCAAATCCATAATTAAGTGTAGATTCCGTATAAGCTCACCAAACTGGGACCACAAACCATAGTGAAAATTCATAAAGCTGACTGGTGTTTTGGCTTCAGTTCAGTTAAGTAATTGTGCCAAAAGGAGCGCCTGCCTCAGAATTTCAGTCAGTTTTGGATCAATCACAGTTTGAGTTTCTGTACTTTGCAAAAGAGAGGTTTTTGGTTTTATCTCTTGTAATGACATATAGGTAGGGATTTATGTGTGTTTTTATAATTGTCTCTCACTGTCTTTCAGTCACATAAGCCAGTTTAAGGCCATTTCCACCCTACACTGTTATCGTGCTATTATTTGACTTTCCACATCCTATGGAATTCTGGAGTTTGTAGTTTACTGAGGCCAAATAATTCTCTGGCTAAACTGCAAACCCCAGGATTCTATAGGATGTTGAAAGTGGAATACACTACACTATAACAGTGTAGTGTGGAAATGGCCAAAATGCAGACCGGCCTCATGATCTGGAGAGCAAGTATGAGACAGAATATTTGCACTTGATTTCAGTTTGTTAATACAGGAATATTGAGAATTCTCATGACATATTTGGAAGAAAAAGAAGGAGATTTAGACATGCAAAGAAAGATGTCATCAAGTGTCTGATTTGTTATTGCTCTTATGTGACTGTGTTCTGATTATGGACTGGAAAACATGCCACCCTATATTGTAAGCAGCAGCTGTTTATCAAGATCCAACCATTAGCCATTAAAAGATTCCTGAGCCTTGGCTTGTTCCAGTTTTCTCCTTGAAAGCCCATGGTCTGATTTCCTATACTTATATTTGTACAGCTGATATTACACATTTACATTAGAACCTTGATGTTTAGTATTCCCCCGCGCCACTGCCATGTTGTTTGTATGCAGCTTTTCCACACGTTAGTGCTCAAGGTGACTTAAAACATTATAGAAATAGTATACAGAAGGTTTCCCCTTCTCTTGTGACACCAGAGAAGGTAACTCATTGACGGTCAGATGAGTCTTGGCACTTATGTGTGAATGCAATGTCTTATTGTGACACGAGAATGGATTAGCCACATTGCCAAACAAGCCACTGAAAAACCACTTTGGAAAGCAGCTGCTCTCTAGCTGACCCCTTTGGAAGTGCTCCAAGGGCAATACTTTTCATGTGCATATATTTTCTTATGTTATGTGTCAGCTGGGATACAATGTGGAGAAAGAAGTCTTTGCTCTGTCCAGAGTCTGATGAATGGAAGGTAATAGAAATCTTGCTCCCCTTCCCACATGAGAAGGTTATCTAAGCAACATTATCAAACCACCCTTTGGAGAGTAATAAAAAGCTCTTCTTCATGGAAGTGGTAGTTGTACACCTTAAAGTATTGTGTGTTCTAGCAAAAGCTTTTATGCACTACAGGTCATTGCTGGCATCTGATAAGGTGAGATATAGTTCATGAAAATTCACGCTGCAGTATATTTGTAGTTTTAAAGGTACCACAGGACTCTGTTGTTCATGCTATCAGCAGCCTAGTGGGACATTTACCATTGGGATGATCCATGTATTTCAGCAAACAAATGTGGTAAAAAGTTATTAGATAGAAACTGCTGCTTTCCTATAGAGCACCGTGGTGAGGGAAAGTTTTGCAGTTACCTTCTCATGTCAGCAGTAACATTTGACCCAGTCCCTAATAGGGCATAAATATACAAAATGTTTCGAAAACATAAGGAAAGATGCATCTCAAGAACAGCAAAGGAAGGTTTAAGAAAAATCATAAATAAATATGGGATTATTTTTCACTTTCCTGAGCTCAGAAGGTGATTTTTAAGAAAAATAAATACAATGATATGCTAAAGACAACTATAATTGAGCAGTGATAGGAATATGGACTAGGGACACAATACTTCACTAATTCCCTTCTCAAAAGAAACAACAAATTATTGCAGCAATTGTCTTCCCACTTCCCATTGTAAGAAAGTCTTCAAAAACTGCACGGTCTAAGAAGATTATTTGCATTTCCTGACTTGCAAAATTCACATGTGGCTATGGAAAAAAAAGTGCAATTTTTTGACAGAATAACTCCTCAACTGTGAAGATCCTTGTCAGTTTTGGATTCTCCTTGTCTTGGAGGAACCTATATTTGAACACAAACTAGGCTGCAAGGCCCTAACAGAAAAGGTCCCTAAATCCAACTAACTACCATAGTCTTAGAAAAGTCAGTGATCCCTCTAATACATTAATATATGACTATGGGCCTTTCTGCACTACACTGTTATAGTGCTATAGTGCTATTATCATGCTGCAGAATTCTGGGGTTTGTAGTTTACTAGGGCCAAAAAACTCTTTGGCTGAGACTTCTAAATGCCCCTCCCTAAACTGCTCACCCCAGGATTCCCTAAGATGTTGAAAGTGGAATAACAGTATTATAACAGTGTAGTGCAGAAAGGCCCTATGACCAAAGTGGTTATAGTCTATTTTGAAGTAGAGAATGAGAAAAAAAAATCAATAAGTACGCAGACAAAAGAGAAGAACTGTTACAGAAAACCACCAGACATGTAAAGCCTGACTTAAATGTACTTTGGTTAAGTTACACTTAGGCCATCTCCACACGGGCTTAAAGAAATAGTGCAGAGGACATCTGCACCTGGGAGCAGACTGGGTCGGACCTACTTAGTGTAGTTCCGCATCTCAGCCCGCTCCGGAAAGACCTGAAGTAGTCGTCCAGTGTGCTTTTGAAAGACCGCTTGAAACGGGTCTTTCAAAAGCATGGAGCGCGCCACTCCGTGCCTGTGCTCCGGTGCAGATTTGCAGGCTTGCACCAGTGCGAACCTGCGATCTGCCGGGGGCAGGCTTTAGGCTGGCAAGCTCCAGCAGTCGGTGGAGAACCTTTGCCAACCGGGAGCCGCCATTTTCGTCCCCGGCGGCCACTCACTGCTCCGGATCAGCCTGGACCCAAGTGTGGAGCCAAGAAGTCCGGTAAGTACCGGCACGGAGCGATTCCCTCGCCCTGTGTGGAAATGGCCTTAGTTTATGGTACAATGAAGCATATACCCAGGTAAGTGTATACATGACAGCAGACTATGGCCATTTCCACATGACGTCGCTATACCACCATAGCAGCAGGTTATTTCTGGGTCAGGAGCCAGGCTACTGCACTGTGTCATAGCTATCCAGATGCTATCCCATCCCCAAGTGTTGCAAAACTGCTGCATTCTATTTCAAGAAAAAGTCCATTAAGAGCCTCCATTAGCACTTCAATCCCATCAGCTGGCTCAGTGCAGTACTGTTATAGCGCTGGATAGCATTTCCAGTCATCACAAATCCAGAAGTGGGTGGGCTGTGGGTGTGCTCAGTTTATCCCTCCCTCAGTGACTACCATGGCATGGTAACTTCGAAATCTATCATCTCTCTGCATTTATTTGAAAGTTCTCCTTTGAGTTAAAACTTTAAAAAATTTTTTAATACATATTTAGACATTATAGCACAAAAATGCAGTAGTGTACTGCTGCAGTTAGTACGGCTTCCAAAGAAAAACAACCCCCTCGACCAATCAGGGGCGGTGGGGTGGGGTAAAGGTGGAGATAGGGAGTGGCCAAGGATACCGTGATGCAGAAGGAACATGGTGGCAATACCACTACTCATCTGCTCAAGGCAGAAGCATGCAGAAAGCAGCGTTCCTAACCCGATGGCATCACGTGAATGGCAATGCTGGGATTGTAATGGTATATTGCGGAAATGGCTTAAGACAGAACACTTGGTTTAGTATGTATTACTAACAATATTAAGTCACACCTTTAATCCCCATACAGGTCGAGAGGGTTTTCTTCTCTTTCCTCCCCTGCATATAGTTGTTTCAGACCGGCATGTCTTCCACACATCTCTCTTCTGCTCATCAGCCAAACAAAATCTTTGAACATTTCCTGCCTCCAAACAGAGGATTCTGCAAGACTATGAGTCCTACCGTTTCTTAGATTTCATGAAATTCCTTGTCATTCAGTGCCCGCAAGGAAAAGATAAAGAATAAAATTTCACTCCTGAAAGAAACCCTCCCATGTGTACACACACACACACACACACACACACACACACACACACACAACTCAGAAAAGGGGAAGCTCTCAGTTCTTGCCCTGCAAATACTCCTCTTCTCATTCTTAAGTGCCCCTTGAACTCTAGATGCTGAAGAGATGTTACAACATGGCTTCCCATCTCCCTACCTGCCCAAAGAAATACACTTGACTTGCTAATCCAAGGTCTGTGGTACTTAACAGCAGTCTCTCTCTCTCTCTCTCTCTCTCGTTTGTTTTGGAAGCATTGCGTAAGAAAATGTTAAAGGTGGAAGAGTGGCCTTCAGCATATACGTAATACACATATTGGTCTTGGTTGCTAATTGGTTACTTCTTACTTTGAAATTGTAGCATTGAATGTATGTAGGGTTCCCAAGTCTCAGGGCTGGGCCACAGGCAAGCAGGGGTGGATGGTGGGGAAGAATCTTAGGGTGAGAGAACTGCTTTGATTTTTAATACATACCGGTAGTGATTTTGCTCTGAATGGCATACTGTGTGAAACTGTGTGTCTTTAATGTATCTTGCTTAATGAAGCCACTTATTGTAAGATTAGCCTTATAAGATCAACAAAGCCTGCCCTCTGTGACGCCATACATTTTTAAGTGTCCAGGTTTGGCTCTGAAATCTCAGGGTCTCTAATAGTCCTGATCAAGAAGCTCTAGTTGTTTCAGTTGCATGCCTCTATTTAAATGATCAAGCAAAAATACTTCTCAATTAAACTACTGTCATGCGCTCTCTGTGAGGCTGCCCTTGAAAAATGTTTGGAAGCTACAGCTAGTGCAAAAAGCAGCAGCCAGACTAGTGCCCTTCGTGCATTTTAGGCCATTTCCACACTAGACTATTATAGCACTATTATTCCACTTGCAACATCCTATGGAATCTTGGGGTTTGCAGTTTCAGCCCCTCTCGAAACTGCGAACCCCAGGATTCCATAGGATGTTGCAAATGGAATAATAGTGCTATAACAGTTCAGTGCAGAAATGGCCTTAGAGACCATATAACATCAGTTTTGCAAGAACTGAACTGGCTTTAGAGCAAAATGCAAGGTTTTGGTTTTGATCTACATAGCCCTAAATGGCTTGGGGCCAGGATATCTGAAAGATCACCTCATCCCATATGAACATGCCAGAAATTTGAAATCCTCATAGGATTTCAGTTGTGTCTTCCAACACCTTGTGAAGTTAGGTTGGTAGGTACACATATCAGGGCTACCTCTGTACCAGCATCCTGCCTGTGGACCTTCCTATACAAGCAAGTTAGGATGGGTTCATCTCTTTTAAGCTTCTGGTGGATAAAAAGTGCATGTTCTGTATACAATTTGTTGTTTGAAACTGCTGTTTCAACTGTTCTAAATGTGGTTTCTAAGATTGTTTTTAGACTGCTTTTAGACATTTTCAAAGAGTATTTTAATGTGTTTAAAAATATTTTTGTTTTTGTACTGTTTTAATTGTTTTTATTTGTTCATCACCTCAGGAACCCTTGTGGGAAGAGATACAGAAATGCTATAGATAGATAGATAGATAGATAGATAGATAGATAGATAGATAGATAGATAGACAGACAGACAGACAGACAGACAGACAGGATACCAACCACTAACATTAAATAAAAATCTTCTGGGGAAGGTGAATTTAAAGAGAAAATAAGGGAGGCAATAAAAGAGAGAATCTGTCCAGAACTGTTGGCCTCTGTGAAGATGAAAATGTAGTTCTCCGGGGAAGGCAAGATTCCCAGCCTGACAGAGGCTTGAATGCTGTGCCAATGTTCTCTTTACAACCTAGTCCACCTCTGCTGGGAAGTTGCAGGCAGCTGCAATATGAGTAGGGATGTACATGTGAGTTATGCGAAGGAGTGGGGGAGATGGAATACAGGATAATTTTTTTGTTCTGTAAACAAAGCCAGGTATTCACAGAAGTCATCATTCTTTGGCAAGTGAGTGGCAGTACACAATTCAGAATCAAAAGGTGAGTGAAAGAAGAAATACATCCAAAGAAACAAAAGCTGCCCAGATTATTTGTTGTCTGGAGCCAAAACATGTGACACATCCAGAAGCAACTCCAAAGCAACCCAACCAACTGCCTGTTGAGTCTCTGCCAAGCAGCCAGATGCTGCTGTTTTAAAAATATCTTCCACAGCTGAGTATCTGCATGATCTGACTGCCATCAAAATGAGGAGCAGGAATTCGGGTGCAGAATGGCAGAGAGATTATTATTGCTTTTTATTTTCAGTTCAAAGCACTCTACAGTGAATACAGAGAGAGGGAGGGAGGAAGGGGGACTCAGAGCATATTCATTTGAATGACCATCTTGGCTTATGGTGGCTTTTTGAAATGGCTGTAGGAATCATATGCAGGTGCACATAGGCATAGAAATCTTCACTTGTAGTAAGCCACCACTAACTCCTATCTAGGGTGCTTTGCAAGTGTACCACCAAAGGAAGGGAGTGAATTTCAAGGGAACAGGAGCCATCTTCTTCACAATTGTTATATGGACTGGATTTTGCCCAATGTCATGTAGACTGGATGATATTTTTGGCATGAAAATTCCATTCTTATCTTTCTTTTTTCTTGTACAGAATCTGCTTGCAGTTTACTTCTCCTGAAAACGCAGTATATTCCTTCATACTTTGGGTATCTCTCTCACTGACGCTAAATTTAATAAAAGATTTTTTTAAAAAAAATATTTGTAAATAGAAATGAATATGATTAAAATTTTACTGATGGAATATTAAACTGAAGATTATTCACTGGTTTTAAGACTGCAATTTGAAATAATTTGATAATAAAGTGAAAAGGATTGATAAGCTATTCTCAGAAAGTGCTGCAGAGTAAGTAGCAAGACAAGGACATGCTTGGGAAAGTTAATTTTCATGCTGACTAAACCAGCAGGTTAGACTCACCAAAATTTTGCATGCATTGATATAACATTAGTAAATCTAATATAGCAATACAAATCAATGTAGATTTATACTATTCTTATTATTGTTATTGTTATTATTGCTGCTGCTGCTATAATTATTTTAAAAAACCCACAGATCTACATAAAAATTACTACTTACCATATTGGTTACCATGAATACAAAAATGTTACATGTTTAATTTTTTAATTTCTTCCTTCTATAACTCCTACTTGCACCTATTTCTGTCTCTGTCTCTCTCATACACGCCTGCTTTCTCTCATACACATGAAGACTTCAAAGAAAGACATATTAGGAAGAAGATCAAATGTCATTTTTTTAAAAAAAAATGAAGGTCAACTGTAAGTCAATACATTGCAATGATCATCCAACTTATGTGTATATGGAGTGAGGAAAAATATGCTGAAACTAGCATAGAATTGCGATAAAGCCACTAGTATTTCTTTTACTCAGGGTTATCATATCTGAGAGATAAGTGGAGCAAATCTTGCAGTTGTTATTTCAAACTTATTTACTTGAAGGCAGGTTCAAAGGATTTCAATTGAACTTCAGGATGGTTCATGTATTCCTGTACATCATTAAATTACTGACCTAGGTTATATAATCATTTGGGAAAGGGGATGAAGGTGAACACAAAGGTAAAATTATCATGGCTGCCCCATCACACTGTAATGAGTTATGCCTTGAGTAGCATCAGAGCATTTAGACACAGAGTGGAAGGAACTAGTCTAATACGGTTGCCTATATCACTAGGAAAGAAGCAAGAACCAGTGTCTGATACAAAGACCTTGAAATGCTAGATTCCCAAAGTCAGTCTGAGAGACAGTTCCTCCTTAAATTTCCAGAAGGCCTGATACCTCCTGCTTTCCTGTGCACAGTCACTGACACCACAGAGGAAGTAATGCAAAAGCAAAGGTATGTTGGCCTTCAGGTCTAGGACTGATTTTCTAATATTTTACATACATCTGGCTCGACACTAGCAGAGCTCAGGATGCAGTATAATCAATACATTGCCTTGAAATAAAATAATTCAACATTTTAAAATGCTTCAGTAAGTCAAAACAAAATTCATAAGCTGACAGAATGAAAACCAAGCCATGATCTCATTCCACAAGGCCGCAAATGCTCACATGAACCAAACCATGTTTTAAGCTTGTGTAAAAATAAGGACAATCTTGGAATCTGTTGGCTCCAAAGGGAAGAATGTCCTGCAAAGAGAATGCCTGTTTGTGGAACAGTAGAGTCTGTGAGTGAGAGAAGTCTGACAAAATATTGAAGATACACTCCTGTAGGGGTAAGTTAGGCAATTCATGCCTAGTGATCTGTCCACAATCCTGAAATTCTTGTACCCAACCATGGTCCTTTGCCAGATCCTGGACTTGTATGTTCATGCCTATGGATATCCTAACAAATCATATAAGTATGGATAAGAATGAAGTGGAATTTGATGAATGTGGCACTGAGAAACCAATGTTTTATGTTTCTGAAAAACATATTTTTGAAAGTTCCATCTTTGGCGTTTGATCCAAGTAGTTTCATCCACTTGTGCTGCAGTGAAGAACATAACAGGCACAGTTCAAATTAGCTGCAATGAATCTATTTTGTATGTATATTTATTACTGACGCTTTTATTTCATTTATGCATTTAATTAAGTTTATAAAACAAATTATTTGAGGATGTTTATATCACTATATTGTCTTAAAATGAAAATTTTAAAGTGAACGTGCTCAGATTAAGAACATGGAAGAACATGCTCAGATTAAGGTTTTGGTGAGTCTTCATCAGAACTGAATTCCAGAGGGAGTTCTCTGTTCTCAGATGTTCCCATCTGAGAAAGGGCCCCCGTGAAATTTCCTCACTCATATAGAAAGTACAAATGACCCCGGAAGAGGGTTGTTCTTGACAGTTTAGAGTCTGGAATGGAAGAGGAAGAGGAGAGAAGATAGTTTGCAAAGACAGAAAGATCTATCCCACAGAATGATTCTTTTAGAATACAGAACCCAGATGTTAATTTTGTGTAAATCATGTCTAATATCTTTAAATGGTGTAAAACTGCACAGTCATATTTTAGTCAATGAGGTAAATTTCAATCAGGAATCTTTCCATTATAGTGATCTCTTTTGGCCTCAGATTCGTATCTGCAAAATCCACAGGACATTCTAGACTATGCCCCAGATCCTTTGATTAGTAGTACTAATCAAAGTGGTGGTCGCAGGAGTGGTGCCAGCCTCTGAGCCACTGGCTGCCAGTTCCTAAAGAATTTCCAGAAAAGAAAGAAGCAACTGTAGCCAATGAGCACAAAGATGGTGCTGGTCTCTGGCATGTAAGGGAGGAAGCAGGGAAAGCTGATCCTCCACATCAGGATAGGCTGAGATAGCTCCTAGTATGGTGTAAATATACCACAAGCTAGTTACACTAGATTTCATATTGCACAGCAAATCATGTAATGGGCATCATAACCATCAAGGCACCTGTTGTCCATACTCATCAAATCAAAAGTGTGAGAAAGTTTTTTAGTGTGTTAGCAGAATGATTTGCTACACTAGGAAGCACAACCCTAGTATTTTTTATGTTAATTGTTTTAAAATAAATAATTAAATAATTAAATACTATTTTTAAAATTATATATATATATAGTGCCTGAATAGGACTCCATCCTTTGAGTGGATTTGCACTACCCAGTCCTTGCAGTCTGGTACTACTTTGAATGTTTTGTCTCTATCTCAGAGCCTTCTGGGATCTGTAGTTTGGTGAGGTGATTTGAATTCTCTGTTAGAATTCTCTTAGTGCACTTCCTTAAATCACATAATTAGAGCTCTCTGACCAAGAACTGTAACTACCTCACAAAACTCCCAAGATTCCATAGGATAGAACTATAATGGTCAAAGTGGTACCAAACTGCTAACTGGGTAGTGTATATAAATTCTTTTTTAATTTTTTTTTATTAATTACAAAAGAGAAAACAAACAAAACATAACACCACATGATTACCATAAAAGTGAAAAAGAAAACATTACAATGAATAGCTTACATTATTATTTCTTTCCAGATCCTTTATCATTATATACTTATTCCACTTGTTATATATCATATTGCTTATATATTTTTGTTACATTCTTAACTCTATCCTTTTCAACTATATTTAACCTATTGCTGTTACTAAATATATTAATACTAACCTTAACTTTCAATGTAACCTTAAATGAAACCTTAGATGTAAGCCCTAACACTAAGCATAAACCCATTCCCTGAGCCAATTATCTTTCAGCTTACTCTACTTTCCAAAATTGTAATTCTTCTTGTGGGGGTGTGACACTTCCCTCTTTTATTAGTACTTTTTCCACAAGTATCTTCCATATTTCTTCAAAATCATTCCCTTTCATTATTCCTTTTTTTGACTTTAATTCGACATGTTAGCTTATCATTAGTCACCATTTTCCACACTTTATACCAATCCTTTATTTGAAAATCTTCTTGCATTTTCCATTTTCTTGATATAATTAACCTTGCTGAAGTTAATAAATTTGTAATTAAATTCTTCATTGCCTGGGTAAAATTAACCTTGTCAAATATAGATAATAATGCTATACTCGGACAGATTTGTAAGTCAATATCTGTTTTCTCTTTTATCTCTTTAAACACAATTTACCAACATTTCTGCACACCTTCACAATTCCACCACATATGAATATATGTGCCAATCTCTTGGCAACCCCTCCAACATAACCTTGAGTGTTTCTTATCTATATGGTTTAAGCTTACTGGTATTAGGTACCATCTCCAGACCAATTTATAATAATTCTCTTTTATCCTTATGGATACCTTGTTTTAAATGACGCTGATTCCAAATCTTTCCCCATTCTTGAATATCTATTTTTTGTGCTAGTTCTTCCTGCCATATTTTTCTAAGATATTCATCTTCATATATTGACAATATTTTAAATATTTCACCTGTGGTACCCTTCAATAGTGTATATAAACTCTTGTAATTTCAAAATCAGAATGGAAATCATGTGGCACTCCAGATATTGTCAGACTGTAACCTCCAGCTGCTGTAGTCAGCATGACCAGTGGTGATGAATGCTGGAAACTGCATTCAACAACACCTGGCAAGTAACAGATTTCCACCTGTGGTCCAAATGAAACTGGAGAAACAGCACTATAGATATATGTGTTTCTTTCTAATTCATCAAGGTACCTCAGAACTGAGTTTCATTGACTGTTTTCTAAATGCAGTGTGGTCAGCAAAGGAGAAAATACTGAGAATGTACAGCAGCTCTGAGGACTTTCTTAGGTTCACTTAAAAGGCTAGCCAAGTATAGAATATTTTTACGTTTTCCTTTAAATTGTGGAGTCCTATTTCATATCACAAGCTTCTGTTATATTCTGTTCTAGGTTTCAAGAAGTTCATTGTGAGGTACTGTGGGAGAAGGTGATGTTTCAGAAAAAAACTTGCAGCAAATCTAATGGCTCTCTAGCCTCATGAAAGTTGTTTCATGGTGCGCTGGATCTTCGCCGCAGATGGCATCAAATAAGCACAGTTTAGAATGGTCGGAGATGACCTTCACAATATGGACTTTGCAATTTAGGATGGATTAGAAGAAACCAATGATGGCTTTTAAATGAGCGTTTGGATAAAGCTTGTAAAAATCTAATCATTGCAAATCCACTTCTTATGTGGACTATTCCATTATGCACACTGCAGCTTTACAAGCAGATGTATCTTGTTTTCCTCTCTTATCTCAACAAGCTGATTCTTCCCTTTATTCTCTTCATCTTACAGAATCTCAATCATTCAATTTCTTCCTCTTCCCTTCTTCTTCATATTCTTTTTAATTTAGGCGAGCTTGCCCTTTTTACAAATATGATGATGTCCGGAGAATGTCTCTTGTATTCATTTTAGGACTCATAGAGTTAATAGGCTTGAGAAGGAAAAATACCCACTTGCCTGAAGCCTGTCACCTTTTCTTGGCAATTACACTGCTAATGGCTGGGTCCCAAGCAAAGTGGCAAAGAATATCTCTTCTCACGTTCCCAACTCACAGTGCATTCCCAAATACCAGATGGTGTTTTTGGAATCCATTTCACTATGTTTGATATGACAATGCTTCTGTATAACGTTAAATTATATATAACAATTTCAAGTAGCTGATATCGGAACAAGTAGGGAAACGGAATATCAGGGACAAATGGAAGAAGACAGAAACCAAAGACTTGGGGTTTTCACCTGCCTTGTTCTGCCTTGTCTTTCTAAGATTTTACTGTAATTTGTGAAAAAGAAAAAGGAAAGGAAAGGAAGAACAGCAGTGGTTCAGCTCTTGTAATAATTCTCATTTGTCTTTCCATTTAAAAGTTGTCACATAGTTCAAGATCCTGGTTCTCTATGAAGGGGAACTATGCAAAAAGAATAAATAGGCATGTGTTTGTGTGTGTAGGCTATAATGCAACTTTTCTTTAAAGGAAAAAGAAATCAATTTCTAGGCATTTTCTTTGTATTTTCATTCTCTAAATTAATCTCCTTCTTTTCTCATCAAAGTGAGTCAAAGGAGTTAGAAACTGGATACATATAATCTCTGCCTGTTTGCTGTAATTCACGGATATTAATGGATGCATTCTCCACTTGGAAATAATGATTTGTTCCAATACCCCTATGACAGTTTACATGTTTTGAAGAACTATCCCAAGAATGCCTACATTTGGTACACAAAATCCATAGCTGGTTAGCCAACAGGAGAATAAATAAATGCCATATCTACTGCTTAAAAATTGTGATCAGATTTTTTTAAAAAAACACTGTGAATCCAGAACAATTGGTTTTGAAGCAACCAAATTATTGATTTTAGTGGGGGGAAAATCCAACTCTTCTAGCTTTTCTTCCAAATTCAAAGAGAATTTTATCTTCTCTGCTTACAAGCATCATGCATATAGGCAGCATATGCTAGCTATCTGGGGAAAGCAACTGGACCTTCAGTATGGAGAAACACAGTAACTGAGACAGTACTTTCCTTTGGCCCAAACACAATACATCTAAGGAAACAAGAGATGGGGGGGAAGCAAGTTGAATTGGAGGACAAAAACAATACAGGCGCTTCTCTTGATATCAGGATTATAACATCCATCTTAGAGTTCACCTTTTCATGATAGCTGGACAAGTTACCTTCTAAACTACTATGAATATGATTATGACTAGAAATAGAAGATTCAGAACTTGTTTTAATCCATTTCTACCCTTCCTCCTTAAAGAACCTTGACTCAGGGTTTACAGTAGTATCCAATTTTAATGTGTCTTGGACAAGAACCTGTCTGTGTGCAAACTCAGAAATGATCTGCTAAATTCAGCTTCCTTTCTGTGTAATTATTGACTGTGGTTACTGGGTCAGATAACCTGGAAAAAGGGTCTATTTCACTCCTGGGAATACTTGAATGATTCAGTATTAGTACTATCTGTATACTAGATGTATGTGTGTGCATGATGTAAATATACATATGAATATAAATGCATATGTGTATGTACATACACACATTTATAAACACACAGAGATTTGTCTGCTGATTGTTCCAGTTTTCATTTTGCACATTGTGAAGATTACCATTGCTCCAAGAACAGATCACACAGAGCCAGTAACTGCCTCATAATTAACAAAAACTTGCAGTAATGCAATTTAAGAGTCCCTTTAATGAGCTTAGATGGTAAGATGTATATAACCCATCTTTCTTTGTCACTCTGCAGAAAGGGCCCCATGTGAAGCTGCTGGTTGCTGAGTGATGCTTTGTAGTCTGTACCAGAGAGCTGCACAGTACCAGCTGCATTGGCGGGTAGCCGAAGTGCAAGAAGATAGCTGCCAAACTATGCTATAGAAAAGAAACAGTGCCAGAGAGAAAAGGTCTTTTGCATAAAATGACCTTTGACCCTTCCGCCAGCATGGCTCCCATATTCATCACTTCCAGACAATTGCATCTTTCATTCCACCACAAACTATGATCAGAAAGGGACCATTTGTGCTAGCAGTTGTTAGTTTACAGTTCCCAGAGCTTGGATTGTTTAGCTTTTTGTTTTGATGGTGGCAATATTTCCACCAAATCTTTATTCACAGCAATCACCTAATGCATATTATTATTATTATTATTATTATTATTATTATTATTATTATTTCCAAGGAAAGTTAGAAAAAAAAGATTCTTAAAACATAAGGTCTTTTTTATGTGACTTGTTACTGGCAGGAAAAACCTATTAATGATATCTGTACACAAGAAGTAAATGAGCTCTAAATGGGAACTATTTGAATTGTCTCACATCGTGCAGTTTTTAATAGCAAAACATTTAGTTCAGCTGCTAACGTCTTATGTATTGCTCTTAACTGACACATTACTTTTTTCATTTAATTTTTAGCACAAATAATGTTACGCACAAGTACTATTAAAGAAGCAGTATTAACCCAAAAAGCAACAAATAACTCTTACAGTGAAATTATTCTGTGGGTAGGGCTTATTTTCGATGTGGTAGTAGGAAAGGGAGCGAGAGAATGTGTGCCAATGTTAATTGGGAATAACACACTAGAGATTCAAAGCAATATGAAGAGTTTCAACTATTGGCTCTGAAAGCACTTTTGCAATTTATTTCCAAATTATTCATATACTAAGTCACAACAAGGATCAATAGGGATACCTATGAGTATCCCAGAAAAAAGAATTTGGCTGTGAAATTGTGTGCCTGTTTCTCCATGGAAAGAACACTTGAACAAGAACTGAGATTAATTTCCTAGTGGAAGCATAGAGGTGTCTGAAAATTTCTACAGATGTTTCTGTGAAAATTCTGCCTCTCTCGCTTTCCTCCTTCTCTTCCCTTCCCAGATGTCCACCTAATCTTTCCCCTCTTATCATAAAGAACGTTCCTTTGAGGGATGTGGGGTGGGGTGGGGGAGGGAGGGAAACCTATACCTGAAGGCCAGCTTCATTGTACTGCACCTGACGTCTGGCTTGGATGTGAGACCGTCTGTTCTTGATTTTCACTCTGTTTGAAGCTAATGGAATTTGCAGTTGATTAACCTCAGATCTTGAATAATGATCCAGGCTGGGATTGCAGCTGGCAGTGCCACAGTGACTTGTACTTCTTAACTGAGTAAGACAGCAACAAGTACAATGGTGCAAAGGTAAAGATCTAGGATGGATCTAAATGTCAAAGGTACATAATGGCAGTCAGCAACATGAAAAGCAGGAAAGACAGAGAGATGGAATAATACCATGAAAATATGTATATATAGCTGGGAAACAAATTCTCTTTTTTTGTTGTATAATTGCATCTTTCCCCTAGCCTTTCTTGCTTAATATACACTTGATTGTTCTATTTTTAAATACAACACATTCACAGCTGGAAAACTCTATTCTATTTAGTATAGAAAGAATTAAGAACCTCTCTCATTCTTACTGACACCAACAGTTGGAAGTAAATAAGAACTGAGTGATTCACCAGGCAAATATGCCACACTAGGGACCTGTTGCCAACTCCAATGGCTTCTAAATTTTTTTGAAGTTTCAATGTGCTTTCAATGGTATAAATAAACTATATTCATAAACTATGTTCAGGATATATTGAGTGGATTGTCCATGATAAACTTGCTAAGCATGGTCTAATTCATTTCCTAGTCTCAATTGAAATATACCCACTGAATCAATTGTACTTATGTTACTGTGGACATAGTAAATTTCCGTTGACTTGATGGGTCCACTATATTTGGACCCTAAGATTGGATGTAGGCTCATGTTCTATATGTCCCCACGTCTAGAGTGTAACTTGTAAAGGAATAACGTTACTTCTTTTTTTGGTTTATTGTAACTCTTAATTATTTTTATAGTAGCATACAACAGTTACAATTTAAATAGTAATTATTAACATTCCTATTTCTTGAAATAGAAAATTCTTAGAAATTATTCTAATACATGATGTGACTGGCAGGCTGATGTGACTCAAATTAAAGTAGACCTACAAAGATATTTCAGAAGGTGCCTCTGTATCTTGTTAACTGGCCCCTACTCTTGAAGCCTTCCCTCCTGTACACTTGTAGAATGTAAGGAGGTAGCCAGAATTATAAAAGTGGTTCATGTCTTAGGAGTAATGAAGATCATTTTTTGATGGATACATCCCCACACATACACAGCATCATTTGCAAGCTCTCTTTATATATACAGCTTTAAATTCCAAATAAAAGCAGTAACAAAGGTGGCAGGTGACAGCCCTATCAGTGGGGTGGTGAATCTTTTCAACGGATCCAGATTTTAAAGGGGCTATACAAGGTGCTCAACCCTGTCCCCAGAACTGATTTTGTACCTTGGATGGGTCTTTTAAAGTTCAGACAAAAACACACAGTGGATTCACCCCCTCGCCATGACAATAGTCATCTGCCACTATTAGACAGTACGGGGCAAACAATACCCCAAAGGTGGATCTAGGCATCCTATAAAAATAGGTTAATTATTATGAGTATATACAAGATCAATAGATTGACAAGTTTCACAGATATGTTGTAATTCTCTCGATAGCTCATATTGCAAGAGTTGAAAGCAACTATTTATGAATGGTGAATTAATTGTACTTAATTCTTTTTCATAGCAAATCACAACTGAAGTTACATTACAATTGTAATTGTCAAATGATAATGTTACCCCTTTGTGCAATGAAATGACACTCCTTTGTTACTTTATATTTTAAATTATTTCATATTTACAGGATTTGTGTAGCATCATTATGTGGCATGTCTTCTGACATAGTTACATTTTTAACAAAAAAGCAAATATATTCTTTTTTTTAAAAAAATTGGTAACTGTATCAACCATGAATTTCTTTTGGGGAGCCTTTGGATTGTAATCAAGTAAAGTCTTATTCTTAAAAAAGTAAAATCTTATTCTCTGATACATTGTTTGCAAATTGTGAAGGTGGAGCCTAAAAGCCTGGCTTTCCCTAAGACCTAGTGAGTGACTGAGGCAAGATGCATCTGTCAGTTTATGGAAGTAGCTCAGCCTCCAAGCTGCTATGGTAGTCTAGCTTTTACAGTTGCACCTACACAGCAGTTCTCCCTTAGCTTCAGAAGTTCTCATGTTAGTACAGGAGCTCTGTTACAAAGGGCTTGATTCTGATGGCATAAGTAAGTCTGCAATTGCAAGTAATGCACATGCAGAAATGTCTTTCCACTAAAATGAACGGGCAAAATTGGCTTGAACAAGAGCTCCATGCATATTTTCAAAGTGTACCTTGAGCTCTTGATCAAGCTAGGGGTAGCAAATCCACTCTCACCTTCCTGGCCACTCCTCTTGCAGCTGCTTCAGGTTGTTCAGCAGCCAGGATCCTATTCCATCCTGGCAGAGGATCAGCACCAGGAGAGTTCCTTTACAATCTGGGCTGGCTGTAGGAGGAGTGGTCATAAAACCAAGAATTGATAGCTATTTCCATGGTAACAGATTCATGAGCCACCTCTGGATCAAGCCATTGACTTTATGTCTAACTGTTAGGTTCTGTCAATCATCACTTAGCATAGTAGCTTCCTACCATGCTAAAGTACAGTATACTTTGCATAATGTGTCAGCAGGCACTTTTAAAAGGTGATTCTGAAGGCTGATCTGTAATTGTGTCACTTCTTAGAAAGCACACATATTTCCAGTGGCTAAATACTTTAGTGCTGCAATTGTCTTTTTTACAATGAAAAAATGCAAGGGAAAGAATAGCATTGCCAAATGTATGTATTTGTGGGCAAGTAACTTGCCTATCTCCTAGTAACCAGAGTAACATTCTGATTTTGTTTGCACCGTAATGGTTCATCAGAATTAAGACTGAAGTTCTATACACATTTATCTGGGAGTAAATTCAGTTGATCTTATTTGCCTTATTTATGTTCAAATACGCATAGCTTTGAGCTGCCCCGGCAGTCCTAGCCAGCAGAGCTAACAAGGAATGCTGCAGGCAGTGGTTGAAGAAAATGCAGAAGGCTGCATGATTCAATCTCATGGAGTAGATCTCCCAAATCCCAGCTGAATGCACTAGTATAGTAGGTGCATGTTATAATCTTCAACCAACCAGAAAACTGGTTCAAAAAATCCAGGCACAACAAATTTTCCAGTCTAATCTACCGTATTTCCCCCTCACTTTACCCCTTTATTTTTTTAAACAAAAACATTAAAAACAAACACAGTCATTTGAGCACTACATTTTGGTATGAAATAATTGTGTGACATTGTGAAGTGTAACAGAGAAGAGAAATATTAATCGACTCATTGGATTGTATGTTCTTTCAAATATAGCTGTTATAGGCCATCTCCCTTCTGCCCACCATGTGCCAATAGCCTCCTTGTATTAGACCATGGATGGGAATCATGTGACCCTACAATTATTATTGAACTGCAACTCCCAGCATATTTCACAACTGGTTTGCTGGCTAAAGCTGATAGAAATTACAGTTCAGGAACATCTGGAGGCTGCATGACTCCCACTCTTGTATTAGACTAACATTGTCACTGGTCAACATGCAGCTTCCTACAGGTGTCATATGACTCTCCATCTCCTATAGCTTAAGGATTGGAGCTACCCTGGCAAAGGTTAGAGTGGGATCACGAAAAAAATCATTTTGATTTTTTACTCTAGATGTACTCGTTTATTTCCAAGGACCCATTGGCCACTGAGAGGCATCTCAGAAAGACCTGTGTGGCAAAGCAGAGACAAGACTGGTCAAACTGATATGCAATTATCTCCAAACTGCATTTGCCTAATTCCATTGCAGATATTACCAGCATGGAGAGGAAGATATTCTACCTGTTAGTCAAATATATGCCAAAGAGGAAGAACTCCTCAGAAAAAAAAACTAGGTGACATGGACAGGCAAATCTGTGAGTTATTAGAAAAGATCTTGTTCAGCAGTTGCATGGCATACCTATACACCACTGTAGCTACATCAGAGTTATACTGGACAATTCTTTCACTCATTTGTTCCACAATCTACTCAACAAGTGAACCATCAAGTAAAATGGAGGAAGAACTTGAAAGCTTCCTAGAAAAATGCACTAGTTATACCAATCTGACATCACTTGCCCAGCTCAGATTAGGATGCCATCTTTGCCCAGTCTCATGGATGCAACCACTAAGATATCATTATATCAGTGTGAATCATTAACATGACTCTGATCACTGTTTCCACCATATATAATTTTACTTTTTACTATTGATTTTTCCCATTGTGTATATGAAAAACAATTACAAATTTCAGGAAAAAATATATAAAAACAAATTGAAACTAAATTCTTTTCCATCCCTAACTCAGATACTGTCCATTACTGATCTTTGTAAATCGCTCTTGGAACTTGTTTCATTGGAAAGGTGGGGTGAAAATGCTTTAAATAATAGCAACAAGAACCCAAACCAGCACAAGCATTCTTGGGTAGCTGCTTGTCAGAGCCATCAGACCATGAAAGGACTCACAAACAGGTACATTGTACTCTGATGAGGATCAAATAATGAGATGCCATATTGATTTTACCAAATGTATCTTAGCTAGCATCACTCCAGGAAACTGTAGAAAATTAAAATGGTTTCTCCTATGGTTACTAACTTCAGGCAAGTCCTACACAGGACCACTTTACATACCCAACAGGTTCTGTGCATACATTTCTTCCTCAAGGTCCAGCTGTTGTCTTAGGCTACACTAAGCCCACTTCAAAACCACTCCTTTCAGTATGATGTGTGGGTAGGAAGGGAAGTAAGGAGGCTGGCTTTAATCCACTTATTTCCAGCTAACCTATTCATCAATGTGAATATATATATATTGCAAAAGTGTTCAGCAAATGCAGCTCTGAATGCTGTTCCCACGTACATACAAGAGATGAGGAGCCTTTGCCTCAGAAATAAAATTACTGTGTCCCCTAACATGCTCCCTTGCTAGTTCTTTATAATAATTGCATTGACTGGGAAATATTCATGTAATTTAAATGCATAGTAGTGATCACAGAAAGACTGGGTTGGATCCATACAGATGTTCCCATTTGTGGAAAGAGATTTCCTGTGTACAACAGGACTCTTGTCTAGTAGAGCATTCTGTGGTATGGAGCTTTACCTCTCAATGGAAGTATGAGAGAACAGGTAAGTAAGGGAAGTGTTTCCTGATGGTCTCTTCCCTCTCTAGTTCCCATACCACATCCCATGTCTTTCTGGAGGGTCCCAGAGTCCTCAGAATAGATTTTCAGTGGCCTGAAGAGAGGATGGAGATGCAAGGTCTCTTGTTCTAAATTAGGGATGGGCCAACCGAATCCTTGAATCCTCGAATCCTGGGTAAGGATTTGAGATTCCCGAATCCAAATCCCTGTGCCAAAATAGGCAAACTGAATCTTTTGAATCCATCAACCAAATAGATTGTTGGAGAACAGGTCGCCTGAAAACTAGGGAGACCAGGACTCCTGAAAAGCAGGGAGACTGGGATGCCTGAAAACCTGGGAGACTATACATACAAGGGAAGATAGTAAGTAGGTGAGGTTTTCCCTTGGAATAATAATGGCCTTTGCTAACAATTTCAGAAATTACATCTTGGCTTGTATTCTATGATATTTAAATTGAATATTTCATATTTAAGTTCAGTACTTGACTGGAAGCTACAGGCTTGAGATTGCAAGGACAGCTGAAATATTCCTTTGCATAGCTCCCTTGCAAACCTCTTTCAGAAACAATTCTGGGGTTTGGAGTTTCACAAGGTGTCACAGCCTTCTCTGACAAAGTGTACTGGTGCATCATCAAACTACAAACCCGAGGATGCCAGAAGGAGCTATGCAAAGAAAAGCCAGTTTTGACCTGGATTATCTCTCTACTGTAGTATGTGGCCCTGTTTACACAGGCAGGAAAATGTGGGATTAATCTACATTTTCCTGCCTGTGTAGAAAGGGCCTTCATATCATTTTCAATCGAGGGAGATCCTGAGGTAAAACTATGACAATTGCCTTGCCCAGATTTCTTCAGAGGGAGGTTTTCCTTTGCCTTGGCTTTTGCTAAGGCTGAGAGAGTGTGTCTTGCCCAAGATTATCCTTCTTTCCCTTGCTTTTTAAACTCCTTTTTAAAAAAAGATTTGAAAGATTTGTGAGATTCGTGGATTCCCAGAACCTTCCAGGGATTCGGATCTGGATTCAGATTCAGAAAATTCTGGAGTCATCCCATCCCTATTCTAAATTCATTTCTGCTCACATAACTCTGGAACAAGCCCTATTTGAATGTCCCATTAAACTCTATTCAAGCATGATCTAGAATAGTGAGTGAGGAAAGGGCCACATCAAATAGCTCCACAAAATGCCAGTTGCACTAATTAGCCCCTGTCCCTGTCATCTACGTGTAAAGCATAAATACCTACATAGAGACCCCTCCTGATATATGTTCGCACTATACAAGCATGTGCCAAGGAAGCTGGTCTAATGAATACAACAACATTATGAGTAGACATACCTGGTGTGGCCCATTCTTCAGCTTTGTGCTGTTCTCACTTTTTTAGGTAATACTTGCATATGCTTGGAAGATTTGGGGAAAGGGGAGATGTGTGCCTATAATTTGAATGTAGAATTGGCTAAAAGATACATTTGAGTTTAAGACTTCACTCATTTTTGCTTTTTAACCTTCATTAATCACTTTCATACATACAAAGGAGAGAGCACATGAGAGAAGTCTCACAGGCCTACATGTAAAATTAGTTATGAAGAGCATGATCACATTTCTACATCTTTAAAGTACACATCATCACTACAGTTCAGAGCGCTTTCTATTTTTTTTGAGAAGCCTGCTTGGAAAAAAAATTCCTTGTCATTGAAACTATCTCAAATCTGTTGGTGAAAGAGACTGGAATAAGCACACTGAACAATGGTCTGGCAAAGATACTGATACATGTTCTAAGTATGAATTGCAACCTCCCATGTCTACTGTTTCACTATGGAGGAAAAAAAGAACAGATGAAAAAAATAAGACAAGCAGTAGCAACGCATAAGGAAGACTGACTGGGAACTTCTCATACCAAAACTAATGCTTGATGCATGCTGATTGCCCCATTGCAGCAGGGGCTCACAGCTATAAAACAGTTTGGTTCTACGAGTCATAAGTTAGACACCATCCTGAGACAACAGTCTTAACCACTGCCCTCTAAACTAATAGTCCACTAATTCATAAATAATAACCCACCAGCTCAGAAAAAAGACTGCTCTGTAGTTGTTTCAAGCCCTCTGAAATCTTGCCAGAATGATCAAGTACAGCTGGCATGAGATGTGTCTATGGCAACGAAATGTGATGGCCCATCTGATTCAGCTTTCTATATAGCTAGAAGGAGAGTCAAAATTCTAGTCAGTATAAAACATTTATAAAGACTTACTACAAAAGTCCTACAAAATGTGTACACTGCAATAGACTATCCAACATTGCATTGGTGCTGTATCACCAGTGTGAAAGAAATTTCCCCCCGCAGCCCTCAGATTTGTCCCCAAACCAGCCTTATTTTGTTAACTTTGAATGTTTTCTCTTGCCTTCATGAGAACTTTTGTAAATTTTTCAATGACATTTCTCCCTTGGGATCCTCCCCATGCCTTTTTTTCGGTACTCAAAAATATAACTGTTACGCAAAAATCATTTGTGTATGTGTGTGTGTGAACATCACTTTTGTGCAAACCAATGGGAGGTTTGCACAATTTTTTTTTTTGCTATTGCTGTGGCTGAAGAAAAAAAATGCACAGATGAAAAACATCATATCAGGTAAGAACTGTTTTCAAACTGAGACATGCTTTCTCATCAAGAGTGAATAATTTTTATATCCCAATGCCACAGCAGATCTGGGAAAGTTTGTGAACTAGGAAAAGGAAAGCACTATCCCCATTTCTACAGGATTCTGCACTGGATCTTACCCTCTATTTCTACTTTCCAGTTCTACCCTTGTGTGTGTTTTTTAAAAAATTTGTAGTGATATTCGTCCTGTTATCACCACAGAATAGCTACTTGGCCCTATTTATTAGAATTCCGTTTCAACTCTGAAATCAAACTGTGTAGTTAACACAGACTGAGCCTAGCACGTGAGCCTCTGAAAGCAAGTTGCTGCAGTTTTGGGAAGTAAAAGTCTATGAAGCATGTGGTGTCTGCATTATACCATTTCATGACATGCTTGTAGTTAGATGGTGGTTAAGTTTATCCTGAGCAGTCCCCTGGAAAATCTATGTTTACATGTAGCAAATGGTTTGAATTCAGCTCCATTAGTTAATATATCTGTTTTGTCTCTTCAAGGAATGCATAGATTACCCATAACCATGTCTCAGCAATCTGGTATATGGGAAACAATCCAGAGCTTTGATTACAGTGGCCATAAATCCAAAGCTCTTTGGGACAGACTCTATTTATTTCCAATATGTTAACACTCTTAAACCTTGTGCCTAGTTGGTCCTTAAGCACAGTTTTGATATGAATTGCAATCATTAATTATAAACAACTTTTTATTTGCTGATTCCCCTTTTCTTTACTGTGTCTGTTCAAAACAATAAAATGCTATTCATTTAGCATGTAGTTTTACACATGCAACACATAAGGAAAATAAGATTTCTTTTCCGTTCTGTTCCAAAATATGTCACTGCCAATGCAATTTATCATAAGTTTTAAAAAAATGTTCCCAGCTCCTGTTTCCACCTTCTCTTCCCCATACAGCTAGAAAGACAAATAATTTCCCTGCATATTGAATTATTCTGTCAGTCTCGTCAGGGAAATGATTTAGAAATCTGTCAATGACTTACACAGATTCAGATACAGATATATGGATTAGCCATAGCTGATGATAGCATAGTTGGAGATGCACACAGTGGGTTCTCAGTCATGTCCACTGTCTGAGTGCTACCTCTGAAATAGCAAAGACAGGCAAGAACTTCAGCACACACTTGACAGACTGCCATTCAAATACTGCTAAAAGCTGAATAGGCCAAATATTGTATCTTCCTGATTGCACGCCGTAGCAAGCACTGGTAGCTAGAAGTATGCAAGAACATAAGGATGTGCTAGAACAGTCACAAGAGGAGGAGAATTTTACACCATCTGAAGCTGGCACTTTTATCCTCTGAGTGTTTATCTCCTCCAGCCACTATGTACAACTACCCTGTTTGCTTTCTATTAATTTTTTTTTAAAAATATTTAGTCTACCATCTGAAAAAGATATCCAGCTTTGTTAACATGGAGATTTTTCATAAAGGAGCAAATGTAATTCATCAGGATAGAAACAGCTCTATGTTGACTTTATATTTTATATTTTCAAACACAGAGGATCATTCCCCCACTCTTTCTTCTCAACATGCTCAGAGATCACTCCAACTGCAACTTCATCAATTCACCCAATGGAGCTTTCGTTTAATTTTAAGCAAATCCTTCCTATTTTGTTCCATCTTAGGACACCATGAAGACTACATGATGTCAAAATTAAGGTTAGAGTCCCTTTCCTTTGTGATTTTTGTAACATCTCACCTGATCGAGAAATCTCAAATCGTGCACGCATCTCTGGATGGACTTTTAAAGGTACCATCCTAACATGGGTTGTGGATTTTTTTCTCCTGGCCCAGACAACTAACAGTGCTTTTTTGCAAGTCCCCACAATCCACATTTAAATTCTGGACCTTCCATGACATTTGGCAATAAGTCTGGATTTTGTGGCCAATATGCTTTAGCCAATAATCGCTGGACAGCATAATAGTGTCTTTTGATAATGTCTATTAAATAAATAATTGCTATTAGTAAAACAGAATCTCAGTCTACAGTTGCCAGTAACCATTTCTGGATAGTCAATAGATATACCACTACTAGTGCATCAGCATCATCATATCTGAGGCCTTTGTTACTTAAACAAGAGAGAACCAAAGGACTTAACTGTTTGAGGCTTTCCACCTCCAACAAAGGTAAACTCTTTCTCTAGACTACAGTTTGGGACTACAATTTGATAAGTTTTACCTATACAGCACTCAGAAGTTTCCCCAAATGTAACACTATAGAGACTCCTTGAGAAATTCACTGTTCTCTGCCTGAGAAAGGAGCAGTTGCTTTGCATAATACAGGGACAGTAGTGTTTCAATCAAAGTTACTTTTCCTAACACTAATGGAGTTGAAATTTTATCACTTCTCTTTTATTGTTCTTTGCCCCTAGTCCTCATTTGACCGATAAGGAGAGTGGCCTCTGCCTGCATCGAAATCCTTCACTACTGTCTGAACTGACAACATTTCACACAAAATGTAGGCCTGTGACTCTGTTATCACCATTTTCCTCCTGTACAATTTCAAACATCTTTTCTGATGAAGCTGGTGAAGCTTTGAAAGCTTGCATAATATATTTTATGCTTGTGGATTTTGTACTTTGGTACCACTGTTTAAATAGTTATATTTTGTATGTCATATTTTCCCTGGAATTCAGAGGAGAGTTAAAACATTTTCAGAAAACCAAAATGTAGAACTATCGTGAAAATAATATTGTACAGAAAGAAGATCTAATAATATCTCAATTAAAATCCCACGTAAGGCTCTCTGTCCTGCATTTTCTTATTTCTAGCCATTAAAAGCTAGCAGACTACTATATAAATGAGATCTTGCAGACCTGAGGGGTTTAAGGCCTTGAGCGGATGAGGTGCATTCGTTTCTCAAAGTCTTTGAACCCCTGCCTTGTGAGGCTTACATCCTTCAGGAAACTTCCCTCTCTACTTCAGTGGCTTAGTAATAAAAAGAATATCAAGCTCTTTGCCTTCCAAAAACAACCAGTAAAATCTTGAAGTGGGCTTGAACGTTTCTGGTTAGCTATGAAAAAGAAATGCTTTATAAATGTTCTTCATAGCCTTCCCTCCCATCATGGGGCAAGTGGAAAAGGGCAAACTCATTTTCCAATCAAACTATGACCTGGAACACTGGTCTCTGATGTTTCTGTAAAGTACACTGGTAATCTTGCCATTCCTCCAATGTCCTACATTGCTTTACTACGGCATTACAAAAGATTCTGAATGTTCTGAGGGGGAAAGGTTTTAATAAGGATTATCATGAGGCCTTTTCCTCTTACCAAATAATGCAATTTCCCTTATAAAGTTTTGCATTATTCGATACTTGGTTCAATGTCAATTGTTTATATGTTCATATACATCACACACACATGTACTTTCAAACAAATCTTGAAATGAAAAGATGAAGAGATCTTTGCAACGTCCATAATGATTCAAATCTCTTTTAGTAAAAGCTGCAAACAACCCATCTTGGCTCACAGTCACCAACTGCCTGATGTCCAGATTTTCTAAAGAAAGAAAAATTAAGCAGAACATGGAAAATAACATTGTAACTGTTGTTGAGTTTGTAATCTAGTATAAGGTACTGAGTGCTGATAAGTAAAGGAAGTTCAACCAGACAGTTTAATCCTCCAATTTCCTGTCTTCTAATCAGCCACTGGCTCTTTCGTTTTTAAATTAGAAACATTCCTAACAATATTCAGGACAGGTGAAGGAAGAGGATAGAAATGAAACGGAGGTAGAATGTATATCTGAAAAGCTAAATGAGAACAGTACAAGAAATAAGAAGATATTTATAGTGCAATCCTCTACATGCCCGCTTAGAAGTAAGGCCCATTAGGTCCAAATAGCTTTTCTTCAAGGATATAGGATTGCAGCCTCAGTGGCATAGAAAGTAGGCACCCTGGACAAATGTCATAGCTATTACTTATAACGAAATGTTAATGTATTTGTGTGTCTGTTTGTAATAAATATTGGCTTCCACTGATACTATACAGTTTTTGAAGTAGACAATTATTTTATCATAAATGTAAATAAAATCACAGCATAATATAACATTTTATTATTCTCCTAAAGACTGGCCAAAGTACAGACACATGAAAATTCTAAGGGTTGTAGTGTATTTCTTTTTTTAAAAAATGGGTATATAGTGTCACTGTTTCAGGGAACTGTACATCAGACAAGAAGTTCTTGTATAGCATCTTTAAATCAAGAGTTGCCTGTTTTCTCATTTTGGCGCATTTTAGGTGCTTCAGAGATTTCCTAGACAATGTCAGAAGGAAATGTTTAGCAGTTACAGGAAAAAGAGGGTCATACAAAAATAAAGATTATGAAGCATAATGATCATGGTGTGTTTAATTATGAGTAATGAATAATGAGGGTTTATATTGGTAGCCTTGGTCTCTGAATTGCTATTGCAAACAGGTAAAAACAAGTAAGATAAAATAGGTGACCCTGTCTCAAAGTTTGGAATCAAAAAGGATATGTTTCACTCATACATGTATGTGTGTAGATTCATTCTTAGTGGTGGAGAATCTCCTCTCCTCAAATGTTACATTTATCATTAGAGAAGGAAAGTCATAATCATGCAATACACATGTTTTTAAGAAATACTGATTTTGATTTCAGCCATAACCCCCTATGACTGAGCTTCATTCTATTTACTTTACTTCAGGAACTCATCTATACATCAATCTGGCATCTGGAATAGGTCTAAAATTATCTGAAAAGTGGTATTATAGCTGATTTGTAACTACTACGTGACTTGTATTGCTGTAATAATGCTAGAGTCCTAAGCATAAATAAAATATAAAAGTGATAAATAGTGAACAAATATTGAGGAAGTAGACTAAGTCCATATGCTGTAGCACATAACTTTTGAACACTTATTTCAATATGTTAAACAGCTGTTATATATTATATTGTTCTGCTAAGAAAAAAAACAAAAACAAAATGTCATAAACAGAGTTCCCAACTTTACAATTTGTTAATTTTTGGGGTGCCAATTTATTTCATGTTGTATTTCTGAAGGTCTTATAGTTTTAAAACCAAAGATGTTGTATGAGTATAAGCATAAATTAATATCTGTTTCAAGAATGGCATGATTAAAGCATGAGGGAGAGAGGGTTAGATTTCAAAAGATTTCTTGTAAGTCATTACAACAAATGTAATTATTGTTAAAATGTGCACAGGTACTGAGCCTTGCTTACAGTCCTATGAAGTGTCTGATGATACTGAACCTATGGCTTGGTAGTAAGACCCTTTGAAATAATAAAACAGCAGTAAAATAATATTTGATTTAAATGTGAAAGTTTTTCCTTCTATTGTGGAAGGTACCAATGATACTACTGCATTAGATGAAGGTAGGAAGACCAGTTATGGGAATGGAATAAGATGTAATAGAAAGCCTACATGACAAAGGGAAAAAAAAAGATTTTTTTTAAAAAAGTACATAGATGCAGACAGACATATCCACAAATCCACAAGCTAGTTGTTCCAAAGGTAGAAGAGATTTTTCTTTTTTGCTAGATGGCCAACCAAGCAACTATCTAGCTACAAACACACTGTAGACTGGACTGAAATCATGCCAGAGAGAGAGAGAGAGCAAGGGAGAGAGAGTGAGAGCGTGAGTGTGTCCAGGCTAAGAGATTACTATGCCCACCCTTTCATACTGCCATTTCTTTCATTATAATAGGTCTTTTCATCAAAATGACACAGAACCTTTAAATTTGGACAGCATTCTCACATACAGTAGAGATAGCAGCCACTTCAAACCAATTCCGAACTTGCTCCTCCAAAATAAAACAAACTTGCTTCATTGACACACATAAATTGTTTACAACTCATTAAAAAACAAAATTGCATATCACACAGTTGGCAGCTGAGTCCATGCGGGTGGAAAGAGGGCATTCACGCATCTCTTTGTATGCTGGCAGTACCAAACTGAAGTTTAGCAGTAGGCAGTAGCTGAGATTTTTTTGTGAAGCCAGACGATGCATAAGGTAACTTTTCAAAGCTTCCTTTTTGTCTTTGTATGTTAAAATTCTTTGTGTAGCTGAATTTTGATTAAAGAACTTAACAGATGTAATGAGGTTTTGGGGGTTAAAATATGCTTTGTATTAAAGTATACGCATCAAAATTGCTTACTTTTGTACCAATAATTGAATCCTTGTCTGAAAATAGACATGTCTATTGTACAAAATCTTGCATGGTTCATTTCAGGGATTTTTAAAAAAAATATAAACCTTTTTTGTTTTAGTCTCCTAACTTTTAGCAATGCAATTTTTGAGTCTGTATTTTTAGAAAAGAAGTTATGCAGCATGTTAAAAGTTTAATAAGAACTTCCCATCATGTTTCATGTAAACAATAGCCTATCTAGTAATGAAGCTTGTTTATTTTCTTGTCAAGTGCATTGCTAAATGTTTCCAGTATTATATAATATAATATTTATATGTATGTATCATTCAGAATGGTTAAAACATCTGCAGAATAACTGTATTTTAAAGGCAGCCTTTTAAAACACTTTTAAATAGGGAGATGATATTTAAAGTCTATTGCTTCACAGTTATCCTAGGAATAAGACAATACAAATAGGAATATTATAACAACTTAAAATCACAGCAGGGCATGAAAATATTATGTAGTAAAGAAGTGCAGTTTACAGCTTTTCCCTGCAAAGAGCTTCACATCTATAATAGTCACATCTGAATATTTAACAAGTTAATCAGCCATACAAATAGACAGTTTCATAGCATCCTACACCATCTTCCTGTATTTGCTCCTGGAAGAAAGTCTAATTGGAAAATTGGTAGTATGAATAAAGTGGTTAGAGTTTCCCATCCTAGTTAACCAGAGTCGGCATGTAAGATAAAGCCGACAACTACCAGTTAAACCTTTCTAACAAATAAAAGTTCCAACAAACACCTTTTGAGGCAAGCAACCAATACCGCGAAGCTGCAGAATGAAATCCTTCCATATTTCACTTTCCCATGTTTTCCAAGTCCACAGGCATCCTAAACGTCTCCGGATGACACCAGAATTGATCTGGGTGATGTTTCTTCTCTGTGTGTGTATGGGTGCATGTGTATGTGCGAAAGTCTCTCTGCTCCCACTTACTTCTTTGAGCATATCATGCAAAATAACAGCACGATCAGTTTCATTGTAATTCCACTCACCAGTCCTCTTTAAAAACAAAAAAACAAAAACAAAAACACCCCCCCCCCCGAACTGTGATATCTATGTGAACTGAATGGAGAAGTTCACGGTCCAGTTAGGAGCAGATAATACGTGCATTGTCTCAGCAGCAAAATTTCTCTTCCTCAAAAACATTAAAAAAAATTCATGCTTTGCCACAAGAATTATAATTACAGAAAATTAAAAAAAGAGAGAGAGAGAGGAAGAAGGGAAGAAAAGGAGCAGCCCTGCTAACAAATTAATCTGTAACGGACAGCACGCTAACAAGGGCAGTAATGATTTGAGGGCTCTCTCTGACACAACAGGGTTTGCATCTTCTGCCACAATGGGCTATTGTACATCCTCCTAACTCACTGTACCTCTGATAGATTCAAGATGTCAAAGGTTGTCTGGCCCGAGTGACCATGACATGCAAGTTAATTCATTCTGAGAGTGCCTATTGGAACTTTATTAAAACTTTTAATTGAACCCAAAAGACATTCAAGGGGGATCTGTAACATCCAGCTCCAGATCATAACCAGACAGGAATCTATTCTAATGTAAACAATGAAGGGAAAAAAGTTAGACTAGGTCTTCTGATGAAACATTCACACGTCATGAATTCATGGATTGTCGCTAAAAATACCATCAGAGAGTTTGACTGGAATTGTACTTTCTGAAAATATCTCAGACTTCCTTACCATTCTTACCATTTTACTTGTGAGCCCTGCCCGGCACCCAAAAGAAAAAAAAAAAAAAAGCTTATGAGCACCTTTTATATGTCCTCCACATGTACAATTATATGTCCACAGAAAGACAGAACAAGAACCTGCAGTGCCATATTGCAACGCATAACACCGATAAGGACGCCCAAACAGTTGAGGGAAAGTTGTTCTTGGAAAAGAAAGCTTTTCAAACTACTTGTCCACATACTTTTAGAAAGAGAACTAAAGGGGAAAAAAAGAGGTGGAAGGGGGAGCTGCCAGAGTCTTAACTGTAGGGCACATGAACAGTCTCTTGTTACAGAGGAAAAATACACAAGTGGGACAAGTAGAAGGCTGTTCCACTGAAGAGTGTGAAAAAAAAAATCAAATGTTAATTTGATAAATGTGAGGACTGGGACATTTTCTCAAAGAGGGAGGGAAAGTAGAAAAAGGAAGGGAGAAAAAAAAAAGCAGCCGTGCTGCCAACTCACCATCCACCAAGTTCTGGCCGAGATGTCATAGCAGAGCTGCCATTTGATGGATCCGTCGGAGGTTTTCCCTGCCATTATGCTGTCAGCAAGCTTCATCTGATGCTAACTCACGGGAGATAAGACACCTAATTGAGAAAACATTTGCACTGGCATGTTGGGCAACATGTAGCCCGGTCCATACCATATGGAATCATGGGTAAAAAAAAAGTCTCCTTGACAGTGAACCAATCTCTCACAGACCCAGTGGCAAGGTGAAGTGGGGATGAAAAGTCATCTGCTCCTAGCACTGTCTTCTCCTCTCTCTCTCTCTCTCTCTCTCTCTCCCCCCCCCCTTTTAAAGTAAGAAGCCACTGCTTAACATCAAAGAGAGGAGGATAAAATTAAGGCTTCATCATTCACATGATTTTAGTCTGCAAGATTTTTCCCCCTTCCATTTTTTTTTCTCCTCTTCCCCCCTCAACTAGCTTTTTGAAAAAATGAATAGAGACTTAGTAGGACAAAGGCAGGTAGTGGACTGCAGAGGGAGATTGCCACAGGCTATTAGCCTAAAATTTCTGCTTGACAGATGGAACTGCTTAGAGACTATCATGCAATGTTTTGGGTTTGTTTCTCTCCACCACCTCCCCCCCCCCTTGCGAAAAAGAGAATTTCCAGTCTGATTCAGTATCTGTTTATCACAGCTACTTTTCCCATGAATATGACCAAGAAAAAAATACACATTGGAATGAAGATTTCATCTTAATTTTTTTGCATATCTATATCTATATGTACATAGATAGATATTTCTTTGTACATACTCATTTTCAGAAATAAAAGCAAAATGTAGCTCTAAATAGCTTAAGGGTTTTGTTTCTCCTTAGTGATTTAAAGAGTTTTTCATAGAAATAAAAATGCTTTTATGTAAAAATAAAATCTAAAATTCGCCTCCATCCTGCTGAGCTTTTCTGTTCTTTTCTTTATTTTGGATAACAAAGCATGTTTTAAAAGAGTTTGCTGGCATACAAATAGTTACTCAGACAATGTACTTCTGAATAAGAACCCCCCTTTCCATTTCCTGTATGGTTTAAATATTATCTACTAGAGTCCTATTTTCCAAAGTCTGATTTACCAAAACACCATGTTATCCAAATTCACCATATGCCTCCAAATAAATGCACCCAAGTGATGCCATCCCAAAATAGCATGCCGTCTGCCCAGTTTTATGAACATGCATTTTCCTGCTATCTCAATAAAGGAAATAATACTGTGTTTTGCATTGTTTTTTAGTCATGTCTACTGTCTTTGACAGATGTTTATCACTCATATCTGCAGCAGGTTCCACTGATGAACATCCCCTGGGCTACACAAGATGTACAGTAACGCACACATGTAGAAAGGGACAATTTGGCAATTTTATGTACCATGTGACATCCTTTATGGAATGTCTGAAATTTGAAAAAAAAAATCATCAAATAACTTGCATCTTCCACCTTTTTAGTTGAGTGACAGCGGAATTGCATTCGTGGTTCCCTGGGGATAAGTCCACTTAGCTTCAATGGCATTTACTTCCAATTGCTATGAGGTGTTATCATAAAGCTAACAGGTAGGTATTAATCTAAATGCTTCTTAACTTTCAGTCACATACTTCTGGAGTATCTAGCCTCATTAACTCCACAGAGTGACTTAATGATGATATTTTCATTGGAACTTTTGAACAACACTGTCTGCCCCACCCAAGTTGGGTGTGTTTCATTTTGTTGGGTTATGGGTAATAGGAATTCATGGAAATACTTTCTCTTCAGATAAATTGGCATTCCCATTTTTAGATGGTTAAAATTCACTTTTCTTGCCAGAAAAAGAAAGATACAAATGTGATCTTTTGATGTGATGCAGAAATATTTTGTGTAATAATGTGAGTTTCATATGCTAGCTTTCTAAAAATAAGCCTAGCAACAAAACTGGGAGAAATATAAATTAGAACATAAACAAGAATTTAATAATTCTTATTAACAAGATTTTCTCATTAGTATCTTGAAAGATACTCTTCCTTCCAACTTCCCTACTCAAACAGTAATCATTTTTTATGGGTTGGAACTACATTTTACAGAATTCTGACAGTACAGGGGAATTTTATTTTGTCATTCCCAAGAGACAGATGGTAATTTTATTCTTATTTCTTCTGACATGATTCTTATGATTGTATGTGGACAGAATTATATTTGTGAATGGGACTTTTAAATTCTTTCTACCCGTGCACACATATGCTTCTTTAGACCATAAATATACATTGATGTGCACAGATATGTTATACATTATGAAGTCAGCATTATCTATATTACAGATGTGTGACATCTCATTGTGCATCGCATGTTTAGGAGCAACTTCTTGAACCTCAGGAAGAACTTCTTGACAGTCAGAGTTGTCTGGCAGTGGAATATGCTGCCTCAGAATGCGGTGGAACCTCCTTCTTTGGAGATTTCTAAGCAGAGACTGGATGCCCATTTTTTGGGAATGCTTTGATGTGTGTTTCTGCATAGCAGAAGGCTGGATTGGATGGCTCCTGTGGTCTCTTCCAACTCTATAATTCTATGATTCTCTACTTAGATATCTAATCTGTCTAGCAGAGGCAATGTATAGTTGTATTTTGAATCCATGAAGAAAATGATCTTATCAGCAATAGTCCCATTGATTAATGACTGTCCATCACTTCAGTTTACTTCATTAAAGGTACCTGTTATTTCTCTTGTAGGTTGCTTGATGATTTTAAGAGTGACTGCATAAAATATAAAGTAAAATGATTGACCGACAATCAGCATCTAACCTATTTCAGATTGGATGTCATCCTTCCTGGCTTCTTGTTGTTTCATAGGAAGCAACTAGTCAGCAATTGTATTATTAATTCAAGAATATTAAACCTACATTGGTGCTGTCTCTTAGTAAAATATTTCAGAAATTGAGACAGTTGGAGTGAAAATTAATGGAAAGGAAGCAATGCTTTACGCATGGTGTGCATTTAATGGCTACTGGCTGTAGGCTACTAGCTATAGGCTTCCTTTGAATAAAGGCTCAAATCTTTCCTGGCTTTCCCTGCATGTCTGCAAGTTGACATGTTCTGTATGAGCCTATATTGACTGATATGTTTATTAGGTATTTCCCTGTTTTCTGTTTTGTTGAAAACTCACGGGCCTTTGGGCTTCAAGATTACTGCTATTGAGCCTGTCTTTAAATTAGCCATGAAAAACATATCAAACACTCATAGTGATTACTTGGGAAGACTATAGATTTCAGCTTACCAGCAGAAGAAGTGTGAAATCACTTTATTCTGGACAGTACAGTAGTCTGATGCAAAGTAAAGAATCAACGTGGAATAAGTGTGTTTTCGATCCAGAACAATTAGGGTGCAGTTAACTTTACCATTTTTCTTTATGATGTGGGTGGCAGTGGGGTTTTCTTCTTGTCGACCAACTACTTCTTTTCTAAGTGAGCTGTTACTAATAGCCTTGAAAGAAGATTAAATGTAACATGTTAAATATTACAATTATTGTGGAAAACAAAATTATTTAGTGAACATAATGGGGAGCAAATCAAGCATTTAACATGATCCAGGAAATGCTACTCTAAACAATTGCATTTGTTTTATGCAATTTTTCCTCCTTTGATTGCTGACAGATGCCGTTTTGGAAACAAACATCTAAACTGTTTTCTTTCAATCACAGAAAAGGGAAAAAGGAAATAATAACTCCCAAACACTATAAAATGAGTACGTGTTTTGAATTTAACTCTTGTCAATCACTGTTCTACAAAACATGACATGTGAATGGCATCCATGCCAAATAATACCATTATAATCCTAATAAACCAGAGAGACCCATTACCTCAATTTATTTCTTTTTATTTAAAGCAGGGAAAAGTACTCAGAAATGAAATTTTATGAGCCACAGTCAGTGAGTCCAAAATGATGTGAGAGAAGCGACCATATCCAGGGATTTCTAGTCCCTTTTCTTCTGATTATTTAAGAGTTACATGTGTATGAATTACACCACATGTGTTTATGTAAATAGAGACAGGAAGAAAATTAATATGAATTCACCAAAATAAAAAAAAATAGTGAATGGTACTCACTTCCTTTACATGGCACAAAGTGTCCAATATGAAAGCAGAGTAGAGCCTTAATTCAATATCTGTTCTACCTTAACAGAAAAACCAAAAGACGGCTTCTGCAATATGCAAATTGACTTTCTTACATTTTGCTCAAAATGTTCATTTTCTATCGCCTTATTCGTGTTCTATAAAGCTCAGTTCTATGGAATTATTTAGCTTGTAAGCCATGCAGTAAGAGAGTGTACTATTCTAAATAAAATTTAGGCAGTTATCCTCCGTCACTAACCTGATAGTAACTCCCATTGAGCTCAGTGAGGCTTACTTCTGAGTAAACATATAGAATATATCACTGTTAGGTTCACTTCTGTTGAACAAGTATGCAGTGTGAGCAGCAAGAGTAATAGTAGAAAAGCCATCAGTGCATATAAATAGATATATGGATTCTGCACTGAGGCTTTGCCCCAACATTGGGTTCCAGTGCTTTTTCATTTCAACAACTTCAAAATGTATGAGGCCAACATGAGTAGATGCAGCCCTACAGCAAACCAGAAAGTTTTGTCAGATAAGACCAAGTACTCTTCAAGTCCAGCATTTTGTTTCCTATAAGCAGGATGCGGGACAGTATACTTTTCATATAGCATGGAGAGGCACATTGCCTCTAACCTTGGGGGCAGTATATAGACATCATAACTAGTGGCAATTTAGTATTCCCTATGACTTAGCAATTGTTTAAACCCCATGGATTATCCAACACTATTCCAATGGTCCCTGGGGCTTTTTTGTTTTAAATGTCTGTCCTTGGTAAATTACTGTCCCTACTTTGGTCAACAGAGAAAGTTTTTTTTTTTATTGAGTTCTTAGCATTGTTCCTTAGGTTTTGGGATCTCCTTTAAGTTTATAGAAATTAAATTTGGAATGGGGAGTGGATGCATATTTTCTCGTCAGTGCTTTCAGATATGCACCAAGGAACAGTTCCCTAGATATGCTGTGAAACACTGGGGGCTACTTGGACTTACTTGCTCTGCCTCCAGTCCTTAGCCAGACATACCACCTCCAGTGCTTCCCATCCAGCATATTCCCTGGCACCTCCACTGCCAATCCAGATGCAATCCTTCCATTCAAAGCTCTTCTACAGAATAAATGAATATAGCAGACTGAAAGAGCATGACAAGTTGGCCAGAGAGACTGTGATCCACTACTAGGTTTCTGGAAGAGTAATGGCTTTCCAATCCTCAGTTGCTTAACAATAGTAATAAATAGATCTTCGTTCCTTCTCCTTTACAATTCATGATGCAATATGTCAGATGTCGATTTGTGTAAGTCCATTCTACAGCTCATTATCTGTGGCAGGAATCAATTTCATTCTTTGAGACACTGTTTGTCTTATGGTTTGATTCTCGCCTACCATTTCATACCTTGTTCTGGTTGGAGAATAACTTAATAAAAAGCTACGTAGATTCTGCAGGTCTGAAATCTGTCCTTACCTTGAAGTCAGTCAGGTTTAGAATGGGAAGGATGGGAAAAAAGATGTGGGTTTAGGAAGTATCCTTGATATGACAATTAAGCCTGATTCTGTCTGTGAAGCATTGGTAATTTTATCAAGAGGAATGAACAGTGGAGGGAAGGAAGGAATGAGCTATAGAGAACTTAATAAATGTTTGAATATAGATATAGATATATACATATATATTTAAGTTATAGAAACAGGAAGAAGGATGCTGCTCCACTAGAGTATAACATGTAACAGTGAAATGTATAAAATCTGTTAGATGCATACAAACGCATGTAACTTCCTCCTCCCCTTCATTACAACAAGTAAAGTTGAAATGTATGCCTTAATATTGTATTTATTATGCATATTACTGACTGATTGACTTTTGAATTTCTTATAGATCAAAACTCAATATCTTTCCTTATAGTATTGAACTTGAGTGGTTGGGTTTTGAAGTCAAATGAGCACATCCAAAAATAAGTTGTTGGTTTCTACGCACCTGGAACTCTCCCTAAGTAGGCAGAAGTATACAAATTTGTAATAGAAAAGAAAATTCATTTTTAAACATTTCACATGACATAATAAACAAATGGCTAGTAGTTTTTGCTTGTTGGTTTCTTTTACTTTGGTTACCTCCTATTTGCTCAGGTTGTTGTCATTTGTGAATTGGTTCTTATGTAGACCTTGTCCCTTGAATTATTTGTTTCCTCTTTGCTTCTAAAGAGCAGAGACCATCATTGGGAACAGCAACCATGAGAAACTGTACTAAGAGACAGATAGGGGGCATTTGAGATAGCTTCAGACTTTAGCTGTAGCTTCTCCATATTGCCTTGTGAGATTGAATTCCAATCTTCCATGATTAGATATGTTGACTGCACAGGACAGTGAAACCTTCACTGATTCATGAGAAACAGGTTTTCCAATGATTTTCCTCCCTAAAACTACCACCTGCTGTGAACTTAAATGCATCCAAAACTTCCCCACTTTTTTGATAAGAAATTGAACAGTAGCTGTATCTGGTTATATTGCATCACTAAACTAGTCACAACATTGCCTGCCATTTTGAATTCTGAAACTGTTGTGAATGTTTTTGTATCTAATGTTGAGCTTCTCAGGGCATCCTTTGTATGTATGAAAATTTTGTAGTGTTGTTACAAGGGAAATATTAATTTTCATTCTACTAAGTTGCTGAACTACAAGTAGCATTTTTTCATTTATGGTCCATAGTCCTAGTGGGGGTGAGAGCCTCTTTTGTCTTCTCTTACAGCTTTCTCCTTGGCACATAGCATAGTAGCTGCCATCTACTGTGCTCATGTGGGTAGTGCTCCCAAGCAAGAGAGGTTTCAATATTTAAACACTACTCACTCTAAGTAAAGCAGAATGTAACATTCATTTGTGTGTCTGGGGAAACGGCCATGTTCAATGAAAAGCTGTCAAAGGATGGGATGGAATAGGATTTTTTTTTTGTCTCAAGAGATCTTTTATTTGGTTAAACACAAATACATTTTTAAAATACATATCCGTAAAATACATACAACATATTAACCTTCAGACAAAAAAACATTTCCTCAACACCTATGTGCCCAACCCTACTTTCCCACACATCCTTCACCTCCCTGCCCTCCTCCTTCCTTTCAAAACTTAATATCTATCAACCCCACCACCCAATTCCCAACATATCTTCCTCTACTAAACAAACATATCTTCTAAAAACTACTAACCCTTCTTCCCCCCCCTTCCGAAACTCAGAAATTCAATGCTTATTTACCTATAATTTCCTTCTTTAAACTAGTTATATTTCTCAAAATAATTACACCTTTTTATTCCTTCTTCTCTTTCTTTTCATTGACCGTTATTACCTTTTTAACAATTTGATATTGCTCTGTCTCTAAGACTCCAAGTTTTCTTTCTTATAAATTTCAATCCATCATCCTTTACATAAATCATATTCTTATCTCAAGAAAGTTATTGCCTTCTCAACCCAGCAAGCTTCCCACAACGGAAGTACCGTTTCCCATGCTTCCACTATTTCTTTTTTCTTATTATCTTTTAATAATCCAATTACAATATCTGCCTAAGCCATATCATAAAGTTTAAATAACCAATCTTCTATTCTTGGTATTATTTTTTGTTTCCACACCTGGGCATAACACATTCTCGCTGCAGTTATCATATATAGTACAATTTTCTTTTGTAATTTACTTATACCTAGTTCCTCTATCATATTTAACAAATATATTTGGGGTACCGTTGTAAATCTTATTTTTAAAGCTTCTTGTATTTTACTGTGCACTAATTCCCAAAAATTTTTCGCTTGTTTGCATTTCCACCAAATATGATAAAATGTTCCACTTTCCTTACATTTCCAGCATTTATCTCTTACATTTTTCTGCATTTTTGCTATTTGCACTGGTGTGATGTACCATTTGTGTAACATCTTATAATAATTTTCCCTCAAGCTAACTGGTTTTATCAATTTCCATGTGGTGTTCCATGACTTTTCCCATTGTTCCAGTGTTATTATACATTTTATATCTTGTGCCCATTTTACCATTGTTTTTTTAACTAGTTCTTGCTCATTTTGCCTTGAGAGTAAAATTTTATATATCTGACCTACCCTGTGCTCTGTTTCAGGTTTTAATACCTTATCAAATTCATTCTCTTTAATTTCAAATCCTTCTTCCTCATTATCTTTCTTATATCGTTCCCAAAGCTGTCTAATTAGTAGCCAATGTGTATCCCAACCCCCTTTCTTCAATTCATTTCTTGTTTTAAAAGTTATTACATCTCCTTGTATTTTCAGTATGTCTTTATACCTTATCCATGTTTCTGTCCTTGGGTTTTCCTTCTTATAGAATGCTTCATGCACTGAAATCCATAATGGTATTTTTAAATATAATTGTCTTTTATATTTCAACCATGTTGTTATCAGGGTTCTTCTCAAAATGTGATTTTTAAATTTTTTATCAGTTAAAGTCTTCCCGTACCATAAATATGCGTGCCACCCAAAATATAGTTCTTCACCCTCAAGACATAACAATCTATTATTCCTTAATGTTATCCATTCAATTATCCAATCTATATTATTTGCATAATAATATAGCTTCAAGTTCGGGAGACCCGGGATGGAATAGGATTTAAACGAAGATGAGGATGAGCAAGGAGGTGAGAAAAATGGAAAGTTCTGTACTTACATGTAAGACAGAAATCATTAAGGTTTTGACTTATTTCTCTACCTTTAATGTCATTTGGCACACAAAGGTTAGGCAGGTAAAACATTTCCCATCACTTTGCTGTTTCTATTCCAGTTGAAGCATCACTTGCTGGCCTCCTTGTACCAGGATCCTGTTAAAGCAGGAGTGGTCATCACCAGGTTCTCCAGATGTTCTCCCCTAGCTAGGGCTGAGGGGAGATGCATTTCAAAAAATATGTGGAGGGCCACAAGTATCTTACCCTGGTGTTAAACTAATGGAAGCAGATGTCATGAAATGCAGATTATGATATCCATATAATGCGGAGTAAGTATGATCCATGGCTTCATTGGAAGGCAGTGTGAAATTAAGCAAGTCAATTCTTCTCCCATGGGAAGAGAAAGAGAAAATGTTTGCTTACTAATTTCTTCCTTATATGCAGCTATTGAAGAAGGAAGATATATCACCTTCCCAATGTTTTTGGAATGCAGTTTCCATCAGCCCCAGCCAGCACAGCCAGTAATGAGGGACTGTACCTTCCATTCACTCATGACAACTGGCTGGTAATGAAAGGAAATGGGAGTCCATTATCATATGGAGTGTGACATATTGCCCACCTCTAGTACAGAGGAAAGAGCTGTGCTGTGCCAACTTGTTTAAACGACCACTCATCACTACACAGGCTGACTGAAGCATCTTCAAGAATAAGCTAAGGAGACTGAAATGTAAGAAGAAAAGTAGCAACCAACTTTTTCAAACTGAGGGAACATAAATGATGGAAAACTGATGACATTTGTGGGGGGAAAAAAATCCCAAAGATCAGTAGCCATTGCGGCTCCCTCCCAGTAGCAATTATCCTGCAAGCAGGGTATTTAACTTACACCTTTAACAGAAGTCTGACATGCATGTTTTCTTTTCCTGGTGTGGACCCAAGGTGATAGGAAAAGTTCCACCTGCTTAATCTTTGTGTGTCAGGTTGCAATTAAGGTATGGGCATAGTGCCAGTATGGGGGAGGGAGAACAGAACTCTGCCAACAAGCTACAGCAATTGCAATTTTTTTCTGTGCCACATGAATTCTTGCTTAAAATGCTTCCCAAAAGAGCCTCAAATGCTTACTAAATTTGCCTGGCTATAGGAGACCAAAGAAGAGCTTATACCGGGATAGTAGCCATGACTTCAGCGCAAAAGGGCATTTAATTACATGTCTGGCTCTCTAATTAAGTGACTGTTCTTAACATTTATTTCTATCTGCTCTTCCTTCCCCCCCTCTGGCTCCATCACAGTAAGGTCCAAATTCACCAAAGTACATATGCGATTACCTCTAAGCAAAGGCTTGATTACAATGGTGTTTTAGGAAAAACTTTCAGTTACCCAAAAGTGTAAATGACAGCCAACTCAATTACAAGCAAAGTGCTACTCCTGATGCCTTAGGGTCCAGCCTTTTGCAGGCATAATTTGAGTAGCTCTCCTTTCATCAGTTTGAATACTGAGTGTGGCATGCATTAAATCAACTACATGGCATGTGCTAGCACAATCAGACCCTAAATAAATGTTGCACTGAGGTATAATTAAGAGACAATCAAGCCTAAAATGTATATAGCACTGGTCTGACTTGAACTGGGGTCTTGTTCTAAATTCAAATAAGTCAATATGCATATTGAAGCATATTGAACAAGTGTGCATTTCAAGGAATGCTAATGTAGTGATAGACTAATCTTCATCTGCTGAACTTCAGCCTGACTGTCAATGATACAAGAGCTCTGCCAGATAAATATGCCAAATCCAGACCAACTGTACTAGGAATATTTCTGCAGTAAATGCCACATTGTATGACATTAATGAGTCTGATTCACAGTGTACATGGAATTTTTCTAAGTCTTAGTGTCCACATTGTAGAGAGAGATCCTACACATTTAATCATTTTATAGGAGAGCTTTCATGACAAGCTAGACCAGCCAAAGTCCTTCATTTGCCCAGCTATTAAAGGGACAAGAGCCCTTTCATATCTGACCATCATGTTCTCAATTCAGTACGTAGCTGGAAGACATATTTCAAGAACTTTGGATAATTCCTAGATGGATGCCCACTTGACCACAGACTTCATATTGAAGCAATGCAGAAACAATTGTGAAGAAATATGGACTTTCTGAATCTATGTATGATAGAGAACACACGTATATATCTACATTTAAACTTTTCTGAATTTAGTGTGCCTTTTTTTAAAAAAAAATCCTTTACTTATTTCTTTAATTTATACCTTGCCTTTCTCCTGATATAGGACCCAAAAGTGGCAATGTGGGTACATTTGCAAAAATGTATTCATTAGAGGAAATCACTTAAAAAAAAATTCATTTTAGGGGAAACCACTTGCAAAAATGCCTGTTTAAATATTGTTTACCCAAGGGCATTATACTTTTTGGAAAATGAAGATTTGGGGTGATTCACTGGAAAAGAAGAAAAGAAAATGACATTTGTACTGTGCTGGAAAACTAATTCTATCTTTGAGAGGGTTTCTTTTGAATATAATCTGTTTTGTCAAATAGTGATGTATTCATGTTTATTTTTATGCTTTGTGTCTATCTCTTTGTGTTGGTATTTCAAGTAAACATATATATACACACACACACACACACACACACACACATACATACAGATACAAACTACAATGTGGAGGATACTGACCTATCCAGAGAACTTCTGAGGGTCCAGGCTTGCTCACAATGCCTTTTTCCAGAGGTCTCCAAGGAAGGTAGAAACCTTTTCAGAAAAGCATTTTATGAGGGCACCTTTTGGTTTAGTGTATATGTTACCAGAGTTCGGTTGCTGTCTCCCCCTGACTGTATTCTGTGTCATTCTGGTAACATTTGGAGGTCACAAAAGGGAGGAATGAATAGAGCATGTAGATGATACTTGCTTCAGGGACAGGCAGTTATGGCATCCAGATGTTTTGTGCCCACAATTAGGGATGCAAATTCTCACTCATTCTTAACAAAGTTTTTTTTTTTTGGGTACATTTCTGAAGAAGCATTTGCAAGATTTTTATCTGCACAGATTTCATGAATGATTTTTATACAAATTTGAATTTTGCCTTGCTGCATGGATTTTTGAAAAGGAGAAGCATTAAGTAAGTCACTTGTGTTTTTTGGATCATTAACCCCCTCCTTCTATGCTTGTGGTCAGTGTGGATTTTGCTTAACAAAGGGGGAAAAGATTTACCTTTGTGCTGAGGACCTGGCAGCCAGTAGATGTGTTGCTGGGAGGGGGCCACCCCAGATCCTATGGGTTGTATGGGAGTATTCTTGGGGTCCTTTCTCAATGCTACTCAATTATAGTGCTGTGATTCCACTTCAACATGGCAACATTCTATGGACCCCTGGACCTTATTGTTTAGGGAGTAGCATTTAGGATTCTCAAATGAAGACTCCTACAGCCTCAGTAGACCCCAGGATTCCATGGGATGAAGCCATGGTGGTTGAAGTGGAATCATACTGCTATGATTGTAAAGGGCCCTCTAGTGCCAAACCTCTGTCTAGAATAGAGTCCAGCACTTGGATGGTTCCTGTACTATCTGCAACAGCTGTGAGAAGAACAGCCATAGAGTGCATTCATTGCCTTCAAAGCAACAGATTCACCAGCTGTCCCACCAGAGATTTCCTGAATAATAATAATGATAGTAACAATAATAATATTGCAGAGATCTCAGAAGAATAAGGGTAAATGCTTGTACTTTGGCTCTCTGATTTTTCAGAAGTGTCAAGATACCTTTTGTTACTGAATAACGTCTTTACCATTATCACCAGCAACAACAAAATCTTTTGAATATTCAATATATTGCTACATACAACTTCCGTCAGTCCTAGCCAGCATAGCCAATGGTGAAGGATTAGGTGATATGTAGTAAAAGCAATCTAGAGGACACATAGTTGCTCACTCCTCGGGTACATTGATTCTCATGCTCCACACAAACACATATACACACATACAGCTCTGAAGTATTTATATTGGTGTTTCTCAGCATGTGATTCCCTCCTCTGGACTTTACCTAAGTGACATGGGATCCAGCTACAGGGAAGCAGAAACTATGACACTCTGAGAGTGCACGAACTGGGCATGGGATCAAGGCTTCATCATAGGCAAGAATGAATTCCAGAAAGAACAGCCAAGCTGAGGCAAATCGCCAATAAGAGCTAACAAGTTGTGGTCTGAAAGCCTGGCCAGAGCAAGCAGAGAACATGTCCTTAGTCAATCAAAACATAGAATTCTGTATGTGGTTGACATGTATTTCAAAAAAAGGCTTTAATCCGTAACAAATTTATCTGGGTATAAATTTCCTTGAATGCATTGGGTCCTACTTCTGAGTAGACAATATAGGACTACACTGTAAATTTACAAAAACATTCTGACTAGTTCTCACTTTCTGTTCACTTTTCTCCCTGAGTTGAAATACTAGGTAAGTGTTGATATTAACAGTCATAGGTATGGAGATAGGTTCTTGCAGGAGTTCCAAACTCAACATCTTATTTCCCTGACCACAATATTTATTTTTCTCACAAGTTCAGGGAGCAATTGAAGAGTTCCCCTTCATCCTGCATTGCCCCATTCTAGCTTCCTGAAGCCCTTCCTCAGCTTCAAAACTCTTTGTAAGTGTGGCTTTGTAACTCCGTATGAGAAGCGCTTAAGAAAACTAAAAGGTTAATATATTCTAACTAGATGTTGGGGATAGAATGTCAGATCTGTCAAACCACATTACAGTGTGCTGCTTAATGAAAAAGATTTGATTTCTTCTGCCACTGTCCTACTATGTTCAAGTCACACAGTGCCAGCAGCAACCAGCCAGCAACCGTGGGCTGGCACTGAGTGGACCTGAGTGGGAAGCCAGCCGCAAGGACCATCTGTTTCCGATTTCTAACTGAGCCAAGATGTGCAGTGAAGTGCATGCCATTCGCAGAGGCAGCCTTTGCCATGCTCAAGTTATTAGGGTTACAAGTGAAATTATCTTTTCCAAACAGCAGGGGAGCCATAATCCTTATGGAAAGAGACTTAAAAGATTCAGATCTCTTTTTGTTAAAATTGCAGGGAAAGGCAGCTAGCTTGCATGTTTAATTACAATTTTTGAAGGTTTTATAATATAAAATACATGTTTTATTAAGCAACATAACCTTCGAGGCCAGGAAGATGAATGTGAGCTTGTCTGGCTTAGTTGAACAAATCGATCAAGTATATTTTGTATTGTCTCTTTAAATTTTCAAAGTCAAAAGTGGTGACGGAATTGCTGTACATTTCGTGGCTCAAAAAAGCATTTAAAAATATATGCTGGTCAGTCTTAAAATCCATGACAATTAATTATATCCTGTTCAATTATTTGGGTATTATTTAAATCTCTGGGTAACTTTGGATTTAAAAATGTACAAAGAGAGCATGCTTTATTTTATGTTTTCTAACATATGTCCTTGGTAAAGTGAAAATATTTGTGTAAGAATTAAAAGAATTGAAAAGGGTAAAAAGAAATAGCAAGATTAACTCAAAACCCTTTCCCCCCTCAAATCTAAAAACATGTATCCTTTGATACTGTTCCTTTCCTGTGGTTTTACTTCCAGTGTATTGTATGATTAATGATGTGGTAGCTGTCATTGTGTTAGATAAACACTGGCAAAGTTGTGGAACAGTTGCTTCCTTTACTGTTATTGGACAAGAATCGGCAGCCACAGAAATAGCCTTGTATTGTGGGTCAGCCAATTACAAATCAGTTTACTCACAGACTGCTGCTTTTCTTTTTTGATTTCAATGTCAACTGATATATCAGCAAAAAGCTAGTTTGTGATTGGCAGACGTACTAGTGGCTCAATCCCAAGTCTTGTTATTGTGGCACAGAATCTCCTAGAATCAAGAAGACACCTCTTGCAATAAATATAGTATTGCATGGGCAATCCAGCAATGTGTCACAAGCAAATGTGCCACTACAAATATTTACTAATTAATTCACAGTAATGTGTCACATACACAAATACACCATTGTAAATGTTTTCCAATTATCTAACATTTATGAAAATATTTAGAATTTTAACCATTCAATAATTAGCAAACAGCTTTCCTCTATCCTAAGAAATCTTAGGCACATGTTATAGAAAAATGGCTTGAGTTTGTTTAAAAATAACTATTAGTCCGATAATTCACCGAGTTGACAGTGAATTTCTATTCTATTGGGTCTCTAAGGATATTACCTAGTGCTGCAAAATGGCACTTGTCACCTTGATGCTTTCAAGACATGGTAGCATGGCCTATTGTAACTGTGCCTAAGTACATGCTACATCTGACCTTATGTTGGTTCTCAGTTAATACCTGCCTTTCTCTGTTTCTTTTCCAAGTGTATCTAATTTTATATTATAGAATCCATGAGGCAAGGATCTAGCTTCCTATATTCTATAAAGTGAAATACAGGCCCTTTCCAGACGTGGGGGGGGGGGCAGCATGAACATGCCACTTACCGGACTTCTTCAGCGTCCGGGCGAGTCCGTCCAAAATGGCGGCTTCCGGTTGGTGGAGGCTCGCCAGCCTAAAGCCCGCCCCCGGCAGATCTGCAGGCACGCACTAGTGTGCGCCTGCAAATCTGCACCGGAGCGCAGCAACGGAGCGACACGGAGTCGCGTGCTCCGTGCTTTTTAAAAACCTCTAAAAAGAGGTTTTTAAAAAGCATGTTGCGCGACCAGTTCCGGTTGCTTCGGAGCGGACTGAGGTGCAGAACTACAAAAAATAGTCCACCCCACTCCACTCTACAGTGCAGAAGACCTCCGTTGGAGGTCGCTCTGCACTGTTTCAATTGCCCCGTGTGGAAAGGGCCACACAGTGATGGTAGTAGAGAAGTTGTGGGTGTTTTTAAACAACTTTAAAAAGAGGGCTGGTAGTCTATTTTTAAGGAGTGTTTCTGCTTGTTTTTACCAGTTCTTATTCACTGTGTGAGAGGTAACCAAACATTTGACTAAAATAAAAATGAATTATGGTAACACTGAAAAATAGGGAAAAACTCTTGTACAATCTGATCTCACATTCTTGTCAAGATGGCAAGCAATTCATTAAAACATTGCCAACATTTTCAGAGTATTCTGAACAATGCAAGTAGAAATGGTAACACCATCAATACAGAGTTCATAGCAAACTGCATACCTCTTTCAATAATGGTGGTGACCCTCAGGGATCTTATAATGAAAGAGCTTGCCTGGAAGCCTTGTGTACTCCCATCATAACCAAATTACAGAGGGAGAACAACCTGCAGAAGATTCTGAGGAAGGAAACTCTGGCCAGAAAGTTGACCTGACAAGAACACACACCCTCTTAGCAGTGAAGAGACAGGTTACTAAGGGCAATAGCTCCAGGGTAGAATTCATGCCCCCAGGTGTCGCCAGTTCATTGTTAGGGAGACACCCTAACCTTATCACTCAAAAAGTGTTCCTCTTGATGGAGAAATGTCAGTACTTCTAGGTAAAAATGTCCATGAACCAGGTGGGTAACTTCAAGAGATCCAGGGCATTTCCACACTAGACTGTTATAACTGCACTAGACTGTTATAGAGGCTGGCCGCTCCCTAAACTGCAAACCCCAAGATTCCATAGGATGTTGAAAGTGGAATAATAGCACTATAACAATCTAGTGCAGAAATAGCCCTAGTGGCAGCATTTGATCCTTCAGGATTGTGTGTGTGTGTGTGTGTGTGTTTTCCTTCAAATGACCAGCTATGACTTCTAACAGCTATTATTAATCATTTCACCTCATTGTAACTTCTCCTGATTGTTTCAAGAATAGGGTCATGTTTTTGTTTTTTTAAAAAATAATTGAAAGTTATCATGCCTAAAACAACTATAATCAGCTCAGGAAGTGAAATGTGGAGAAATGGTTAACTGCATCCCGTGCCTGGCATTGTGCTCTCTATCACCTGCTCCCTTAACCTAGTACCTGAAGCTTATTGCCCCCAGTTCTTTGCCTTGAGCTACTTATAACATTGGCCATTTCCGCACTACCCTGTTATGGTGCTATTATTCCACTTTCAACATCCTATGGAATTCTGGGGTTTGTAGTTTACTGAGGCCAAAGAGCTCTCTGGCTGAGAATTCTAAAGGCCCTTCCCTAAACTCCAAACCCCAGGATTCCATAGGATGTTGAAAGTGGAATAATAGCACTATAACAGGGTAGTGTGGAAATGGCCATCTATGAGTAATTCTGAGACTTCTTCAGTAGCACAGAACAGATGCACAATGCCACAGTTGTGTCTAAACTCTTCTTTTTCCTCACATAACCATAGGGCGAGCAAACTGCATCCATACCATATACGGATCCATCAGACCTGACGCTGTAGGCCAATGGTTAAGACTGAATAGGAATTAAAATTTGAACAGAAGTTTGCATCCTGAAGTTGGCAAATGTGATGTCTTCTTCCAATCAGTTCTAAACCTTGTTATAGCTGATATGTCCCATACATATAAAAAATCACTGACATTAAACCAGAGTTAAATATCATAAGGCTCTCAGATGCTGTTGGACTGCAGAGGCTTAGCTGCATCATCAGTTGTGAGGAATCATGGGATCTGCAGTCCAAGAATATATGGAGAACCACTTGTTGTCCACCTGCACTTTCAACAATAATTTTAAATACTTCTTTTATTACTATATTTTGGAACATGCATCTCTGCATTTCAACTCCTTAGTGATTTGTCTAGAAATATTTTAGATGAAAATGGCCAAATCTTAGTTCAAAACTAAATTATTCTATTTTTCTCAAATGCTCCTCAAATGCTAAAAAAAGTTGGTTTGCCTAAATAAAGTGAGCTTGCTTTGGGCTAGACAAAGGGTAGGAATTGAGCAGCTCCCCCAGTTTCATTCTATTGGCTATATTTGCTGTGTGTGTGTGTGATGACAACAACATCTAGAAAGAGCTACACAAACCCCAGCTGTGGACTAGATTGAAAGGAGTGCTTGCGTTAGAAATGACCCAGAATCTGGAATGATAGAACTAGCAAAACAAGGAGTTCACTTCTCAAGAACATAATCAGCTGTCTGAAGATGGCCTCAATGGACAGAGGGTGCTTCTATAGTGATGGTTCCCAGAATTATAAAATCATACATTTGGAAAAGAGCACAAGGGCCATCTAATCCAAAGTCATGCCCGGCAGGAACATATAAGTCTTGAGTGATGGCTATTTGACATCTGCTTAATGACCTCCAATAAAGGAGACCCCACAACTTACTGAAACAATCTATTCTATTTCAATCAACTCTTATCATGAAAAAGTTCTTTTTAATGTTTAGGTGGAATCTTTTTTCTACTAGTATAAAACCATTGACTCGTGTCCAAGAGCCTGTCCACTCTACACTGTTACAGTGCTATTATTCCACTTTCAAAATCTTGTGGAATTCTGGGGTTTGTAGTTTACTGAGGTCAAAGAGCTCTCTGGCTGAGAATTCTAAACTGCAAACCCCAGGATTTCATAGGATGTTGAAAGTGGAATAATAGCACTATAACAGTGTAGGGCAGAAAGGTCCCTAGTCTCAGGACCAGCAGGAACTAAAATAAGGCAACATGCAACTACATCATCTTTCCCTCTGTAATGGATTTATTTTGGTAAGAAAAATGACAAAATAGGGGAGTAATAGCAACACTGGGCTCCTCCCATAATACAAATAACCAAGCAGGGCAATTGCACAGCAAAGTTTCATCTCAAAGCACCCAGAACATATTTAGCTATGTTTCTTTTTAAAAAATTTTTTTTTATTGATTATAAAGGGGGGAAAAAAAGAACAAAAAAGAAAAACACTATGTGATACACGTAACAGTGAAAAAAACAAAATTTCAACAAACCAAACATACATTGTTGTTTCTCTCCAATTCCATTACAATCATATACTTATTCAGCGTATTCTATATCATACTGCTTATATTCTTTTGTTACCTATATCTAGATCTCATTCTCATTATACTCATTATTATTATTATTATTATAATTTCATTCTTAACTCTATACTTTGCCATGACATTTAATCTATTACTATTACTAAATATGATCTTATTACTAAACATTTAGCTATGTTTCTTGTCGGAAACTGGGCCTAGCAGAGTAAGTTACACTTACAAGCCAAAATTTGAAAAAGAAGTCAGTTACTGTTACAGTTATGATTTTGAAAAGGGAACTCGCTACCTTCCCTTTTCTCAACAGTAAGTTAAACAATTACTTTTCAGTTACTCCAGAAAACCTGAATGCTACAACCTTCTGGCTTGTGCAACAAAACAAAACACGTACCTTCTCATCATCATGCAACAGAGCATGAGGCACGATAATGAGTCGGAGGCAGGGGCACTTAGTGGACTCATGAGAGGGACTCAGAGAAAGGGTGGCCTCCCCACATTCTGCTCATAAGCTATCTATAAGATATCACTTGAACCATCAGATATTCCTCTTCCACCTTTTAGTGAGAGCAATTCCCCATAGTGGGGAGAAACAGCAACCAAGAAAGTGACGCTGCAAAAGATTGAAATCATCCCACATCAAGTTACAATTCTGCAAGTCAGTTACAACACTGTCTGTGGAGATTAGGGCCCTTTCCACACGGTGTAGTCACTGCGTAGTTGCAACGGCTTGAGGAGGTGTGCATCCACACGACGTTGCTGCTATTAAGTTGATGTTAAGTTGCTGGCGCTCCTTTGCATGCTGCTAAAGCGTCGTATTTCAGCAACGGAAAAAATGTGTTTTCACTCCCTGAGACCACTTCTACTACGTTTCTACAACTACATGCAGAACCGTTGAAGCTCATTCTTGCAGGAATGGGTGGGTTCAGGGTTGGTCTGGCTCAGCACATGTGATGTCATGTCTGCTTAGGGACATCCTTCCCAAGATTTTTTTAAAAAAGGGATCCAATGAAATGGGCTGGGGTGGGCCATAGGCGGAGCAGGGGAGTGGTGACAAACACTGTGGTGCGGAACAAGAAAGCAGTCTTTGCCACCTCGAGCAGAGGATGGTGCGGAAGGCTATGTCGCAGAAACATCGCAGAAATGTGGCCATAAACTCTGCTCCTACGATGCCATGAGGCGTTTCTGCCATCTCGTGAGGAAAGGGCTGAAAATTAACTACAAGTGACTGAGAGAGTGTAATTTCTGTTGCCATCCAACCCTCTGGGTGGCTGCCTAGGCTGAGATTATTCTTAATCTGCCTCCGAGTTCCATGGGATCTCTACCAGCAGAAACAACTGGGCTTGTGTTCTCCTAGTAATTAGGACCATTGCATCCAATCTATCCGTTGCAGAATCATTTTTGAAAAACCAACCTGTTGTTTTACAGATCCATTGCAGTAAAGAAAGAAATGTCTCTTTTTCACTCTGCTCAGCCCTTTTTTAAACTGTGTCTGTTTAGTGACCCCTAGAGAAAATCTAGGGCCTACCCTCTTATCTTTTCAAGCGAGCAATCATGTAAAGTGAACTGGCCTCTGCGGCTGGGATTAGATGTTCTCTCTGCTGAAAATGGTCCTGAAATCATTCCCGATGGGCTTTGAAGCTTGTATTGTAGGAATGGCTGGAATGTATATATCTAGGTTACCAGCAGGCTGCTTTGATGCCACTAGAGAAAATGTAAGCTGAGTAGCAGCAGTTGACAATGTTCCTTTTTAAAAAAAAATCTGTATTATTTTAGCATGACATTGCAAAGACATTTTAAAGCACCCACCCTTATTTTGAATCTGGGCAGGCAAATTGGAACACTGGGGTTTCCAATTAACTGTGTTAATTAGAGCTATCTTTGGTACTGATATACAGCAGAGTGTATCGCAGAGCGAAAACCATGTACAGACTGCTTTGTCAGTAAATAAAGCTCCAAACAAATGGTAAGCCTTAGTCACTTTTCAAATGGGGATAGTGGTAGTATAGACAAAGAGGATGGTGTATTTTCTCTCTAAACCCCAGTGAAAACGTGCAATCTTTTCGATGGGATAGCTGCATCTGTAACAACAACAACAACAACAACAACAAATCAGTTTTTAAAGATCATTGTAAGCTTTGGTCTCAAACACAAAAGTAGCCTGATTTTTGCAATGAGTTTGATCCCACTTGATGAACATGCACTGTGCGTTTGTGTGTCGTATCACACAAGACCATGTGAGGAAGAGGAAGTGTAAGGGACAAGCCTTGGGCAAATTTGGACTAAATCAGGAAAAAGTGCATGGTTTCTACCCTAACCACTCCAAGATATTTTGTTGCTTGAGACATAGTAACAAATGTTCCACCTCCTTAGCCAAAATGCGTGGTATCCAAGCCTATGGATATAATTTTTCGCAAATTTTGTTTTTGTGAAAATCACATTTTCTGCACAGGAAACTTGCTTTCTGCATAACATCCCCATGTGCTTTTTCTGAAGAGGATAAGTTCCATACTGGGAAGGTTCTTATTCATTCAGGATTTTTCTTGTCAGGGCTTCCCAGCACCCAGGAAGCACTCTTTTTTCTGTCTGAGATCTGAATATTGCTCAAGGTCAGTCATGCTTTGTGAGTTGGCCATGTTGCTCTCTTTATGGTAGGGCTGGTCCTGATTCCTATTCTTCTCCTCCTACTGACTACAACCCCTATTACTATCAGGAAAATATAGAGGATAAAATTGTAGGTCATGCCTGAGGATATTTGGAGAACTTATTTCCCTGTATTTATCTATGTGAGATTTGAGTCAACCAGAAGTTGTGTCAGAGCTATTTCAAACAACACTCTGAAATCCTGGCCCAGCTGAGCCTATGTTCCTTCTCTAGAGTAGAAAAATATGTGCTTGTGCAAGCAAAATGAGGCCTAGGTGAGACTGGGAGACAGAAAGATTATTCTTTTTTGCCTGAATATGTATTCATAAGGTTAAAACTGAGGACGGATGTGATATAATAAGCCCTGCATACCAACATCCCTGAATATGTGGAAATAAGTGATACCTATGCAAGTTAGTATGAAAGCATGAAGAGGGCTGAAGTCCCATGCAGTCTTGTAGGCAGTGGAGGTAGATGAGGGTGATTCATACCAGGTGGCAATGTTTCTGGGGTGTCCCGGCCCGTAGCCACACCCCTGCATGCCCTGGCCATGTCCCACACACAGTGGCCATGTTCCTCATGCCATAGCCCCCCCCATTTGCCTCCCCTCCACACACTCCAAGCTCCGCCACTGGTCGCATGAGCAGGAACCAACATTCTCAAGGTTCCTGATCATACAAAATTTGTAATTACATCCAGCTGAAAGCAGTTACAGAGCCCTCTTTAGATCTTTGTGCTCAGTTCATCAAGGTGTGACTTACTTCTGGGTGCTCTAGGATGTTTGGGGCTGTGCTTATGTGCACACTCATGTCCTGATAACAAGTTTTAGTCCTCTGCTTGTATGTGAGAATGCTTCAACAGGGCTTATTTGACATGTTCTGTCATATCTAGAAGTACACATCCTAGAGTTTCTTGCGTATAGGCAGGAGGAAAGTTGCCTTGTGGGAAGAGTAAAAAAATAAAAAGTACTATAAGACAGTGGGAGCTGTCATTTCTTCTAGTAAGATTTGTAGGTGCTGATTAATGATCTAATTCATGCACAGCCACAGATTTAATGCACCTTTGGAAAATATCATCCGAGCACTATATTACAAATTCAAAGCAGCTAATAACATTTGTTTTACATTCTGTTCACTTCTAAACTACTTGACACCAGAAGCTGGGGATCTAGAAAACACATAAATGTCCACTTCACAAATATCAACCAGATCTGGGACTTTTCCTTGTGAAATATTCTACCTGAAAAAAAAGTTTGCTTTTGCAAAGAATAAGAATAAGATTCCCACTCATATTATTAAATGAGGTTTGCAAAAAACAAATGAAACTAATCTTCATTGATAACCTTATGGATGTTTTGCAGACATTGAGTGAATGTCGAAGATACTGAAATGGTTTCAGCAAACTAGTACTCATCACAAAAGTGTAGGCATTCTACAACTGAATGAGAATGGTTATGTTGATAACCTATTTTGTCTACTTGCAAAAGAAATTCACACTGGGTGTCTAATTTATCACCAGAAATATAAATCATCACAATTATTTGACTTAATCTTTGCAACCAGTTTGGTCTATTGAGGGTTAAAAAAAAAGACATTGATAAAACAATCCCTTTATTAACTATAAAATTACAAAATAGATCACAAACCTACTGTTATTGACTGCTGTTACTAGACAAAAATATCAAAAGTGGATTTTTTTTAAAAAAATGCCAAATGTATTACAGTAGATTCAAAATTAAAACAGCACATTTTCATTGCTTTTTATGGGATAATAGACAATGGTCTGGCACTTATATTGGCTGTACAGCAGATGGGTTATTATAGCTGAAAGCACTGGGTTTTCTGTATGGTCATAGCATTTTCTCCATTCCATTCCTAGCATCATTTTGAAAGAAGCAACTATTTCTTTATTTATTTTTTCCTTTTAAAAATGTTGGACTTATTTTAGTGGGAAGGCAGGGTATATTTCATAATTTTCTGGCTGATAACAAGAAATATATAGATCCAGAATGGTGTAGTGATTTGAGCATTGGATTTAATTTCCCACTCTGCCATGGAAACTCACTGGGTGACCTTGAATGTATCACACACTCTCAGCCCCAGAAAATATTATGATAGGTTCTGCTTAGGGTTGCTGTAATCTGGAAATGATTTGAAGGCACACAAGAACAACAACAAACCAAAATTACATTTTCAGATTTGGAAATGACTTAGCAATTGTGTTTGTGGACATCTGTTGATGAATGTGTGGAGATTATTTCCAACAAAATTATTGTATCTGGATTGTAGTTGAATATACGTAACTCCTATCTGTGATGACTTGTGATGTTACAGCTAAAAGGTGATGAACAAGTATGTGTGAACCTGCCTAAAATTATGAAATTGAAGGAAGTACAGATTTTACTAAGGCCTGTAGATAAATATAGGAGATACAAGCCAACTCATTGATGACTGGTCCAAAGGGTGACACACTTCAGAGCTTGGAAAAGTTGGTAGTCTGGGCTGCAATTGCCAGAATCATCAAGCCAGGATTCTGTAATCCAAAGAAGTAACTTTTCCAAACTCTCTATTTGACTTGTATTTGATGTGTTCCATGACTATGAACCCACTCTTTAATTCAAATTTGTTTGTCTCAAAGCACAAATTATTCTGTTGCAAATTCATATGGCAACAGCCTTCTGTTAATCAGCTTTTTTGCATTTTTAACACCAGATTGACTGAGAAGTTTTCCATTTTTATTTTTGTTGGAATAGTTATTCCAACTATTCCATCCTATCTTACATTTAAACAAAAAAAAATTAAAGCACTTACAGAAAAACTTCACCAGGAAGTTGGGCTAGTTTGAGAGAAAGGCTTAATCTCAACATTGATCAGGGCAACCCACCAGCATCATTTTCACTGCAGCAACAAAGTGCCTATTCTTGATGACCTGACCAAAGGAAGCAAAAGCAGAGTGACTCCTAGCAAAGCACATCTGTGGGGTGTATTTCACAGGAAGCAACTCAGTTTCTCTGAAGATATGTTTCACTAAGGAACAAAGGATTATTTTGTTTAGGAGCTCTGGAATGATGCAGTGACCGATCGTAGCCTTTTTCTCTTTCTTTCTTTCTTTTCCTGAAAGTAAAGCTCAGAAAATGAAAACTATTTTTCTCTCCTCCTCCACCTTCAGCTAAGCACTTTTCCAATTAGCATCTTCCCACATGAAGAAAGCTTTTAAAAATGCGTCATTCTTTTCTATGCAAGGAACAAAGACAGAAATAAAAATAAAGAAATCCTGCAATAATAGCAAATTCACTTAGAGAAAATGTATCCTAAACTTTCTTAAGTAGCAACATATATTTACAGCTGAAAACAAGACAAGGGAAATAATGGATTAACAGAGCAAACTTTTATGGGTTTAGATATAGTTGCTTTTAAAAATGTACATCAAGATTTCTGAAGTTTCACCATCTACCATAACTGACTTTCTGGGAGGTCAACATCTAGCCATAGATCTGCATCACATGTTACACAGAATTATTTATTCAACAGTCTGATACACATAGTAGTCAGAAATATAGTCACAATAAAAAGAAACAGTAGGACAGAAATTACTCCTCTTTCATTGTCACACTTTTTTTTGCTAGTACAGCATCTTATGACTGGTGCTTAAAAAACACTGTGTCTGGTACTTCCCTACAGTTTCATTTTCTTTTCCCCTCTCCATTATTTGCAATGCCCTTGCCCTCTAGAGCCTGAAAAATACAATTCCTTCTCAATCAATTTTGTCCTTTGCTCTTCAGGTGAAAAAACAAACACAAATGCCCTTTTCTTAAGAGACCATAGCAGGTTTCCGTGTATCCTGTTAAAGAGAGGGGTTACAAGCAGTGGTATTGATAAGTTACTCTGACAAAGAAGCAGCTGTATTTAAGTTACTCTGACTTGTAAATTAGATAAGGTTTTCTGAAGTTAGTACAGCTCTGCTGCAATGCATGCATTCTCAGTTTTTTTTTTAAAGGCTCAAGATCTATATAACTTCAGAGGTTTTATAGAGTTATTTTCCCACAGCTTTAATACACTACTCCCCCCACATACATTTTCAGTTATATTTCCAATCTCATAACAAGCTAGCATAGGGGTCCGAGCATGGCTGGGTACTAGCTCCACTACAGCCCACAACCAATCCACCTGGAAGTGATGAAAAGGCAGTGAATGGGAATCCAACACACTCAGTCCTACATTCCCTCTAGCAGTACTGAAATACGGAAGAGGGCAATTAGTAACAGCCAGTAGCAAGGGCAGCTGTAACTTCAAGAGAAGATTATAATGAGAAAAGAAAAACCTCTGAAACAGGAGTGCCCAAGATCAGAGGGCCTGAGAGCCATTTTCTAAGAAGAAGAAGTAGTCTCCTCTCTCTTTCTTTCTGAAAATTATTTAGGCTTAAAAAGGATCTTGGTTACATACAGTATTGCTTCAGTATAACAAAAGAAAGAAAATAGCCATGCAAAAGGAGGAAAAATAACCATATTCGTCATAAGTTTCTGTACAAGCTGACCAAATTTCCAAATCTAAGTCCATTTGCAAATTTTGTCTATACATCATTCTTTCAAATGTGGCAAACATTGTTAGATATTCTATCCATTGGATCACTTGTGGAGAAACATTTTTCCAGTAACAAAATTTTAATCTTTGAGCAGTCAAAAGGGCATGAAAGATGCATGTTCACTGGGCATTTGTTAATTTTCAAGAAACAGGTAAACAATTCAAAAGGATGTGCACACCCCTAAATATCAAGGAACTTTCCCAAACCAAATTTACTCGTGGGATTACTTCCTTCCAAAGGTACCTACTATGGGACAACTCCAGAACATATGTGTTAAGGAAGCATTAGCTGTATTACATCTCCAACTGTTTGCTGATTTAGAAATCCCTTTCTTGAATAGACATTGTGGTGATCAATATACCCGAAAGAGCCATTTCTGCTACATAAGACACAGCTGGGATATATAGCCATTTAATTATAGATGTTAAAACTGGTTGCCATCAACTAGTCAGAATTGGGTATTTCAATTCTCTATCCCATTCCTGCTGTAAACATTGCACGTCATACTTATTTATATATAACAGAAATTTATCTATCTATCTATCTATCTATCTATCTATCTATCTATCTATCTATCTATCTATCGAGAGAGAGGGAGAGAGAGAGAGAGGAGAGTTCATTTGGATCCTTGGTTAGCGTCAATCCATGTCTCAAATATTAAAGCAGCAGAGCCAAATATGGATTGTAACAAACATTTCAGTTGTCAATATTGCTATTTAGCTGATTTGTTGCTGTTGTTGCTAAAGGAACATTTTTTAAATTCTAAACAAACATGCACAAACCTTTTGATCCCGGAATTTTATTTAATAGCCTATGCTAAGGGTTCCAAGCACAAATTGAATATTAAAGGAGATAATTGACATCCCTGCCTTGTACCCCCTTTCAGTATAAAAAAGATGCAGAAAAAAAATTGGTTATAACTTGTGCTATTGGTGCTTAATGTAGGGTAATGTAGGTATCATTTAATCATGACAAGAGGGAGTCACATTCTAAAAGATATTTATAAAGCTGGAGCAGAGTGGAAAGAGTGTTGTACCATTTAGTTGTAAACCCACCAGTGCCAGGAGACACTCCCTTTCTTATATGTGCTATAACTTGATAATTACCTCTAAGTGTAAAGGTTCTGAAAGAAATTGTTGCTGTGACATGCTATGATGGAGAAGGTCAATGTGAGAAAAGAAAGTCTCCATATCCTGTTGTTGAATTTCATTATGGAAGCTATAAATGTCTGCATAAAACTTCAAAAATTATAGATTTGTATCTGTGGGTGATGTATATAAACTATTGTGTTTATCTTTGATAGCTGAAATAACATTGTGCTGCTGTTGATGCTTAAGGTGATGTGCCAGAATCTTATTTCTCATTTTCCCAATATGCTTGTTTAGACATATCAAGGCCAGTTCTGTTTGTTGTGAGAGAATATTATTTAATTCATATTTAACTTTTTCCTATTCTTGATAAAGTTGTTCAGATGAAGAAATAGAAAATTGAGACACCAGAGCTTTCAGCTGCTTGTTCAGTAATTCCTTTTCTAAAGTCATTTTAAATAAGAAGTATAAGCAATGATCCTATTCTGAATATAGGCTTTACATGCTTCCCATTCAATAGTGTATGAATTCACAGAGACTTCAGCCATTTCTGCACTACGGCTCCATCCTGACATGGGGATGCATTAAAGCTGGGCTGCAACAAGTGCTACCACACAACATCGTTGCAGTCCCACTCCTGTTGTGTCCCTTGCCATCACGATTAAACATTGTAACTATAAGTGGTTCTGGTCCTATCTTTCAGGTAGATACCAGATGGTAATGCTTGGGGACAGTTGCTCCTCGAAAAAGGAGCTTAATTCTGGTGTCCCTCAGGGCACTGTCCTGTCCCCAATGCTATTTAACATCTACATGAAACCGCTGGGAGAGATCATCAGGAGGCATGGAGCAAGGTGCTATCAGTACGCTGATGACACCCAGATATATCTCTCCATGCCTCAGATAACAGCATCAACTAAGAGTGGCATCTCACCTCTGAATGAATGTCTTGAAGCAGTAATGGACTGGATGAGGAAAAACAGACTGAAGCTGAATCCTATAAGACGGAGGTACTCACTGTTAAGGGCCCTAGCCCAGGTATGGAGGTCTGTCAACCAGTCCTAGACGGGGTCACACTTCCCCTGAAAGACTGTGTTCGCAGTGTGGGGGTGCTCCTGGACTCGTCACTTCAGATGACAGCTCAGATAGATGCGGCGGCCAGGAGTGCCTGTTATCAGCTTCAGCTGATACGCCAGCTGCGCCCCTTCCTGGAGCTGGAACACCTAAAAACAGTGGTACATGCACTGGTAACTTCACAGCTTGACTTCTGCAATGTGCTCTACATAGGACTACCCTTGTGCTTAGTCCAGAAGCTTCAATTAGTTCAGAATATGGCAGCCAGGATGGTCACCGGAAGACCTAAAACTGACCATATAACACCAATTCTAAAGTCTCTCCATTGGCTGCCTATTAGTTTCTGAGCACAGCACAGGGTGCTGATCATTACCACTAAAGCCCTACATGGCTTGGGCCTAGCCTACCTGTGGGATTGCCTTCTCCCATAAAATCCACCCCGTACACTAAGGTCCTCTGGGAGGAATTTACTGCAGCCAGTCAGAACTAGGCTGGCTGCGGTTACCCAGAGGACCTTCTCTTCTATCGCTCCCAAGTTATGGAATGGCCTGCCGGAGGAGACCTGGCACATTACCAGTCTTGACTGCTTTAAAAGAGCAGTCAAGACTGATCTCTTCCAACAGGCCTTCCAAGACTAGCATTTCCATCGCCTCCCATCAATTGTCTTGCTGTTCCTTTAATAGTTGATTGATTGTTGTGTGTTTTAGGGGGTTGGTTTTAGGTGGATTGGTGGGTGGGGAGGATTGGGTATGTTTTTTAATGTTTTTAATGTATTAATGTACTTAATGTTGTTCGCCACCTCGATCCATGTGGAGACGCGGGATAGAAATAACAACAACAACAACAACAACAACAACAACAACAATAATAATTATTATTATTACCGGAAAAAATCTGGTAATAGGCTACTTTTGTGTGATGATCATTTTGGCTGGGGCTGTGCAGAAAGGGTGGAAGTGCTACCTAGGTGTTTCCTTCCTCAGTGCAGCATAGGAAGAAGGTGGCTGAACTGCCGAAGGAAATAGTATGTCTTGACTGCTATCATCTGCTTGCAGCTGGCCAAGTGTGTAGGGGAGTGTTCAGGACATGCTCCCATCCTGGCAAAGGCATGCTGGGATGATGGCGGGATGTCGCAGGATGTAGGTAAGGTGTGGAAAAGGCCTTCATTAATTTTTTGATACTCTGGTTTCTCTTCAGATGGTATAAATCTTTCACCTTTTATTAATTTTTTAATATAAAAATCTGCTGACATTTCAGACTTAAACTGTCCATTATTGAGAAGTGAAACATTAAAATGCCAAGGACTAAAGGGTTTAGGAGCATTAGAAAAGTGCAGTTTAGACAAACTATAGTATGGTTTGATATTATCAAAGGTACAACTTGCATGTGTGTATATTACTAACCAAAGATGCAGAAATTAAGAAATCTAATCTGAAACAATTGTGGTGGACAAGAGTCACAAAAACTTTCTTTGGACTGAACCAGTCTCTCCCGATGAAACTGGAAGTGACCAGAAGGTCACTTCCTGTTGCATTAAAATGTTTTCTCCCTTCAAAATGGTATGGAATGTGAATGCTTTAGTTAACATTTTAGAAAAGAATTGCAGCCCATGGAAGTTTTAGGAGGTGAGTTTTCTGCATAAATAAATATATAAATAAGGGGATGGGATTTACATGTATTCGTGTCAAGATAGGTATCTACTATTAACTATATGTTGTATTAAAGGAGTCAGCAGCTAAACTCAAGGCTGCAGTGATGAACCACATTTCAGAAAGGGAAAATGAATAATGGAAGGGATACTTGGCAAAGAAGGTAGAAAGAAGGATAACAGAATGGGAAGGGCTATGTCTAGGAGTCAAGAGATGTCAAAACAGGTACAAGAAAGTCTCAGGATTGATCTGGACTTCTTAGGTAAGACTGGGAAGAGTGTTGGCATGAGCTCATATGGTTTTTACTATCCAGGAAAAGCCTTCTTTTCTTCCACCCACTGAGAAGAAACCTAGCATCCAGATTTACAAATGTGTACTTCACATTGTTAACGCTAGAATCATTTGCTGCAGTCACTTTTTGCATCAAAATGCTGCCTGCAGAAAATTTTGACTGTGTAGCTTCTTTCTCCTTTTCACTTTTCCTATTCTTTTTTCTGCATGTCACACTAGTGTGGTTTTCCCTCTATTCAACAGTGAAATGGAGTACCAGTCCAGATTGTAAAGTGAGAAAATTGAGAGAGAGAGAGAGAGAGAGAGAGAGAGAGAACCAGCTTGCCAGCATAAATCTCATGTGGTCAGGACACTGCCTACATAAGGGTTGGGCAAAGTGTAATTCTTCAGATGTTGCTGGTGGTCCTGCAGGTGATGTAATAATTCTGTGTCTAGCTAAAGGGACAGAGCCAGATACTTCTCCAATGCCCTCTGCTCTCCATTAGCTGCTGTGGAGTGGGGACTGCAGCAGCTAAAAGGTGTGTTCTGGGGGGATTTTAGTCCTTGCACAAGGTCAGTAGAGAATTCCTACTTCTGCAATGACCAAAAAAGCGAGAGTTACAATGGTGCAAATTCAGCTTATGACATCCTGATTCACTAACAAGATGCTAACTGATGTTTAAAACTGAAAATGTGTATGAGAAGACTCTCTTATTCTTGGTTACAGATATCGCATATAAACGTGCCTTCAGAATCTGACAGAGTAACAGTACAAATTTTTCATATGTATGAAAATAGGGAGGTGGGTTGGCTGACACCTTTCCAAACCTCTAAGTATAACTGTTAAGACAAGAGATTTTTCCATCTGCAGAAGCAGTTCCATGACCTGATTTGAGTACCTTTAGCTTTGAAACTTGCCTTGTAAATTATTTTAGACCAGAGGTGAGAATTGTGTGGCCTGCGTGTGGGTCTAGTGCAGGCCTTAGGCTCCCCATTGACTCTAAAGTTCCAGCTCTCCCCCAAGTGTTTTTCAACCACCAAAAAAAAATTATAGCAAGGAAAAAAAGGCACTTATGCTAAAATAAATAAGGCTGTCCCTCACCAGGTTCCCAAAAGCGACTGGGAATGATGCAATGTCACTTTGGGTTGCCCAAAATGTCATGGTCCAACCCCTGGTGTTATGGAGGAGGCAGAAATGATGTAATGTATCTTCTGAGCCTCAGAGATCCCCATCCGTTTAAAACAATTTGGACAAGGCTGTAGAGGAAGCAGTACTAGACTGAATTCTACTACCCACACAAGTCATGGTTTAAGGTAGTCTTCAGGAAATAAGATAGCTTGGTCGCCCTGTTTGACAATATGAATCTGGAAATGGAAAGCAGGAACATAACTCTTGTTAGTCTTGTTAATTCTCAGTAGTTTTTGGTCCTATGGATTATCACATCCCTCTAGTCTACTCAAGATGGACTGGAATTGAAAGCTGATCCTGTTCCTACTGTATGGACCAGAGCCAGAAAGTAGCTCTTGAACTCCAGCACTCATCCTGTAGCAGAGCTTCCTGTGATCTGCAGTGGTTTTATTATTGTTATTGTTATTGTTATTATTGTTATTATTTTAGGATAGATGGGTCACTATCAGTTTGGATTTCAGCAATAGCAATGTTCTGATGGCACCCTGATCTACATTATTTTATTAAGTCTAGGTGCCAAGCTTTGGTACTTAATGGGTAGATGTTTGTCTTGCTGATCAAGATAGACAATTTGGCTCACTTTCTGCCATAATGTTCATTATATTATGAACATTAATGAATGAATGAGGCTTATGAATCTCATATTTTGACCCTACTGCTGGTTTTCTAGATAATAACCTTTTAAACACAAGTGATATTTATTACTACGAAAACAGGCTGCTGCTGCTGTTTTTCCTGGTGATACCATATGCTCTTAAGGCCATTTTGGTAAGAAGTACTCAGTTAAATTATTAACTGTTGCAGTATTTTGGAACCTTATGTATAATTGATTTATCTCACTTCTTTTTATATTGTTGTTTTTCCTTTCCTTTCCTTTCCTTTTTTTCCTTCCTTCCTTCCTTCTTCCCCTCCTTCCTTTTTATATTTCTTTTGGGAGCAAATGAAAAAAATCCTGGTTGGCTATGATGCAGTAAACTGAACTGAACTGACTTGAGTCTCTGAATGGATGTGTTCTGTGCACATGTCTTCTATTGATTCTAAACAAGATCTTGGTTGTAATATTGGATCTATGGGAATTTATTAAGCCCTTTCCAAATTGCTTATTTTTCTTTTTCTTCATGGCTTGGGGCTTATGTATCTTCAGGACTGCCTTGTCACTTACTTCCTATCCTTTTCATCCAGACCAGTAAGGAAACCATTGCTACATGTTCTGACTTTTATAGAGGTGGGATCCACAATGGCATAGACTTCTGTCATTTCTAGGATCGTTACGCAGACTGGCTTCTGCTGTAGGCTTACAACACTGTTCCCCTTATTGCATCTTAATGGCATGTGACATCTCAGGATGGATTTTATTACTGACTGATGGAAGTTTCTGTCATTGTGTGATTTTTAGTATTCCTTTATTGTTGTTGTTGTTTTAAATTGTTGTGATGCTTTTTTTTATCATTTGTTGGCTGCTGCTTTTGACTGAGGAACTTTGTAGAAATGCAAAACAATTAATAAATAAATATTAATGCATTTTATTGTGGTTTCTGGTTCTACTAGACAGTTTATACTGTGGTTAATAATGTTTTACAGATATTTCTTTTGAATGAGTAGTATGTATTGCAAATTACATTGTTGCTTGGTATAGCAATCAGAAAGGAAAATGAGAATCTGCTTATGGTGTCAGAAATTGCAAACCACAATGAGTGGATGTGGTTACACTCACATAACCAATATTGGTCACACAGGAAAACTGGCCAAGAAATTAAATGCTGGAAACTGTGGTAGTTACTGCTAGATGGAGATAAAAGGGTAATTGTGTTTTATTGGCTTTTAAGTAAGATCACACTGAAGAGCCAGCTAAAGACACAAGCACAGATTCAATTTGTATGTATTTTAGTTGTCTCAGTGAAGTGGCATAAGTTAAGGTATGATGTTGCCATCCATGTAACCTTGACTTCTTCAGCCTAGCTGATGGATCACATATCCATTTATCATTGAATATAATACAGCCAATAGTTTGATATGATCACACGTTTTCTTGCATGTATGGGTGTCTGTTTTTGTAAATGTAGATGGGAGGTATGGCATGAAACACCATATACATAACTGCCATATCTCTCACAAATATACCACAATCTTCTCCTTTGACAGTACATGCAAAGATACGGCCGATTCTTACAGCCAGCTTCTGCCCATAGCTCTGCCTTGTGACATAAGATATGTCAGAGGAATGAACTAGCAAAATCACTTCTGAGTATTCCTTGCCTGAGAAAACTCTGTGAAATTAATGGGATCACTTTAAGTTGGTAGGCAACTTACACAATACATTAATAAGCCTGCCGAATTCACAGAATCATTGTAGTTGTGTGTCTTCAAGTCACTTCCAACTTATGAAGACCCTAAGGTGACCCTATTGTAGGGTGTGTGTGTGTGTGTGTGTGTGTGTGTGTGTGTGTGTGTTAGGGGGTCTGAGAATGTGTGACATGGCCAAGGTCACCCAGTAGCTTCCCACAGCAGGGAATCGAACCCTGCTCTGGCCTCCCAGGTCATAGTTGAGCACTCAAACCACTACACAATGCTGGCTCATAAGTCAGAAACATCTTGAAAGTGCACAACAACAACAATAACAACAACCAATTATTTACTATGGAAAGTATTTAAAAATAAGAATAAGAATCCAGAACACTGACAGTGCTTGTTTTGCTGTTATGCCAAACACAGTGGAAGAATGCTTCTGACCTTTTCTGACAAAAGTCAAATTTCTTCCTCAGAATATGGAACCCATTTAGTGATATATGAGATCTAAGAAGGGAAAACATGCCAGGTCTTGGTATAATTTGTTTCTAGAGAAATTATCTGGAGTTAAAAGAAGAGATTTCCAGATGACATCTTCTTTGCTATTGTGATGTCTCTTGATTTGAGAATAACATCACAAGGGAGTTGTGACTGACATCAGTATGAACTTTTTTCAAATTCAAGGCCAAAAGCTTTTATTTTCTGTAATATTTTAAAGTGACAGTATTCTTTCAATTTGGCTAAATAGTGTTTGTTCATTGCTTCTCAGTTTCATTGTGATCATGTTAAGTTGATCTAATATTGGCCATTTCCACACGAGCTAATAGAAATGGTGCAGAGCTTCCTCCAGGGAGGACGTCTGCACCTGGGAGCGGACTGGGTCGGACCTACTTAATGTAGATCTACACCCTCAGCCCTCTCCGGAATGACCCCAAGTGGACATCAAGCGTGCTTTTGAAAGACTGTTTAAAACAGGTCTTTCAAAAGCACGGAGCACGCCATTCCGTGCCTGCTCTCCGGTGCAGATTTGCAGGTTCGCACCAGTGCGAGCCTGCAATTTGCCGGGGGCAGGCTTTAGGCTGGCAAGCTTCAGTGGTTGGTCGAGACCCTTGACCAACTGGAAGCCGCCATTTTTGTCCCTGGAGCAGTGGGGAGTGACTAGCACGCACCGCTCCAGAGCAGCGCAGACCGGACCGGGGAGCCAAGAAGTCTGGTAAGTAGCGGCACGGGGCGATTCCCTCGCCCCGTGCGGAAATGGCCATTGTGTCAATAACTGGGGTTTTTAAATATAACCTCCTGGAACCCATGTTGGTAAGAAATATCCAGTTTAGAAAAATATAAAATGAACAAGCAAGAAAAGAAATGAATGAGATAGAAAAAAATCTCTTCTACATAGTAAAAACGACTGAAGATGCAAAGACAGCTAAATGGGCCCTTTGAATACGAAGCATTTGTCTGACTGTGGCTTATGCTCAGAACACAAAAAAGGTACCTTTTTGGATTACCAACACGGCCACTTTTTGAACTTCAGTAGCAGCGCTGAGAGCTAAGATGTCACACAGAAACAGAGTTAGGTTTAATTTGGTGGCACTGTAAAGACTGAGCTATTGTCTAATAATAAACAGACATGTTCTATTGTTATAATAAGCATTTGGGTCAACAGATGCTTTTTCTTTTTAACAGTGAGAAAGCCTGTTCTGTTCCATCAGCTTTCTCAGATTTAAATAGGGAAGCCCGTGTAAATTTCTCCCTCCCCTCCCTCTCTCCCCCCCACCATCACATGCGGACACACACATAGACATTCCCTGGTATGTCTCTGTAGAACATTTGTGCTAATCAGCTATCCATGGTCTCTGAGTTTTCAATCAGAAAGCAAAGCTGGAGTAATGTACAAGATGCCACCTTATTCCAAATGAAAGAAAAGTGTATGGATAACAATTCACCACTTCTGTGCTGACGTTTTAATTGTACAGAGAGAATCTAAATGCTTTCAAAAGTGGGAATATGCTCATGCATCAGTGAAACTAGTTAGTACAGCCCCTGTTCCAAGGAGTGTCTACTCAGACCACATGTAATTTCAAAGGTAGGTGTGTGTATGTGTGTGCGTGCGCACCAGTGTCTGTGGTATGCACTTCCTTATGGTCAGTTTACTGTTGCCATCATATCAAAACAGGAATGAGGAAATAGTAGGATTTATGGTCAATTGAACATAAGCCTGCAGTTCCTGTGTTCTTTCATCTCCTTCTAACTTCCCAAGTGTGTGTATTGATCTAACAGAACCATTTAGTGATGGAAAGTTTGATTTGGTTTTTCACTTCTTGAACATTATTATGTGAAGCCTGTGTTTGTACTCAACATGGAATTTCATAAAGCGTTATCAGAAAGATTCACACATATTTTGATTGCATTTATAAAACTGTGGATACCTTAGGAGTGGTTGATATAAAGGCATTTTTCTTCAATGTTCTCAAGTCAAACACTTTTTGACTTCATCTAATACCATAATGTATACGTGCAGGGACTTTTAACTTGGAGGGATTTATATAGAAATTCTCACTTTCAGTATTTGGATTCATGAGCTGCTTTTATGTCATCTTTATACAAAGTGTAATACACTTATATATCTTATATATGTATCTTATATCCTATATTGCATACAGATCAGAAGAGAAATACAGATGTAAGTAAAACGTGCGGAGTAATTTGTTGTTTTGTTTGTTTCCCATACACCCAGTTCTGTAGGTGTTGAATAACTATGTGAAAACACAATCTGATAATATGTAGGAAAAAATTAACAACACAAAGACATTTTCAGAGACATTTTTGAAAGGAACTTCTCAAGTTTTAGGTCATTTTCCACATGCTGACATCCTTCCTCCCTCAAATTTAAAAAAAAAAATTGTACAAAAGCAATCTTTTTGTAGGAAAACACCATGAGATTTTCATTAAAAGTCCAAGCATTTGAAAATTGTTGGAATGTAGGCAAAATCTTTTATAATCTCACACAGCCAGAAAACTTCCACCACTATGTGTGAGAATAAAATAAGCATAGACTTACATCCCTAACAATAAATCTGAGAATTCCATAGGATGGAACTATGATAATTAAAGTGGTATCTAACTGCTACAACTTTGTAGTGTACATATATCCAGAAGTTACTTTGATACCACCAAATTAAAAAAAAAAATAAAAAAAAAATCTAGGCATGCTTAAGATGTTCTTTGTGTGTGTGTGTGTGAGTGTGTGTGATACGTCCAAAGTAAATCATACCTAGAGCACACTAAAACAGGCTAATAACTTTATTTGATTTGCTTTTTTTGCTAAGAACTTCCCAAAAATTCACAAGTTTCTTCACAAACAGGCCTTCATAGGCCATGCCAGGTTTCAGCCTTCACAGAGATTCCTTTTATGTTAAGCTGAATATGTTTAAAATCTTCTCTGCAATCAGCCAAGTGATCCTGTTCAATCATGGGAAGGATTCTTTGCATGTTCAACCCCATGCTTAGAAGGCCAGAGTGGAACCAGTGTATTCAATGATGCTGGAGTAGGTTTGGCCTTGCTTCTTCTTCACAGGTATCGCTCAATATCATTTAGACAGGACTTGCATGGAGTGTTGAGTGGTGACTTGATGACTTTCCTCTCCAGTGTACATATTTACTGTGGCAAAAGCAGCAGAGGAAGATAACGTAAAGAAATAAGGCCAAAGAATAATGAATGTAAAAGAAGTAATATTTATGGTTCTGACTTTCTAACTTCTATACAGCAATGATAGTTCTCTAAAATGCTTTGGTCTACTACTACTCAGGCATGTAGCTTCAAAGGTGAGCTCAGTATTATAGCTTTAAACTTTCCCCCTCCCCCACATTAACATTTCCAGGCTTGACAGGAACAATGAATTGGTAATGTTGGTATGAACTTAATTCTTTTCTCAGTGGCACTGAGACTACGATTTCTTTTTCAAAGCACACTTTCCTTTCAAATAACTACAAATGGATTTGTCCTAGGATCCTGTCGAGCAGAATTTGGCCCCATAAATCTTTTTTTTTATTTCCCAGGTGTTAATTAATCTTTCCCTAAGAAGTGTCTCATTAATTTCACATGGCCAGAAATAGAATTGCAAAACGCTCGGAAGTCTTGCCCATGTTTCTTCCTTTTAGGCTGGTTGACTATATGTTTATCTTCTGTTCCACTATACTGTGCCTTTAAATTGTTGGCACTGACTTCTATAGCGTTGGCAGCTGGAGTCAGTTTTCTTCAATAATGTTAACAAAGGGAGCAAGGAAGAAGGAACTGCCTGAATATAAATAAGCATCTGTATGAACAACATTGTATTGACTTCATGGAGCAGTGCTGACAATTCATTTGTTATTTGCACCCAGGCCGATTTTGCTTCAGAAGCATTCTGTGTTGCCGTGTAATCAACCAAGCTTTGCAAAAAACAAACCCCAAACCAAAAAACCTGTTCTATTAGTTCAATTGAGCTCCAGCGTACAGGGGCAAAAAACTAATCACAAGACCCAAACAAGATTGTCAAGGTGTTCTTGGCTGTAGCACAATTGAATCTGTGCTGCAACAGCGCAAACCGTTCTGCTGCCATTGTGAAGATTGTGTCAGCATTTCTGCCATGAGCTCTTATTTCTAGGCATAATAGATTAACTTGGTGATAGAAATTCACTTGTGGCTGAGACTTGGCAATTGGGTTTCCACTAAAAATGCTAGTGAGTTAGCACACACTACATAAAACCCAGCAGGACCCCTTTGCATCCTGTGGCTGCATTTTTGTTTTTCAAGAGCTTGCTATGTATGCTTTCCTTGACTTTCAAAAGCCAGGCTTGTCACAGTGTAATGCACAAAATCATCTAGCAGTGTCTTGAAAGATAAAGGCCTAACCAATGCACTGTTTTTTAGCAACAGCAGGGGCTGGAAAGGTCAAGGCATCTATCTTGCAATATACTTTGATTCTTCTCAGTACCTACTGCAATATTTGGTGCTGCAGGAAAGATGGGTGGAAATGCTGGGTCTATAATCTTTCCTTTGCCCTCTTGACTATTAAAAATCATATGAGGTCACTGTAACCTTTCCATATTTTTCTTCCCCTGAAAGCTTGTTGAACCTAGTTAGAGAACTAGTTACAAATTATGAGCCAGAAATTTAATTAATTGCTTTTTTCCAATAGCAAAGGGAAAAGGAAATTGCTGAACTTTAATAATAATTCTTTTAATTTAATTAATTTAGAAATCCTTGTAAATTAACAAGTGATAAAATCATTCAAACTGTGTGGTAGTTGTAATTTTTAGTTACTTTCATAGTTGTAAAATAGAGGGCTTCCTCCCAAGTAACTTTTTACTTTCCTGTTTCTCAAAAATAACTTTTAGTTGCTTAAAAATTAATCTCAATGCTACAAGCCGTTGGCTGGTGGCACAAAGCACATGATTTTCCTGCCCACCTTATTTTTGCTTCAACACACACAACAGAAGAGGAAACAGCAGCATAAACTCACACTTGAACCAACTGCTATCCCACTTCCAGTAAATAAGACCATCCTCTTCCATAATCATTACCATAATGGAAAGCTACTTATATTTCAAAAAGAATGGAACTAAATCCTCACTGAATGATCACTATACTGTAAATTACCTCAATAGAAAAGGGAGTGAATTACAAGTACCTAGTTATGCATAACCAGTTACTTGCAAGATGTGTGTATGTATTAGGATGAGAAGGAATGAGAGAGAGAGAGAATGAATGCCTTATGGATAAATTAATGAGACAGAGAAATGAGGAGGGAAAGTATTTCTGCCTCCTTTTGTTTAGGCATCACTTGCTGCAGCTGTGCATCACTCAACTACTTTCCCCGAAAGAATGCCATTCCAGCCCCTCCCCCCCCCGAAAAAAAATGCACAGTCCTGATACAGATGAAGGGAGAGCTTCAGGTATAAATAAGACACTTCCTTCCATCAACTATATGGCTTATATGTGGTGAGTTGCACATTGATATGCACCCCCATTCCAACTGCTCTGGGATATAAATACTAATTAACATTGCATTTGTGATTTCCAAGTGCAGACTGACACATTTTTTAAAACAAACTCACAACCTTCCTTGCTCCCTCTTTATAATATATAGAATTCAAGAGCCCCCATGCAATGTTCCACCCTCATGCTCCTCAAGCCTGAAGGAGGGTCCTTTTTTCTCAAATGGAAGGGCCTTTTGGTCATTTTCTGGTTGACGAAAGGGCTTTTCCTTGGCCTAAAACAGGGCTGAGAGAGCAAAATTGCCCCATCCCCATAGCCTAGAAAGAGTACAGGAGGTTTGTTCAGCCTTCCAAAACATATTTTATTTTTTTCAAAACCAAAATGAGGAGGTAGGCAAGGGGAGAGGTGTGGCCCCTGTACCTGGGATCTACCTCTGAAGAGTAGAGTTGCATTAAAAAAACGGTCCAAATTATCCATTTTACACATGTGGTAGATTCTATAATAGAAAGGTCTAAAATGTTAACTTGCAACTTGTTATTCCAGAACTCATCAAACAAGCCAATTAGGCCCATTGTTTATAAGTTAACCTAACAGATACCTTATTGTTCTTGTTTCAGCCAAGAGGGTTGTATATAAAGGAAACAATGAAAGAGAGATTTCATCATTAAAAAGATCTCTACATAGTTCTTTTTACATGTTTTTAAATACAATACTTTCTTTAGGTTAAAATATGTCAAGTTGCATCTTTATATTACCTGAAAAATATTAAACAGTAAAGAAAACCAAAATCTCTGTCTTAAAACAAACCCCACCAAATATCCACAGTTTTTGTTTTGTTTAGCAATACATCAAATTACAGTCTTCCAGTTCTCAGACTGGACTCAGCACAACCTCTCTTCAGCCGATTTTGCATAACATTCATTCATTCAATTGCTAAATTCTTGCTTGTTTTAACATGACTCACGTGGAGTCCTATGGACCGCATGGATGTTGGGCAGCCTTTGCTTTTCCTTGCAGCATGTACTTGCTGAGTAAATGGCACTACTACCCACCATCTTTGGGCAGCCCTGCTCAGAGGTCCCACTGTTTACTCTTGGGTAATCTTAGGCAAGTCATAGGCCCTTTTCACACCTTACCTTTTCCCGATGCTGGGCTGCTCGGCTCGCGCATGAAGGCTTGGGAGGAATGCTGCCACATCCCTCTTGCTTCAGCTCTGCAGCTGCTTCCTCATTGCGCAAACACCCCGCCTCTTCCGTTCGCAGTGCAGCCTGGGACCTTGCAGGCTGCACTGAGGAGAGGACATGCGAACGGCCCGGCTCCCGAGGGTTTGAGCCGAAAAAGAAAAAATGCGTGGGCAGTCCGCGTCAGGCCCTTGAGCGTCACGCAAATGTGAGTGTGTTGTACAGACCTCTCCTCACATTTACACGATGCTCAAGGGGCCCTTTCGCTTCAGAAATGCTGTGCGAAAAGGGCCATACTCTCTCATCCTCGGAGGAAGGCAAGGCAACACTCCTCTGAACAATCTTGCCAAGAAAATCTCATGATGGGTTCACTTTAGGGTCACTATATATCAGAAGTGACTCAAAGGTACACAACAACAGCAGCAGCAACAACAACAATGGGTATATAGTGGTGTGGGACATACACGGTTCTTCAAGTGTTGTTGGATTTCAGCTCCCAGAAGTTCTAGGCAGCATAGCCAAGCGTGAAGAATGCTGATAGATGCATTCCACCAAACTTGGAAAATCACATGAATTCCAATCCTGACATATAGAATCGTCCAACAATGTTTCAAACTCTTAGTCTTTTAATTCTAGGACATCTATTTGTGTGATATTTGGTATTGTAAATGTACTTATTATCCTTTTAAAATATGGATCCTGTGTAAGCTTTTGCAGATAATCAAGTAATATTCCACAGCACTCATTTGTACTTTTTTATACATTTAATGTAACTAAGTATTGTGTAAGGATTGATAAAGGATGTTAACCTTCACCGGTGTCAATAAGTTTTATAAAATGGCTGTTCTGAGGCCTTGGCCAAACTCAAGGCAATATAAATGCCTCACAGATTATGCAGAAAGTGCAAAATTAGTCATTTTGAGGCATGCGTCTGTAAATCTGACTAATATTTTGGATGACATGTACTAAGGCCATTTCCACACCACATGGCTATAGTGCTATTATTCCACTTTCAACATTCTATGGGATCCTGGAGTTTGCAGTTTAGGGAGGGGCATTCAGAATTCTCAGCCAGAGAGCTCTTTGGCCTCAGTAAACTACAAAACCCAGAATTCCACAGGATGTTGAAAGGGGAAGAATGGCACTAGAACAGTGTAATGCGGAAATAGCCTCATGCATTTCTCAACCTAAGAAGAAAATTGTCAAAGAATTAGTGGTTGGAGTCCTTGTACATTGACTTCATGGTGACTGTTTCATATGGAATGATTGATGAATTGCTGCCAAGAATAAGTACTATCCAAATTTAAAACTGTATGAAAATAGCATTTTAATTTTTTTTAAGGCAAGAACATGGAAATGTTGAAAAAAAAGGCTCCTAAATTTTTTCTCTATAATCCTGCCATGTACATAAAAATGCTTCTTTTTTCTTGTATGTGTTTTAAAGTGCTGTGATTAAAAGATGAAATTGATAGTATGCTTGATGTATTTCTAATGAGTCCAGCTAATAGGAAAAACACTCTAATTTTTTTCCCCCTAGAATAGTCCCATTGTTTGGATCTAAGTGCACGATTGCTAGTGAGGCAGTTCCTTGTCTAAATAACCTGTAAGATTACCCCTTGTCTTTGAAACTGGTTTGAAGTATCTCCTTCCAGAGTAGGAGAATGGAGTTACTTTGATGTGGTCAAGTAATTTCCCACAATCACAAAACAGATTATAATTCACTGATAATATGTGAAGTTATTGGAAATGTCCCGTGGCCTCAGTTCTGCTGCAAGAGAGGTAGAAGGAGCTATTTGTCCCCCCTAAATTGTTCTACAAGGATAGAAACTCCCATTAGTTCTCTGAATGAGTGTTGCTTGAATTAAAATAGCAACAAAAAACCCCCACATTTTTCTATTATATATTTAAATATTGCTCAAGTTCATAGTGAACTCATCTATATATGTAAGACTTGACTTTTACAAAGTTTCAATGTGACACTGTCCTTGAATACTGGGGGTAAATGGCCATGAAACTATTTTATTGGAGTCCAAGCATCAACAAGACTTCCTAGGCTTGTGCATAAACACAAACTTTGTAGGTACGTTACAAGACCCATTAGTGACAAATTAGAGTCCAGAGAGAAAGGTCCCAAATCATGAAGACAAGAGCTTCTCTACATGCTCAGTACAGGAAGAGGACATTCAATGAGTCACTGTTTTAAGTGGATATTTTTAGGGAGGAAGAAACTAAACAGGGGCCCCTTTCTACTTTTGAACAGTTTGTCTAGAGGAATGTCTGAGCAATTAGCACTCAAAGCTGAAGGACAAAATGACTTTGACAAAGCTAGGCCCATGGGCTAGTGAATGACATGTGCGGTGTTGGAGGTTTTCAGCATATGCCTGAAACTGACAGTGATTCAATATAGAAGGAGGTATAGTTTCAGATTGGCATGTGTGATTATCTTCACTTTGTTGGCACTGTAATAGGCTGTCTTTTAACCTAATTTAAGAGCTGTCCATACTAAGATGAAATCCCTGCCATTTGGAACATCAAATTTGAATCAAGATTGTTGTGACAGATGAAGACTGACATGTCCAAACCAAATCCTACCTGTTTGTAAATATTGATAGTCTTAATGTTTATTTCGAACATTTTGAACTTGGTTTGTGAAATCCAGCAGTTTCACTTCTTCCTTTCCTTCTTTTTGGCATGGCAGCAGCCTGTACATAAAGGGGAAGGAACACAGGAACTTGCCTCATACTGAGTACAACCATTTAATCCATCTACATTAGTACAGTCCACTTTGACTGGCAGCAATGGCTTTCAAGAGTTTCAGGCAGGATTCTTTCCTAGCCATACTTGGAGATCATGAGTAGTTCCTGCTAGTCTCCCACCCAGTGATACCCAGATCTGATCCTACTTACCTTCTGAAATGAGATGAAATCAGGTGTGTTTGGAGTGGAGTGGTTGTATTGGTGGAATTATAAGTCAAGGGTAATGCTCACAAGGGTGTAACTACGGAGTGGCAAAATCAGGCCATTGAATTCTACCTCCTCATGAAATTTTCTTTCAGTCTCCAAATTTCTAACATTGTAGTAACTTAAAACTTCAGTCGAGCATTTAGGAATCCATTATAAACCTTCAAAGAAAGGGGGCAAAGTTACCAAGGGAATGTGAACACAGCAAATGCACAAGTTCTAGGGAGCGAATGCTTTTCAATGGCTCATTGTCTACAGTGCTAGAAATCTGGGAAGTGAAATAACATTTCATTGGGATGATAGGATTCTTATTTGGGGGTGCAGTTCCCTCATTCACTTACCCATAGCTATGGCCCTGAGTGGGGATTGTGCTCTAGATTTCAGAGTGAAATTTGTACCAGTTTTTATTTGTGAAACAACACTAAAAACACTATTAGGGAAGAGTCAGTTGTTTCACACAGAAGCATTTATAAAGAACACAACTGGTGTTTTGGAAAACGAGCTTTGGCAATGGATGAAAGGGTGGGAAGAGGAACGAGTTTTCCTGCTGGAGATCTCTCCATCCTACCCCTCTTTCCTCTCTGCAACGGCCTTGAACAATGTGTGGGGTGATGTGGAGTGGCTTTAGGGATGAATTATTCTAGAGAAACAAACAGCTGATAAACAAAAGATAAAAATACATCCACCCACCACTCACATATGCACACACAGAAACATACCTCCTTGCTGTAATTATAATTTCACAAAGTTGGTTTTCCATAAACAAAGTGGTCATCAGCATTTAAAAACATATGTTTGTATGTCATGTTTTACCCAGTAGATACAGAGTTGTAATGAATTTCGGTGTAAAATGAATTTTTGGCTTTTTAAAAAAATACTAAATTATATCTAAGTAATTTGAGTTTCATCCACAATAATGGCTCATGCTAGATTCAAGAGAATTAGTTTTATTTCTAAAATATTTTGTGCAGTTGTTTCAAAATATATGTTTAGCATTTGTATGACTTTTTAAAAAATAGTCTTTTGTAAAACAAAATGCGTAGTTTGTCAATACATTTATTGGATGAACCAAAAGGCCACAAACATCTTAATGACTTCCAGTTCTCCAGAATTCTTCATAAGGCTCAGTTGTAGACAAAGTAGGGAAGAGGTAAGAACAAGAAAAGTCCAACAATTAGGTTAGATGTTGTGGCCATGAGGCTCACATTTACAGCCAAGATGGAGTTTCCAGATGAAGTGAAGCACTGGTAGGTGAGTAGGGATGAGGTTACACCTAGTAGAGCATAGTCATTGCCCCTATAAAAAATAGCAAGTGATTCAGCTAAAAAAGAAAAGAAAAGAAAAAGAAAAAGAAAAGCAAAGCACTGTCACCTCCTCCCCGAGTCTTAATTTTGGATAAATATGAGCTTTTGCCACAAATGCACTGCCATCTTCTTACACTATCTGGTCATGTTTGCACAACACGCTAAGGTATGGTTTATGTTAGCCATGATACTTTAACCATAATTGTATGAGTTCATATGTAGAGACAAATCATGATTTGAACATGCCAGGGTTCATAAGTCAACAATACACTATGGCTTTTAACTGTCATTTACAACTGGCTAACGAATGTTGTTTGTGGGAGTATGTGCAGGCAGAACAATTAGCCAGAATCCAACAAACTACAACTTTGCTTACTACTGTTTGCAAACCCAGCTGTTGGCCACTATTCTTATGGTCTTCTTATTTGGCAAGTTGCTTATATTTCTGACTCCACCCACATTCACATTATTTTAGTGATAACAGGGGTGCTCTTTTCAGAAATGTGTATCTGAAAGATTTGGCATGAAGTAAGGAAGGCTGGAAGGAAGGAAGGAAAGAAAGAGAGAGAGAGAGAGAAGAAAGAAAAAGGAAGGAAGGAAGGAAGGAAGGAAGGAAGGAAGGAAGGAAGGAAGGAAGGAAGGAAGGAAGGAATTTTTTGATGTCTATGTAGCCAGCAGTTAACAGAAAGCACACTTCTTTCCAGACTGGATGCTGTATTTCTCTTTATGCTCTTGTACAGTTCTTTGGGGAGTAAAGTTAAAACTCTTGGCCGCCAATACTCTATAACATGTGTCATACAGCATATGGTCTCTTGTCCCATTTCAGTGCCAGCAAACTGAATCGCAGCCAGTGTAAATGAAACAATGCATCAGCCAGACCATTAACCTTTGCTCGTACATACTCAGCTCTGAAGTGGCTATTATTTATCAAGCGGTGTGCAGGGAAGCATCCTTAGCAGACCTGATTAATATGTGCAGTGACACAACACTAAGTAGGTGAACTGCACCATATATAACACGCTAAAGAATTTTCAACTGGCTAAGCCAGCTAATAACTGTCTGCTTGGAATCTTAAATAAAATCAATCAGTACAACAGAAATAGCAATTTCAGACTCACTTTGCAGAACTGTTTCTCAAATATTGTGTGTGTGTGTGTGTGTGTGTGTGTGTGTGTGAAGCTCCACTTCTTAAAAGAAAATCCCAGTATACCCAACTAGGCAACTTCTGCAAATAGCCTAAGTTATTGTTTTTCCTACTGGCATATTGTGCAATTAGGGCTCAAAAGATTAATGTGTGCCATGACAGCTTCTGAGCTTTACAGTAAGCCAAATTTGTCAGAGTAAAACAACTGAAGTACTTTGCATGTTACACGTGGAGCTGTTTGGCCTGACAAGATACCCACTCAAAACCTGCTGCAAATAGCACACATCTGGTTACAATGCCTGTAATATATATGGCTTGATGTGCCATGTTGTTCCCAGAGACCTCTTAGAAATCTTTGCACATGATACAAAGAGTTTAGAAAAGTTAGATTTTTGAACTGCAGTTCCCAGAATTCCTCAGCAAGCATGGCCAATACCTATGATAAGAAAGAGAAGGTTGCTCAAGGCTATCCTTACACGGAGAAGCTGTATCACATATATGACACAAATGAATTTGGATAAATATGGTTTACCCACTCATTCTGCACATGTGTTGAATCAGCAGACAAAGAGGGGAGGGTGTTAACTCTCTCCTTCCATATCCTGTTGTTCTCATCACCTACATGTGCATACTCCCCACCAAAACAGGGAGGAGGGCTCTACTTTCACAGACAGTATCCATACACACACCAGGACACTTTGGTACAGACACTCTAAATGATGGCAGTTGTGAAGCTGGGGACAGAAAGATCAGGGTTATTGTGTGCTTCCTTTCATACGCTGAGTTAAGACACTTCCAGGATAAGTGTGGAGCTGGCAGAGAAAGGACCAAGTGTAATGGGGCGTGGCAAAATAGGGTGACTTCACGTGTTCTTTTAGTAAGGTCTGGGTAGTCTATTCTCAAACAAATTCATCATAGGTGCTCGCATTGGCAAGATAAGTGTTTAAATTGCTCTAGCAATGAAGGAGAGCAGGAACTGACATGTTAGTTCCACCCTTTCCATTATGAACCTTCTTGCCCTACGTAAGGCAATGTCAATTTCTACTGAAGGAAGCCAAACCTAGTAGCATATGCTCCATTTACATAATTGAGTTGTGTATGCATAACCTGAATGCCATGAACAGAACTATTGCTATTTCACTACTCTTTTACTTTTGATGGAAATAGGAGCAATGTGACTCTGGCCATTTCTGCACGGGCTTAAAGAAACGGTGCAGATCGTCCTCCAGGGAGGATGTCTGCACCTGGGAGCGGACTGGGTCGGACCTACTTAGTGTAGTTCTGCACCTCAGCCTGCTCTGGAATGACCCAAAGTTGTCATCCAGCCTGCTTTTGAAAGGCTGCTTGAAACGGATCTTTCAAAAGCATGGAGCACGCCACTCTGTGCCCGCGCTCTGGTGTAGATTTGCAGGCTTGCACCAGTGCGAGCCTGCAATCTGCCGGGGGTGGGCTTTAGGCTGACGAGCTTCAGCGGTTGGTGGAGAGTGTCGACCAGCCGGAAGCCGCCATTTTCGTCCCCAGAGTAGTGCGGAGCGGCGGCCACGCACTGCTCTGGACCAGCCTGGACCCAAGCATGGAGCCAAGAAGTCTGGTAAGTACCAGCACGGGGTGATTGCCTCGCCCCATGAGGAAATGGCCTTTATTGAAAATGTGTACTAATTTACTGCTGTAACACTACTAATGCCAAGAATCTTGGATAAAAACATGTTGTCCACATTTTCATTGTGAACAAGAGCTTGAAAACTTATACAATGAAATGCCTCACAAAATTGAAAATGATGCCCTGTACGGCTCAGAATACCTGATTCTGAGGACCTCCTCCTCCTCCTCCTCTTCACATTCCACACTCAAATGTTAGTTATGAAGAGTTCTTGCTTCTCCTTCTATGTATATTTGAAGTTTGTGCATCTTATCACAGGAAATGTGAACCATTCTTGGATTTATACATAACATTATAGTATACATTACTTCTGTATGTCTTCTTTTCATCCATTTCATAATGAATGACAACACTCAACCATTTTCTGAAGGATTTGACTTATTATGTTTGAATGTCTTTAAATGACAGAGTAAACTTATTCCTTTATTTCACCAGAATCATTTGTAATCTTCTTATGCACCATGGGGAATTTGGCTATAACTGAATCATTGTAAAAGTTGGCAAAGGTCTAAATCAGTGGTTCTTAACCTGGGGTCTGTGAATCCCCAGGGGTCAGTGATGCCATCACAGGAGGTCCATGAAAGGCTCAAAGACTGCTCAGCCTGTCTCCTCCCTCATGACAGAGTGGTGACATGACAGGAACCAGGGCAAAAGGAGGAAGGCAGTAGGGCTGGCTGGGCCTGTGGCTGCTCTTCTGTGGGGAGGAGGTGGGTTCAGCAGTGGAGTGAGAGCAAAACTGACAGTCAGCCAGCCGGTCAGTGTTGCCCTTCTTCTCTCTTTCTCTATTGAGAGAGAAAGATTGCTCTCTCTCTCCCTCTCTCCCTCCCATCCTTTCCAGTGGAGAGCAGTCTGGTGTCCTATCAGAAATGCTCAAACACCTTCCCCTTCTGCCTTTCTCTCTCCCTCTTTCCTTTGCCCGTCTCAGCCTCCTGCTGGTAAGAAGGAAAAAAAAGTGCTTGAGCATTTCTGATAGATTGGATGGTTGGAAAAGGGGGGAGGGAGGGGGAGAGAGAAGAGCAAATGCTGGCTGGCTGGCTGGGCCAAAGAGCTGGCTAGCTGGCTGAAGCCAAAGAGCTCCCCAGCTGAGAATTCTAAATGGTCCTCCCTAAACTGAAAACCCCCGGATTCCAGAGGATGTTGAAAGTGGAATAATAGCACTATAGCAGTGTAGTGCGGAAATGGCCTCAATCCTAGATTGGATTTACTGTTCGTACCAACATGAGTGTCACTCAGCATCACAATTTTTAAGCAATGTCCTTTCCACTGTAGCCCAACCACACCGGGATAGCTGTTTAGAACATCTGAGGGTCTAGCCTGCATGTGTGACTATAGTATCGAGGCTACGTATGATTTGTATGTTACTTAAAACTCAAGGGATACTGTTTGTAAATGGTATGACTCTTAAGGATTGTTGCTCAGTGACTTACCCTTTCTTCTGCCATGTCAAAATTCTAGGTTATGGGGCTAGGCTTTTGTAGAATCTAAAGAGATCAACATTATTCACCTAGCCAGCTTCCCCTCCCTGCCTTTCCCCTCTAGCTTCCTTGCCTTTCTTCATGCCAGAATTCAAAAAGAAGTACTATTCCATTGCTCTACATTCCCTAATCTATTTTTTTCAGGTGCATTCAGCTCCATGCAGGGCTCGGAGCTTCTATACAATGGCTAAGACATCTTTTGTAGACTTTGCCCACGTAGGAACCAAAGCTAGTTTTCTCCTGATCCTGTTCAAATCCAGTCAGTTCTGTTTCATGTAACTTTTTGCTGAAGTTTTCCAGCTACTCCCCTTGAAGCAATTCTCTAGAACAGTCTCTACCCCTTACTGGAAACCGATGACTCCTGCCTGTTTTTCCTCTTTGTATCACTGTCATAAGGAATAGTCTTCTATTCCATTTGTTCTGTTGGCATGCTGTTTACTGCTTCCTTTCTGTAAATGTGCTGTAAAAGATTTATGGTAAAATAAATATGAAGTGTTTCAAGCTTAATCTTTGTTAAGTTTTATAAGCCACTTTGAACTACCACACCACATATGCCACTCTGGGTGTTCCATAGCACTGCTCATCATCCTTACATTTCCTTGTCTATTGAGTACATGTGTACAAATGTTCACTAAGAAACATTCATGTGAGAGTGAAAATCCAGAGTAACAGAAGATAACTGTCTGTAGAAACTGTAAGAAATAAAGTTTTTAAAAATTAGTTTGAAACTGTTCACCTATTCAAAAGCCTGTTAACACCCGATCCATGCATCTTTGAATATCTTCTTTGTGTTAGCTCTGGTTTCCTTTTCAGTTACATGTTTGAATGTGTCATGAAACTTATGTTCAGTATTTTTCACACCTCAGTCCTACTCTTGGGTTTAATTAGTGTGTCTTTCCCTTTTATTTTATTTTTTTTAAACCTAGGCTACTGGCTTGTGTCCAGATAGCATGCTTACTCCTTTTAAACTGTACAATGTGACTAAGAATGATGAATTGGAAGAAGGTGAGGTGGGGGAGGAAATGAAACCATGTCTTGTTTATTGTATCGTGGAAACACTTTTTATTTGATTCTTCATCATATGAGATCTGGTTGACATACTGTCATAGTGCCGCATATTTCTATGGGCTGTCCTCTAAAGGGTAATTGTTTAGTAGGAACTAATACATTTGTATTATGCCGCAAACCACTATGACAGGCTGCATGAGCAGGGTCTATGAGGAATGAAAAAAAAAAGGTATGAAAACCAGTGAGCCTATAAGGTACACATTCTTGGGTCATGAGTGAACTGACCCTCTATTTCCACCTGATGTAAATTCATGTTCTGCCTGTTGTCTTGCTATGCCACATGATGTGTATATTAATAGTTTATACTTCTTGTCATCCTGGTTAGCTCTGCGGCTAAGGTTCTGCATGGCACTGAATATTTGCTACTGGGAAGCAACTGTAGGAGGACCTTTGTTTGGCAGGATGAAAGGCCAGAAGGACTTTATGATCTAGTTGACCAAATTCTTCCCTTTCACAATAGAAGTCATAGCAAACACTTAGCCTTGAGCACACCCAACTAGACAGGTAAAATTTCTGGAAATTTAGAAGCCATGAAAAAAGCCACTTTTTCCTGAGATTTCCACTCCACCAATCCTGTATTATTACCCATTATGTAGTTATAGTCACTTTGTTGATTAGAACGTAAGACGGATTCCTTATAACTTGATTTGTTATAAAATCATCATGTTTAATGCGGAAAAGTATACTTTATATCATTTATTCAGAATATAAATTGAGCATACTTTCGAATATTTTGGCTGGCATCTTACTGGGCAGTCCCAACTACAGTAGACCCATTCAATCAACTCTTAAATAGTGAGTCAATATGGAGGCAAATTCCATTGATTCAATGGATCTACTTCAGTTGGGACTTACAACAAGATTTAAGCTTTTGTTTTGTTTTGTTTTGTTACAATAGAGCTACAAGATCCTGAACTGTAAGGAACACCTGAACTATAAGGAACCTCTTTGTTTTTACCAGTGTGGGGATCAGGCAAACAAACAAACAAATGAAACTAAGAAAGAATTACCATATGTACTCATGCATAAGTCAGCCTCATATATAAGGCCATTTCTGCCTGATGGGGTTGTCCTGTTATGGGGCCAGGATAGCTGCAGTCGGCTGGTCGTGCTTCCACATGATGTTGTCACCAGCCTGCTGCCATCCCATCCCCATGTGTTGTTCTTGTGGGGTATTTGCTAAAGAGATAAAATCCATTTAATACCTGTGATTGTACAACGCTCCTGTACTTACCTGTCTTGCAGAAGGGTAGGAAGCACAATGGCGACATTTCCTTCCCCAGCACAGCCTGGGAAATGCCTGGCTGCACTGGAGAAGGAAGAGGCATGCCCATTGCGCTCTCTTCCTTAGGAAGCCAGTCCCATGTGGAGGAGAGTGTTCCTTTCGCTTTCCCTTCCCTGCCGAGACTGTGATGGGATGATTCGCAAGAGCCTCGTAGTACAGAAGTGGCCTAAGTTGAGGGCAGGTTTTGAGGCCAGTATTATGGAGTTTGATATGATCTGTGGATAAGTTAAGGGCCATTCCATGGAAGGGAAAGTGCCAGCACCACTTCAGGGGGTCATCCTCCCCAACTACCACTAGCACCATTTTCATGCCCAGGCATTTGAAAAGGCCTTTTGCTGCTCTACTGAAAGAAGGGATGGCTCCTTTTTTGATCAACATTATGGTACAATATTAACTACTATCAAAAAAGAAGCCATCCCCTTCTCTGAGTATAGCGGTGGAAGGTGAGAACTCAGTCCATCCCAGGAGAACCTAAAAGCACTGACCTCCTCTGCTCTCTTAGTGCTCCTTTGAGGGGAAGTGCCATTTTCCCATAAAAGTCACATAAAAGTCTTTCTCTTACAAATTTCTTAGAAATCATTTTGGGACAGTAAATATGTGAACACCTTATCTTAAATGTTATAGTCAGCAGTGTTCATTCTAAAAGAAAATATTCTGCAGTCATTTCCTCTCAATTTTCAGGGGAAAAGAAAAAGCTTCAGAACCCTCCCTCCACATTTTCCAGGATTCTACATCTTTATACTTTCAATTTACATGTGACATAAAATCAACACCCTTTCCTTATTATTACCTGCTGAAAACCACACTGCCTTCCTTTGCATTAGAGACCTCTCAAATAATGGAGTTTGTATGTATGTATCACATGCTGAGCTGGGATCTCAGCCACACTTCTCCCCCAACACTGTGCGCTTTCAAAAATTCCCATTATGTAAATCAGTTGAAAATGACATAAAACTGCTGGATCAAAAATCAGCAGTAATAATTACTGAAGCCTCTTTGAAGGGATTCCATTTCCAGTGACAACAGTAACTCAGACTTCTATATTTGCACCCAGGGTCCCCATATGCTGCAATTCTTCCACACAAGTCTATAAGGGTAACAGAAATCAGTGTCAGCAGGAGCCAGAGGGAACACGGCATGAGGTTCTGATTTGTAAATATCACTGGATCACTCTGAAGTAGTCTCATCCCTAGCTTTGCCTCAAGGTCTATTTGAGGGGCTAATTCTGTTCTACTTCTCTCCATTTTCAGCTTTTTAGCATAATTAATTTGATCAGTCCAGTGAAAAGAAGGCTTCTTTTGTTAAGGCTGCAGCAATCTGATTTCTTTGCTCCTAATTTCTAAGCTGCTGAAATGTCCAGCTTCACTCTTCTTTGTCTTTATCATCCTACTCCATTCCTCTTTCTCTCTGATCTTTCTCTTCTCCCTACTTTGGCTTACTTTCTTTCTGCATAGCCTTTTTCTTCATACACCTTGGTGCTTGTTCAGTCTCTTCCCATTTACCATGGAGCGAAAACACCTCTCCTCCTCTTTTAACTTTGTGTACAGTTGGAGTGCTGCAGAGGGAAATACCATATGGTATGGTCCACAGGTTCTCTGGAAACTTGAATATCTCAGCCCTGCCAGCAATTACATCTCTAGAAAAGACCAGTACCCTTTCCTTCCCTCCTTTGTTCCTCCTCTTCTCTTCCCCCTTCTTTTTTTTTCTCATCAGAATTTCTATCTCACCAGCCCAATGCTCATCCAGTCCCCCCCCCCCAGTTCACTGTCTTTTCCACTTCCTTACTATGCAAGAGGACTTATTCTTTCTCCCTCTCTTTCTTAATTATTTGAAGAGTTTGGGGAAAGGATTACGTTGATTTACCTGCAGGCTCTTTGAAGAAATGAATAGGCCACCCTTCTGGGATGCCATGATTTATCCCGATGGAAGTTTAGTGACATCTTCCGTCTAGTAACTAAAGATGGTACTGCCGGCCACAGACCAAAATTAATCCATTTTAAAGGTAACCCCAAGATACACACTCCTAGCATCTCATTAGCATCTATGCCAAGTTTCAGGTGTATAGATTTCATGACCTTGGAGCTATGATACACATTCTCTTCTCATTTTAGATTTTTATATGGTCATTTCATAAGGTCATTGTTTTGCACTGCTCCAGAGGCTAGAACAAGGAGCAATGGATTCAAACTACAGGAAAAAAGATTCCATCTAAACCTCAGGAAGAGCTTCCTGATGGTCAGAACTGTTCCACAGTGGAATATGCTGCCTCAGAGTGTGGTGGAGTCTTGTTACCATGTGTACTGGGGGTCCCAGGAGGGACACCAAAATGTGCTCAACTAAAGGTGGGGAAAATTAGCTCAGAGCACTGCTTAGCCTTACGAGAGGCAGGGTAACGTAGCAAGATCTTGAACCCTATGTCTACGGAGTTGGGTCAAGTCAAGGAGAACACAGAAGTTGAAATAATAAATGATGTTTATTAAATACAAGCAAAACAGTGTATGCGACACACTCATACAAGATAACTAAAGAAAATAAAGGTTGGAGTGGTATAGAGGGATTTTTAGAGGGATTGATGGTTTGGGTGATACTTCACCTGTCCTGAAGCCCAGAAAAATAGAGAGCGAAGCTGGGGTGCGATGTAGCTCAGCACGTGGAGCTGAGGGGAGGCTCGCCAAGCAAAGCGGCAGCAAGGCGGGATGAAACTCAGGAGCGTTCTGAGGAAGATCTCGGAATCAAGGGTTTTTATAAGGAGAATTGTGACTGCAGGCTATGCCGTACTTGGGGGAAAACAATAGATTTGAAATTGGAGACAAAGCCTCCGAAAGGTCAGAATCTGAATGATTGAGTTATCGTAGCGGTTCTCAGTAGAGTAGCCAGTATGCAAACGCAGAGTACTTGGGTATTGTATAGTTTACCCATCAAGCTGCCATCACGGGGCAGAGGCTCTTTTGTAAGTGGCGTGCATACTTAATTAGAGTACTTGCCTGGAGGTCTCCTAAAGCAGTGAGTCAGCTATTTTCTGGCCTGCCTGTATTGTATTTTGAATATTACGGCTATTAACGGCCGAACTTGTTTACGTGCTTGTCTGGTGGCCTCGCAAGCATGTGGAAAGGAATAGAGAAGTGTAGCCGAATTGTGATATCAAGGGATATCTTTTAATATCCCCCAAAGCTCGGACTAGCCAGGACAGTAACAGTCTCTTCTTTGGAGATTTTTAAGCAGAGGCTGGATGGCCATCTGTTGGGAGTGTTTTGATGTGGGTTCCTGCATGGCAGGGGGTTGGACTGGATGGCCCCTGTGGTCTCTTCCAGCTCTATGATCCTACGATTCTATGATTTCCTCACTACAATATTATAGTGCTCTTATTCCACTTTCAACATCTCATAGAATTCTGGGATTTGCAATTTAAGGAGGGACATTTAAAATTCTCAGCCAGAGACCTATTTGGCTTCAGCAAACTACAAACCCCAGAATTCCACAGGATGTTGAAAGTGGAATACTAGCACTTTAACAGTGTAGTGCGGAAATGGCCTAAATGTCTGCCAGTACAGTTATCATGCATGAGATCAAGAATTTGCCTGATGTGATAGATAATCCATTAGTTTGATCAGTTTTCATGTATCCATTCAATACCTTTGCTTCACAGTAACTATTAATGGATATATGCAAATGCACATTTAGTGAAAAGCATAACACTTCAATCATTTTCATGTCTTGTCGCAAATATATATCAAGAAATTACATTTGATCCATTAATGCTGCCATTTTCTCTCCACTTCTTCTCATCTCCAGAAGCCACAGGGAATAGGAGAAAATTCTAGCAATCAGTTTTACATTTTGAGTGTTATCCAGTTCCTTTGGCTAATGACTAAATTTCATCTTTTCTTACAGCATGCTCTCCATTGTCCAAAAATGAGTATACTGCCATAATAATTTAAATTGACGCTGGTGAATCTTGACTGTTCAGGAACCTTCAACAAATGTTTTAGATTTCACCCTACTTTCTATTGTCACCTGGGAATTGTCAATGACAGCATTCTTATACTGGGTCTAACATTTTGTATTAGGAGACTTTTGGGATTGTTTGGGAAAGTACACTTTGTACTTATATAATACATTAGTCATTAATGCTGTGGTAGAATCCAAGAAATATTTATTATCTACAAAGTTAATGAAGCACTCAGTGGGCACTATTTAAACAAAAAATAATTCCTCTAAACCAGGGTAATTGTCCAAGGCCTGTGAGATGCCTGGAAAGGTGTTAAAAGTGTTTTTCAGATGCACAATATAATGTACTGCAAGGTGTTCATAGGGACAATTTATTATTTAATCTGAGCACTTAGTCTTGGCATCTGTGTACAGATTATCACATTCTACATTCAGAATCCTTCTCAATGTCCATTTAGATGAGTAGGATAGGAATTAATGCAAATATGCCTACTGAATATATCAGGTACATAACCACACATCTCCCCAGTCTGTTTCACTGACATTAGCAATGGCTTATACTCATAATTGCTACCAGAATGCAGCTTTTGAAAATTAAAGGATTTAGTATTTGACTTTCCCTGTTCTCTCTTGGCATTATTTCAAATAAGCTCAACTCTGTTTTGCAGATTTTAAAATATTTGTTGTTCTTTATTGAGTAATATCTACCTCAATTTTCTTTTAAAATTTTCTTTTCATTTTCTATTAAAAGTGACTTACAAACTTACTGAATACTTCAAAATAATTAGTATTATATTTATAAACACAACTAACACACAACAAGAGCAGATTTTTAAAAAATGTAAGGCCATTTCCGCACTACACTCTTATAGCGTGATTATTCCACTTTCAACATCCTATGGAATCCTGGGGTTTGCAGTTTCGGGAAGGGCTGGCCAGCCCCTCCCGAAACAGCAAACCTCAGGATTCCATAGGATGTTGAAAGTGGAATAATCGCGCTACAAGAGTGTAGTACGGAAATGGACTAAAACAGGAAAGCGGAAGCATTAAAACCCACTGAAATCTGGTGAAATAATAGTGATAGGGCTTCACAGCATGACTGAAGAAGAGAAATATAGGCACCATAGGAAAACAAGCCCCTTTCCTATCTCTCAGCCAATCATGCTTGTGAAAATATTGGGTTGCATAGCAGCTCACTGATTTTGGAAACATCAGGTAGAAAGAATCAAGTAGGAAGTAGTCCTTTGTATTGCTGTTGCATGCCTTCAACTTGTTTGTGACTAGTAGTAAGCCTAAGGTGACTCTATCACATGTTTTTCTGGGGTTGAGAATGTGTGATGCACCCAAGGTCATCCAGGGGGTTTCCATGGCCGAGCAGCAATTGAACCCTGATTTCTTTGTTCATAGTCCTACACCACACTGGCTCCCTGGTCCTTGGTATAATCTGATTCAAAACTGTTTAAAGCTTTGCATGGTATTGTGAGTTTGTGCTTTCCATTCCATTGGGATAGTTTTACCCTTCTGGGTTTTAGTCTGAACTTTGAAATACTTAGGCAAGGTGCTGGATCCTATCCTCAGAATAGGTTGAAAAAAAAAAACTTTGGGTAGCTCCTTTAAAGACTGACTAAAATCTAGAATTCATGCACCACCCACTGAAATAGAAGCCACCATGTAGTATGGTATGTGCTATGCTGCCTGAGAGAGAGGATTTGACTCTAGAAATTGTAGTCCAAAAATATAACTTCTGCAAGCTCAGACCAGCAGTTTGAATAACACCCATCAGGAGTTGGTAACAGATGAAAAAAATGGAAAAAAGATGACAAAAATTAATGGTGTGACCTGTATTATGAGCTCCAGAAGACAATCTGGTCACTGTGTTTTGCACAATCTGGTCACTGTGTTTTGCACCACCTGTGGTTTTTGAAGGCTTTCCAGAGGGAGCTATATGTAGAATCCATTACAATAAACAAATATGGATGTGACAAATCATGTGTGAAAGTTTCCAGAAAGGTATAAATAGCTGAAGCGATGCGACAGCCATCACATGAGCATCCAGGGGGAAGGTCAAGTCTTGATGACTCATGCTTTAAAGTCCAGTCTTGGAAAGTGTGGCCTTACCCCTAAAACAGAATAGAATGTACCTCCACCCCTGGTTCAGCTCACCAACTGTGAGCACTATTGTCAGCAGCACTGTCCTTTCTGGAATAAGCTTCAGTTTATAGGCAATGAAGAGATCTCCAAACAGAAATGTGAAGCGACAAATGGAATTTTCCCTGTCCGACATCTCTTGAAACAATCCTGCTGAAGAATGCCAGTTTGCCATTGTCTTATTAGGCTTTCTGAGTATCTTGTTCTACAGGAACCACTGACATCACCAAATTAAATGGTGTTATAATGATTTTCCAAATAGTACACACAAAATATGTTACTTAAGACATGGTATTGCAAAAACGCTATGGGGCATCTAAGCTTTGCTTAGGAGTATCCGTTTATATGAAACAAAAAGTGGAGCTGGGCTGATAAATGCATACATCCATAACAGACAAAGCAGTTTGTTTGTTTGTTTCAAATTCCAGTCTCCCACAAAATAAAATACAGTAATTCCTGCCAATAGCAAACTCAGGTGAGTGTATCAGTACAGAAGTGAAAAGATGTAGGGTTGCTGGATCTCAGGGCTATGACTGAATTCCCAGGGGACTGCTATGCTTCTCTGGGTCTCCAGGTGAGAAGACAAGTTGCAAGATAAGAGATGCTACAAGAGGAGACTATTTGATGTTAGTGTGTTATGTGGTTGTAAAGCATGGACACCTGTCCATGTTTGTATGTGTGCTCCACTTCTGCAACACTTGCAGACCAAAAAGGCAGGATCTAGGAGAAGGATTTGAGGACCCATTGTTCCACTTGGAGCAAAGAATTGAGCAAGTCATTGGAGTCATAGCTCATGAGACTTCTTGTTATGTAAGTCCTGGTAGCAGCTGTGCAGTGGATGGAAAAACTCTGTATACTATGATGGCTTCAAATAGGATTCCTGAGAATTAGTAACTTTCAGAAATATACATTTTAGCCTTTGTTTTTAACATGCCATCATTGATCCAAGAAGCTCAAGGTGGAATACTGTGTTACCCTGTTTACTGGGGGTCCCATGAGGGACACCAAAATGTGCTCAACAATAGGTGAGGAAGATTAGCTCTGAGCACTGCTTTAGCGTTACGAGAGGCAGGGTAATTTAGCAGGACCTTGAACCCTATGTCTACGGACTCAGGCCAAGTCAAGGAGCACACTGAAGTTGAAATAATAGATGTGGTTTTATTAAAAACACAATCAAACAGTGTATGCGGCATACTCACACAAGATAACTAAAGAAATAAAGGTTGGAGTGGGATAGAGGGGTTTTTAGAGGAGTTGTTGGTTTGGGTGATACTTCACCTGTCCTGAAGCCCGGTTGGAAGCGGAGAAGATGGGGAGCATGGATCTCAGCATGTGGCGCTGAGGGGAAGGCTCACTGGACAAAGCGACAGCAAGGCGGGATGGAAGCCAAGAGCGATCCAAGGAATCGCTCAAAGTCAGGGGTTTTTGTAAGGAGAATTGTGTCCGCAGGCTAGGTCGGACTTGGGGAAAACAATAGATTTGGGGCTGGAGATAAAGCCTCTGAAAGGTCAGAATTTGAATGATTGAGTTATAGCCAAATTGTCAATAGGGTAGCCAGTATGCAAACGCGGAGTACTTGAGTGTTGTATAGTCAGATCATCAAGCTGCCATCTCGGGGCAGAGGATCTTTTGAAAGCTGCGTGCATACTTAATGAAGGTACTTGCCTTGAGGTCTCCTAAAGCTGCGAGTCGGCTATTTCTGGCCCGCCTGTATTGTTTTGGAATATTACGGCAATTATCGGCTGAGCTTGTGTGCGTGCTTGTCCGGGGGCCTCGCAAGCATGTGGAAGGGAATGGGTATGTGAGGCCAAATTATTGATATCAAGAGATATCTTTTTATATCCCCCAAAGCTTGGACTAGCCAGGACAGTAACAACTGCCCAGTCTTCTGTCCACTGTACCTGTAATAACTGAAGCCCCTGTCAGAGCTGCTGCTGCTGAGCAGCAGCTGTTGGTCCCTGTGGCTCTGGCTGGAGAGGAGTCCTGCAGCTCAAGAGCTCCCCCTGCTGCCATGGACCAAGCAGACTCGGACGTTCCTCTGCCTGCTCCTTTAGGGCAACAGGGATCCGATTCTGAAGATGCCCTGGAGCCTGTGTCAATCAGCCCACAAACAAGGTGGAGACTCAAGAGGGCTGTGCAAAGGGAGGCTTCCTTGGCTAAGTTTAAAAAGCGGTGACCGGACATACCTGTGCCTGAGGCTGTATAACTGCCTGCCTGGAAGCTTCCCTTTGCTTGTGGCAAACTTCTTACAAGCCCTCCTCTTGCCTGTACCTTGCTCCCAGCACCAGGTTCCTGATACCTTGAATCGATTTCTGGACTCTTGACGCTTGGCTTTGGAACTCTGACTATGGCTTTGCTTGGCGCTCTGGTAAATGAACTTCCTTGAGTAAGTGCTTGCTTGTCTCCTCCCAGCTGGACTTTGCTGGCTCTCCCACTCTCTTCTCCAGGCTGGCTCGCCGCCCAGGTCTGTGACCTTGACAGTACCCTTACAACAGTCAGTCAAAATTTCACATCATGGGTTATAATATGAAGTTTTACCATGATGGAGCTATGTTGCTGACGCAATACACAACCATATTAAATAATTGCACTGATGTACAATGAGGCACCACACAAGGTGTCCTTTTGTGCAACAGGGGCTCCCACCATGTAACAATGCATCACAAAAGGGGAACAATTTTCCAGTTGGACATAGATCACCCATAACTTTCACTGCTTTGCATTTTGGATAGCCAGTGCTCCATGGCTCTGTTGGGAGGACATCCCGCCTCCTAGTGCTGTCATTACACAAGAGTACCATTTCACATTATGGCTATTTCACAATGGCCATGCTGCTCACTCCACTTGTACAATGGTCCTGATGAAGTATCTCTGGCAATTCTCTCTCCATCCTGGGAAAATCGTCATTCCAGAATGCTGTAATTCTAAACTGTCCAGTCATAAGTTGGTTTCCCAATGAGATATCAATCGCTGATGTGAAATTAGTAATGCTGAGAGTAAGTTATTGTCCCAAGGTGAATTACATGAATAATAATAGAGAGAGCTTGGGAAAAAATGTTAATTAATTAATTGATCTAATGGATTCTCCAAACAGAGCTGAACTCCATCTTCTAATAGACACTGAAGTTAATTCCACACTTTATTTAGGTAAGGTTGATTAACTTACATTGGTAGATGGAAGGAAGCCTGGTTCTCTCTGCCATATTCAATACAGCAGGAGCACCTATCCGAAGAAGGACCAGGATTGAAAGAAAGGCACCCTGGGCCAGCCGGTTTGTAATCTGCCTGCTGCCTCTTATCTTTTAGAAACAAGAAAATGTTGAAGCCCTGCCTGGATTTGAATGTGCGTGAAAACAGGGTAATGATTATGATTTATTTGCTCAGCAGGAGGCACTTAACCACGATCCTTTCAGAATGTCAGACCCTTTAGGCCTGAAGGCTGATCCCCCCCGCTTCTGAATGGAATATGTGAGACAGTCTTCTCAATTCTCATCTAAATTTTATTTATTTTATTTTCTGATTTTGTAGGTTATTATTTGGGGTGAACTGCAATGATTTTTTTTTGCATTACAAAAGAGTTTAAAAGATGAATGAACAATGTACATATTGGTAGGGGTGGGTGGGAAGAAGGGAAATGCAAGTTAATGGCAAAACTTAATTGAACAGGTTTTAATATGAGATTCCTTGCTTTAGGATAGCCATTCCTAACCTTAAATTTTCCAGACATGTTGAAATTCCACCGTGCCAGGTTACAGTCATGTTGTGGGCTTTGTAGTCCATCTGGGAAAAAACAAATCCAAGTTGGGAGAAGATGATGTCAATAGATGATGTCAGTGCAACAAGTAGAGTAGTGACCTCAGTGGGGGTTCAAGGGCAATTCCTTGTCATGATGCAGTTTTCTGGTGAGAAGGGCTGGATGCATCATTCTTCAGTACCCCACTCACCAGTGCTGCAGAAATTCCTTGTTTGGTGTAGATGCCTGCCTTTTAAGATGGGCTTGGGGGGCATTTATAGTCATGTCAATGGTGCCAGAATTGTAAATGTGAATAGCAAAATTTGTGAGGTTGTAAGAAGGGTGCCATCCAATATCTTTATAAGAACCTATTAGTGCTAATCCAGTGAACTGAACTATCTATTGCTTCTGATTTAAACACATTAGTCCCCCACATTCTAATGATTAACATAAATGAATTAAAATTCAGGCTTAGTGCTATAAGCTCCAGTAATGCAAACAAATGCTGTACAGGAATGCAAAGAATATTTTTTTTAAAAATGAAAATTTGTGGAAAAATGTGCTTCTCAAGTGTATGGAAATACTGATAAGAAGGATCATGGATTGATGGGAATTTTCACAGATAGGGACTTATTCTGTATGAAATTTGATGTGCTTTTTTTGCACAGAAAACAGCATTTTCTATGTAGGAAATAATGTTTCAGCACAGAAATATTATATTGGCTTATGAACTGACATATAAATGCATTGTAACTGGTTTTATATTCATTTTATAAAGTACTTTCTCTGCTTTGTTTTATTTTTTAAAACTTTGTATTTTATTGATGTTTTATTGCATAATATTGTACTGTGTAATTTCTGTTCGGCACTCCGCACCATCTGGCAAGTTGGGGTTCAAATGTAGCTAATATAGAATACTCACTATAGTTTCTTCACAGAGTGGTTTGACGTAGCAAATAGTACTTTACCCACTTGTTTTTACTGCTAATTGAAATAAGCAATGCATCTTCCACAAAATACCAGCATGGAGAATGTGGCATTAAATTTATAGAAAAAGGGAAGGAATGGCTTAGTTGCCTTTAGGGGAAATTTGAGGCCGACAGTAGGAACTGAACATTATGTTCAAATTACAGCGTTTAAATATAATTGCCAATTCTGTTAATTTGTGCCAGGATGGGCATCCTTCTATTATATTCGGAGAAGCTTCTTCCATAATTCTTTGAGTTCTGCAAATTTGGTATGGTCTCCTGAAGAAAGAAGTTCAGCTTCCATATCTTAATATATTTTCTAATTCTGTGCGTCAGCTGTGCTCCAGCCAAGAGTTCAAATAAAGTTCTGAGGATCTAGAGGATGAAGCTATCTATATTAAAGCTTTTCTACTTTATGTATATAGATGGGTCAGGAGAGGGTTGATGATTTGGTCTTGTTATTTTTTAGGAGCCCCCTGTTATTAGGTAAGACCCTTGTGCATCATGATTTTAATGTGCAATGGAATCCTGTTCAGTAAGGAAACTGCAAAGCGTTTTTTCAAAAACCAGCTTTTTGGAGTGAGTTCTTTATTCACCACACACCAGATACACCTACACGCAATAACCCTCTTTATCTTACCTGCAGCCTTTCAGTGCCATATATCTGAAGCAATTTGACTTGGGGCTCTCCGTCACTACACAATTATAGAGACATATTCCATTTTAACTGCCAGGGCAACATCCTCTGGAGTCCCGGGTTTGTTGTTTAGTGAGGTACAAGAGCTGCTCCCTCACTGAGAATCCTAAATGCCTGTCCCTAAACTGCAGATTCCAGGATTGCATAGAATGTTGCCATGGCACTTAAAGTCAAATACAGTACTGTAACTATATAGCAGGAAAGGGTCTCTGGAAGCATTTAAACACAAACATTCTGAAAACTCATTCTGCACAGGTTCAGTCACTTCATATGTCTTTGGCTCATTTTTGTTGTTGTTCTGACTCTAGTCAGTTTCCTATTCTTTATACACACAGAATGCCTCTGAAAAGATTACAAATTTGTGACCAGCAATACAGTAAGCATGCAAGCATCAGAGCAAAATTTGTCATTCCATCCTAGTAATAGGATATTCCTCCCCTAAGACCTTACAAACTCTTTATTTTATTATTATACTAGCATATTTACGTACATTACTGAGGAATAATTGGGTGAAGAAAATTTGTTCCAAGTCTGAATTAGATGAGGAGGAGATTACCCCACATATTTTAAGGTAATGAGTGAGATCTACCAAGAATTTTTTTTAAAAAAATAGAAACTATACAACTTCTAGGAATGACTGTGATCCAGTTTCTTCATCTTCCAAAAGTCCATTCTAAATGGTGAAGAATTTGCATATGCTGTTAGACACTAATTAATCCATACTAACCACTCCCAATGTGGAGATGTTAAGTGCCTTCCAGCTTTGTCCTCTTATACAATCAAAGGTAATTTGCAGTATCCTTACTACTTTCTATTTAGCCATGTATGCAGTAACCTAATCATCTCAGTACAACTATATCATTTTATAGGATATAGCAAAGATGACTTAACTATAGCATTGCATCTTGGAGCTATTCCCCCTCCCCCTAAACTTTACCAGACATTGTCTGGTTTAATTTATTTTTATGGCTGGTTCCTTAGCTTCTGGCAAGGCAAGTATTTAAAAAATGAACATATGTTGCATAAAACGACAATGCATTTAAATTAGGCGAGAGTTACTTAGTTTTGACATTTGTTGCCTGAATTATTTTTTTTTCCTGCAGAATAAAAAATGTTATTTTCGTAGATCTTAGTTATGCTATCTACCAGATTTTGTTTAAAGTTATGTATTGGTGAAAAAAACAAGGAGGTCACTTACAAATCTGTCATGTATTACTTCCCATACATTCCTATTGCATACGCAATTCTTATAGGATTAGGCATGAATATCAGCATTTTTTTTATAGCTCACACTGCTAAGCCCTATACAAAAAGTATTTTTAAAAAAAGAAAGAGGCATGACCTGAAAACTTACAGTTCAAAAACAGAATACAGAAAGCAGAAAGAAGTCAGGACAAAATTAAGATTGAAATAGGTGAGAAAACAGTTTTGTGCAACTACTATGTTTGAACACAATAGCTGGCTTTGGCTTATTTGATAACTGACCTGATACTGAATTAGATCCATTAGTTTAATGCTATAGACACCTGTCTTCCAAGTTGGTGCCCTGCAGATGTGTTGGATTAGAACTCTGTCTTGGTGGAGGAGTCATTTGAAAGGCCCCAGGGTATGGGCAACTGGTGTACACCAATGGGCTGTTGTTCTCTGGGTACTGGGGTGGGACTTTTGTCCCCCTACACAGAGATAGCAGAGACTGAGCCTAGCATATTCTTTATTAAAAGGGCTGAGTGCTTTGTTAATGAATTACAGCTGCACCCAGATACACTGTGTGACTAAGGAGCAACCTCAGCCATTGAATTTGTTATACTATTTAGATACTGAAAGTTATTTCCGTTTTAACTGCTTTACAAATGATTTAGAAATGTTGCAGTATACTGGATGCTTTAGTGGCCTGGTACTCACGTAAGCTGAAGATTCATTTCAATTATATCTTTTATTGTTGTTGTGAGCCTTCAAGTGATTTCTGATTTACGGTGACCCTAAGGCCAACCAATTGCAAGGATTTCTTGGTAATATTGGTTCAGAGGGGGTTTACCTTTGTCTTCCTTTGAGAGAAGGCAAACGTAAACCCTTTGGGTTTCCATGACCAAGAGAGGATTCAAACCCTGGTCTTCATAATTTTCAACTACATTTAGTTAAGCACAAAGGTACAAAATAACTGGTTAAGCCTAAGATTCTTCCATACATGATATGTTTTCTACACAGAATTCATAGCCATGTTCCTATGAAATATCTCTGTCTTCCTATTATGGATACCCACACTAGGCTGTTGGAGCAGAAACAATAGAGGAGCCTTGTGGTAAGTCAAAGACTAATAAATTTATTATGGCACATGCTAAAACATATGAGCTTAATCTAACCATGAATACATGTTTGGAGAAGTTGCACTTTAAAGTGAAAGAACAGCCATTGTTTTGGAGACCTGGCAGATGTACAGAAGAAACTGGAACATCATATGGAAGTATTGAAATGTATACAAGCAGCATGTCAGTCGAGAACAGCCAGACTTAAATATGTATTGTTGAAACTTCCATAGTGATAGTCAAATTTTATGACTTTGGGATTTTGTGAATGAGTCAGATGACAGAGCCAAAGCAAGAACAAAAACAAGAGCCAGAGAGGAGAACATAAACTACAGAGGCAGCACAGGGAAAAGCAGCTAATAAAGGATATTTCACTGTAACATGGTTTGTTATTATTGGCCATTTCCGCACTAGACTGTTATAGTGCTATTATTCCACTTTCAACATCCTATGGAATCCTGGGGTTTGCAGTTTAGAGAGGGGCTGGCTGGCCATTGTTGTGTGCTTTCAAGTCCTTTGCAACTTATGATGACCCTAAGGTATCCCTAAAGCAAGATTTGTTCAGAGGAGGGTTGCTTTTGCCTTCCTCTGAGGCTAAGAGAATGTGAATTGTCCAAGGCCACCCAATGGGTTTCCATGGCAGAGCAGGGATTTAAACTGGTCTTCAGAGTCATAGTCCAATGCTCAAGCCACTATACCACACTGGCTAACATGTATTTGCCACATTTTTTTTTTAAAAAAATAATTTGTCATGATGAAACTGGATTTTAAGTGAGGCTGGAGTCAGAGTGCTAAGTGAATCCAACATATAGCATAGCAACTCTGTCCAGGGAGCAGAGAAGAGAAAAGATGGTAAGACACTTCTATGCTTTGTCAGTGAAACTATCTTGTTGGTTGAAAATTCAAACCCATTAGTATTCTAGGAGAGTCAGAAACTGGAATTTAGTAAGAGTCTTTCCTGAAGCCTACAGTTCATCACAAAATCTGTGAAGTCAGAAATGAATCAAGTATGGTCTTGGGTCAGATCTAGCTAAAGTATTTACTTGCATCATTTTTATAAATTAAAAAAAAGAGACCATAATGGCTTCAACAGGGAACTGAATGTGTCTGAAGCCTTATCAAGCCAGGCAAGGGCTATTCTGGATAAAGACCTCCACCTCTTTGAAGGAGATGGTAGAATTGCTTAAAGGGTCCTTGCCAAATTGCCTGATTCTGTTAAGCTGCTGGGGATTTGTAGGTCCACATCACCCAGCTAGGAAGGCACAGGAGAAGAGAAAGAAGGTTCTCACACAAGGAAAGTGCCTGAATCTCTTTCATATTTGAGACTTTCTCAAAGCACTGTGTACCCACAGAGCTATAGCACAGCCATGTGTATATATTTGTTTGCGCATTTTGTGTGGGCTATACAAGTTCTATGTTGCTCATGGACATATTAAGGATAATAATGCTCACAAGATAATGCTCACTGTAATATGAAGGTGTGCATAAGTGTATGTGTCCAATATGCATGATGCATCAACTTGCTGTAATATTTAATGCTTCCTTACAACATATTCAATTCTTATGCTCAAAGTACTGCCAGCACTATTTATAATAAGATTAATAAGTGCTTCATTTGACATTGCATAATTAAAGAACATTTCTCACCTTAACATAAATGTACTTTATATAAGTTCCTACAAACAGCTGTCAGGGCTACTACTACCTTCTTCTTACCTAACACATCCACTGTGATGGGCTCCTCCACCACTTTGTTTAACTCTCCTTCAAATTTTACGTCCTTGCCACTGCTGTTTTTGCTCTTGAGGCATAAATGTATTGTCATCAGAAAAGTTATATGAGTATATTTAAGAAGCATATTGTGATTAAAGAATGGCTTAATATGTTTTCTCTCTTTGTAAGGTATTCAAGAATTTTAAAAAAAAATTAAAAAAATTAAAAAGCCAACCAGACCATGACTAATCATCCCCACTTTTAATACAGCTCCCAGAATCTGCTCAAGTAACTTGTTGTTAATGGATATAAAGATGTATACAAGGAAACAAATAATGAAACAAAGCTTTGGTTGTCACTCACCATTCCAGGGCACCCACTGTTCATGGAACTGATCCATTTCATAATTACATACTGCAACTTTTATCATCCAGTTGTACTCAGTTTATATAGTAGGGGCATCCCACCCCTACTCTACAATTTTATTTATTTTATTTTTTTAATTGGTGAATTTATATACCACTTTTCCACCAAATGGGATCTTCACATTAATTCACAAAGCCACTTTCACATCCATGATTTGTTTATTTAATATCCAAGCCTTTCCACCAAAGATGGTCTAGCTAACGCTAATAATGATAATTTTAAAAAATCAGAAACTAGTAAGAAAAAATGATGAAAAACACCAGCCAGCATCCAAATGGTTAGACAGCCGCCTTTCTTCAGTTCTAGAGCAGCTTACATGTCAAAGGCTGGCCAGAGTAACAATGTTTGCTTGCCAGTGTAAGGACAACAGAGAAGGAAATAACCTGGTCTTCAAAGCAAGGTGATTCAGAGTCTGAGAGTGGCACCTGAAAAGACCCTTTCTGGTCTCCCCACCAGATGTATCTCTGATGGTGGCAGACCTGAGAGAAAGCTCTCTCTCAAAGACTTTCATGAAGAAATAGTGGATCTCTCTGTTACACAAAGAAACAGTGCAAGGGAAGCACAGCACAAGTGCAAGTGCTTCCTATTTTATTTTCTTTCAGCATAATTCAAGAAAACACATTACTATTATTTATGAATGGCAACTTTTCAGAAAACGCACTTACATCTTACATCTCCAGAACGCTTACACTATACTTTGAGTAACTGAGGCAGAAAAAGTTGTTAATAGTCAGATTCAGCACCATGCACCCAAGGGAAACACTGAGCTCTACTGAAATGCTTCAGTTGCATTGCATAGTGTCTGGACGCACTAATTTAAGTTGTTCTCTGTGATGTTATGTAACCAGCTGTAGTTGTAGGGCCTATAAAATAACTTATGAAAAAAGATTTCTTGTAAAGAAGTTGTTTAGCTAGGATTGATTCCAGTTGTTAAATGTCTCATGTTCACATGACAGTGCACCATGTCAAAGTGCACTGTAAGAATCTGGAAATATGTTTTTGTAATCTTCATACTGGTCAGTTATAAAAAAGTCATTGAGTTACGTCCCATGCAAAGTATTAGTGTGCTTTGCTTTGCTTCAAACATTGCCAAACATTTAAAAAGACAAAGAACTGGGCAAGTATTGTTTTGGGGGAAAAAAGTGAGGTGGGAGGAGAAATTACTAAAATATGCTGAGAGATCAATTAATTAATTTTCATTTTTTAAAAAATAGCCCAGTAGTGACCTTAATATAGAGCCAGAGTAGGGTAGTGGCCGCCTGGCCCCTCCCAAAACTGCAAACCCCAGGATTCCACAGGATGTTGAAAGTGGAATCATAGTGCTATAACAGTCCAGTGAGGAAATGGCCTTAGATTGGTCTCTGTGCTACCAGAGCCCAAGCAGAGCTCATGGCTTGGTGTCTGTGGTGGCATCTTCAACTGCTGTGCCATCTACAGTCTTTCCTGGACAGGAATAGCTTAGTCACAATAATCCACTCCATTAGACTACAGCAATGCCCTCTATGGAGGTTGCTCCTGAAGATGACTTGGAAGCTACAGCTAATGCAAAATGCAGCATTGTAACACATAGAGAACACATAACATGATCTTAAAGGAGCAACACTGGCTGCCAGTTTAGTTGTGGTCAGAATTCAAGCTGCTGTTATGATATTTAAAGCCCCCAGTGGCTTGGGAACTCAATATGTAAAGGAGTATCTTTCCCTATATATACCCATCCAAGGACATAGCTCTTCAAGAGTCCAACCAGTGGGGACAATGTAGTATGAGAGGACATGGAAGAGGGCCTTCTTAGCTGTTGTACCTCAATTATGGAAAGCTCTCCCCCTGGTAGGCTTTCCATAATTGAGGTGCCAATTTTTGCTTTCTTTCTTTTTGGCACCAAGCCAAAAATGGCTTTTATGAAAACTTTTAGGGTTTAATTTACCTGACTGGCACTTGTACATAGTTTTAAAAGGTTGTAGCTTTTATGCTGTTTTAACTTGCTGTATTCAATATGCTTTTGTTCTGTTTTAGTTTTATTTTATTGTTTCAATTTGGAATTGTTTTAAAATTTTTATTGCTTTATCTGTATCCTGCCTTGAAATCCCGTGATTAAGAGCCGGATGTATAGAATGTGTGTGTGTGTGTGTATTTAAATAAACGAATTCTTTTCAGGTATACTAGATAATATGACCTTAGCAAAAAAGCACACTTTTCAGGCATACTAGAATAGTGGTTTGAGCATTGGACTATGACCCTGAAGAGTAAGGTTTGAGTTCCCACTCTGCCACAGAAACCCACTGGGTGACTTTGGGCATATTGTATACTCTTAGCCCCAGAAAACCCCATAATAGGTTCACCTGAGGGTTGTCGTAAGTTGGAAACATACAACAACAAGAAGACAATACGACCTTAGCAAAAAACCCAAAAAGAGTTACAGAGCAGATGACAATAATTTGGAGAATGGTGATCCACAAACCTATTATGAGTTAGTTTTGAATTTACAAATCAAGATGAAGGCAACATCACTGCTTCATGTGCTATGAAGGTGGGCCAGTCTGCTGAAATAAGAAATGGGTACCAAATGTCTGAAAAATGATCTTATTTATCTTCCCCTCTGGCTGCTTTTAGTTGAACTGCTTTCTCTCTGTGACAAGCTTCGAAGAACCAAGAAAGATCCAATGCCAATACTTTTGCCTAAACTTTCCAGCTGTTTTATTTCAAAGTTTCAACCTGCTTTTAGCCTTTACAGTTCTTAAGAGAAATCTGCTATTTTACTGGCTGCATGCAGTCCTGATTGTCTTTGAAATCCTTGCTGGAGATGACAGGAAGGCAATCAATCAAATGTAGAAATTCCTTTTGATTATCTGAAGGCTATACTGTGTAATTCCAAGTTGTTTGTTATTACTAAAGAAAAGAGTAGCCTATATTCAAATCTGTACCTATCACCTACTGATGCTCTATATTCGTGGTTTTATAGCCTACTATATTATCAGAAGGCATCTGTAAAGATCTAATCCACATGTAAGGATATACATTTAGAAGGTCAGAAGACTGTTTTCACCATTAAAATTAATATCTATGTTACTATTACTGATAAATATTCATGTAAGATGTGCCACTTTCCAAGCTGGAAGTTTGCCTTCTCATGTTGCATCATTTATTTCTATTTTCAGGAAAATTTTCCCTGTGGGCAAATCCATTCTGAATTGCAATCCAAAATATGTTCACATACAAGTAAGTTTCATTTGGTTTCATTGAACCTACTTTTTCCTTAGAGGCTTACAGAGCAATCCTATTCTCAAATATGGCCAATGGATGGGACTAGAATTATTACTAAAAGTCTGGTGGATCACAGTCAAAGATCAAAACTAATGATCAAGTTAGGATAAGTAAAATCATATGAATGAAGAAATGAAAACAACAAGGCCACTATACATTTAAATATGGCAATGTTTATATCCTCCAAAGTTAAAAGCAAACAAATTGATGCCTCTCTAAAGCAACTGACCCTTCTAACTGCCCTGGTGCATCAGTTAAGGAGGCTCAGGGAAAGCTGAAGATTACACAGAGTTTTGCCCCACTACATCTTGTTGCTGCTTCTTGATTTGTTGCCTGAGGCAGACTCATGGGCTAGTCTTCCTCTGCTGTTCACAGCATGTCTCATTAAGCCAGGAACTCTAATTAACTAAGCACAGTTTCTAGTTTCATAGAAAGCTGGGAGGTGTTACTAGCTTCAATACAAGCCAAGCTATGATGGTTAACAACCGTTAAACCTGGGCCCTTTCCACATGTGAGAAAGGAAACAGGCGAAAACGGAACTCACCGGCTTTCTTGAGCGTCCGGGTGAGTCCGTCAGGACGAGGAGCAGTGCGAGCTTGTTGCTCCGCACTGCTCCGGCGTCCAAAATGGCAGCTTCCGGTTGGTGGAGGCTCTCCACCAACTGGAGAAGCTCACCAGCCTGAAGCCCGCCCCCAGCAGATCTGCAGGCACGTACTTGTGCGAGCCTGCAAATCTGCAGCGGAGCGCAGCGACAGAGCGACACGGAGTCCCGTGCTCCGTGCTTTTTAAAAACCTCTTAAAAAAGGTTTTTAAAAAGCACGCTGTGCGACCAGTTCCGGTCGCTCCGAACCAGACTGAGGTATGGAACTACAAAAAGTAGTCCGCCCCCGTCCACTCCACGGTGCAGAAGACCTCTGTCGAAGGTTGCTCTGCCCCGTTTTAATAGCCCGGTGTGAAAATGGCCCTGGTTTCTGAGGCAATGCAATCTTTTTGCATTTTTGGTGCAAGGTGGAGGTAGAATTCATATTTCTCTCTTGTCCTGAAAAAAGAGTTTCAGATGCAATTCTTGTCACATATTTATACATGAGATGCAGAGGGCTGCAGGGTAGATTTAGTGCAAGTTCTTCCTAAACTTGCAAAAGAAGACTTACTCACTTAAATCTCCTTGTGACAAAACCATTTTCTTTCACTACACTTTACTATCCCGTAACTGGGAACACAAGCTATGTTTTTATTTGTATCTAAATTCTAAAAAAATTATGGTGTGTGCCACTTTGGTCCCCAGTGTTGGGAGAAAGGTAGAATATAAACAGAATTAAAAGAACAAACCCAACTCCCATACTTCTCCTCCTTCTCATTGACTTCTAAAACAAAGCATTGGTGACTAACTGCTTTTTTTTCTTAGTCTTAGTTTCTAGTTTAAAAAGCCAAATCTGACCTGTGGACTGCCAGCTGCCTACCACCAGATTAATGTTTTTCAGGTTTTTCAGGTTTGAGAACATTTAGCACAATATAAGTATTCTCACAAATAGTTTAATTTTTTATTGACATTTAGGTAAACATTAAAAAGCTAAGTATCTTCTTCTTCTTACATTCCTTACTTTCTCTTTGCTCCCCTCCTACCTGCTTACACCTTCTTAAAAATAAAGAAGATCGGACCAATACCCTGACACTGGTGAACCATTGTAACACTCATCCTACATAAAATAATCCCACACCTGTTACTTTGTCATGTTCCACAAAGCTAGCTGACTAATAACATGATGGAGCTGATTGTAAAATGATCTTTTTTGCTATTTGAACATATTTGATTGATGTACTGAGGGACATGTTGTACTTTTGTGGCAGTATGAAATGAAGGCGAAATCATTGGATGGGGGAAAAAATCCCTTGTGTCATATGCTGGTAACACAGCAAAAACAAGAAAGCAAAATAAATTCTATGGTTCTAGGAGAGAATATTGTTAAAATGAGTGTAAATAGTTGTTTTTTCCCCCTGTAAGCCTTTACTGCAAGTTAGGCTTATGCTTTTCTGAGGGATGTACTGGTTTTTCTACATGGTCTACTGCTTTCTTAAATGAGTTTGCATGAGCTGTAAGATCTTCTGGGGATCTTCTCTTCTTTCTACCACCACCACAGGCACAACTGTTTGAGGACACAGGAGAGGGCCTTCTTAGCGGCTGCTCTCAGGCTCTGAAACATCCTCTTTGGGGAGGTTACGATTGCTCCTGTTTGCTGTCCTTCCAATAGCAAATAAAAACTTATTGCTGGTCTAGTCGCTAAGGGCTGGTGAGTGGGGCAGATCTGCAATACAAATATAAAACTACACATAAGGTTGGAAGAAGATTGCCCCCAATTTTTAATGAGGTTACAGCTATCATTGTAGGCATGGTGTAAGGTATTGACTCTAGACCTGAAAAGCCAAATGGATGGGGCAAAACATTTAACAACTCAATCTGCAGACTCAAAGCAGGAGGTAGCACAGAGATGGTGAGTGAGGAGCCACTTGGGTGTGCAACTACTGTGTGTCCTCTTCTTAACAGCTGTACACCCTCACACTTTGATATGGTCTAGTCGGCAAATATTAATTGGCATGATGTAGAGAAGAGATACTGGCTGGGAAGATGTACAAAAGTAGGTCAGAGGTGACCTCAGCATGGCCAGGTTGTAAGTTCGCTGTGGATTAGCTGGGAAAGCCTGACTCAATGGCTCTAAGCTAATCCTCTCAACCAGCCAACCTCAGAAGACAATAGCCAAGGAAAGTGCCTAGGTGCAGCAGGCAAGTACCCCTGCTGTGTGCATTTCCTACTGAAACCTTTCCCAGTTACCTTTCCCAACCAAGACATTGAGAAGCTTCCAGAACTCTCATCAATATTGTGTCAACAATCAGTCCATTCCAGACCCCTTTTGTTTACTCTGTCAGAAAGCAATTAACTCACACCCCCTCAACGAGGTAAATACAGTATAAAAACCCCAGCTAGTTTGTAGTACATCAGATGCTGAATGTCTCTCTGTCACTTTGAAGTCTGAACTGTACTGCCCTTAGATGCAAGTCTAAGCCACATTGCTGTTTCTTTGCTGCTCTTCAGGACCGGTAATTATCACCCATTCTACACCCTGAAACTTGCTATCCAATACTTTCCTCCCTTTCTTTCAGTTACCCTTGTCTGATTGTGTGACTATGTGAGTCTCTTGTGTGCATGTGATTGCATTTCCCTCAATAAAAACACATTTAGCTTATTTTGGAATCTCTGGCTGGTTCTTTCCTGTGGAGAACCTGTAAACATTCGTGTCAAAGATCTCATTAAGCCCCCCCCCTCTTGCAGGCCTCCAAATTTGAGCTAATAATTCCCCATGTTTGAACAGAGGTACTAGCATTGGATGTAGACCTCTGAGTCACCCACATTTTGGGGTGAGGGAGGCCCTGCCCCCAAGCTGGAGTGTTACCCTGTATGCCTCCCTCTATCCCCAGAATGGTTCCAAAACCCAGTTCCCACCAAACCTGAGTCTTACCTCGTGCCACACTACCAAAGTTGTGACAAAGAAATGAACATAATTGAAATAAGTAGCAGCAATTCAGGCATACATAAACAACTTAGACAAATGGTCACAATAACAGAGGATGGGAAGGAAGTTGAAGACCAACTGCCTAAGAAGCAGTGGATCACCTAACACGTACCCCCCTGTTGGACCACTGTGAAGCCTGTGGCTTCAGTACCAGGCATCAGGGAGGCTTGCCCTCTCTCTGTGCTGATTGGCTGTTCCTCCAGGCCAGAGAAATTGTTAGGAATCTTGGAAGAAGATGCTAGTAGTCAGAGAAGATGGTGGCTCACCATGGCTGACCAGCAGCACAGGCCACCAACTCCCCCAGGTAAGTATGAGGTGCTCTCATTTATTGCAGTAGGGTTTTAGGAGCTGACTACAAGGTCTTTTAATAGTGTGCTACTTTATTGGCTTTATCTTTTGCTTTTAATTAACAGATTTGTTTTCGATTATTTTAATTCTATGGATAGTACAAATGCATTTTATCAATAATATTTTGGATATTTTTACATACATCATCATAGGTACTTTTACCTGTATCTGTTTTGTTTTTTGCAAGACACCTTGATCCCCAGTTTTGTGGAAAAGGGTAGGGTATAAATGATAGCAATTTTTATTTATCATAATTTTCCTGTTCTTCTGTTGCAAGATCCAGTATGAACTCTAATCCTACTCAGGTGTTCACCTTAGAATGAAAGTAAACACAGTAACCGAGTTCCCAAATATCTGCTCCCAACATGACATATATGACATATTCCACCCCCAGCTATTGGTACATACACTGTGAACATCCTCAGAAAGAGGGCTTTTGCATATAGGTGATCCATAGAGTTGTGATCAGAGTACTGAAACATTACTTTAAAACCTAACCATAGAAGCATTACTATTATTTTATATCAGTTGTTCCCAACCTTTGGCCTTTAGAGTTGGCTAGTATAGCCAGTTGTAAGGGATTCTGGCAGCTGAAATCCAAAATTTCTTGAGGGCCAAAACCTGAGAATCATATTTTTCCATAGATGATTTTTCCCCCCTGCTTTTGTTCCATGGTCACTAGCTATGCTAGTTGAGGGATTCTGAGAGTTTGGTGTTTTTTTTAAAATCTGTCTGAGTGCAGGCAGAGATGGGAGAATGTATAGCTGCTCATGAAAATATGATGTTCATATGATGTTTGTTAAGATGATGTTTGGACTAGCACTGACAGGAACAGTGGCCTGCCTTGAAATTTGACAAACAGCTATGAAGTATTTTCCTTTGAATTTTTAATGTAAAGTTTTACTGTGAAGCCTTTCTAATTACTGGAAGACACTCTAGGGCTCAGATAATCAAATAATTTACACCTAGATGCTTTGACAGCACTCGGCCTTTGGCCTTGTGCCTAACACCACAATAAAGCGTAAATCATTGCAGGGTGATTCACACACTGTCATGTCTTATTGCTTAATTAATTTGTCTCAAATCATTTTCTCTAACAAGTCAAGGCAAATGGGATGTGTTGTGAGATTTCCTTAACAAACATCCCCCCCACACACTTTCATGATAAATGAGAGAATCTTATTCCAGTTTGTCATTGAGCAAAGCAAAGCAAAGCAAAGCAAAGCAAAGCAAAGCAAAGCAAAGCAAAGCAAAGCAAAGCAAAGCAAAGCAAAGGAACTGGGTTTCTTTTCTTCTTCAAAGCTATCCAAATATCTAAGCATCACACCATGCCACTATTCTATGTGAACAGTGTAGCTACCACAGTATTCATTGCATTTGGAGGAGGTCAGGGGTTCTACACTGTATTCAAATAAATTTAGTGAAACTTTAACAATCACCTCACTTATTGCAAGCATTTTGCGGCTCAAGTGGGTAATGATAATTCTGGAGGCTGAAATAGAGTTTGCTTTTAAAGTGTGGTTAGCAATCATATCTAGGTTTTTAAAGCATTAACACCAAATGTGAGAACCCTCAATTTTCACTGGGATCACAGAGCACTGAGAGGGGTTAATTGTCCCATGACAATTAACACTCTGTGTATGTATGAAATCCCAGTTCGTGCCAAATAAAACTCCTCCCAAGGCTAATTGATGTGGGGGAGAATTTTGGGGGGTCACAACTGGAAAGGGAAGGAAAATTCCCTACCCATCTATACATTTGATGGCCAGAATCCTGTTAGGAAGTTACGAATGCATAACTGAGTTATGCACTTGTGACTGTTTTGTATTCACGATCCCCATATAGCCCTGAGTTTAGGGGATGCATAGGGATTATGAAAGTATCCCAACCACCACTTATCAAGCAGCAGCCTTGTGCTGACAATAAGGAAGCAGATGGATGACAGTCTCGTCCACCCTGGGTGCAAACATCTCTAACACAAGGGGGAATTGTGACAGGGGTCCTGCAGCTGTCTGTCACACCAGAGATTGTTTATGTCAGAGGATAGGAGCTACCTTCTTCTTGATCAACAGGGGAACAGTTCCCCATCAATCACAATGAGTACTGACACATAAGTGGAGATCATGGGGGATTGGGATGGGATCCACTGTGTAGCACTATAATTATGGTGCTTATGCATTTGTAGCTCTCCAACAGGATTCTGGCTGATGTTTTTAAAATGTTAGAACTAAAGTGTTATTGAGAAGCCCACATGAAAAGTAGCATCCAGTTTGGCCCCTGGAGTTGCAGTCCAATCTTGTGCATCTGTTTATATGTCTACATAAGAAAGGTTTGTCTTAGGGTTGCTATAAGTTGAAAATGACTTGAAGGTATGTAACAACAATAAGGCATAACGTGTGTGTGTGTGTGTGTGTGTGTGTGTGTGTGTGAAATAACAGCAGACACTCAGCCCCGTGCCATAATATCTGCCCCCCACCAAACTTATAGATGTTGGGATAACCCATAAGTTATTTGAAGGGCCATGCTCTCCTTTATGAAGCTGCTCTAGTTTTGAGAGCTTCTGGGTAGGGTCTGGTCTCTGTCCCACCACCCTCACAGGTACATTTCGTGGAAACATAGGATAGGGCTGCTCCCATGCTCTGGTACTCCTTTCTCCCTCTACTCTCTTTACCATCTTTCCTCCAATAGATAAAGATCTTTTCATTCCAGCAGACCTTTAAGAATTGATTTTTCAGGGGATACAGACCTTGACAGAAAGCCAGCATGGTGTAGTGGTTTGAGCATTAGACTATGACCTTGGTGACCAGAGTTCAATTTCTTGCTTGGACGTCAAAATCCACTGGGTGAAGTTGGGCGCATCTTACACGCCCAGTCCCCCAGAAAACCTGGTGACAGGTTCACCTTAGGGTCACCAATAGTCAGAAATGACTCAAAGACTTTCAACAACAACAAACAGGCCTTGATAGGCATTGACAGGGAGTGCCCAGCTGGAGGATTGGTTGTGCTCATAGGCGCTACTTTTTTGTATTGGTTCCAATGTCTTGGAACCCCTTTCCTTGAGATACATCTAGTCCTATGTATATTTTCTTTTAGAAGGTCTCTGAAAATGTTTTAATTTCAGTCTGCCTTGATTCAGAGTGTTGCTTTCACATTCTGTTACATTTTTTGTTTTAGTTCTGGTTCATGGCATTTTTAATGGCATAACGTCTGGTTAAAATGAGATTATTTTACTGCCATTTTTTTACTCTGCTTTTTAAATCATATTCAGCTTTTTTAAAAGAAGTTTTATTATGGATATATGTTTTAATGTTTAAAGTAGTTTTGTATCCACACTTGAAAAATTTGCATTCTGAAAAGCAAAACAGTTATTTATTGTAAATATATTAATGTATTGCAAATAAATACTTGTATTTTGAAACAAACAGGAAAACAAACACAGTGAATTCATAATACTCAGGTACTGGGATATAAGGCAAAGTGCAAGAATACCAACCTGGCAATTGGTTTTAATTTTCAAAATCTATTTGAAGTCTATGTAACAAAGAAAAGAATCATGCAACCCTACAGATGCTGTTGGACTGCAGCTCCCAGCAGTCCCAGCACCATAGCCAATGGTGAAAAATGCTGGGAGTAGCAGTCTGGCAATATCTGAAGGGAAGCATGTACCCCCACAAAGTGTATACTTTGTGTTTTCCTCTGGCAGCTCCCAACAGAAATCTTACTTTTAACAAATACGAAGAACCATGCAGTTTAAAACTGAACATTACATATTTAAACATAAAAAGTAGTGATAGACATACAAAAACCCTCAAAATATTTGAGATATTCTTAATGAGACTGAAAGATTTAAACAGCTGTAAAAACTTTAAAAGATTTCAAACATCTTTTGAGATGCAAACTGGCTTCTATCTTGTTGTCCACAATTCAGGATCAAGGTAGTGTAAAGTAGCGCTACTCAGGCTATCTGATACAGGGGACTGGCAATTAATTTTTTTTTCTAGTGTGCCAAGGTCGTGCCCAGAGTTGTGCCTATTGCCTGCAACTGTTTGTATCTTTCCTGGAAACTGAGACCATTTCCACCCTACAGTGTTATCATGCTATTATTCCATTTTCAATGTCCTGTGGAATTCTGGGATTCAGAGTTTAGGGAGGGCCGTTTAGAATTCTCAGCCAGAGAGCTCTTTGGCTTCAGTAAACTACAAACCCCAGAATTCCACAGGATGTTGAAAGTGGAATAATAGCACTATAACAGTGTAGGGCAGAAATGGCCTCAGTAGAGACCAGCATGCAATGATTGAGGGACAAGCATTAGTCCACCATTTTGAGTACCACTGGTGTGAAGGACTGTCCTAAAAATCCAAAGATGTCTGAAAATGAAATAGTGTATCATTGGCACCTGCCAGCCCTTGGAGCATCGCGCAATTGCGAGTGTGTTGTGTGGACCACTCCTCGCAGTTGCGTGATGCTCCAGGGGCCCTTTTGCATGGCAAATACTGTGCGAAAAGGGCCTAGGTAAAGAAAATAAATGTTAATCTGTGTTACAGTGCTCTTTGCTTTGTAAAAAAAAATCATAGTTTTCTTGCCCTCCGAACACCTAGGTGGACAGCTGCATTAGTAAAACATACAAAGATTCCAGAACAACAGGGTATCAATCTTAGATCTCTCTGGTGCGTCATGTAGTTTGGCCCTCAGGAATTAGGATTTTCACGTTGCCCTTTTTACATAATGATGGTAATTATATATTTAAACCCATTTAAAGGACGGTTGATGGGAAGCAGGAGGATTTCATGTGAGGCAGCTGCCAAAATAACAACAAGCTGATGTCACACAGAACAGCAAATAATCATCAGATGTGAAGATCTCCCAGTGATTGTCTCCCTGGGATGAATTTAAACCAGGAGTCTGGAACTGGGATTTTTTTTTTTTAATCTCAGAATCAGTCCAAGCTTCTTGTTATTTTTATTCATAGCATTATGAATGCAAACAATATTTTGGGAGTAACAAGCAAAAGACACTGCTGTGCTTTTAGGTTTTTGAACATCTCACTTCTATCAAGCATCAGATGATTTCTTCCTTAAAAAAAGAAAAGACATAGGTCAGAGGTAGTGAGCTTATATTTAAAAATAAACACCTAGAAAATGTGGATGTCTGCCTCTTTTTGTCCCCCTATTTCACATGTCATCTTAAAATCGGACATCTGGTAATGGTAACCCAGAACATGGTAGCTGAGATTTTGATTATTTTTGTAGCAAAATGCAATTTGTTTCCTTAAAGGTAGTTCCAAAGTGCAAATATTTTATTTAAAAGTTACTTGTTATACAACCTGTTTTCAATATAGAAAGAAAAGTGCGTGAGATCTTTTACTAATATGCTTGTCATTCAAAATATCTTCAGTTAACAGATTACAAGGTAGTATAGACCCATTTTTTTTAAAAAACAGAGCAGTATAACTTCACATTTGCATGTTGTTCCAACATCCTTACATCCAAAAAGTCAGGGAATGTTTTCCTGCCAAATATAACTATATAACTCTTATAGCTAAATGTGGTTCATCTTTGTCAGCTTCATACCTTGAAATATTACGGTGAAGTATGGTAATAATTTCAGACTTTGATGCCATCATGAGGATTTATAACTTGTTTTGAAAGTAAAACCTGACATTGCAGGGGGTAAGAAACAAGAAGCAGACATCAATATTGGAAGGAATACAGTCTCAGTCTTTATTAGAAAAACTATTAAAGAAAATATTTTACAGAATACCTCACCCCAAATGCAAATAGGTGAGGGGACTCAGTTTGACCAAGGCAGCCAGTGCCCTGAGTTCTGCCAAGCATCTGCTCTGCTGGGGATGCAGCAAATGAAGGTCTCATATGGCAGCAGCAAGCAGTCATTAGATCTGTTCTTCTTGTGATACTTCCTAGTCTTACAAGATTGTGGAGACCCTAGGAAGCTTTTATCAGCTGTACACCAGACACCCCCTCCCCATCTGCTGCTGCTGCTGCTGCTGCTTTTTGGACTCCTTAGACGATTGCTGGCCACTTTGGGTTCAGGAAGGATTTTTTTTTTCATGTCATTGTGGCATGTTTTTTGCCTTCCCTGGGATGTCCCATTGGTTAGGTTGTTAGTTAATCATGGTTCTGCTGCCAAACTGATTTTGTTCTTTGTGAAAACTGCATGCAATTCTGGATGGCTGGTTCAGTTCTGCAAATGTTGCTTACACATATGTGAAAGATCAAGATCACAACTTTTGTCACAACTGGTGATAACTGAGGTGAATGAGGTAAACCCTATATACAAAGAAGGAACAGGGAGAAAGGCATTTGAGGGGAAAGGAACAGTCCAAGATGTGCCACATTGTAGACTGGATAAATGATGATTTGGTGGTTTATTCACCAACCCCTTCCATCAGGACATAGTCATGCATCTGATGACTCAGTCTGAGCCAGGAAAAACATGCGGGTCCAGCAGGTTATAGATAAGGCAATGGGTGAGTGACCAGACCTGGCAGCCTTGAGTTCCACTTCACCATCTTCAGATACTTTTGTTACATTAGTATGCTGTTGTTAAGCAAATAAATGTTGCATTCAGTTTAAACCCAAACTTGGGCATCCAGTTCTTTTTTGGTGCAATGATGAACTGGTGTCCCTTTAAATGTGCTGGGCCATTCCCTACTGTTTGTGGTAAGCAGAAATTGATGAAATTCCCCAAACTGTCTTGTCCAGTACATGTAACTTTTCCTCATATTCCGCAATCTAATATGTATTCAGAGTTGTTAACATACAAAGGTTCGGTTTCTGAGAGAATACACTGCCCTCCTCCTTGCTGCTAGGCCTCATCTCCATACAAACCGGCCAGGCCTAAGAGCTCTCTGGCTGAAAATTTTAAAGGCTCTTCCCTAAACTGCAACCTCAGAATTCCATAGAATCTTCTCAGGCAGTCAATCATATGAGGTCTTCTCTGCCTGACACGGACGAACAGACAAACTTTGACTTTTATATATTAGATGGCTGGCACCACTCTGTTCTAACTCAAGTGACCGAAATGGTGGCTGTGCCACATTCTTCAGGCTCCCCCACACTGCTGCTGAATGCCACGTAGACCAGAAAAAGAAGGCTGGGAAGGAAGAAGGGTTGCTTTTTTTCCTCCAGTTTGGGCAAGCTAAAGTGGGAGTGTTGTTTCCATAGCAACTGGCCTGAGCTTTCTGGCTGAGAATTCTAAAGGCCCGTCTCTGAATTGCCAACCCCAGGATTCCATAGAATCTTCACAGCCAGTCAATCATATGAGGTCTTCACATCACACAGGCAATCATATGAGGGTTTCGCCTGCCTGATGCAGACAAACAGACAAACTTACTCACAAACTTTGACTTTTATATTGTGTGTGTGTGTGTGTGTGCGTGTGCGTCTTACTCCACTGGAAAAACCTATCCTGGGGTCTACAATTTTGATATTAAAATATGATTCCATGTGCCTGAAAGGTCGCCCGAATGAGCACGTAGGCAGCAATGGTCGAACGATCGAAAACAGGTCAGGCCAGTAAAATCCCCTGTCACGTAGCCTCAGGAGACCTCAAGCTGTGCAAACCCACAGTAAAGGATCCTCAGCCCCTGAGAAGCCGACTTGAGGGGATTAGCGTGTTTGCCCCAAGTTGAGCAAAATCCTATCAGGCAAGGACCATTTACATGAAGTCACACCACAACCCAATGCAGCCAAAGATCCTGAGACTTTGGCAACACCTTGTAATCTCATCATGCAAAGGAAGTTACCATTGTGGAGCTTTTTTCTCTTTGTAACACCCATTGTTCTCCCTGGGAAAGGATTAGCCCTCCAGGTACTTTTCCCCCTACAAATAGTCCCAGTTTTTGAGCGGTTCTTTGGATCACTCCCAGTCATCCCAGTAGACCGTTTCTCCATCCATTGAATAATCCCCTCAGCCCTCTCCATGCTGAGCTCCACTTCTCTACTGTTTTTCCCAGACCAAGGACTTCAGGAAAAGGTGCAGTATTACCCCAGCTACAACCCCTTCAATATTCTCCTATCCAGTTTCCTCTCTTTTACTTCTTAATAGGTCTTGAGTGAGTGTGTGAGTGATTGCATTGGTGCGTGAGACTTTCATTCAATAAAATCATTTTATTGGACATCTTCGTTTGGTTTTTGGCTTGGCCTGACCCTGTAAAAACTGGGTAAAAAGACCCCGCTAGGTTACCCTGCCTCTCGCATTGCTATTGCTTGTGCTCTGGCTAGCTTCCATTCCCCATCAGGTGGAGCACATTGAGGTGTCCCCCAAGGGACCCCAGAAATCAGGGTAGCAGGTGTGTGTGCGTGTGTGTGTGTGTGTACACACACACACACATATACACACACACACACACATAATGTGTGTGTGTGTGTGTGTGTGTGTGCATAAGCAGTTATTATATACATATGGCAGTTATGAATATGTAACCCAGAGCTATGCAGTTGTGACTGTTACATATTCACATTCTCTACACAGACTAGCTTTGGGGCTATGTAGGGACCATGGAAATCCTCCAGTTCTAACCCAAGCAGCATCCATTGCGATTGACCAGTGTGTGTTCCCCTGTTGCTAGGGAAGTAGCTCACTGTCATTCCCACCTTACCTTGCACAAGCAATCACCAGCACAAGGGGGAATTGCAACCAGGACCCTCATTCTTCCTGTTGCATCGGAGACTGCTCACAAGAATGGGGGGGGGGGATTGCAGTCATCTACTTCCTGAGTGACAAGGGAACAGACTATCATCAACTGTGGTGGCTGTTTCCTGGTATTTGGGGACTGTGGGGTTCAGGCCAGGATTCACTCCATCAAGTATGGTGCTTACACTTTATAGAAATCCCAGTCCTCTATAATAACCTTTACAACTGAGTGCACCTCAGCATTATTTAAAAAAAAAAAAAGTCCTCTTTTATATAGTTCTTTGTGGATGTGGGGTGTTGATGGCAGCTTGCCTAAGCCACACTACAGCCAAGGTCTCAGGATCTCTTATAGAGGTATGTTTGTGCATGTTCCCTGTGAACAGACTTGGTAACAACTATTGCAACCATTATTATATATAATTACAGACAGATAGTTGGGATTTGGGGGCTTTCCTTCTCCTTTATATGTACTGATATATATAAAAAAATTCTATCAAACTTACATAGTTTTTTTTTAAATTACATATTCCTGGTGCTTTACAAAATACAGATTGCTGTTTTCAGCAGAAGTTTATCCCCTGTTTGAATAACACACACCTACTGAATATATGTATTTCCCCTTTATCTGTCCTTAACTGCCTTTATGCATCATACCTTAATAGTCATTTAATATTACAAGAATAGAGTTCAGGACAAAAACAATCCCCAAAAGAAACAGTTTATATTCGCTAGTGCTATAAACTGTCGAGGGCAAGGGTGTTTGGCTCATGATATGGGCATTATATCCTGCAATAACTGTCACTGTGTTTATGGTTCAGTTGTTCATGTGTGTGTGTGTGTGTGTGTGTGTGTGTGTGTGTATATGTATGTGTATGTGTGTGTGTGTGTGTGTGTGTGTGTGTGTGTGTGTGTATATATATGTATGTATGTATCCACTTTAAGTTTACAATGCCATAAGAAACATGAGGGAGGAAAACCTGGCAGTCCCCCAGCAACAGAGCAATGATCACACATGAAAATCTAATTATTCTATGTAATCGTTGCTTATAAGTTAATGTTTGATTTTATTTGAGTCCTGCCCTGAAATTCCTATAAGATGCTGCAGAATGTACAATTAAGCATGCTTTCTCCCCCTCCCACAGAACTGGGAGCCATATGGGTGCAGGCCCCAGTGCAATGAGCCCTAGGGTGCCTTTAGCCAGTTCACTTGAAATGTAGAGTCTGTCCCATCCTATCACCCAGCAGCGATAGAACATTTGTTCCCTGAAGGCCCGGCATGCTGCCAGTAGCAGGTGTTAGGTTGTCCTCTGGGAAGAAGGCAGCAGGCACAAGCATTGATGTGTGCCTGTGACAAGATGTTGCAAATCTGCTCTGGTAGCGACAGTGACAGCATCTGGGACAGGACTTTGGAGTTACTTATCTGTAACCATTAAAAACTGGTTGCCTTCTCCTTTCTAACTAAGAAAACTAAAATCATACTCTCAAATTCTGCATGTTTAAAATGAGGAGTGTGTGGAAGTGTGTGTCTGTGGGTGTGTGTAAGAAGGCCTGTGTGCTGTTAACTGCACAATCTAAAGAAAGAAAACCACTGGATTACAAGCTACCAGAGAGGCTGTTTGTAGCAACAGCATGGTTGTTGGGTGGATATCGCAGGAAATCTCTACACACAGACTGTATGTCAAGACAGAGTATGAAATATTTCTTCCATGGAAAAGACTCTACATAGAAAAGAAGGACAATAAAGAGAACACAGACTTTGACTTCAATTCTGGAGAATGAAAGCACAGAAAGGAAGAACTGTGTGTAGAAACTGAGTATACTGAAAGGTATTTTTTCTTCAACCAATCACTCAGCAAGTCAGTTGTAAGTGCAAAAGCATCTTGCTCCTTCCACTGGCTGATTGGCTGCAATAACAATGTTTGAAACACCTCTGGCTTCATGAGCACATAACTGCTTGGGGTCATAGGCCTTGACAATTTTTTGACGCATAAAGATTTGAAAAAAAAAAGAAGAAGAACGTAAAATGAATTCTATATGGTCAAGAGCCATTCACTCCAATATAGTTCTCCCATAGCTGGGAGGACCTTCTAAATGCAGCACTCTATAATGCTCTCTATCTTTGCTGATATTTGTGACTTCTTGTTGAATGTTTTTGCTATTTTGTGCCCAACAAATTAGAGAGCTGGTGGCAGTCTGGTGGTCACCCCTAATTCTGTTTTAGAAAGCAATCCATTTCATTGGGATAAAGGCAGGGGGCCTTTCCTCATTACTCTGTTATAATGCTATTGTTCCACTTTCAACATCCTATGGAGTCCTGGGGTTTGCAGTTTAGGGAGAGGCATTTAGAATTCTCAGTCAGAGAGCTCTTTGGCCTCAGTAAACAACAAAGTCCCAGAATTCCACAGGATGTTGAAAGTGGAATAATAGCACTATAACAGTGCAGAGCGGAAAGGCCCAGGGTGGACACTAGGGACAGGTGAGATTTCAGTTCATTTTTGAAGAAGTAAATAATTAGCTGGTCACATTTTTGCTAAGCAGTACAGAAGAGGCATGAAAATGTTTTGGTGAGTACTTAGTGTGCATTTTGGGATTTTTAACGGGGATTCCTGGACTGGTAACTTATGCTGTATTTGACTCAAACACTGATGAGGAAACAATATTTGGGACCAGCCCATATCATGTTTCTTTGTAAATTTCAAGTCTTGGGCAGAAATTGACTCGGAAGGGTTGCCTTGTATATAGCCGGCCGAGAACAGGACATGGGTTTGCCTTTTAGTTTGAAGGACAAAGTCTATGTTGACTCCTGACTTCAATCAGTTCCAATGGAAGATTCCAGTACAGATTTGTATTTTGTTAATATTTCAATAAAATGTGGCCCTGGTTCCATCTCGGCCCGGGGTTTTGAGTGTTTAACTGTTGAATCTCAGTGGATTCAACCATGTTAATGCTGGATGACATTTTCCACCTGTTCTTCTGGCAGGCTCCTCATATTTAAGATTTCTATGGCACACAGTTATTACATGGTCTTCTCCATCGTCAGAATAGCTGTGCCTACAGAACTGGCCTCCTAGAAATGGTGAAGAGTTTCATTCATGTCACATTTGAAACATTTCTGAAGTTAGCAAATCATGTTTTTGGTGCAAGAGGAATGCGTCATTTTAAAAATGAAATCAATGCAGGAGAAAGCAGAAATCGTTACCTGTGGGATCTTTTTTTTTTTAATGGCTTTGAGGACTGTGTGTGATCCAAACATTTGCTTCTAGTATTCCCAGCAGCAGTTGGTTGTCTTATTCTGGACTTGGAAATAGATTTGTCATTGATCCGGGGCCAGTGGACAGACACAGATATGCCTCTCCTTCTACCATTCTGTATTAGAAAAATAAAAAGGCTTGCGCTGTTTGTTTATAATTATATCTAGGAATCTTTTGTTTCCCATGAAATAGGCCCTTTTTGCTTATTCATGTGTTTTAACCACAAGTTTAAGATGGTTTAAGTTTAACTTTCCCATACTGCCACAATGACAATTAATCATAGCAATTGCCTACTTCCATTCCACATGTTATTTCACTCAACTGTGTTGTGACACTTGTATCACTTACAAGTATGAAATTAAACTGAACACCACACTACAGCACACCATGCATGAATTGACCTGATGCTCTCGGATTGGGACCATAAGTGATGAATATTTGTTAGGCCATTTTTCTGTTTTGAATTCCAGTTTTTTTTTAATAGTCAAAAGTACCCAGTGGGGATTGATAGGCACAGGGTTGAGTGATTTACTGACTACTTTTACAAACCACCAGGATGTCTGTTCAGTGTAGCAGCTATAGAACTACTCTTTAAAAACAATCTCTGCTGTAAATCTTGAGGCTCTGGAATGGGAATCAGAAAATGAATTAAACAAAAATATTATTCAAAACACAAGCAGAGCTTGGTAGGATCCTTGTGAAAACATCTACACTGTATCATGGCATGTTTTCCTGGCATGCTCTATTTTAAACAAAATGAAATTTATCACTGTCACTTATACCATGATTAAGTGAGCTTACATGTAGTGTGTCATTTAAAATACATTCTATTTGATGACAAGATTGCTTCTGGGGAAAAAAAATTAAAGGAGAAGAAAGCTTCTGTGAAATTTTCATGGGTTGTGTGTGGAATTCTTGTACTCAACCTAGTTACTCTGTGTGTGTGTGTGTGTGCACCTCACTTTACACTGTGCAATTGTTCTCTCATGGTGGTCTGTAACCTTCCTGGATTCCTGAGCTTCAGTTAAAGTCAGGAGAAGATCTGATGAAGTAAATCTTCCCTTGGAGCTTTTGTGAATCAGGAAATGCAGCCTGCCAAGGAAACTGCAGAGCACTAAAGAGGTGTGGAGCAGAAAGAGAAGAACTTCTCAATCTGTCCAGCACCCTGCAGTTATGAAATAAGCGGTTTTCTTAAAAAACCCCAAAACAATACCCAAAGAAATTCAAAAGACTTCTAAAGCGTGTTTCGGGAGGAAATAACATTTTTTGAACAATTGGAGGACCCATTTCCACACAGTACAGTTCTTATATACGAGTGAAAAAAAATCATTATTAGATGGAGGCCATTCTCTGAATATCAGAGCACTAGCCACCAGCATGAGTGGAAAACCATACTAAGATTTAAAACATTGGTACTTCAGAGACAGAGAGAGAGAGAGAGAGAGTCTGGTTCATTTAATCCTGCATCTTGTTGCTTGTAGCAGTGCCTCTGGGAATCCCACAAGCAGAACCTGAGCAAGATAGCACCATGGTCTTTGATTTCATAGCAAATGGTATTTGAAAGTCTGTTTCACCTGATCCTGAAAGCTTGGACAAGAATCCATATGCCCTTAAAGAATGTGAATTCCAGAAGAGAAGCTGAGGGAGAAAATGGGAACCACAGTAAAACTCACAATAGAATGAAGGATGACAGCAAGCAATGTTTTAGATGCCTATACACCAGTGCACAGAGTTTGAGAAACAAATAAGATGAGCTTGAAGTCCTAGTGCAGGACAGTAAATATGACTTTATAGGTATAACAGAGACTTGGTGATGCTAGAATTCATGACCGTGGGACAGACCAAAGAACAGTATAGTCAAACAAGAATCTTGGATTTCAGGAAAGCTGATTTTATCAAACTCAGGGAAGTACTGAGCACAATCCCATGGCTTGACATGCTAAAGGAAAAAGACACCTAGCATGGGTGGGATTTCAAGAAGAAGAAGTTGCAGAAAGCACAATCATACACAATTCTATGGAAGAAGAAAAATGGGAAACTTCTGAAAGAGCCAATGTGGCTGCACAGTAAACTCAAGGAGGAAGTGAAAAGGAAAAAAAAGAGCATATATAAAGAATGGAAAGGAGGACAAATCACCAAGGAAAAATACAAATGTTTAAGCCAGTTTTGCAGGAATAGTGTAAGGAAAGCTAAAGCTCGAAATGAACTGAAACTGGCTAGGCAAGCAAGGAACAACAAAAAGTTTTTCAAATATATTGAAAACAAGACAGTGTCAAAGGAAATTGTGGGACTGTTGCTTTGCAAGGATGGTAAAATGCTAACAGATTGCAATGAAATGCAAGAACTGCTCAATACCTACTTTGCTTCAGTCCCCCCGCCCCGCAAAAAAAGAGGACTATGTGCTTCCATGCGTCAGCAGAGACCTTGTCAAGGAGTCCATATTTCAAATCAAGATGATTAGTCAGGAATCACCTAGTTAACCTAAATTAGTTCAGATCTTCAGGGCCAGATGAACTGCATCCTAAAGCATTGAAGAAACTTGCTGACATAGTTGCAAAACCACCTGCCATCATTTTTGAGAAATCATAGAAAATGAGTGAGAGGACTGGAGATGAGGAAATATTGTCCATCTCTTCAAAAAAGACAGAAAAGACAATACAAAAAAATTACAGAGCAGTCAGCCTGACCTCAGTACTGGGGAAACATAAAAAAGGATTACACAGGAGTCTGTCTGCAAGTACCTGGATGACAATGCAGTGATTAATAGGAGGCAGCATGGGTTTGTCATGAACAAACCCTGTCAAATTAAATTTATATCTTTTTTTTAATTGAGTCACTAGTTTAGTAGATTGTGGGAATGCCGTGGATGTAATTTATCTGTGTTTTAGCAAAACATTTGAGAAAGTCCACCATGTTTTGATTAGCAAACTGATACAATGTGGAATAGCTGGAAACACCATAAGATAGATCTAAGATTGGAAGGGGGTCTTAAGCAGAGTGGTACAGGATTCTGTCTGAGGCCAATGCATTTCAATATTTTTTATCAATAGTTTAGATGATGGAGTGAAGGGAGCCATTATCGAATTTGCACATGATACTAAACTGGGAGGGGTAGCTAATACACTGGAAAATAGGAACAGGGTTCAAAAAGACCTTGATAAACTAGAAAAATTGGTTAGGATTAATAAAATGACATTCAAAAAATCCAAATACAAAATTCTATATTTAAGCCACAAAAAACAAATGATAAGTATAGGCTGAGCGAATCTTGGCTCAGCATAAAGTTTTAGATATGTTTTATGTGTTTTAACTGTTTTTAAGCTTATTTTAATTACTGGAATGTTTAATTTCTCTTTAGCTTTTGTAAACTAAATGTTTTAGCAGTATCCTTTTTAGATTATTGAAAGCTGCCTTGGATGCCATTTAGAAGAAAGGTGGGGTATAAATAAATAAATAGTCTCAATATAGTCGAGTTGGTCAGGTGTCATCTTTATTGTGTTCGGTTCTGGGGGCTTCTTTTTAAGAAGGATATAGACAAGGAGGAGAAAGTTCAGAAAAAGGCAATGCAGATGATAAAAGGTATGGAGATCAAAATGAGGAGAGTCTGAAGGAGAAGGCCATGCTCAACTTGGTGAAGAGAGGATTGAGGAGTGGCATGATGGCACTCTTTAAATACAAGTATTTGGCCACTTAATGTGTGTTCAGGCTGTAGAATCAACTAAGGTGCAGAAGAGATGTGTAGCATCTGTACTTACAATCAGTAAACAACCCTGGTATAGATAATATAACTAAGATTGTCTCTTCACTATGTCTAGTCAACAAAGCCATACCTTTTTTCTGCCAGCTGTTTCATCTTATCCCTTTTCTCAATCTGGGGGGACTTTAAGCCTGGGTTTTAAGTATGGTTGCCCAGAGAATTTGTTCAGAGAAACGGCCAGTATCATCTGAAGACTGACTTTTAACTTATTTTTCACGACATGGATGACACCAGTAACCTGTTCCTTTATAGATGGGTCCCATGCTGCACCCTAATTTAGGAATGTTTGTTTCATAGAAGTAGATTATAATTGCCAGAATCACCTGTATTGGGCAGGATTCTGGTTGCAGGAATCTGGGACTTGTCATCTTAAAAGTAACTTAAAAGTGAATTCTGTCGGTCAGATATCTTGGATGCTATTCAGACCTTGCAACCAAGTTGTAGTTCAGTACCACAGAACCTTAGCTGTTAAGGTGAAGTAGTTGTACTGGGTTCTGACAGCAGGGTTCTCATGTAAGTGTAGCTAGGATAGATTCCCTTGGGTTAGGAACAATATGTATACCATGATTTAAGACTGTAAAAGTTACTTCTTCTACAGAATCCCACAGCCACTTACGGTCCCCAATTGTTTTTCCCAAGCTATGGCCATGATCTTTGTATAGAATATGTTAGGCAAAAAGCAGTTATTTGGAAAAGAGGCTACTATAGCCACGTTGACCTTCTTTAGCGGGCTGTGTTGAAGGTCAATGCATAATAGATACAGGTATAGGAGTTGAGCTCCAAGAGGCTGTAAGTTCTTTGGAATAGCCAGAGGCAAAGCAAGTGAAAGGCCTGAAGTAGTTTTGAATGGATTGACCAAGAGTGACCCCTGCTGGGTAAAGGAAACTGCCTTGACTCAAAGCCAAGACCAATGTAGTATGTTTATTTTCCTGTTGTGTGGAAAATTGGAGAGGTTTGATTTTTGGCACTGAAAATTGGAAGGCCAAAGGGGGGGGGGGAGGGAAGAAACCAAGAAAAAAGGAAAGAGATGGAAATGTGTAAATAAACAACAGGAACTGGTACTAGTTTATTGCCTGTCCTATAAACTTTAAAAAGATTTCCTTTAAAAAACCTTCTTAAAGTCAATAAAAAGTTTTAAGTTTTCAGGAGGCACCTATACAAGTGACAGGCTCACACTGTGTATAACATTTTGGCAATGATTTCATTTTAGGGGAATTATTTGGTGGAAACTCCCCCTTCAACCTGCTTTTAAGTAGATACATTTTTCTGTTTTCTTTAATATGAGTCATGACATTACATGAGGAAAACAACAGTAGTGATTAAATAAAAATACGCACAATCATATTTAAAGCCGTATATATGATCTGAAGAAAGAAAGGAGAAATCATTCATCATCAGGCTACTAATGGATAATGCAAATCTGTAAGATGGCTTAAACACTTACATTAAATAGCAGTGTTCTGTATGACGAACACTACAGTCCTATATATATGTACCCAGAAGTAAGTTCTACTGATTTCTGTTGCAACAGAGCTGGAAATAACACATTTCATCTGCAGAAGAGAAGGTTAAGAGGTGACATGATAGTCATGTTTAAATATTTGAAGGGATCTCATGTTGAGGAGGGAGCGGACTTGTTTTCTGCTACTCCAGAGGCTAGGACAAGCAGCAATGGATTCAAACTGCAGGGAAGGAGATTCCACCTGAACCTCAGGAAGAACTTCCTGATGGTCGGAGCTGTTCGGCAGTGGAATGTGCTGCCTCAGAGTGTGGTGGAGTCTCCTTCCTTGGAGGTTTTTAAGCAGAGACTGGGTGGCCATCTGTCGGGAGTGCTTTGAGGGCATTCCTGCATGGTAGGGGGTTGGACTGGATGGCCCCTGTGGTCTCTTCCAACTCTATGATTCTATGACAAATAATGTTGGCTGGCATCCTGTTAGCAACACTGTCTTTTTGGTTCTTGTGGAAGGAGGAATTCAATGTTGCCTTCACACAATGGCACTCAACACTTTCAAAATCTACGATGCTGGGATCTCATGCTATGATCATTTAGTGGCCCATGGAGAACAGAGTGCTGAAAGAAACATCTGGCTATGTCCCTGTGTTGTCAACTGCTCTCAAGTTGACTTTGACTTATGGTGATCCTATGAATGAGAGACCTTTAAGTCACTCTGTCATGAACAGCTCTGCTCAAGTCTTCCTGATTTAGGGACATGGCTTCCTTGACTGAGTCTATCAGTCTTTTCCTACTGACTTCTAGCTTGCCAAACATTACTGGCCATTTCCACACTACAGTGTTATAGTGCTATTATTACATTTTCAACATCCTATGGAATCCTAGGGTTTGCAGTTTAGGGAGGGGCCTTTGAGGCAGTTGTATCCAATGGTTACATGAATGGAAGGCATTATGTGTGGCTACTATGTTTCCTTCCTTCCTCACCCATGCATCCTCTTTGCAAACCATTTCAAAAATCATAGAGCATGTGTCCCTTGTTTTTGTTTTTCACCTAGATTGGACTGAGAATCTTACATGTCAAAAGCTCTCCTCACAGTTAGGGGGCTGTGCTCCCTTGAAAGTCCTGTCTTACTTTTATAGCCTTGGCTAGTTTCTCCCAACAGCGGCTACTGCTAATTAGATTAGAAGGTCTTATTTAAAGCGCACAGGAAAGACTAGGTCAACCACTGGTCTAGCATAATCTCTTGAATAAAGGGGCGGTGTGTGGATGCACTTCCTTGGGGATGGGGAATCCCCTCTGGATTTGAGCACTGTGCTTCCCACACTTACTCTGGTTTGAATGGGAGCTCTGCCCATGTTGGATGCCAGTTGAACTATAAGGCTGTGTGATATGGCGTTGCAATGAGATGGGGAATCTCTTGAGTTTGGGTAGAGGTTCTTGGTTCAGTTGCCCTATATGATACAACTCGCACTCTTCTGGGATAAACAGGCAGGTGAAGAGAGTGATTGTTCGAGCAAATTGTCTTTGGCTTCTGAAGCCACTGGAAACAATATATTGGCAGGGTTTACAAGGGAAGGAAGAGGCCAGTAGATTTTATACAAGGCTGCTTCATGTGTAATGGCCAGTCTTGAGCTGTTGCCCTCTGCTGGCAATAGAGAGGGCTATTCTGTATTGCTGCTTGAAAAATCTGGGAGCCCTAGTTAGGAGTCCTGATTTTTTTTTTTTAACTTGGATCCAAGCTCACTTTCAGTGGCCCTCCAAATTGGTTTTCTTGTTTAATGAATGTTACTCTGTTTTTGTTTTTTTAAATATTGTTTAAACTACTTTGTAGATCAAAAAGAATGATGATTATATTCTGTTTATATGTATTTAAAAAGCCGTGAAAGTAATACATTAACATAAAAACATAATAAAAGTTGGAATATTGGCTTTACGTACACAGTTCCCTTTAACTTAACTTTTTTTACCCTTTCTACAAATGCCAGGATAAGAACTATGTGTTAAAGAAAAGGTTAAAGTTGTTTTTCTCAAGTTGTCTTCTAATGCCTTCTCACTTAAGCTATAGGAAGACTTATTTATCAGAGGAGTGTCAAGTAAGGTTGCTAGTTTCTCATTTTGAGATGCCACTTGTTCCTTTAACACCTTCAGGGCAGTGATACATACTTGAGATCAGGGGCTTCCAGTCAAGGGAATTCAAGCCCTGCTTGATATGGGGAAAGCAGAAGAATAGACTGCCCTAGTGGGAGTCAGGGTTATCATAAAGCAGCAAGTAAGGCCTTCTGACCAAGAAGTAGTGAGTTCTTCTGCTAAGTGGGATCACAGGACACCACCTTACATTGAAGTAGACCCTTGGGCCGTCTAGCTTGGTAATGCCTTTTGGCAGCTTCTCAAGGTGCCATTCAGCAGTCTTTCCCAGCTCTGCTTTGAAGTGGGCCATGCAGCTATAACAAATATGTAAATTGGTGGTGCTAAGTTATGCAATGTAACTAGCCATATTATTGCTCTGTAATAAAGTAGCTGAAGAGTCAACATCAAATTATGACTGGTAAAGTTCTCCCTCCACATTCACAGGTTTGACCTTTGGGAATTTGATTATTCGTGAGATGCCCACTTGCCTCCTCCCTCATTTTCCCCTTCCCATTCCCTTGCCTTTTGCCCAGGTATGCTGCCTTCCTTCTCTGCACCCTGGCAAAAGGCAAGTGAATGGGAAGGGAAAAGATTTGTGCACGCAAGCCTTCTCTCCTCCATTCACTTGCCTTTCATCCACACAACAGGCAAGACAATGGAGGGGAGAAGGTGCATATGCATCTTCTCTTCTCCCAGGGTTGCTACCTCCCATTTGCTTGTTTGCTTAGGTGCGGAGAAGGAAGGAATACCTGCCCAGGCAAAAAGCAAGGGAATGGGAGGGGGAAGCCTCAGAAGGGAAGGGGAGGGGGAGTGCTTACTTGGGTGCGTGGGTGGGAGTTATCAGCCTTTTTAAAAAAAACTTTCATGAGAGTTCTACACCTTGAACCCTTGCAAAAGTCAAGGGCCCACTGTACAGGCTTCCTATAGTATTATAGGAAGAAAGGCTTATCAGACATTGGGTACCTTATAGTGTTCTATCCTGTTTCCCCATCTTTGCCTTCATTTTCTTGCCCTGATTTCTGACAAGGTTGGTGTCTCTGTACCTTGTTGACCTAAACGTGGAGCTCAGCAGAATTTGAAGTCAGAGATCAATGCATTTCTGAGCTTGCAGTGCATTCCACAAAAGGAAGAGAGAGAAAAAAACGCTAAAATGCACACAAAAACACATTCAAAACACATGCATTTGTACAAAATTGAATAAACAGAGTCAAGGGCATCTTTCTTAGCTCCTTGAGTCTCTTAAATGCCCTATGACAGAAATGTTCACTGCTTCATAGTTTCCAACACAGAGAATTTGTGAAACACTTGACATATGGCTGATGGCATTGTTCCTTCTCTTACACACTCCTCAGCTCTGGACATCCTGTTTGTCACCTCTTTCTGTGCCATGATTGGCTGGAGGAATTGATCATTGCCCATATATGGCATTGGGGCATTTGTTTGGACCCTGATGAACTGAACTGTTTGGTGCCTAAGCTTCTGCCTACAGGAAAAGGAACACAGAGCTGAGAATCCTTTAGCAGGAATTGAGCATGTCTGTCAGGTGTACTCGCAGACATGCTCAGAAACATCAGGGTACCCAGCAGCAATGATGGAGGTCAGATGAAGAAGTCTACCTGAAGAAGTAAATCTCAGGAAAAGAGAGATTATGGCAGCAGTTCCCCAGCCCTGCCCTTTAAGTGACATTCCCTCCATTCTCCTGCTTATAAAACAAAGTATTTCAGCTTCCTTATATGGTGACAACCATTTTTCTTCTGGAGATAGAGGAGGCTCTATATGTTAAACAGATGGAATCACCCTTGTTCACCTCAGATCAGGGATGGGCAGATACTATTGAGATGCAACTCCTAGCATTTTTCACCAAGGCCCCATAGTGAAAAGAGCTGAGGGGAGACCAAAATCTACAACATCTGGAGATCTACAAGTTGGCTGTTCTTGCCTTAGAATTGAATCCACTTTTTCAATTCAGTCATATGCATCAGATTTTTCTGAAATGGTCCAGACTATATCCCACAGATGCCAAATTTCCTGTTGTTAGGACAAATTGTCTTGATTTTACAATGAATATTTCAGAGATCATAATGTGTGATGTAGTGGCTTAAGCGTTAGACTATAACCCTGGAGAACAGGATTCAAATCCCTGCTCAGTATGGAAACTCACTAGGTGACCTTGGGCAAGGTCATACTCTGTCAACCTCATAGGAAGGCAAAGGCAAACCCCCTCTGAAAAAAATCTAGTCAGGAAGACCTCCTGATAGGTTTGCCTTGGGGTTGCCATAAGTTGGATTTGAAAGCATGCAACAACAATGTTAATAATGATAGAAAGCTAAAAAAAAATTTCACCTTATAACAGCATTGTTATAAAGTGGTGTAAAGTTAATAAACCTCTTTACTACTGTTATATAGTTATGACTTTCTGTGATCAATGAACATTTCATAATTTAGGATTTGTAGTTTTGTCACTCCACTGCTTAAATTTTTAAACAAGTCCAGTGTCATGTCATCCTCTGGAGTTGGAAGCTTTAGACACAGAGTCAGAATGCCAGGAGTCTACAGCTCTTGATGATTGTGGTCTCTCCAAGTCTGAGGAGCTGACGTATGAGATGGAGGGGGGCTTAATCCCCATTAGGAAGTGGCAGATGCTGAGAAAACATTACTGAGAAGACATTTACAGAGTGATGAAGAGACAAAGACAGATTATGCCAATTCCAGTGGCTGTTAAATAGAAGACATTGACTAATTACCTGGTGCCTTGAGAGCACTGTCTATAAAGCTCTCAACAGGTCCCTGGCAGCTTTGTTGCTTACAACCGTCTATCTTGACGACTGGCAGTATTCTTTGGTGTTTATGTTATTATGAGTTTAGACTGGCTGTGATTTGCAATTCTGTTTTACTCCTTGCTGGTTTTATTTGGACTACTGACTTGCTATATGACTCCTGGACCAGTGGATGACTACCCTCTTGCTTCTGTCTTCATCCTGCTGGATAATCTGTGACTGACTTGAACTAGATTAACTATCCAACAGCTCTTGCATTCCAACGATCCGCTTCCTAGAACATTTACTGACTAGAACATAGGACACCCAGGTTCCACTTACCTGAGGACCCTCAGTTTGCTCCATGGAGAATGTAGGGACATTGGAGTCATCTTTGAGCCTGGCAGTGGCCTTTGCATCTGCACCACACCATGCAGCATGCTGGGAAGGCAAGATAGCAAACCAGAAGTCCTATTGGGTGGTTGGATATGAGACTTCCAGAAATGGATCTTGAACTGGGTGTGTCTGCTGGAGATTAAATTGGGCCATCTCCAGCCCACAACCTCATTCTGTTGCCTGACTTCCCCCCCTGCTCAGTTACTACTGCCATCTAGGCTTTGCCACAGACATCAATTAGCTACCATTTAATGGGCTTGCTAAGGATTTTATCCCACAACCTGAGCCTCTTGCTCTTGGAGTTTTCACTTCCTTTGTGAAAGATAGCCTTTGTTTTGCACAATGGTGATACTTGGGGTTTTTCTTTTGTCACAGTTTTATGGTATAAGGCATTACTGGCATGAGACAGTACCCATTTCTAGTGGATGCCAGAATCTGATACCAAAGAAAGGGTCACCCAATACGCTGATCATAACATTTGAAGGTGGTTTCCCCAGCAGGCAGGGTGGGAGGGGCATCAGCTAACAGATGGGCTGGCCGATGTCCAGATCCATACCCTGTACTGTGCCAGATCCTACAAAGTGTGACCATTTCATTTTATTCCTAAATTTCACTGTATCCCACACCCATAGCTGCTCCTGATTTTTTAAGTCAGGAACTATTAATTGAAGTCATACAGTGCTTACGTGCATGTTTACCTTTCGAACTGAAAGATTTTCCCGCATTAATTGTTATTGAATAAAGACACAATTACACCCATAAATCGTTTATAAAAGGACAAAGCCAAGCCAGAACAAATGGCCATGCCATCTGCTTGTGATAAAGTACACAAGAATAGATATATCTATTGGAAAGAGTTCACCCTGTATGTTGCAGAGTAGATGAAGCTTATATCCAACAACTTAGTGGAGCCTGGGCTTAATTCAGTATATTACAAAGCATCCTGTGCACTATGCCTTACTGACACAACGTTGTATCTGTTAGTAAGTTGTTGATTCTGAAACAGTTTGCTTAACAATAATCTGATTACATCATAGACAGCGCACTTTGAAACTCTTAGCTTAATATTCCTTGAAAGTATATTGGAAAATGACAGAATACGCTAAAATTTTGACTTCACCAGAGACCTTTTATAATAAGAACAGTCTTGAAAATGGTGATGCCGTGTGTACTTTTCCAAATAAAATAAAATAAAATAAAGTAAAATAAAATAAAATGTACAATGTGATCCTGCTTATTGCTGTTTTCTCTCTCTTTCTCCTCTCTCATTCTCCTATTGAATTTTTCTCTCAGTTGTCATTCTAGACTTCACACAGACATTGTTAAGGGTAGTCAGATATCTGAACTGAAGCAGAAAAAAACAAGAAAGAAAAGAAAACTGAGGTCCAATTCCTGGAATGAAGAATGATGAGAGCAGCAACTAAAGAGAAAAGGAAAGATCCGAAGATATTTATTTTTAATTTTAACCCTTTAAAAATTCTCCTCATCAACAGGAGACAAGAACAGTTCTTTCCTGTTAAAATTTTAGTTGCTTTAGGCCCCAAAGGCAATTAAATGTCTTGATTCTCTTTCTGTCATGCAACATTCTATTGTCAATGTCAGGCTCTCAGATGTTTATAGGCTAATCAAATCAGTTACAGAGTTCACTTGTTTCCTACATGGGCACTGAATTTAGATGAAATTTCTAACTTCTGTTCCTCAATATGAGGATTTTGTTACTTCAAATAATCCGAGCACTTTTTCCCTATAATACCACTTTTTGTTTGGTTCTAGTACATCTCAGATCTGAGTACTGCACAAATGTAGCGAAGTAAGTTTGTCCAAATTGTCTTGCTTAAGCATTATCTTCTGATTTGTAATTTTGGTCTCCCTTCACGGACACATTGTTATAGGCAATCCTGTATTCCACACCAACTCTAGCCCTCCATCTTGGATGCTGGCAGAAGACTGACATCTCAAGGTGTTTTGACTTTTGGGCATCATCCTTTCTTGATCAGAGCTGGAAGATTAGCAGAACTGTCTGAAAGAGCTAGCTATTTTATCACCCACTTTACCTCTACTTTACAGTGGCACAGAAAAGTTATTGGCCTAAAATCCAGAATGATTATGAAGGCAGAAGGCCATCAAGATGTCCAATTATGATAGATGATTCTAGAGGCATTTCTCCTCGTGTGTTTGTATGTTATATGGAATATACACCTGGAATATACCCCCACTCTATGCTATGGTTTAATTGGCAAAATATTTAGTTGACATGAAATATAAATTAAATCCTGCTATGACTGGGAAGCTTGCTGGCAAAGAGGAACTGGCTGCACACATGCATTGCAAAACTAGGTCAGATTGAGATATCAGGGCATGGCTAGGTCATAGGCCCTTTTCACATGGCATTTTCTATGTGAAAGGGCACCTGGAGCATCATGCGATTGTGAGGAGCGATCTGCACGATGCACTCACAATTGTGTGACGCTCCAGAGTAGGGCAGGCGCCGATCGCATACCTTTTCATTTTCAGCTAGAAGCCAAAAATGGTGCGTGATTGTGCATTGCTCCCGGGCCCCATGTGCACTTCTCTGGAGCTGTGCTGGTCGCGCTTCCTGCCCCAGTGCAGCCTGGGAAATTCCCAGGCTGCACTGTGGAAGGAAGAGGCGGGGCTCTCACGGGAGGAGGCAGCTCGTGTGGAGCCGAAGGACTCTGGACATGAGAGCCTCTCGCCAGAGGCTGCTTGCGTGATCCTTGCACCCCAGCGCCGGAAGAAGGTAAGGTCATAGTCAGGGGAAGGGCCATAGTCAGGGAAACTCTGGAGATAATGGACTTGCAGATGTCCCTCAACAACTCGACCTTTATAAACAATAGTGCCTGAAACTGCTTCCATGGACTGGCTGATATCTTCAACACTCTCCCTTTGTCCACAGAAACTCTCCAGTTTTCCCCTCACCAGACCCCCCCATTAAGGAACTATCATGATTTCCATCAGTCCCTTTGTCACCTAATGCTAAGAACATTAGCTCATTCCAGACCCATTGTGCACTCTGTGAACTCCATTGTCTACTCTGCCAGAGAGCTATTAACACTTTCCCCTCAAGGCTTTTTCCCCTCAGGGTGGAAAAATAGTATTTAAATCATGGCTCTGAGCCAGATAACTTGTAGTACTTTGGCATACTGGCCATCACTCTGCCATTCTGATTCCCATTTTGAACTAGCCTTGGACCATTGGTCTGAGCCACATCACTTCATCTCTTCACTTTTGGATAGGTAAATATCACCAATGACACCCTGAACTCTCGCTAACCAAACTTTTCCTCCCTTTTCCTTTAGCTAGCCTTATGCGATTGTGAGACTTCTTGGATCTTGTGTGCATGTAATTGTTAATTCCTCCAATAAAACAAACATTCTTTGACTCTCTGGCTGGTGTTCCTGCATTAGTACTGGATACTCCCTTCTCACAGCCTTCCCCTTTGAGCTAATATTCCCCACTGTTCCAAAGAGGCACTGGCATGATAGGTGGACATGTCACCCAAAATAGATTCAACACTTTGGAAAATTATTTTAAAGTCCAGACTAAAGTCCCAAGCAGATTCCATGTCTCCACTGATGCTATTTACAATTGCATGCAGCAATGTACTCTGAAGACATACCCCTGACTGCAACATTCATATTCCTAGATTTAACACCATTACAGACAATTCAGTTCAGTTCAGTTCAGTTGGACGGTAAATGTTAAGGAATTGTACTGCATTGTACTTGCATTGTAAGGGAGGAGAAAGAGGACAAAAAGAAAATTAATTGGTTACACCTACTCAGGCGTCCTCTTCCATTGCTCACATTGCCCTTCCAGTTTCAATGAGCACTAGCTGCCATTGAATAGAAGGAAGACTGTTGGAATATTATCTTTATAAGGCTGGCAAGATCCTGCTGATCAGAACTGGAAGAAAAAGTAAGAAAGAAGACGTCCATGACATATAGTTTGTTGCTACATTGCAGCTTGTTATTTGATACAGGATGTGTTTAGAATGACTTATCACATTGTCTCAAAATAGACTGAAAGGTATGAAAATACCAAAGTGTATGGAAAACCTGTCAGCAAAGTATCTTATTTTGATTGATTAATTAATTAGCTAATTAAAATATTTATACCCTACCCTATATTATAACATTTATGGGAGGCATAGAGACAAACACAATTCAAAAAAGTTTAAAACAATAAAAACAATTAAAAGCAAAGTAAAACAGTCCAAAACATATAAAACTATTTAAAATAGTATAATCATTTAAAAAGATTCATATGACCTGAGGAAAAGCCATAATATTTAACTTTAGCCACTTAAATCTATGTACCAAATTGGGAGGGGTTGCTAATACGCCAGAGGACAGGATCAAAATTCAAAATGACCTAGACAGATTAGAGAGCTGGGCCAAGGCTAACAAAATGAAATTCAACAGAGAGAAGTGTAAGGTCCTACACTTAGGTAGAAAAAGTGGAATACAGAAATATAGGATGGGGGACACGTGGCTGGATGGCAGTACGTGTGAAAGGAATCTAGGAGTCTTAATAGACCACAAGCTGAACATGAGTCAGCAATGTGATGCGGCAGCCAAGAAAGCCAATGCAATTCTTGGCTGCATCAATAAGAGTATGGTGTCTAGATCGAGGGAGGTACTGGTACCACTCTACTCTGCTTTGGTTAGACCTCATCTTGAATACTGTGTCCAGTTCTGGGCACCCCAATTCAAGAAGGACATAGTCAAGCTGGAGCAGGTCCAGAGGAGGGCGACCAAAATGGTGAAGGGCCTGGAAGCCAAGCCCTATGAGGATAGTCTTAGAGAGCTGGGTATGTTCAGTCTGCAGAAGAGAAGGTTAAGAGGGGACATGATAGCTATGTTTAAATATTTGAAGGGATGCCATGTAGAGGAGGGAGAGGGCTTGTTTTCTGCCGCTCCAGAGACCAGGACAAGGAGCAATGGATTCAAGCTGCAGGAAAGGAGATTCCACCTGAACCTCAGGAAGAACTTCCTGACAGTCAGGGCTGTCCGGCAGTGGAATATGCTGCCTCGGAGTGTAGTGGAGTCTCCTTCCTTGGAGGTTTTTAAGCAGAGGCTGGATGGCCATCTGTCGGGAGTGCTTTGAGGGCATTCCTGCATGGTAGGGGGTTGGACTGGATGGCCCGTGTGGTCTCTTCCAACTCTACATTTCTATGATTCTATGATTCTACTTAGAAGTTTCAACCAAAAATCCTTGTACTCTGAAGGCACTGGTAAGGAGCTATATTTTGATGCCAGAATGAAGTCTAAGCCAGTGCCAGTTGTTCCTCCAGCAGCAACGAGCTCAGCAGGCATAAACTACAGACAGGAAGATCCTTCCCTGTGTGCCCATATAATGTCTTATACCTGTTTTGAGGCACAGAAGAGAGCTCCTCCATAAAATCTCAGTACTTGGGCAAGAATAAACATGAGGAAATGTGTTCCTTTAGTGTTAAGGTCCCAGGCCCCATCACCTTGAGTTGAGACCTGAAGTATATTGGTAACTAGTGGAATTTATTTAAAAACAATGTCATGTGCAACCTGATCTCTGCAGCAATCCAGTTGTGACCTATTGCACTAATTTTAGGCTCTTTCCACATGATGACAGCATCCCAGCATGGGGATGTGAGAGAATCAGGACCAGGATGACACTTCCACATGCCATTCTTGTGGTCCCACACTTCTCACATTGCCAGCCAGCATGATCACGGGCTATATCATTGATGGAGAAACTCTGTCAATGACCCCTGGTTGCACGAGCCTTCCATTGCAGCCAGCCAAGCAGAAGGGCCTGAAGCACGATTTACATGCTTCCTCCCCTACTGTAGCATGTGAAGAAGGGTGGCTGCAGCATGGAAGGATGGAGTATGTGCCTTGAAGTTCCTTCCACAGGTATCAGGTTGTGTGTGGACAGGAGCATTGGGAACACACTCCCATCCCAGCATAGGCGCTGCCAGGATTGTGATGGGGCAAAACAGGAGAGCGTCATCATGCAGAAAAGGTCTTAGTCTCTGAATTATTTTCAAGGACAGGCCTGTATGGAACACGTTGTAGTAGTGTGCTTGCAAATATGCTTGTACATGAACTACTGTGGCCAGGTTATCTCCATTCAGGAAAGGCTAATACTTGCAGGCAGCCAAAAGTGACCACAGGTACTCCAAGTCCATTTGGATCTCCAGTGACAGATGTGGATCCAGAATTACACTCAGGCTATGTATCTGCTCTCTCAATGGGAGTTCAGTTCCATCCAAGGCAGAAATCTTCTTACTGAATTCACAGATCCAAGAAACACCAATGCACAGATTCTCTATCCTATTGGGATTTATCTTCATGTCCATTGGTCATCATCCAGCCCATTATAGTATATTGCATATGTCTTTATAGCATTTTTAAAACTTGCCATAACAACTAGTCTTGTTTTTTGTTTTAAACTGGTGCAACTCTTTTCATAACTGGCATACATTTTACCCACTGAGTAATTATAAATATTCAGATTTCATTTAAATCATGTGGTAGTATTCTAATATAAATTAAGCAATTTATTAGTTTCATCAGCTGGCCTTCTCTTAATGCCAAATACAGGATTATAACAGATTATGCCTTGTTTCCTCTCTTTTGCTTTATTAGAGTCAGGGATGCTCATTATACCACAGCTTTCAAGCTGGATGTGTCTTTAGTCTACAGGCAGTTTTGTTCAATAAGTGTGTTCTTGATAGAATGATAACTTCTTCCACTTTATTGCATGGAGGCTGATCTACCTAATCATTATGCAGCCAGTATAGTACAGTAGTGATGGAGGCTTTGACTGAGCCTTGAAATATCCAGGTTCAGGTTCTCACTTAGCCATGGAAATCACTGGGGCCATTTCTGCACTAGACCGTTATAGTGCTATTATTCCACTTTCAACATTCTATAGAATCCTGGGATTTGCAGCTTAGGGAGGCCCCTCCCTAAACTGCAAATCTCAGGATTCCATAGGATGTTGAAAGTGGAATTAAAGCACTATAACAGTCTAGAGTGGAACTGGCCTGGGTGACCTTGGGCCAGTCATTCCTTTAACATGATCTGTCTTGCAGGATGGTTGTGTGGGTAAAGTGCATTGGAAGAAAATTATGGAAGTTGCCTTGAGCTCATTAGAGCAAAGGTGGAATATAAATCTGTCTGTGTCTGTGTATGATGATAAAATAAAATAAAATTAACAGCAACATGAGAAACTTCCTGTCTAAATCACAATTCAGTATGTATGATCTCGAAAACAACACACTGATATTAATTACATTTCACCTCTTTAAAAATGTAAGTCCAAAGTTTTTGGACTTTTGCTCCCTCCCCCGCCATAATATTGTCTGATTTTCTTTCCTTTTTTTTCTTTCTTTGTAGTTGCCTTTTTATTTGTTGGATTGGTTGGTTTTTCTCTGAATTTGTGTAGTTTCCCCTACCCTCAAAGATCATTGCCATTGACAGCTGTGTAAGAGCTCCTCTTTTATGTTGCAAATAAGCCAGTTTTTATTTCACTCACGAAAAAAAAACTGGTACAAGACAATGCCAAAATGTGTGTTTCTCTGTGTTGTTAAGTCATTTCAACTTGTGGTGACGCTATCATAAGGTTTTCTTGGCAATGTTTTATTCAGAGGGGGCGTGCCATTGCTTTCATCACAGGCTTATTGGATGTGGCTTATCCAAGGCCACGCTTTAGGTTTCCATGCCAAGCAGAGATTTGGATCCTAGTCCTAGGCCCTTTTTGCACCTTACCTGGTGCTGCTGGCATCATGTGGGGATCACGTGAAAAGCCTTGTCTGGGAGCACTTGCATCCCCTCTGCTTCCCCGCTGCACCAGCTCCATGCTGGCCAGAAGGAAACATGAGTGCTCTGTCCCTTCCTTCCGCAGCGCAGCCGGGTACTTTCCCAGGCTGCGCTGGGGGAGGAAGCATGATGGCTGCACATCCAGAGCCTCCACACGCAAGGTAATTGTGTGTGGGGCACAGGAGTGACGTGCGATTGCGCATCTTTTTGGCAATTGGCCGAAAATGATATAATGCGCGATCTCCCCCTGATGGCCTCGGGAGCGTCATGTGATTGCGAGGACGTCATGTGGAACAGTCCTCACAATCACGCGACACTCCTGAGGCCATTTCACAACAGGACTGGTGTGCAAAAAGGGCCCTAGTGCAGCATCCAAACTGTTACACCACCCTGGCTCTAGAGTCAAAATATCTTCACTGATTTTGAGCAAGTTCTCAATATGGCAAGATCCCTCCTCCTACTCTCCAATCATAGAGATTGTGTTCAGGTTAGCAGGTTTAGTCATGGTAGCTACAATCTTAAAAAGCAAATAGTGAAGGCTGATCTCTGACAAGTTACATAATACTTGTACAGGCATTTACAAGTGGTGGGTATTATCAAGGAAGTCTGATCTCATAATATGCCAAGTAACTAATCTGAAAGATATTTAAGTATTGCTTTGTCATTAGAAGACTCTAGGCCATTTCTGCACTACACTGTTATAGTGTTGTTATTTCATTTTCAACATCCCGTGAAATTCTGGGGTTCATAGTTTATTGAGGTCAAATTGCCCTCTAGCTGAGAATTCTAAATGCTCCTTCCTAAACTGCAAACCCCAGGATTCCATAGGATGTTGAAACTGGAATAATAGCACGATAACAGTTTAGTGCAGAAATGGCCCTACTCTGCAAAGCAAAAGTGCACCAAGGAAGAGCTATTTCTGTTTATGGAGAAAACTCAAGGGTAAAGGTTTTCTTACAGACAGATGTTATCATGATTGCGGACATAACTATCTGAAGGAACCTCTGCTTCTGTATCACTCTGCCTATGTACTGAATTGGTTTAATGAAACTCTTGCTCAGTGTTCTTGTTTGTAACATTTGTGAAACTCTCTCTAGGGAAGTCATCAAATACCTGCTTTGTTGCTATTTGGGTACCAAGATAATACTTGTAAAAAAATTATTCCAGGTTCATAGAGATGTCTAGTATCTTATATATTTTTACAGATTGTCAATATTGCCCTCTATATTTGATATAACACATTTGTTGTTTTTCCTTGTTTTGGTTGTGAACCTGTTTGAAATCAATTGAAATGTTCCATAAACCAACAAAACAAAATTACAATTTGTATCAAGTCTGATCAATACAAACATTTCTTAGCACGTCTCCTTTTTCTTATGAAGGAAAATGTTGTTGTTTTTTAAAAAAATCTTCATTCAGGTTTTGCAAGATCTAGGTTTTTAGTGCATCGTAACTGATCTGATATTTAGTTCATCTAGTATCATCTAACTAATTGATTTACTGTTTCCCTTAGTACTATTATCCTGTGTTGACCTCTATAGAGCTTCAGAATGTATTCATGAATACGTCCCACCATTCAGAAAGCCAGCATGATGTAGTGGTTTGAATGTTGAACTACAACTCTGGAGATCAGGGTCCAATTCCCTGCTTGGTCATGGAAACCTACTGGGTGATCCTGGGTTCATCACACACTCCTAGACCCCAGAAAACTCCATGAATGGTTTACGTTAGGGTTGCCATAAGTCAGAAATGACTTGAAGACACACACCAACAACAACTCACTATTCACCAATAACTTTCTTCTGAATAAACTTGCCCATGATGTTGCTGAGAATAGCCATTCACAAATAATAAACTAGTGATCAAAGATGTTATTATTCTGAATGATTTACCTGCCTTGTGTGATAAAGCCCTATGTCTCAATTTTGTTGCACCTCTCTGAATCTCACCGGTATCCTGTTTTACCTTTTCCTTTCTTTATTTTTTGTTTGGATCTGGTTGAGAGACTTTGTTTTTCTTTCCACATAGAAATTCATTTGTATACACTTTTTGTAGATGAGTTCCATAATATACGTACTTATCTATGTATAGTTCTTGATATAGATGATTTCTTTTTACATATTTTTACCATTCACTAGGTTGTATCTATGTGTATGTTTCAACTGTAGACAATTTTAGAATGTATATGTGATTTTGCACATATATGATTTCTTGCACATATATTATTTCTCTGAAATGCACTGCAAGCTTGGAAATGGGTGAAGTTCTAAGGCAAGGAGCGCTTTATCTCAGGAGGTGGAAAATACAAAATATACAATTACAGTGGGGATCTCAAAACTACAGAAATTATTTTCCCTTCCACATTAACATTTATTTTCAAAGGGTATTCACAGTATATTAATAGCATCAGGAACACAATTGCCTTATTGCTGTTGTTCCTTGCATGCATAGGAGCTGTGATACGCACATGGAATTTCACTATGGGCAGAAGTAGTCATGCACACATTGCGGAAGGAGCATATCTTGTGTTTTTCTACATGTTGAGTTATCTCCTCCATTGAAACAAAAACTAAATCCTGCTTGTGAAAGAGCTGTGTGCTTCATGCGCCAGTAGAGCTGTGGATTGGGGTCCTGAGAGTACCAGAACTGGAACTATTCCAATCACTACCCTGGATTTGATTGCACTCTGTTTCTTCTCATCCACCCACCCTTTCATCATTCTGAATCCCAGTGTGAATTTAAACCTAGACATGAGCTGCATATTACCATGTTCAATTGCATTGCTTTCCACAAAGGGATCCCAATCACAGTTGGGTTGTCAGGGTTTTTCTTTTATTTTGGTTTTCCCCCAAAAAACTGCTACCGCGTACAAACACAGACTAATAACAGTCATTGGGATATTGATGGAAAGCAAAATAGGAGGGATGTTTTCCTTATTACGCCTGGTGTTGTCCCATTTCCTTTTCTCAGAAAGCATACAGTCCTGATTAATGAAAAATTTTCTGGCTTGCTTTCAGTGTCTGGCTTCAGAACATTTGCTATTTGATATCTGAGATACGTACAGCATGTTCACAGCGAATTCTCCAACTGAAAACAGCAGAGTTCAAACCAAGTCAATTAATTCACAGAGTGAATGGATTCGAGCCCAGAATCTCATGCCTTGTGGAGGCCTCTTTGATGCTCTTGCCAAAAGATATCTGTTTATAAATGCAACAAATGTAACTATTTGATACTTATAGCTCTTACGGTCTTATGTGATTTCTTCCCCCCCTTGTTATGGCTGATCTCTGATAATTGAGTTACATTTTGCAGACATTTCAAGCATTTTTTTTTGTCTCCCTCTGTAGTCTGACCCCCTCCTGTACTATAACCCAGCCAATACCTTCAATGGTTTCACATTTCCTCCCTGTGCCCCCACCCTCGTTGCCTTGGATATTCTGCTGAAGTCAGGCATAATAAAGCCCTATCCAATATCCATAAAGGCAGCCAGCCTCCTTCTTGAACCTGTTTTGTTGCTTTGGAAGCAGAAAAAGCCTTGCTTATCTAGGAAAGCAGAACCATTGAGGCACATGACCTCGATGAAAACTACCACAGCAAATGCTCTAAAGCACTCATCAACTTTCATTTACATGGTACACATTTATTCAATTTATAGTCTGCCGAGGAGCTGCCACTGTAATTCAGCCACCTTTTTGGCAAGAAGGATCAGATGTTCCAGAATGGAGATTAATCTTTAAAACCTCACATCAGCAGCTGTTGTGAATCTGGAGCTAGAGGACACACACTTACTGTGCCTGAAAGCATGGTAAGGAAGGCAGTGAGGTGCGCTTTGCTGGTACTGAAAGACTGGGAAACAAAATGAAATGGCGTTACTGCAATGCTGTGGGATGTTATGACATCTCAAGCAATGGTGGCTGATGATCACTAGGACTGGTGGAATGGAGCCAAGCAAGGCAGAGCCAGGAGGTCACCAGAGACAAAGCAATTTTTTTAAACCATAAACAATCCATCTTACAGAAAGGAGAAAGTAGGGCACCAGAACTTTAAGATCATGAGCCCAAAACAAGGTAGAATATCCATATGGCAACCCCAAAGCTCTCTCTTGGGGCTACCAAATTCACTACCAGAAACAACTCCCCTTGCACAGAGAATCAAATGACTTTGAGCTCATGAATGTAAAATGGTGGTTACGGTGATGATGGTGATGAGAATCCACATAGCCATACAAAATAAGAATCCATTGCAACTCATTGCAGAAGGGGATACTGAGAGAGCATGTCTGAAAAGATGAAGGTGTAGTCAATGGAATGAAGATTCTGATGAAGGCAGTGATGCTGATGATAGCAACAACAATGTTGATTATATCATCCTCAGAGCCATATAGAAAAGCAAAAAGGAAAACTTTGTCAGCCTGTTGTCATTTTACTGAGGGACTGCCCTTCATGGGTGTGCACTTCAGCAGTGGACAAGCAGATAAAGTCACTCATGATTGAGTACACACGGAACATGCATGTGCTTACAATCACATACTGTGAACATCCTTCCTCATGTCCAGATCCCAGGGACAAATGGTTGGAGCATTAGAAGCTGATGTTCCTAATCACTTCTGATGCCTGTTGGGCACCCTGAAACTTCCCAAGTGCTTTCAGAATTTCCAGGGCCTTCTGAAAGTCTCTCAGGTGTCCTTCAGGCTTAGTGGGTCTGATGTTGCCCAAATAGGAAGTTTCCTCGCACTTAATGGGTAGGAGCTTAAACTATGTGATAGAAGATATCTAACACAGACATTTCAGAGGTTCTATATGTCATGTACTTTGACTACTGTTTTCAACAAAGATAAAGTATGCAAAGAGTGAACAGAGGGGTAGATATGGTTAGGTGAGAAATACAGTCATGTAGAAGGCTTGTGATCTGTCCAAACATTCATGAGCTGGATAAGAACGCCAGGGTAGATGAAATCTAGCCCATATTATTATTTATGATTTTTATTTATTTATTAATTATGCCTCTCCTCCTATACCTTTCTCTTGAATGGGATCTAAGATGGCTCATACATGAAGCAAAAGAAGGCACATGAATTAAAATTTAGGAAAAAGTAAAGTAAAAACAAACAAATAAGCAAAACCACAATTAAATGTGCCACCATATTAAAATATTAATACTTTAAAACAGGATAAGATCATTTAAAACCATGACAAAAAGAATAAAAAATGTAACACATGCGCTTCGTTAAAGACCATTCCATATAACCACTTAGTTCCCAAGTCAAAAAGTTCAAATAAAAAAAAGTTTTTATCTGTCAGTGGAAGGAGAGCAGCTTTGAGGCCAGCCTAGTCTTCCTTGGCTTGTTCCATAGCTTGGGAACAGCCACTGAGAGGACTCTCTCCTGTGTCCTCAGCAGCTGTGCCTGTGAAAGTGGAGGGACCAAAAGCAAGCCCTCCTCTGGGAATCTTAAAACTCTGGAACCATATATGGGGATATACAGTCTTTCAGGTACAGAAAGTCCCCACCTTTCAACACCCCCATTATCTGATTACTTGCTCTTTCGACACTTCCAAGTTAAGGACAAGTTATGTTAATTCAGTGGGGGTCCTGCTCCTTTATCAGTTCTTCTTGCCCATGGAGGCTCACTTGCAACCGCTTGCATGTGCACACTGCTTGCAAAGCAAGCTGAGAGGTGAAAGCACTTAGCTGGCTTAGAGACTTTGCAAGCAGCAAGCATGTGGTTGGTCCAAACTGAGCCTCTGTAAGTCCTTCATGCTCCCAACAGTACGGTACATGGGTTCCGCTTTTCAACCAATTCTGTTCTCTGACAGTGCTCCACTTCTTAAGCTGTCAGATAAGTGGGGGAAGCCTGTAATCTGGGCCTAAGCCATATAGGGCTTTATGGGTTATGACTAGAACTTTGAATTGTGCACAGAAGTGAACTGCTAGCCAGTAAAGCTATTCCAAGTGAGTTATATATTCCCTGTGACCAGCCCTGGTCACCACTCTGATCATAGCATTTCGAGTGTGCTGTTTCTGTTTCACCTTTCAAAGGTAGCCCTACGTAGACAACATTGCAGTAATTCAAATAGATAGAGATTCAGCACTGCTAGCTTAACCCTCTTCCCTCTATTTCTTTTATAATTTAAAATAACTATCTATAGGATGCTGTTTCACCCTTTAAAGGAAAAATATAATATTATATTTTTATCTAGCCCCACTATGAGTGGAAAAAACAGGCATGGGAGAGAAATTTCTATCTCAAAAATAACAGAAGGGGTAAGGGCAAGAAGCATTTTCCAACCTAGCCTTGTTCTTTCCGATTATTGGCTTGAATTACTGTGTACTACTTGTTCTGTGTAGATGCAGCCTGCTACAGTTAGCTGCATGCTTAAAAAATAGTAGAGGAAAGAATATGAAATTGAACTTGTAGTGTGATCCTTAATTATAGCTTTTAGACTATGAAAACTGGCAATATTTTGTTGAATTTCATAATCAGACTGATAATTCTTTTGAGTGTATCATTAAAGGCAAAGCTATAAGGAATAATATCCTGTGTTGTTTTCTGATGTTTTTTAAAAAGTAATTACATGTACTGAGGAGAAGGAATGGGGGGATATCATGAGGAGAGAGGAAGGTGTATGTGTGTCTCTGTGTGTGCACACATATCTGTCTATGGCCATTTCTGCACTAGCCTGTCACAGTGTTATTATTCCACTTTCAACATCCTATGGAATCCTGGGGTTTGCAGTTTAATGCAGTCTAGTGCAGAAATGGCCTATCATCCATCCATCCATCTATCCATCTATCCATCTATCCATCTACCCATCTACCCATCTATCCATCCATCCATCCATCCATCCATCCATCCATCCATCCATCCATCCATCCATCTATCTATCTATCTATCTATCTATCTATCTATCTATCTATCTATCTATCTTTTTTTAAAAAAAATTACAATAGAAAAGGTTACTGTTTTTACCAAAAAAAAAAATGTCTGGAAAATTTGTGTGGCTTAGATGAACTCCATGAACCCAAAGCATTCCAAATGCTTTGATACTCAGTGTTTGCTGGCATGCTGCCACTCACCTTTGCATTTGGCTGCATACCTATGTCTATTTAGCTGTTCAGAATGATTGCAGGCCTGAATGTTGTGCTGCTATGAAGACAATGGCAGCATATGCTGGTTACTCTTTGATGATATTCTTGAGTTGCAAATCTTCTACTTTATAGCAATTTGTACTAAACTAGCAAAAGGCCTGCCCAAATCTAAGTAAATCTCAAGTTGCTGTTGCTGTGTCCGTTTAAGACATTTCCGATTTCTGGTGATCCTATGGTGAACATATCACAGGATTTTCTTGGTAAAATTTGCTTACTTCCTCTGAGAAAATGTGACTTGTCCCAGGTTACCCAGTGAGTTTCCATGGCTGAGCGGGTCTCCAAAGTCGTAGTCCAATGCTCAAACCACTATGTCAGTCTGGCTCAAATGTCAGATACCTGTAACTTAATAATACAAATGCTATATTACAAATAAATGTCAGGCCTGGTTATGGGATGGACAACAGGTGCCCACTGTGATGAATTTGCAAGACACTTTGCGGACAAAATCACTCAGATTCACTCTGACTTGGACGCTGTAGTTGAGACAAGTCCAGTAGATATAATCTTGGCACGTGTTGTCCTGTATTAATGGCTTCATTTCACTTTGTGCAGCCTGAGGATGTGGACAGGATCCTTGGAGAGGTGAAAAAGATTATATCTACTGGACTTGTCTCAACTACAGTGTCCAAGTCAGAGTGAATCTGAGTGATTTTGTCCGCAAAGTGTCTTGCAAATTCATCACAGTGGGTTGTAGAGTGGTCATCATTTCCTTCTTGTGGGCCAGAATGTAAAAGGCCCCTGACCATTCGAAACAGCTCTGCTGGATGGCACTGTGCAGATGCAATGGTGGTAGAGAAGTATGATTTCTTTGCTGCCACAATTGCCACGGCATAGGCCTTCCAAATCTAAAGCCCTTTTTGCATGGCATTTTCCATGCGAAAGGGCCCCTCGAGCATCATACAGATGTGAGGAGCAGTCCACATGACGCACTCACATTTGTGCGACGCTCCAGGGCCTGGCAGGCACCGCTCGCACACTTTGTCATTTTCGCCTTTAAGCCGAAAATGGTGCGCGGTGTGCATTGCTCCCAGCACCCCCGTGCACTTACCTTGCGTGCAGCACCTCGGGAGCCGGGCCAGTCGCACTTGCTGTCTCAGTGCAGCCTGGGAAGGTCCCAGGCTGCACTGCGAAAGGAAGAGGCGGGGCTCTCGCACGAGCAGGAAGCTCATGCTGAGCTGAAGAAACCTGGACGTGAGGGCTTCTCACAAGAGGCTGCTCGCACGAGCACCACACCCCAACGCCAAGAAAAGGTAGGATGCGGAAAGGGCCAAAGCAATTAAGCAATGAGGAATGTTTTATCTGCACTAACTCTTGGGTTACCATCATTATCAGATTGCCTAAGCTATGGTTCATAAACAGGATGCAATTCCAACAATTCTATAGATTGTTTCATGGTAGCTGTGGAAGTCTCAGAATTTCAGTTCCAAGTTAAAGGGCTTGCTTTGGGGAAATAAAGCTTAATTTCATTATCATAAGGATGATTATATGCAGCTTTAAACTGCACTGCTTCCTGTTTATCTTACTCATGGCCTTGATCTAAGCAACATTTACTATTTAGAGATAATTACTTATTTTTTTTTTCACAGTTAAGTGGAGCATTTTAGCACAGCTGAATTGCTGCGAGCCTCAGTGGAACAAATCTATTAGCAGGATGGCTTGAAACAATACACAAAAGAGCCCTGTGTGTGGTCTGTTCGACATACTTTTCACTTCCTTATGTTAAACAATAAATCTCTGAGTCAGCTAGAACTTGGGAGCTTAGCATCCAAAGAGAGCTGCATTTTATCTTTTATTCATTGGCGGGAGCATAGCTGGAGGAGGTATTCAAATCACACTTTTATTTAAACAAACACAGCTGGATCACATCCTCTTAATATAGCAATTCTCTAATGAAAAATAACAACATAGCAGTTATCTCTTTTCTTTTGTGCAACCCTCAATTTGCTAAAATTAGGCAGGCTTCAATCCTGTATTAAAATTGGCATGTTTTCATGACCAAAGCTCATAGCAAGTAACTGCAAAATTACAATGGGGGTGCAATCATAGTGAGACATGTGAACTTGCATCCTTTTGCTGCTGTACAAGGTTATACGCTTATGTTGCAATAACAGCCTGCTCTATAAGACTTCTTTCTTAGCCAGCTCCTTCCATTTATTTAACACTGAACTCTCCTGTTATGTGCTATGATGGTTTAACAATGTGTACAAAGTAATCAAGTGCTACAAATCTGAAATTCCCTGCAGCTGAAACTCTGCAACATGCTGTGTTTGCACAAAAACTGCTCCCTTACCTGTGGATGTGAAAATCTGGCAGTTTTGTTTCCCCTGCATTTCTCAGAATCAGACCAGAGTGTTCATCCCATCCAAGTTCTATATCAAGCTGGAAGCCCCCCTCCTATGCCTATATGGAAAATTATGCTTATTTTAGCATATGCATGTGTGCATGTGTGCATATGTGTGTGTGTGTCATTTTTTATGTCTTTTCTCACTCCCTCCCTCCCTCACTCACTTATTTGCATACATTTCTCAAGTACAGACATTTTGATTTGTGCATATTTACTTGCATGTAGTCTGAAAAAAGGAGAAGTCTAATGCTCATGGTGAGCTTCCACAGGATAGAAAACCAAAAGTTATACAGGTACTTTCATTAATAATTTCATGGACCACAAATTTAATAAATTGGTTAACACTACTGTTAATGATCTCCCTCATCAGTAGGCTAGGCCTACTCAATTAGGGCCATTTCTGCACGACATCACCATCCCGCAACAGCAGTGGGTTCTTTCCAATCCAAGAGCTGTGCTACTGCACGACATTGTTGCTATCTAGCTGCTATCCAAGCATTGCAAAACCGCCTTATATCATTTCCAGAAAAAATCTGTTAAGAGCCTCCTTTAGCACTTCATCCCATCAGCTGACTCAGTTCAGTATGGTAATAGCACTTGATAGTGCTTCCTGACATCGCGGATCCAGGAGTGGGCAGGGTGTGGGTGTACCCAGCTTGCCTATCCCTCAGTGACTCCCATGGTATGGTAACTTCAAAATCTATCACCTCTACATGTTTATTTTTAATTTCTCCTTTGACTTAAAACTTTCTGTTTTTTTAAATACATTTTTCAGCATTATAGTGCAAAAGTGCAATAGCGTACTGGTGTATCATGCTGTCACAATGTGGCTGCGCTAGTATGGTTTACAACCCCCCTCCCTGACCAATCAGGAATGGTGAGGTAGGGAAAAGGACTAGCCAATGCTGCTATGGTGTGGCAAGAACACTGGTGGCAGTACCGTTACTCATCCGTTTAAGGTGAAAGTGTGCAGTAGAGAGCATTCCTAACCTGACACCATCACGGGAATGGCAGTGCTGGGGTTGTAACACAAGAACGCACTATTAAGGCATGGTGCAGAAAAGCCGAGGTTTCGCTATGTTATCATGCATGATTGGCCTATTTCTTGCCTCCTTTAGGCAGAATTTGATTCAAGCCATTAGCAAGTAATTGCAGAATATTTCAAGGAGAAGTTAGAGTTCCCAGATCTCAGAGCCAGGGTTCTTTTCTCTGGTCTTCAGGGTGAGGAAGAAGAATCTCAAGACAAGAGCACTACCTTGAAAAGTGTAGATCTCTCTCTTTCATTACTTAGACTTGGTGTTTTTTATTTGAATAACATAGTCTGTGCAGCTGTGGTTGATGCTAACTGGATCACACTGTGGTTGATGCTAACTGGATCACATTACCAGAGGCTGCCCTTTGTAACATCAGCCATATAACATTACCAGAGCCCTCTTCCTGTGACATCACAGGGTTTTGCCCCTGAAATCTCAGGCCCTGGGGTAGTCAAGACATGGCAAGCCTAATAAAGATGCCTACATAGTTGAACCCCAGGACTCAACAGCTCATCCTCTGCCTTCTGCCCAGACCAGCCAAGCTGATATTGAGTCTCCAACCTCTTTGATAAAAGTAGGTCCACTAGTTTAATTTGCCTACAGTGCTGACACAAGGAAGACTAAATAGCAAATTCTCTCTCAAACACACACATGCACACACACACACACACAGAATGCACATGATACCTAATCTAGCTGAGTTATTTTGGTGCAAAAACAGAAAATCTCACAGATCTCTCTCCTCTGCAATGGCAGTAAAATCATCATCATCATCATCACCATCATCATCATCATCATCATCCGGACAACTAACAATTTGCTGCCCTTTTATGGCATCCCAAATCTGTTGCCTGGGTTGGTCATCTCATTCTGTCTAATGGCATAACAATTTGCCACACCATGTCAACATAGGCTATATTCTTGTTGAGATACTACAGTAGTGTACTTATGCCAGGGCAGGTGCTGACGGCAGGACAGAGAAGGCCCCAGGTTCAGTGAATGTGGAGCAAAGTGTTAGAGGAAACGGCTTCTTAGAGCCAGCGTATTTTTTATCTGCATTGGTTCTTCACCACTGTCCAATCCTGGAAAAAAAAGCAACAGGACGATGCTGTCCATAGTGTGAAGAGGATGTTAGCTTGTCAGTGTTCTGATCTAGTGTTAAAGTAGTAAATTGAGGGTGCGTATGTTGAAAAGGTGTGAATAAACAGACATTTAGCAGGACAGCTTCTATTTGGCTCAGTCAATAAAGAGCAGCAATGCTTTCATTCATTATCATTATGCTTGCCTAGGAAAGGTTCTCAATAGATGGTGATGCGTCATGTTTAACTGTGGTTTTCTTTGGGAGGAGGAGGGTCAAGTTAAATCATTCACTGAAATCCTTTTTTAAAAAAATCTCTAGCTTCTGTGTTCATCTTCCCTAAATGCCACATTTAGGCATCAGTTCAGCATATAGTGAATATTACCGTATATATTGTTACACAGGCCTCATTTTCCTGAGTAGTGAGAAGTCCAGGGTCAGAGTTCCTGTGTATGACAGAAAGAGATCATAGGGGATTTAGCGTGTTGGTAATATCTGCTTACTTGCAATTAAATAAGCAGAACATGTAAGGAGCAAAGAGACTCCTAAAAACAGAAGAACTACATATCCCAGTTCAGATCTCAAAAAAGGAACTGCACCCATGGATGCTTAAATTTGTTGTGTGCTTTCAAGTCATTTCTGACTTATAGTGACTTGAAGGTAAACTTTTCTTGGCCTTTCTTGGCAAGATTCATTTGGGGTGGGTGTGTGGGCAGGCTAGCATGACCTTTCTTTGAGGCCAAGAGTGCATGAATTTACTGAAGGGGGAATTGGGGTAATAGCTAGTTGCACATGTTGTATCTTCTACAAATTTGATAAGCATGCCTTCTATTACATAGTTGAAGTTATTTATAAAGACCTTAAACACCACTGAGCCCAGAAGAACTCTGAGTCAACCCCACTTGTCAACTTCTTTCTAGGATGAAGTTCTATCTTGCCTACACCCAGAAGCAGATAAAGGCCTTCCCTCCAACCCAACTGCCACTGCTCTGGCCTTGGAGGGAAAAAGGAACCAGTAATATTTTCTGGCCTTAATCCCCTCCCTCACTGCCTTTCCCTTTCCCTTGTGTGTTGTGTCTTATTTAGATTGTAAACCTAGGGCAGGGAACTGTCAGATTAACAATTTGCAAGCCACTCTGAGAGCCTTTGTGGGTGAAGAGTGAGGTATAAATAAATAAAGAAATAAGGTCACCCAGTGGACTTCCATGGCTCAGCAGATATTTGAACCATGTCTCTCACAGTTGTACTCCAACACTCAGTCTATTACACCATGGTGGCTCTACAGTTTTAGCCAAATCTAATGAAAAACTTTCACCTCTATTTCAATCACTATCCAAAATCACTTCTGTTCTTCTGGTATATGAATAGTGTCACTCTCCAAAGATAAGAAGTTAGATATGCAGCCATCAAACACCAGTTTTGTTGCAGAGATGACAAAAAATCTTGTAGTATCTTAAAAACTAACAAGATTTGGCTCATGCCAAACTCCAGCCCATGCTATCAGATTAATTTAGTTATTATCATTCTGCTCATGGTTACCAATTCAATTGCTCAGGGGTGTGTTCATCTACAACATTTGAGATATCCAAACCCATTAAAATAATACTGAAATCTAGCAAAATGGACGAGGAGGAGGATCCCATGTATAAGCATATTAAACTTATTTAGTGTAGGTGTTTAGTAAGTGTAGAATTTGAATGAGAAACTTCTACAGTAATAAAAAAAATAAAACATTTTTATTAATATTGTTTGATCAGAGCCAGTCTCACCTCCTGAATAGATGGACTAAGATTACCAACTTTTCTACAATATGCCACATTTACATGCATGTGGCAGCCACCTCTACACTGTGCATGCTTTGCTTTATAAAGAAAGGCAGAGTCTGAGACCAGGACATGGATGGCCCTTGGCAAGACATAGAAAAGGACATGTCCATATTGATACAGGATAGAGTTTGAACTCAACAAGCAGGGCTAAAAAGGGCTGACAATCTCAATGTGTCCCAGAGGCAACCTATTAAAGGATAGGAAAGTAAAGGGTGGCACCATGCACAAGATATTTGGCAAAGAAGGCAACTCTTCTAGCAATTGTCCACCCACGACTGATGGAGCAAAAACAAATAAAGTAACCTTGGCATTGACCTTGAGGAATGAAGCCCAGTCAAAATAATTTCCTTAGTATGACAAGTAATGAGTCTGGGCACAGTGACAACTTGTAGATTTTTGTCTATTGATGTGCATCTTCTTTGGAGGCAACACTCATGTCTGCCAGTATAGCCTGTCAGATCTGTGTCTAACATTAACATGATTCCTTCCAGTGGCATAGAAACAAAGAGGAAACAATTCAACTGTGGATAAGCACACAACAATCTGCATATTTAAACAGTTCTACAGTATTTTGGTTTGTTTCAGAGTTTATAGTTTGATAACGCATTTTGAATCTTACTTATTTTAACAATAATTTCCTGAAGAAGTTGTTATTGGTTTCCATGCCTTATGTGAGCACTAAAAATTGAGATATTGATTAGCCAAAACTCACACAATAAGACCACTACAGTGCTGTGAGCTGAATCAAGAACTCCCTGTTCAAATTGAAAATTCTTCAAGAGCTTTTGATGGACTTATTTAAGAAACAAACAACATGGTGATCTCATATTTCATGTGCAAACTAAAAAACAGTCCACAAATGCACCAGGAGTGGCTGGAACTGGAAAATTTTCAAGGAATTGAGAGAAAGATTGTGGTCTGAATTAAAAGAGAATTATATTTTGTATAAGCAGACACTTAATGGAATAGTAGTTGGCCAAACTGTAATTTATTGCACGTCAAAATAAAGATGGACAATATGAATCTTCATTACAGTGATCAAACTAAAACTAGCAGCCTATGGGTCTATAATCCCAATGAGGGCCCATTGCAAGCAATATTGTAGATAAAAGATTGAACTTCAGGCTTTGCAACATGCCAACCCTTGGAGATAGGATTCAAACAAAGTCAGATATAAAAATGGGTGGCTTTTGACTGATGGATTAGGGCTAACATGTAGGTCAAGAATAAAAACCACATAGCTGTGATTGGGTTTTGTAACAAAATATTTAGGAAACATTACGTTGATAACAATGTATTTTTTAAAAGAAAAGTTAATAGAATATTATTATGAACAGTGAGAATTTGTGCAAGACTTTCCAAAGTGTGGGTGGCCATGACAATTCTTGAGAAAGTCACCTAAAGTCTTTATTTATGTGAAAGAGGCCAAACACTAGACATACCAGTGGCTTGTTAAACTCACTGGCAGGCTAGTGTTGTCTTGGCTGATCTGCTTCCCAGTGTCAGGCAAGAAGGAAAAGCAATTGGCAGCGCTTCTGCTGCAGTAAACACTCAGTGGAGCTTTGCCTGTAGATTTAGGTCATACTTCACCAGCTTCAAAACCACTGGAAGAAATTTTCATTTTGTTTTGCTGTGTGAATTTGAGAAATTGGATGTGTGCAGTAACATTGCCATGTGCTCTCTGTTTTGATGTTAATCTATCTCATTGGTAAAATTTAGAGTTCCATTCAGTCTTTCAAAGTTGTTCATTGACGGAAGTGTTCATAGCACTTTTTTTTTTTTTGGATACCACAAGAAAAGGTCTTGAAGGACGTCTGTGACAGCCATAGACAGAGAAAGGATTATATGCCAAATTATAGCACTCTACTTCCTCAAGCTGCCCATTATAGGATAAGTGGAACTATGCATTTCACACCTTATGGAGTCTCAGTTCGAGTTAATTTTGTCTAAAACTTGTCCAGCTCCGTCCTATTTATGTGCAGAACTCTGGTTTCTTTCATGTTTTGTTTTTGTATTTTATGCATACGTAGCTGTACTAGATTCTAATATTTTGAGTATAATGAGAATAAGTTAGGATTTTGGCCAAATTTGTACATGTTTCAAACATCCTAATGTTCATAAGAAAGTGATCATAAACATTTAAACAACGCAATCTGCAAATTTCACTTAATCGTGAAATCATGATCTCATGCAGATATTATGCTCAATTTTAACAAACAGGGGAATGGTCTCAGGTTTCAGAAATGCTCTCAGGTTTCAGTAAAGGGTCATCCATCACCAATGTATAGTTATGACACAAATTTTCTTGTCTTTTGTTCTCCAATCTATATTAAAACAATGGATCCCAAACCTTGTCTTTCAGATGTTTTGGACTTCAGCTCCTAGAATTTTTGACTGTTTCACCATGCTGGTTCAGCTACTGGGACCTAAAGTCCAAAACACCTGGAAGACCAAAGCATGGAAACCACTGTTTTAAAGAATTGATGCTGTTGTATCAGAAAAGTGTACCTCAAAAATGTGCATCAAAAAAAGACCAAGCTTCCTTACATAGCCCGATCAAATCATAGTCCAAAATTGTGAGTAAGTGGCGATCATCAATATGTTGCATGTTCACAATTATTACATCAATCTATTTTAGGTGTCAGCTGCATGAGGAGAAGAGAACCATTCCACTGATGTTCACAGCATAGTTGAATGATATTTCTGTCGGGTTTTAGGGGGTTAGAAGTTAGGAGAAGTTACTTAAGTATAAGTTTAATATGGGATTCCAGCCAATGTCTTTAAATAGACCACACCTGCTGGTACCACAAACCCCGCGTTTCATAAAGCTACAATTGTAGGGGTGCATGTAAACATTTATATCATCAGATGTTTCATTAAAAGGAAGGGCGTTTTAAAACAAAGCCATATTCACCAGCAGCTTGTGGCCTAAACAGAAAGAGGAGTGGATCGTCCCACCATTTGAGCCGAATCTCTTTTTCCATGCTCAGAAGTTGATCTCCCCACCGTGAAAGGGGAAAGAAACTGACATTAAGGGGCTATCCTTCTCTTGCCTCAGCCCCCTTGCAGCCTGATAAAGCTGCTTTCTAGAGACAGAACTGGAAGGATGCTGCTAGGAAGAGAGACTGAGTAATATCATTTGTGAGTGAATGTGGAACTTAAAAGAAAGGGCTTGCAATCTTTACCACTCCAAATCATAGACAGGGAAGACACTGAAAAAGAAGATCCACATGAGAACTGGGAGGAAGGGTGCCACAAATGAGACATATGGCTACATGTAGATTAATTATGGAGAGCTTGTGTTTTCAGTATGTAGAATGGTGATCTGTTGGCCTATGTCCTTCTTTCTGTGTTAGGTTTTGTCCTTTCTCCCATTTAGCCTGAAGATGCTAGATTAGGTTAGTTTAATTGACTTTTTAATGAAATGTTGTAATGTTTGGTATTTTATTAGATATATAAATGACTTTACATTTGTTCACGGTTGCTTTTATTATTTTGGAATTGCTGCTTGATGCTCTAAGCTGCTTTGGGCAAAAGTATGTGGGAAAAATATATAAAAAATACAAATAAATAACATTGACAATGATAACTATAGTATTCTTCTGCTCATACTTATGGACTAAAATGCTTGAACTGGTATCATCATGTGTTTGGAGCCTGCAGGAATGAAATAATAGATTTCCTAATGTGCCAATTTCTTTAAAAAAATAAACCTAGAAATACAAGCAAGCGTACAAATAAAAAAATAAGCAATGAATAACAGAGTAAAATCAATATCAATTTGTTTAAACTTTATCACAATACTTATATTTAGAATATAAAATGTCATCTGGAATTGTCACGTACCTACCATATTTCAAAAGTTTCCATGAGCTTGTTTCCATGTATCCCTATGATGACTATTGTTGTTGTTGCTGCTGTGGTTGTGTTGGCTGCTGTGTGCCTTCAAGTTGTTTGTGAGTCATGGAGACCCTAAGGCAATCCTATCATGGGTTTTTCTGGTGTTAAGTGTATGTGATGCACCCAAGGTCACCTACCAGGTTTCCATGGCCAAGTGGGGAATCAAACTCTCATCTCCAGAGTTGTAGTCCAAAGCTCAAACCACTACAACAATGTGGCTCTCCCCTATAATTACTACTATAGCTAATAAAAGAAAACCACATTTTCTGAAAGTTTTCTATACATGCATCTCCATTCAATTCTAGGCCACTTTCAAACCATATAAACCGGTGTAATGTAATTTTTGACATTGGCTCCTAATTGATCATTAACATGATTGTAGGAGTGAAAGCAGGAACGTTGTTTAAACTATGGGGTGGGGGTGCTCCCTCTGTACCTGTATGTGGCTTAACCACATGTTGTAAAGGAAATCCATGATCAAGTTTCACAATATGTACTTCCCTTTCAAAACAAGGGGCTGAAATTTTATCAGAGCCATGAGTAGTGAGGTTTGCTATTTAACCCCTTCTGAGCTGTGGATGGGATTAAATCAAAGAAATGGATTGATGGAAAAGAGTCAACAATCTGTCTGCCAGCATGGCTGTCCCAGCCAAATTCAGAATCCTCTGCACTTGTTTTAACATTTTAAAAAAACTGCACATGCACACATCAAGAGGTCTAACCATAGACCACTTGCATCATGTGTGATTTGGTCCTTACTCAGGCTACCATCCTCATCCTACTTCAATCAAGCATTCTCCTTCTGTTTCAGGGTGACATGTGTTACATTGTTGCATGATTTTTTTTTTGAGGGCTGCCAATCTAATATTTTGTCATAATTGAATAATATTTGCAATTTTGTTAAACACTCTGTTCATTCTGGTTTTGATACGCTTTCAAAATTAATAGCCAATTCAGTTTGGGACATGATAAATGCCCATGTCAAAGACTAATCACATCTAGGTTCTGTTCCAACATAGTCCAGAGACTTTTTTTCCCTCTCAAGCCTATGCATTTTTAAAAACTCAGAATAAAAAGGATTGGCTTTCATCCAGTCCCCAGAATGATATTCATTTAATGAATATTTTTACAACTATTAGAGTCGTTGCTGCTCCTGTTATTCTACAACTTCTTCAGTTCTTCCTGTGGGGACATGTAGCCATATGGAAGCCCCATAGATGTCAATGGGGCCAAAACTTTACTCCCATTCATATTGGTGGGAGCTGATTTTAGCTGACTAATACCTTATTTTAGCTGAATTGGAATTATCATGCTTTTGAATGGCTTTCCCCATTTCAATTTAGACATAATCTCTTTTTATGGATATCTTATTCATTCAAAGCTTTCATAAAACTACAGATGGATGGGTATCCTAAGCATAGAAAGGACATTCATAAATGTACATTTTACAGACTGCTTTCACTTGATGCTACACAACTGTTAATAAACTCTTTAATTTGTCCTTCAGGATTTTAAAGTCTAATGGTAGGAATGACAGAAAACTTTAATGTTCATGAATTCTGACACACAGTTAGCTGATTCACTTCTTCAGGATGTGAATTACATAACCTATGAGGAATGGAACTTAGTTATTCATTTGCTTGTGCAATTCCAGAATATTTTGATACAGTTCTCATTTTTTTTTAAAAAAATAACATGCATGTAGAGATATTAAATTTGATAAAATTATTTTCAGAAATGTGTTTTGAGATCCTATATGTTTATATGTACATATATAATGATAAATTTCTGGTGGAGATCAGTTTCCCTAGGAAGAGAAAGACTGATGTGGAAACAGGATGTAAGAGAAATGAGTGAACACATGAAAGATTGACAAGAACTGGAAATAGACCAATTTGTCCATCCCTATCTAATTGTTGTGTCAAGGCTAACAATGAACCACACTGTAGGTCTATGGGCCAGTGTCTGTCTTCAACATTCTTCTTGCCAGCTGGCTAGTTGTCTTGTAGTTGGATGAACAGAAGACAGGATTAGACGACAGAAACAGGATTTAAGACAGGGTGGAGACCTAGCTTGACAGCAATAGATGTAAAAAGGATCTAGGAGCTATAATAAACCCAGAGCTTGGAAAAAATAGTTTTTAGATCCCTTACTTTCAGAATTCTCCAATCCTAGAAGCTGTAGTTCACAAATGTAACTTTCTCTAAGTGCTGACTAAGCCCAAGCTAAGGTCCTTTCTGATGATGACTGCATCCTAGCATGGAAACGCCAGAGGAGCAGGACCATGATGATGCTTCTGTGTAATGTTGTTGTGGTCTTGCCCTTCTCCTGTCACCAGCTGGCACGATCAGAGGGTAAATCATTGGTGGAGTTTCTCAGTCAATAACCCCCTAATCACATGATGTTCCTGTCCTTCCTGGCCATACAGAAAGGCAGGAAGTACAGTTGAGGTGCTTCCTGCCCCAGCACAGCATGGGAAAGAACCTGACTGCACTTCAGAAGGGAGGTGTGTGTTGCCCACATTCCCTTCCACAAGAAGCCAGTTGGGTGTGGAGGGGAGCATTCCTGTCATGCTCCCTTCCCACCAAAGGCACTGTTGGGATCATGACTGGAGGATGGTGGGATCAGGTAATGTGTGGAATGGCCTAAGTGGGAGTCATGAGTGGAAAGCTGTATCTATGGCCCTTTTCACATGTCGGGGGGGGGAATGGTGTAGAGCGACCTCTCACGGAGGTCGTCTATACCGTAGAGTGGACTGGTGTGGACTACTTTTCGTAGTTTCACACCAGAATCCACTCAGGAGTGGCTGGAACTAGCCGGGCTGCGTGTTTTTTAAAAACCTCTTTTTAGAGGTTTTTAAAAAGCACGGAGTGCGCAGCCCTGTGCGGCTCCGTCGCCCGGCTCTAAAGTGGATCTGCAGGCGCGCACAAGTGCGTGCCTGCAGATCTGCCGGGGGTGGGCTTCCAGCTGGTGAGCTTCTCCGGTTGGTGGAGAACCTCCACCAACTGGAAGCTGCCATCTGAGACGCCGGAGGAGTGTGGAGCAGCGAGCTCGCGCTGCTCCGCGTGGCGACGGACTTACCCGGCTGGAGGTAAGCTCCATTTTTGGGCGTTTTCGCCCGTTCCCCCCCCCCCCCACATGTGAAAAGGGCCTAAGAGTGCTAACACAATTCTAAGCTCTGTCAACAGATATATAACGTGCAGGTCATGAGAAGCAGTGTCACCATTCTGGTCTGTTAATTCAGTTTCCCCTAGAATATTGCATCTAGTTCTGCATCAGGTTCAGAATACTGACAAACTGGAACATATCTAGAGGAGGGGTTGAGAGAGTGAGAAGGTTGGTGACTCTGAGGAAAAACTGAAGAAGTTGAATAAGTTTAGCCTAAAGAAGGGGTGATAAAGAGGCAATGTGATCACCATCCTAAAGCAGATTTATTGTACATTGCTTTGAAGAGTTGGATCTGAACTAGCAGGTTCAAATTACAAAAAGGAAAAAAATAGTATACATGCAAAGAACTCCATGATTGGGTGATCTGGATTTGCCTTCATTAGAGGGTTTCATGCAAAGGACGAACAGCAACCTACCAGTAATGTTGTAGCAGAGAGTTTAGTGCATCAGACTATATAAGGTTTGAAATCCATTTCAACCTTATGATTCTATGAATAATTACGCCCTTCACTCTGAGGAAATAGTCCCATAACCTCAGCTATGAGAGACTGATAATTTAAGTGCATTATGGAAATCCTATTTCCATATGGTATATGTATTTTTAATGGATTTATATCTGGAACATTTCACGCTCTTAGTGTAATAATATTTAAAATGGATATATTCAGTAATTCCTTATAAAAATTTCTCCTGCCTTCTTAATACATCTAAAACGTCCATATTTTAAACCATGTCTGGCTTTTTAATTCTTACGATACATTTTGTAATGGAATGTGTCTCTAGTAATATGGACTGGTCAGAAATCAGTTCAGATGGCTTCATAGCAATGCTCATTTCTGTGTTGTTTATTTCTATTAGAGCTTGGGTTCCAAGCTGTTTGGAACCACCAGTTTAGGTATGATCACACCCTCACTAGTACTTAATGAAATAGCATATATTCAGGATACTTTTCACTTGGTTTTAAACTGTCTACCCTTTGAAACCTCTTTTAAGTTATTAATGTGTTTATTATTTTTTAACTCTGTTTAAATTATTTTTTATTGTTTGAAATGATTTTAACTTGTTTATATTAATCATACTTGTGTGTCATCCTGAGATCTTGTGAGATAGTAGAGGATAGAACTTTTTAATCATTAAATAATAAATGTAGCAGACAAAGCAATCGAGAAGCCCCTATTTTGCCCTTTGCCCTTTGTACGTCTTGTCTTCTGGGAAGATGGACAGGAGTGAACCCTACATTGTGAATGGGATTCTTCTTTATTATTTTTCTCCCCATCTTCTCTATTTTCAGTTAATCAGATTTCTACAGTTTCCAGTCTTGAAAATCCATGGTGTAGTAATTATAGATAAAAGCATCCATAATGGCAACCGTCACTGCCACAATACCAACAGCAGTCGCAATAGCAGCTCAAAACAATAGCATCTTGGTCACCAAAATTCAGCATACATTGAAAGCTCTTACAGTATTTGCAGATGATATTCAAGCATCATGCAAATGAATGATATCCTTTAGCTATTGGAAGAACCATCAACCGATTGTTAAACATCCTTTTTTAACAGATTAGCTACACAGCTGTAAAACTGAGGAGGGTGTTCTCAATCATTTTCAGTTTTGATGAAATCAGTCTCTGAGGTATGTAGAAATCAAGCTGTTTTAAGTTTCAAATTTTTGAGGAGAAAAAAACCCAGCTGAGTCACATTCAGAATAAAGTCCCTGAAGCACTGATGCTTTGTATCTAACTCTAAATATAGCTGTTGTGTATGGATCAACAGAGTACCCAAGGATGCAGCAAAGTATGGCATATTTTCATCTCCATCTTCTTCTTTGTGGTACTTTTAATGGGTGGCATCCATACCAACTTGGTACACATTCACTTTCTACTTTGTCATATACAGATAAATTGTGTGCGACCTGACTGAAATAATGTGTATGAATAAGATTCTGATGACAACCTGGAATGTGTCCAGAGAATGTTGACCATGATGATTAAAGGTCTGGAAGCCAAGCTTTCTGAGGAATGGCTTAGGGAGTTGGGTACGTTTAACTCAGAGAAGAGAAGAATGACAGGCAACACAATAGATATAGGATGGATGGTACCTGGCTTGAAAATAGTTTGTGTGAAAGGGATTAGGAATCTTACTTGACCACAAACTGTGTGATAGATGATGTGCTGCGACTGAGGAGCAACTGATTGCGCAGGGGGCCGAGCCAGTGACTGAGGAAGTCAACCTGCAAACATCCCCTGCACTGGAAGGTCAATCAGAGACTGAGTTGCCCCAGCCAGCTCAGGATGGAGAGGGAACCAGCAGTGACGCAGAGGAGTTGCAGCCAGCTGTGCCCATCAACCCTCAATCACGGAGAAGGCTGAAACGGGTGGCGGAGAGGGAGGCTGCTTGGACTAGGCTGAGGAAACAATAACGAGCAGCACCTGCTCACAGGGGCTATTTAAGTCTGCTGGCATAGCTGCTCCTTGCTTGCAGCAAATTATTAGCAAGCCCTCACAACCTTTGTGTCTCCTGCTGCCTGAAACCCTCTGGACGGATCTCTGCCTCCTGAACCTTTGGACTGGACCTTGACCTGGCTCGGCTTGTGTTTTCCTGGTGTTTGCTATTCGGACTCCCCAGGTGTTCCTGACCTCTCTCCTCCCTTACTGGCTGTGGCCCGGCAGGGAGAAATTCCCGACAAGCTGAACATGAGTCAGTAGTGTGATGGGCAGCTAAAAAAGCTAATGCGATTCTGAGCTGCATCAATAGGAATATAGTGTCAAGATCAAGGGAAGTAATAATACCACTCTATTCTGCTTTGGTTATTCCTCATCTGGAATACTGTGTCTAGTTCTGGACACCACAATTCAAAAAGGATATTGATAAGCTGGAGAGTGTCCAGATGAGGGTGATTAAAATGGCGAAGCATCTGGAAGCCATGACCTATGAGGAATGGCTTAGGGAGTTAAGCATGTTTAGCCTGACAAAAAGGTTAAGAGGTGACATGATAGCCACGTTTAAATATTTGAAGGGATGTCATGTTGAAGATGAAGCAAGCCTTTTTTCTGCTGCTCCAGAGACTAGGACATGGAGCAATAGATTACAACTACAGGAAGATGTTTCACCTAAACATCAGGAGGAACCTCCTGATGGTAAGAGCTTTCGACAGTGGAAAATGCTGCTTTGGAGTGTGGTCACTTTCTTTGGAGGTTTTTAAACAGAAGCTGGATGGCCATTTACTGGGGATGCTTTGAGTGTGTGTTCCTGCATAGCAGAGGGTTGGACTTGATGGTCGTTGTGATCTCTTCTACCTCTATGATTCCATGATAGCCATCTTTAAATATCTGAAGGGATATCATGTAGAAGATGGAGCAAGCTTGTTTTCTGCCGCTCTGAAGACTAAAACACAAATCAATGGATGCAAATTACAAGAAAGGAGATTCCACCTAAACATTAGGAAGGACTTTACTGTAAGAGCTATTCCATAGTGGAACAGTGCCCCAGAGTGTGGTGGGCTCTTTGTCTTTGGACATCTTTAAACAGAGGTTGGATGGACATCTTTGAGGAGTGCTGTAGCTGTGTAGTTGTGTGCATGGCAGGGGGATGGATAAGATGGCCCTTGTGACCCCTTCCAAATCCAAGATTCTATGATTCTATGAATTGACGGTGCCAATTTTTATTATATTTATTTTCCAATAGAAGTACAAATTGTATGTATTCCTTTGTAATCTGCTACAGACACCAACTTGTCGGCTTGACAATCTTATATTTTCTGCAGTTTAACTATATGAAATAAGCACATCCTTTCATCCTCTGTCATTGGCACTGTTGAGAAAAACAATGAGCTGTAACTTTTGAAAAACAAAGACCAGGTACACTGTTCCATGCTTCTTCTCTCTCTTTTTGGCATTCTGACCCTATACTTTAGTCATTACTGACAGGTAGAGGGCAAATTTGCATAATGTACTGCTTAAATATTCAGTTTTATCAGGCTTCAAGGCACTATTTGTCCTCAGCCTCTTCAATAGTTAGTGACCCTATTGAAATCAACATCATTTGTCAAATCAAATTAAGCTTGTTGTTAATTTCAGACAGTGATGTTCATCTTTTTGATGCTTTCAAACAACTCTTTGGTAAATCCCTGCGACATCATCCTACTTAAATATGCTAAATGAGTCACTCATTCAATGCTGCAATTGTCAGAAAAATATGAAACTTTGCTGTAAGGTAAATATTGTTGGGTCACTTGAAATATATGCAAATTTGACATTTCTTAACTGATTAGCATATCCACACATCAAAGATTTCTATATATCACATCAGATATTTTTGATTCAGGAGACTTAAGGTCAGTGGCACTTGGCACACTTGTTCTGTTCCATCAGGCAAGATGTGAAATGAAAAGCCATTTTGAAGGAATTATTAGGAATGGACTTATTTTGATTTGGAAGAGAACATTTCCTTCCAAGGAGCTGTTGTATGGTTTATAGCACTTGATTTGAGGAAAGGACCATTGTTGGGCTTTGGATTTTTGAAACTGTTCACATTCAAAACATCTGTAAATGTTGCATTACAGAGGAATGATCTTATGTACAACCATCCTAGGGTTCTATTATAGCAGGGCAAATACTGGTGTAACATAGCCACTATTTGACTGCAGATTCAACAGCAATCACAATAGTTATAGAAAGAAGGTTAACAGTCACTCCCCTTGCAACACCACCAATCATGAAAAGCAATAACATTCCAATACCACCAGGAGCTGTGGTTCAATGAATGGTGAGGCCAGGCGTTATAAAAGGTCAAACAGAATGTGAGGTGGTTATCAGCAAAAGTACAGTTCGCCTTCCACATTCATGGGTTTAACATGCACAGATTCTGTGAGTTTCTCCAACGGCTGCTCCCCCCAAAAAATGTCTCTTTTCCAGGGAAACCTTCCATTTTGGTGGCTCCAATCAGGCTGTGCAGCAGGTTAAAAATCCACCTGTGATCCTCCTCCATCATCCACTGCCTGACCATCTAAGGACAGTTTGTACCCTGATTTCTTGGCATGACAAACCCTTCCCCGATGCCCCCACACTCTCAGGGAAGGAGATTGGCAAGAGGGAGGAAGCACAGGGCCACTGTGCTGACCCACCCCTTTTCCTGACCGGGTTTGGACACTGGGTACCAGTACTTTCCACTGTGCCTCAGCCCCCTTCCCACACACATATACACATTTTGATATTTGCAGTTTTTCCACTTTTGTGAAAGTCCTGAGCCCCTAACTCTAGTGAATAAGGAGGGACAGCTGTATTGCATTTCTAATTTTAAGCAATGACAGATAGTAGCAGTTCAGCTACATTGGACAGATGATTACAAATGGGGATCTGATTTCATACTGACCCTGTTTCAGGGATATTGCTAATAACTTTCCTGTAAGGGAGAGGTGTTTAGTCATTCTGTACCCAAGAATGTTTGCTTTCTCCACACAGACCCTATTCTTTTCTTCAAGTAGCAGACAGAAAAGGTGCAGGAATCCTAATGTAAGTTGTGGTCCTCTCATCACAGAAACCAGACCTTCCCTTTGTTCTCCTTTGTTAAGCTTTGTGGTGTGTGCTTGTCCTTGAAGACTCAGTTGCCATTTGTTCTTGTTATGTACTTTCAAAGTGACTTTGACTTATGGCAAACTTATCATGGGGTTTTCTTAGTATGATTTATTCAGACAGAGGTTGCCACTGCCTTCCTCTGAGGCTGAAAGAGTGTGACTTGTCCAAAGTCAGCCACTGTTTTCCATGGCTGAGCTGAGATTTAAACACTGGTTTCCTGGACTGCTACCATTACTGGTTCAAAATCCTTATGGACATTTGTATCTTGAATTCTGTACTAGGATAAATAAAGACTCTCCGGCAAATGTAATTCATCTTTACTTCTTTTATATGTGTTTCTTTCCCAGCTGTTGGACGCTTCTTTTTGTGTGAAACACTTACCAAAACACTGACTTGTGTGCATACAGGGCTACAGAAATGGAGGCAGATTATTACAGTCAGCCCTTCATATCTGCAGATTCTGTATCCATGGATTCAACCAACCACGGCTTGAAAAATATTTTAGGGAAAAAAACCCTTTGATTTTGCCATTTTATAGAAGGGACAGCATTTTACTTCACTATTGTACATAATCGGACTTGATCATCCGTGAATTTTGATATCCCCAGGGGGTCCTGGAACCAAATCATAGTGGATGCTGAGGGCCCAGTATTCAGGCCATACATCTCCATATATGAGATCTGTGTTGCTCAGTCTTGTATTCCCCTGGTGTTCTAATCTTTGGCCATTTCTGCACTAGACTGTTATAGTTCTATCATTCCACTTTCAACATCCTGTGGAATCCTGGGGTTTGCAGTTTAGAAAGGGGCCTTTGAGGAGGGGAACTACAACAGTCTGGTGTAGAAATGGCCTTTTGTTTCAATTGGCTCTCAAACTGTCATATAGTTAGTGGCTGGGGGATGGAGGATGGAAAAATTAGAAAGAAATCATGTGGAATCTCTATTAACACCGGTGGCAATGTTTATGCCACCTGTGTTGTTCAGGAGCAGATTCCTCACTAAGTATAAGATTCCAAAATCTTATCTCCCCGTCCACACACACACACACACACACACACACACACATACCAATTCTATTTTTTGTTTGTTTGTTTTGCAGTGAATCCAGTGGCACAAAGTGGCTGAGGAGAACAGTTGCACCATCCCATTGATATACATCAAGGAGCAGAATTGTGCTGTTAAGCAATTCATTGTAAAGAGAAAAAATAGCAGCAAATACACACAAACACACTTACTTTCCAATAGCATGTATCTATTGGAACATTAATCTATGCCTTAAAATAGGATGCAAAATATTTAGGACATTTTTTGTTGTAATTGTCTAGTATGCCCACACCTCTTCTGAACAAATCTTGCCAAGAAAACCCTGAAATAAGTTGTTTTTGTTACTGTTGTTTTATTTTAGCTTCATTTCAGGGTTGCCATAAGACATAAAATACTTGAAAACACACACCAATAACAATTGAGTGTGGCAGTTTTATAGGATTTGGTTCTGCAGCTAGAAGCCCAGGTGCCAGTGGTAGTTGCATGTGCCTTTGCCCAGTTTAAGCTAGTATGTCAACTCTACCTGTTCTTAAAGAATCAGACCACACATTTTGAGGTTCCTAGCTTTGTGGAAGTCTGGCTTACTTGACAGCACAACTGTTGCAATTTTTTCTGTATGGCAGGTAACTTCACACATGGATGGGGGAGACCTATCCTAAGAAGAATGAGATAAAGCCTATTATAGGGTTTTGCACAATTTTTATTTTTATTTTTGTCACCCTCATCCTGCTTGCCCTTTGTTGGTCTTCTCTTTAGACTCATAGGGTTCAACATGTGGATTGGCACAGTCTCCATTTTGCTTGTACATGTTAGACATATTGAATTTATTAGCCTGTCACTGGCCAATAAAATTCATCTCTGCACAATCTCAGACCAACTTGCCTTACAAAATTAAACATATGAGATCTGGATTGTAAAGCAATTTAGACATTGGAATTGTTATTATGATTATTATGTATTAATCAAAACTGGTTTATTGCTTACAGCCTAAAATTTGTGGCAGAACGGGGTTGCTTTCAACAAACACTAAGCAACAGCCTGATTCTCTGGCATTGTCCCCAAGACCTGGCTACAGATAGCTGAATCAGCTGGTGCAGCATTTAGAGAGGATCAAATGCTCTCATGCATTAGAAATCATCCCATACTGGGTCAGTTCGGTTAAATGCCTTAGGAAATGCTTTAGATATATAATACTATGAGAGACTGGTCATAGTCACAACAGTGTCCTATTGATGAAAAGGGATACGCCACAGGAAAAATTGGTTACAACTCTTTTAGATTGTGTCTCTGTAGCTTTTCAGTTACCAAGAAACTGCACCAATCTTTTTGGCCTGAAACACTCTTGGCTAAAAGGATATTGTGGTGGGGGAACTGGTCTATTGCACACAATATTTCCTACAGAAGACAGAGAAAAAGAAACAGGGAAAGCATCGATTATTTGGAAAATGATCTGAATATTTCAATCACACTGCATCACAGTTACAAACACATTGACAAAGCCCAGTGCCAAAATCACTGAATGATGCATTCAGAAAGGGCGAATCCAATCAAAATGAACTGTAAATGGCATTTCTAAAGCAGGAATTAATCTATTAATCGGATGATGTAATGTCTGATCATATTAATGTTTTAAAATCCTAATTTTATCTTGGTGAAATAAGCCATTTCTGCCTTTTTATTTCGAAGCCAGGAGGAAGAGAGGGGGAAGAGAAAAAGAAACCTTACTATACACTCCAAATGCCAACATTTTTTTTTTGTTTAAAGGAGAGAAACACACACACACGCACACGCACACACGCACTCTTTTTAGAAATTATTGGAGCAGAAAGAGTGTCAGACACCACTAACATATGCTTATTTTCTCCCCTGTGACTGAAATATAGGGAAACTTTTCTGTATACACTCTGCTCCATCTCCCCTCCCATCTACATTTTATATAGATACATTTACTCACACCCTGTGCCCTCACATTTAAAGTTCCAGGACAGATTGAACGGTTGACTTACTAGACCCCAGAAAATTAAGAACAAGAATGCTGATGGCTCTGGTTTTACTGCAGGCAAACAGAACCACTATAATAAATTAGCTGTTGATATTTGACAATAAATCAATAACCACTTTTATTTTCCAAGTAAAAGATATTTTATGTTGCCTTCCCTGTCCTGCATCTTAGGGTGCTGTGCAAAATAAAGATACCAAAGGCACATTCTGAAGGCAAGATTTCCAAATGACATCAGCGCAAAATTCACATTTGCAAGCTGCCCATGCTTTTTCCATATTGGCAATGAGTTTGACAAATGAAAAAAGTCACTAATATTTTGACACCTTCGCTGCCCAAGCATGATACCAGCTGGCTGTGAATTCTAGTATTCATTGTTCTGCTCTATTTTGAAGACTGGTCTACAGCCAATGTACTGGACCAGCTCCATTCATTAATTTTCAAGAGTGAGGTTTCAGCTAACTGTAATGGCCTTAAAAAAAAATGAATTTGGAAACTAGTTCAGATTTAACAGCATCATTCAGATTACTGGAACTCAAGTGTGTGTTCCGACTCAAAGCCACTTCTTTCACAGGGAAATATTATTTTTCCACCCAATATATCACTAGCTGAAGGATTTATGAACACAGAGTTATTTAGGTCACTATTTGAAACATTCTGTTCAATAAACACAAGAAATAAATACTAGTTCTTTATGTTGATTAGTTGCTTGTCATGTGAAATCAGTCTGCCTCTTGGTTCTCTCTCTCTCTCTCTTTCCCTTACTTTAAAGACAGTTGAAAAGGGTTATGCAAATAAACTAAACATATATTACACATGTGGCTTCAGGAAAATAACTGTAAATTTAAATGGGAGAGTTGAATTGCCATCAATCCATATTGCAGTTCAGTTGGAAGAAATTCATTGTCAGAACTGTGCTTGTCCATTTACCACGTGAAAGGTGAAAGCTCTCCACAAAAGGAATTTTTCGGAATCTTTTACCAAAAATTAAAAGAGAATTATGCTTACCTTGCAAAGTCTTCCTTTATTGTGCCTGCAAAGAGTTTTATATCATATTTTTCCAAAGTCAATAACCATATTTAAACCCTCTGGCTTGTAAACTCACTGATTAAAAAACAGATTGCCAGCAGTTATCCGCTATTGTCTGGCTTCTTACATTCTGTTTCTGGTTTAATTTACTTGATTGTCCCATACACTATTCATGAGTTCCATAATATTCCAAACTTTAATTTCAACAGATTAATTCTTGCTAATTATTCAACATATGAACCTGCACACGAGAATTCTACTGTATGTACCATCCTGAGGCGCAGGCTGCAATGTCGAATCGTTTTCTGATTTCAAGTGGAAAACAAACTAATTATGTGGAAATATGATAATATATTGTGCTGCAGGGACCAGCCCTTTGTCTGTTTAGAAATGCTTGCTTATGATCAGCTCCCTGTGTTATTTCTTCCAGGAGGAGATGCCCTTTCTTAATGCATAAACATTATTGACTGGTCCATGATTTTTTTACTTCATGTAAAGTTGATTTACATAATTTTATATTACTTCCATCTGATAGAAGCAAACAAGACATCTAAGAAATCTAATAGTTGAGCTAGCCCCAAGCAAAGAAGTTCAGAGATAAGAATAAGGCCAATCCTTTAATAAATTTGGTATTTTTCTTTCTTCTGCTTTATGCATAGTTCTTCCTTTTATGTCAGTTTGCTGAGTAGTAAATTACAGCCCTTCATCATAAGTCTCTATATATCAAGTATTTATAGATAGATAGATAGACAGACAGATAGATAGATATAGATATATATACTGAATGAACTGAGCTGATTTGTCATACATTGGTCACAACCACTTAAATAAAATGCTGAGTAGGACTTATAGAACCAGACCAGCAAACTAATGGTGATGGAATCTTGTTAGTTGATACCATCTGAGGTTCTTGTGCCTTCAGAGAACATAATTTAGTGCTGGAACTTCTGGGTATATAATTAGCCAATGTGGGAAAGGCACTTGAATCATAAAATAATTTCATATTAAAATTTAACAAGACATGGGAAATACTTGCTACTGGCATACACAAAAGCTGATGTGTTGAAGGCTAACTAATGATAGACAAGGGCAAGTGGTCAGAATGTGAAAAGATAGAGTGTACCACAGTCCATAATTACAGCATTTTGGTACCTATGGGAATCTGGAATGTGTAGTCTTGTGAAGTATTAAGAATTCTCTGCTGCACTCTCTTAACCTTCAGCATTAGAGCTCTCTCACACAGATTTCCAACTTGCCTCATGAAACTCCAAATCCCAGGAAGCTATAGGATGAGGTCACAGCAGTTAAAGTGGCATCAAAATGTTCTAATTGTGTAGGGTGGGAGCATCCTAGAGCTCATATGATTGTGCAACTCTGAAGTTATAAGTCAGCCCTCCACATTTGGGGTCTGACTTTGTGGATTTGAGTATTTGTGGGTCTCTCCTACCTGCCCCCCCCCCGGAGCTCCTTTTCCACATGGACCTTCTCTCTTGGCAGCTCTGATTAGGCCACTCAGACTTTCAAAAACTTGCCTCCTCCTTCTCCACCAGCCACTGCCTGGCTAGTTAAGGATGGCCCACAGCCCGATTTCTCAGCACTACAAATCCTCTTCTGATATCCCTCCACACCCAAGGAAGGGGATGGGTGAAAGAAGAAGTATAGGGCTACCATGCTGACCCATGCCTTTACCTCTCCTTCCCCTGACCTGGTTTGAGCCCTGGGTGCTTGTTGTCTCCAACATTCTTCAGCCCTCTTCTGACAGACACACATGCACATTTTGATATTTGTGATTTTTCCACTTTTGCAAAGCTCCTGCACCCCCTAACCCTAGCAAATGTAGAGAACCAACTGTATTTCCCTGTTTTGCACTCAAAAATAATTATACAGAAGGTTTAGCCACTTCCACTTGAATATCATATAATTTAGTGCCATTTTTAGTTGTAAAAACAATTTGTTTTTATGTCTTTATGTGAAGTTACTATGTACCTTTTAAAAAGAAAACAAGTGATTTAAGTTTTATCTTGATGGTTTACAACAGTGATTTATATAGGCTCAATCTAAAAGCAATCTATCTTGCTGTGGGGAAGGGGAAACAACGCTTTGCTGCATTGGTGCTCTCATACACCTTATATATTCAAAATAATGTAATCTTGTTATGTGTTTTCAAATCAGCTCTGACTTATGAAAATTCATTGAGTTTTCTAGCCAAGATTTTATTAAGAGAATGCTTGCCATTGCCTTCCTCCAAGGCCAAGAGAGTGTGATTTGCCCAAGGCCATCTATTGGGTTTCCATGGCTGAGCAGGGATTCAAACCCTAAGGTCTCTTGAAATCTTAGTCCAATGCTCAAATCACTACAGCATGCTAGCTTATATATAACTTGTATACCTCTCTTTTATTATGCTTAGGTAGTACTCATCTCTATAAGCTGGCATACTCTAGCTATCCAATAGGCATAATACATTCCTATTTTTGTTCTTTTTTCTTGTTGCTCATATTTTTTATTTTACTTAAAGATAAGATAAATTTCTATGGGAATGAAGGGAAGAACAGGGTACCTTTTTACATAATTCACATAACTGGGTAAGAAAAAGTAATGCAAAACTCAAAGAAGAGGTCAGGCATCAACTAGGGATGATCTTCTTTTCTTTTGACCCTGATTCACTCCATAGCTATACAGGACCAGATCAGATCATCGTTTCTTGTTGCAAAAATTGTTTGGCATGGTGGTTCATGCACAAGGAGATCCAATCGTGATTTGAGATTCTGGCTGGTGAATATCATTACTGTGGCTTGAAACAACAGTGTCCTATATTTGAACAAGATGGGGCACTGAGAATCAGAACAACACAATAGCCCAGAATTGAAATCTCATCTCCTCTTGTGCAAAAAAGAAAGCCTTGTGCCAGCTTGTGCCTGTTATTACAGATCATGCAATTACTTTTTGAGCTTAACTTAGCCAGCTACATCTTGAACAGTTCAAAAATGGGTTGAGGTTGTCAAGAAAGCATCTGAACTCTGTCTTGGATTTTGAGCCTCCAGAATTCAAAATACCATTGCAACTGGAAAAATATTAGCAGCCTTGGAAATTTTATTGAATGGTGAAACCTAAACATTTCAAATAAAGAAATAAATATGCAGAAAGACAGACAGACAGACGGATCAATGAATAATGCATATGTGTGTTATTACAGGGTGGGCTTTAGTGTACATCTGAAATGGTTATGTCAAAAAGGCTAGTGAACCAGAAAGGATAGACATACCACACAGAGAAGGCTGGCTGAAGAATATGCAGCAAGCCCAGATGAAGGCATTTATTCATATAAAACTATGTTATGTGATCACTATAGATGGAATTCTTTACTTTGTGATTAAATACCCCCAAATAATTAAACTTCTAAATGAATCAGTAACCTTTGGGATTCTGCAACACTACATGAAGACTCCTTAAAGTGCCAAAAATACTGTTTCAAAAACACTTGTGCCATTCCACTAGGTTTCTGCTAAGTGTTCAAGATATATGCAATGTGTGGGGTGTGTGTGTGTGTGTGTGTTTAATTTGTTGTTGTTGTTGTTGTTTTTAAATTTAGCTGCCTAAATGCAAGATTCATACTGTTTTCGTAAGGCTCTCTATAGTATTTAAATAATTGAGGTTTAAAATATCACTTGAACTCAGGGAATTTTGTTTCTCCTTTGCTGCACCAATAGATTTCATGTTTAGAAATGCATTAAAAATCATACAGCAATGAAGTCATGTTTGTGGTCCCAGGACACACAACTGATTCTGCTATGGCCTAAAGCCATACCATTCACTAGATGTTGAGATGTCTGCTGATCTTAATTCACATGTTGTTGAGTTAGATTAGGCTTGAATAGGACATGTTTGTGGAAAATTTGGATGTAAGAGGATGTGGGTTTTGGAAAATGGTCAAAATGCTGTGCATTCATGACCACAAATACATAGATGACTGACCTACTTAAACCATCATTGCCATTTTAATTATGCAGTCCTATAACTTGGAAGTACATTTCACCACATTTAACGGGAGTGACTCCAAGGTAGGTGTGTATAGCACTTCAGCCTTAGTTATTTAAATTACAAACTTGGAATGCTGCAGAACATCTGGAGACATTATCTGCTTCATTTCTGTGAGAGAAAATCAATAGTACATTGTTAAATGTTGTTCCCTGTAGGTATCTTATGAACCACAGAACCTTCTAGATATTATATCATATGTATATGAAAAGACAAATTCCTAATGTTATTACAATATGTGAACATGCTATTGGGAGTGGTGTAGGGGAGCCACCCTGGTAGGCTTGGAACTCAGGACAACGACATCATCAATCACCCTGCCTACAGACACGTCCATTTTCTCTATGAGTTTCTCAGTAATCCTTGATAGTAGCTCTGGAATTTATTCCTGTTACTACAACTACAACAACAACAACTACTAGTAGTAGTAGTACTATTTGCAGATGGCTTCGTTCTGAATGGGAGGTTAAGACCCAAAAGCTTTACAAAGGATTGCTCCTTGTATAAAAGGAAATGTTAAGAGATAAATGTTTTCCCCTGATGCTGGCAGGGATAAAAACTGGAAAATATTGAGCAGGCGACCTTCTTAGCACTGTAGAGGATTTAAAACAGTAGTACCTAAACAAATCCTGATGTTTTCAAAAAGATGTTTAGGGTGGAACGGAATCATTGTGTTACATAGTGCTCAGTGTGTTTTATATTACTGTTCTGTGTCTTTAAATATGTTTTTGAATGTTGTGTTTTGATATGTTGTGAGCTTTCTTGGAATAGGCACCCCAAAAGGCAGCCTATATTATTAAAATAAGTAAGTAAGTAAGTAAGTAAGTAAGTCTGCTAAGGAGAAAGTCCCATGGAGTTCAAGGAGACTTAGAAAGTGTAAGACTGCAGTCTAAGTTTACACACCTACCTAGATGTGAGAAATCTTCAGTAGACACTCACAATGTGGCACACCTGCCAGAAACTAGCGCCTTATAGAAATTGATATAAGTATTAAGACTGCATTGTGAAATATGCAGTTGAACATATTTGTGCTAATTTTCTTTTACATTTTGCTCCATTTCTGCTACTGCCAACTGCATCACAATTCTCACGGAAACCTCAGCTTTGTGGGTATCCGAGCTATTAAATATATGTTAGCTAATGTAGTGCTCCAAGGGATTTCAGAAGAAAATCAGCCCATGCTCTGTGGATTGCAACAAAGCCTTTGACAGGGGAGAGCATTAAAAATTATGGATCTCTTTAAAAGAAATGGGAATGCCACAACATTTCATTGTCCTATTGTGTAACCTATAAACTGCAGAAGAGGTTACTGTCAGGACAGAATATGGAGAAAAAGAATGTCTTTCAGCTGACAAAGGGGGGTGGTCAAACAAGAGTGTGTTTTATTACTCTATTAGTTTAACATATTAAACATATATGTTAAATAAATAGGCAGGATTAGATTTGGAGGAATGAGGTGTGACAATTGGAAAAGGAATCACCAATAATTTAAGATACGTAAATATGACTAGCAGAGAACAGGAAAGACTTGGAACAACTGTTGATGAAAGTTAAGAAAGTAAGTACAAAACTAAGGTTACAGCTCAATATTAAGAAAACAAACATAATGACCATAATGAGGAACGTAGTCAAGAAATCAGAAGATCAAGAATTGGAAGGGTGGTTATGAAGGAACTAGAAAAGATCAGGATCATCCATGCTATAGTATATGGATTACTATACATGGATGTAAAAACTGGACAGTGAAAAAAACTAACAGGAAAAAATGAACTCATTTGGAATGCGGTGATGGAGGAAAGTTTGATGGATACCATGGATTTCCAACAAAGACAAATAAATAGATCTGAGAGCAAATCAAGTCTAAATTTGCACCAGAAACCAAAATGACTAAATTGAGGCTATCATTCTTTGGACACATGGTGAGGGAACATCACTCACTAGGAAAGGTAATCATGCTCCGTGAAACTGAAGGCAATAGAAAAACAGAAAGACTGCATGGCAGGTGGATAAATTCAGTAAAGAAACCCACAGCCCTGAGTTTGAAAGACCTGAGCAGGATGGTTCATAACAGACTCTCTTGGAGGTCTCTCATTAATGACTTATTAGTTTCACCTAGACTGCAGGGGGAAGTCAGTAACAATTACTTAGAAGAATGTATATGACCAGTTTTAAAGGACTAAAAAACAAAGCAAAAACACAACACCCCCCCCCCCAAACCACCTCCACTCTCAAATATACAATGGGCCAGGAAATGTTTTTCTCAAAACGCTTCTGAAGTCATTGAAGAACTTCCAGAATACTTGCCAGAAAAATGACAGCAGGACTTGACCCAATGAATTTAGGTGAGTCTTTTTTTCACACTGCATGACCTAGTAACTACTTATTGTGGAGTGTACCTGCTGTCTACTGAAACCTAATGAAATCACCTCACCAGTGGGTTTTGTAGAAAGCCAGTTATTTGTTCTTTTGACAGACACAATGAAGGAAATCTAGAGATGAGTTTTGGAAAGGAGAAAAAACAGAGCACTGATACATTATCCCCATGCAGAAGGAATCTGAAATGAAAATGCATTAAAAATTGAGGAGACTGAGGGGACTGTACTTGTTCTTACGGCAGGGAGAGGTAAGAAAAACATATTATTTTAATATGCACTTGACAAAAGCTGCACAATGTAACATCAGCGAACCAAACACCAGTCTTGGCTCAAACAATGTTTGGATGTATGTTTTCTTTCTCTGAGCAAATCTCTTCATTAAAAGTAGGACAGGGAAGCCAAACAGATAAATTTAGTGTCAGTGGGCATGTGAAATTATAGTATAAAGTTGTTGTTCATGACCTAGGTTTATATAACTATTTGAAACAAAACAAAAGTTCCACATTTGTGGGAAACTTTATATATACCTAGCACAAGAAAGGTGTTTTATTCATGGAGAGGTCTCTGTATTCTCACCTCAAACTTCTGGCAGCATTGACTGTTCTATCTGATTTCTTCCTTGTCTCCTCAAGTACCAATGGGAGACTGTAAGAAATCTGGAAGCACCAATTTCTAAGCACAAAGCTAGGAATAAGCATATAGATTAGAGGGGCTGGCCCTTGGAAAAACAATACCCGGGATCTCCTTATAGATTTCATTTATGAATAAAATAGAGCTTATTGTGTTTATTTGCAGTGTGTACACTGCTTGGTAGTGTTGCCACAAAATAAGACTGACTTCCGTTGACATTCCACTCTACAATCAATGACTGGTGTCAAGATGAAACTCAAAAAGAGCCATACTGCAAGAGTGATTGGGAGAACTTAATTTTTATGCAGTACACATACACACTGTACAACCTTGGGGGGAAAAAGGTTGAATACACTTACTGCTTTCCCAGCCCCCAAACAGCGAGCTAGGTTGGGAGGAGGAAAGCAGTGACTGTCTCTTCTCTGTTTGTAATGGAGCTCATTGCAGACAGATCAACAATACATACATTCAATAAACTTTGAGTCTTAAGGCCTTAAGGCCAAGGTGGGCTATGACAGTAGCGCAAAACCTGTTATAATTCTGTTTCTTTTGTGCACTGATAGCACGTTTCAATGTGAAGATGCTTCTGTATTGTGTTGCTTTGCTTTACATGTCCCAAGGCTCATACTCATAGTAATCCCTACAGGGTTTTACAGAAATCTCATCATCACAGTCTCTTAACTCCTCATGCAACTGAGAATGGATTCCTCCAGCTGACATCCTTAATATGGCTTTTTCTGTTAACACCTGTTATGCAATCAAGGGATGTATAATTGTAACGATAATGTTGCAAGTTCCTACAAATATGAAATACATATTCAGTTCTGGGATATAAAGGTATATCTTGCTCGTACAGCCAGCACAGTAATCACACTTTCCTAGTGGAAGGTACACAAAGTAGAGAGTCCCATCAAAGAGATCGATTTCCATGGGGTTTTGTGCACCTGTTCTCTAGGCAATAACAAATGCTTACCACAGTGGAAGCTGCATCACACAGTACATATGCTGCTTCTGACATATATAACACCTCTTTAAGGAAACACATGGGCCCATATGGGAACTTGTTTTCATTCTGCAATCCTGGAAGGGGAAATATGTTTTGTGATAAATGTTTTCCTACTTTTTATGTGAGAGGAAATGAGGCTGTTTCTCTTTGCTGTCACTATTTCAACTTAGGATGACTATTATTCCCCATCTATAGGTAAATTAGGAGTGGGGAGATGTGAGTGAGACAGGGAAAAAAAACATCAGGAGGGCAAAAGAGGGATAGTAAATAAGAACAGGAATCATAGATCAAAATGTCACAAATAAATTTCGATCTCATTGTAATATATGGATATCTTTGGCTGGGGCAGGGAGCCTAGGAGGCTGTTGGAATAAATTATCTCTGAGTCTTGACTCTGAAGATAGACTTTCCAGGAACTGAGTTACATGAATATGCATAGCCCTGCTTGACCCCTCATATTAAATAACCGTGGTAGGTATAATTCACAAACACAGTGGTTATATGGGTGGTGCATGGACACAGTGTATAGAGTTCCAAAGATTTTAATAATTGGAATAGATTTGTTTGGCTCTCAATCAACGTCTTAAATTAGTTTTATTTACACTGAAGCAAAAGGAAAATATTAAGAGTGCTTTAAATCCACAGGTACATTGAAACCACTCAGGGTCTGCCTCATTTTTGGTAGTTCTTTTTTCCTTCCATTGTTATTGTTGTTGTTGGGCAATGTTATGAAAATGCATGCTCATTCATTTACACTTTCTTCAGTGACGCCATATGAGTTTCCGATTTGCTGGAATCATCCATGTGGTTAATCCACAAAAATGAGAGAAAAATAATGAGAGAGAGAGGCGGGGAGACAAAGAAAGGGACAGAGAGAGTATGGATGTGAGAGAGAAGGCAGGATGCAGGGAGTAATTCTGCTAAAGCTGAATCCACAAGCACTGCCACCAGCAAGGGAAACAAGTGCTTTCAAACAGGATTGAGAAATACCAATTTATTCAATAATATGAGGAGCCAGAGTGGCGTTGGACTACGACTCTGGAGACCAGATTTCAAATCCTAGCTTAAACATGGCAATCCAATGGGTGACCTTGGGCAAGTCACATGCTCTCAGACTCAGAGGAAGTTAAAGGCAAATCCCCTCTGAAGAAATCTTTCATGCAAACCTCATTATGCATTCTCCCTAGGGTTGCTATAAATCAGAAATGACTTGAAGGCATGCAATGACAAATTCAACAAGAGACTCCCCCCTCACAACACCCTGCATACCCCCAAATCCTCCTATCCTACTTAAACTACCAGTTTGTATCTGAACATCTTTTTCACAGGGCAATGTACTGTGTAAAGGAAAGAACTTATAGTATTAGTATTAGTGTCAGTATTAGTATTATCATCTTTATTTATACCCTGCTTTTTTCCTGGTAAGGACTCAAAGAGGCTTACAATATTTAACCTAATTTACAATGTGAATATTTAATATTTACAATATTTAAAAATAGTTAAAAATCACAGAATACAAAAGTTAAAAACCAAATTAAAGAATCAAACAAGAATTGAAACAAAGTTAAAATACATAATTAAAACTCAAACATTCATAAATCTCACATAGTTAAGAATAGCCAGCATCTTTTATCAGGCAGGCCATAATCACACACTGAATGCCTGTCAGAATAAAAATGTCTTTGCTTGACTACAGAAAGAAAGTAGGGAAGGTACCAGTCTGACTTATCTGGGAAGGGAGTTCCAGAACCGGGGAGCAGTCATTGAGAAGGTCCTCTCCCATGTTCCCGCCAGATACATCTGTGAAGGTGGTGGGATGGAAAGAAGGGCCTCTTCAGTAGATCCCAAAACCTGGACTGGTGGGTAGGGAAGCACTAAAATATATATATAGAAAATTGCCAAGGTGGTGCAGGCTTCCACTGCCCCAAGATAGCTTCTAGGAGTCTTATTGAGCCAAAGCAGTATAGGAAGAGGTGGTGTATGCAATTACACAGACAATTGTACAAGTCAAACCTTCCGTCTTGCTTGGTCTTCATGGACCCATTTGGAATTCAGGCATTCAAGAAACAGTTACCACCAATCTGGCAGCCTGCTCTTCTCACCACTTTCATTCCTGCCTTTCCCTAGTGCTACTGCTACCACCATTACATTTCCCAGGCCATTTCCGCACTAAATTATTATAGTGCTATTATTCCACTTTCAACGTCCTATGGAATTCTGGGGTTTGTAGTTTACTGAGGCCCTTTATGTATGATAATACTCTTCCACGTTGTTGCACTGCAAATCCAGGTCTGGAAGGGAGTGCATCAGCAATGCCCCCCTCCGTACTTGCTCGCTTCCTGCGGAAGGGAGCAGGATAGCCCTGCCCCTTCCTTCCAAAGCACAGCCAGACACTTGCCATGGCTGCACTGGGGTGGGAAACATCATAATTGTGCAGCCGCAGCTTCCACATGACAGTAAGTATGGGAGTGCTGCACAATGGGAAGTATAAAATGGATTTTTTTCCTGTTTTTCAAATACTGCACAAGTGCAATGCTTCGTGACAGGATGGCAGTGGGACTACAACAATGTTGTGCAGAAGCATGTCCTGTCAACTAACGCCATCCCATAGCAGAAGCAGCTCAGTGTCATCATGCGGAAAGGGCCTGAAGCTAAAGAGCTCTGTGACTGAGAATTCTAAATGTCCCTCTCTAAGCTTCAAACCCCAGGATTCCACAGGATGTTGAAAGTAGAATAATAGCACTATAACGGGGTAGTGTGGAAATGGCCCCAGTGTAATTACATCACTGGTAGCACCTAAAGGAGCCAATAGGAAAAAAGTTTCAGCTTTAAATGTGTCCAGAATTTGGAGATTTTCAACACTGTTTAGAAATTTTTTTAAACTGTTTTTTATTTTTATTTTTTGGAATTCTCTCACTCTCTCACTGGCTATATTGGTATCAGCCTCTCATGTCATCTACAAATTTTTTTTTTTTTTATGACATTATGATTTTTTTTCCTTCAAAAATGTAAAAAATCAGAACAGAAATATATTTTGGACTCAGATGAAGTCTTGGTATAGGCTCTCTTTATCCTTGTCTCACCTCAACAATATGTAAGTTTGTATTGAGAAGAGCTAGCCCCGGGGTACAATTTATTTTTCTTTAAAGAATGAGAAAAACAGAGTTCTCACATCTCTTTTGGAGTTGTGATTCATGAGCAGACATCTTTTAGATTAACCACACACTTGACACGATTGTATTATTCATTAAGGGTCTATGAATCGAGTCTATTATGTCTTATTTTATTGTCAGCAGGGCAAATATTTTATTACATAATGGAGTGGTGTGTCTTGCTTGTGATCTGATTTCCTTTGAAAACTGGGTAAAGTTGTCAGTGTCTTCAACTACAAAAGGAAAAGAATGTCTCTCTGTGTATGAGAGAGGCGAGGTGGGGGGAGGAAAAAAATTGTCCTCCAGGTGCCCTCTAAAACAGTATTTATCGTCAGTATATGGTGATTATCAAATATGCTGCTGAAAAGTAAGATGAAGTCACGCATTAATTTCCTCAATGAACTGTACAAACAGAGCTAATGGTAAATTACTTAGCTGCCACCTTGATCAGAAGAGTTTATTATGAATGGGAGAATAGCATCATTAGATCCCAACAACCAAAGTCTATCCCCAGAAAGATTCCAGATTCCAAAAGATTCCAAAGCAACATTCATTGTTTCATCAGTCTGAAGCCAGCTTTGTTTGATTGATGCTTTTTTAGAAGTAAAAAATCAGAAACAATATGGAAAATGCTTATAAAGAGTTGGCAACAGATGGAGATAATTGCTTATCCAGCAACAACTGATTGGTTGTATAATGTGAAAGAAAATATAAAATATTTTTCAAAAAAAAAAGGATGAAGAAATTCTGTTTTGTTATCAGATGCTTCTAAGTGCTTTCCAAGAAAAACTGCTTCATTGTTGTCTCAAACTTGTTAATACCAAAGCCATTTCTGAAAATGTTTTTTTTAAATAGTTACTCAGTGAGATCATTTTTTTTTCTTTTTCTTTTTGGCTTTTTTGGTCTGATGAAATACAGGTACAAAGACTAAACACAGTGGTCCCAGTGGTGCTATTTTCCAGCTATTTCCCCTCACAGTGGACTTAGCAGCAATAGCAAACCTCAGTGAGCCAATTCTCAGTGGGGGGAAGGGTGTGTGGAGAGAACCCCCTGCAAAAATCTTTCTGTCCCATAGAATTTTAAAACAAAGCAAAACAAAAACTGGCCATACTTAATTGTGAAAACCCAGTTTCAGCCACCATGCAGGCATCATCTGGGTCTTAAGTGAAGCAGCAGACTTGCGGAACGATTGTCAGCGTATTTGCCAGTGTCAGTTCACAGACCAGATGGTAAAAGTGCCTGCTTTTAATAGGGATAAGAGAAGGGTTCTCTTGTGCTCAAAAGAAAGGAGGTAGCACCCTCTAGCACTGAGACTTTGCTACCACTCTGGTGACAGCAACTGTCAAGCACAACTCAAGTCCGCAATAAAATCCCTTCCTAAGGGTTTTTTTTTTTTTTAAAGACCTCCCTTTTCCCAGGGCTGAAAAGGCAACCTCTCCCAGTTCTTAATTCAATCACACTTCCAACTGGCAATCTTACATATCAAAGTAGGAATCCAGGGAAGCTGCTCAAGTATGCAGATCAACAGAAGCTAATTAGCATTTAGTCACAGCCACCCTTAACTGATTGGCAGAACAGCTGTGGGGACCAAACAAAACACGCTGAGTTGCATATTCGTAAGGCCACCTGCCACTTGGCAGAAGCCAAAATAGGGTAAACTACCATTTCATCATAACTCAGCACCGACCTTAGTTTTGAAGCAATTCTGAACAGACGTATTTGGCTAAGTGTATAATTAGTACTTGTTTCACCTGACACACAGTTCAGCAATAGACCGTAGTGCCTGCCGTACCTGTTAGCTTGACACGCCGATGTCTTAATTGAGATTGACAACTTGCTAAAGTGGCACTTTATCAGCACAGGCAGAATCAGCCCCTTTAGAAAACAATGTGCTTCCTTACTACTGAACACACACACACACACACACACACATGCACACCCTGCACAGCCATTCAAGATTAAGCAACTATATGTTAATGGGTTCCTTTTGAAGCAGAGGGAAGAGAAAAAAGGTCGTCTCAGACAATATTCTGTGGAGCCATGCATAATTGGTTAGCAATCGAAAAAATTTAAAAAGTGTCAAGATCCATGGCTGCGAATAAATAATAGTCACATAGGAAGAACAATAGATAGAAAGATTATCACCATTTTGGAACCTATAGTCATATGGCTTACTGAAATTTAATAGAGACCATAATAGTGATATAGAGAAAGCTACTCAGATGAGAATGGTACACTTGAAGACAGATAAGATATGTCTGTGCTCTAAATCTCCAATTCAGAGACCTGATTCATCCATGTGTATAAATGATATAACTTTGTAAGAACTGAGATAAAGCATGGAAGCAAATTCATAGGCAATCTAAAATGCTATGACACTTTGATTAGTATTATTCTCTAAAAATGACAAAACTCCAATAAATTTGGCTGAGACAGTCCAATGTCTAATTCCGGCAAATGTGATCAATTCAATTCAAGATTAATTTTCATTAATTTGAAAGTATGAAAATGCTATCTCATTTTTCATTCACTAGTTCTAAGAACTTTTGTGTGCTGTGGAAACAGCAGGGTTTTTTTAAAAAAATATTTATTTATTGAATTTATATTGTGCCTTTTTCCTGAGATGGGATTCAAGGCTGCGTCTCTTCTGTAGAGTAGGCCAGCTTCAGTAAACTCAAGCAACCTCCATTTTACATGTTACTCACATGAAAGGGCAAAAGGGGCTGCAGAGGTGTGCATTCACATCCACCCCTAAAACATCTATCTCCTTTGGGTCCTAGACTTGCTCCCCATACATTCATATGGTGGTCTTTCAGGCAGTAAACCTTTTTGCACACCAAAGATGTAGCTACAGGGAGGGCTAAATGAGGCTATTGCCCCCAAATACCTACCCCTTGATGAAATTGTCTTTTAACCCCCAAATTTCTTGCATTCCCATAATATAAAATTTCAGTTGAGCATTTAGAAATATAGTTTAGACATGCAAAGAAAAGGGGCAGGCAGGCTAAATTATTGAGGGAATATGAACGGAGCAAGGAGATTCTAGGTGTGAACAATCTTCTATGTCTCACTCTCTCCAATGGTAGAAATTGGGGGATTGAAGAAAAGTTTCGTGGGAGCAGAATTCTTATTCAAAGAGGCAATGCCCATCCTTTTTTCCCCTCCCATTGTTCTACCTTGAGGCTCACAACTCTATGTATGTAGCCTCTGCTGGGTCCTGAAACTCCGATTAAGACTGTTTGCATGTGAAGCCTATACAAACGCAAACATCTATGTGTGAAGATTTCAGAAATCCATGCAAAGGCATGGATAATGAGGATGATATAGAAAACACTTGTGTGTTTTGGGCTAGAGTGGACGTTAAGGTAAAAGAAGATCCATCAATGTGTCCATGTTTTGAGTTAGCATGGGATGGAGGACAGAGCTCTGTTCATAATTTTCTTGCTTTAAACCAAATCCCCACTCCACCTCAGAATTTCGTACCCTGAAGCTCTCCTGATTTGGCAAGAATGACTATCAATTTCCTGGCTTTCTGCTTTCCTAGCTGTTGTCAAAATGTCCCAGTTTCTCTCTCTTTTGGCAAATTTATCCCTTTGTCCTTGGTTTGCTTCAGTTGCTACAAACCGAGTTCAAAGTGCAAAAGCATTTGCACTCAGTTAACTTGACAAGAGGGAAAAGAGAACAGAAGACAGAGTCTTCCTGTTCCCAACAGGGTCAGACAAAGTAAGAGCAGCCTCTGTTAATTTGCAAGAGAACAACGTGTGCTGTATGATTCTGAATTGTATCTTGAAGCAAGCAGATGGAATAAATACACCTTGTAAAAAGCTGGGGAAATGGAGAGCCCACCAGTGAAGAAAGGCTTTTCTTGAGGAGACCCCTTCAACTTACAGCACCCTGAATCTATGCATCAGGTGCTCTCTCAAGCTCTCTTTCTCACATACACATGAGTTTCCCTAAAATAGAGAAGAGAAGTAGAGAAGCATTTCTTATTAGAAAATATTTTCCTTCTCCCATCAGCTCTGATTTTTTTATATATTTGCATAAAACTAATCATTGAAAGCTTAGTTTTACTATTTCTCTTCTCTCCACATCCTTTGTTTTGATTTTCGAATGTACTTTCTGTGTATGTGTCAGTGCTGAAAAGTGCCACATCAAAGAAACTGCAACTTGTAGTCTAATACTGAGGGAGATTTTTTTTGTTTTTAATTACACCCCCCTTCTTTAAAAGCTAGATATACGAACAAGAAATACAGATAAAAATGAGCAAAAAGCAACAAGATTAAATCAATGTCAATGTGCATAGACTTCATCACAACATCATAAAAAGACATTTTTCAGCCAGCAAGAAATCCTGAGGAGAAGGATCCTGGACCGATGAAAATCTTTTATTGGTAGGAATTTATCCTGTACAAATTTTGCATGAGGTTGTTTTGCTTAGAAAAAAGCATTTATGTGTAAGAAACAGCTTTTTCAAAACAGAAAATAATATTTCTGCATGGATATATTGTTTTCTGCACTAAAAAGACTGCTTCCTGTGAAGAAAATACTGTAATTATGAGCTTAATCTGTACAAAATTTGCACATAGTTAATTTGCATAGAAAACAGCATGTCTGTATGGAAGTATTATTTTCTGTTCAGAAAATGCCATTTTGTATTCAGAAAATTCTGTTTTCTGTGTAAAACAACCCTATGCAAATTTCTGAATTAAGAACATGCTTTGGAAACTTTGTAGTTGTCAAAGGAATTAACTGCAATGGAAAGAAAACTGCTTAAATTTGTTGTCATTTCCCTTGACAAAAAAGAAAAAAAAATAGTGAAGAATTACATCCCGAGTATGAATACAGAGTTCATACATTGGGTCTGAGAGAAAGCTATAATTCTGAGCAAATTTGATGAAGGCACTACTATTTTAGAATAAGATATTACATAATACAATGGCCCTTTCAATGGTAGCCTCCCATCTTGGCACAGGGACAGGACAGGAGTAGTGGGATTGCAACGATGCTTCTGCATGATGTTGTTGCAGTCCTGCTCCTCTCCCATCCCTAGGTGGTGTGGTTGCAGATTAAGGCCCTTTCTGCAGTAGCCTCCTGTCCCCAGGTGGCACGATCACAGATTGAATCATTGATGGGTTTTCAGTGCACCACCATCCCACTCTTACCTGTCCTGCAGAGGGCCTGGAAGCATGATAGTGGCACCTCCTGCCCCAGCGCAGCCTTGGGAAGTACCTGGCTGCACTGTGGAAGGAAGAGGCATGTCCATTGAGCGCCCTTCCTCAGTAAGCCAGTCTGGTGTGGAGGGGAGCACTCCTGTCATGCTCCCTTCCAAACAGAGCCGCTGCCAGGACCGCCACTGGAGGACCACATAAGAAGGTATGGTGCAGAAAGGGCCAATGTTTATTGTTAATCATTTTGTGTGTACATGTGTGTGCAGATCAGCATTGTTCAGAATTTTGGGAGTTCAGGTAATTAGTCACTCAGATTTTCTGTTTCTCAAGGCAGAAGAAGCGCCATCACTGTTCTCATCTTCGTAGCCTTCTCTGCCCCATGAATGTGTATCTGCTATATCCTAAATGTTACACATGTGCTAGCCTCATTCCCCAGTGCACATGGCTTTCCACCACACTAGTAGTCCCCTCTCTCTCTGAGTGCCTTGTTATCTCCTTCTCTTCCTCATTTCTCTGCCTTGCAAAAGGTACCAGCCTGATCTTGCAAGCTCTCAGCAAAGTCATGCTAGCTACTTTCAGAGGTGGATACTGGACAGAGGGCAGGTGGCAAAGAATCTTGTGAGAAAGAAGAGAATGGGAAGACAAAAGAGTGACATGGCAGTGAAGTGAGTCATGTGGGGGCTGGGAATGACGGAAACAGTCCTGAAGGAAAGATGGTGGCCCTTCTGGTGGTGGCAGGGTAGAGCAGTTCAGTGTACTTTTAATCACATCCTGCCACCCAAGGTGACCACTTCTCCATTCCCAATAGTATGCCTGGCCCTGATATTGAAGGTTCCTGAATGACTCAAGTAGAACAAAAGAAAATCTAACTAGAACTCTGCTATCAATCTCAAAGTAGCTCCAGCAGAGACTCAGTAAATGAATTTGAGTTTTGGGATATTGCTGACACATTTGGCTATTGTATTTTCTTAAGAACAAGAGAACAAAGTCTTGGTTTCTGTTAAACGTCAGATAGTTTGTCTCGGAAGAATATGATTACTTATTCCTTGTACAGTGGCTAGACTTTGCCCCACCTTTTCCCATCAAGTTTGATGTAAACACTTTCTCTCAGCTCTTAATATGGTCTTATGTGCAATGTTTTACACCACATACAGCCATGGAAGATGCGGTGGTAGGGAAACAGAAGATGCTTATACTGGCTTTAACAGTAAACAGTTTCCTCATGTGGTTTACAGAATAAAAACTTTAGAAAAGTCATATTATCTATAAGTGTCAGGCAAAACAGCAGCACTGTTATCTCCAAAGTATGATAGTCTGAGTTTAGTCATTTTGGCTTCTAGGGAGAGATCAGGCTTGATTTGTTCTAACCCCCATTCATTTGTCTTTTTGGCAGTCCACAGTACCTGCAGAACTCTCCTCCAGCACCACATTTCAGCTTTCTTCACTGTCCAGCTTTCATAGAAATCATAAGTGGAATGGCATGAACAATCCTGATTTTGGTGTTCAGTGATATATCTTAACCCTTGAAGATCTTGTCTAGTTCCTACACAGCTGTGCTTCCAAGTCCTAGTCTTCTTCTGAGGACCTGTTGAAATCAACAGGGCTTGCATAGATGGTAACTAACAATCTCATTCATTTAAATACTTCTATTTTGACTGGGACTAAAATTGGACTGCACCCTAAAAAGTCAATTAGAAGAGGACTGAAACATCTAGATCTTTAATGGCTGTTGAAAAAAAACCAAAGGCAGAGGCGTGGGAGGACATGTGATAAGAATGGGACTATTACAAAATAGGTATTGTTTCTTATACAAATACAAAAGGTCTTTCAACCATGCAATTGAGACCAGTCTGTTTAGTGATTTAAACATAATCACTAGCACTTTAAACTAGGCCAGGAAATCCACTGGCATTCAATGAAGCTGGTAAAGAATGGCTGTTATATGTTTTGATCACCCAGCCCCCACAAACATTCAGGTGACTCCATCATGAAACTTCTAAATGATCTTCAAAGGAAACACTACATAAGCTACTATACAATAGCCCAGTCTGGATAACAACAGAGCAAGAATGACTGTAGCAGATCTACTTGCATCAGAGTGGGATGCAATAAGTGAATCAGTCAAAGCTAATCAGAGTTGGACTTTGACTCTCAGCAGGCTAACAGGTAGAAGTTCCTGGCTGCAGCTCTGCAGCAAGGAAAGCTTTCATGGCAAAAGTGCCAGCCAGGGGGATCTCTGGCTGCAGAAACTCCATCTGCATTAAAAAGGGAGTGGAGGATCATCCATTAGGTCCAGAATTCCTATTACTTGCATTTACTTTTGATTAAATGCTTTATAAGTGAGAAAGACTGAGAGAGTGACATCTGTTGCCTTGCTGTGAAACACAGCTATTTGAATCTGAGGATCTGACAGTTCCATCCTGGAAACCTGCTTTCTAAAAGAAAACGCTTTTTAAAAGATAACTCCTTTGGAATTATGAAAAGGAAGAATAGATCTGGTTAAAATGGAACAATGGAGTCTCTCCAGCCACCTTTTGCAATCAAGAGCTGAGTAAGTGTGCTCCACAAGATCAGGAGAAATAAATTAGAAAATTAGGGGTGGATGTATTTAAATGAGAATGATTAAGGATCTAAGTGCATACATCTTGTGAATAGATTAAATTTCATATTATTTGTAAGAATGAATAGGATTTTAATAAGGAGAAACTATAGCATGAGAAAGTACATATGCTATCTGTTTGATGTTGATAAGACTGTTTTGCTGGCAGTTTTCAGCTGGACCAGAAAGAAGTGAGTTAATTCTGAAACTGCTGGACTGAATGAAAGATGGAAACTTCCTAGGAACTCTTTTAAGACTTTTTACAATGGTATGTATCAATACCCAACTTTATTATTCATTTCCACCTAATTCCAAGGGAGCTGTTTCTGAGCTAAACTGGTGCCTGGATCGGTAAAGTCCTGGATGAGGGTGAACAAACTGAAACTTAATCTAGAAAAGACCTAAGGATAGGGATTCAGTCTGTTCTAGATGAGGTTATGCTCCCTCTGAAGATTCAGGTTCTCTATTTGAGTGGGTGCCTGAATTGAGTCCTGAACCTGGAGGTCCAGGTTTCAGTGGTGACCAGGAGTGTATTTGCACAGTTAAAGCTAGTGAACCAGCTGCACACTTTCATGGAGATGTTTGATCTGACCATGGTAGCACATACTTTGGTTATGCCCCATTTGAATTACTATAATGCTATATATCAGAGAAAGTAATTGGCAAAACCATCTCTGAGCATTGCTTGCCTAAGAATACCCTATGAAATTCATAGGATTGCCATTCAACAGGCAACTTGAAGGCACAGATGCAACCACTAAATGGGGTTGCCTTTGAAAAGTGCTTTGAAATTTCAGTTGTCTCAGAGAGCTGCAGTCAGATCGTTGACTGAGTCTGTGTTACCCCAAAACATGGGTGGCTTAGGGGTCCATCCATGATACCAGTACCTCCATGTGATGGAGGGGAATTAATTAGCTCCAAATTAGGAGGCTTGTGAGAGGGGGGTAACTTAACAAGATCTTTCCACCAATGTTTATGGGGTGACACAGGAAAGAATCAGCCAGAGATTCCAAATGTAGACTAGAAATGTGTTTTATTGAAAGATTTGCACACGCACGCAAAAGATCCAAGCACTCATGCACTCACACGGGAGCTGAAGGATAAGGGAGGAAAGTTGTGGATAGAGGAATCTTACGGTTTGGGTGAGAGAAGCAAGGAAAAGTGGCAGTGTGGCTTAGGTTGGCACCTAAGGACAGTTCTTGTTCAGAAATCTGGGCGACAGCGTGGCATTCAGCAAGGCAAGAGACTGCACTGAATCATTCAAAACCAAGGGTTTTTACACCTAAAAACTACCCTGTGGGTATGGGTGTGAATGACTTTCCCAGCTGAGTGGACTATGGGAGTTGCAACACAGACAGTGAGGCCCAGACAGTGTTAATGGTCTCAGTCTTTAGATGACAAAGGGGCAATGGCTGTCATAATAACCCTGTATTGTGGAAAGGTTTGAGGAACAAAGCAGGGAAACCTCCAGGTGTGAAGGCACAAGGTAGAAACAATCACTGTTTGGTGAGCACTTCCTTTTTCTGCATCGAGATGTTCCAGCTTCAGCTTAAGCCTATTATCGCTGGAGTTGCTTGGCAACTCTAATCTGCCTGACAATGACTTCGGCTACAACTAGAGAGGATGTTGGCTGACCTGCCTTTCAATCACACGTTTTCAGTCAGTAATTTTCCTCTGTTCAGCCTGACCTTCCAGTCACCTCAGTTTCCATTTTATATTAATGCCAATTAATGTATTTGCCAATGAAACAATATTTGCCTATTAAACCATATCAAGCTTGGAGGGTGCACAGGGCCATAACAAACTGGGTACAGGGAGCATATAAGTTCCTTGTTGCAACAAGTCCATTGGCTGCTGAGTAAATAACAAAGCGCCAGTTATAACCTATAAAGCTGTATAGATCTCAGCTACAGGTTATCTGAAATGGGATATTGTTCTTTGCTGGAGTATGGACCATCACAACTATTGTTTTACAAATCATTAGATTACATCCAATATCATGTGATAAGATCTCCACTTGAAGTTCTCATCTGAGAGCTTTCTTTGTATATCCCCACATTCCCAAACCCCTGGAGGAGATTTGAGAGGGTGCTGGTGGTTCCAGGAGGAAGGCAAATCTGCTCCTCCAAGCAGTTTATCTTCTGCTGAAAATTGTCCAGCATTGGAGAGTGACCACCCACTGTGAATTGCCCCAGCTTCAAGGATTTAAAAAAAATGTAGTTGTAATGGAGCAAGACATCCACACAGATCAGTGGCTATTCTGTTACTGGTACATATTTATTTATTCTATCTATTGTATTTGTAGTTTAGAAATTAATCCTATTATAAGTAGCTTGTTCATTATGATTCAGTGTGGTCTTTCCTGATGCTTTGAACTGAAAATGAAATTGTTCAGCTGGACAGAAGGGTATTGTAGCAATCTACCTAAGTGGGACTACCCTATTGAATTTTATTTAACCACTTAGAGAGCACTGGCCTTATTTTTCTAGTGAGCTGAATGAAAAGACCAATCTTTGGAATGCTCTTAATGAATGTAAATCTAGTTATTAGCATCAGTAAACAAGAATCCATTTACTCATAACTTGTCATATCAGTGCAATAAATTAGCCAGGAACACATTACTGTTTGACAGTTTAAACAATGCAGAAGAACAGAAAAAGCAAATCTCTCAGGGACTATGTGAAGCCTGTTGGCAGTTTAACAGGCATTTGGAGATGGAAAGACATAGATCATAGACCTCTCTGAATACAATCTTGGTAACTCTTTTTCTAGCATGCGCCAGAAGACTCCTGGCCCAAAGACTAATGAGTTCCAGATTTGTTTATCTTTGGTGGCTCAGGCAGATTCACAAGCACCCTGACCCATTTGCAGAGGTCACGTGATATTATTGTAAAACAGCAGAGGCAGTACTTTATTTCTTAAGTTGATTGAGTATATGAAGTTTTTAAATGAAGTGTCCAGAGGCCTACAACCAGTATTTTGGTCAGCCATTTCCAATGTACCCAATCTTTCCCGTGCCCCAACTATCTAATAAGTGGATGATTTAAAAAACTATTTTCTCTCCTGTGTTGCTATCTCATTTTCTCCCCGTTCGTCTCTTCTTCCCCTGGGTCTCCGCAGTGTCCAAGTCTCTTCCATTTTTCCAAGCAGATGCCCCAGCTCAGAACAAAGAACATTCCCAATCCTGAGCAGGATGATCACACAAATGAGCAGCAGTCAATGAGAGATACAAACAGTAATGGATTGACAAAATTTGGAAAGCTGTCATTATTTAACAACTTATAAAGCACAGCAAGCAAGACTTCTCAATTACTGTATTTAAAAAAGCATTATGGTATCATGGTTTGCATTTATTTCCCATGTGAAAATCTTTCAAATTTTTGGTCCAGTTCTAATCAAATACACCTATGTATTTGTCCAATCACTGTGTGTGTGATTTATGTATGCTGCGTAATTTATGTATCCAATTTTTCAATAGCTGAAGAGTTTCTCATTAGATCATTTTAACCCTGGCTGTCCCACAATGCAATAAGAGCTGTAACCTTATTTATTTATTCCTTTAGTGATCTTATAGTACTGGTCTATACATGGTTCATTTTTCTTGCTGATGTTTTTATTTCAGTTCCATAGTTTTCCTAAGGCTAGGTATTTTATACAATTGGGTTACAAACCACTAAATGATTTTGCATGAGGAAGAACTGTGACATCCCAGTTCAGCCTTTACAGATGGTCACATTTAATTACCTCTGCATGTAGTTGAGTAGTATTATACCTCACAACACCTAAGCCAAATTCCTTGTGATGTGGGCACATGCAATGAAAATAAACAGAATGACTCAATCTGCATTTTGGAATCTGTGAAGAAAAAAAAAAGGATCCTGTGAAGGTTGTGCACAATGCCCTTTCCTACTTGGCTGTGTAGCATTATCATGTTCCCACATTCTTCATATTAAGTGGAGAAGTTTTTCAGAGCGTTGGCATAACTCCCAGTCCCAGGCAACCTACCCATCTCACCTCTCCTTTTAGAAATTAATCACTGCCCTCATGCTTGAAGAAACCAAGGTTGTTGTTTTTTCTTTTTTTTTAGGGGGATAACAGCCATTTCAAAATGGCAATGCTTTGCTTGGAATCCCTGCTGATTCACTTTAAATGAGTGTGATTAAGGAAACACAATGGAGGACTTCTTCACTTCCATCCTACTTTAGAAGAAAAGTTTCAGTTGTAATGATATGGATGCTTACCTAGGAGTATGCCTTGGTGAAGAGAAAATGACTTACTTGTGGTTAAACAGAATAGCAGCAGTCTGCAGAAAGCATGTTCCAAACTGTCATGCTTTTGATTCTTCAGTTTGATTCTGGTTTCTGAAGAATATACAGGTACAGACAGACTTGGACTCTGACATATTGACCTCTTACAAACCAAGCTGTGATGAAAAATGTGGACATGTAAGGAAGAAATCCATGACTCCTTTTCCCAATTCCTAGCTTTAAAATTGATTGCACTTTCTCACTTGAAATGGAAATTTTCCAAATTCATCACTATCTTCTCAAAGTTATTTTTACTTTGTCCCCTAGTAGGCCTTAATTGCCCTTCCTTGACAGAGCCTTCCTTGTTAATTGCTCTCTTTTTCAATATCACACCAGTAAGAATTAATTGCTGTTTTTCCATCTCCCAATTAATTATCTGAAACCTCCTTAAATGTTTCTTCTCCTCAGTTGTTAAAGAATGTTAATTATTCCTCTCTCTCTCTCTGGCTGACTCTCCCACTCCGTCACTCACTCTCATGCTGTTGCTAACCTTTACTAATCCATCTTTGAATCTTACCGTTCTTCATAAGATTGCATAGTGTTGGTCTAACTGAGTGCTGTAGTAGGATAGCACAGGTAATAAGTAATATGTAAATTATTATTTATTCTTACCAACCTGTACCTAAGGCTTGAGGCAGGATACAACATAGATTAAAATACAACTAAAACTCACATAAAATCATTTAAAATACACCAGTTTAAAATTTGTCATTAAAAATTGACTGGGTAGATCTGCTGGAAGAGATAGCTCTTTAGTACTTTAGTAAAATTCAGACAAAATGTTTAACTGTCGAATCTCTTCTGGCAGGTCATTACACAGTCTAAGGGCAGTCAATGAAAAGGTCCTCTGGGTGACCATTACAAGTCTAGTCCTGGCTGGTTTAAGTAGATGGCCCCCAGAGGACCTGAGTGTATGGGGTGGATTGTATGGGAGGAAGCAATCCTGCAAGTAACTTGGACACAAATCATGTAGGGCTTTAAAGGTAATAACCAACACTTTGTACTTTGCCAGGAAACTAATTGGCAGCCAGTGGAGTAGGTACAGTGGAGTGGATGTTGGTGGCCACATACGTCTCCCAGTCTTCCATGGTTACTTCCAAACATTATTGTGGTTGCCATGGATGTTTATTGATTGATTGACCATATGATCCCTGGAATACTGTGATGCTGCCTGAGTTCTATTAATGTGCTGATTTAAAAGCACATTAAAAGAGGCTTTTTTAGACTACAGTTCCTAGAATTCCTTTTGGGAATTCCTGGAGCTTAGTCCAAAAAAGTAACTTTTCTGATTCTTGCCTTAAAACATCACATTACATTTTTGCACATTTTATTTATATCTTTATATGTGCTTTTGTTTGTGTTTGTTTTCATTGCATGAGGTGATAGCCAGGCACCTATACTACAGTAAACGAGGCCACAACTTCATTAGTGACAACCTTAACAAGATTAGCTATCATCATCATCATCATCATCATCTATATGTTACCTTTCTCCAAGGTGACTCACAAAAATAATCAACTAAGCTTAACAATAAAATTTTTAAAAATAATCGCGTTAAAACAGCATAAAATCATTGACAGGTGTACACAAATGTAAAAATAAAGCAAACCCCCATAAGAATCTCACTGTGAGAAATTACACATTAAAAGCCTGTTTAAACAAAAATTTCTTTGCCTGCTGGCAAAAGGACAACAGGGAGGAGACCAGCCTAGCCTCTTGTGGAAGAGAATTCCAAAGGGTAGAAGCAGCTACTGAGAAGGCTCTGTCCCATGTTCTTACCAGACAAGCCTGTGATGGTGGCAGGATGAAGGGAAAGCTCTCTCATGAAGGGTAAGGGAAACCCAGAAACACTGGTCTGGTCTAGCTTTCTTTACAAATCATTATGTTGTGCTGGTCATCCTACACCTAGGCTGGAGCCTGGGTTGAATTTCACCTGATTGTGAAGCTCAGAGGGAGACAACCCTGGGGTCCCATTTGCTATTTGTCCAAATCTGGGAAGTGGCCCATCTGTGACTACCCTTTCCCTCTCATGCCCCTATCCCAACCTCAATACCCAACACTTGTGACAAAAAAGCAGCAACAATGAATCAGCAGTAAAAGGTGATTATCTATGCAGATTGCTCATCCATAGGTGATTATCTGTGCAGATTATTCATTCCATTTAGGGAAGGCCAAAAAAAAGAAAACATGAAAAATATCCTTCCTGGCTCTATCAAGTGACCACCATATCCCTGCATGCCACAAAAGGTGGGTAGATGTTTGGTGTCTGGAGCCAAAAAGGCTGGACCACATATTGTGAGCCTACTTAAGGTTTTCCAGAACTCTTGGGAGAAGAAAGTCTCCACACAAGAGTCCACAATATCACAAGATCTCAACTTCCCCCCATCATTTGATTACTTTCTATCCAACCATTATGAGGAAAGTCAGCTCAGCTTGGAAGAGGCCCCAACTGGGGCTTGCCACAGCAGGTCCCCTCCTCAGCAAGGCATGCTTGGGAAGGGACATTTTTGTAAGCTGGCTTGAGTCCCAATTTTGAAGGAAAGTTGTACTATAAAGGCATCACTACCACTTCCCCTACTTTTCCAAGCTCTGATTTAGGAATTTTTCATTTATATTCCTCTTAAGTAAACACTGGATTGCACCTCTCTTCTCAGTTGTAAGTCCCGACAAAGCATCAGCTATTTTATCCTAACCAAGGGATTAGTCAATAGATTAGAATTTCCTTCTCTGCCACTTCATGCCTTCTCCAGACTGCTTTAAGAAGTGATCCAAAGGAATTATGTTTTTAAAAGCACCTTAATTTTGGCTACACCTTTTGCACATATATTTCTGGCCCATAGCACTTTCAAAGACTCTCTGTTAGTGTGAAACATGCTGTTGGGAAGGAGGCAGGCTGCTTTCTTTTAAAACACCCTCAATTACTACTCCTAAATTTTAAAAAAGATATTCCTGAAAACAGCCTGGTGTTTTCTTTAACAGCCTTCATGAATCCTATGCAGTTGAATGTCTTTCCTGTGCTGCATTGACTTTGTGGAGACTGAAGATTTATGTACAGCATTGCCCCAGTTCTACTACTGTGTTCCTTTGCCTCCTTATTGCTTCAACAAAGCCCCCTTTATAAAAGTTAATCACTTTCTGTTTGAGCAGTTCCACACTAGTTTGTATTCTGTTGTTAATGGGGAGTGATGTTCTGAAAGTAGGTATCCATTGCAACAGCAGGTGTTAAGACAGAAGAGCCTGAAACAAAAGCATTTACTGCATGAAAAAGCCTAATAATAGACAATTTATTCACCTGGTTCAGGCTGCATTTACATTTGAGATGAGTTCATTGTTATTTGGCAATCAGCTTATTATGGGTCCCAGAGGAAGTACACGGAAAATCCAAGTTGTGGCAATGAGGTTTTGCTGATATTAGAGTTACATTATATGGGATAGAAGTGAAAGGCTCTATTCCAGATTAACTGCTTGGTTCTCTGGGAAAACGTGCATTGGCTTTGAAAGAGGCTTTCATATTCATCCATAGGCTTTTTAAAAGGTAGTGATATTCTAAGGTTCTACTTTGGGGAATAATCAGTGAACATACAATAAATGCTGTCATATCTTGCAAGAATGTGCACAAAATACATCTGAGATCCCAGTTCAGAGTTTGGAAAGCTCTCCAGTGTAGTTTTGCACCAATCAGCAAAGTATGAGTTACTTAAGCATGTGGTGATTAGCCTAGCAAACTCTCAGTAAAAAGCAAAATAAATCAATGTTTTCTAAATAGAGTCATTCATCATGGTGGTTCACATGGGTAGTTCATTCCTAAATATGGGGACTACAGCAGAACTGCCATTACCACATTTGGTTTAGCTCAGTTAAGTTTTAGAATTTGTTTTTCTTTTCAGAAGAAAACTCAAGCCTGCTAATAAAATTTATAAAATCAGTATACCACAAACTCTCAGTTCAGATAAAAACCACTAGCAGAGCATAAAATATGGGATTACCTTTGAAGATTGTGAGACAACTGTTAAAGGAGCATGTGGGACTGGGCATTATGATCAAACAATGAAAGTGCTACTCCAGTTGCACTGGCTTCCAGTCTGTTTCCAGACTGCATTGAGGTAATGACATTTATTACTTTGTTGTTACTATTCATTGTTGTTGTTGTTGTTGTTGTTGTTGTTTTTGTTGTTGTGGTTGTTGCTGTGTACCTTGAAGTCAATTCCAACTTATGGAAACTCTAAGGTGAGCTTATCGTAGGGTTTTCTGGCATGATTTGTTTGTAGGGGGTAGGGAGTTGCCCTTGCCTTTCTTATAGGCTGGAAGAGTGTGACCTGCCCAAGATTGCCCAGTGAGCTTCCATGGCTGAGGCAGGATTTGAACTCTGGCTTCCCTGAATCTTATCCAGTCCTCAAACTACTACACCATGCTGGCTATCCTCTTTGTCACTGAAGTCACTCCTAGCTCAATGTGTGCCTGCACCAGTGCATAGTGCTACATTTTGTGGCTGAAGCCCTCATCCTGCCAGTCTCTTTAGTACAAGAGTGGGTAGAGAGCGTGGCTCTGGAGGCACATGTCTCCCCACCCCCAGGGCTAGTTTAATGACTCTTGGCCTCTCCAATTCTCCCTTTTTCTGGTCAAATCAAAGGAGAATTGTCTCTCCTGGAATCCTGTAGGAGTAGTAATTCACCTTTTAAATAGATTGCAGGGCCATTGGTACTATGTAACTTTTTAAAAAAATAGTTCCCTAGATCCAATACAGTTACGCATCTCTGCCATGGAACATGCCAAAGGAAAGTCCAAAAAATGCTAGCAGCTCTGTTGACCTATATCTTCACCAGGAGTAGATCTTTGTAAAATTAATGGATCATTGTTGGCCATTTGAAATCAAGCCACTACCCACTGCAAACATTTTGGATTACAATAGGCATTGCTGGCAACCATATCTTGCTGCCGGGCATATCTATTTTCCCTTCAGCTAGCACAAACAAACAAACAAAAAAATTGGGAAAGCCTAAGAGCATGGAGAAAAGTATGTCATCATCCATGATAATCAAAAGGTCCAGAGGCTGCAACCATGTGAGCCCTAGTGCCACTACAGCATTGGCCTGAGGGTGCCCCTATCATCTGAGACAAGAGGGATTACTATTAGGAAAGAGAGCTTGGTGGTGCTACAATCACAGATTGTTCTGCAGGAAGAAGCTTTGCTGATGCTTCTTATAGCACAAGTAACTTTTACAAAACTGAGCAGGAATTTTAGATTTGAATGTATCTCTTCTACTTGTTTTCATCTGACTCTTGAGATCTTGCTGCTTGGATTCTCCATATAATTTCTATAGGTAATTCTGTTAACATAGAAAATTTGATAATAAATAGATAGATAGATAGATAGATAGATAGATAGATAGATAGATAGATAGATAGATAGATAAAGCAAGCAAGCAAGCTATTTAGCTTAAAATGGCAGGTTCAGGAAAAGTAGATTTGCTTGCTTCCTGTCAAGGTAATTTGTTTTTTGTTATTTGCCTGTTTATGCTGAAAGGTATATCCACCTTTCCCCCTTTAAAATGAAAATATCCACAGCAATTTGCTAAAATAACAGAGCATCTAAAATATACAGAAAAATTGTAGTTGTGCACCTTCAAGTCATTTCTGACTTATGATAATCCTAAGGTAAACCTTTTGTGTTTTCCTGGCAAGATTTATTTAGTGGGAGGGCTGTCCATTGCCTTCCTCTGAGCCCGAGTGTGAATTGCCCAAGGTCACCCACTGAGTTTCTACTGCTGAACAGGGATTTGAACTCTGGTCTCCCAATGTGCTTAGTCCAGGAATGAAACTACTACACCATGTTAGTTCTACATAAATAAAATACAAGAATTAAAAATTAAGAGTCAGGCCTGGGAAACAACAACAACTACAACAGCTATACAGCCAACTAAACTAGTGCTGGAAAAGAACCAGTTTCAATGAATTCCTTACAATCATAACCACTCCTGTCTTATCTGGATTTCATTTGTTTATTCATAACTATCCATTCCACTACAGCCTCCAGATACTGATTCTCAGCCCACAGTTCTTTCTCTAGAACAAATCTACTGTAATACAAAACATTGGCGTATTACTACTTCCCCAGCCTTGGACAATCTTCTCTCATGGGTTCATGTGAACAGTAGTGGAGGAAGGATATTTTTGGAAGGATTTCTGTGATATCTCTGTCCTAAACAATAGCTGTCTTTCTTCCAACCTTGGCCTAGATTGATGATTCAGTATAAGGCAGCTAAGTATGTTATTATAAGTGCAAAAAAGAAGATATTCCAAAGTACATTGGTTTGCATACATTCTGGGATCCCTATTTCTTCTTTGTTATGAAATTGTCCAAATCCAAAGCATTTCTGTGTATATCCAAGATGGAAAAGTATACATGCATAAATAGTCTAAAACAGCCTCTGGCAAGGAGTATGTAGAATTCAGAGCCATTGTTTCTGTATCAGGTTTTTTGATATTTAAAAACTAGGACGCTTACCACATAATGCCACCATCCTGGCACGGCAATGTGTTTCTGCCAGTCTGGGACATGTACCATTGCACAATATTGCTGCAGTCCTGCTGCTGTTGTGCCGTATATCGTTAATGGAAAAAATCCAGTAATGGCCCCCTTTCCTGTGACAATCCCATCAGCTGGAGGTGTATAGTAAGGGTGGAAGCGAGATCAAGCACTTCCTACTGCAATACCTTGCAGAAAGAGATGGTGAAAGGAACCTGCAGAAGGGAGAAGACTATCCATCTGCCAGTGGCCAAGCAGGTGTGGTGGGGAGCATTCAGGTCCTGATACTTTCCCAGCAATGGCACTGCCAGGATGGGATTGGGATGAAGTGCTATTGGCCATAGTGTGATAAGCGCCTAAGTGGTCAGATCTTCAGCCTTCCCTTCACATCTTCTTGTAGTTTGCTTTCAGCTATTATCTACAGTAACAATAAGGTCAATTTCTGAGAGGGTTTTCTGGGGAAAAATTGTTTAGGGGCGTTTTTTGCCATTGCTTTCCTCCAAGGCTTGGGCAAGTGGGACTTGCCCAAGGTCACACAGTAGGTTTCCACGGCAGGGATTTGAACCCTGGTCTCCAGAGCTATAGTCCAACAGTCAAACCTCTATTCCACATTTGCTCCTCTCTTCACATCTAGGTTCATGGAACACACTACATTTTTTAAAATGCCAATGATAATAGAGTATGCCTAATTACCTGAATATGTTCTTTGTTTATGATGACAGGTAGGTCATTCATTATCATTATATTAATATATTTATTTTTTTCCTTCCATTTTAAACATTTAGAAAAGAGGGAGTTGCTTTGCAGTGCCAGTATTATTTCTTAAAGACAATTCTGCAAAAGTCATTTCTGCCATATTTAAATACTTGAAATTGATGAAGGATCAGCTTTCCAACAATACATTATAAGCCCTTTGGGTTCTTACTCTTGAAACCTGATATTGAAATTCTCACAGTCCCTAAGTTTTTAGCCTTTCTCTCACTGTGTACAGAAAGGCATTCCCATTAATCAAAAGAAAAGCTGAGTAAAGTGGTGCAAGCGGTAGTTTTATTCAAGCAAATTAAAAGGCAGAATCCTTGTTAAACGGCAGTTCTCCTAAACATTTTCTGATGGAAGGAGTAATGGGACATACTACACAGGGCTGGATGACTTTGCCAAAAATGTGACACCGTGCGACACAATAAATGAATGCACAAATAGTTATTGTTGAGAAGGAGTAGTCATAAATCACCAAGCCAGTCACAGACCATTTTTTCTCTCTCTTTACAGTCAGGCTTGAAATGTGATCAACCTTCAGTAATAATATTAGTAAGAGAAACCCACCCACCCCTTAGGGTTGCATTAAGAAAGAGGCAGAAATGGCGAAAGTGTATCCAACTCCACCCCAAATTATAAAGTGCACAAAACCTGAAACTCAGCAGGAAATGTTGGAGTAGATAGCAAAATCCTGCAGACAGAATGTTTCATATTTTGTTGTTCTTGGATGCTATTCATCATGAAATATTTATGAATCTGTGAGATGGCATGCCACAGCCTTGGAATCAGCAGACCATACTAATAAAAATAGGTTATGCATGGACAGAATAAAGTGTTTAGGACCTTCACTCAATTCAAATGTCACAACATTGTGCCTCAACACCAACAGTGGATGAAAGCCACCCTACCCCTCCATTCCAACAGCCACTGCTGTGGCTCAGAGGGTGAGGAGAAGAAGCAGGAGTCGCACCATTATGCCTCAGTTCCAACAGAGGATCAAAGGTTCTCACCTCCATTCCAACTGGCACTGCTGTGGCCTCAGAAGGGCAGAAAGTCACAGCTCTGTTGTGCCTGGATTTAGCAGCAGATGGAAGAATAGACAGTATTGGCTGGACTTAACACCACCGTTCCCATTTCCTTAAATTCATGTGGCATTTTAATTTTAAGTCCAAAGGTAGAGAATTTTCAAATCAACAATTTGTAAGCCACTCTAGAGCTCTTTTTGGCTGAAGGTTGGGATATAAATGCTCTTGATAGGCAGAGAGGGAGGGAGGGAGAGAGATTTTTGCAGAAAGTCCTTTACATCTGTGGCACCTTTTCTTGACACAATGAGAGCCCTACAGTTGACCCTAATGATTTAAATAATGTTCAGACAATATATAGTTTACCATAAATAGAATCCATCAGAAGACTGATGGGAGAAGGATGGGACTGAGATGACATCATGCAGAAGCATCATCACAGTTCTGTTCTTCTCCCGTCCCCATGCTGGGGATAATAGCATCCTGTGGAAAGGGCCAGAATGTGAGTTTCCATGCACACTTTTACTGAAGCCTGTCCACTAACACCAGTATTTAACAAAAGAGAGAAATTTTTTTAGCCACCATGTGTGTGGAGAAAATACAAATATCCCATCTCACTGTGGATCAGTTCTTTGCTGCTGCTGTTTCCTGCTGCCTCTCCACAGCAGGGACTGTTGCTTGTTTGACATCTATCCCCTCCAGGACTTGGCCCTCTCAGGTACTGAGCCAAGTGCAAGCTAACCACCAGCCAGATAGCCACAGTCACCTTCTTACATGAGGATATAAGCTGGCTTCCTAGGGCTGGGAGCCCACTGTTGATGGGAGCACCACTGAAGGTTTTGCTACTCAAGCAGGGCTGCACTTTTGGAGAAAGTGTTGAGGATATAGTGAGGACAAGGGCCACTCCCCATGCTCAGGAGAGTGGAGGAGGTTCCTTTATTTGTATAACTTTCCGTTTTTACCAACTTGGCTTTCCAGCAGTAATAGTATGATATAGAGGGCTGGGAAGGGCAAGTAAGCCAGGGAGTAGCTACAGGTGTGGTTTTGAGGAGGATTCGGAAGACAGTTGTATTATTGTGGAAGAGGGGAGAGCTGTTGTTGTTGTTATCTTTATTTATATCCTGCTTTTCTCCTCAAAAGAACTCAAAGCAGGTTACAATAGTTTAAAAAGAAAACATAGTTAAAACTGTAACATATAAAAGTTAAAACACACATTAAACACATTAAACAAACAGTAGTAATTAAAACAACATTAAAATACGTATTAAAAGCAACACACAAATCACAATTAAAATAACCAGCACCTTTCTTGCAAACACAAGTACCCCACAAAACTATAAATCTCAGGATTCCATAAGATGGAACTAAGACAGTTAAAATAGGTACTGAAGTGCTGTAGTTATCCAGTGGGGATACATGCAATGGGAGAATCTCTCATGTGTTTCCTTAAACTTTTTACAGCAATGGTGGATTGCAAATATGATAAATTAAATTGAAGACTTGTAGCTAGAACATCCAAAGAGGTATGGGAATATCACTCAGATGATACTACAAATATTCAAAGCTTCTACCAGTTGAGAAACACTTGCTTTGCAATGCTATTCAGCATATATGATAAAGACTGCCTGCTGTCCGGCTTGGCTTGCCTCACTGTGACTTCTGAATTGTTGTTAATAGGATTCACACCAATTATTTTGGCAGCTGTTACTTGCTCAAAAATCAGACTCCTGCCTTTGTGTAGCTCTTTCAGAGAGGGTCTGTTTTTAATCCTTCAGACATGGATTCACTCTGTTGCATCAACAGATGAAACAGTGGCTCTGCTCTCACAGGAAAGCCATTGCCTTGGAGTTCAAGGAACCAAAGGTGACTGTCTTTGTTAGAGGGCAAGGACAGGAAACCACCTGAAAAAATAAGGGTACACTACTCTTTGTTCTTAGAGATGTTTTAAGGAAATGACATTTTCCTCAACATGACATTGTAATTTCTTTTTCAAGGCTATATTTTGTCTCTGAGTATACAGTTCAGTTACTCTATACTTATGTTTAATATTTAAAAATTACATTTGCACTTTGATTTCTAATGTAGAATTTTTAAAAGGGGGGAGTGTATAAATTTCATGCAAGATCCAGACAATGCTAAGAATTCTCTGTCCCACTGTCTTCAGTGGAAAAGTTGAGCAGATGCTGAACTTTTACCTCCAGGATAATTTTACTTGGGCTACAATGTGGTCTGTGCTTATTGCAGGTTTTGATTTCTTCAGGGCTATATACTTTGCTGAGAATTAAAAATGAAGGCGAGGTGAAGCAATATAAAATTTTATTGCTGATTGCTTAATACTTTATTTCTATGCAAGTTTCCTGGTGACTAAGTCTCATTTGTTTCTCTTTGCCCCCTACCCTCACAGGTACCTCTGTGGGAAAGAAGGTCTTTTTGTTGCCTGCTCCCAGGCCCTTCCTCGAAAGACTAGGCTGGTCCCTCCTGAGAAGAGGACATTTTGGTTTTAAAAAGGACCACCTCAAATATTGGAGTTCCTGGACATCAGTTGAAACATCGGCTACAGGACCCAGTATCCTTTCTTAGGTAACCAGGGCAAGATCTTGTGAAGCTACTGGAAGACTAACTACTGCAGAACAAATGCAAAGAAGCAGATTAATAATGAATATTATTATTATGCAGATCCCTCAGTCTTAGAACACCAAGAAAGAATGTATACCATCTGTAAAGAAATATTCCCAGACTCTAATATAACAGTGTAAGAATTATGTGACCAATAGCAACATCCAAATAAACTGTTTTCAAATATAGAGGAATCAATGGAAACTGCTAATCTGGAAAAGAAAGTACCTGGACCACTAAGGGCAAATCAAGCTAGTACTGGAAATTTAGAAAGTTGAAGGGATATTGAAAGAAAATTTAGACAGCAAAGAAATATAGATTCTTTTTGACCAACAAAATGAATTACAGAATGAACTATTAAGAAAATGAAAAACCGAACTGAAAAGAGCTACTAAACCTAAAGTTTGCACCAAAGAAAGAAGTGAAACAAATTATTGAAGCTGTTAACTTGCCAGTTCTAATCATTCTGATAGTTACCCTTCATGATACAAATGCATTATTGTATAGAATTCCGTCAACAATTAGAAGGACACAAGGGTGATAAATTGAAACATGGAAATCAAAGTGAAAACTTGAGAGGTTCAAATTTGGTAAAATTTTAAAAAAATACCAGTACTTGAAAAAGCTTTAAGGATTCAAAGTTGAAAAATGAATACATTAAAATGAAACTTAAAAAAAAAAACAGTTAGGGGAAAAAAACAAATTTCAGAAGTGTAGGAGATGCTAAAACAACACATACTTGGAACAACAACAACAACAACAACAACAAAGTCAGTATGACTCCCACAGAACTCAGTTGAAGCAGAATATGCAAATTCAGTCTAATCAACAGTTTTATAAATCCCTTCTAGGAGAAAGTAACAATAAAATCACCTTTCCTACTAAGGGTGATACAGTTTGGAGGGAACTGTGGGATTAACCAAAACAAAACAAAAACAAAAGTGTAGCTGGATTAGAAAGGTGGAAGTAGAATTAAAATCAAGAGATATGGAAGATATTGTAATTACAACAAAAATTGCTGTGCTAGCAAAGGAAGTAAAGAAAATGATGATCATGGATTCTTGCTGAAAAATCTAAGCAACATTGACCCATTTTTAGCACCACAGATTGATACTTTACTGGATGCAACTCTTACTGAAGAATAGATGGCAACAGGAAGAACTGTATTAACTATAAAAGATTAGAAAAATGAGCTATTCCAGCAAATTGCCACTCAATTATCTATTTGCTGATAATGTTTAGAATTGTTAACAGGAATAATAGGCAATTCAATCCTGCTCTTATCAAAATTTCCTTTATACAAGGAAACAGAAAAATAATTGCCATAATTCCCTCTCAATACAAAAGATATTGAAAAATTTTAAAAGGTGGAAGTCAAATTTCCACGTAGCAGGGACTGACTACAAAAAAAAAAAAATCTTTGTCATAAACATGGACTGACAAATATCTTGAAATTTTATGAATCAGCAAAAACATCAGAAAATTGAAATAAGATCATGGAACAACGTTATCACTATATCGAGAAGAATTTGGTAGAGTTAATATTAGGTGTGTAATTTTGCTTACCTCCTTATTATTTGCTACCTCAAAGATACTGCTTTCAGTAACATTAGGGAAAAAATCATGGATATGAAATAACAAATAAATAGGGATAATGTTGAATCAGAAGAGATAAAGCTTCACAATAGAAATTTCATTAGAAGCCTCAACCATAATGGAAATGACAATATTATATTATAAGTGGAGTATATCCAACAGAAGAAAATGAAAAATAATCACTAATAGTAAGTACATAATAAGAATATGCAAAGTCCTAACAGAAGCGTCATAATTCTGGCCTTAAACTCCTGGGCATACCAGTTATTTGGTACTGTACTGGAACTATAGACTAGACTTAAACTGAATTAGATGTGCTAGACCCTCCTTCCCCCAAAAAACAAAGCCAGAAAATGATGGAAATTTCATTAAAAGCCTCAAATCCTTAATCATTTATATCCAACACATAATGTTGGCAGTTAGGTTCTACTATAAGGCCATTTCCACACTACACTGTTATAGTGCTATTATTCCACTTTCAACATCCTGTGGAATCCTGGGGTTTACAGTTTAGGGAGGGGCGTTTAGAATTCTCAGCCAGAAAGATCTTTGGCCTCAATAAACTACAAACCCTAGAATTCCACAGGATGTTGAACGTGTAATAATGGCACTATAACAGTGTAGTGAGGAAATCGCCTTAGTGAAGTAGACTGCTGAAGAAGACAAAAGATCCTTGAGTGAACATATCAAAGTGAGCAAAGAAAAAGGTAGATAAATATATAGAGAGAATATACAAAATGCTAATGAAACAAAAGAATATATAGAAAGAAAACCATGAAACCCTTGAAGCGTATTAAAACCAGCGCATGGTCATTAAAAGCATAGTGAGAAAAGCCAAAAAGGAGAACATTTGGAAATCATTACAGAACAAGACACTAAAAGAAAGAAACAGGAACTGCATTCACCTCTTAAGAACAGGCACGTCAAATAAATGTCCTCAAGACAAATATTGAAAAATAACAGCAGATAGTTATTATCATCTTTGTAAAAAAAAAAAAAGATAAAATGTTGATCACTTTACCGTTTCATGCAGCATGATCATACAGGCCATTTCCACACTATTATTCCACTTTCAACATCCTATGAAATCCTGGGGTTTGCAGTTTAGGATGTTGAAACTGGAATAATAGCACTATAACTGTCTAGTGCAGAAATGGCCAGAGACTGAGTATTAGAAACCCATGATAAAGTGCTTGCAATGACATACTGGAACCTATGTAAACAATATGGGCATAAAATATTTTAAGAATGGGAATGTAAAGGTTCTATGCAATTGTAAGATTCAAACTGATAAACAGAATATAATATTCCAGATTCAACTGTGGTTGAGAAAAAGCTTGATTATAGAAATTGCAATCCCAAAGAACAGTGAAATCAAAGAGAGAGAAAAGATTATAAAACATCAAAACCTACAAATTGAAATTCAGCATCTCTGTAAAAAGAAGACAATTGTGGTTCCAATAGGGATAAATAATCTGAGAACAATTCAAAATGGACTGACAAAATTAAATCACTATAGATAGGTTCACAGTAACAAAATTAGAAAGAGTGATGCTGCTTGGAAGATCCTGCATTATCAGACAATACATCATTGATTCCTAGATTTCTGGACAGAAGCTGATTCACTGATGGTCCAAAATCTTGGTTGGTAAAAGGTAAACTCGGGATGATGATGTACTGGATCTCATTTTTGAATAAATGTGCATAGGATGAAGAGTTGTGTTCCAGTCTTCTTTTAAACATTTTTCACACAACATGTCTGTTACACAGATGGAAAGAATATTTGAAAATATTCAAAAATATTGAAAATTATGTTTTTCAAGTGTTGAGAAATTTGAACGAGAAGAATCCTGGACTGAAGAGAATCTTTGCCATTCAGGCAAAAGACCTCATTCTATACAAAAATTTGCGAGATTGTTTTACACAGAAAACAGCATTTTCTGCACACTGGTTAATACTGTTTAAATATTAGTTCTTGTACAGTAAATACTTTTTTTCTGAACAGGGAAATACTTTTTTCTATGCAGAAAATCCTATAATTGGGGATTCATTCTGCATAAAATTCACACATGGTTGATTTGCATTGAAAACAGTACTTTTGAGACAGAAAACAACATTTTTTTTGTGGTGGAATTAACATTTCTACATTATGTAGAAAATCCAGTTTTCTGTACCACACAACTCTGTGCAAATTTTGCACAGAATAAGTCCCAAATTGTGAATTGCCTTCAAAATGCATGGTTTTTCAAAGATTTTCTTACAGTGGCAAGGAAATAGTTGAAATTAATTATTGCTCCCTTGAAGAGAAACTTAGTGAAGAATTTATACCCATAATCTGTTGTGACTGAATAAAGGGATCATAACACAGTGGCAGAGCACATACTTCGCATATAAAAGGCACCCTGACATCTACAGGTAGAGTATAAAAAACTTCTTGGAAAGTTACTGCCAAAAAGTGTTGACAACATTGACCTAGATGCATCAAAAGTCTAGGGGAGAGGCAATGCATAGTCTACATGACTTACTAAATCTTGACATAATTTGAAGTTTGCCATTCCTCACTTCTTATATAAAATAAGAAACCAGTTTTATTTTCCCATTTTTAAGAAAATGATTAGAGATCTTTGGAGTAGAAAAACCAAAAGAACAAAAACAAAATTCCCATGTATAAAATATCGTGTTAAACTTGATTACAGTTCGTGATTGTATTTCTTCAGGTAGTTTAGCCTGAATAGAGACGACTACCTAGCTGTGATCCAGCTGGTCCCCTTCCTCATCTGCCTTGTATGTTTCCTCAGGCAAAGTTAATCTTTATCTGGCATGGGAATTGTTTATGGTAGGAGGAGTGTCAACATTACTGAAGTATTTTATTATGAGTCATGACATGCTGACACTCCAGCTCAGCACACAACAGCCAGAGAAGTGTATAAATTAGTTGCTCATTTGGTACCTTCTGTAGAGTAGCTTCTAGTGGACTCAACTTATTCACTTCATTATCTAATATTAAATCAATCTGCCTAAATATTACCAGTTTGGTCATATATTATGTCACTGTGGTATGCATTTATGTGGCTCAGATCCTATAAAGCACGTTGGAGCATGTTCAGCCATGCGGATTACTCACTAATCAAAAATTGCTAAGTTCTACCATCTTGGTTCTATCTGTGGGTTTTGGACAGAAGTTCAAAATTTTAAAGTCCACTTCTAACAGAGATAAGTCCTGGTGTTACTCTCCATAGCAGAGGAGAAGATGTATTTTTAGTATCTGTCTTGACACATTCAAGATCCAGATGGCCAGCATGGATAGAATTTGACCCTTTATGTCTGTGGTCATATGGCACGCAACCTGGCTCTGTATCTCAATTATCATTTTTATAGAAACAAATAAATAAGAAATAAATAACCACAAGGAAAAGTGGACAAGTCCCACTCAGGGGTCCAAACAATTGTATACTGGAATGTGGGAGAGATAAAGAGAGAGAGAGAGAAAGAAGTTGATGTTCAATGCAACGAAGTTCTTCTGCTTTGGTTCTGATTCAGGCCAATAAAGTTCAATAACAAGTTTATCACTCAAAACATTCAAAAAGTTCATGTGACTTTTTTTTAAAAGGACAAAATACATCAATAAGATAAAGAGAAAGAACTACAAAGTACCCTGGAAAGAGAACACAAAACATAACAACATGTTGATATAGCATTTGAGTCAAATATTGGTGGACGTGTTCACACAATTTGCACCCATCTTTCTGTATTCAATTACATCTTGTCTTATGCCACAACCATGAATATGTGTGACTTTACTATTACTCCCCCAGTGCATCTGACAAAATGGATTGGAATCCAGAAAACGTACTGAAATAAATCAGTTAGTCTTAAAGTTAGTGCTAAATTGTTCCTACCCTGCTTTTTGTAGCATAACAGACTAAAACAGCTATTTCTACTTTTTCCTTTCTCATTGCAGTTGATAACATACCTTGCAAGAGAAGCATAGACAGTGGATAGCAGATTAATTTCTGTCACCTCTCTGTTTCATCTACTTTGATGTGTCAGTACTTTTGACAATACTTTGTTATATAGTCTGAATTAGGGTAGCAAAGAATAGTCACTTTTTTAAAATCCTCGATGAGAAGGTGCATCTCTTCCATCTGTAAAAAAGTGGTCAAACACCCTCCAGAAAAAAACAGTGTTCTGGACATTTTTTAAAAAAGGATCTGAAATGTGCAAAATGACCAAAACAGACACAATAACTCTTGTCATTTCAGCCAGTGGAAAGAACATTTTCGAAGCCTTCATTCTTTAACTGCTTACGTGAAAGCATGAAATAAGGGAAGTTTTATGCCTGCTCTGAATGACTTTACTCCATGGTATATCCTGCAGGTGTTGCCCAGTGTCTCAAAAACTCTCATCTAGCAGCTACTAAGAAACAATCACTTAATTTATAATGATAATTTTCTCAGTGATCATACAAATGCTAACCAGTTTTTTGTCACAAAAGAGAAAGCAAGCCTCCAATTGAGTCCTTGACTAATGATTCCTAAGTCCGGCCCCTTCAGAAGGAAAAGTACAGATGCTTATACAAACCAAAATGTAGAAACCCTGTAAGATATCATTTTTCTTTTATGTACCCATTCTCATTCTAGTTTATTCATTCAGCCGCTGGCCAGCAAGCATTCTGCACTAGCTGTTTCACCATCTGGCTGAATTCTTTTCTGAAATAAAACTGTGATTCCTTGATTGTGTTCCACTTCAGTTCCAGTTCAGCTTGAATAGAGTGTTTCAGCTAATGGTTCAGGTTTTGTTCCATTGCAGGAGGAAAAGTACAGGTTTCAGTTTGCTCTGGTATTTGCATCAGGTCTAGTTTCTGTTTAATTTTGTGATATTGATGTCCATTCCAGTCCACATAAGAAACTTTGGGCCACACTGGTAATGCTGATACCTCTCTTGAAATAGTGTTGCTGCTTTGTGAGTGATGGAGTAATAATGTCTGTCCTGACTTTTCTTGTGCCTCTTCTTGTATTTCTGGTTGCATCCTGAAACTGAAAGTATAAGAAGATTTTAGGTCTGCATGTCCACATTGTAAGTGAGGAGGCTGGAATACTTCATTGTCTGTTTCCTACAGTTAGTTCTATCCATTTCATCATGCTGACAAACTGCCTTGTACCTTTTTGCATTACATTTAATCTTAATCTTAATAATATGTCCAGAATGGCTCCTTCCTTACCATCCTTCTACTGGCAAGTGAAAACCTTTCTGTTCCAAGAGGCTTTTAGCATTGATTACAATGGGATTTTAATACTGTGCTGTCCTGTAGATTCTTAGCTGCTGTTTTTAATATTTTTTTAATTGGTTTAATTTTATAGGTTAATTGCATTTTCTAAATACTATCATATACATTTAGTGAGGGTCTTTTTGGTATGTATTTTAATCTGTATTATTTTAAGTCCCAATAATGTGCCTTAAATACCCTAAACGAATCAAATCCTGTCTGAGCTTGGAAGATAAGCAGGGTCAGCCCTCCTCCATGGAGGAGACTCCCAATGAATATTAGGTGCTGTGGGATATATTTCAGAGGAAGAAACAGGCAATACCACCTCTGAGTATTCCTTGTCCAAGAAAACCCATGACATTCATAAAGTCACCATAAGTGGACAGGCAACTTGGAGGCAAATATGCACACACACTGGGGGAAAGGTGGAATATAAATCTGATGATGATGATGATGATTCTGCGCAAATAACAAACTCAGTTGTAAATCTGTTATGTAGGTAAAAACAGCACCATTCATGCATAAAAGGTTGATATCAGCAGGCATGGAGGGAAAGACTTACATTTGCAGAATTACTCCAAAAATATTTGGGAAGGAAGAAAAAACTTTAAGGAGAAAGTGCAAAACCTGAAAAGCATCACAGCCCTTAGGACTCAACATGGTCAGCATTCATGGAATGTTGTTGTACTTAACTGCTATCAAGTTGACTTTGACATATGGAGACCCGCATCAATGTGAGACCTCCAAGTCACCCTATCGTCAACAGCCCTGCTCAGATTTTGCAAGCTCAGGGCTATGGTTTCCTTGATGGAGTCTATATACCTGTAATGCGGACTTTTTTCCCCCAGTTGTCTTCTATCTTGCTAGGCATTATTGTCTTTTCTAGTGAGTCATGTGGATATTTCCAATGTATCACAGTCTCAGTTTGGTCATCTTGAGTTCTAGGGAGAGTTTAGACTTGATTTGCTTAAGAGCCTATTTATTTCTTGTTTTGGCAGTTCATGGTATCTGCAACCCTCTACTCCGGCATTACATTTCAAATGAAATGATTTTCTTAGCAATATTTTTCATTGTCCAGCTTTCACAATCATACATAGAACCTGGAACTACAATGGCCTGGACAATCCTGACTTTGGTATTCAATCTTCATACTTTTGGATTTTTCCGGCCGGCCCCTCCCAAAACTGCAAACCCCAGGATTCCATAGGATGTTGAAAGTGGAATCATAGCGCTATAACAGTCTAGTGCGGAAACGGTCTGAGTCAAGGCATGGAAAATCTTGACCTTATCTCAATGTCTTCACCATCTACTTTAAATTTATGTAAATTATCTGTGATTATTACTTCATAGAATCATAAAATCATAGAAATGTAGAGTTGGAAGAGACCACACGGGCCATCCAGTCCAACCCCCTGCCATGCAGGAATACCCTCAAAGCACTCCCGATAGATGGCCATCCAGCCTCTGCTTAAAAACCTCCAAGGAAGGAGACTCCACTACACTCCGAGGCAGCATATTCCACTGCCCGACAGCCCTGACTGTCAGGAAGTTCTTCCTGAGGTTCAGGTGGAATCTCCTTTCCTGCAGCTTGAATCCATTGCTCCTTGTCCTGGTCTCTGGAGTGGCAGAAAACAAGCCTTCTCCCTCCTCTACATGGCATCCCTTCAAATATTTAAACATAGCTATCATGTCCCCTCTTAACCTTCTCTTCTGCAGACTAAACATACCCAGCTCTCTAAGTCTATCCTCGTAGGGCTTGGCTTCCAAGCCCTTCACCATTTTGGTCGCCCTCCTCTGGACCTGCTCCAGCTTGACCATGTCCTTCTTGAATTGGGGTGCCCAGAACTGGACACAGTATTCAAGACGAGGTCTAACCAAAGCAGAGTAGAGTGGTACCAGTACCTCCCTCGATCTAGACACCATACTCCTATTGATGCAGCCAAGAATTGCATTGGCTTTCTTGGCTGCCGCATCACATTGCTGACTCATGTTCAGCTTATGGTCTATTAAGACTCCTAGATCCCTTTCATACGTACTGCCATCCAGCCACGTGTCCCCCATCCTATATTTCTGCATTCCATTTTTTCTACCTAAGTGTAGGACCTTACACTTCTCTCTGTTGAATTTCATTTTGTTAGCCTTGGCCCAGCTCTCCAATCTATCCAGGTCATTTTGAATTTTGATCCTGTCCTCTGGCGTATTAGCAACCCCTCCCAATTTGGTGTCATCTGCAAATTTGATGAGCATGCCCTCTATTCCTTCATCCAAGTCATTGATGAAAATGTTGAACAGCACTGGGCCCGGGACAGAACCCTGTGGCACCCCGCTAGTCACTTCTCTCCAGGATGAAAAGCAGCCATTGGTGAGTACCCTTTGGGAACGGTCAGTCAACCAGTTACAGATCCACCTGACAGTAGCTCTGTCCAGCCCACGTTTTACTAGCTTCTTTGCAAGAATGTCATGGGGAACTTTGTCAAAGGCCTTACTGAAATTGAGATATGCTACATCCACAGCATTCCCTTCATCTATCAAGCTAGTAACTCTATCATAAAAAGAGATAAGATTAGTCTGGCATGACTTATTTTTGAGAAATCCATGTTGACTTCTCCTGATTACTGCATTGGTTTCTAAGTGATTAGAAACTGACTGCTTAATGATCTGCTCCAGGATCTTTCCGGGTATTGATGTCAGGCTGACTGGGCGATAATTATTTGGGTCCTCTTTTTTTCCCTTCTTGAAGATAGGGACAACATTTGTCCTCTTCCAGTCTGCTGGAACTTCTCCTGTCCTCCAAGATTTCTCAAAGATTATAGCAAGCGGTTCTGAAATGACCTCTGCCAGTTCTTTTAATATCCTAGGATGCAATTCATCTGGCCCTGAATTCATCCAGTGTGGCCAGGTATTCTTGTACCACCTCTCTACCTATTATGTGCCTCATTTCCCCTGCTTCTTCACCTGCTCCCCAACCGCCAGGTTGAGTGCTTGTATCCTTCTGGGAAAAAACTGAGGCAAAGAAGGTGTTAAGTAGTTCTGCCTTTTCTCTCCCCCTGTTAGTAATTTGCCATCTTCTCTGCGCAGCGACCCTATCACCGCTTTCTTTTTTGTTTTGCTACGGACATATTTAAAAAAGCCCTTTTTATTGTTTTTAATGTCTCTGACTTCTGTTTTCTTTTTTCCCTTTTTTATTGTTATTATTACTTCAGAATAAAGGGTGCAGTACAACAAAATACAATTATCAATTTCCAGAATATATACACTTCTGATTCCCAAAAAATTGCCTCTCAATCTTATGTCCTCTATATACCACTTCATCTTTACAAAATATTATTTAAATGAACATCCGTTCGTCTTACAAATCAGGAAGCTACACCTTAATCTTTCAACACCATAACTGATGCAGCTCCCCATCTCTTTTTCAAATAATTATGAACATCTTCCCATTCATCCTGATATCTCCTCAAAGATTTATCCTTTAACAGTGTAGAAAGTTTATCAATTTGCATCAGATCATAAATCTAATAGAGCCAGTCATCTATCTCTGGAGCCTTCTCTTTTTTACATTCCCTGGAAAATAATATTTACTTCTATTTTCTTACTGTTCATCTGTTTTTTTAATATTCAACTGTAAACCCACGTTTGTGGAATGCCTCCCCCAACAGTTGCATGGGAGGGGGAGATAAATACTGAATAAAGTTAAGAGAAATGGAATGCAATATCCTCCAAAGAGGCATGGTGCCTTGCTGGAAATCAGTAGAGAACTCCAAGCCACAATATGTTATTGCAAGTGTCACATGTATGAGTATGCCTGTATGATATTCACACATACTGTATGTATGGATATTGTCTGAAGCACATATTTAATAGAATTGTCAGGAGGCAATCTGAAAGAGTGGCCTGTATGTCTGATGACAACTTCTGAGGAATGCATATTTTTTTCCTCCCAGTCACAATACTGAGAAGCAGTCAAGGGAGAAGAAGCCTGACCAAGAGGATTACAAGGTCTGGTTCATCCCACTGAAGCTCCATGGAGGGTCTTTTTAAACAGTTCCTGAAAACTAAACTTGTGGAGCATGGATTACTGACATTTGCAGAATTAGGCTCTGATCCACATTGACCTCAGCACACACAACAGGGTTTCAGTAAAAAAGTCCACTTGCCTAACAAGTTAACTCCAAAATGAACTTCTGAATTTGCCTTCTGCAAGCCAAACTTGTCAGTAGCAGAAGAGAAAAATCCACGAGTCTTGTCAGACTGTGATTGAATCTGAGCCAATAATAAGCAACAATGGAAAATTTAATATCTTCTATATAATCCTCTCATGGTAGAATAGGAACAAAGACAAAAATAGTTTAATTGTACTACATTTTCTTATAAATTTGTTTTATCAGTTCATGCCTATTAAATGTTCAGAACATTTTAACACATTCTGCTATGTACATTCTGCTACTAAAACCAGAATTTTTGTGGTGTGATCTTAAGCATATTTAATCAGAAATAAATCCAGCCAGGTTTAATGGTGCTCCTTTACCAAGAAACATATTATGGATTTCAGCCTTAACTTCCTGCATCCTTTTCACAAGAGATCAGTTCCTGTTTGTCACTCTTGCTTAATTACCATGGAACCTCTAATCCAGGCCACAAATTCCTCTCTGCCCATTCCTTGTCTATCTTTTTCTTTTTTTTTTTCAAACTTCAGAATGCGTATCTAATAGCAACCAATGACTTTTCCTATTTTCTCACTTGGAATCTGTTTTGGAGCTTTGGAATTGCTATCTCACTTGAATCAGTAACATCTGTGAGTACAGGGCCAGCTTGAGTTAGACAGATTTCCTGCATTTTAAAGCTCTCTTTTCTTCCCCCCTCTGAAGAGATTGCTCTGGGACAATTACATTTAATGCCTCTTATTTCTTTTTCCTTTCTGTGAGCAGCTTGGCTTGGAGGATTTTTAAAGTGACTTTACCACCATTTTGTAAAGTTCCACTTTCAAAACATATGAAAAGAAAAGTTTGAGGGGGATTCCTAAAGCTGTATTGCAGCTTGCAGGTATGGCTTTGATTTTCATTTTTTGGCAGGCTTGCGAGTTTCCATTCCCTTTCAAAAACATTACTGAGTGACTGAAGAACAGTACTTAAAAAAAATAAAATAAAATTTTACATTGGACAAGAACAGAGATCAGTGATGCTACAAATTCATACATAGACCAAACTGGCGTGTTGATTTAAATATCCATTAGAAAATATTATTTCAGTATGAATAACGTCACTTTTATTTTTATAGCATAGTAAAATAAACTGCATTTTAAAAGTATATACTGTATGGGGAGTTTACAAATGTAGATGGAAGGTGAAGTTATTATTAAGTAATATTTCAAATGCATTAAGTAATCTCTCTGTGCTGGAGGAATGTCTTTATACTATAAGTAGATATGGCTTTTTAAAAGGAGATGTTTGTGTCTGGGTTGATTAACAAAGGACATATTTGTGCTGTCAAAATCGCTGCTTTTATGTTTGGAAAACTTTTTGTTGTTGTTTTTGTTGTCCTGGCGAGCGCTCTTGTTGCTAGTTCAGCAGACAACAAAAGTGTCGCTCTCCCATTCTAGACTGCTGTTGATAAATTATTCATGCCACTAACCAGGAATCTGGATTTTCATGTGAATTGCAGTGGTGTCGTATTGTGGTGGTTTTTAAAAGACTCCCACCATTTAAATAGATGTTTCTTACACACCTGCATGCTTCAGGCAATCAGGTGTTCAAAATCACAGATGGGCTGTTTTGCTCAAACTCATCCCCCCATCCTCCACTGGAATGAGCTGCTTATCAAAGGCATCCCACGAATACTTTTGTCTTTTTATTTGTACTTGCCTGTGAATTTTTCCCTCCTTCCAAGTAATTAGCATGAGGGGAAAGGGGGATTTCATGGTATTCTTCTAATTAGCACTGGGGAATCTGATAACTTGCCTTATTAATTTTAAACTTAAAAGATGCAGGTGCACTTTCATCATGGCTTTACTGATTGAGAGTGAATCTTGAGAATATTTCCTGTCTTGCTTCCACCACCACCCTTGCCCCACCCTGGAGTAACAATGTTCTTTATGAAGTCTGTCAGCAAATTGTCTCCTAAAAGGAGCTGCTAAGGGAACTGAGAACTCTGTGCAATGAAAGGACTGATTATGTTCATCCTGCCATCATGTTTTCATGTGGGTAGGAAAAAAAAGTGACCCCTATAGCTATAACCAAAGAAGGGTCACCCGAAGCCTCGGCTTCTTTGAGTTCTGAAGGAAATGGATATTTTGGATAAGAGAAGGATTTAGTTATCTGCATTTGTGAATATAGCTGTGTGTAGAAGGAAAGACAACACTGAAGGGTACAAAATGAGAAAGGAGAACAAGGTTGCTATGTGCATCAATGAAGCAAGGTCACATTAAACGATGGATAATATGCTATGATATGCTCCAGTAGCAAGAGAGTACCACTATTTGATGTACAAATATCAACAGGGAGCTTCAGTGCATAGAACAAATGAATACAGATTGTCTGGCCAAGTCTGTACTCAAGCAGGAAGTGCAACAGAGTTGAACTTCCTGGTTTTGTGCTTCCTCTGTAACATTTGGGAAGTAGAGTTGCATTGTGTACTCCATGTGAAGGTGCATATTCTGCTTCCATGTGAAAGACATAAAGTTTCATTTTTGAAAATTACAGAAGTAGCTGAAAAAATATGTTATTTATTTCTTATTTTACAGAAAGTGTAGATGCACCATTTTCAATCCAACCCAGCTCTATTCTATACATGTTTATGGTGAAGTACTATATTAATTAAAAGTAAATGGGAATAGCTGCCAAAGAGAGCAGTCCTATATATATTTATTAGAAGTAAATCTGGTTAATCATCTGGTTAATGAGGCTTTGTTGTTGTTGTGTTCCTTTAAGTCATTTCCAACTTATGGCAACTGTAAGGTGAATCTATCACAGGGTTTCTGGATTGAGAGTGTGTGATGTGTCCAATCAGTGGGTTTCTATGGCTGAGCAGGGAATCGAACCTTGGTCTCCACGTTGTAGTCCAGTCCTCAAATGGCATTGTAGCATTAGCATTGGAACCAGACTAATAACCATGTTTTGGAGGATAACCAGATGCTTAAAAAACAAACAAACACCTTTTGTTAACCCTGTCATAGTCATGTGAAAAGAGGAATTTCATTAGGTTTAGCTTGCTTTACTGATTCAAAGCTGAAGGTTAGTTTTGTTCGTGTATGCTAAGCATTTTCATATTTGAGTCTTTTGTCTTTGCTGATGTACTTTTAGACTCTCAGTACTTTGTTCTCTGTCTCTGAGATATCCACAGAAAAATCCAAGATAGCATCTCAAGTTCAGATTCCACTGTGTATACTGCTGTCTTTGATTCTACCCCTGATTTCCAAAGTGATCTGTTTGCTTGAAGCCCCATCCTCCACATGTCTTGGCAGGAATCTCTAGACACTCTTTTGTCTGCAACATCTTTTTGAACCCTATCCATCTCTAAAAATAGCATCAGTCAGCCTGTTTCCCAGACATGTGTCATTAACATCAATAAACATTATGAAGACATACTATTTTTCATCTGTGGATCATGCTGTAGTTTTCTCTTTCTATAAAGTCCAGTCTTCTTCAAGCCTTTTGCAATGATGACTTAATTCTCTTTTGGGATTACAGTCAGTGTCTGATCAGATTGCTCTCTATAATGCGATCTCTAGAATGGTGCCTGCTGCCTACTCCTTTATCAGAACTTGAAAGTAATTTATCCATTTATTGTTGAAGGCATTGGTTTTTTGCCTCTCAGTCCACCAGGCTCCCCAAGATGATGTAAAATGAGTAAAACATTTAAAACATTGAATACATTGTAATTTAAAAGAAACTAGGGCTCTTGTTTTAAAACTAGTTGTGAAATCACAGACAATTTAAAAAGCAATTAAAAACCACTAAAAACATCCAGAGCAGCCACCCCTACTGTTAAGAACCAAAAGCCAAGCAGTCTTGTTGTCTGGTACAAACTCAAAAGGATGGAGCCAGCCAGACCTCTCTTGCAAGGGAATTCTCCAGTCAGGGTATATGTACAGAGAAATGCCTAGCTCCACGTGGTGGTGGAATAGGTCTTTGGCCTCTGCCGAGTATCCTAGATTTTGGGGAAACTTATATAAGAGGAGATAGTCTTTCAGCTAGCCTGGCCCTGGGCTGTGTTCGAGGGAAAACCCACATAGAGTGCATTACACTAGTCTAGATGGAAGATGAATAAGGCATGAGAATTAAGGGACCCCACAGGGCAATGGCCAAGGTCCTGAACGTGAATCCCAGAGTACCACCTTCTGAGTAAACCCCTCCATGGAGGACTGGAAACACTGTAAAACAGTGCTTCTGATTCCAGCCTCAGAGAGGCAGCCCAGAAGGGTACCATGGTTGATGGGACTAAAGGCCACTGAGAGGTCTAGCAGAACCAACAGGGACACACTCCCCATGTCTAATTCCCAGCACACGTCATCCACCAAGACAACCAAAGCCATCTCCATCCCATAACCAGGCCTTCATCCAGACTGAAATGGATCTAGACAATCTGTTTCATCCAGGAGGCCCCTGGACCTGGGAGGCTAAAACATGTTCCAGAACATTGCCCATAAAAGTGATACTGGAGACTGGTTGGCAATTGTCTAATATTGTGGGATTCTGGAAGGCCTTTTTCAATAAAGACTGCAACTTCTTTTACGACAGAGCCCTGCCTTGCTGCAATGAAGCATTCACTACTTCCCTCATCCACTCAACAAGTCTCCCTCTGACTGCTGCAATGAGCCAGAAAGGGCAGAAGTCCAACATGTATGTGGTAGCTCTTTCATCTCCAAAGACCTTGTCCACCCTCAGGCTACATAAGTTGAAAGGCATCCAGAAACACAGGAAAAGCAGGAGCCAAAGTGACATCCATTCACCTATATCAACAACAGCATCCAAGTCAAAACTTTGAGTGATTTTATTTGCAAAGTGTCTTGCAAATTCCTCACAGTGGGTTTCAGATGGTCAGCATTCTTTCCGTGTGGTAAAGAGCACAAAAGGCCCCTAGTCACCTGAGAAAGCTCCTCTGGATAACCCTGGGCAGACACAATGGTGGCAGAGGTGTTTGATTTCTTCACTGCCACCATCACCGTGGAGTAGGCTATCCAATGAGCTGTAGCCCAAATTTGGTTAGATCTGCTCTCAGTTTTCCACTCTTGATGCTTTAGTCTCCATCTCACCTGGTTAATCACTGTCAGCTGTGTAGTAAACCAGGTGGCTTGCTTAGTTTCATGTTGTGGGGACACTCAAGGGCAATTGTGTCCACCACTCTAGCCATTTCTTCATTCCAGACAACAACCAGACCTTCAACAGGATTACTTGCCATGGCAACATGACATTCCTCAAGAGCCATCAGGAATCCATAAACCTCCTGTGGCATCTTAATGGTCCGTTCCATATATCCAGTTCTAGCCTAGGTTATTTCTGTTCCCCACCTGAACTGGACTGGATCTAGTTAATCAGTTTCACCCATGAACTTCTGCAGCTGTGTGATTGCTGCTTTCTTGAAGACTTTATTTAAAAGGAGAAGATAATAAACTGGCTGATAACTATCTAGGAGCAGCAAAGGTCTCTTCAACTATGGTTGTACAGTTGCTTAGTTTAGAGGAGTTGGAATGCAGCCCACTTTCAAAGGAGTATTTACAGCTTCTGCTACCCAAATGGCCTTCCTTCCTCTGGCAGCTGTAATTAGGTATGAGGAACAGAGATCTAACAGACAAGTGGTTGGTGCCACTTCTCCAAGCAACTTCTCCATGTCATCACATTGAACTAATTAAAGCTCATCCATCAAAACCAGACAACTAGATGTTTCAGTTATCTCCCCAAACTCCACCATCAATGTGGAGTCCAAGTCAGAATGAATCTGAGCAATTTTCTCTGCTAAAATTTTTAGCAAATTTATCACATTGTATTTCTTAATGATCCTACTCAGCAGTCTGAGGTCTACAATGTAATAGCTTCTTGATGACATGAAATAACTGCACTTGACAAGATTTAGTCAATGTAATGTTGAGTAGGCTTTAAAATGGGATCTAACCTGTAGTCAATTGGATGCAGCCAAAATTTTCTCCACTTTTACTGCAGTCTGATACCCAAAGACCTTAATGCCTTGAACTCCTCAGAAAACCAAGGAACCTGTAAAGGACACTTAGAAGCAACCAAGACAGCAACAGAGTCGCCAGTGCTAGCAGCTGGATAGTCCCCCCCCCCCAAAACATTCAACAATCCTTTTTGATCCATCCAGGGGTGGACAACTGTGGGAGGAGGGCTGTATTAGTGCCCACAAACTTTGGAGTGTTCCATACACACCATATCCCCTGGGAAAAAGCAATTTGCCCCCAATGCCTTCTGAGGGCATGGGGGAGCCTTTCCACCATATGTTTATCCACCCAGACAATTTTTGGCCAAGGAGAGGCTTTTTTCAGCACCTGAAGTGAACAGAAATCACTTTCTGTTAACTGCTTGTTTTTTTCTGTTCACTGCCTGTTTTTCTAAAGGCCTCTGCTCGTCTAAAGTGGTCCAATGGGACTTCAAAATGTGATAAAAATGCTTCCTAACTCCTTAAAAGACATTTTGGGGGCCAACAAGTTTTTGAAAGTTTTTGGCTCTTTGCAGATCCTGAAGGCCACAAAAACAGCCTCAGAGTCTTCACATGCGGACCACAGGCCACACTTCACCCACCCTTGCATGAGCATCTGAGGATGGACCATTTTGATGTATCTCCCATCCCTGTAGAAATTTGGAGTCCCAGAAAATCTAAGCCCTGTTAGGGATTAGTCTCTCCATGACAACAGAAATTTTTTGAAGCCTTCTATCCACAGATTATCCTTATCCTGGCTGGGACAGAATGGATCAAGACTGTAGCCTGCCACCTGAGTAGGGCCATATGTTAATTGAGACAAGTCCATGGTTGACATGATAGCTGTGAAACCCTAAATTGGTCCCGATGGGGAGGTCTCAGCGTGGATATTGAAATCACTCAGCACAGTAAGTTTGAGGGCGGTCAATACCACTTCCAAGACTATCTCCAAAAACCTCTGACAGGGAGAGAGTTAGGTAGTGAGATGAATGGTACATCCTGTCTTGTTGCCCTACTACCAAGCATACACATCCAGAACCTGGTGATTGTTGGACAGAGTATCTCAATAATGGGATGATTTCACAATAGGTCACTGCAACTGCACCTTCCTGCCCATCAGAGCTTGCCTGCGGCTGCATCTAGAAACCTGGTGGGTGCAAATGATAAACACATTTATAAATGTGTTACCCATAATACATTGCTTTTTTTTTATTTTTCAAAAACAAACATATAAAAGTAACAAACACCAGCAAACAATACAATAAGTTACTTTAATTATTTCTGTTTCGTTAACACTAACAAGTTACTTTTGAACTTTGCAAAGTACTTTTTAAAAAACATCTTCCCAAACTCTGCCCCAGTATCTGCCAAATACATTTTCAATAGCTCCGAGTACCTTTTCTGTGCATTTTTTTTCAAATAGGCATGTTTTATCCTATTATATATTAAAATCTGCACTTTTTTCAATGCACATTCTGTTTCTCAGCAACATCTTGCAAGCCTGAAAAATCTGTTGAACATTCCCAACCCTATCCTCACTGAGAAAAAAAAAATGATTCAGAAAGGAGAATTGATTCTTCTAAAATTTTAGCAGGAATAGCCATTATCTTGCAAAGCATTGCCTCAATTTAATTTGTGTGAAGGTTTTTCTGTTTTGTTTTTCCATTATTGAGGGTGGGAGGGACTGGAAGAAATGCATGTCGCTGGAAGAGATATGTCCCAAGGGGCCAGTCATCCCTGAGACACATAAAAGTTGCTCATCTGTGTGTAATACACCAGCAGTGGGAATCTCTTACTGCTCCAGATGTTTTGGAGTACAGCTTCCACAATTCCTTACCATTGACCATGCTGGATGAGGCTGATGGTAAAAATATTCCATATCCATACCCGAGCATTCTGTGCTACAGAAAAAATGCTTTCAGTCTGAGGGATTACTGAGAGGGCCAGCCACAGTTCTAGCATAGTTCCCTAGTTTTCTTGTTTGTTTTTAAGACATTCAGGAACATTTTTAAAAAGGCGGCTGAGCTGTCATTGAGGCATTGTTGTTCCTATATAAAGTTGCCAATAACTTTGGACTAGTTTACCTGAAAGAGGATTTGTAGCCCCCCCCCCCAGGGGCTTTAAGGACATCAGGGAGATCTTTCCCATGATGTTGTGTCTGGTAGACTACCATTTGGCATTAATCCAGGAGCAAATTTGTCTGTCACAGTGCCAATACTTTGGAATGCTCTCTCCATCACTGTTATATAGCAGACATAGGTTATATATTTTGGACACCGTCTGAAGTAGCACTTGTCTGTCCAGGCTTTTTTTTTTCTTGGCCTACCTTCTCTTTCTTAATTTTTGGCTTTCGAGAGGGTGCATGCTATTTGTTGTTCTGGGTTTTTCAAATTGTTGTATGTGGCTGAGGCATTCTTTTATGACAACAAGTCTAGAAATCATGCTTAATAAAAATAGAACTATAGGGAGTGTCACTAGAGCTGACTGTACCACTAGGCAGAGGGAAGCAGAGTTTTTGAAAACAGTGGAGGACTCTTGCTCCTGGCCTGCTGATGCTACTACTGTACCTCTGCAGTACCCCTCAATCAACATGGCTCCCTCGCTTCCCAATGCACCTTTGCATTAATGGCTGCAGCTCTGTCTTACTAGTGTGCCCCCCCTTGCATGACTTGTAGTTTTTTCTCCTTCTTGTCACTGTGTACCTCCCCCACTTGCCAGATCCCTGGTTCCTTCTTGCTACTGCCCATGCAACTGTGTTTCTGCATCTCTCTGCATCCCTCACTATTTTACTCTGCAAAGTGTCTTTCCCTCAAAGCAGCTGGCTTGTCTTTATGCAGAGCTAGCAGCTGCCATGGTCACACTTTTCATTTTTTTAACACAGCAGAGCAGGCCAGGTGCGTGGAGGAAGGCTAGCTAGATGCACATGGAGATGTTTGGGAACGGATGGGCAGCAATGGCACTTCTGCTGGCAGCAAGAGGAGACTGGAACATTTCCTTGACAATAAGAACAGAATTGGCTGACAGAATAGACTGGCAGTGTCTGGTCTAGGAGAGGAAATGAAGACAGAGAAAACATAGGCTTCATTCCAGCAGATTTTCAAATAAATCAGCAGAATGCTGTGAACAAGTTGATTCTCTTCCATAGGATAAATAAAACAGTTTTCATGTGTAACTGTATGACCCTGCCCTGTATAATCAGGATCAGGTGACCTTGGCACAGCTACATCTCCCACTTCTGCCACTGTAATAATCCTGTTTACCTTTATCACTTTCCTGGTAAAGTGTCAAAATCTTGATTTGGGTCACCGACACTTGCTGGACATCCATCTCGTTTTGCATTGGTCATTGGTTTTCTTAGGCAGCCATAGAGATGTTCTATCACAGTTACCTCTTGGGTAGTTAACTTGTTTCAAGTGTATAAGAGGCTATTGGATTCAGCACAACTAAGGTTCAATAGTGCTATTACTTTAGTTTGCTATGTTCCTGAAATCAATTACTTAATGAAAGGTGACATATTTCCAACATTTACAGTTCATAAATAATAGAAAGCAAAGAAATAGATACAGAAAGGATTTTCTTTGCCATGTGTTAATTGGATCTCAGAGTAGGAGGGGAAAGGATGGTTTTGCAAATTAATTAAACTATAAAGTAGTTGCAGTTTCAAGGTCTTCTGCTAATAAATCTCACCAAATATAACAACCTGTCTACATATTATTAGTTATGAAAGTAAAATAAATGTCAGAGAAAATAATCTCTTCTACTATCACATAAATGGTAAAAGCAGGCAGTATTTCAAATATTACATCAGCATATCCTGTAGTTTATCTATGACAGGTAAAAAGGTTTGGGGGAACACACCTTAAACCACCTTTAAAAGTTAAGAAGAGCCCTGCTGTGTCAGTATTATTCTTGCCTTGTTAACAGATGACATGGTAAAGATTTTTTAAAAAGAGCTATTTTCTGTACAGTGGTACTCTTAGCTTCATAGACAGTTTTAGGCAACTAACAGACAAATAGCTGATTAGCATCTCAGTTCTTTCTTGCATTTTCTAATGCAGGCTTTTCTAGTCTGATAATTTCAAGACACAAAATTGTAGAATTATAGAGATGGAAGGAACCAGAAGAGCCATGTAGCCAGCCCGCCGCATGCAGGAAAATATACAACTAAATTATTCTTGAGAGATGACCATCCAGTCTCTGGCCCTTTTCACACAGCGTTTCTTAAGCGAAAGGGCCCCTTGAGCGTTGCCTAAATGTGAGGAGCGGTCTGCATGACGCACTCACATTTATGCGACACTCAAGAGCGTGACACGAACCGCTAATGGATTTTCTTATTTTCCGCTTCAAGCTGAAAATGCCGCATGGTTGCATAACGCTCAGGGGCGTGGAGCGCACTTACCTTCCATGTGCAGCCTCCTGAGCTGCACTGGTTGCTCTTCCTGCCTCAGCGCTAGCCTTCAACGCCCAGGCTGCGCTGCAGTAGGAAGGGACGGGGTGCGGGCGGGGTGCTCGCGTGACCAGCAAGCAGCTGCAGTGCCGAAGCAGCAGGGATGCGACAGCCTCTCTCAAGAGGCCACTTGCACGATCCCTGTGCTCCAGCACCGAGAACAGGTGAGTTGCGGAAAGGGCCTCTGTTTATAAACCTCTAAAGAAGGAGAGTCCATTCCACTGTTGAACAGCTCTTGCAGTTAAGAAGTTCTTCCTAGTGATTTAGATAGAATATCTTTATTTTTAACACCCTGCTTTACATTTTCCACTCTTTCTGACCAGCTTTGTCAATGTGGAAACCTGATTTAATTTTCTGCTTCAACTTTGTTGATTTTTCTCTAAATCCTGCCCACATTTTCTTTCCCTCGTTTAGTATTAGGATGCAAGACTTTGTACTTTCATTCCACTCTGAACTTTGCACACTTTACAAAATTTTCCATGATTAATGTGTACAGTTATTTGACTGAGGCATGTTTCCTTGTGTTTTTCAATTATGCACATTTTATCCTATTACATATTAAAATATGCACATTGTTTTCTGCAGGCCTTATTTCTTGGGAACACCCTGTAAGCCTGCAAATTCTTGAGAGAATTTTTGACAATCTCAGGAGGTGTGAACATGTTATTTTCACTGATACTGTCAGTTCCAGAAAAACTTCTGTCCACCCCTAGTTCTAACTCTTATTTTAACTAATCCACCTCTAGTCCTCTTGTTAATTAAAACTAAATAGAATATTTGGCTCAGATCGTTTCCAGTGTTTGTACTGGTGGTGAACTGTTTTGGCCAGGAGGATTAATAGACGTCTCAGAATTTCATATAATGTAGGACATTCTCAATAGGGTATGTTGTTGGATTGCTGCAGTTTCAGATAGCTTTGCCATTGCATGCCAGGAGCAAAACCTTCCTTAATAGAGGAATACAGACTGTAACTCTCTGCCATTTTGTATCTGCATAAATAAGCCCTTTCACACACATACTGTCAAGAGTTTCAACCAAGCCCCCTTGAAAACTCCAAAAAGACAAAATGCCCCATAAAAGTGTATAGGATTGTGAAGAAGGGAATTTTTGTAGTATTTTTGGCTTATATTCTAATTAAGCATAAACTGTGGCATAGAGAGAAGATAGTGTGGAACAGTTTGAGAAACAGGTTGAGTTAGTCATGATTCAGCTGCATTTGAGCCCAGGTTCAAAGCAATGGTTGACAATTTGCTTATTTCACGCCTTGCCAGCCCAAATACTGCTGAATGTGGAAAACCTTTCAAAGGGCAGTTACCTATAATTCTTTGTTTAAAAACTGATCTTCAGGTAATTTAGTTAATGTTGGCACTTAGCTTTCAAAACAATCTAGATTTGCACTGTTTGAGTTCTCTGCAGCTGCTTTCCAATAAATGCTTCTGCATATCCTTTTTTCTCTTACAGATTTGCCACTGAAGTGGAAGCCTGTTATGGCTGTAACGTAGCAGGGCCTTTCAATATGGGTTTAGAAACATCCTGTGCAAATGCAGTGATAGTACTGCATGCAATCATATTTTTCTAATTAGTCCATCTGAGTTTGGATTTCTCAGAAAACTGCAAGTTTGGAGTTGCTGGGATAAAGACCAAAAATGTGGAATGTGTGCCCCTCCAGATGTTACTGGACTGCCATTCCCATCCACTCATAGCTATAATAGCCTGGTGATAAATGGAAATGGCAGTCTCACATCCAAAGAAAGTGCCAGTTGATCTACACTGGTCAGATGAAGTTAAAAAAAAAATAGTTCATAAAACCTACTTTTAAAGAAAGACAGATATCAGGACAGATAAAGAAAGATAGTCTTTGGCCCTTTCTGCATGTGTGTGGGAGAAACGGCTGAAAACAGAGCTTACCGGCTTAGTTTTCTGGCCGGCCGAGTCCGTTGCCACGAGGAGCAGCGCGAGTTCGCTGCTCTGCGGTCCTCCGGCGTCCCAAATGGCGGCTTCCAGTTGGTGGAGGCTCTCCACCAACTGGAGAAGCTCGCCAGCCGGAAGCCCGCCCCTGGCAGATCTGCAGGCACGCACTTGCGTGCGCCTGCAAATCTGCTCTGGAGCCGGGTGACGGAGCAGCACGGGGTTGCGCACTCCATGATTTTTAAAAACCTCTAAAAAGAGGTTTCTAAAAAACACGCCGCGCGACCAGTTCCGGTCGCTCTGAAGTGGACTGAGGTATGGAACTACAGAATGTAGTCTGCCCCAGTCCACTCTACGGTGCAGAAGACCTCCGTGGGAGGTCGCTCTGCACTGTTTTACTAGCCCGGGGTGGAAATGGCCATTATCTGTCCTGATAAAGATGGCATCATTGACACACCATTTTGTAAGTTTCAGGGGTTTTTTTCTTTCTTTTCTTTATATTTCATTATATTCTGGGTATTTCCTCCCCACAGAATGTTGTTGGCTATGCTGGGTTCACTTTTTATGGTTGGCTTGCTGATAGTCCCCAAACAAAACTCTCATTGTCCGTAGTCAACAACAAAGAGAGTGGGGAGAAGACCTGGAGAATAAACTGTGAACTGAAAGAAAGGGAGGTAGTGACAGGCAACTTATGAATCAGACCAAAGAGTAATTTTGTATACTGTGTAGCCAAAATATTTCAAAACTCCTCCTTAACATTACAAGTTGCTCTTTTTCATTTGTATCTTTCTCCTGCTCCATACAGGGTAGTTCTGACTGCTTTCAACGATATTGGAACCTTTGCTATCTGCTAAACATTGCTGAGAAAAAAAGGAATGTGACTCATCTATTGTATTCAACATCATGTGTAAATTCCTCAGTTGTAATGTATAAGTGTTGAACTGGTATAGAAAAAAAAACTCATTACAACTAAGTAACTGTATTTTGAGTTAGAAGATAAAATGCATCAAAACATGTTTAAATAACAGTGAAACAAAGTTCCATATGTTGAGGATTTCAAGGACCAAGAAGATGGAAACTGTGAAAGCCTTCCTGACTTTGACTGTTCTCATGCTCCTGGGAAATCTTGAACCTCTAATAGTAGCCAAGCTTGTCTTAGTGAATAAAGGGATCAGCACTGAAAGAGGACAAGCTGCATACATAACTGAAAATGAGCTACAGTTCAACATTTCTAAAGAGAGAGATTCTTGCAAAGTAGAAGTGGTGTTAAATGAACCAGTGACACAAAGAGTTGGGAAACTGACACCTGAGGTAAGGACCATTACTCTAGTTTCTCCTTTTAAAAATCTGATTAGAGATGAGATGCAAAATCAGTTTGAATGAAACAGCCATGTTAGCTTGTTCGTGTTTTTGGCATAGTAAGTTCATGTTACATTCTGGGATTCTTCTAATGATGCCTGTGTATGTTTATTGCATTTACATACCATGACACTGGTTTGACAAGGTGTTCTTATGAGCAAGTTGTGAAAGGCAAAGTATGAGCTTTAGAAGACAGGTTAAAAGCCACAAATGGATGGGCCAACTGATTAATTCAAAAATGAACCAAATTATGAACCAAAAATGAACCTCTATTAACAGACTACATGTTCCTTGCTGTTCCTGATTGCTCCACCTGCTTTTTGCCCATTACCACTAGTTATGCCAACTTGTTGGTTTCTGCTATCTCTCAGTAGCCATCAACTCAAGAGGAAGCCAGTGTCTTCCAACTGTGGAGAGGCCACCTTGCCTTGTATCATTCATGTGTGTGTGATGTGTTGTGTGTGTGTGTGTGTTTATTCTGTGGAAAAAAGGGTCCAGACCCTGGCCATTATGGGAACTCTGGGACAGCAGAAGAAGTGGGACTGAGTGACAGCTGTAGCTAAGTCACAGAAGAATAACAAGTAAGAGGAGGCAGAGCAACAGCAGCAGGAGGAGTATACAAGATTAGATATGTAAATAGTATTTGTAAATGTTTTCATTCTTGTCAAGAAAGGATTTCTCAAGACATTGAGACACAGAAGAACAAGTTCCTCCCCCCTACCTTTTTATTGTTTTTAGTCATGGCTGTGAACAAATGTATTTTACAGAAACACTAAGTTTTGCACAAATGAATTTTTTGCAAAAACATCTCAACATATGAAAAATCATTGCAACTGCATAAAACTTTTGTACTCTTCTCCAGGGAAATCCTTGGGTATAAAGTTTGAATTTTCAAAATGTGCTAGAATGAAATAAGCAAAAAGTTTGTATCCGTAAGTTTCTAGGCTGAGTTAGGAAAGATTATGAAGAAAGCTTCTGGCTGTTTGAGAGATGACCCAGTATTGCCTTAAGATCTGGGTTCATATGGGCAAGATTGCTTTTGATGCCACAGAGAGGGGGTTCTGGGACAAGGTGAGAACAGTGCCTCCAACTGAACCCACGGTCCTGGTCACAACTCAGCAAGTGCTGGAACAGCAGGTTATTGATGTAAGAAGCAGTCAAGTGCACAGTCAGTCTGGATCAGTCATGGGTTAGCTGAGCAAGATAAAGGAAGAAGGACAAGTGTAGTCCAGAAGTCAAATCAGCAGATCCAGGTACCTGAGCCATCAAAGTGCCAGGGTCAGAGACCTGGGCGGCGAGACAGCCCGGAGAAGGGAGTGGGAGAGCTAGCAGAGTCCTGCCGGGAGGGGTCAAGGAAGCAATTACTCAAGGGAAGTCCATTTACCTAAGCCAGAGCGACAAGCAAAAACCATAGGCCATTTCCGCACCGGGCTAGTAAAACGGTGCAGAGCAACCTCCGACAGAGGTCTTCTGCACCGTGGAGTGGACTGGGGTGGACTACTTTTTGTAGTTCTGCACCTCAGTCCAGTTCAGAGCGACCGGAACTGGTCGTGCAGCGTGCTTTTTAAAAACCTCTTTTTAGAGGTTTTTAAAAAGCACGGAGCACGCGACTCTGTGTCGCTCCGTCCCTGCGCTCCGGAGCAGATTTGCAGGCATGCACAAGTGCGCGCCTGCAGATCTTCTGGGGCGGGCTTTCGGCTGGCGAGCTTCTCCGGTTGGTGGAGAGCCTCCACCAACCAGAAGCCACCATTTTGGACACCGGAGCAGTGTGGAGCGACAAGCTCACACTGCTCCTCGTCCCAACGGAGTTGCCCAGACGCTCAGGAAATCCAGTGAGTCCCGTTTTCGCATGGCTCCTTCCCCATGTCTGGAAAGGGCCATAGTCAGAGTTCCAAAAGCCAGGGGTCTGGAGCCAAGAGATCAATCCAAAGTATCAGGAGCTGGGTGCTGGAAGCAAGAAACAGGCAAGGAGAGTGCTTGTAGAAAGTTTGCCAGGCAGGCAGTTATATAGCCCAAGACACAGGTGTGGCTAGTTACTGCTTCTTGAACTTAATCAAGGAAGCCTCCCTTTGCTCAGCTCTCTTGAGTCTCCGCCTTGTTTGTGGGCTGATTGACACAGGCTCCAAACCGTCTTCAGAATCGGATCCCTGTTGCCCTAAAGGAGCAGACAGAGGAATGTCCAAGCCTGCTTGGTCCATGGCAGCAGGGGGAGCTCTTGAGCTGCAGGACTCATCTCCAGCCAGAGCCACAGGGGCCAACAGCTGCTGCTCGTCATCAGCAGCTCTGACAGGGGCTTCAGTTATCACACAAAGATTAAAGAGAATAGTCCAACCATAGCCAGCCCAAGGTCAAGACAAAATAGATATATGAGAGAGTATTGCCAGTCAACCAGATAAGACAGTTGTCAACACTAAGGCTGAGACAGAACTGCTGGAATATTTACCAGCAGTATCTTCAAGGCCACAGCTGCCTCATTAGTGCCCAGTTGGGCCAGCATTTATTATTTAGCCAGCACAGGGTATGGCATTTCTCTCTCTCTGTCTCAAACAGTGGGAGTGTGTTGTCTTCAGTATCACCAGCCTCTGTCAGGTCCTGCCAAGGAACAGGATCCCCTACTTTCCCAGCCCCCATCTCTTCGGACTCGGAGAGAGAGATGCAGCTTCTTGGCACTCTGCCTTCTCCTTCTCATCATCTAAGTCCTGAAGGGGGTGGTTAGGACACCCACTTGGGGCTTCTCTTCTGATTTTGCTATTGTGTGAAACTTGCCTTTCATAGGTGCCATTTTTGGGAACATATCTATTGGTTTTCTCCTAATTTTTTCCCCTGTGGGAGCAGAAGCAATTTGATAATTGGTAACACCACTCTTCCTCTCTCAGAAATATGTGGCTGGCAGAAAGAGATAGGGTGAAAAGCAGGTGCAGAGGACTGTGTGGTGGAGATTCGTAGGCAAACTTGCTCAAGAGTATCTGAAGCAGAAAATATACAGGGATTGCTGAGGGACTGTACCTGAAAGTGCATCAGTTGTTATTTATTTGTTATTATTTTTGGTTATATTACCAAGGAATAAGAGGAAGTGGTTGTAGAAAGTACAAGGGCAAGGGAAGATATTACATTTTGAACTTTCTTTTGAGGCAAGATTTTGTGAGCCTTAATTCTACATCAGGGCTAGGCAGCTGATCAGTCAATGCTGAACCATAATGGGAAGAGTTCATCAATACTTGGTGGATCAAGTCTCCAATTGTTCTAAAGACTTTACTGATTTTTTAATTAAGTAAATCCATATTGTTCATGACTTCTTTTCATTTTCCTTATCAGGTATTTGATTGCCACTTTCTGCCCAATGAAGTGAGATACATTCATAATGGATGCCCACTACTTAGAGAAGACAATGTGATTCTGAGGGTATATAAGTATGTCCACAGTTTTTACTAACCTCCTATTATGGTTTTACACAAATACAAATTTATTAAGGATACATATGTCTGTTGGTCTGTTGCTCTGAAATATGCAAGTGTGAACTTAACCTCTCAATCCTGGATTTATTTGTGCCCAGCTAGCATTTTCCAAGAAACTGTTTCTCCCTTGTCTTTATTCTCTGTATTGTTTTCTTTTTGGAAATGCATCACGCAAATTTATTTTTATTGTAAATGGATGGAGTGCAACTGATTGTTGATCTTTCAAGAAGGGGAGGGACATTTCTATTTGCTGTTGCTAGTTGTTCTTTTAAAGGGATGACAACTAGAACAAAGGTTTTATCCTCAAGGCAGGATGAGAGTTTGTCAAAACATTCATCTGCTGGATGTTAGAAACTGCTGGCGAAAGGGAGAATATGCTGCCTAAAATGCCAAAATTCTGTCCCCCAAAGTTCTTTCTCTCAAGAACCGTTGAACACCTGCTGGTGGAGCAGTATGGCCTTGATGAAGAACCAATTATTTATAAGCTAATTTGTTTTATGAGAAACTTTGTCATCTTACTAATTGTCCTTTGACACTGAAGCCTGGATAAGGTGATTGCTCTGTTTAAATTCAGTTGATAAACACTCTTTTCTCTTCAGATCATCTAACTCCTCGCCTTTTGATAAACATTACTGAAATTATATTCAAGCACAGTCCACCAATTGGTTTACCCTGGGAAAAATATAAAATCAGAGGAAAAAAAAACCTCTCATTTTTCAGGTTTACATCACAGGAGACTATAGTAGAAAAGTTTGTTCTTTATATAAAGATCAGAAGCCCATCAACAAGTCTTGTTGAGTTTGGAAAAGTTCCTCTAGAAGTTCCACATTTCTTTGGGATTTCTCAGCCCATTGACAGAAGCATTTTGAGTTTTAAATACCGTGGACTTGGTAAAAGCTGCACAGTAAGGATCATGTCATCTGAATCACAATTTCCTGCGGTTGGCCAACTAATTACTGAGGACCCTAAACCACAGCAAAGTGAAGATGGAGGAGTGCCCACTAAATTAAAGAAAGGTTATTTCCTTTTTCTTTTTGTCTTATCTGGAAGTACTTAAACCTCATTTATCTAAGTTCTAGTTCTTTATATTTGCACGAATGAGAGAGAGGGACAGAGGAGGAAGACCTTGTAAGGGATAAGAATTTATAGTGAAGGGGAATAGGTTCTCTGAGACCTTGTTCTAGAAAAGAGGGGAATTAGTCAGAAAGGAAAAGGAAATTCTTCCCATCAACTGTAGGAATTAGTGTTGTAAATAATGCACCTGAAACCTAGGAATGGGAAAAGTGTGCCAAACTTTGGCAGACTCTGAAGGCTCCCTCATGACTCTACCAAGCCCCCAACCCTGTTCTTTTTTTAATCCTTTGCACTGGTTTTTGAGTTTGTTTTTGGTTTTTTTGCCCCCAACCTGCCCACCACAAACTGGCCTCAAATGGAACATTGTAGGTCTTCCTCTGAATACTATAAACACTTTTTAAAAATGGCTGGAAACAGGCTAAAATGAGAGCTAGATGCAACATCTACCCACCTGTGGGGAAGGGTGTGGGGGTAAAAATTGCCATGCTTGTTCAGTTGCCCACCCCACTCTGGTTATATGAAGAATAGAGATACAAATGAAGGTGACTTTCATTCTGAGGTCTCGGCACTAACAGGTTCATTTAGATAATGATAATATGATTTCCTAGTTTCCTTTTAGTAAGATATATTTTAAAAAGCTATAAATATTTGCATTTTAAAGGTGTGTTTACCTCCTTGTTTTGAATCAGCTGGACAATCCAAATTACCTTGTTCCAGCAATGCTGCCTGTCATTTAAGGTTAAAAGAAATACATGATCTAAAGATGAGTTGTGAAGACTTTCTGAAGATGGGCCTTAGATACCAACACCTCAGCCCTCCATCACCTGACAAGGATTATATCTCAATTCAAGTAGAAATCAGAGAAAAAAAGAGCAGATTTCAGCTACAGGTAAGAAAATGCATGATGGAAATGCAATTAATTGTATTTTCCATATGACTTCATTTGCCCCCCTCTACTCTTCTCACACACATGAGGATCAAGATCACTACACGTTGACGTTATAGTAAAATAGCCACCTGACTGAATATGAGAAGAAATGTGTATTACTACAGTGCTGGAATATTTTTGTTCCGAGGCTAATGTGGGAAAGGCAAATCTCATGAATCAAACATAAAATATTTTGAGTTCCACGAAATGGGTAATTGCCATCTTGAGCAACCAATATTGTGTAACTTACAATGGTCTCATGGACACTCCCCCATGGAAGAGTCAGTTCATTAAAAAAAAAAAAAAAAGAAATCTGCATGTCAGTGTGTTTTGGAAGAAAGTCCAGTGATGATGTCATACATTTCTTGAGACAGCTCTGTGAAGACTGCACAGTGACCATTTGCCAGCTGAATTTTTAACAGTTCTCTTTGATATGTGTTAAATAATAACAAGAGAAACAGAAGGAAATTTTCAGGATTGAGGATAATGGCTATTTTCAAAATTCTCATCAGTGTAGTATATCTTTGCTGTGAGGGTAGCCTGCTTTTGTGATTATGAACTTACCTTCTATATGTGCATTTAATGTAATTAAGTATATGATTGCTTGTCATTTGACTTACTCCTGAATCCTGTTAGTTTCAACTAGACAAAGGCCATTTCTGCACCATACCTCCTTCTGTTGTCCTTCCATCGCAGTCCCACAGCAGCACATTTGCCAGGAAGGCAGTGTGATGTGAATGCTCTACTCTGCACCTGGCTGGCTCTCTGTGGAAAGGAGAAAGAGTGACATGCTCCTTCCTTCCTTCCTTCCTTCCTTCCTTCCTTCCTTCCTTCCTTCCTTCCTTCCTTCCGCAGTGAAGCTGGCCTCTTACTTGTGTTGGGAAAATGATTGTGCTTCTGTGCCTTCCATGTGTCCGGTGGTGACAGGAGCCTTGCATGATCATGAGCATTTAATAGATTTTTTCTGTTAAGCAAATATCCAGTGATCATGACAGGTGGGGGTACAGTGGCAGTGGGACCGCAATGACATCGTGCAAAACCATGACATGCAGACTGCTGCCAATGCATTGCCATTGCATGACAGCAATGCCATGTGGAAATGGAGTCATCAAATCAGTGAGATTTATTTCTGTGTTGACTCACTCTCAATAATTGATTCCACGGGTCTACTCCTGCTTGTAACTCATTCTTCCCTTCCAGGCGAATAGCAATCAGGTGAGAAATGCACCCATGTCTAGATAGATAGATGCACAGAGGGACAGATAGATTAATATGCTGAGCAATTCTTCCAGAGGTTGCTCTAAGGTACACTTTATTGGCTATCTTCTTATTTGAATCCCAGGCTGTTGGATTTATTTCTTGACAACTATTCAGACAAGATGTGGATTCCTGCACTGGTGGGAAGTGGAGCAGGTGATCCTTGGGGTATCTTCCAACCCTGTGGTTCTATGGTTGATAGATATTTCTACAGTTTTCTTTTCCATGTTTGTAGGCAGAAAATGTATGGATTCCTATAAAGATAAAAGGTGCCATCCCAAATGGAAAACCTCAAGCTGCATTCATGGCCATGTTCATCTTGGAAATAGACGAGTTTATTCTTACTCCTCTTACAACAGTAACTTTGGATGCTGTAGATGAAGAGACCCAAAGGGAAAAACTCGTATTCAACATTACTAAGCCTCCTCCTCAGGGATATATTACCCATCTGGAAGATCACTCAAAAGCCATTACCTCCTTCACTTGGCAGGATTTGTATGATACAAAAGTTGCTTTCCAGCCCTCCAATACTTCTCATTCTGAAAGACAGAACTATGAGGTGAGAGATGAGACTTGAGTGTTTTTTCCACATCTTGCCTCCACATGCTTTCAAGCTACTGTACGCCTGCAACTAACAGCCACAAATGTGTTGCATTAATCTTGTTTTCCTAGGTTGAGTTTCAAGCAATTGATAGTTTCTTCATGAACAGCTTGCCTATTGTGGTCCATTTTTCAGTACGAAGTGCTGTAACAAATGCTCCCAGAGTTTCATGGAACATGGGTAAGAGGAATTCTCTTTACGAATGCCCTGTCTGAATAACGTTCACCTAATCAGGATCTTGATATATTCCATATGATGGATCTGTGAACAGATAGACATAATTAGGATGCTATAGGATAGATTTTACTTCTGAGAGCAAAGCATGTTGGGACATTTATTCATATAAAAGATATGCTTTTTATCTGTAGTTAAATTATCACAGTAATAGCTTTATCCAAATATGAAGAATTAATCACGCTATTCAAGAATTATTTTGTTTCTCTTTTTAGAGCCATCATGTTGTTTTGACTGGATTCTTAAGCACTGAACCAACAGATACTTCTGACTGGTTTGGGTCTCTTTTTAACTGAGTACCTTAAATAGTTTTAAGTGTTTTAATGACTGGATATCCACCCAATCTGAAAAAAAAAATCAAGTTCTCACATACTGTGGCTTGCTGTTGTTTGCCATCAAGTCTACTTTGACTTACAGTAACACCATGAGTTGGAGATCTCCAGGAGCCCTGGTAATCAACAGCCCTGTTCCAATCTTGCAAACTCAAGGGCCTTCCTCTTTTGACAGGTGGATCACTGATTCAGTGGACTTTTTCTAGTTTGGACTAACACTTTGATTTAGGCCTAAGTCCAAAGGCTCTTGAATCCAGACTTGTTCTGTAATTTTACTGTGAGCCATGTAATTCCATTGTACTTAAAATACCTATTTATAGGTCTTGACTTGTTAGAAGGGCAGTCTCGTCCAATCACCTGGGAATCTCTTCAGATTGTAGACAATGACAACCTACAAGATGTTCAACTGCTTGTTGTGGAAGGTTTAAATCATGGGTGGCTCACAGTCCAAGGTATGCTGCTTCCTACAAATATTTGGGAAATTAAATATTTGGGAAATATTTTACAAATATTTGAGAAATTAATTTTTTTTTAAAAAATTAAACATTACCATTCATTTTTCTTTCTCAGTACAAAGTGAAATCAGAACTCTACAATGAATAATCAGCCTTTCTTTGAAGGAAAATCATTTGTATGGGGCATATGCAGGGCTTTTCCTAGATGCGGAAGAAAATAGACATATAAACATCATGAAAATATACTGATCAAAGTGTGTGATTATCTTCAGTTTATGCTTATGTTTATGTGCCATGATCTAATCTGACTAAAGTTATGGTTACATTATTCATAAATTGTGAAGAAATACACTGTTTTCATCTATAATAATGCCTAGTTTAGCTGTTGAAGAAACAAATGAGTAAGGGCAGGGAAGAGGAAAACAACCAGAAATGGTATGATATTTTTTGTAAAATTCTGTATTGGAAAGTAAGGTATATCATTCCTGGCAAGGATTTGGCCACAAATCAACTATTCAAAGAGAAAAAACATAATAATTAACAATCTATAGGTGCATTGCCAAATATAGGGTCTCAGCTTTTGTGTGTTAGCCAGCAATTCTATACCAAATTACCAGGAAAAAAAGCCCCACTGAAGTCAGTGGAACTTTCAAATAGACATCTATAGAATATAATATTAACTAGTCTTTTTTTTAGTTGAGTTTTATTTTCTGTTTTCTGAGAGATTTTGGGCATAGTTTTCTGTGGGAAAGCAGCAAATAAAAAGTATTCTAATATTAACACAAAAATGGAACTAGTGAACTTGACCAATCCTTTCAGTACTTCACGTATACAATTATGTGTGAAAATAAATCTGAAAATAAATTCAGGTTGTAAAAGTCTCATTTCCGCAATATCTTTTCAGTGCTGCTGTTAATATATTGTGTCAAGCAATGCATCCATCCTTACTTAGTCCACCAGTTTTGTTGCACAATGATGGAATGACACAAGCGTTGGGCACCTGTAACTTGTAGCCAATTAAGAGAGTCACCCTTAAGGAAAGAATAGGAAGAGAGAAATCAATTCTTGGGGTGGGTGGGTGCAATCTTTGTCGTCTACCTGATTACATATTGAACAGTAAATATTCAATGATATATGGAAAAAACTGTTTTCTTATTTGGTTTTGTGTAGGGAAGAAAGGTTTCAAGTTTGGAGTTAAAGAACTCAGGGATAGAGTTGTCCGTTACCATCATGATGAGAGTGACACTACCAAGGATGACATAGTCTTCAGAATCTTTGATGGAAAGCACAGTGTTCGACATAAGTTTCCTATTAATATTCTTCCAAAGGATGACAGTCCACCATTCTTAGTGAACAATCTTGTCCTTGAGCTGGAAGAAGGGGACACTGCCCTTATTGAAAATCATATACTTATGGCTGCTGATTTTGACTCGAGCGATGATTATATCCTCTACAAAATATCCAAGCCACCTAGTGTTGGAGAACTTATCAAGCAACAATTCCCAGATGAATCAGGTAGAGCAGTGAATGATATACATTGACAGAAATCTAGAGGTAAAGTTATTATTCAGCAACACATCAAGTAACATCTTAGGCCAGATAGCTACTGTCTATGAAAGGCCAGGTGAAACTGTAATAGAATTGTTATGCAGCATTTCTAAAGTGAGAGTAGAAGGATGAAGCAGCCTTAGCTTTGTTGTAAACTGTTGTGTTTGATATACAACAACAACAACAACAACAACAACAACAAGAATATTTAAATAATAAAATGGATCTCTGAAAAAGGGGCATTTGCTTTAAACATGAGAGAGCTCTAGCAATCTCTGTAGATGATGTTAAGCTATATGGATCAGTGATATGATTTCAGTATGAGGCATCTTATACATAGAAGTAAAATAAAATGCAATCTCTTCTGCAAAAGCTTTTGTGCTCTGTTGAATTCCTAAGGTACCTCTGTGTCCAGCTTCTTCCAAAGAGATCTCTTCTATGGTCTTATTTATTACCATCATTTCGGAGATGAAGTTTTCCAAGACTCATTTGAATTTATCTTAGCTGATAGTCAGGACCCACCTAATCTATCAGATCCTCAGGTAAATGTTTACTGTTTCTTTGAAGTATAAAGTTGCAGAAGAGGGGGATCCCAAAGGCAGCTATGTTGGGATTTTCAGATTAATCTGTGCATCTTCTCACTAATAGAGGTGGAAAGAATATTCAAAAATATTTGTAAAATCATGGAAAATGTATTTTCAAGAGTCAGGAAAACTTGGCAGTGGGATTCCTGGATGACAAGGATCTTGAAGAGGTTCAAGACTTATTCCTTGTGAAATTACATACCCTCCAACATTTCACAGATGGAAATTGGAACAAATGTGGACAATCAACATCAGAGTATGGTCAAGATGGCAAAAGTTATTAACAAAGAGGAACAAAAAAGCTAGGAAAGGTTGCTGCAGTCGCTTTTGCCTGAGACCACTGGGAAGGGTAAGATTTCATCCCTGCTTTTACTCTGTTCCCTGCTGAGTTAACAGAATGCAAACTACTTTTGCCTGTGAACTCAGTTTGCAGCAATTGAAATAAGCTGATGCCAAGAGGGAAAGTGGGAGGAGGAGAAAGAAATAGAGATATTTTAAAAGCAGCTGAAAAAGTGGGATGACAGAGGATTAATTTGGACCGTCCCTGCCAAATTGGGAAAGTTGGGGGGTATGAAATCAATACATTTTTGTGTAATAAACATCCACTTATATACAGAAAATAAAATTTCTGAATAGATATCTTCACAAAAAAGGTTCTGTTTCTTGTGTAGAAAAAGCTGCTTTGCACACAAAAAATCCACAGCTCTGAGAAGATTTTCTTATGGTGGGAAGAAAGCTGGCAAAGTTACTTCTTCTTTTCTTTGAGAATAATACTAGTAAAGAATTATATCCAGTCACTGCAGAAAAGTTGTATCCAGCAAATGTGCATATGAGATATATTTCTAATACAGAATAACAAGTGCCTTCCTTCTTGACATGTGGCATTTCTTTCATCCAGCCATATCCCTGCAGGGAAAGTAGCAGAAATGGTCTCTTTCCCTCCCTACACCCCTCTGAAAGCTCCAGAGCTTCAGGCAATGTGGTTGATGCCAGCTGCAAAGACTCTGATCCTGTTTCTTGTCCCTCCTGTTTAATCCATATGCCATCTGTGTGGTCCAGCAGTCTGTCTGGTACTCTAATATCTGAGTAGCAGGTTTAAACAAAGGTGTAGTCTACCCTTTAGAGGGTCACATGTGAGTACTTTGAATATCTGTGGAATCAGACTTGCAAATGAAGCATCCGAAGAAGAAGATTTTTATGAGAAATATCTTAATTCGGAGTAATATTATTATTTTACTCTTTCTTCTACTCTTGCATTGCTTCCTGAATTATTAATTGAAACAATTCAGAACAGCAAAGAATCAGTGGATTTTTCTTTACTTTGGAAAAAAAAAATGCAAAGATAATATTATTTGAGTCCATGATTTTTCTTATACCAGATGCTTCAGGCCATGTTTTGCTCTTAAAAACAAGAAGATGTACCAGTAGTAGATGATGTGATATTTTGGAGTGTATGTGTAAAGTCTTGCCACTTGTCTTATAGATTGTGATGATCCACATTATGCCAGTGAAAGACCATTTGCCAGAAGAAGTCTCTGGAACCATAAGGCATCTTGTTGTCAGAGAAACAGAGACTGCACACATCACAAAGGATCACCTCCATTTTACAGATGCTGAATCACCAGACAACCAAATTATATATACAGTTACAAAATCATGTTTCTCTCCCACCTCGCCTGGGTATGTGGATCTTTTACATCCATAAAAAGGGAAAATCTCTCAGAGGGTGTATCTAAGGTGTGGGTTAAGTGTGGCCCTAGGGCTACAGGTGGGCCCTATTGTGTACTATGTTTCCATCTCTTGATCCCTCCATGTTGTCTAGACTACCTTCCTCTGGCCAGAGAGAAAAAAAGAGAGGTACTTGCCTCTTTTGGAAATCTCCCAGACTGGCAATTCATCATTCAAATAGGCTGTAGTCACCACGTGAACTGTTTAAAACACACACACAATCAAAACCAAACGGTTTTTTTCCTGGCATTTTTCTTAATGTATTTGTTTCCCAGAGAATCCTAGTGGCAGAATATTCATCCTCAGACATGAAACATGATGTGAGAAGCTCATCAGTATTTGGAGGGCAAGGGACACAACTTCCAGCATGCCAGCTCTACATTGAGGAGAGCTTTCATAGTGGTGGCACAGTGGTTAAATGCCGGTACTGTAGCCACAAGGTTGTGAGTTCGATCCTGCTGGGCTCCAGTTTAACTCAGCCTTCCATTCTTCCACAGGTTGGTAAAATGAGTACCCAGCTTGTTGGGGCAATTAGCTAACACATTGTAAACTGCTTAGAGAGCACTTAGCTGATAAGCAGTATAGAAATGCACATGCTATTGCTATTGCTAAAAGTACTTGCCAGAGGGATCTCTGACTGGCAAAACTCCCCTTGGATTAAAGGGGGAGCAGAGGACTGCTCATTAGGGTCCACAATTCCCATTATTTGCATATACTTATTAGTAAATGTGTTATGAATGGAAAGGACTGAAGGACTGGCATCTTGCCCTTGCCGTGAAATGTGGCTGTTTAGATCTGAGGATCTGAGGAGCCTATGCTGGCAACCTGCTTTTTTTCAAGAAGAAGAAGGAAAAAGAGAAGGAGAAACCTTTAATTAAACTGCAAAAGTGAAGAACCTTCTGGCTAGAATACAACAAGGGAACATATATAACTGCCTTCTTTGTGTAGTCAAGAACTGAATAAGTCTGTTTACTTGACAAGATCGAGACAGATTAATAAGAAAATTGGGAGCTGATGTTTTAAAAAATAATAAAGATAATAAAGGATTTCAGTGCATACAATTTGTGAATATACTGAATTGCATTTTATTTGTGAAACAGAATTGGAGTTTAACAAGGAGAATTACAGCATCAGTTTGGCCCTTATCTGTTTGATGCTGTTAATGCTGTCTTGCTGGTAGCTTCTGGCTAAAAATGAGTGACGTGTCTTGTTAATTCTGTAGCTGATGGATTAAATGAAAAATGCAATCTTCCCAGGAATATTCTGAGGGGGACTTTTTGTGATGGATCTTGGAGGAGCTATGTGTGGAACACTTAAACTGGCAGAAGAATGTGATAGAGGCTGTGAGCAAAGAGTTTTGCATCAAGGAACTGTGATGGGATGTAAGACAAGAGATACAGAAGCCCACAACATGGATGTGAAAGAGGAGGAAAATCAGATGGAGAGACAAACTGAAGTCAAGTTAATGGAATGAGATACTGACATGGGAGAGATGTAGGACAAGAAACTTTGGTTTATGAAAGGGAGATTATAACTCAAGGTGGGGGGAGAAGGGGGAGGCAAATCTAAAACTAATCTGTAAGCAAATGATTTTGATGGATGAGAGAAATGAAACTGATTTAGCCTGTATGATTGAAGTGGGTAAAGAAAGATTTTAAAAAATAAGAGTGCTGTTTCAGGACAGTCATTCTAAAATGTCATATGAGAAATAACTTAAAAGAGTAATAAAGGGCTAGGATGGGAATCAGCAAGGTTGAGGAGAACGTAGATCATGGATAAGATGGCTATGAGGGAAGAGGAGAGTTAAATTCAAAATGAATAGATTTGGCTTAAACTTGATAAAAAAGAATTACAAATAATGGTAACTGGATTTGGTGTATAAAGTGTGTAATTGATTTTATAATATAAAAGGATATTGAAATATATCAATTTAGGGATGTCATAAAACATGTAATAGAGTTACAGTTTTAACTAGGGAATATATTACATAATTAACTCAGTAAGCAGCATTTAGTAAAATTAGTAGCATTAATGCAATTCAGTAATATTAACGTCATTTATCACACGATGTCATTTATCATATAAAGAATTTGTAATGGAATGTAACAGAAAGTAATATCGAGGTGCCCTGTTAGATATCTCAATCTTTGGTAGAAGAAAGTTCATTTGCCTTTTCATTTCTAAAGGGAAGGGAAAGGGGGGAAATGCTGGATATTTTCTTTGAGAGGCTTGAATGAATTAGATTGCTAGAATCCATTCAAAGTAAGGAAGGAAGTTGCTTCTTTTTTCTTTCACTTTCTTCTTCTTGCTTTTTCTTCTTTTCCCCTTTTCTTCCTTTTTTATTCTACTCTTTAACTTTTAATCATGTGTTTTATGTTTTTCATTATTATTTTTCCTTTTATGTGCTTGTAGAGTTTTAGTGTTTTTGGAAAATGTTAATTAAAATATCTGTAAAATATTCGGAAGGTCAGAAATTCTCCGCTTGTTCCGAATACTTTACCACTCCCCAAAATGGGGCACCTTGAGGTCCTCCAACAGTGCCAGCATATCCTTAGGAATTACAGCTCAAAGGAGGCCTGTGCGGAGAGGGGGGGTAAACATGGGACCTTTTCACCTGTGTCTACCAGTACTGTGGGACACCAGTTGAGAGTCAGTCTCATGAACCATACAAGGCTAGCTGAAGGAAAGGAGGGAAAGGATGAATAGCAGAGAGATTTTGAGATGAAGTGGGTGAGTTTGAGGGCAGCATAGAGAAATGAGGGCTTAGGGTGCAGCATGACATCTAAAGTGGTAGCAAGAAAGTAAGAGCCAGGGTTTAAATACCCCTTTTCTGCCCTGAAGGGGAGTGTGTTAATTGCTCTCTGGCAGAGCAGACAGAGGGGTTCTGAACAGGCTGATGGTCTTAGCGTTAGGTGACATAGAGTTGATAGAGGTCATGATAATCTCTTAATGTCTAGACGAGTGAGGAAGGAAAAGGGGAAATGCAGTGGGAGGATTCCATTGGTCATTGTGACTTTGTCAAGGAGTTTTATTGGTTATTGTCTTCTAGGTTTGGGCATTTAAGAGGATCATCTTAAACCATTAAGTTGAGTTTTCTGACAAATCCCCAGTAGGCTTATGACTTGGCCATGCTTGAGGTCACCTGTGACCTGATTCTAACTGTGTGCAGCCAGTTTTCTTGCCAGCATGGCTTTCCAGCCATAAATATATGTGATTTATACCCATTAAACAATATTTATACAGTATCACTGATTGGAGGTATATGGCATGGTAACAACTTTACTGATTTTTTAAATTAAATAAGTCCATTTTGTTCATTATTTCTTTCCATTCTCCTTATCAGTTATTTGATTGGCACTTTCTACCCAATGAAGTGAGACACATTAATAATGTGCATGTGTACGCGTGCGTGCGTGCACACACACACACACCCTTATACAGGCCTGCTTTCCTAATTTAATGTTAACTGTAAAACAGAATCTTCTTTTGCAGAAGTGATTCTGAAGCAAGCAAAACAAGTTCTCCTCCTTTATTCGAAACAGTACAATTGCCAGCTTTTTATTCTCTTGGGGAAAAAAAAAATCCCACACCTGCTACCAATAAATAGAAAACTGGCTCTTTTTTGTAACTACAGTTCCTGGCAGAAATTACTGCTTGAGGAATGTCAAGTGCTCATCCTTTCTCTCTTAATAGCTTCAGTACCACTGCTGTTTGTCTGTAATGGAAAAATATGAAACAAAGTCAATTTGACCTTGATTTGCCTTAAAACTGTTGTGAAACTGGCTGCAGAAATGAATGAAGGAAAAGGAATTTAAAAATCACTTTTATCACTGAAACTAATTGCATACCAAATGTTTTTTCCCCTTTCAAAGAAACAAACAGGTTCCCCTACAACTGCTCCTTAACTGTAGTCTAGATAAAGGCAAAGGAAATAGAACTGGCAAAACTCATTTTCAATTTTGTTTTTGACTGTACCCTTCTATGTGTATGGACATAGCAACTGTCTTTCAGATCATGCTTCATGATTAGATGAAATGGAATATAGCCCACAAAATCTTATGTGTAGTGAATTTCGTAGTCCTAAAGTTCCATAAGACTTTTAAAAGTTGCTTTACAGTTATTCTGTCTTATTTTTATACATGTTTACTGTTTTAAAGAAAAACATTTAGCACCATTTCCCCACTTCCTTCCCTAGGCTTTATGATGCAGGAAAGTTAATCTTCACAGATAACATCAACAGTTATGTGAAAAATTCTCCTTCCCCTGCACTGTCATCTTTCACACAGGTAAGTGGACATAAAAATAACTGTTGTACTATTTCCTTGAGAGAACCTACAAGCTTGGTGGCAGAAGCTCTTTATTTTGCAATATCCTTTTAGTTTGCAAAGTAGACTATTGAAGTTATGGGAGTCATGCAATGCTGTCTCTTTCATTTCCTTCTACCAGCATGCTGTAACCCATATGAAAGTGGCATACATGCCCCCGTTAATGGAGATGGGCCCTGACCTGTTGTTTGTACAGTTTGAATTCTCTGTCAGTGACCAGCAGGGAGGAATGAGAACTGGTCTCTTCTTTAACATCACAGTGGTGCCTGTGGATGATGAAGCACCTGAGGTATTTATTAAGAAACTTAATTAATGGATAGCTTTTGATGTTATTTAAATGATTTTATGCTGTAGACTATCCAAAATAGGAACCATGTTGGCTAACCATGTTAGTTAAATATTAGGATAAGAAAAATTCAAATAGTTTTGAGCATCTATGGTAAAACAGTGCCAGGCATGCAATAGGAAAGGAAATGAAATACCTATACGTTAACCTTGTTTTCATTTACTCTGCTTGGCACAGATGGGGCAAAGTGCTTAGTGCAGGGATAAAGATGAATTGTGGAAATAAGGAGGAACAGAAGTTTGCTGGCTATTAGAAGCTGAGCCCAACCCTGTTCTTAGTCTGTATAGATTCAATAATGTGCTATTGCTGCAGGTGCAGGGCAGTTTTGTGCTGCCTTCTGGAAGAGGGAAGATAGTAGAATCAGATATTGGCAGCAGCAGCGTTGGTGATGTGGGTGGGCAGATGAGGCTGAGAGAACTATAGAGAACTGAGAGAACTCAGCGTCTGCTTCCATTTATGTCTGCTTGGTTTGTTCTCCCGTTCTTAGTTTCACTTTAGACTTTGGCTACTTGCTGTAGGCACCCTGACTGGTGCATTGAACAAAAGGTGGCCAAAAATTGTTTTTACTTATTCTGCACTAGAAGTCTAAGGCACCCTGGGATATTGGCTGGAGTGGTGCCATAAATAATTAGCTAGGCACCCTTTAGCTAGCTAGCTAGCAGGGAGTTTCTTCTTGAAAGTAGTGATGAGTAATTTCAACAATTTTCTTCCCACTGCAAGAAAGTCTTTGAAAATCACACAGTTTTCAAAGGCTTTTTGCAATTCGGGATTTATTCTGCACAAAATTCATATTTGGTTGTTTTGCAGATAAAAATGCCATTTTCTGCAGGGAAAACAGCATTTTCTGCATGGAAAAAATAATATTCCAATGCAGAAATATTAATTCCTGCATAGAAATTCTAGTTTCTATGCAAATCAACCATGTGTAAATTTTACGCAGAGTAAACTCCTTATTACGGTATTTTTTGGACAGTAGATAGCATTTTCTGCATGGAAAATAATATTCCACCACAGAAATATTAATTTCTGCACAGAAAATGCTGTTTTCTGTGCAGAAATTGCTGTTTTGTATTAACCATGTGCAAATTTTATACAGAATAAATCCTCAATTGCAGCAAGTTTTTGCACATAAAACAGATTTTTAAATGCAAGAATTAATACTTCTGTGGTAAAATATTATTTTCCATGCACAAAATATGGAAAATGCTATTTTCAGTACAAAACAACTTTGTGCGAATTTTACACAAAATAAGCCTTTAGCTGTGAAGATTCTTCTCAGTCCAGGGTTCTTTTATTCAGGGTTTTGCAATACTTGAAAAAAAATGCTTTTCACCATTTTCTGAATATTTTCAAATATTCTTTCAATCCAGTGCAGAAGAAAGTGGCCAGAAGTGGCCAGGGCAGAAGAAAGTGCCAAAAGTATTATTGAACACTTAATAGGTTTTTGAGTTCACTGGGTAATGAACAATTTTTGGACCATGGATCATGGTCCTCTTAACACTTTGATGATGCAGTGGGAAAAATGAGCTCAGACTGGTCTTCCCAGCATGGTGTCAGCTGCTGATGGCCTTACAGAATGGATTCAGGACTGAGATAGCACACCCTTTAGCTTGGAGGAAGAAGTATAAGTTGAAGCTAGCCTCAAATTAATTCCACGATAAAGTGAGGCCTCATTGTAGATTGGGAACCTGTTAAGGTTTAAATAAAGTTTAGCCAGAGTTTAACCTCCCACACACACAGCAGCATTTCATGTTGTTCTTTTTTTGGTTGGACTGCAATTGGTATTTCTTATTTTCAGGTGGTAGTTTTGCTACAAGATATAGTTGTACTATTGTTTGGAACATGCAATTATTCTTGTAATAATGGTGAAAAAGAGCAACGATAGAATTGTATCAGGTTTCCCATGGATGCTAAAGTTCAAATTGCAGTTTTGTTTTTAAAGTCATTCCACATAGACTGTATATGATGTCTGTCCATTTTCATTTCTTAGCCAGTCTGCTTCCCTATCACACACAACCAAGCCCCACATCTTCTAGACATACTGATTGGTGCTGTCACTACATTATTTACTGTTCCTACCCACAAATATTTCATTTGGAAATATAGAAACAGAGAAAGAGCCAAAGTTCATTAGGTTACATGTGGTGATTTCTTCATGTAGTCATAGCAAGTGGAAAGATTTATATTGTTAAATTATTGATGCTATTCCCCAAGTAACAGTTAAGAGTTTCTTCAAATGGAAAATGAACTTTCCTCCTTTTTTTCTTTAAAAAAAATCTTATAAAATGTTCAAGTACTTCTGGAGTCATTCTGTGAGTTGATCCTCTCAAAGTCATACTTCTAACTGCACTCTTCTAGGTTTCAGTTACAAAAACTGTTCCTTACAGTAGGTAAGCTTATTTCCATAAATCTGTAAGCTTTAACTTCAAAAACTACCATATGGGAAGAGAGTGTTTCACATGAATAAGAAAAGCTTCTTTCTTGGAATTTAAGGGCACAACTTTGAGCAGCTTAAATTCAAGATGTCTGGACCAAAGAATTTGCTTATTTTCTTTTTCTGAAATTCTTGGAAGGTAGTTATCTTTCTTTCTTACTTTCTTTCAAGGATAAGGAACTTTTGTATATAATCTTCCTTGTACCTCAGTGGGTAGCCTGTTGTGTTTCTTTTGCCTTCTTACTATCGCTATAGTTATTAAGAGATGAAAATAAAAGAACAGAATGATTCCAAATGTTCTGGGACAAGTACAAACTGATTAGGAAGCAGTTCTTCTCTTGCAAGTTGGAGGATAGGAGGAAGGCAGTCAGCTCTGTATTTTACATTATCAGGATAAAAGGTTGCTCTCTGAAAATGGTATTTCATGAGCAACATGATGAAAACCAGCACATCATGATGGTTTCCTACCCCCTGTTTGATTAATGGCTCAAAGTCAGAATTATTATGGCACAGCTGCTAGTGCTAAATGTCTTCCCTAAAATTATTGACCACCTAAGTGGGCCAGCATCTTTGTAGTGCAGGTTTTCCATTTACTAACCAGAGGTAATGGTTAAATTTGCCAGCTGATTTTTGGAAAGTACTATAGAGATCCAGGACATGGATTCATTGTTGTGTTATATCACAATACAAACTATAAACTTGAAAGCCTGCTTGAACAATCCTTACGACTCAGTTGCTCAGCCCTTCCTGGGATTACTGTAAGCCTGAGAGATTAGTTTGTTGTAAGAATTAACTTGATGATGATGATGATGATGATCATCATCATCATCATCATCAGCAGCAGCAGCAGCAGCTTGACTCTTTCACCATAAATTCACATCACAACTAAGGACTTACAACACACAACACTTTTTCAGAACCTCCATTTACCTCCTGCTGCAGCCCTCTTCCCAAAATTGCTTTAGATTATTTATATGAAACTCAGTAGTGAGGAATGACCGTACCTCAGGAGTAGGACATATCCTTTGATATGTACATTTACAGTGCTCTAGGTGGACAAGCAGTCTTAGTATAAGGAAGCTTCATGTGTTCAGTTCTGTGTAGATGTTCTGTCAACATGTTATATTCCATGTATATTGTCATGCTATTTCTAATGTGAACTTTTAGAGTTTATGGTTGTTTTAGATTTTCACCAATCATCTAAAAATAGAGGAAGGTGCCAGTTCATTCATCACTACAGAACATCTAATGGTAACAGACTTGGACACTAAGACCAGTGATATACAAATTGAACTGAAGAAATCACCTTTGCATGGACACATTAAGCTACATGGAAATATTATGCTGGAGGGACAGAAATTTACCCTTTGGGATTTGCATTCTTCCAATGTTTGGTAATTTTTTTTAATGCTTTACAAATAATGACTAATATAGTAAGATAACTTGCTGTTTTTTTTTAAAAAAAACCTATTTAGTTGCTTTAGAATCACTATTAAATATGGAGAATTCTTTAATATTAGTCTCAGATGTGTCTACCCACAGTGAGCAGAGTGTGGTATTCTAGCATGGGAAATTGAAAGTTAAATGTTTCCCTTGACTATAAATTTCATAAGTAGCCTTGAGTATATTATTGAGCAGTGGTTTCATATGGTTCTGTAAATCAGGATTTGGAAATACATACATATATATTGTGCTTTTGTGCTCTGTCCTATTGTGACATGCTGAGATTTGCTCTCTCTCTACCAGTTTGCTGGAAGTTTAAGCTGCAGTTTGCATGTTTGAAAAACTTTGCTTTAACAAATAATATATATTTTCAGTTATATTAGAGAGTGACATATGGAATGGGTTACATCCTCTAAGGTGTCCACTTCTTTGGATAGCAGTTTTTCAGGCTACTTAGAAATTTTGGTCCAATTTTATTATTTTTTTAATTTCATTCATTAATTTATATTCCATGTTTCTCCTGATATGAGCTCCAAGATGGCTGACAGTATAACAAAATGCAACTTAAACAATGTATAGTATAAAAATTAAAAATCAATTATAGAACAAATCAGTTTAAAAACACCCCCACACACTCTTATTTAAACCAGTTTAAAGACCACTGAAAACATTATAGTGAAGATAAAAGTACAGCAGATTCCATTAAAAGACCTCTCCACTGCATCAATTTAGCAGTCAAACATCTGTCCAAACAAAAATTTTTTTGGGGGGGAGGGGAGGGTGCTGGTGGCCAGTAGAATAATTCAGCTGGTTCATACCAATTTGCACAAACTGGTTGTTAAAATTTGTTCAGTTCACCAAACACTTGTTAACAGAAAGCAAAAAGTTTTGCTGAGTTGGTCCCCCTCTGACTGGCACATATGTTGGTTAATTCCCTGCCACCCTCTCAGGCAACAGCAACAGCAGCAGCAAGCAAAATGCTTTCCTGGCCACCCTTAACTTTGTCACAACACTGTATGTCACTGGGAAAGGCTAAGGAAGAGGAAAAAAGGAGTTAATAGCTGCCTTGCAGACAGTCCCTGTTTGGGAGGGAAAAGTGTCATGGGCTGCCAGGACCTAGACTCAGACCCAGACCCAGACTCTGAGGCAGCAGAACCTGCTCTTAGCCCTGACACAGAGACTGCTAAAGCAGAACCTGCAGAGCAGACAATACCACCACCCGCCCCGGGGATAGAAGCATCAGCTCCAGCAGGGAGCCCTGCTCATTCTGACACAGAGAATGATCTATCCATACCTAGCTTCGCCCACTGTAGACAGCAAAATGATCTCCTGTGTCACTCCCAGTGAATTTATGCGAAGCACCAATTAATCAGGCACCAGCTGCACTGATCCTAGAGACTATAAGAACTGAGCCTTTCCCCTCTAGCCTTTGTCAGCAATCAACTGACCATTTCTCCTGTGCATGCTTCTGTTCGCTGCCCTTGCCTATGTTTGTTTTTGCCTGCCTCTGATTTATGGACATTGTTGGGACCATTATTGCTTCCCATTTGCAAAGCTGTTTTCTTGCTTCAGTAAACTGACCCCTTAAGTTGCTGCTGAGTTTCTGACCTGTGTTTGTTATCAGCTTTTCCTTGCTGCCAGCCCAGCCCAAGCTTGGACAAAAGGCAGCCAAAGAATAAGAAAGGAGGGAGCGCACGGGAGAAAGTGAGAGGGAGTGTATCATCCAGAGAGTTCCGGGCCCTGATTTGTCTCTTCCACCTTCTTGCAAGCTATCATGCAGTCACACACATTTCTCCAATAATGAATCATACAACAACTGGAAATTTTTGATTAATGTGTATACAATCTGAAAAACTGAGTAGACAGAAACAGTTGTTAATTATTTTGGATAACACCACTGCTACTGGTAGAACAAGACCCAAATGGAGTGGTGCCCTGTGGGAGCAAATGCCATAGCCTGGATCAACCACTCAGAAGGTCCTATTACAGATGGTTTCTCAAGTGGCTTCTAGGAAAAGGGCAAATTGCTTCAATGGTGATTTCCATACCTTGAACTATGAGTTGGGGCCTTTCCACACTATACTGTTATAGTGCTATTATTCCACTTTCAACATCCTATGGATTTCTGGGTTTTGTAGTTTAGGGAGGGGTATTTAGAACTCAACCAGAGAGCTCTTTGGCCTCAGTAAACTACAAACCCCAGAATTCCACAGGATATTGAAGGTGGAATCATTGTACTATAACAGTGTAGGGTGGAAAGGCCCTTTGTTTCTCTGACTTACATTTTATTTTATACATCAGTGGTTTCCTTGTTTACTTCATATCTTGTCTTTTCTTAAAGAGTTTCAAAGAGGTGAATATGACTTTCTCTCCCAGCTATTTTGTCCTCACTGCTTCTCCGGGAGGTAGGTTAGGCTAAGAGAGAGTGACTACCAAGATCACCCAGTTTGATGAATGGGTAGGGATTTAAAACTGGGTCATCAGAGACCTAGCCAGGTCTTCATACCATTCAAATATACTGGATTATATGATAAATTTTATATATTTTTAGAATATATTTTGTTTTGTACATTTCTCTTAACTAAAATTAACGCAGAATATCTCCTCTGACATGGAACAATAATTTATTAAAATTTCCACATCAGCTGGAACTCCTCACAATTTCTCTCTTCTGCCCAGCAGTTCATTCCAAGCATCAAGTCTGAATGCAGTTATTCGCCGAGTCCCATGCAACTAGGTGCACATCAACAACTCACTTGTGGACATAGTCAGTGAGGGATGGGCACACCTGACAGCAGGCTCTCTTTCAGGGAGTTTACTTTTTATTAAAGAACTTGTGATTAAGAAATGCCAGTAAGCTTCTAAGGAAACTCGAGGATATCCAGAGTTGTCAAATCCTTCCTGTTCTATGAATTTGCTGTATGGCTTCCATGTAAATGCATATCTCAGTAAACTAACAGCTGTTACCTATCTCTGTCTGCCTCCTGTCCAAGAACAAAAATGCATTGTGGTTACTGCCATAGCAGTGGTTGATGTAATTCATTTAGTGTCAGTGAATCCCACTAGAACTAAACAGATTATTTCAAGTGGAGATATGGCCAAGATTCAAATGTGTTCAGGGTATGAGTATGTAAATATGGCAGTTGATAGGCCTTGTTTTTGGCCAGCTAGCTTGTTTGAAACTATAATTAATGAATGGCCAACTTTTCCATCATTATGCTTAAAAGGTATCAGCATGACAGTTCGGAAACCCTTGAAGACAGAGTCATATTTTCAGCAACAGATGGATTTAACACTGCAGATGGAACGTTAAGAGTACAGGTAATAACAACTTAGAAATATACTCTGTGTGTGTGTGTGTGTGTGTGTGTGCGCACGGCACACACCTTCAAGTCTACCAAAGTATAATTGGACCATATGAATCACATACTGGTTTAAGTAGCTTTTATATTGCCACCCATCTTCCTTTTAGATCCCCACAAAGATCTCTGTTTAGATTAGATCTCATTTGGTTGAAATATTTTGGAGATAGAACCAGGTCAACAAGTAAGGGTCTAACTAAACATGATAGCAATAACTTTGTATATTATAATTAGATCTACTGCCCAAAATATAAGGTGGGGGGTTGGAAGTGTGACACTGCCCTAGTCTATGCTCTTTTGCCTTGCAACTGTTGAGTCCCTGGTTGTTTTTCCCTAGTTGGGTCCACATTTTGCACACTGCACTGCTATTGTTGAAGTGAAAATACATGCTTATAGAGACATTAGCAGAGCTGAGTGCTTGCTTCAAGATGTCATGCCAGCAGAATTTCATCCAGTCTTTGCAAGGCTTTGATATACAGCACTTGAACAGGGCTTGGTTCCTGCAAGATTCATACATATTGGTTGTATAGATGGAGGCATGGCTAGTGCCATTGCCACCATGGGCTGTACACTATGCACGTTCAGTGTTTAGTGGATGCATCTGTGTTTATGCAAGAACCAAGAGATAAAAGATGAGCTAGCAGTAAACACCTCAAACCACAGAAGCATAATATGATGGACTCTTTCAGCAATGACTTGGTCATACTAAGCGACTACTTCAGAAGTTGGTTTTCTAGATGTAAAATGGCAGGTCCAGATATCTGGAAGGCACGAGATTCAATATGGTCTTGGAAGCTAAGCAGGCACAATTCTAATTACTACTTGGACAGCAACCACAAAGGAATACCAGGTGGTGTAGGCCATATTTCAGAGGTAGGCAATGGGAAAAATCTCTGAGTATTCCTTGCCTTTAAAAAACCTGTGAAATTTGTACAGCTGCTGTAAGTTGACAGATAATTTGAAGGCACATACATATACAATATAAAATTGCTTTCTGGATTTGTCATTTCTCCTTGTACCACTAGGACTGCTTGTGGCAGGGCCTACTTTACCACCTCACAGGCTGGTATGACAACTTCCCGCACTCTGCTAAGGCACCTAGCCACTGTACTCAGCTTTGCCTTCCTTTTTAAAACACCATCTTCATATAAAAAGCCTGAAGTCTGTCCAAAACCAATTCAGTGTGCCAGCTGTATATGTATTCTCCTCTCAGGCCCCCAACCCCTCATTCCCACTAATGGGCTCAGTTTCTCTCTGGAGTGGCTATTCTGGTTGCCTGTGGCAACCCGTTGCTGGATGGCTTCAACACCCAGGATAGCCACTCTCCTAGATTGCATCATACTGGTTATCAGAGACCAAGCAATCGGTCCTTGAGCTGGAAGAAGCCCCATGGTGGGTAACATGCAAGATGTGGTGGCAGTGGAAACTGTTGCATTCTTCTCCCTTGTGCTTTCTGCCATGTTGCCAAAAAATCAGCTTGGAGGAGCAGATGCCCCTCTACACCAGATGTTCCTCTACAGTTTTGGCTTTGCCAGGTAATCATCAGGTGAATGCCAGAATCTAGACGTCTAGCATCTTTCCCTTTGTTGAAATGTTTCATTTTATGTTTAGATGAATGTATTTTCCCATAAAGCATAAACACACACAGTACAATATTGGGTTTTGATCCTGTAATTCCTCTTTGTACCACCAGGGTTGCTTATCAAAGATGATGGCTTCATCTCTTTTAAGCTTCTACCAGACAGCCAAAACAGTACTATTCTACATGGTTGGATTTTCTTTTTTTTCTTTTTCTTTTTGTAAATGGAAGAAAAACTTATGAAATATTATTGAACACATTTTAATACGTGCCAAGATAATTATAAATCTGAGCAATCACCCTCTCTTTCATTTTAAACAGAATTCCATACATTGCACTTTGAAGAAGTTTTGAAAGGAAGATATGGAATATTTTTTTAGTGAGGGAACAAAAGGGGGAGGAGGGTTTAGAGCACTAATGTTTAGAACAGTACTTTTCATGCATGTGACCTGAATCATCATAATTACTGGAAGATACAATAATGGGCTGCATTACGACATGATTTCATTACATTGTGTACATGATCCCTGATTGGCTGTTATCATCTCAAGAGGAAGCCTCTGTTTGTTTTCTTGGGTCTTGTTTTAAATGGTGCTGCAAGAGTATTGTTTGTAACTGCAAACAGTACGTGTACAAGATTTTTGTCTTGTTTTTTTTGTTTTTTAAAAAGCTATTTCTTCTCTGAAAAGGTATTCAGAGTTTTAGAAAAATCAGCACAAGTCTAAAGTGATGTTGTAGTACAGACAGCAGTGGCAAGAGTACGTTAATGGTGTTAACCAGAGTTTAGAACTAGTTTTAGATAAGGTGTGAAGACAGATCTCTGCAAACTGGCCTTTTAAAACTTTTTTTTTTTAATTTTTGGTTTGAATGGTTTTGTTTATGGTGATGATTTGAATGGCTTTCTTAGGTTTTGTTGTCTAATTTGTTTTTTATTTGTTTTCAGCTTGTTTGTAATGATGTTTGTTAACCATGTTGGATGCTATTTTTCGTGGAAAGAGGAGATTAAAATGAATGTGTGTGTGTGTGTGTGTGAGAGAGAGAGAGAGAGAGGGTTTTACCCAATGTCTGATGGTATTCTCAACGCTGTGAAAAAATACCCATAATAAAATGGAAGAGACCAACCTCCGTTTAATACAATAATATAATACTATGATATTCAAATTATCATGTGTGATAATGATTCTTGAGATTGTATAGTTTTCCTAGCTCCAGCTTTCATGCTTGAGAGAAGAAGCCAGGAAATTTCAGCCTTTTCTTTCCTAATAAACCAGAGTTCTCTGCAATATCCAACTATGGCAAACAGCTTTGTTCCTCTAGCCAGTTCTTTACATGGAAACAAAGCAAAATCAAACCAGGGCCAGTAAAATCCTTCTTTAGTTTCCATAGAATGCACTACAGGTCTGACAAAGACCTGACTACTCACAACAAATTACTTATACTGATCCAAGAATAATCCAAGATCCATTTGGTGAACATTCAGAATTTCTCTGTCCACTGAAAACAAGCATTGACTCATTGCAGTTTTTGCAAGGCACAAGTATAGAATTAACTTTACTGTCTTAACTAGGGTTCAAAGTATATGGTTAATCTTCTGGTATTCCTTCTAGTCATCAAGTATGTCTTCTGTTGTTTTTTAATTCAAGATCATTCCAGTTAATGATGAACCACCAGAACTGCAGCCTGGATTAAAGTCAAGTCTGGAGTGCCCAGAAGGAGGGCAAATTCTCCTCACCGCTGACTATCTCTACGCAACAGATGCTGACAGTGATGATGCTAGACTCACTTACATGATTGTGGGGACTCCAAAGCATGGCGTGATTCAAAAGGATGGCTTTGGGGTAGATATGTTCTCTCAGTATGATGTTATTCAAGGTGCCATCTCTTATGTTCACACTGGTAATTAGCCACTCCTTTTAACAATTTCTTCTAAGTTTCCAACCATCATTCTAAAAATTGTTCTAAAAATTCCTTATTGTATTCCTCAAAAAGTATATTTTTGTTACTTGTGAAACCCCACTGTTTTGGATTGTATGCACTGGTGGTGTGCCAAACCAGCTTCTAAAGAACATAGTGGTACGTTCTCCTCACATGAGCAGAAGTATTATTTCATCCGTAACATTTATTCCTCACAACATCAGTGATGGGATCTGCAAGTGAAATTAGCTTAGTTATTTCTCAGTTGTCTTTGGCTCTTTTGGGTTTTTTTTTAGATTTAAGCATTTGAACATTTTTTTCCAAGTGACTGCATGGCAGAGAGGATATTTTATAATATAATAAATAGCATATTAGTTGTAAAAGAACACACCTGTGAAAGTGCTTAGTTTCTTGAAAGTCTTGAAAATGAGCTGGTCAGCATCTTTCGTTACTGATGAACCTTTCATTAAAATATTATGTGCACACAATTGCCAGAGTTAAGCATTTTAAATCCCATTAATTTTAGTTTCAAAATTTAAGTGTTTTCCACTTAATCTTTTCCAGCAAAATCAGTGGGGCTTAAAAGAGTCCTTACAATGATTGCATTCTTTCTTAAACTTATCAGCAAGGTAAGGTGTATTTGGCCAAAGAGATGGGCTGCATTTTGACAGATGAAGGAGTGTCACCACTTCCTCCCTCCCCCTCTCCGTCCCTCCCTTATTTTAAGATATCAATAACCTGCCCTATATCTGATGATCTCAGAGCAGTATAAAATAATTTTAGCAATAATTTTAAAAGACTGAAAATATATCAAATAATTTATCAGTTAAATGCAAATTGGGGAACTTATGCAAATTGGGGAAAATAAATTAGGCCCAGTAGGTTTAATAAAAAGCCATGCTTTGACTTGATGTTGTAATTACAGACATCAGCTTTGGTCATTACAGACACCAACTTTGGTACCAATCAGGCCTCCAAGGGGAGGGTTTAACATAACTGGGGTGCCACTGCAGTGAAGACCCTGTTCCATGTCACCTGTCCCATTGCCCTCACCAGTGGGACAGCCCCCTAATCTCAGGCAAGCATAAAGGGAGAGGTACTCCCTCAAAGATTGACACCCTCAGTGCCTTTACTTCATTGTCCTAAGTAGCAAGATTCCTTTTTCTTAGAAACCTCAGCTGCTCTCTTTCTTGTTTCCCCTTTGACCCTTTAAAATTGTTCCTTATCAATGCGGCAATGATAGTAGGATAGCCACCAAATAAGGAGCATATGTATTTTCATTCATTCATTCATTCATTCATTCATTCATTCATTCATTCATATCCTGGCTTTTCTTTAATAATGGGACTCAAGGAGGATTACAAGTTATCTAAAAATAAATATTAAATACTATGCTACTATATACTATTAAATACTATATTAAAAACATGTATAAAAAGTATAAATGCAAATGATATTTTTTTAAAAAAATCAAACAATTTGTAAATTTAAAACCATTCAATTTAAAACTATTAAAATCATATACAAATTAACAAAACAGCAGAGTGCATCAATAAAAACTCATCCCTGTCAGTTTCTAAAAGCCTGATGGAACAATAATGTTTTACTTGCTGGTGAAAGAAAAGAAAGGAAGAAACCATCCTACTTTCCTTAGGGAGGAAGTTCGAGAGCCTGGGAGTGGCCACAGAGAAAGCCTTCTCCCTTGTTCTCAGCAAACAAGCATGAGAAGGTGATGGAACAGACAGAAGGGCCTCTCCAGATAATCTAATGGGTTCATATAGGGAGATATGGTCCTTCAGACTGCCTGAATCCAAGCCATATGTGGCTTTATAGGTCATCACCAGCACTTTGAACTGTACCCAGAAATGAATCAGTAGCCAGTGGAAACAAAGGAGTTGTATGTTCCCTGTAGCCAGCTCCAGTTAACAATCTGGCTGCATTCTGTTGAAACCGTGCAAGTAAGTTGCTAAACATAGTCTAGTAGGGGAACACACAATGGGCTTTGTTTTATTTGCCTCAGCCTTAGGTGCTCAGCCATCTCTCGTTCCTTGTATCTTGCATTGTCACACATATTTATGGATAGTAGCTGCACTGATTAGATATGCTGCTGTTCAACAGATTTCCAGTTCATCAGATGAACTGCTGCACCAGAAGCCTGGCGTTTCAGTCAGTTGATCTTCCTTTCCAATTCCAAACTATCTGCTTCTGTCACTGCCCTCCGCATCCCTCTCCCCTCAAGGTCATAAGAACAGGAGCACTTCTGATGTATTTCTCCCCTCGACCTTACAAAAATCTATCCTAGGAAGTTAAAATTTACCATTGATGTTACACAGATATCAGCCTAGTGAAAACTTTCTTCCCTCCCTGCAAGCTGTTGTTAAATAATACATATCTATCCTGAAAACCACAATGAATATGAGCTCCTTGGTGTGCTCTTATGTTTTCTGAAACAGTAAGATCCCTGGCAGTGTTTTCATTTCCTAGAGCTGTCCTTTGTATTTTAAAAAACAAAAGTGTCTTGGTAGAGCACTAGCTGTCTTTAGAAGTGGGTGGGTGGAGGATTAACTCTTTAATTGAAATTCAATTGCTCAATGGAACTAATTTTTTGCTGAATACGCTATATTCGTCCTTGTTTCTTCTTGTATCCTAAATATAGAACTGCCACATAAAAATAAAAAAAACGCCACACATCTCTTTGTACTCTATCTGTCACAAAAATGATTTATTCAAATATATGCATTGTGTAGAGCACTTGTGATGTACACTTGAGATACCTATTTACCTAGCATATTGTGTTCTGCACCGTGTGTATATCCTACAGTCTGCACTATTCATACAATGCCTATGTAAGGTGAGAACCAGCTGCATTTTGCTGTAAAAGATGATCACCAGTTTTGTTACTTATAGTAACCAGCTGGTGGGGCTGCTTGAGAAAATGGTTCTATTTCACCTGTTTTCCACCATGCGTTTCTATTTTCCACCATGGTTTGTCCTCTTACCAAAAGGATGCACATATGGAAGTCTATTAGATTCTTAAGAGCCCATGTATTTTTGTGTGCGTTGCTTTCCTAGGAGGAGAAATAGGGCACAAGTGTGTCATGGACAGCATAACTTTTGTTATCTCAGATGGAGAAGCTGGAATAGCAGATGGCTGTTGCACTGATAAAAAATTCCCACCACCTGTACCACTTCATTCCAGTTTACCAGTGCATGATCTGAACATCACAGTGCTGCCTATAAACAATCAGTGGCCTTCCATTCAAACTGGTATGTATTTTTTGAGTTGTTCTTACTGTCTTAAGATTCAAGGTTGAAACCTGAATTTTATCATTTGGTGAATCAGGATGAACATTCTGCTTTTTACTGGCTAAAACAGAGTTGTTAAAATCATTATAGGGGTCTCAGTACAACTCAAAGGAATACAGAGCACAGCCAGAGGTTTTCCTATGCAGAACTGCGGAATTTGGATAGAACTAGTAGTCATTTCTCATGGGTGACTTGAGGTTACACCAAGATTTTATTAGCCTCCCAAACCTGCATGTCAGGCTTTTTTTTAAAAAAATAACAACACAGGCATGGGCACATACATCAGTGATGGAAATAATATCCTCAAATTTTCTTCCCCATGGTATGAAGGTGTTGCTGTCTGCCAAACTGAGTTTTGCATCTTAAAAATGAAATATAATGATGCCGCATTTATTAAATGAGAGAAACTGAGTAAATACTACCCTGGATCATCACAGTTTCAATGACTATTGATTGATAATAATACAACCTAGTCTAGTATTTCGGCTTTCATTTTAAAATAGCTACATTGAAGCTCTTGGAAAAACAAGTGTTCTTAAATAAGTATGTTTCTACATTTAATCTGCATCTTTTTTTAAAAAAAATGCATGAAAATTAGCATTTTGATTTTGGACTTTCTCCTCAAAATATGCACTTTTTTTTTTTTGCCTAATTGTTTGCACCAAAAACTGTGTCAGAACCTTCAGAGAAGTGCAAAATTTGATAGATAGGTACATACTAATCTGTATATTTGTGTGATGCAGGTCAGTTTTTATCAGAATTCTCTAAGATCTGATTCTTCATGTATCCTAACGTGGAAAACTTTAATGTCACCAGGTCCTCTTGTTACCCAAATGTTTTCTTGTTTCCCAAAAAAAGGAAGTGAATTCTGGAAAAAATTGATAGGAGTGGGAGCAGTTAGGCATGCAGCTTTTGATATAAGACGTCAGTTTCAATCATAGTTAAGTCCAACTCTGGCTGTACCATTAGGCCGAATGGGGGGTCATCTTCACACAGCAGATCATAAAGGATGAATAGAGGCTACCTTGTACACTCCTGCCCCAGGTATAACAAAGACATCCACCACTGAGATAAGATGCAATGCCAACCTTACAGGCTTTTTTATGTGGAATGAGAGGGGAGCTCCATTATATTGTTGTTTCAGATAGCAAAATGGCTTGGGACATCTGTGCCTCCAACGTTATTGATTTCTCCTAATTGCCCTCACAAGAATGGGTTGTGACTCACAATCTGAACCACCATACCTATCCATAATTGTCAGTTGTTTTTCCCTCAGAGGTCAAATGATCCGTTTAGCAGAGTCAGAACTGACTCTCAATCCCTAATCCTGTTCTCAAGAGTCCTAGGCAATGGATTTCCTCCATTTTATCTCTTGTCACCCTGTCACTAGATTCCAAACCTAGGTTTTGTATAGATTCACATACATACACAGGCTTGCCTATCCTAGATTATAATGTAGCAATGCCTTTGTATTTTCTTTCTGAGTTCCACATGGACATGGCACAATGCAAGTAAGACTGGAAGGTCCATAGCTCCAATAGAAGAAGGGAACTTGGAAAAACAACTGGTGCAGAAGAGTAAGCAAAGTCACTGGTGGCACAGTTCCATTCCATCTGTGCAGGAGCTTTCTTAGCAGAAAGAATTCAACATCATGGTTTTCTGTAGCGTTTCTTTGCCTACCTTATTGCTCTTCATTCTTGTAGTTCCATTTTTTAACAAATAGTCATTTGCTTACACTTAGGAATGAAACAAAGATGTCCTTTCTTTATTAATTAAATGAAACTCACTCATTTTATAGAGAAATTAAATGTAATCCTCCCTGTCAACACAGGAACTTTGCTCTTATGCCTGCCTCCAGAGAGAAGGGGGCATTGTCTCACTGCCTAGAGCAGGATAATTTACTGGTAAATGGCATTTCAAAATCCATCACTCCCAGTGGTTACATAGCCAGTAAATTTGTTTTGAATCAGCAACCCAAGTTAAGGTGAGCACGTTGATTTGGATAAGAAAGACTAGAAATGGAAATCTATTCTTAGAGAGTGTTAAGATATATATTAAAGACGCAGATCATCCCCACATGGAAAGATAAATAGGCTCTGTAGTTCTCATCTCATGGCAGGAACAAATGAAAATTTCTGCACCATTCTCAAGAGGTATTCACACTTTGCAAAATCTCTTGGGGAATTTGCTCTGCAGAAATACACATGGCTTTTTTCTGTACACCCCCCCCCACACCCTATCTTTTTGCACAAGAAATGTGATTCCTTTCCAAAATATTCTGTGTCCTGCCAGGAAATAAATTTCCTATGCAGGACACAAATTTCCTGTGGAAAAAAGTATGGGTTTTCTGCAGAAAAATTGTTCATATTTCAAATACACAAAATAATTCCCTTGCTTACTTCACAAAATGTAAAGCAAAAAAACAAAAAGCATGTCCACTGAACTATGCTTTTTTGCAGAGATTTCCCCATGGCAGGAAATTCATTATTCTGCTGTGAATAAACACAGTTATGATAAATATTTTTCCATTCCTAATATATGCAGTAGCAGCTGGGATTTTCCATATTCAGACAGTGATTTACTCTGGATTTTTGTCAAAACTTTAAAAGAACTGTCCAAGGTGCTGAACCTGTTTTGCAGATATGACATGGCACCTCACATAGGTCTTTTGAAGTTGGACTAAAATCACCATGCACTGATTTAGAAGCCATTGTAGTTCATGGGCCCTTTCACACTACACAGTTGTGGTGCTATGATTCCACTTTAATTGCTGTGGTTCCATCTGTGGAATGCTGGGATTTTCATTTGAGGGAAGGACACTTAGAATCTGCAGCCAGAGAGCTTTAATGGAGGGTCATCTGCAAAATACAGACTCCAGGATGCCTTAGGCTGCAGCTATGGCAGTTAAAGTAGAATCCTACTGTTATAATTATGTAGTTTGAAAGGGCCCCTTGTATCTTCCCTGAGGCTTGAGGAATCTTCTGGAAATGCTTTTCTTAGCAGGCCTTGATTCTGGCCTTTTGGAACATCCTTTCCTCCAGGGTTTATGTGTTTCAAACTCCTACTTATTGTGGCTCATGTTGTGCATATTTCTTTTTGTGTGTGTGTGATTGGTCCATGGCCTACTTATGCCTGTTTTCCTGCACACTGGTGCATTCCCTATGGGGTGAAGAAAAAACAAACAAACATGTGAGCTCCTTGTGTGGAAAATTGGGATGGAATGCTGCCAGTTTCTGTTATGCCTGTTTAGCTATCTGTGGTCACTTCAGGAAAACAGAAACATTGTCCCCTCCCTCCTGTCTTGTGGTGCAACAATGTTTTCTGCGCAGTTTAGCTACCTCAGTGATTGCATGCATTATGAATCCATAGATATGGGCATCATACAACAGTCTGGGAATGGTAGGCAAGATTAGACGAAAACGATTTGAATTCTGCAATTACCAGCTCTAAACTGAACTCATACTTTATAGTTTTACATACCCTTCAGGCACTTTAAGAAAGACTACTTCATTCATGCCAGTGACTGTAAACAGAGATATGTACCATCCCAATAGTGCTGAGTAAGATATCTTAAGCTGAAACAAAGTGTCACTAGTGCTTTTCTCAGCAGATACTTCCCAAATCAATAGCTGATTAGGTTGAGCTGCTAGGCAAACAGGCAGGCTGTGAAGACATCACCTCCTCTTAGTTGCAAATAATCAAAGTAGAGTCTTAAATCTGGAATAATGTAGATAATATTCTTGTTCTGCTTTACCTCAAGGAGAGATGTTTGTAGTGGAAGAAGGCTCTTCAGCACGTATCACTTTAAAGTATCTGGATGCATCAGATGAAGACTCAAAACTTGAGGAGCTAACTTTCCTTTTAGAGACAAATCCTATATATGGTTACCTGGAGAACATTCTTCCTACACCTGGATATGAGAAGAGCAATGCTGGGCTGAATATAAGTGAGTTGCACATTTGTTGCTTTACTCTCAATCTCTGTTTCTCAAAGAAGAATTATATATATTGTATGAGTGTTCCTCTACGATGGAGTAATAAATCAGACACACAAATGCCAGGCACTGTTGTATGGCTTTCACTCCTTTGGAGGATGGGCCATAGGATTAGGTGTTATTTTGGACTTTTTAACCACCCCATATATATCTTCCAAGCTAACTAGATTGTTTGGAAATAACTTTCCACCCTGATTTCTCAGCATTTTACAAAAGTAATAATACATGCAGTTCATCACTTCTTGTCATGATAACAATCCTGTAGCGGGAACTCCTCTGAGCCTAGTATATTAAAAGGTGGGCTTGCAATTTTGAGCTCCCTTTCCAAATACTGAACAAAGTCCACCTACCTATACAACAGGGAATCTGTTTCATTTCTCAGATTAAAAGAGACTAGTGGTTTTAAAAGTGCTTTCTTGGATATACAAAAACATAATCAACATTTTTAATGTAACCTTAAAGTATAGAATAAATAAGCTAGAAAGAACTTAGAAAGAAGTGGAGAAAAGGAGCCAAAAAGAGAAATACCTTAAGGCACCTCTGTATGATATATTTTTAGGTGTGTATACTCAAAATAATTTGCAAATATCCTTGAAAAATGTAAATTATGAGCCATACGTATTGTCAGACATGCCTGTCAAAGAGTCAGTCAAGAAGTTAGCCATCACATCTGTTGAACCTGTGAAAAATGATTGAATAATTAATTATCTGCTTTTAACACTCTGACTCTCTCCAAAAGGTGTCTTCACATTTCAGAATCTCCAGGATGGTTATATCAACTATGTTCAATCTGAGCATGAGCATTCAGAACCCACCTCTGATGGCTTCATGATATCAGTCAGTGATGGTCCTCACAAATCTAAAGTAATGCCTTTCTACATTGTCATTGTTCCAGTTAATGATGAAATCCCACAACTGCAACTCAGAAACATAACAGTGAGTCAAATAAGTTCTTCCACTGAAATTCCTTGCCTTCTATAAAAATTTTGCAAATCATGAGGACAAGATAAAAAGACAGTAATTCCATTGGCTGGTATTTAATCACTGTATAGAAGTACTTTACCATCAGTGGTAAATGTCTTTTCTGTGGGCAAGAGGAAGCACTGTAGGAGATATATCTGTCCAAGGAAAGATTACATAGGAGTACTAAAAGATCCTGAGTTCCTTTATTATTTATTCAATTAACAATCACAACAGCTTTGCATGTTGTCTTAAGGGCTTTCACTGAAGCTCCAAAAAATGCTGGGAAATTGCAGCTGTTACAGATCACGTTCATATTTAGGAAATACAGCAGGATATCCTATGTTGTGGTTAGTTGCATACCCTCCAACTGTCCCAGTTTGGCAGGGAAAGTTTCAATTAATCTCCTGCCATTGCGTTTTTAAAGCTCTTTTCAAAATATTCCAGTTTCTTTGTCCTCCCACTTTCCCCCTTTTTTCTCGGCTGACTGTAATTGCTGCAAATTGAATTCAAAATGCAAAAAGTAATTTGCATCCAATTAACTCAGTGGTGGGAGATGAGGGGATGGAATCTTGCCCTTTCCAGTGAGATCAGGCAAAAAAACCCTGCTACAACCTGCCTTGGCTTGTATGTTTTTCTTTATTAATAACTTGCCATCTTGACCACACTCAGTGGTTTATTTGCTACTCTTCATCTATGAAATGTTGAGGGACATTCTTAGTGTTGTGTGGGTGCCGGTGGCCGATTGATAGATATAAACCACAGGTGGGAAAACACAACAAACAGTACCTGTCAAAGTGCTGAGGGTCACTCATCAAAATAAGCTTGTCTCTGAGTAATTTTTTTCATCTTTTTGTTCTACCTCAAAATTGTTATGGACCATCCTCAGAGTGACCTGTTCTACTCTGCCAAGTTTCAGACAATCCACTGGATTGTTTTCTAAGAGTAAACCATAGACGATTCAGACCAGCGAATTTGTAGTTATAATGGTGGCATGTAATTTCATCTGAGTCAGACTTAACACACAGACTCTCAAATCCCTTCAGTGGTGTGTGTGTGTGGTATCATAGAGAGTAAAAGAGTACAAGTCCCAGTTCTAAGAATTTTGCACTCTCAACCTGATATAAGAAAACAGTGATGCCATGGAAGCAGGTACATTGCTGGTTCTCCTGCATGTGCTAAGGCCTAATTATGCTACAGGTTAGAGGAAAACATCAGAAAAAGAGTCTGAAGTGGTAAAGAGAGGGGTAAGGCAATGAGAAAGAGGAGGAGGGAAAATGAAAAGAAACAAAATAAATCTATTTGCCTTCAGTTTCAATGCAACTGTAGATGTGACATCAGAATCTACTGCGTCTAGTAATCAAAGAGACCACCACAAACATACCATGTTCAAAGTGTGTGCAAAGGTATTTCTTGTCAGCTTCCATGGCACAAAATGAAAGCTTTCTAAAGCTGAGCCTCCATATGTGGTTCTCAGCTGCTGTAAGTCCCTGAATGAGAAACATGTGAAGAGCTAAATGAATCCTGTACACATGGTGGCTGAACTTGAAAGCAACAGAAATTGCACCTGAGAATATCCTACATTGGATTGTGGAATGTTTGAAGATGAATGAAAGTTGAAGCCCTACTTAATGTATTGCATCATTTGTGGTTCAAGGGGTACATGTAAGGAATTGAAAATATGTGTGCTTGAGGTGAGAAAGAGAGAGCAGTTGCATCTTTTAACTGCAGAATATACTGTATTCTGCTTTGAATAAAACTATATTCTTATTAGAAATTTGAATTGAAAGTAGCGTGACAGCTCCTTCTGCATTAAGTAGTCTGAGCTTGGAAGTAATAAGTTATAAGTAATACAGTTACGTGTAAGTAGTTAGTTTTGGGAGTAAAGAGTGTAACAAAGCCTCATTTCAAAAATAACAAAATGGATAAAACTACTTCACTGATGTAACAAATAGTGACTTCTAGTTCATTCATGCCATGAAAAAGCAAGCCAAGTGCTAACTCTGAGTGAAATTTTTTAAATTTAATGCCATTTTCTAATCAGTCCTGCAGATTTCTTCCTAAAGAGTAATGGACAAATAATGAGCAGAGTGTTAAGTAATGTAAAGAATTATCTCCTTTGCACTGTAATGAGCAGGAGGAATATATTACTTTTAAATACTGTTGTGAGTAATGGAAACAATTACCTAAAAATGGGTAGCTTTGCAAGTTCTGGGTCTAAATCTTGTTCATCTTTGATCTCATTAAAAAAAAGAAAAAAGACTTCGCCATAAACTGGAAGGAGGCACCTTTCCATCTTGCAACCTTTGTAAAACTATGACATCATCATCATCAACGACAACAACAACAATGGGATGCCAGTTCATAATTTGCTGTACATTTGAATGTGGTCAGGGTTTTTCAAAATAAAATTGCCAATTGATTTAAAAGATCATATTAAACATTTTGATATACTATATCACAATAATAGCAAAGAATTAGTCAAAATACATACAATTTTGTCAACTATGTGAACCTAAATGTCATTAAAGAAAATTGAGAAACAAATCTTCAGTCTTACTTAAACTTCATTTGACCTCATGGTTGGCTCAAATAGCCAATATTGGTTAGAATAGCCAAGGTTCAGTTTCCCCAGTTTGCTCAGTTTCAGAGTGTGTTTAATCTACATGTATTTATGGTAGACTATTCAAATAGCAGCTGAGAAATGGAGCTAATCTGAAGCCTGTTATACTACTGGCCCAGAGCTAAGTTTCTTCAGTTCCCACAGAAAGTGGTTAGTGTCAAGACCACTGCTGGACTCCTAGGACATGAAAATGATATATATTTCATTACAACATGTCAGAAAAATATGTGAATCAAACCTAAATAAAATGCATTTTTGAATCAGTATATGTGGTGTTCTGGGATTCAGCATGGTATAGTGGTTTAAGTATTGGACTATGACCCTGGAGAACAGGGTTCGATTCCCTGTTTGGCCATGGAAATCCACTGGGGGACTTTGAGGGTATCACATACTCTCAGCCCCAGAAAACCCTGAGATAGTTTCATCTTAGGGTCACCATAAGTCAGAAATGACTTGAAGGCACACAACATGTACTCTGCAGTCCTGTGCACACTTTTCTCAATGTGATTCCCATTGAACAAAGGATCCAAAAAACTTCCAGTCTTGGTTTCATCACAAATTTATTTTCTCCCTGCTTTGATATTTGGCTGTGAGACTCTACTTTTTTTTTTTCCCATTTCAATCCAAACTTTGTGGAATTGTTTACCCTGTTATTTATCCTAATGTAATTTATGCAACTTTCCTCCACTGACATGGGTTTCTGCATCCTCCTCCCCATTACGCACATTTTACCAATTAAAATTTTAAAAATATATGCAGTGTTTTACATACATTTTACTTCTTGGAAACACCATGAAACCTTTGCAAATATGTAAACAGTTTGAGGTGAAGTGCACATTTTCTTTCAAAAAGTCTTCAGAGGTACACAAATACTATTTTCATTAGGGCTGTGGCATCCCATGATTTTTTTTTCATTCCTGCATAGTGGAATCCTTGCCTGGTGGGATTCTGCATAATACAGCAGTGGCAAATCCAGATATACCTGTAAACACAAGAAAGGTACACTACATTATACTACATTCTGGCCATGTCTGATAGATTTGCTTTTGAATCCAGTCAAACTGGTTTGGGATCATCAGTACGTGCTCCTCTTCCCAATTTGTGCTGTTACAAGAGGGGGGAAAAAACCCTCTACTTTCTAATGGAATCGAACCAACATACCAGATGAGCCATGTAACTAGGTATCTGAATTGTTTAGACACATTGGTTTGCTTCTTCATGACATGAAAGTAAACAATCTACAAATAGAGAAAAGAGACAGCTCCACACTCTGTATTATATGTTAGCTGAAGTGCAAAAAAACATGGTGGGACATATGCAGTATGGCTTCTTTTTAAATAAATATGTGTGCATATGTTGGGGAGCAGGCAAGGTAATGCTTTGCCAGGAGTTTTCTTATTTAACATACAACTCTCTTGATGAAAGCAGAACTAGTATAAACTAATTGGGGTGTTAACTGTAGAGCTGTCCAACTGCAGTGTGGAAAAAAAATGGAGCTGAAATGAATTTGGGGTGTAGACAAGGGGGGGTGGCTTAGGAAAATTTTGCTAACATGAATTTGTTTGCATATATCCATTGTCATTTCTAGCTATGTACACTATGGAGATGCAGATATTTTAGAACACAATAGTGTGTTTGAGTTATTTGCTAGTTGATACTTGAACATTAAGAAAACTTGATGAATAGTTTCCAAGTCAAATTCAAGACAATTTCAAGTGCAAAATTTGAATGTATTTCACGTAAAATACAAACACCAATATTCTATTGTGTTTCAAAAGTTGAATGGCATTTTCATTTCATCTGTAAAGCATATCTGAACCTGTACATTTATTTCCCAATATCTCTTCAATTGCAATGAAGTTGTCAACCTGAAAATTTGCCAGTTAGCAGGTATGGATGCATTAGTTTCCATGTGTCTACTTTCTACCTTCTCCCTATGTGGAAGCTACTATGTGAACCTTGAAAAATGTTTATAAAGTGTGGAACACGCTGAGTCCAATCTCTGTTGATGCTGCTGCAAGCAAAAGATTAAGATTATTGTGAAAGAAGGGATTTTAATAAATCAGGGAAAGGAAGCCATTGTTGAGAGTTTAGAAAGGAAAGAAAAGCTGATGTATGCTAAAGGCTGGTTGGAAAAGTAAGGAGCTTCTCCAGAGCTTTGTGAAAGGCAGAAACTAGACAAGTAAAGGACCTTCAAAGATAACATGCAGAAATTAGAAAGCCTATTTCTCCAAAGTTTTTAATTCTGAACTCTTATACTTGTATATTTTTAAAACATATTTACCCAATTTTGAAAACTCAACACAAACTTTTAAAAGAGGTTTTGAAAGAAAGTTTACATTTCTCTTTTATCATAATTCTGAAAATTCCATTGCTCTTTGTGAAATTCATCTTTTCCTTCAGGTAATGGAAGGCGACATTGGAGCAATGGGACCTGGCAGCATTAACGCTGAAGATTTTGATATCCCTCAAGATCTTTTAAGATTCTACATTGTTACTCCACCCTGCCATGGGATAATACTAAATGGAATTTATGGCAGAGAGACTGAACGTTACAAGCAATTAAACCCAATGGTACTCCATCAGGATTTAGAGATTCACAGCTTTACTTTGGAGGAACTCAAACAAGGTTGGGAAATGATTTTGTTTTCCTTTTTTGGGCTAAGATGAAATGTACTTTCATAGTATGAGTTCTCCATTTGTGTGTGTGAGAGAGACAGATTTGAAAAAAAAATTGCAGTGTTTAGTACATTTTTATGAATTTTGTTCACAGAAAATTATTATAACCACACAGATACTCTGTCCTTTGAGATTGGACATGGTTTAAGGGTGAAAACAAGATGAACTCAATCAAGATAGCATTCCTAAGCATTGCTCAACTTTTTCCCATAACAGCAAATGGCAGCCAGTTGCCTATATTTTCTTCCTTCTTTTGTGAAATGTATACCCCCACCTTTCTCTTTGGGTAGAATTCAAAATGGCTTATAGTAATTTTAAATAAGATTAAATTGAAATTTTATTTTGCAAATGTAAGAAGAATGTATACAAAAGCATTGTTAAAAATGGCTAAAAACAATTAAAAGAACATTTAAGACATATTTACTATTAAAAGATCAGAAATATGTCATGGCACGCCAATTTACACACACTACTGTTACATAATTTAAATCCCAAAGACCTACCTGAATAAAAAGTTCCTCACTGGGGATGGAAAGAATATTCAAAAATATTCTAAAAATGATACAAAAACATGTTGAGTACTGAGAAACCGTAATGAGAAGAATCTTTAAGAATCTTTGCAGTTCAGGACTTATTCTGCACAAAATTCACATGTGCTTGATTTTCACTGAAGCAGCTTTTTCTACACACAAAATAATATTCCCACACAAAAATATTATTTTATGCCCTGAAAAAGCTGTTCACTGCACAAAAAGTACTGTTTTCTATGCAAAATAACCACATGTGGATTTTGTGCAGAATGAGTCCTGAGGTATGAATAGGTTTTGGAAACTGTGGTTTCAAAGCCCTTCTCAGGAAAGAAAGTTCCTAAAATTTCCCATTCCTTTCTATGGGAAGAATATTAGTGACAAATTACAATCCTAGTTTTTACCTGCTAGTCGAAAGAGAACATGTTATATATGAAGATTTAACCCTGACAATTAGGTTTGTTCATGTACAATGTGACATACCATATGTATACAAAGATCTGACTGCATCTTAATAAGATGATTTTTTAGGCAGTGTCAGTTGTAAATGCCCCTCCCTTTTCTTTTTTCCGGTTTTACAAGCAATGGCTAAAGTTCTCATACAAAACAAAAACAGATATTCTTTTCCTAAATTTTGGCGTGCACAGCAGACATTCATAATCAGACTAGTTTCCAACTCATGTGTAAGTCTGAGCACAGGAAGCTGATTGGGTTTCTATTTACTTCCAGTATTGAAGCTGTTATATAAAAATCACATCTGCACGGTCTCGTCCTGTACATTCCACTTCACAGTAAGGAAGAGATCAATCACTGTTCAACATTTTGACCCTTAGCACGTTTTAAGCTTATGTGCTGTCAGGAAGCCTTGAAGAAGAATTGGCTGAAAAACTTCAAGACCAGAAATGATTGCTGATGTATGAGTGATACTTTCAGGCCATTTCCGCACGGGGTATTTGAAACGATGCAGTCCGTCCTCCAGGGAGGACATCTGCACCTGGGAGCGGATTGGGTACGGACTATTTAACGTAGATCCGCACCTCAGCCCGCTCCAGAACGACCCCAAGTGGTTGTCCAGTGTGCTTTTGAAAAACCTGTTTCTTTAGGTTTTTCAAAAGCACGGAGCGCACCAGTGCAAGCTTGCTCCCTTGTGCAGATTTGCAGGCTCGCACCAATGTGAGCCTGCGATCTGCCGGGGGCAGACTTTAGGCTGGCGAGCTTGAGCGGTTGGTCAAGACCCTCGACCAACTGGAAGCCACCATTTTTGACGCCGGAGCAGTGCGGAGCGAAGAGCACGCACTGCTCCGGAGCAGCCTGGACCGGACCGGGGAGCCATAAGACCCGGTAAGTAGCAGCATGGGGCGATTCCCTCGCTCTGTGCAGAAATGGCCTTAATTTTCAATCTGGTGGTGATCTGAGTATGGTGTTACTACCTCTCCTTTCCTTTTGGAAAGTGTCAAGAGACACTAAAATTCCATTTAGCCAACCCCAAGGGCCTATGCTTGAGGCCAAACCATTTTCAGTGTTTGATTCATTTTTTCCTTTGAGAAGGAAGATAAAGAGGTACAGGAATTGGTAGAGCTCCTTCTTTCTATTTGCCACACAAAGCTTTCAAGTTAGCATATTGAACTAGAATGAAAATTGAAACATCAAATTAGGTAAAAGAAGATGCAGAGCAACAACAATAATAAACAACAATGATAACAACAACAGAAATAATTCCAGATAGTACATCCTTATTGCTTAGGAGGTACACATTATTCCACATGGCAGTGATTAATATCTGTGATGGATGAAACTACCTCTCACCCATACAGTCCAGTTGTAGTAAGCAAGCAAAGGCCTGTGAAATGTTTCATCTGTGCTGGTGTACCCCAGGGAATCTGAACTATTCAGGACTAAATCATAGTAGGGTTTTTTTCTTGTGCCCTCAGATGAGAGTAACTAGAGCAGGTTTGGGAGAAAAGAATATACAAGAGACAGGTCTATCGGTAGCTTTTTACAGAATTTATTCAACACAGGATTACAGATGCAAGGCAAAACCTTCTGGTGAGGATATGTTTTCTGCCCACTTGTGCATTGTCAGAAGTGCTTTCTTCTGATTTTCACTGCCACTGGCAACTTGCACTATTTGCATAATCTCCCACTCCCCCAGAATGTGGCCATGGCACTATCCCATGTTATGGGTTGGTTGGTCCCACATTCTCTTAAGAAGTATCTCCCTTTTGTGATGTAGCAAAAGGATTGCTCCTTTTCTGTTAAGGTTCCAGATGTTCCCTACATCACCTAGAAACGGAGTAGAAAGAAGTAGTTCTTTCTCTATTTCACTCATATACTTGATTCTTCTGGCTTTCCCATATGCTTCATGGATGAAAGACAATGGAACAGATGATCTGTGTATGCTAAGTAGCTGCCTCATGGCTTGTGATAAGCCACTCCCCCAGCCTGAATACTACATAAAACATGACCACAATAGGGATAGCCTTCTCTAACTGAGAGCTGATGCCTACACTTGGGAGCTCAGACCTGTTATCAAAGGAGAAGTAATACTGAAGCCTAGAGCAGAGCTATTGAGAATCTCTGTTATACTAGATAAAATGGTGCCTATGGGATTAGACACCATGTTTATTTTAATATCTAATGCTAGAGAGTGGAAAACGAAATAGTAGATGATAGACATTGTTTCCATGCCCAGCTCTGGATTTTTTTTAAAATAAAGAGTAGGAGTCTGATCATGGTTGAAAATTGATGGAGGATTAGATGGACCTAAGAGCTTGCCTTATGGTTGGATTGTGTGTGTATATCTATGTTAAATGTGGTGGAAGATAACTGTAGGAGTTCTGAGCATTCCTTTAAAAAAAATAAAAATAAAAATCTAGCACTAAGTAGGGTTAGTAGGAGTCAGTAAATGCTCACCCAAAGAGTAACAGCTGGGAGCACTGAAGCTTTAAAATGCAGCATCTTCATTTTCTTACTGACTGTAGCTCTCTCCTTTATAATTTATTTATTGTTTCAGGGATAGCTAGAACTTTCTCAGGTACAGTTGGAGTAACTCATTGCAGCTGCTCATGCAGATAGTACAAATAAAGTGAGTTTCTTGTAAACAAATAAAAAATAGCTAAATTAGCAAATTCATCAGCCTGAAATGGGAGGGGTAGCATTTGCCTAAAGTAATGGAGAAGAAACTTTTATGTGGGATATGGAGGGAAACGGCATACATTTTTCAGGTGCAGGGTAGACACGAATGGGATTTGTAAAGTTTTGAGGAGAGAGGAAATAAAATCATTGGTTCTGAATGTTTTACAATTCCCAGTTATCACCTTCTTGGCTTGTTTCTGTACCAAACTAGATTTATGTTGTGTGAGCAGCGGATGTCCTCTACTGGAAACCACAGTTCATTGCAGCAAAGTGCTCTTAAGAAAGCAGATAAAAAACAAAAATGTTTATCCCATCTGTTCCTCTGTTTGATAAAATAATGACGAGCCCAGAGAAGGGTGCCCATTTTTTTAAAGCAAAAGTGAATTAACCCAGACTCTTACCTTGGCAAGGATTGTTACAGGATGTGAATTGTGATAGTTCCTCATCTTTCCTCCTTTCTTTTCCTTGACTATTTTAATTCTATACAAGTTTCTGTAAAGATTATGTATGGAAAATTCTCAATACAACTCTTGTCCCTTTGTGGCTTAATATATAGTCCATTCTCAAATTTAAAACGCAGGTGTAAGAAGCAAGAAGTATAGAGTAACCAAGCAATGGTGCAGCCAGGGGCACCTCTGTTGCTAACCCAACTGGTCACAGAATCTGCTTAGGAACCAGGAATAGCAGATCACATATCTTTTCTAGCTTGGCATCTGTGCCTTGAGCTTGCCAAGTAGGGCAAAGGAGCAGCATGCAGCGGATGAGCAGAATAGACCTAGAGGCAATCTGGCACTCTAGCAAACCCCAAAATGATTTTGGTGTTATATTAAGCTGTTCTCTGTGTAAAGTTTGGGGGTGGGGGAAGATGTGAAGAATCTATGTTACACATTAAAACTATGTTCATTTTTAAAGAAGGGCTGACCCAGGACATTTATTTGCCTCAGGCAGAACAATACATTCCGCTCTTTTCTAAAGTCAAGCATACATCCAAGGCTCATCAAATTATTTTGGAACCCAACGCGCAAAATCTCACAAGCACCTCCCTCTCTCTCTAGCAGTAAAAACAAAACAATAATAAATGTCTACCGAGTTCCTACTCTTTCATGATACCCCAAATCAGCTGCCTCAGGCAGCTACCTGATTCTGCCTCATGATAGGATCACAATCTTCTGTGAAGTATTTGTATCAAATGTTAATTTATTATTTTTGGACTTCATTCTCTGCCACATATATTGCACCAAAAGAGATCAATGGCACAGCAATAAGCATATGAAACAATTAGTTCTTTTAATCATTAATCATAAAATGGAAATAAAATGTATTCATAAAGAAAGGCTCTACTTGAGCAAGTGTTCTGACAACATTGACGAATAATTACGTATCTATCCAGACCTAATTGCTAATTTCTAGAAAGCCAATCTTTAGGCTGCCAATAGGATACTAGTAGTAGTAGTAGTAGTCATTACTGTTGTTGTGTGCCTTCAAGTCATTTTTGACTCATGGTAACCCTAAGAAGAACTTACCATGTGGCTTTCATGGCAAGATTTGTTCAGAGAGAGTTTGCCTTTGCTTTCCTTTGAGGCTGAGAGAGTGCGACTTACCCAACTTACCCACAGTGGGATTCTGTGGCTGAGTGAGGATTCAAACTCTGGTCTCCAGAGTCATAGTCCGACATTCAGACCACTTTACCCACACTGGTTTTCATATCAGTAATAAGATAACTAAATAGCTGATGGTTTGAAATACATTCCAAAGTGTGAGTGCCATCAAAAAAGGCATGGTTTGCTACCTCACAGTTCTATGAGGAAGCCACACTTGTCTTCTATCTCTAAGTGAAGAATATACTCTCTAATGTAACAGGCCCCAGACCATGGTTGCTAGCATTACCTGAGCATTCCATTTTAAGTTACATTCAGTATGGCAATTGACTTTCCACACTACTGGGAGTACTGTGATTTCTATGTATTATGTTACTGTCAGGTTGGCTTTGCTTTCCTTGCCATGCCATCCTAATGATATGCAGTGTTTTAAGGTTTGCTTTTGTATAACGCCTTGTAACTTACCATGCAATATCATACCAGATTATTTGCTGTTTGCTAGTATGTAATGCGTGTAGTACTTTCCTGCTTGATACTATGAAAAAGGGGCTAGAAAGGGATGATGGAAACTGAATGAGAAATCATTGTTTTGGGATTGAGGTTATGTTGATATAACGGACCTTGATAAGGAGGAGAACAAAGGCAAGCATAAGATCAGGACAGTGGCAGACAGGATGCCAGCCTGGGAAAAGGAGTTGTGTTAATTAACTAGCAAATAAGGGCCATGCACTTGCAAATTTGTAATGTTACAGTTTATAAGACACTGTAATTCCAGTAGAGCTTTTAGTCTTGCCAATGACCAGAATATGCAACTGCTATTCCACTGTTCTTAAATAAAGCTTTGCAAACTTCTAAGCCTATTTTCTGGGAATGGAGTTATCCTGTACATAACAGTTATGTTATATTGCAGGCACACTAGTGGGCATGATAGGTGCTATGGATGAGGACAAGTCAGGCTCAGCAGATATTTGTGAGATAGAGTTCAGTATGCTGGATAACTCTTTTAAAGACTAAAACCCTATGCAGATTCACCATGGCTTACTGATATGGGAGACACCAATTGCCACTGCTATAATCTGATATAAACCAAGTGGTGGGTGTCATGTTGTTATTTTAATCAGTACTGAAACATCTTGCTGGATTTTTTTCAATAGATGGCCATAGAACCGTAACAGCCTAATGCTACTGTGTGATTTTGAGGTGGAGAATATGGTTTTGCAAGGTTATAATCAGGGGTGTAAATCTTTGCTAATTTCATTCTTGAAGGGAGCAACAAGTAATTTGAACAATTTTCTTCCCACTCCAAGAAGGTCCTGAAAACTGTGCAGTCTTCTAAGACTTTTCACAGTTTTTCACCTATTTGAACAAAAAATCCACATGGAATTTTTGGGCACGGGTTGCAGAAACCTTGAGGCTATTTGAAGTTTCTTGTGCAGCAAAACCCACTGAAGATTCTTAATGTGAGGAAAAATCTTCCACACTGGGGTTTCCTGGCCCTTGGGAAAAACCTTTTTTGATCATTGATTAAATACTTTTGAATAGTGTTTCCACCCCGATTATAAAACTATAAAAAAAGGGTTGGATAATCTGTAGTCTTTCTGATGTTGATAATATTACTCCTATCAGTCCTCACGGTTGGCCAAGCTACCATGGGAAAGAACCATGGCAAACCTACAGGATCGGAAAGATTAGATGGTGGCATCATAAGGAAGCTATGTAAATTCAGAGTGAGACAAACATGGCGATTCCACCCCCGTGTTCTCAGGCTGAAACATGTTGTTTCAGTAATTACCAGCACTTTGAATGGAGCCCTGAAACACACAGGCAGTCAGTTCAGCCCGGATAAACTGATAATATGCTCCTTGTATCCTGTAATGAGCTGCACTCTTCAGCATTCTTTCAAAAGAATAAGACCTCTTCCAACAATCCTTTAACCACATTTAGCAGAATGCATATTTCTTCTTAGCACAACAATATTATAACAAATATGGGGAAGTGAAGGACTAAGAAACAACAATGCTGGCTGTAAGAAAAGGTATAAACCAGACAGCCCATTTTCAGAAATACAGTCTCCAATAAACAATAGCATGTGTATTTCTATACCGCTTATCAGCTAAGTGCTCTCTAAGCAGTTTACAGTGTGTTAGCTAATTGCCCCCAACAAGCTGGGTACTCATTTTACCGACCTGTGGAAGGATGGAAGGCTGAGTCGACCCGAAGCCTGGCAGGATCAAACTCATAACCTTGTGGCTGGAGTACCAGCATTTAACCACTGCACCACCAGGGCTTCTTAGATGGAAGGATGGATAAATGGAACATGATTTTTTTCCCCCTTTAAGCAGGCAGTGGATCTCTTGACCTACGCTTGTAGATCTGGGCTTTACAACTCACTAATTATTCTAAAGATGATATCAATTGTCATTTGAAATTCACAGTCTAAAGAGCGATACAGTACAAAACCATAACAGGTACTTTCCCATGAGATAACTTGGCTTCTTTCTCAGGATGATTACTAAGCTGAACTGTTATTTTTGTGAATATGGTTTTCCCCCATAAAATGGTTGTTTCTACACTTAAATCCCAAATGTGAAATGTTGCTAGGATACTGCAGTGTCAGCAGGCATAAAACTGAATTGCTCTAGTCTGGTAATCCAGGATGATGATTCCAGCTGAGAATGTCCAGACGCTGAGCCTGTTAAGATACTTAGAGGTCTAAGGATACTTCTAAAATCTGTTTTCTGCCATAAACATCAAAGGCTCAAGCCTTAATAAATTTCAGTAATGGATGCATGTGAGCCCACCCTATCACCATATACTTCACAGACTCATTATTCTGAGGTCCTCCACTTTTCATGTCCAGCACATGTGGGTTCTATATTATTGGTAGTAATCTGCCACAGTATATGAATGTGAATTAATCCCCTTTGTGTTCACTTCAGAGTTCAAATTGTTATAACCAAGAGAAGGAGAATTTATGGCCTTCCAGATGTGGTTGGAGTATAAGTCCTGTCATCCCAGAGGTGTGGTCCAGGGACCAAAATGACAGTATTGCGCTCTCAATGAAATTTTCTTTCAGTCCCTAATTTTCCAGGATTGCAATAAATTAAAATGTCCACTGGACATTTATAAACACAGTTCAGGCATCCAAAGAAAAGGGGCAAGCAAATTTACCAAGGAAATGAGAACAGAGCAAATACATGGGTTCTGGTTGTGAACCATTTTCTTTTCTTTTCAATGCTAGAAATTTTTGTAATGTAGGAAAATTTTATGAGGAGGCAGAATTTTTATTGAGGAGCAATGTCCTCATTCTCTCTCTCTCTCTCTTCACTATTGTGACACCCCTGCATTACCCTACCATTAGCAGGGGTGAATAGATTAATATTCACAATATCGTCAGTGTACATGGTGCTTTACAAAGTAATTTAGGAAAGAGAGCAACTCAAAGCAGCCTGCAATCTATATTTTAACAGTAGGAAAAGTAAGGAAGTAAGGAAAAGGAGAAGGGAATGTGCAATTTATGCAATGAATATGAATATATTAAAATGAACTCTTTATATATATATAGTCAGATGTGTAGACTAACAGGTCAAGCCAAAGATTTCTCTTCATGATTTGAATTGGAATTTGAGAAGTGGCACAATATAAGCATCACATTAACATAAAGATGTTGTTGGTCTACAGTTCCCATCAGCCTTAGCCAGTATAGCCTTGGTAAGCTTCAAACCCAAAAGATCTGGAGAACCACATACCCTACCTCTGAATTTTCTGAAACTTATTCAAAAGAAACATCTTTGTATCTATGCAATATAGCATTTTTAAAGAAGATCATTTGACTGCAATTGCTTTTCATGGGAAAACCCCAATACTTATTCTGTGTTCTAATGTCAGTTTCAGTGGGATGGACAGATACAGATTAGCACATGGAAATTTAACCTTATGATCTCTGTGGTAATCAAGCAGGTCACTTTAGACATCCTAATCTAACTGTATCAAAAATTTTAATACCGTGACCATGTCAGTTAACTGTGTCCATGGTTTCTCTTCCAATCCATGTAAATTTAATTCAGCTTGGGAAATGAATAAAACCATCTGTCCAAAAATGGTTTATTTAGGAAATGTTTATTGTGCTTATTGAAGAAATGCAGGTTTAAATAGACTAAAGGCATCAGATCCTGTCTGATTTGGAAACTAAGCAGTATCAGAGCAGGTTAGTGTTTGGATAGAAGACTGCCAAGAAATACCAGGTACTGTAGGATATATTTCAGAGTTAGGAACTGGCAAGACCACCTCTAGGTATCCCTTGCCTAAGGAAACGCTATGAAATTCATGGTGTCACCATTAGTTGAAAGACAACTTGGAGCCACATAAACACACAAATAGGTTTGCAAGACTGTTTTATAATCAAGGCCTCAAACTTAGGTAGGTCTCATTCAAGGGCTGTAGATGAAGTATCCCTGTCATAGTTGTATATACATCCTATATATATCTCAAAAAAATCCTTAAGCACTCCAAACAGTGGGATGAAAGGATCAAGATTTTCAAATGCATTGTTCTGCATTACCTTCCTGTGTGCAGAAGGTTTGCCAGCAAGGCATCCATGCTTAATTTGTTTAAATGAACAAGAACAATTGGAGCCTATAGTGAGCATCTTCTATCTCATGAAAGATTTCAGGTGCATCAGAATGAAATGTGAACCATTAGTTTCTCAACTGTAACATCTTCTTTGGAGACATTAATAAGAGATTAATTCCTTCTTGCACTTCCCTGTTCTTTTATCTCCTTGAGCAACTATGTTCTCAGACGGAATTATCTACAGAGGGAAAAGTTTAATGATGCCGGAAAAATAGTTACATAATCATGCTCTGGTCTAATAAGCAACAGAAAGCTACCAAAATATAGGTACATAGCTGTATCACATAGTGGGCATATGTCTAAGTACAAACAGATCTATTTCATGATTTCCACTGCATATGTACAAGTGGGGTTCAAAAGTCAGGGCAAACAAGTATTAACCGTAATACTTGGACATCCAAGAAAAAAGAGAGCACAATTAGAAAGGGAGAGGATATCAGTTAATAAGAATTTACCAGAATTCATAAATGTCTGTATATTTAGAAAGAAAAGAATGTAGAGTTTGAGCAATTGAATGTGGGAGGAACCAAACCTGATGGATCTGTCTATCCATGCCCACAGATTTTAGTGTTTAACTAAAGTCTGGGTTCAAGTCCTGTGTAATTAGTGATGATAGCACTGAATTGGGCAAAACATAAAGGTAACTAGTTACAAATGAAGGTAGTACTGTGTTCTATTATGATAGTAACTTAATGAGGCATTAAGTTACTCATTTTGTAATTTAAACTGTAATGAATATGGTTTTCCCCCATAAATTATATTTTAATATTTATCTGCCCAGCTTGCACTTTCTGAATTAAGATGCAAACTCAGTCACGGTTATCTTTTGGTATGCACTTTTCCAATTTTTGTGATGCAGTTTCTTAACTAAAAAATCAGAAAAATCAACAAAAGATGCATACAGAAATATATATATATTGTTGAAAATAATGTATAAAACTTTATCATATTAAGTAAAATTATTTACAAATATGTATATATTGGGACAAATATGTATGAAAATGCATACAAATTTTCAAACAAATGACTTAAAATTGCAGGCTAGTGTAGAAGTGAATCAGAGCAAACTGGAGAAAAATGCAAAAGAAACCAAAATGATAGAATAGTCCATCCCCAGCAGTGCAGCACTGATAGACATGACCCAACCACTTTTCATTGGTTTTTGAAAAGCCCTGAAAAGGAACAGATCTCTGTAGTTTAGATATACCTGCTGAGAGGAATCTTGAAACCAAGATTCCAGCAAAATTTGGGACCCAAGTATAGGATGGAACCCAGCCACACACATAATTTTATCCAAATAAAAATTCCATAAAGTGAGTTGGCAGAGAAAGAGAGAGAGAATGTGTTGGTGATCTAAGTTCATGCAGCAAGTTTAGCTTCACAAAGATTTCAACATGAGTGTCCATGACTCTATCTGGCTTTGTGCTTTGTAATGTGGGCTTTTATTCCATGCTGCACTAATTCTCATTCTGAGTCATGGGAGCAATGCTGGATGTGAACTCTCCCAGAAACTGATGGCTTCATGACAGCTGTATTTGAAATGCCTCTTTACAGTGACAGTATTAAATAGTCTCTTTCTCCCACTTTCTTGGTGTTGCTTTGACAGTCTTCTGTGATGGAAAGAGTGAAAACATAAAAATATTTTAGTTCTGGATATAGAATAACAGTTATTCAGCTGACCTGATTGCTCTTAAAAATATCTATATTTTAATGGTCTTCTTTCAAATTCTACCTTCTTTCTTTCAAATTCTACCTTATTTGAGAAGACTGAATATCTGTTCATACATTGAAGTTTCTGTTGAAGTCACTAACAGGCATATTCAATTCTATGGTTTATTTAAATGCTGTTCTTTCCCACAAAAAGATTGTTTGTTTGCTTTTTACATGTATGCCCAATTTCACTCCACTGGCAAAGAGGAGTTGAAAAATGAATATACCCTTCAAAGAAACTAATACACCCGACAAGCTAATTTCCCTTCAAACTGGTTGAGAACCTTGACCAATACCAAATGATTCATAACTTCTCTGTTCTTAGGGTGTCAGTTCATGACTTGATAATTCATTATAGTGATGTTGATATAACAAATGAACAATATATACACAGTGCACAAGTTTAAAGACATTTAAAAATTCATTTTTTTAAAAAAAGTCCTATACAACAGCAATGAATTAAATGACCATGTGTAACCAGTCTCATATCTGCTCACCAGCAATTTGGCAGAGAAGAGGCTTTCAGAATCAGACTAACACCATTCTAAATAATTATAGACCATAAATGTTTGGACATCCTAATAATGATATGATATTTGTTAAAATAATCAGAGTTTTTCAAACAGCTTCTAATCCTCGGACAAACTAAGAGGATCTGATGGGTGACCTGAAAAAGTCGCAATTTGAACCTTATGTACCAATTGTAGTACATGCCTGTAGTACATGCTGGAGCAGGCATGCAGTAGAATGATTGAACAGGTTGAATGTACTTCTGCACCTCTGGTTGCTGTTGGCGAATGCCATTTTTTCATGTTCCTGCACATTTTTTAAAAAAAAGTTTAAAAAAAAGAAATTGAATGGAAGAAATGTAAGGTTTATGTATATGTATTTATAGAACCTGTTCATATGACCAAAAAATGTTACCCTCTGTGCCTCTGTGGAGCAGGGCATGTTGTACTGAGCCTCCTAGCAGGCACTGGAGCTCTCAGGTATAGCCAAGCAACTGCTAGGCTTAGACTTGGGATGAAGTCTTAGAAAGGCAATAAAGTAAGACCATCATGAGACTTGATCTGGACTCAGGTCTCACATGAAGTCTCAGAAAACCACTGCCATGCCCCAGTCCCAGGACTCAGGTGCAAACACAGACAGGACCCTCCCTAAAAGCCACAACACAGAGACATGAACAGGACAATACTTACAGCAGCCAATGTAGAAGGAAAAGGGAGAGTCCATGAGACTCAGAACATTTATATAGAGTAGATGCATTAATTAGGCAAACAGCTGGAGGAGGCTACTGGCTGATAAATACAAAGGATGGTGTGGGGAGAAATCTGTGGGAGACAGATTTTCACTGGTAGGAGCAACTCCTCCGAGGCTCAGCTCTCTGACTTGTGTTCCTGAAAAGCCTGATCCTCACCTTGTGTGCTGACTTTGCTGCTGGATACTCCCTTTGGACTGTCACTCAGAGTTTATTACTTGGACTGCACAAACAACAAATGGTAACTGACTGATGAACTGTAGCAAACTTTGCCTATGGCTGCTGCCTCAGACTCTATTGGAAGAGCTGGGAACCTTGTCTGGCTTCCGGCATACAACAACCCCAATTCTTGTGAGACTCCTTGATATTTAGACAGGCCTATATATAAACCTCCCTGCTTGCTTCCTGCTTCTTGACTCGTCTGTCAGCTCTTCTTACCCACTTTCCCACCATTTGGGTTTCTTGCCTCTTGTGTGATTTCCCAGGCTTAGCCAGGTTGCTTTCAAGGGCTTGGGAGGATTTTTCCATATTGTCTGGGGGTTTTTTTGCCTTTCCTGGGGTATCATCAACTTTATGAAAGGTTTTCTCATCCTGACTTTGTCCATTTAGTTATTTGATTATTGCATTAGGTCATATCTCTGTGCATGTATTGCTGTTTTGTCACAACTGAAAGATACGGAAAAGGAGAGAAGGCTGGACACCCTTTAAATTGGGATGTCAGAAATTCTACAGCAGTAGTTCTTAACCTGTGGTCTGTGGAGGGTCCATGAAGGTTTGAGCTGTTGTGAGCTTTTACAGTTAAAATTAACAGAAAAAATTAATAGAAGCAAGGAGGGAAGGAGTGTTACCCTGTGTACTGGGGGTCCCGGGAGGGACACCAAAATGTGCTCAACTAAAGGTGGGGAAAATAAGCTCAGAGCACTGCTTAGCGTTACGAGAGGCAGGGTAACGTAGCGAGATCTTAAACCCTATGTCTACGGGGTCAGGTCGAGTCAAGAAGAACACAGAAGTTGAAATAATAAATGATGTTTATTAAATACAAGCAAAACCGTGTATGCGACACACTCATACAAGATAACTAAAGAAAATAAAGGTTGGAGTGGTATAGAGGGATTTTTAGAGGGATTGCTGGTTTGGGTGATACTTCACCTGTCCTGAAGCCCAGAAAAATAGAGAGCGAAGCTGGGGTGCGATGTAGCTCAGCACGTGGAGCTGAGGGGAGGCTCGCCAAGCAAAGCGGCAGCAAGGCGGGATGAAACTCGGGAGCGATCCAAGGAAGGTCTCGGAATCAAGGGTTTTTATAAGGAGAATTGTGACCGCAGGCTATGCCGTACTTGGGGGAAAACAATAGATTTGGAGTTGGAGACAAAGCCTCCGAAAGGTCAGAATCTGAATGATTGAGTTATCGTAGCGGTTCTCAATAGAGTAGCCAGTATGCAAACGCAGAGTACTTGGGTATTGTATAGGTTACCCATCAAGCTGCCATCGCAGGGCAGAGGCTCTTTTGTAAGTGGCATGCATACTTAATTAGAGTACTTGCGTGGAGGTCTCCCAAAGCAGTGAGTCAGCTATTTTCTGGCCTGCCTGAATTATACAGGAATATTACGGCAATTAACGGCCGAGCTTGTTTATGTGCTTGTCCGGTGGCCTCACAAGCACGTGGAAAGGAATAGAGAAGTGCAGCCAAATTGTGATATCAAGGGATATCTTTTAATATCCCCAAAGCTCGGACTAGCTAGGGCAGTAACAGGAGGGAAGGAAGGAAGGAGGATAGGTTACCATGCTATACACCCCTACTCCATGATACAGTATGATTGGTGATGAACATTATTTAATTGGCACAAAATATAAATTATATGCTTATGGCTGAACACCACATGAGAACATGTGCTTGGGCAGATGACATCAGCATGGCCAGGTCTTAAGTTCACAAGCATTAGCTGGAGGGCCCCAACTTAAGGGGCTCAAGACAATATTATCAATTGCCCAATAATAGCCACCAAGGCAGCTCTGATGAGGCAACTGATGACCAATGCCCTGTAACCTCTTCCCACCATATTTCCTTTTTGTTTCCTTGCCTGGCCAGCCATTATAGAGCTGTCATGACCTCTATCAATCCCTTGCCTCCTGCAGTCAAGACCATTAGCCCATTCCAGACCTCTTTTGTTCACTCTGCCAGACAGCCATTAACACCTTCCCCTACAGGGCAGAAAAAGGGTACTTAAACCCTGACTCAGACTCTAGCTTTTTGCTAGTACTTGCACCCCACACTGCACCCCTGGCTCTCGTTCGTCCCTTCTGCCCTCAAACTCTCATGTTTGAACCATCTCACCTCAATTTTCTTCTCTTCAGGATTGGTAATTATCACCCACTTCGTCCTAAATTCTGTGGTCCCCAGCTTTTCCCTCTTTTCTTCATGTTAGCCTTGTATGATTGTGAGGCTGCTTAAATCTTATGTGTGTTTGTGATTTTCCCCCAATAAAACATTCTTTTGACCTTCAACTGGTATCTCACAGTTAGTACCGGTATACACAGGTGAAAATGTACTGTAGTGTACTGTAGTTACCCCCCTCTCACAGGCCTCCTTTGAGCTATAATTCTCCACCATTCCATGGAAGCATTGACATTGTGGAATGGTCACCCTGAGTCACCCACTTTTAGAGGTAACAGAAAGAAAGAAGGAAAGAAAGAAAGACAGACAGATGGTCCTACATTGATCACAAAAAGCAGGAGTCTTTTGCCAATGATAGACATTATTTGCACAATATTTCCTTGCAATATCTCAAACATTCAAAAGTTATGAAAATAACTGTTTGATAGCAAAAATTTACTCAGCACTTGCTACTTCTGCATGTGGTGATAACATGCAAATGAATTATATTGAGTGGCTGAGAGAAAGCAACATTTCTTGTTACTGCACATATAGCCAGAAACCACCTTCATAGCTGCACCAAAGTCTAGTGTTATCCATCTTGTAACACCATCCATCTTGTGTTTGTGAGAAGAGAGTTGGAGTCAGTCAGTGCGAGTGAGTGTTCAGATGGAGTTTGCAGTGATAACTGTAGATTCCTAAAAATGATTGTGTTTCTTTAATTTCTGTGAATAAAAGCATTTGCTTATTGTTGGGTGAAGTGACTTTTCAATGTTGTCATGGTGAATTTCATAACAATATGTTTTGGCTGAGCCTCAGGAGAAATCGCTGGCTGAATCTGAAACATAAAAGTACTGATGACATTGATGAGGGTATGTCCTGTTCAAAGCAAAATGAAGCTTCTTCCAGACATCTTAAAAAGTCAGTGGTGTAGCTGGCACTTGCAGGGTAGGGGTGGGAGCTGAGGCATGGAGGTGGGGCTATGGCACGTGGAGAAGGGGCTGCAGTGCATGTGGGCAGGGTGACAGTGCACAGAGGAGGGGTGACAGCACGTGGGGGGTAGGCAAGGAGTGGCAGCGCCCCCCCAGAAAATGCTACCCAGGGCACACTGCTCCCCTCACCCCCCATCCCTACACTACTGTAAAAAGTGCTTCCATTATAGCAAGAATATACATCAATTGGCTTCACATGTACAGGCCCAGAAGAAAAGCAACTACCACAGTGTATGTTCTGTTACAATATATTGTCCAACAAGGCCATGAAATCATCAAAATCACAAAAAGATCTCAATATTTAAACATAAAGAACATACCACAAAGAGCATTGATTTCTTTTTTTTCAAAAGCAAGGATCAGGAGCTCCGTGAAAGTAAGAAAAGGGTTCAAAAAAGACTAAAACTTCTTGTACTGCAAAATGCAATGAGGGTTTCATTTGACGTTTCTCAACCAATGGTGAAAGTTGAGAAACTGAACACAAAAACTGAAAAACATATATTACCTACCCCAAAAGTCATGGTTTTTGCATTGATGAGTGAGGAAGCTTCCAAGGACATTTTCTTAATACTTTGGTCAAAATGTTGTGGTGAGCCAGAGAATCGAGACCAGCAGTTCAGAAAACAAGAATTTATTTTACTGCGCAGGGATCTCAGTGGAATCAACTTCCAAAAAGACTGAGAGCCCCGTTGTAGGTTCCATTACACATTTATACCTTCTAGAAACAAATACAGGAAATGATTACCATATAAGAAAAGAGTACAGGTTACAATAGTTCAAGGTTTGAAAAGATGTATTACAGTTTCAAAATGAAGCATCTCTGTACAGGGAGTGTTCGCCCTTGGTCGCATTGGCTCCCAAACTCCCTATATTCCAAGCATTGCCAAGTCACATACCTAAACCCTTGATAAGATAGGAAGCGCAGCTGTCTGACTTATTTTTCTCTATTTTTCTACTCAAGCAAGCAACTTCTACAATTTAACCCCTTCATCAAAAAGACACAGTTAAGAAGCAAGTTGATGGTTTGTCAGACAAGATCAAGGAAGAGTTATTAGAAAGAATGTGCATGTTCCCCCATTTTGCTCAGCAGCTGGATGAAAGCACAGACATAGCAATGCAGGAGAGTCTACCACCTTCCAGGGCAGCCTATTTCATGGCTGAACGGCACTTACAGTAAAGAAATTCTTCCTAATGTTTAGGTGAAATCTCTTCTCTTGTAATTGGAACCCAGTGGTTCTTGCACAGTCTCTGGATCAGCAGAAAACAAACCGGCCTCATCATCTATATGATATCCCTTCAGATATTTCAAAATAGCTATCATATTATCTCTCAGGCTTCTCTTCTTCAAGCTGAAAATACCTAGCTCCCTAAGTTATTCCTTGTAAGGCTTGGTTTCCAGGCCTTTGATCATCTGGGTTGTCTTTTTGTGGACACGGTCCATCTTGTCAGTATTCTTCTTGAACTGTGGCGCCCGGTCCAAGCACATTTTCCAGATATATTTCATCAATATTAGTGGAATTCCTGGTTCTCAGTGTCCATCTTTAAAATAACTCCTGCTACAGAAATTAGATGAAGAAATTAAGAAAGAATGGCAAATAGTAACAGATAATTGTAGGGTGCTAACAGGTGATAATGCTTGAAGATATTATGTGAAGACTGTATATCAAGACATTTTAACATGTGATTTGATATAGATGTGTTAGAAAGTACAGTTTTGATGTAGGGCAGGAACTAACAAGTATAATTTTCATTTATTATTGCAGTACAATTAAAGCCAACATGTGGCATATTTGAAAAACAAAATCCAGTGAGGAGTGGAAGAATAACAGAAACATTACAATGATATGTACAATTATATAGTTGTTTTATATGTTTGAACTTTAATAAAATTATGTATAAAAAAAACTCCTGCTACATACCCTGATTAGAAATGTGCTAGAAAAAGCTTTACCTTCATTGCAGGAGAAACTTAGACAGGTAGTGGCATCCCACCAATGGCATTGTATCTCCTGACAAACTTTCACAATTTCTTCTTTATGGACTTTCTGATACCATATAAAGATTTATTTATTTACCCTTGCATTTTTTTTCAGTTGTGTTTTTATTCTATAATTGGAGCTTCTGATTGGTTTTGATTATTTCTCTGCCATTGTTGGCAGTCCAGAACAAATCTAGAAAGTAAGTAAACAATTTGGGATAAGCTTTCAGCTCTAACAGCTTCTTATCAGAAACGATTCATTAGAAAATCTCCCAAGTTTTTTTTTAAAGCTACAGGTTACAAAACAGTGGTGCAGCTTTGGTTTTTATAAATATTCTTCCTTTTTTATTTAATATCTTTATTAAAGTTTTCAAAAATTACAAAGGCTAAAAAGGATTTCCAGCACAATTCCACATATACAAAAATACCCCCACTTAGAAATACATATTATTACTCCTCAGTTTTTCACCTCTGTTGCTAAATTTTCTTATCTATCCACAAATATCCTAGTATCTTTACGGTATATTCTGGAAAAGAATTCGATAACCTAATGAAATGAAATAGGCACAATTCTAAAATTTAATCAAAATCAATAGTTAGAATTTCTTCTCTTTCCTTTTTAAAATAATGAATAAATATTCTTCCTTTAATTTGCTGTTTATTTAAACACAAAGAAAGGGAGAGAAAAAAGGAGAGCAATCATATCATTAGAGGACATGTTTTAAATCCCATCTGCAAATTAGGTGTTCTTGTCAGACATCTTAAGGTGGTGATTTGGGATCAGTCTGCAGGCTAATTAGTTTACACTGAAACAGGTAAGTAAGCTCTCCAATTATTTCTGGGTTCTATCCTCTTTAAAACTTATTTTGCTGCTGACTGGTATCAAAGGAATTAATGGGAAATACGTTGGCTTGGTACTTCAGAAATGCTGTTTGGTGATGGAATGATGATCACCTGCTGAAGTAGAAGTTCCCTGGTAACTTAACCAGCTCTTAGACTTGATTTGGATTTGATAGCCTAAATTTCTTGGAACCTGAGTTAAATAATCTAATTCTATCTTTAGAATTTGGCTTTGCTGCTGAATTCAGAGTACTCAGTTGTCTGTGGCTTTTCCTCCAACAGGACTGATGCTTATATACATACATGATGACACAGAAAGCCTAGAGGATAGTTTCACCGTTCAGCTGACAGATGGCAAGCACACAGTCCAAGGGACACTTTACATCTACATCATGCCAGTCAACGATGAAATCCCTCATCTTTCCAGGTTAGCTATTGAAGTGACATTCTATGCAAAGTGACTTCAGGAGAGATGGGGGAAAGCATTTTAGTCTTCTTTAATTGTTAACATGTTTGCTGAATTGTTTATTGGCAAGGAAATGCATGCATTGCCTTATCTTTTGAGAACTGTATTTCTCTTCATCCCTGTTTCTTACAAAATTGTGGTCTGTTAATATTATTATGATCAAGAGAGGGAAATTAATTAATTTTCATCAATGAATGCAAGTAGAAAACATTAAATTCTTTGGCAAGTTGGGCACCATGGAGAGAAAACAACTGCATATCAAAATGGTGCTGTCTGAATGATCTGGAAGAAAGTGGGCCAGTGTGCTTTGCAGAATCCTCCTGCTGAAGTGGTCGAAGAATATGTTTGTGCTATAATGTGAATGGGCAGTGTGAATGCAAAAGGGACATGACGGCCCTTTCACACGACAAAATGATATGGTTCCACTTTAGCAGCCATGGCTATATTCTGTGGAATGTGCAGTTGGGGGAAGGGGATTTAGAATTCTCAGTCAGAGAGATCTAGTGCCTTACCAAACTGCAAACCTCAGGATTCTACAGTCATGCTGACTATATCATACACAAAACAAGCTTGTATGGTTCTTCTCCTACCCTGTCCCCATTCGAGCTACAGAGAATGGGAAGTATTGAGACATTGAGGTTCATGGGAAAATTTTATCTCCTTATCTTTGAAAACAATGATAATTTGCAAAGAAACACTAGATTTCTGAGTGCACTTTGCTGCCCCGAGTTATATCCACCTATGGCCCCATCCTATGAATTTTGGAATTTGTAGTTTGGTGTGGTACTTAAAATTCTCTGTAGAGAGACACTTGAGTTCTCCTGTGGAGAATTCTAGATATCTCAACAAACTATAAATCCCAGAACTCCATGGGATGGACCCATGCTAATCAAAATGGTAACAAACTCCTATAATCATGCATACTCTCTAACTGTCCTGAATTGGCAGAAACAGTCCTGAGTACTCCCATATCATTCCAACTGCTTTTAAAATGTCCCAGTTTCTCTCTCCTCTTTCCTCCTTTTCCCTCTGTTAATTTTAATTGCTGTAAACTGAGTTCAAAGTGAAAAAGTAGTTTGCTCTCAAGTGAACTCAGCAGGCAGAAGTGGAGAGGAGGTGGCAGAACCTTGCCCTTTGAAGTAGACTCTGGGAAAAACAAACTCCTGATGCTTCCCTTAGCTCATTAAATAACTGTTGCCATTCTGACTACACTCTGAAGTAACTTGGACACAAGGGTGCTGGTTTTCATCTGTGAAATACTGGAGTGTGGTCAAGATGCATAGAACCCAAAACTAAATTATTTTGTAGGAAAAAGCAGAAAATGGCAAGCACACTTCTATGCCTCCCTGACAGTAAAATAATAAAGTTTTTGTTTTGTTGTTATTTTGTTGCTGTCATTTCACAGCACCCAAAACCTGGTGCTTGAGGTGGCCACTTCATTTTGCTTAATGGTAAGACTAGCCCCGTCCTTTGCTTCTATCGTAATACAGCACTGATTTATAGATAGGCATACCCAGAGAAATCAGTTTTTCAAAGATCCATTCATATCCATCACATAGTCCTGTGCCTGTATTAGCTGCCCTCTGTCCAGTGATGGGTCTAACAATGCTGTAAGATCAGCGCAGATGATATTACAACTCTTTATGCTATTAATAACCATAGTGAATGGTAAACAATGGAGGAGGGGATGTTATCTACTTTATCTTAATGTAGATTGCTATAAAGATGTGCTTTGGTTATACTGAAGATCCATAAATATATAGATGAGTGCTTTCCCTACTGACAATTTTAACCTATGACAAATCCTTAATGATGGCTTGAACTGTATCACAAGAGCCAACCGAATGAAGAACTAAGCCAAAACAGGCAGCTATGACATGTATGCTTGTGCAACCTTTCTACTCATTCCTTGTATCCATACTCTCTGACTTAGTTCAACACTGGATTTATCCAGGATTGTCCTGGGCCTACAATTCAGCCCAGTGGCATAGCTACAGCTTTTGCCGCCCAGGGGCCGTCCCTGAGTTTGCCGCCTGGGGGCGGTCCCTGAGTTTGCTGCCCTTCTGAGGGGAGGGAGGACCTATCCAAAATACCAAATAAAAACCGCTCAATTGGCATTGAGTGGTTGGGCTCTGGGCATTCGCACTTAGAGGGGGTGCTCTGCACGTGCTCAGAGACATTTGACCATTCCTGCGGCGGCAAGCACCCTCTCTCTCTCTCTCTCTCTCTCTCTCCCCCCCCCTTCCTCAGAGGGTCAGCTGCACTGGGCTCATCCCAGTCTCAGAGGTGGGGTGGGGGGGAAGGCGGGCACCTCTCCCCACCTCCTTGAGTCTCGTCTCCTCCTCTCCTCTCCTCTCCTCTCCTCTCCTCTCCTCTCCTCTCCTCTCCTCTCCTCTCCTCTCCTCTCCTCTCCTCTCCTGCCCAACCTGGAGGTCTGCTGGTGTTGGCACTGCTGCTTTGGCTAGAAACAGGTTTGACTCCAGATTGGGAGGGAGAGAGGGAGGGGAGGAGAGGGGGGAAGGGACAGCCCCCTTTCTCAGAGTGGCATACCCCTCCAGCAGACCTCTCTGGGAGGCTCGAGTGCCCATCTAGTCACTGGACATCTGCCAGCGTGTGGAGGGTGGCCCGGCACTGCCCTCAAAAACATGCTGCCTGGGGCTCTCCACCCCCACCTCCACCTTGGTATGCCACTGATTCAGCCCCTGTTGGAAACACAGGGCGATTTCTGCATTTTGTACATGTATGCCACCAAAACTGAGTTAAGAATTTCATTCCTGACCTAAGGAGAAGGAATTTGTGCTTCTGGTTGAACAGGAGACCTGAAACCTGGGCACTAACCCAAGTTGCGTACTTCTAAGTCTACAGTTAAGAAATCCAGAGGAGATAAAGAGTGGGGGAAGTACTGTATGTGAAATAAAGATGAAGTTTACACTATGTTTCAAAGTTGGTGATGAAGTCTGAATTGCTGTGCTTCTTTTTTTTTTATCCCCTCTTCCATGAACATATCTCTTTGTGACATGCCAGGAACACTGGCATAGAAGTTGAAGTTGGAGGCAGTAAAGTTATTTCCAGTGTGTCATTAGAAGTGGAAGACAAAGATTCTCCAAGGAATCAGCTTCAGTATGTCATCAACAACAAGCCAAAATGGGGAAATCTAAAGTTAAAGGTAGCAATGATTTTCTGTATTCTGGCCCCCTCTTTCCCCCTGCTCTCATGTGGTATTTTATGTGTGCTCTTATAAAAAGAAAAAAAACTTGAATTATTTCCCATTCCTGGTGTGTAATCTAGTCACAAGCACCTAGTTGTGAAATATTTACTAACCTGTATTCCTAGGGAAAAACCTAATTCTAGTGCTGTGAAGGAAAAAAATGAGGGCATACAGGTGCTTTAGACTATATTTCAGAGGAAGGAACTGGCAAAAAGCTCCTCTGAATATTCTCTGCCCAAGAAAACTCTGTGAAATTAATGTATCACTGTAAGTTGACAGACAACTTGAAGGCACTCACACAGTTACATAAATTCCCTGTCGGCTTAACCCAAAGATTGTTCAAAACTATTGTGTCACACACGTTTTGTCCCTGATCGTCATCCTATGTAATATGGTGGAAACCATTTTTATTTATAGCAATCAAGATTACTGCATACCCTCCAATATTTCACAGATGAAAACGGGGACATGTCTGACCAAGTGACATCAGTGTGTGGTCAAGACTTTAAAAACTTATTAATGAGGAAGAACACACAAGCTAGGAGAGGCTGCAGCAGTTTGTTTTAGCCTGAGTTGACAGAGAAGACAACCCCTCCTTTCCTCTTCTTCTCCCTGCTGAATTGAGTGAAAACTACTCATGCACTTTGAGGTCAGCTTGCAGCAGTTGAAGTAAGCTAAGGCCAAGGGGGACAGTGGAATGAAAAGAGAAACTGGGACATTTTAATAACAGTTGAAAAAAAATGAGACAACAGGATTAATCAGCACTGTCCCTATCAGTTTGGATAGCTGGAGGGTATGTTGCTGGATGTATTTAGTACAATCTTGATGAGAAAAGTAACACTGAGATTCATTTCAAAGATCAAACTGTGTGCAAAACTATTTTAAATATACCTGTAAGTCTAGGTGGGAAAGAGGCATTTCATAGGCTGTTTCATTATCCGCACTATGGGCTTTTTCTTTCTCAGCCAGCACTTTACCCTGTACAGCAGTTGGGTTTTTGAGAACCTCTGTTTTTAAGCAAAAGCTTTTTAAGAAGTTAAGGAGCTACACATGGGGGACAATTTTCAGGCATTGCAGTTGGGGATAGAAGGGTTAACCTTTTGCTCTCTAACACTGTGGTCACCTTCCCAAATCTCCATCCCCTACATGGCACCAGTGCTTTGAGGCAGACTCCTACTGCCAAATGGGAGATCCCTTCTCCAAAGTATTATTGCTGTGAGTGCTGGGCCAAGGAAGGCAGGCAGTTGGGAAGAGAAGAACAGGATGAAGAGAAAGGAGAGAAAGGGGTAGAGAGAAAGAGAGGGGAGAAGATGAGAAGAAGAGGAAAGGGGAGGGAATAGATGGCTGACTGGCTGTGTGAGTGGATTACTAAGAGAGAATGAATGGGTTGTCTGTCTCCTTTTCACACCAAGCCATCCCCATTTAACTCTGTCCACAAATGTTCCTATACTTTGATGTCTAATTCTGAGGCTCTTTGAGTCAGCTCTCTTTACAGCTATACCAAAACATCTTAACTGACTTTTATATTGGTTTGCTAAAACACTGGGCTATAATCTTTCTTTTATAATTAAGTAACCTGAGAAATCTGTTGGGATTCATAAATTTTGAGAACTCTTACATAAAACAGAATATAAAGTGGATAGTCTTGCCATCAGAAGCCCATAAAAGTCAATGGCTTTATATGACACCTCTACAAATGGCATTATGTCATTGCATAATATTAGTAGGAAACTAAGATTTTTGTGCAAAACCATAAAATGTAATGAGTTTCACATAATCTACTCATATAAATGGAGAGAGAGAGAGAGACTTTTTAAAGTGGACTTCCAGCTTTTTGGCATCCTTAGAACATAATGAAATTTGGAAACTCGCTCAAAAATAATGAAACATTTCAGTGGCTAAACCATGTGGCTGTTTCCTTTTGGTTGGTGGGAACATACACCTCAACTTTTTAACTGTTCAACTGGTGGTCTTAATGGGGGGGGGGCAGGAGGGGACAATAGCGAAGGATCTGAAAATGGAAAATTCTAAGGGTGCCAAAAAGATTTTATTTTAGCTGAGCTTAGATGCTGTATGTTACTTGTTATATTTGCTGTGGTACCTAATAAATGAAGTAAGAATATCCTCATAAATTATGTGGCAATTATTTTCAGTTTGTCTTGTTTTGCTTCTTTTAAATGTATAAACTTTAGAATTGCTAGTCAGAAGAATTCCTGTCAAGCTGAGTGTTGAAATTCCACTAATTTAGTAAGAGGAAGGAAATGATCATCAAAGTGAGGTGTGTTTATATTTCTGAATACCTTAGTTATGTGAGAATTGAATATGATCCATGAAGCTGAAGGAAATGGATTCACAGCTTTTCCATCATTGCCGTTTGTGTACATAAACAAATATGGGCATGATCAATTGAAGGAAGAAGGGTTGCTGAACTACATTGGAAAATATGAGACAGAATTAGATGTTAAAAATGGAGAATTCAATTTGCTGCCATCAACTCTAATAATTGAAACCATATAATGAGTGGGATTACCATTGATTGACTGATTATTTACAATGTCAGTTCTGAAAATAGATTATGGGTTTTGCAGCAAATGGCATGATTGTCACCATTGATACCTAAAGGCACAATTTTTTACTGATTTATTTCAAACTGTTCTTTTTGTTGTTTTAAAGTTGCCTTTCAACAACCTGAATTTCTCCCCCGAAGGACTGTGAAGTCCATACTGCAATTATAGTCTGGTAATGGTAGGAGTATTTTTTTTAAAGAGCTAAGCTCGTTCTGACCCAAATCTAAACACAACTTTTCTCTCACAGAAATTTATATTCTTGTTTTCATTTCTCTCAACAAGTCTGCACTTTTGTGTGCGCGCACAAAGCACTACCCCCCAAATATGTAATCATTTTTATACACATTTTTCTTTGGTTTTACAAAATCGAAGGCAAGTTCAGACATGTCCAAATTTCCACCACAATTTGCATTTAGGTCCACGTTCAGTTCTGCTCAGATCTGTTCTGTGGTGCAACCTAGTACTTGTAGGTACTTAAAACTGGCACCTCTTTTCAACAAGGATATTGACAAACTAGAATGTGTCCAGAGGAGGGAGACCAAAATGGTGAAGGGTCTGGAAGCCATGCCCTGTGAGGAGTGGCTTAGGGAGTTTAGTCTGCAGTAGAGAAGATTAAGAGGGGATGTGATAGCCATATTTAAATATTTGAAAGGCTGTCATATCAAAGAGGGAACAATCTTATTTTCCATTACTCCAGAAACTAGGACAAGAAGCAATGGATTCAAACTACAGAAAAGAGATTCCACCTGAACCTCAGGAAGAATTTCCTGATGGTCAGAGCTGTTCAGCAGTGGAATGTACTGCCTCAGATTGTGGTGGACTCTCCTTCTTTGGAGGTTTTTAAGCAGAGACTGGGTGGCCATATGTTGGGAATGCTTTGATGTGTATAGCAGGGGGGTAGACTAGATGACTCTTGGGATCTCTTCCAACTCTATTAGTCTAAGATTCTATAAATTAAAATTTAAACCCAACAAATTTCTTACCTATCCTTATTTCTGGCAAGCAGAACAGAGAGGAGAGAGGGAGCAGCCAACCTCAGATATTATGCAGGCTTGTCACATAGCAGGCAACTGTGTTTTCCAGTTATGCTTGAGCCAAGCCAGAGTGTAGCACAGAGGAAGACCTGAATATTTATTTTGCTATTGTTTTGTAAAAGAGACTTTTTAGTTCTCTACAAAGGCTATATACAGTGATAAATCTTAAATCTGCCTAATGTCACAAGAGTGGCTCTTCTTCTTTTCTGTAAACACTGCCTACAACAAAGCCCATTTGGCAAAAGTTAAGAGATATCCCTGAAGAATAGCGATTTTATGAGGAACAAACGTGTTTTGAAAATGAAACTATCCAAATGGTGCTGCACTGAAGAATCTCAGATTATTTTGTTTAAATAAATTCTTCAGTTTCTCAGACTGAGTTGATATGACCTGAATAGACTGTTGATGATTGGGGGACTTGGAAGTTTTTCATTCATAAGGTTGTCATGAGTTGAAGTCACCTTGACTGCAAGTAACAGCAATAAAGTGAATAAACATGAAGACAACTTTTTAAAAATAATCATGTTTATTACATTTTAGGTAGACAATCTATTAGCAACAAAAACTGAGCCAGTGATGTGGCTTCACAGAATGGAATTGCACGGGCAGGAGACATTGTATTATGTGGCTTTGTAGCATGTAATATTTTTTATGTTGCTTTAAGGTGTATAAAATGGCCACTGCAATGAATAAATGATTTACCATTTTAAACCTCCATGTTATGATCAACAGATTTTAGTTGGTGAAAATGGAATGGTGTGCAATATCTTCCATCTGATAAGCTGTTTTCACAAAAACTGCAGATATGGTGTGGGCTTTCTGAGAGTTGTATCATTACTGTTGTAGGCTCCTAAACTCTATGGTTAAGTCAGCTCACATGGATGGTTGTATACTAAGACACACCTGATTCTTCCATTTTCCATTGGTAATCATATTACTTTTCCAATGTGTGAAATGGGTCTTTGTTTTGACTGATAAAATAGGCAACAATCCAAGTGATGAAAAGGGAAGGGAGACTGTTTTCATTTTTCACATCACATTCATACTTCTCAGGCAAGATAGGAGCATGGCTTTGGCTTTCTGGTGCCTGGCTCGTGCCTTGCATAGGCAGCTGATGATTATGCCAAACAAGGTCAACTTCTGGATTATGGTGGTACAACACAGGATTTCAGACAGAAGGACTGGTTGTGTGTAGAGGCCCCGTATCAATGCCAACTGTCTGAGACAGTCCTATTGCTGATTGTTAGTGTTAAAAGACACCCTCTAGCTTCTATTATGATGGCATCTAATTATCTTGAATTGTGTCTTGGAATAAAACCAGACTCTAGCAAGCTAGCAAATTCACACTGAAACACCTGGGTATTGGCCATGAACATCAGGGTGTGCTACAATGGATCCATCTGCATCTCTTGGCATGTACCAGAGCTTTTTCTGTATCACTGCTTGGGAAGCAGGATCCAAAAAGAGACAGATTAGTGATGCTTGTATAAAAGGTGTACCAGGGAAAAACATGCCAATAAGTTAGGTAAACCTGTCTGTGTTTTCCCAACTGGTAATAGTAAATAAGTAATGGATAATTATCAGGGTAGTAAATATTTCCAGCAAAGAAAGAATAATACGCATAAGTATTTTCTCAGTGTGTCATGTTTTCAAAGGACTCAGTGAGTTAGTGTCATGTAGTAGAACAGAATGTCAAACTTGAGCAGGGCGTCCCAGGTTCAAATCTCCATTTAGACAGGAAGGTCCTCTTGGACCGAACAGTTACTTCCTGAAAAGGTTTTTTTGGGAGGATTAAAAATGGGAACAACAATGTATAAACCACCTAAGAGAAAGTGTGAGACACAGCTGTGATCAAATCTAAGCAAGTCTTTAAAGAGTCAACATGAATTATGTTTGACACTTGTAAGTACTTTAAAGAGATGTAAGATGACAATGCATGCTAGTGCTGACTTACTACAACATAAGTGGTTGGCTTCCCTCAGATAATCAGCCATGAACGGAGCACCTGATAAATGAAAAAGTTTATCCCTATCATTCCTGTTCTGCTGTGTTCCTCACACTGACTTCTGCCACAGCCATTATCAGTGGCTACTGATAATGCAGGCAATGACTGGCTCATAATATATTGCTCCTGGAAGTAGAGCAGCAAATAGGCTTTCCAGGTAAAGGAAGTACCTGAAACCAGAGAAGTTATTGTGGGATACAAGACAGAAAATCCCACAAATGATTCCCTTGCTTTCTAGAAGTAAAAATATAACAACAAATAATTAAATGTTGTTAGAGGTGGCTGCCAGAGTACACTGGATAGGACAGCACCATATGTCTGTGTACTTGCTACTCCTTCCTCAGTCTTTACCATCCCAGTTTGCAAAAATGCAGGTTGGCATAAGGCATTTGCCATTTACAGGACCCTGGTGTCAAGGTCAGAGACCTGGGTGGCAAGCCAGCTCAGGGAAGAGAGTGGGAGAGCCAGCAAAGTCCAGCCAGGAGGAGACAAGCAAGCACTTACTCAAGGAAGTTCATTTACCAGAGCACCAAGCAAAGCTGTAGTCAGAGTTCCAAAGCCAAGGGTCAAGAGTCCAGAGATCAATTCAAGGTATCAGGAACCTGTTGCTGGGAGCAAGGTACAGGCAAGAGGAAAGCTTGTAAAAAGTTTGCCACAAGCAAAGGGAGCTTCCAGGCAGGCAGTTATATAGCCCCAGGCACAGGTGTGTCCAGTCACTGCTTCTTAAACTTAGCCAAGGAAGCCTCCCTTTGCACAGCCCTCTTGAGTCTCTGAATTGATTGGGGGCTTATTGAACCAGGCTCCAGAGCCTCTTCAGAATCGGACCCCTGTTGCTCCAAAGGAGCAGGCACAGAATCGGATCCCTGTTGCTCTAAAGGAGCAGGCAGAGGGACATCTGCACCTGCTTGGTCCATGGCAGCAGGGGGAGCTCTTGAGCTGCAGGACTCATCTCCAGCCAGAGCCACAGGGACTGACAGCTGCTGCTCATCGTCATCAGCTCTGACAGGGGCTTCAGTTATCACACCTGGCTACTCATGCTCAGTACACGTCACTCTCTGTATATGTGGGGGTTCTATTCCAAGAACCATTGCATAAAACAAAAAATGTGAATGCTCTGTCTTATTATTGTCAATGGATGCAACGTGTTTGTGCCTGGGCTAGCATGGATGTGTGCCCAGTGCATCCATTGATGATAATGGGACATGAGGCTTCATGTGACCTCACCTTCCTGTGTGCTGAGGTCACATCAGCAGAGGGCGCACTGTACTTGTTAAAAAGTGGCACACTGAACAAATGTGAAGATGGACATCCATTTTATGTATTTATATGCATGTGCATTTTGGTTTCCAGCTTCTTATTCCACAATGCTTTTTTCAGACTGCATCAGCTTGGATAACTCTGCATCCTGGAATGAATTTCACTCAAGATGATGTGGACATGAACCGCCTCTGGTATTTCCATACTAACATCCTGATTCCAGAAAGTCATGACAGCTTCCGATTTTATGTGACAGATGGGCAGAACAGCTCTCCACCAGGAAGCTTCTATATGTTCATTAAAAGTGTGGACAAAGGTAGGAAATGAGAATAATTATGTGGATTATTCATAGATCTTTTGGGAAGCCAAAGAGTTACAGAAGGAAAGAGGGAAGGAAAATTACCCCCATATATTCTAAGGTGACACTAATGTATTTTTTAAATGCATGGATGAAGTTTGTACTTCAGCAATCTCTAAAGGATGCCATGTTTTTCTGGTGTTGTGATGAACAAGCTAATTTGAATCCAATCTATTATGTGCATAACTAATTGCATAAGTTTACAAATCTGTTGACTATTACAACTGCAGTCCCCTGCGTCTGTTCATGACTACTGACCAAAAGGAAAAGTTCAGTTCCAAAACCTCCTTCCATGAACTGATCGAGGATTAAGTCCCAACTGAGTTTCAGAACTGTCAGGAATCTAACTAGCTCTTCAACATTCAGGGCTTAAAGACAAATTATGAGATGTCCATAGAATACTTTAGGATCTTTTGGAGAGGGAAGGAAGAGAGTGTTATGAGGAAAATTGACTCCCCTCACTTTTCTAGCTGAGGTGGCAGGAGGGAGGATGAAAACTGACAAAATCAGAGGAGAGTAACTGTGTGAGGCCTGGTTCCAAGTATTGTTGCTAAGCCCTTTTGGAAATGAATAGAAATCACAATGAGACACACAGGAGTCCCTGGAGTGTGAAATACTTCTAAATTTGTGCCAGGTGGCTGTAGTTTATTGAACATAGGTTTTTGTGAAATAGTGCTCCTGTCAGGAAGAAGATTGGCATAAGAGAAATGGAAGCGGCTAAATCTCTGGGGGTCTTCTTTGGTGAAAACCCTCTATTGAGTCCTCCTGTGACTTGTGCTCATAACTGCTGAGGAAAACAGGGATGCCATCTGTAAACTGTGATTCATAAACACACTGTCAATCTGCCACGTTACCCTGACATCATAAAATAACAAGGAGCAGTATTGTAATAAAGAGGGGAGGCTTGCAATCAACCAATTAAATGCATCTAATTTATTTTCTGTTACAGCTGAGGCTTTATTTATTAGTAAACAGCTGCATTTATTACAGGGATTTAAAAAAGAAATCCAGGAGACCACCAACTGGCACTTTTTGATAATCTATTAATCCTGAACAATCATCTGGATTTTCCATATATTTTAGGAAATATAAAACCATCCATGGCTATTGTGTGTGCAAGTGTGTGTATGTGAGTGTGTGTTACAGTGATGCATGTTGCCTTGCACTCTAGAGTTATTGCCATGCCTACGGAAGCTCCTATGCTTTTTAAATGCACCTCTTGGCTGGGGCGTCATCCTTGTGGGAGTGACTTGTGTAAAAGCTTTAGACATGACCTCTTGTAGTACACATTTTCTCAGTGGTGTGGCTCTCTATGGTTTAGGCTAGTTTGTCTTATTTCGGAGGTCAAATCATGTTGTTTTGGCCCTGGGGTAGTACATGTTAGACCTTTGTGCAAAAATGGAACTTTGGAGTGGAGATGCTGCTTAGGGATTTCAAAGGGGCCATTCCTTCATTCATTTGAGATGTGCATGGAATATTCAATTACATACTCAGACATTTTGCTCATTGTTGAAAAACGAGTCAACGGAAAGTGTAATCTTTACACATAGACATCTTCCTAGCTTTTTTGCCTTTTTTTTTTTAATTTGCAAAAATTGTACTTGGTTCTCAGCAAAGCTCGAATCTCCTGACAAATGATCATACCTAATTTGCTTGGGTTTGCATTTAAAAAATTTATAAATATATATTTACCAAAAAAAAAAACCATTTATAATTGAAGGAGAAAATAATAATTTCTTGCTCCAATCCATTCCGGCACCAAATGAGTATTGAACTCTGGAAGCCTTTTGGGTAGAGAGGGGAACCTTTGAGAAAGAGGGGGAAGGGTGAGATTGTGGGGGCGGAGAGCATAATCCTATATAGAGGTTCATAATCCTCTATACCTGAGATCACAAAGCTAATGCCAGATCAAGAACTCTGCTTGTTAAGCATTCCCTTTAGTGACTGGCAAAGATCTTTAAGGGGTGTGTGTGTGTATGCATGTTTGCATGCTAATACATCACACATTCAGAACACACAACCCCCTTTCAGGTAGAGGACATGGGGATCTGAGTCAGGCATTTTTCTTGTAGCATTACTTTTTTTTCCATACACCAAGGGTCAGTCTACCTATCTGTCTATCTGATTTACCCCTATCTCTGACTGAATAATACTCCATGGAGCTTAAAATATATTATAGGAACCTACACTAACACTAAAAGCCATGCAACTCCAGGTCATCTGGGTGTTGAAGTTTGTTTGCCTTCTGCTCTGCAGAGTTAGGGCAACTGGTAGTTTAAACTCAGTGTTAATTTTGGCCAGGATAGATTAATGAAAACCCTTGAATCTGTTCCTTCTTTGGTTGATGGGTAAGCCAGGCTAGTGTGCTCTGGCTATGGTAGTCTTCCTAGGAGGCAAGGAGTGTAACAGAGACTGAAGTCTGTCTGTCTGTCTGTCTGTCTACCGATTTGATTTATACAAGAGCGGATAAAAACAAAAGCAGAAGGAACTCAAAACATCTGATAAAATCTGATGTACAAGAGAAACTGGGTATCTTCTTGCAACAGAAAAAAAAACCAGACAAAAATCAGACTTGATTAAACAAATTATATTATTCTTGAATTTCAAAAACCAAATTTTTAAAAGGCAAAGAATGCAACAACAATCTGTTAAAGGCTGCTTTCTAAATTCAATGGCTGAAAGCCTTCCTGAATTGGAAGGTCTTTGCTTACTTTGAAAAGGCAACATGAAGGAGCAGTGATCAGTCTGGCTCCTCTTGGCAAGGAGTTCCACAGCCTGGAAGAAGCCTTAAACTTTGCAGTCCCAGGGCAAAAATATAAACTTTTTATTGAGCACACCCCTTTCTGTTTCGTTTTTCTGCCAGTAATGTACATACATACTAATTTCAATTCCAGATTGTACACACCTATTGGGTTTGGAAGTGGTCTGTAAATAAGACAGTGTTTCCATGCCTCCCAATATTTGGGAGATGAAAACCAAGACAGTAGCTGAGCAACATCAGGATGTGGTGAAAACACAAATGCATTTATCTGAATGTAACTGAACTTACTGGGGATTTCTTCCAAGTAGATACATTGATAAATGCGGTTTAATTTAAATGAAATAATGCCGTTCTTAAAGGTGGACTTTAATCTTTCTCCATCCACATATACAAACACATTTGCCCCTTTCTCTCTCACGCACTTGTCCCTCTGTCACTGATATACATGCACACGTGCATTTTGGCATATCATCTCTGTCTCTTTCTCTCTGTCTCTGTCTTTCTCTCTCTCTCTCTCTGTCTCTCACACACACACAAACACGCATTCAAAAATAGATTCTCCTCACTTCACTTGAATACACACAGATGTATATACCACCAACTCAGTCAAGCGTGCAGACACCCACACTGATACACAAAACGCACAACAGCCCATTTCTGTCTCCTGTTTTTCTCCACCTGGCCTCTTAAACCAGCGCAGGTATACCTCACTTAACAAAATAAGTGTGTTCCCAGGCTTTATTTCTTTAACAGAAACTTTGGTAGCAAAGGTAGAAATAAGATGGAAAGGTGAGGAATAAGGTTCTTACACCACCAAAACAAAAACAAAACAAAACAAAAAAAACAAAAACAAACTAGTTCACAGCAAACTTTTTATTCAAAACCAACATTATGTACATGTAAAGCAAAACACTCAGGTCAGGTAAGCCTTGCATAAGTAAACAAAAACATATTGAATCTTCTAGAGACTACTTGAAAGTTTCTTCCAAAATGCATCCTACAATGATTTTTGTCTTTCAGCTGCCTCTGCTTTTCTTATGATTTCCATTTCGGTGGCAAAACTTAAAGATCTATGCTTTTTCAACATGCCAGGGTAGGTGGGTGAGACAGAGTAATCTACTTCTCCCTTTTCCTTCTGCTTCGCTTTTCATGCATGCTCAATAAGTGATTCCGGAGACAACTTTTTACCTTACCGGTTGTCTGTAAGCACACACCCCTACAATACGATCACCTAGAGTAGAATCCCATTATCCCCCAGATCAAGCTTTATCGCACTGTTTCCTGCAGAAATACTGCTGCAGCCCAGAAGAATGAAATAAGGGGGAAAAAAACTATTAACTGGTTATTTTGTGTCTTCTCTGCATGTAAAGCAATCCTTATCCACCCTCCAGTCATCAGGCCTCTGTCATTCCAGAGCCCTTTAAAAACCCACTCTTTAAAAATCCTAATTTAAGGCCTAAGCTAAACAGGCCCCTCATTCTCACATCTTTTTTTTTTTTAACCTACAAAATGGGGGATTGAGAGGATCTTACTCAAACAAGAACTGTGAAGCCTTAGCGGTGACCAATAACAATGTGTCAGGCCATTGGCCCCAAGCACGTTTCTTTCTGCCTGTCTCAGATGTTGGAAGTGAGCCAGGAACTGAGACAACTATCTTGAGGAAAGAGAATGAAATGAGGTAAGGCATGAGAGGTGGAGTTTCAAAACCACCCTCCACCTGCTCCTTTTCTTGTTAAAGTATTATGTTCAACCATCTATGCATAAAATATATTTTAAAAAAAGAAAGAAAGGAAAAGTCACGTTTACCACTGCGTTAGAGCCTTTCTGCGCTACACTGTTATAGTGCTATTGTTCCACTTTCAACATCCTGTGGAGTTCTGGGATTGTAGTTTACTGAAGCCAAAGAGCTCTCTGGCTCAGAATTCTAAATGACCCTCCCTAAACTGCAAACCCCAGGATTACATAGGATGTTGAAAGTGGAATAATAGCACTATAACAGTGTAGCGCGGAAAGGCTCTTATTCAATTTGGTTTCAGTTTGGCCTCTGAAATCAGGAGCCTTTTCTCACTGAAATGTGGCAACATGGGATTGGGCTTCAGGCATGATCTGGATGCACACCCTCCAAAATTTCACAGATGACAACCAGGACACCTGAGGGCAAGCGACATCTGAGTATGGCAAAAGATACTGATGAAGAAGAACACATAAGCTAAGATGGGTGGCAGCAGTTTGCTTTTGCCTGAATCTCCCAGGAAAGGAAAGGCTCTTCCCTGCCATCTTCTGAGTTAATTGAGCACAAACTGCTTTTGCACATGGAACTCAGTTTCCAGCAACTGAAGTAAGCTCAGGACAAAGAGGAAAAATGGGAAGAGGAGAGAGAAACTGGGACATTTCAAACACAGCCAAAAAAGTAGGTTGACAGAGGATTAATTGGGACTCTCTCTACCAGACTGGGATGGCTGGAGTGTATGTGGATATCTAGGATGCTAATCAATCAATCAAGGGCAGCCAGGGGCCCTTTCACACCACACAATGATCATAGAATCATAGAGCTGGAAGAAACCACAGGGGCTATCCAGTCTAACCCCCTGCTACGCAGGATCATACATCAAAGAACTCCCAACAGATGGCCATCCAGCCTCTGTTCAAATCATGATAGCACTATCATTCCACTTTAACTCCCATGGCTTCATCCTATGGAATCCTGGACTAGAAGAGCTCTCTGGCTGAGAATTCTAAACAGCCACACCCTAAATTTATATCCCAAGATTCTACGGGATGGAGCCATGGCAGTTAACATGGCATCATGGTGCTATAATTGTATAGTGCCTAGTGTGGAAGGGCTTCAAGTAGGAAAGGCAGCTTTTGTTGGGAGGATTCACCATTCTTTATTTCTGCGTAATATAATATTAAACCTTGTTTAAGGCAAGTGCAGGGCCCTCACTAGAGAAAATGAGAAAGGAGGAGAGGAACCGCATGAGACAATGGCCCATTCTGGATCTTTCGTTTACCATTAAGTTTCCCAATTTCTGGTGTCCTTTTTGTTTAGATGTTAAAAATGGGCGAGGGGACTGAGACAAATCCCGTAGGAGAAGAATCACCCTTGGCAAGGTTACAGCTTCCCATAACACCATCAGCTTAAAGTGCCATGCCATGCTTAGTGCATTTTGTCTGTCAGTCCACATGGGACTATTAACTTAATTGTTCTTTGTATACAAGTGGGTCACTTTCAACAAAGAGACATTTTAAAATAATTCATCATGAAGAGGAGAATGTCTGGTGAAATCATGCCTATACCTGCACGTTTATTTGGACACAGAGAGAAAAACAGGCAGACGCATCTTCCCCTGTGTCTAGATGTATAGCTTGCCAAGCATACCCGTGTGTGTGTGTGTACGCATACTTGATTCAATGTGGAGTCTCCAAGGAAGGATATCCTTTACAAACATATGAGCAAACTCAAGTAGCTCATGTATGAGGAGGAAAAAAAAAGGGTTGGTTCAATATATACTTATTATTAGATGCATCAATAATTTTTAATGGAGTCAGAAAGATTTGAAAAGCTGGCAGGTAGCAAAGGAATCCTTCTCCAAGCTGGTTTTACAAAAGTCTCTTTTGTTAATCCCTATGACATGCTTCACCGCTGCATCTCTTAAGCCTGGTTTTCCCCTCCTTCCTCCCCCCACCCCCCACTCCAACAGCGTCTGGTTCTTTTCCACACACCGGGCCCCTTTTTGTCCTTTTCCCCATCCCAACCTGGTTTCCTCTTTGGAATATTAAAGGACCAGGCTCTCTCTCTCTCTCTCTCTCTCTCTCTCTCTCTCTCTCACACACACACACACACACACACACACACACACTTGACACCCTTTGGTTTTCTTCTCCCTGTGTGTGATTTTCTTTCTCTCTCTCTCTCTCTCACTCCCCTTTTTATTTTAGGTGACATTGTTCTATTCACCAAACCTGTAACTTTAACAGAGGGTGACAGGGTGACCTTGACGACAGATGTTCTTATGGCAACAGATGGCACTGGTAAACCCGAGAAGCTGCTGTATGCCATTTCTGTGCCACCTGTGCATGGTCAGATTGAGTACATCAATTATCCCGGCGTGCCCATTCCCCGCTTCAGCCAGTTGGATGTTGTGGCCCAGAAGGTCTGCTACATTCATGACAATAGCCATGGGGCTAGCAAGGATTCATTCAGGTGAGAAGGCCTACCCTTTTACATATATCTTTCTCCCCGCTTTTCTCCACCCCCATGCTATAAATATGAAAAAAAGTGTTCTGAAAGGTAAGTGTTAACACAGCTTCAGTATGGCATTCAGTGGGAGTGATTGCAGTGTTGAGATGAATGGCAAAAGAAATAAAAGAAAGAAAATGTCCCATCATCAAGTGCCACTCATTAGTTGACTGTAATTTTTCAGGCCTTTCAGCCAGAAACTGTGGGAAAGGAGCATACTTTGTATGGCAATTTATTTTTACTGCGTTTCTAATTAATTAGCATATCGAGGAGAGCTATACATTGCAGTAGAAGCCTACCTTTCCTTCCCTCCTCAGGTGTGCTTTCAAGTTATCAGGTGGCAGAGAAGGGACACTGCTAATTCTGTTACTGTTATTCTCCATCTGAAGTTGTAGTTGCTCTCTGGGGTAGCTTTTTTTTCCAGTCAGCAGGAAAAAAAAATCCACAATATTGTCTGAAATCATTGGTAGAAGTTAATCCAGATGGTGGTGTCATTTCTAAAGAAAAGCATATGTTGGCTATTATGGTACTTACATGTAATGGTTTTATATACCTCAAGTGGGCAGAACAGGCGGGAAAATTCAGCAGAATTTTCTCTTATTCTCTCTGTGTCTCTCCCAAGTACAGCAGAAAATAGATTTCATCTCCTCTTTTGACCGAATTTCCCAACAGCTGTGGCAATTTTCATGGATTAGAAACCTTATTAATGCCATCTTCCTGTAAGAAAGAAGGACCCATATTGCTTAAATCAGTAAGAGGATAAGGACTTAATTTATTGCTCACTTGAGTATTATCTTCTTCTAGGTATTTTGCTCTTTTTCACACACACAAGGTCTATGTGTACACTGCTGAGAACTATGGCTATTAGGGCCCTGACATTATGTTTTTATTGCTAGAGAGGCAGCTTTGGAAGAGTATGATGAAGAGCAGAGAACCAGGGAGAGGACTAGGGTACATAACTCTTTAATTGCCTTACCAAGCACAGCACTGAAACCCTGTGGGTGGGAAAGCTGCTTAGGATGGTTCAGGAAATGACAAGCAAAGAACAGTCTCTCCTTACCCACCCCCTGTTATTGTTGCCCTTTCAATCACTACCACCAATAGCTGTTTTACTAAAAATAAAAATGATGCTGGACCCCTTAACTTGTTTCTTCCTTCTACTTTCAAGCTGAAAGTTATTTACATTCCTGTTGCCACTGAATAGACACTCTGGCTAATTTTATTCTTGCAGTGATTAAGTGTGTATGATTTCCTAAGAAATGGGTTAAATTAACCAGAGGAAGAAGGAATCAGTAAATCATGTAAACTGCCTCTTTCTAAGTGAGGTTAAGACCATAGTTAAATAAATCATAGGTCTTAAATCTTTGTCCATTTTTGTTTGGTATGTGGAAAATATTTTCTTCATTCTATCTTCATTCATTCTATCACTATCTTGGGATGGAAAAAACTGAGTTGGATCTGTGATTCTTGTTGAAGGTATCTATATGTCTTGGGATGCATTGCTTTGGAAATTCTCATATTTGTGAATCCTTCAATGTATTCTGGAGAAATAGAATACTCATAAACACATTTTCTCTGGTGGGAAACTGTGACTAAGCCCATTTCCATACCGGGTTTCTGAAACGGTGTAGAGCGACCTCTGACAGAGGTCTTCTACACCATAGAGTGGACTGGCGTGGACTACTTTTCGTAGTTCCGCACCAGAATCCACTCAGGAGCGGCCGGAACTAGCTGGGCTGCGTGTTTTTTAAAAACCTCTTTTTCGAGGTTTTTAAAAAGCACGGAGCGCGCAGCCCCATGCCGCTCCGTCACCCGGCTCTAAAGTGGATTTGCAGGCGCACAAGTGCGTGCCTGCAGATCTACTGGGGGCGGGCTTCCGGCTGGCGAGCTTCTCCGGTTGGTGGAGAGTCTCCACCAACTGGAAGCTGCCATCTGAGACGCCGGAGGAGTGTGGAGCAGCGAGCTCGCGCTGCTCCGCGTGGCGACGGACTTACCCGGCTGCGGGTAAGCTCCGTTTTAGCGTGTTTTCACCGGTTCCCCCCCCACATGTGAAAAGGGCCTAAAACTGTGTAGTTCAGAAAGTGAATGCAAAATGTGTACATTTTTTTTAAAAGAAGAAAAAAAACCCAAAGTCTCCCAACCTAATATGAACCAAGCATGGTGAGATTAGGAGAAATCGAGTGTAAAAAAAAAAGTGAGAGTTTCTCACATCATCACTTGTGAGGTACCCTGAAAGAGGTAGATACCCTTCTTCCCTTCTCTCTTTATAGCTCTGCATTTCCTTTCCTTTCCTCCTGATCAACCTATCTACCTTCTCATCCCTAAGACTTCCATTTCTCTATTTACAAGATAGGAACTGTAAAAACAAACCAAGATGCAGCTGTTAATAGGACCTAAACCCTGCCCTGTCCCTTAACCATGAGGGAAAAGTAACAGGGCCTTGATTTCTGTCCATTCATTCATTCATTCATTCATTCATTCATTCATTCGTCTAGAGCTCTCTGCCCACTTGCCTGCCTGATATGAGGCAGATACTGAAAGCTGAGGCAAGACAAAGGAGAATGAGCTGACTCAGTGCCAACAGTAACATCTTTCCCACAAGGGAGAGGGGTGCAAAGTGTATTCTTTCTCCCAGTTCCCTAGGTTGCTGGAGTTCATTCTGAATAACTGGATACCAGCTGTTTATTTCTTCAGTGAAGAACTTGTCCCTATGCCAATCATAAGTGTAAGACTCTTTCCATGCAAAAAGAGATTTTTACGGAAGAGAAATGCTGAACCTGCCTCTAATAATACTACCAGCAAAAAGCAGAAGCCAATGGTGCACATAGGAGTTGAAGAACGGGACCTTTATTTTGTGGGAAACCATGACATATTCCAGTTACACTCTCCTCCTCTGGGTAGTCCTGGCAATGTTCACAAAACCCTATCCTAGAGTCTGTGCAGATGGTGTACTCTTTACTCATTGCCTTCCTCACAACCACCTCTTCAGTGGTGGAAGGGAATAATATACAGTGAAAAATACACAGAAGTGAGAGAGGAATGGAGAAGAGCATTATCCTTTCTTATGTCTCTCAACTCTAAGGATTTTTCAGAGCTGAAAAGGGCATGCTAACCAGAAAGTAGAGCAGTGAGGATGAAAAACATTACGAAGAAGAAGTTAAAAAGAAGGAAGGAGTTCTAAAAAATTCTAACTGATGATGGTAGTGGAAGAATGGAGTATTTCAGTGGAAGGAAAAAAGAGAAGGGAACAAGCGGAAAACTTGTACCTTTTCTACCATTTTGTTGGTGTTTGTGTGGGTTTTCCCCTCACCACATGTTTTATCTGGGGAAGTGGTTCATGCCCTCTGAAGACTCAGGTTCACAGTTTGGAGAAACTCCTTGACTCAGCCCTGGTCCTGGATTTCTAGATTTTAGTAATGGTTTAATGTGGTTTTGCATGCTTAAAACTTGTGTGCCAACTCTTAGAGATATCTGATTTGCCCACAGTACTGCATGTTTTCGTTGTATCCCATTTGGATTACTATAACAATCTGCAGTTGAGGCTGCCTTTGAAAAGTTTTCAGAAACTTCAGCTAGTCCAAAGTATTGCACTCGTACTGTTGACTAGGACTAGTTGCGCAGAGTTCTAAAATTCCCATGTTGCAATACGTTTACTGGAAACGGGTCCATTTTCAAGTACAATTTGAAGTGTGAGTGGTGACCTACAAAACCTGGTATGACTTGGGTCACGTTATCTGAAGGACTGTATTCTGTATGAATCTGTCAGAGCCTTGATATCTTTTAGGAAACAGCTTCTTTTGGTCCCATCCCTCCTTGTGCACATCTAGTGTAGATATAAGAATATGGTTTCTGACTTGACCACTACCTGGGCTCTAGAACTCCCTGTATAGTTAGGCTCACTTGTATTCCTTCTCATTGTCTTTCTGCTGGCAGACAGAGATCTTTTTATCCAGGGAGGTCTTGAGCAGCTGGCCTTGTTTGTTGTGGAATGGGCTTTCAAATGAAAGGATGTTTTCTTTTTCTTTTATTGTGGTGTTTTTAAATTGTACTTTAATTTTCTCATGCTTTTATTCATTTATACTATTTTACTGAGTCCAATTTCTAGGACAAAAGTGTTATATACATCAAATAAATAATTGAAATTTAGTTCTATCTGTGGCAAAGGAGCTATTCTGAAAATTACGTTAAGACTCCATGGAAACCATTTTTTGATAGCACCCAGATCTCTCTTTTTCTCTCTTTCTCTCTCTCAAAATTCCATGGTCCTAACATCACGATTGGATAGTTCTATATATTTTTTTAATCTTAACAGGACAGGCAGTAGCTCTAGAATAAATAAATAAATATCCACAAACATTGATGTTAGTTTTTAAAATGTATTTTATTATATATTTTTTATTTTATATTTTTTACATTTTTCAGAATTCAGCACTAGTACTAAAAGCAATTTGAGAGGCTGAGATTTACCTTTTGCAAAATAAATCTGTCCGGATGTCCTTCTGACTATTCAGAAAGTTAGGGTTTTACGACATTGGATTACATGGAGGACACCCATGGAATTCAGACAGCCACGAGATTTGGATAATTGTGATTCATTTAATTGGGGTTTTTCTGTGCATTGACACATCTGTTTAGCATAAAACTTACATTCTCTCCCATTTTAAGATTAAACATTCCAAACTGATCTCTGATGGTAGCTTGGAAGCAGCTGCTGGCATACTGTTGTCAGCTCTCAACCACATTACTGGATGCAATATCCTTTCCTGAAATGGAGGTTGAGCACATGAAAGAGGTTACATGGTAGGAAAGGACACTATCTCTATGCTCTTTCCATTAGATGATTTAAACCAGGTACATTGGGAAGTCATTGTGGGTGAGGGGAGGGTGCAGAAATATGTTTCCAGTTTTAAAAGGGTTAAAAGGAAGAGGATTAAAATATCTTCTTTTTTTCTCTCTCTCTAAATGTGCACTCTAAATTAATTTCTACTGGTAATCCAGATCGGGTTAAATAACTCCTCATTATTCTGCTACACAGCTGAGGCTTCTCAAAATGTTTATCTTGTTTTGTAACTGGTACCTTCTGGCATATTCCAGTGCCAACTCTTGTAGCTCCTGCTATATTTCATTCTCACTATTTTTGGAATGGAGCTGCTGGTTCCAGGTGATTTAATAAATTGCTTTTTTTTCTTTTTCTTTTTTCTCTTTTGGTGTGTTCCTTTTAACTTACCCATCTGCGCAACACATGCGTAACTTGCAATCTGTTGGCAGTTTGCAGAAAGACAAACTGTCAGAGCTGCATGCATTTGACAACTTTGTTCCCAATTAGATTAGTGGTAATTTTAACAGATTTCAGGCCAGTCGGGAGAGGGGGGGGGGAGGAATGACATGTTATTAAAGCATCAATTTTGACAGACCTTGAGCACATTGAGCATCAGTGTAAATTATATTAAATGCTTTAATTAAAGCTATGAAAGATTTACCCTTTAAGCAGTAAGTGATTGCACTGCAAATATAAAGGGAAAGTGGATAACAGTTTCCTAAATGGCTTCTGCAGTTTGAGATGGCATACCAGTCACTTCCTCCACCATAATCTATGAATGTAATGTTGGAAGCATTGTTAATTATTCATAGCCACATCTATGGTAGCAGATGTGATTAAAAACATGAAGTACCAGTCAGAGATAGAGCACTGCCTATTTTTATAATACAAGAGGAAAGGGGAAGGAAATCATAGTTCGAGTTCCTTTTCTATGCAGTGTTGCTTAAAAGCTGCCAAAGAATATTTAGTATTGAGTTAGATACCCCCGGTTTTGTGTGTACATGTACATTATGGATGGTTTCAAAATGGTTGAAAAATGTGTTTCTCAAGTGTTGGGAACCCCTGACAAGAAGAAAGCTGGACTGACAAAAATCTTTGCACTTCAGAATTTGTTCCGTGCAAAATTTGCACATGGTCTTTTTTGGCACAGAAAACAGCAGTTTCTGTGCAGAAAACAGCATTATTTTAATGTCTCTGTGCAGAAAATATTTCAGTGCAGGAAGTGCTTTTTCTCCTGTGCAGAAAATGTAGTTTCTGGGCAAAAATGCTATGTGAGAATTTCATTCAAAATAAGTCCTGAACTGTAAATAGTTTTCAAAAACTGCAGTTTTCAATGCCTTTCTTGTTGTTTGAAGAAAATCCCCCAAATTCTTCATTGCTTCTTTTGAGAATGAAATTAGGGTAGAGTTTCATCTTCAGTATACATGCATGCACACATGCTTGCACATATTATAAAAAGTCACTATTGCTCTAGTACATTAAATTCTTTTCCTTACGGTTCCAGTTTTTACAGAGAGTTCCACAGCTTGCCTGGAATGGCTTATTAATGTTAGACCAGATCTTATCTATGTGAACAAGCATGATCTTTTAGCATGTGGAAATAGCTCTTTTTAAAAAATGAACAAAGTTCCAATTGTTCAGTGGAGTTAGCTGGATTCCACGGAACTCTGGATTCGGGAACACAGGTTTGAAAAAAATATGAACCATGTCCTTCTCTGCATTCACATGCACAAATGTAGAAAACCTAAAAGATCAAAAGGCTACTTTCAATGTGCAGCAAGGTATTTCTAGAACATGACATTTGGAAAACATTTATGAGATACCCACAGGTATTTTGACATGATGTGTATTTGAAAACTGGTTTCTATATACCCCAAATTATACATAGTATTTTCCAGTCAGTTTAAGGACATCTTGAGTCATGGTATAAAATTCAAGTGTGGTATTTAAAGAAGAAGCATTGTTAATTAACTGGGGGAAAAAGTCCTCAAAATAAATTCTTTAGGGTGGCTGCCAAAAATTGTTTATTACTTTTCATATGGCTTTTCCTTCCTGGGTCTCTCTGCTCCAATCTTTGCCTTTATCCAGTATCTATTTTTATGCACACAGCTCCCCAAAATACAAGCTCCCTCTCCATTCACAATTTCCTCCTTCTTCTCTGCACATATTGCACCTATGAATTTGCATCCAGCTGAACTATTCAGCGTGGTGAGAGGTTTAACTCAGGCATCCTCACCCCTGAAATCTATTTTAGAGCCTTCAGCAGTTCACTGTGATGTTTTAATGATGACTTCACAGATAAAATCTCTTGGATAAGGACTGATTTAGATGCCATCATTGTAGCAGAAGTTGGCAACAGGGTGTCCAGAGACTATGTGAGTAGGATTATACTGGATCAGTTTCCATCACTGAGTACCACTGATGTGGACAAGTTTTTAGGACAAGTAAAGAAAACAACCTGTCCCCTTGATCCCTGTATTTCTTGGCTGTTCATCCAGGGAGGAGATGCAATTAATCTCAAATTACAACATATTATTAACGCATCTCCCAGGGAGGGAAGTTTTCTATCTTGTTTAAAAGAACCAGTGGTACAGTCACTTCTGAAAAAGCTGTTGTAGAAACCCTCTGGAATTAAACAGCTATAGACCAGTATCAAATCTTCCTTTCTTGGGCAAGGTGATTGAGAGGACAGTTGTTTACCAACTCCAGGCCATCTTGGATGATACAAGTTATCTAGGCCCATTTCAAACTGGCTTCTGTGCAGGATATGGAGTTGAGACCGCTATTATCACCTTAGTAGATTATCTTCACCTGAGCGCTAATGGACGAGTGTATCCCTGTTGGTACTTTTGGATTCGGGGTGTTCAATACCATCAACCACTGTAGCTGTCAAGGTCAGAGACCTGGGCGGCGAGCCAGCCCAGAGAATGGAGAGGGAGAGATAGCAGAGTCCCACCAGGAGGAGTCAAAGCAAGCAATTACTCATAGGCAGTCCATTTACCTAAGCCTGAGTGACAAGTGAAAGCCATAGTCAGAGTCCAAAATCCAGGGGTCAGGAGCCAGGAGATCAATCCAAGGTATCAGGAGCCAGGTGCTGGAAGCAAGGAGAGGGCTTGTAGAAAGTTTGCCACAAGCAAAGGAAAGTTTCCAGGCAGGCAGTTATATAGCCCAGACACAGATGTGGCCGGTCACCGCTTCTTGAACTTAATCAAGGAAGCCTCCCTTTGCTCAGCTCTCTTGAGTCTCCCCTTTGTTTGTGGGCTGATTGACACAGGCTCCAGGGCATCCTCGGGATCACAGCTAGATCCCTGCTGCCCTAAAGGAGCAGGCAGAGGAACGTCCGAGCCTGCTCGTTCCATAGCAGCAAGGGGAGTTCTTGGGCTGCAGGACTCATCTCCAGCCAGAGCCACAGGGACCAACAGCTGCTGCTCATCAGCAGCAGCTCTGACAGGGGCTTCAGTTATCACACTATCCTTCTGGAAGGCCGATGGGATCTGGGAATCAGGGGCATTGTATTTCAGTGGTTCCAATCCTATCTCTTAGGTAGATTCCAGATGGTGGTGCTTGAAGATAGCTGCTCCTCAAAAAAAGCAGTTGCTATATGTCATACCATAAGGTACCACTCTATCCCCAATGCTTTTTAAGACCTATATGAAACCATTGGGAGACATCATCTGGAGGTATGGGGCAGGGTGCTATCAGTATGCTGATAACACCCCAATATATTTCTCTATGCCTTCAAAAACAGCTTCAGCTAAGGATAGTGTGTCTCCTCTGAATTAATACCTGGAGGAGGTAATAGGCTGGATAAGGAAAAACAAACTGAAGCTGAATCAAGACAAGATAGAGTTGCTTACTGTCAAGGGTCCTAAGTTGAGTTTGAAGGTGTTGTCAGTCAGTCCTGGATGGGGTTACACTCCCCCTGAAAGACTGTGTTTGCCACCTGGTAGTGCTTTTGGATCTCTCACTCCAAATGACAGCTCAGATAGATGCAATGGCTAGGAGTTCCTACTATGAACTTCAGCTGATACAACAGCTGTGCCCCCTCCTAGAGCTGGAGAACCTAAAGATGGTAGTGCACATGCTAGTAACTTCACAACTTCAATGTGCTGTACATTGGGCTATTCGCTGTACCGAGCCCAGAAACTTGAATTGGTTGAAAATACAGCAGCCAGATTGGTAACTGATACATCTAGGAGTAACCATATCACGCCAGTATTAAAGTCACCCCACTGGCTGCCAGTTAGTTTCCAGGCAAAGTACAAAGTGTTGGTTATTACCTCTGAAGCTCTACATGGTTTGGGTCTAGGTTACTTCTGGGATTGCTTCCTCATGAATAATCCTCCCCACACACTCATGTCCTCTGGGGGACATTTACTTCAACTATTCAGGACTAGACTGGCAATGGTCACCCAGAGAACTTTTTCTTCAGCTGTCCCTAGACTGTGGAATGACCTGCCAGAAGAGATTTGACAGTTGAATACACTGTCTGAATTTAAAACAGCATTAAAGACCAGACTCTTCTAGCATGCCTATCCAGATGATTTTAAATTGTGAATTTAAGAATGAATTTTAAATATGTATTGACTGTTTTTAGGCATTTGTAGTATTTGTTCTTCTAAGATGGTATTGTGCATTTTAACTATTGTTTTTAACTGATGTTCTGTTTTTAACTGATGTATGTTAATCTACTGTAGTCCCCCACCTTGATACATAGGGAGAGGTAGGTAAGAAATTGCTGTGCCCACATATGTTCACTGGATGTGTCTCAGTGAAGGATGGGCTAAGCCAGGAGTGGTCACATCCTAGTGGTCAGAGGGCCAATTGGTGGCACCTCCTATTCCTATGCACACTGTACCATCCCATTTCAGCCAACATTTTTTTTCCCAAACAGAATTTCAGATCACTTTTAGACCAAATTTTTTTGATGCTTGTTACTTGGTTGTGTGATAAGCAACACCTCTGAAATTATCTTTTCAACACAACCGTTAGAGATACAGAGGCACTCTCCAGTTTTTAGTGTTGGCAACTCTAAGATGCAGAGTCACCCCCAGATGCATTAGTTGGATACAGGGTCACCTATGTTATGTTAATCATTCTATTGGGGATCAGGTAATTTCTCTTTTTATTTCATTTTTAATACTAACATACCAGACTGAAAACAGAATTAGCATGTTTTTCACCTTCCCTGGAATATCATCTTGGAGGTGTACTTTTACATTTGTGTTTGTAATTGTGTCATTATCACAACTTTAAGGGGAGAGTGGTGAACCTGAGGCCACAAAACTAAGGATCTAAAACTCCAGAAATGGGAGTGGTTCTATTGGCTGTGAGTTGCTCAGCAGATCAGTATTGGACAGGGGTTCAGACATTTACTGGATGTACAGGGTTCTAAGCAAGGCATGAATAACCAGGGAGCTTTTCACACTACATAGCACTATGATTACTGTGATCATTCTTTAACTGCAATGGCTGCATCCTTTGAATCCTGGGGCTTGCAGTGTGATGAGGTACTAGAACTCTCTGACTGACAGTTCTAAATTGCTGTCTGTAAACTATAAATCCCTGGATTCTATAAGATAGAACCATGGCAGCTGACACGGGATCATAGAATTATGCATGTATAGAATCAAATGGCCATAGGGCAGGTTCCCAGGTGGGGCTGGACTAGGAGATCAGTGGCTTTCAAATTCTCCTCCCTTTTTAACCTTATTTCAATGCATGCAATAAAGTCATGACCATATTTTAAACCAACAAGACCAATGTGTGACCTTTGTCTGTTCAAAAAGATTTTCCTACTTTAATTTGTTGTTGTTGTTGTTAAAGTTTTGGTAAATGGCAGCAAGTAGTTGTGAGTACCCTATCAACTCCCTTCAGTTCGTTATAGCAGCTTCTGGAAGTGATGTCTCTGTGTGTAGTAATTTAGCACTGGTGGGACACAGCATTTGTCTTAATTAGTGCTAATATGTGAGAAATACCTAGGAAAGCTGTAGAGCTTGACATAACAGAAAGGCCTGAAAGCAGCTGCAAAAAAATCAATCACTGTGCCTAAAGAGATGAAGACTCCCAAGCTTTGTGTGTAAATAAATTTTTGGGTATTTCCTGAAAAAACAGTGAGAAATATAAAACAATGGTTCTGAGGGGAGTGGGGAAGGCAAATGAGATGCACAGTGAAACCATGGATTTGAATGGGTATATCCATGGACAAAAGCCTATATTAAAATCAGTGGCGTAGCTTGGCAGGAGGGGGTAAGGACAGGGGCAGAGGTGCATGGGTGGGGCTACAGCACATGGGGGTGGGGGTATGGTGTGTGTGGGTATGGTGTGTGTGTGTGTGTGGAGCAACAGTGTGCAGAGATGGGGCTACAGCGCATGGGGGGCAGACAAGGAGCAGCAGTGCCCCTAAAGAATGCCGCCTAGGGCGCACCACCTTCCTCACTCCCCAGTCCCTACACCGCTGATTAAAATGCTGTCCTGTAGGAATATTTCTGATCTTGATATATTATTTATAAACAATGAGTAATATTTAATATTTAGTGCTTATCTGCAGTGGGGGTCATCTCTTCTTAGAAGAAAGCCCCAGTGAATTCAGTGGGCCTGTCAAGGAAATGAGTGAACAATTGCAACCTCTGATGCGACAGTGAGAGCACTGTCATGACAGAATAAGCACCAAGACTTTGTAAAGTGTGCCGATATTATACTGAATGTCCCAGGAGGGGAACTGAGGTAGAGAAACGGTAATGAATAGCTATGGCCACCTAACACATTCATGGCAGAAGTGAAATTTGGACTCGGAAGTTTTGGGTTTACGGTCCAGTATCCACACTGTAACTAAGGTTCCCAGGTCTCAGGACCCAGTCCTTCCTCTGCAGCCCTCTGGGCAAGTAGGAAGAATCTTGAATGGTTTGTAAATATATTTTTTTCAATCTGTTAGATTTGTTATTGTTTTATCTAAATGGCACCCTTTAAGGTAATATTTAAGGTACCATGCTTTATGATATTACCAGAGTCTGCTTCCTGTAATATCACCAGGGCCCAGCTACAAGGAGGCACCCCTACATTCCAGGTTTTGGCACTCAAATCTTGGGGCCTAGAATAGTCCTGAGCTGGCAAATCTAACTGTGACTAATTTATTTTGAAACCAACCACGAGGTTTCAAAGTGCTGGTTATGACCTATAAAGCCCTATATGGCTCAGCTCGAGGTTATCACCTATATGAGCCTGGCCACATTTTGAGATTCTCTTGAAAGGCTCTTTTTTGTGTTTCACCATCCTTATAAGTAGACTTGATAGGAACATGAGAGAGGGCTTTCTCCTTGATTATTCCCAGTCTCTGAAACTCCATTCCCAGAGAGGTTAGACTGAAATCCCACTTGCTTTTTTCTGCAGGCAGGTTGAAGACATTTTTATTCCAACAGGCCATTAAGAAATGTTTGTTTTTAAGGGGATAATTGGAACTGCATAACATGCTGGATTTTAAAAAATCTTTTAATGGCTTATTTTTAAAAATTGGTTTTAATTTTTTTCTGTAATTAATTTTTTTAAAACTTTTCCATGCTGTGGATATTGTACCCTTAAATTTCTTTGTCTCTACTGATATTTTGGCATTGTTTTCTTTGCAGACTTCAGTGCTTGCTGTACAAGCAGGAGTTCTTGCTATACTCTGTTGATGGTTCTCCCTTATTCCCTGATCCTTGATTTTCTCAAGAGATTATACCAGAAGACTCCAGGCTCTTTAATACTGAATACTTCTTCTGTTACTGCTTCTGCTTTTTCTCTTTGGCTCCTACTTCTGTAAACACTGTCATGTGTGCTCTAGCAGCCATTCCTGTGCTGTGCTCAATAGAATATCACATAGTAGAGGGGTGAGATCATTGCTGAATGCTGTGTGTTTTGCAACCTGCTGAAAGCATCAACAGAGAGAACAAAATGTGGTTTGAAAAATTAACTGTAGTCCCAGTATAGAAGGAAGGTGAGAAGGAACAAGAATTGCATTGACTCAGCTTTAAAATGTTATGTGTGTAGATATGCTAAGAACTCTCCAAAGTGTTGCAGGACATTTCATATCCGTGGTGCGAGGGGTGGGGGTGGGGACTCCTACAACAATCAGGGTGGATCAGGTGGGTTTGAACATGCCTGCCAATGTGGTGAATTGGCATTAACATCTTCCCCAGAGGCTGAAGGAGGCTCTTGAGTCATTTGTAGGCAAAACAATCTCTTTTTTTCAACCCCTTTTCTAATTCTGCATGTCACAGCCCTCCGGGGTCCCATGGCAAGACAGTATGGCCCCCAGCTCCTATTAGGTGCCTTCCCTTACATTAGAGATTGGTGTCATCAGACATGTGCTAAGGCCCAGTCACCAGAAGTAGGGACATTGCCAATCTTTATAGGCCCTGATACTGGCCCTGCTGCTGCTTTTTTTACAGCTCATTTACATTATACCATAACACTACGATTCCAATTTAACTATCATGGCTGCCTTCTATAGAATCCTGGGTTTTGTAGTTTCAGGAAGCACTGGAGCTCTCTAGATGAGAACTCAAGATGTCCCTCCCTAAACTGGCAATCCCAGGATTCCACATGGCAGTTAAAATGGAATCATAGCACTATAATTTTGTAGTATGAAAGGTTATTGCTGTTGGTAGAACTGACCTTTCCAAGTAAGCACCAACTGAGAAAAAAAATGAAGTTGTGTTAATTGTTAGATCCAGATACCATAACCTTCTTGGTATGCCAGCAGTTGCATTTTTTCCAGGGTCACACAGTGGTGGCAATGCAATGCAGACAAAATGGGTTGGCTCTCAGCAGTCCATTTGTCCTTCATGACTTTCATGATGACTTCATCCACAAATTTGTTCTTGCCTAATGACTGCCTATGGCACAGGATTCCAGACAGTGAGTGAAGAAGCAAAAGAATAGTGTCCTTAGTGGTGGTGGTGGTGGTGAGGTGAGCATATTCAGATAGGGGAGTCTATCTTGCTCCTAAAACCTAGAAATTGGTCTACTCAGCTCTCTATATTGCCACATGTAAGAACAATACTGTATTAACCATAATCATTAATTATCTCCCTGTTCTCTCTCTCTCTCTCTCTTTTCTTTTTTTCTGAAATAGTTTTACCATCAGTAATGGTCATATGGAGAAAAAAGGCGTGCTAGAACTAAATATTGAGCACACTGACCGGATTCCACCTACTTTACTTTATAACAAAGGTCTCCGTATTGTGGAGGGTAGCAAAGGATTCTTAACTTCAGATGCTCTTCAACTTACAGATATAGACAGTCCAGTAAAAAACCTCACCTATATTATCACCCAGTACCCACAATATGGACATTTATACCTGAAAGAGATGGTCATACATGGAGGTCAATTTACACAAGTGGATGTGAATAATAGAAAAGTGTACTACAAACATAATGGAGGAGCTGGGCAAATTGATAAGTTCTCATTTATAGCTACAGACAAAGTCAATAATGGAGTTTTGGTCAATGGGCAACTGACAGATGACCCCATTGATTTTACAATACAGGTATGTATGGACATGAAATGTATTTCCTCATTCTATACATGGTAGGTATTTCTTACAGTAGTGGAAGTGTAGTAGCCAGTATTATCTAGGTCCACAGGTAACACTCCAAAACAACCTCCATGGGCCTCCAGTTTTTCTCCTCTATTCCATTTTTTTAAAATCTTTGAAACTTTACTGAATTTATCTCAGAGAGTCTTCTCCTATTTTCCTGCACCATTTTAAACTTGACTCTTATCATCACTGCCTGAGGCCCTGTCCGCATGTGGGGGGGGGGGAATGGGCAAAAACGCCTGAAAACGGAGCTTACCTGAAGCCGGGTAAGTCCGTCGCCATGCGGTGCAGCGGGAGCTCGCTGCTGTGCAGTCCTCCGGCATCCCAAATGGCAGCTTCCGGTTGGTGGAGGCTCTCCACCAACCGGAGAAACTCGCCAGCCGGAAGCCCAGCCCCAGCAGATCTGCAGGCATGCACTTTTGCGCACCTGCAAATCCGCGTCGGAGCTGGGCGACGGAGCGGCACGGGGCTGCGCGCTCCATGATTTTAAAACCCCCGAAAAAGAGGTTTTTAAAAAACATGCAGTGCGGCTAGTTCAGGCCGCTCCTGAGTGGATTCTAGTGTGGAACTACAAAAAGTAGTCCACGCCAGTCCCCTTTACGGTACAGAAGACCTCCGTGAGAGGTCACTCTGCACCATTACAGAAGCCCAGTGTGGAAATGGCCTGAGTCTTCCATTTTGTAGCTCTTCTGAATCATTATTTTCTGATGGGCAAGTCTCCTCATTTATGCTTCTAAGAAGCCCCTATTTGGAATTTTGATTTGAAATCGGCAACTGCAGCTTAGCTGGCAAATACTCTGTTAAATTTTGAAGGGTCTGTGTAATATTGTGATATTTGTGACAAAATTTCTGTTTTTGCTTTTTGAAGTTCCCCTCTCTCTGGAATACTGCCTCAAAACTGGTCACTGCAACCTGGACAAAAATCAAAAACCTCTCTTAAATGTTGAGGCTTCTGCTGTGATGCTCAGTACACTATGGCTGACACACATTTGGAGGGAAGCCCTTTTATTATTATAGATGAATGAACCAACTGTGAAATTGCTGTTGGGATTTACTACTTGAGGGGGGAACTGAGAAGAAACGGGTGTTACTGCCCTGGCTAGTCCGAGCTTTGGGGATATTAAAAGATATCCTTTTGATATCACAATTCGGCTTCACTTCTCTATTCCCCTCCACATGCTTGTGAGGCCCCCGGACAATCACGCATACAAGCTCGGCCGTTAATTGCCGTAATATTCCTGGACAATACAGGCAGGCCAAAAAATAGCTGACTCGCTGCTTTAGGAGACCTCCAGGCAAGTACTCTAATTAGGTATGCACGCAACCTACAAAAGAGCCTCTGCCCCGCACTGACAGCTTGATGGGTTAACTATACAGTACCCAAGTACTCTGCGTTTGCATACTGGCTACTCTATTGAGAACTTCTGCGATAACTCAGTCAGTCAGATTCTGACCTTTCGGAGGCTTTGTCTCCAACTCCAAATCTATTGTTTTCCCCCAAGTACGGCATAGCCTGCAGTCACAATTCTCCTTATAAAAACTCTTGATTCCGAGACCTTCCTCGGATCGCTCCCGAGTTCCATCCCACCTTGCTGCCACTTTGCTTGGAAAGGCTCCCCTCAGCTCCATGTGCTGAGCTACATCACACCCCAGCCTCGCTCTCTATTTTTCTGGGCTTCAGGACAGGTGAAGTATCACCCAAACCAGCAATCCCTCTAAAAATCCCTCTATACCACTCCAACCTTTATTTCTTTAGTTATCTTGTGTGAGTGTGTTGCATACACTGTTTTGCTTGTGTTTGTTTAATAAAACTTCATTTATTGTTTCAACTTTTGTGTGCTCCTTGACTCGACCTGACCCCGTAGACATAGGGTTGAAGATCTCGCTACATTACCCTGCCTCATAACGCTAAGCAATGCTCTGGGCTAATTTTCCCCACCTTTAGTTAAGCACATCTTGGTGTCCCTCCTGGGACCCCCAGTACACAGGGTAACACAGGCCCCCTAAGGTGGTAAGCAGAGCTCAAAAAAGTTAATTTTTTGAACAGCAGCTCCCAGATCCTCAGCCACTGTGACCATGCTGGCTAGCATATTCTACTTTGCTGTTCAAAAAACTAAGGGTCTTTCCACACTACACTGTTATAGTGCTCTTATTCCACTTTCAACATCCTATGGAATCCTGGGGTTTGCAGTTTATGGAGGGGCATTTAGAATTCTCAGCCAGAGAGCTCTTTGGCCTCAGTAAACGACAAACCCCAGAATTCCACAGGATGTTGAAAGTGGAGTAATAGCATTAGAATAGTGTAGTGTGGAAAGGCCCCATGTTTTCTAAGTGTACTTACTAAGGAGCACATTATGATGAAAATGTTAAAAGTAGGGAATCGCCTGAGACATTATAGTATAACCCAATCTGTAGCAAGAAGACAGACATCAATAGAAGTCATAGGTTATGGTACATCCTGGTAATTGGAGCCTGGTGTACCTTAGCATCAGGCTACCCATGGTCGAACTATACCTGAGTGAATACCTGCCTGCATGTCTCTGTGGGTTTGTATGCATGCGTAGTGCTTTGCTCCCCCTTTTCTTTGTGTGTTTGTGCATGTATGAATACCCACTTTGCCTTTGGCTCTTCCTGTGGTTTTGTCTACCATTGGCTTCCTGCTTTTCCTTCAGATGGGCCCCACCTACCACAGATGGAGATAGTCATCTAAGTTCTGTGGCTGGGTCCCTGAACAGGCATACAAGAGGACAAGGATCATGTATTGTACAAAACTGAGAATTTTGATGGGATTCTTTTTTCCCCCCATCCCATCTCTCAATGTGTTTTGCCCAAATCCTCCCTTCTCTGCAGCTAATTAAAGGTATACGAATCTCTTTACTCAAAATTCAGACAACCTTTTTCATCCAACCAGGATCCAGACCTATGGAATGCTGAGGGTTCATTCAAAATCAGTGATATAGTCAAATATTACACAAACACAGAGGACAGATTAAAATTAAAGATGGGTTAAAACGTCAAAAGAAGCCTCAGGTTTCACAGTTTGGTCCTGGGAACCACTGGTTTCCACAGAAGGACCATCTCAGCTCTGTTCTGAAGTGTTGTAATTCATCTGTGAAATTTAGTTCTGTGTCTTTAAACCAGATCTTCAATGTTAGGAACACATTTAACTGCTTATTCAGGACTGAGAGGCTTAACATGTCTGGTAAATCAGCCTCAGTGGCCACTAGAGAGAGGCACCTCTGGCAAAAGTTCAGAAATCAGTGTTTTGGAAAGATTGGTTTGACCAGGTCTCATGTGAGCGCATGTTCCTGACCAAATGCAGTCAAATTCTAAATGACATTTAACTGCTCCCTTGCTACTCCTCACTATGGTCAAAACCTTCCTAAACCTCACAGGATGCTCAGGAGAAGCTTATTTAGAACTTCACTTATTGTAGCTTCATGTTCCTATTTAATATGTTGAGGTTGTATTTTAAATAACCTGTTTTTGTCGTGATTTATTGAGGAGTCTTGAGAGAAGCTTGCTTTATAAAATATGCTTCTACTTGTTAAATTGTTTAAATGGGGATTTCTGTTTATTGTCAACAGCTTTGACACATACAGAGCGATCTAATGTGTTTTTCACTCAGACATAAGTCCCTATGAGGTCAATGGAACTTACTGCCAAGTAAATGCACACTTTCTAAGTTACAGATGGTCACTGGGCAAATGATCACTGTGCGAGCTTGCCTCCATCCCTTATTAAACTTGACGATGCCGATTTTGAAGAGTTGTAGGTTTTGGAACGTAAGGAGTTAATGGGCAGTAGCTCCTAAACTGCGTGTTTCTTAAAACTCATGGCCTAGTTTACTAATCAGTTGTCATAAGATGTCAGATAGGGAACCATCACTTAAGGATTGCAGAATGCAGTCAGTCAAGCAGCTAATTGGTTGGACAGTGGCATGAAGGTGTATGTCCCAGAGGAGGGTGGATTATCAGAACAGGTGAAGAAAGTTTGGATAGATGAGCATCTCAGTGGTATAAAACTCAACACTTGGCTGAATTATACTGATGTCAAAGAGGAGGGCAGCTTTGTTCCTTCTTTGGGGAGTGCTCATTATCACAGTGGGCTGGAAGACCATCGTTCTCTTTTTCTGGTCTAATTTCAGAATGAAACTGCTAGTCAGCTGAATGCTTGAAAGAACACAATACAAGTTGTAAGAAACAGGAATACTCTGACATTTTCTTTCTGTTTTAAATGCTGAAATGCATGTACTTTCTACTGCATTTTCCCTTGCAATGTATCTTTGTTTTCACAATCCCAGCACAGTCACGTAGGGATGGGGGAGGCGACAGGGGCAGTTCATCCCGCGCAGCAATGTTTTTGCGTTGTCCCGGCTCATAGCCATGCCCCCGTGCGCTGCAGCCACACCCTCACGCACCACGGCCATGCCCCCCTCCCGCCCCCCTCCCTACACTCCAAGCTCTGCTGCTGTCCCAGCAAAATGGTCTGGCAATGCTTCATAATACAACCTGTGGCTCTGACAAAGTGCCCAGTGAAAAACTTCCAGAGTTTTCACCAGCTCCCTTTCCCTTGTTATTGAGAATTCTTTCCTAACACAGCATCTTTGACTTCTTCCCTCTTCCACTACTAGATACTCACCATACTCACCACTTTAAGTGGGGTACACACCTCCATTTCAGAATGAGATAGATTCATAAAAAGAGGCATGTTTATATTTTACAAAAACACCAACCTTGCGATACCATTTGAAGCCACTGCCCTGGCTTCAGGACAGATACTATTAGGGGAAATCTACCAGCACAATGAATGTTAGGGAAAAGGAAAGAATAGAAATATTTATACTTAAATGCACAATTGTATAGAACAGGCATCAGCCATTCCATGTTCCCTCTGTTTCTAACAGAGCATGGAACATATTTCTAAAAGTAACAAGTTATACTTGTAATTCAAAGGCGAAAAATATAGGCAACTGTCATGATTTTACAATTTTACGAATTCATCACTTTCTAGTTTTTCAAAGGTAACTTAAAAAGTTTCCTTGGTTACTCTGAAAAAAGGAAATCAGAATGGTACAAGCTATTGGCCTGTGGTACAGAATATACTACAGGGTACACTTTCCATCCATCTACCTTATTGTTGCTTCAGTGCCCACAAAAGAGCTAGCCCAAGCACAAGACAAGCTGGCACTTGAACTGTGTAACATTCCTCCTCCACTATTAACTGTAAAATTAGTTTTAAAAATCACAGTTACACTAGAAAAGAAGTGACACTACCCTTTGCTGAGCTACAGCTTTATACTCTTCTTCCTGGTGAAAAAGAATGAACTAGAGGAAATGAGTTCTTTGCAAGTTGCAATTTCTAAACTCTAGTTCCAAGTTGTAATTTAGCAGACAACAGCAAAAAACAAAACAAAACAAAAACAAAAAACCCAAAACAAAACTGCATGATAAGTAAGAGTATCTGCATTTCCATCCAGGCAGACGAATCAATTATTTAAAAAACAGAAATGTAAATTTGTGTCTTATATTTAATACTGAAGTTGAATACACTGCACGGATGAACACTATAGAATTCTTCCCTCCTCATTTTGCAAACAGGTTGAATGTCAAGATAAAATGGTTCCAAAACTTTTAGTAAAAACAAGCCCAAGCACCATACAAAACTTGAAAGATGGGAGGTTAGCCATCCCTATCACAGTTCACAACCTGAAAGTTACAGATGATGACAGTAGAGATGAAGATCTCATCTTCAGTGTTCTGCAGCAACCTTTCTTCGGGTATCTTGAGCATCCAAGAACAGGTATTTCTCTCTTTTCAGTCCTAAAAGGCAAAGTCCTAAAATGGCAACAAGTAAGTTTAACTGCTCACAAAATCTTGCAATCCTATACAAAATTATTTAGATGTCTCAATGAATTCAGTTAAACATGTTTCCAGGTAAATATTTATAGAAGTGATTTCTTGATCTGCAATCCTGGGCACAGTTATCCAAAATTGTTTCCAGAACAAGGGAGGACAAACTTTCCTCTTACTCCCCAGTTCCTGAAATTTCTGAGCCCCCCTGCATTTGTTCCTGAGTGCAGGGGAACATACTTTGAACTATATGGAAGGTGTCTTTGTGAGGAATGGGAGAAGAGAAATAGATGGAAATTCTTTTGCTCCCTCCCTGATGCCGGTCCTGTCTGTGTTTTTGCCCAGGAAGCTGAATCTAATTCAATCTTATATTCCATTAATGACAAAAAAAGTTGTTTTGATGGTACAGTACAAGTTAATTCCACCCTCCTAGATCACCAGAAACATGTAGTTTTACTTGGCTTTACCTAGCAGAGCCCATATGAGTTAAAATGAGATAATTCCACTCTTTTTTCTTTAACGGATGGTGTGGAAAATACTAATAATAGAATAAAATAGATTCTTGTATACACAAAAATATTTCAGAATAGTAATGTGTATTTGGCCCGTAAAACTCAATCTACTATTATCGTATAAAACTGTAACACATATAAGCTCGTGGCATGTACATTTAAGATAAATGAATAAAAGACTGTTGTTTCCAGTAAGCTTCTTTTCTAGTGTGCTTTTCTAGTCACTGATTATATGACTCACTGTTTATCTGATAATGTAATTAACATTTGCCAGCCTCTGCTGACTAGAATCCTGTCTGAAAACATTTGTTTGAAAAGTTGCCTTGTCTCTGAGCTGTCATTTTTTTAACATGACAGAAATAATTATCCTGAATCAGGTTGGACAGCTTAAAATAATTTGAGTTTCAAAGAGTCTGGAAGGCAAGGTAATTTTCAAAAAATGAACATTGGTCATCCTGCATAGAAAAAAAATGTATGCTTTCTTTATAATGTTGTACTTTCTCTCTCTCTTTTCTATCTTGGAGGTGGTCTTCTGAAAAACTCTTTTACTCAAGATGATTTAAACCAGCATAACGTACGATACATCATAAATCTTGGCACAGAGGTAACTTCAGATAGCTTTGCATTTGAAGTCTCAGATTCAGCTGGCAACACAATAGTTCCAGAGAAGTAAGTGTCAAAAGTCTATTTTCAGTCTATTTCATGGGGAAATGCTTCTAATATTATCGGATGTGGAGTTCTATCCATCTGTCCTTTAAAGTATTGCATTCAGCGTAAAGTTCCTGAGCATAGGTATTTAACAAGAGCCCGTGTGGTGCAGTTGTTTGAGGTGGTAGATTCAAAAAAGCATAACACATTGTGAAGGTTTGTGCTTTTTATGAATGGCTAATGAGATCCTACTTACATCAGTATACATCTAGTAAAATAGGGGTGGGAGCCAGAGTGGTGTAGTGGTTTTAGCATTGGATTATGACCCTGGTGGCCGGCGTTCATTTCTTGCTTGGCCATGGAAACCCAGTGAGTGACCTTGGTCATGTCACACACTCTTAGCCCAGAAAACCCTGTGAAAGGTTCACCTTAGGGGTCACCATAAGTTGGAAATGACTTGAAGGCACACAGCAGCAGCAGCAGCAACAACAACAATGTAGGGGAACATCATGGAATATTCCTGTGCCTACTATCTTTGTTCCAGTAAGAGGCTAGACTGTTGTGAAATGCTGACCATACTTGCTATTCAGTGAAGAAAAGGAAAAAGAAGTACGTAGCAACAACCAATCTAATGTATCAAAGAGATGAGCTAGTAAAAGAATAAAGTTTTCCTACCAGACAAAACCCAGAAGCCTTTGTTAAATACTCTGCTATTTTAATTGGGGGAGATGGTTTGAGAACCATCTTGGGTTGATCCAAAGGCATGCATTGGCATCCAAAAACAGCAAAACTTGCTGGAGGAGGTTTCCCAGTTCTCTACAGTAGATTTTTAGGGTGCACAGAGGAATACAGGAGGGAGGGTGAACTGATTCTGGTGACAGTAGTTGAATCCTGTGGGAGAACCCCAATGAATCCTGGCTGCAGCCAATAACAATTAATATTAGAACTATTTTTCTGCTTAGAGGGAGTTGTTTGAGCCAGAGTTTCTTCTGCTTCCATATGATATACCCCGATGGTATACAGCTGGACCCTGGCTAGCAATACACTCATATTTAGGAAAGCATAAAGCCTGTATACAGTAATTGTTTGGATGATGGACTAAGATTCTGGAATGCTAAGGGTTCAAATCTCGCTCAGTCATGGAAGCCCCCTGGGTGACCTGGAGGAAGTCTCTATTACCCTAAGAGGAAGGCAATGGCAAACCTCTGAAGAAATCTTGCTGTATGTTAAAGTCAACTAGAAGGCACATAACCACAGTTGTAAGGCACAATGGCAAATATGTCCTTGATCAGGAAGATTGTAGTCCAAACATTTTCTCTAATGCAATATTTTACATCTCAGTTGCAGTCATTACATAAAGTAAGTCATTGTGTGAGCTGCCTCTCTTTTCCTCTACTATCTACTCATATGATAGGGAATAGAAAACAAGTACCACCAAGTGACGGGTATCCTGAGCTTACATAAGTATGCAAAAATCTCTCATTCTCAGTTTCACTGAGTTTCTCCAAATCCTATCTGCATTTTCTTCCCATCTTTGTTTCATGCCATATTGTAAGGTTTCTTTCCTTCACAATTAGTACAATTTTCAGTGGATTTTTTTCCCTGAATTTTCACATTTATTTATATAATTTACTTCATTTATACAAATTTTCCACTTTAACTAACATCTTTCTCTGTGTATTGCTTCAGTTATGCATATTTTGATTGTTCACACTGTAAAATATGTGTATTGTGTTGCATGTACTTCATTTCTCAGAAATACCTGATAAGCCTCACAATTGTGGGAATGTTCGACACAAGGTGCACTTTTTCTCTCAACAAGTCTTGTGAGACGTGAAAATACTACTTTCAACAAGACTGTTGAGTACAATAAAAATTTCTTTCCATTTCTTTCTCTGGCTGTTCAGACTGGCAAAAATATAGTGTAATCACCCATTCTAGGGATTGCCTACAGCCAAGAAGCTCTGTGACTTCTGGCATGCTCTATTAAGAGACCAGCCTCTTTAGCTTAGTCAACTGACTGGCCTTGTTCTGTTGTCTTCTCTGTCTTTTAATAGACCTCACAAAGCTTTGTTTGTGTTATCTCACCGAACCAGGGCAGTGGATTTTCCTTATCAGCCATTGACACCGTGGACTGTAAGAGAGTCTACTAAGAGACTCCCACTAACTTTGCAGCTTTGCTTTCTGCCCTTACACTGGCTATGACATGGAATTCCCTTCTATGCCTTCAGGGACATTTTCTACCTCTCTGTCTCTGTCTGTCTCTGTAGGTAACACCTTCACGTTTCTCAATCCATATATTTTAATACGCCTGTTACAAAAGAAAACAACATTTTGGAACAGTGATTTTAAATCCTAATGAGATACAGCTTTATTGCCCCTGAAACACCTCAAAAATGGCCAGTAGGCTCTATTCCAAGTGGAGGGAACACGTTTTGCATAAGAAAATACAGCCTGGAAGCCAACTGACTGTGTTGTTGTTGCTTGTTGTTGTTGCCTTGATTATTTATTCTAATATCAGAAAAGAGTAAGGTAACTATGATCATGGCTTCTTAAACCTCCATTTGTTCACATATCAGGCAGTTGTATACAGAGGAGGAAGATGAATTAGTCAGAACTGAAAGTAACAGAAAAGAAATCTGCAGCCCCGGGAGGAAAAGAGAAAGTGGATTATGTGACATCCATGCAGAAGCTCTTCTAAAGCTACCAAGAAAACACACTAGCAGAATAGCACCTGCCTTTTGCATTTTGGCTCCTGGGACATTAAAAATTGTTCTGTAGTCCCAGAAGGATGGTTTTAAGCTGACAAAATAATGGTTTTCTTTAATCTGTCACAGTACAATGGAGGAGGAATATGCAGTGAGATTTGAGAAGGTTATGAGTTGTGGCAAAACTAAAGCATGGAATTTTGTTGTTGTTGTGTGCCTTCAAGTCATTACTGATTTGATGAAAATTCACAGGGTTTTCTTTGTTCAGAGGCAGTTTGCCCTTGCCTTCCTTTGCATCTGAGAGAATGTGACTTGCTCAGGCTCACCCTGTGGGTTTCCTTGGCTGAGACAGGAATTCAAACCCAGGTCTCCCAAAACTCCAACACTCAAACCTCTATACCATGCTGGTTTGAAACTAGCTAGTTATAAATAAATAATAACACAAAATTAATTACTTTCCCAGTAACTAGGGTTTAACAACTTTACAGTAAATCATAACTTAACAAAGGATAAGTTCAATCCTTTCATCGTTTAATATTAGTTATTTTCAGGGGGCATCTCACTAAATGGTAAAGGAAGAAAGTCACATGGTTCAGGTTCTGGCTCATGCTGTGTCTTGTATGCCTTACCTCTGAAAAGCATTCAAACATATGTTTTTAAAGTAACCATTTTAGTTGCTTTTAGAAAATGACAAAGTAATGAGTTAGGTTTTTAACAACCTACAATGATAAGAACAATCAGCTATTTGAGGTCTCTAGGAACTATAACTGTAAGTAATTATTTCTGGCAAGTAATTTTCCAGGCTCTGAGAAGAATCATGACCCACACTGAAGGCTAGGGTGCTGGAAATCTGGGGGTGAGATTTAAGAATTTACAAGTGTATTTTTAAATTTTATTACAAGCTTTGGGATCCAGCAAATATTTTAATTCTGTGACTGACATGCTAGATCTATTAGGGTACAGTGCAAAATCAATTGCTCCCCTTTAAAGTGAGATATACTGTATACTATACACTATACTATATAGTATATATACACTGTATACTGTATACTATAAAGCGGACTAGATGGGGAGTATATCTCATCTGTGTCTGCTGTTCTCCCTCCCACCAGAAACATTCCATTCCATTTACTGTGGTAACCTAGGGTGGGGCTTTGAGGAACTAGGGCCATTTCCGCACGCGGCAAGGGAATCACTCCCTGCCGCTACTCACCGGATCTTATTTGGGTCTGGTCTGGTCCGGGGCGAGGAGGAGAAGTGCGTGATTGCAGATCCGCACTGCTCTGGCGTCCAAAATGGCTTCCGGTTGGTCTGGTTGGTCGTGGGTCACGACCAACCGCTGAAGCTTGCCAGCCTAAAGCCCGCCCTCCGCAGATTGCAGTCTTGCAATGGTGCGAGCCTGCGAATCTGCATTGGAGAGCAGGCACACAATGGCGCGTGCCAGCTTTTTGAATAACCTGAAAAATCAGGTTTTTCAAAAACACCCTGGAGGACCACTTTCGGTAGCTCCGGAGCGGACTGAGGTGCGGATCTACACTAAGTAGTCCGGACCCAGTCCGCTCCAAGGTGCAGACGTCCTCCGTGGAGGACACACTGCACTGTTTTTTTTAACCCGTGCGGAAATGGCCTATGTTGCTATGGTTTTGATTCTCCCTGGTTAAGTGTTCCCAGAGAATGGTCTTGAAGAACTATTACTTGCTATTTTGCCCTACAGAGTTCTTTAGGTCTCTCTGTTGCTACCAGGCCATACACCCCCACTCCTTGATATGGTTTAATTAGCAAAAAATATTAATTGGCACAAAATATAAATTATATCCTGCTGTGACTTGGAGCTTGCTGACAAAGAGAAACTGGCTGCATATATGTGTTGCAAAACCAGATCAGATCAAGACCTCAGAGCATGTCATAGTCAGGGAAACTGTGGAGATAATGGACTGGCAGATGTCTCTCAACAACTCAACCTTCAGAAACAATAGCACTCAAAACTGCTTCCGTGGGATCATTGATTGTCTTCAACCTTCTCCCTTTGCTCATTAAATCTCTCCTTTTGTCCCCTCACCTGTCCCACCATCAAGGGTTCTCATGATTCTCATCAGTCCCTTTGTCACCTAATGCTAAGGCTGTTAGTTTATTCCAGACTCCATTGTCCACTCTCTGGACCCCATTGTCTACTCTGCCAGGGAGCCACTTACACCTTCCCCTTCAGGGATGAAAAAGAGTATTTAAATCCCAGCTTTATGCCAATTGTACTTTTGGCATACTGGCTATCACTCTGCCACTCCGATTCCTGATCTGGTACTACCCTTGGCCTGAGCCACAGCATCTCGTCTCTTCACTTCTGGATAGGTAAATATCACCCACCATCACCCTAAATTCTCACTATCAAAACCTTTCCTCCCTTTTCCTTCACTTAGCCTTGTGTGATTGCGAGACTGCTTGGATCTTGTGTGTACGCGATTGTTAATTCCCCCAATAAAACAAGGAAGCTTACTTGAATCTCTGGGTGGTTCTTCCTTGCACTAGTACTGGTGTACATAGGTTTAAAAGAACTCATAAGGTTACTCCCCTTGCAGGCCTCCTCTTTAAGGTAATATTCCCCACCATTTCATGGAGGCATTAGCATTGCAGGTGGACCCCTGAGTCACCCATGTTTTGGAGTAATACAGTTGTTCCCCAAATTTTTTAGCATCTACATAAAGCTACTAGAAGGAGAATCTAGAGCTCTGGGACTGGATTCCATCAGTATTCTGATGTTAATCAGCTCTGTGTCTCTTCTTCAACTACTGCCAAGGAGGCTATGGACATCTTAAACCAGGGCTTTCCAAATGGTGTGTCATGACACATTAGTGTGTCACCTGAAGTGTGTAGGTGTGTCGCCTCTCTGGGCTGAGAAAGACCCCCTACCCAAGCCTCTTTCAGCAGCAGCGAGTCAGGAACTAGTAGGGGGGCTGCCTTTCCTGCTGCTGCCACCACCGTTGCTGGGGTCCTTCCTTGCCAAGGGCAAGGATCAGGAAGAGAGGCTGCCTCTCCTGCTGCTGCTACCACCCTCACTGGGGTCTTTCATCAGAAAGGGCAATGGCAGCAAGCCAGGATCAAGTGAAGGGGCTGCAGTGTTTAACCTCTGATTTGCTAGTAAAACTGAATTACTATGTCATGAAATGATGCATGTCCAAAAAATGTGTCACCAACATGAAAAGTTTGGAGAGCTCTGTCTTAGACTGTTGGCTGAACAGTTCAGTAAAGGCTAGTATGAATACACAGAAACTCAGTCCAGAAAATACAGAAGTCATGTTGTTAAGCGATACAGTCAGATCAAATCTGTTCCAGATAGATTTGCACTCCTTCTGAAAGATGAGTTTGCAGCTGAGGTCACCTTGCATTCAGCAGTGCTCCTGAGTGTTCAGGGGACTACAGTGGTCAGGTGTGTGCACCAGCTGAATCCTCTTGTGGAAAGATGAATGTGCACAAACTTATCCAGTCTTTGATCACATCACATTCAGATAAATTGTAATACTCTGTACATGGTACTGCTGTTGGAGAGAGTTTAAACAGTTGTTTGTCTTGTACTTGTTTTATAAGCCACATAGCACCAGCCTCAAAGTTGCATTTTAAGTTCCTATTTATTTTCAATCCTTACATGGCTTTGATCTAGGTACTTTAGATGTTTAACTTCATGGAAAAGTGAAATAGGGGGAGATCTGAGGCAGGACCTTGTGTTCAGCTCCAGTTGAAGAGTGCCATTTGCAGGGGTGTTAAGTGAGCTCTTTTTTTTTCTTCCCCAGACTCTTTATTGTTGACTCTTTAGACAGCCGCTAAAAACTCTTCTATTCTGCCAAGTTTTAACTGATTTGTGCTGCTCCTTGATTTAAGAGGGTTTCCCTGTTTTACTGCTATGTGTACACTTTGAATTTTATTTTTCTTTGCTCAACATTTTCTGTATTATTGTATTATTGTTTTTATCATTTATTGGAGGTCACCTTGAGTGCTTATTGAGTGGAGATAAGTTTCAGAATTATATTAAACAAAGGCGTAAGTAAGCATGATTGTGTCGAGGGCCAAGAACTCTGACACTAAACTCCATGATTGCCATGCTTCTGAGAGGGAAAAGGAAGCTTCACACGTGCTCATGTCCTAGACCTTTTGGGTTCTTGGGCCCCTCAGAGAATTTGTTGGCTGCTATGGGCCTCCCCAGGAAAAAAAAGGCACTAATAACTGTATAGTTCTCAAAATAATGTTAAGCAAATTGAAGATAATTTTAAAATGCCTTTGAACCCCATCCATGGATTCCCCAGACTGCAGGGGAAGGGTGGGAAAAGTGCAACCTATGGACCATGGATTGCTCCAAGTGGCATTTTTATGTTTCCAGGGCTCACAAGATTTAAATATTGTTTGAAATGCTTGTATTCTCAATGCCTGCTAAGTGATATAGAGGATAATTTTGTCATCCTTTGCCACCCGTGGGGCTGTTTTAAGCTTAGGAGAAGCCTTAAAAACAACAACAACAGGAAGTAACTGGAAGTCATCTTCCCAATCCAGAAAAGCCCTCTCCTAGAGCTAAAACAGCTGATAAGGGCAGAGCAAAAACATGGCAAAATTATACCCATGCCACTGGAGAGCATTTGAGGACACAGAATTCACATTTTTGCAGAAGTGTGGCAGGGGACTCCTTAACTTGTGACAGTTGCACATTCCTGGTGTAGAGGTATATAGAACATAGATTAAAAACCCTTGTTATAGATACATCATTACCAGAGCTATGGTCATGCTGGCCAGGTTATTCTTGAAACCACAGTCCAAAAAAATAACTTTTGCTGGTTACTGCAAGTATTAAGTTCTTAAAAATATATGTGAACTCCTTTTAACAACAGGCATGAATGATCTTTGCATTTCCCTTGTAATTTTTTTTTTAATTATGTTTCACTATCAGTCTTGAAATAAAATGGTCTCGTATAGAACTGGAAGAAACATGCTATCGCATTTGTGAAAACATTGGGACTCTTCCTATCAAAATTCTAAGGAATGGAGGGAGTGCTGAGCCATCATTTATTGGAATAAAGGTAGACATAACATAAGTCAAATACGTTCAAATTTCCATTAATACCTGCTCAGCAAGAAGCCAAAATGTGTCCTCTATATCTTCTGCTGCTTAATGTTTTTTCGTTCTTGTTGTTGTTTTTAAGGTCCAAGAAGGGTCAGCTAGAAGTGACTTGGACTTCAAACATAGTACAGCAAGATTAATACAGTTTGATCCTGGTAAGGTCACTTGTTTTATAGCTTTACTAGAAAATTTACCCAGCACTGCCCATTTGATATTTGATGTTGATAAGTTTAGTTAAAATTTGGATGAAACAAAATCTGGAGTATCTTACAATTCCTAGTTACTTTCAGGCCAAGGTTCATGTAAAATAACCAAAAACTCAGCAAATTCTGAAAATAATCTGAAGTTTGCTGGACTTGTACAAAAATACCAAATTTGGTCAAAGATAGTTCAAAACATGGCTCAGCCAAATAATTATAAACAACAACAACCCAGAACTCCGAAATGTTTTTACAGGAATAGTTGATGTGTTCGATCCAGTCCTTATTTTAGTCCATCAGGTAATACACCACTTTAGAGACTATGTTATCAAGCATGTGCATTTGAATAGCATAATAGACAGGTGAACAGTTCAAATTATAATATAGATAAATAATAATAATAATAATAATAATAATAATAATAATAATAATAATATTTTTGGCTATTTTATTTTGATTATATATGTTTTAATATACTTATAAACTGCTCAGGTAGAACTCTGATAACTGGGTGATCAAAAAGTATAATGAATCTAAAATAATAATACAAGAGAAGATCTACATACCTATATGGCGATCATAATTCATCTGCTAAATGTCTCAAAATCTGGCAGATTAATCAAAATTCATGGTAGATATCTCAAAATAATAAATAGTCTTTTTGGCTGTCAGGTTAAATTTTCAAATAAAGTGATTCACAGAAGCTAAAAAAATGGGACTGCCGTAACTCCTTGGGTAATGCTATGTGGGTGTTTTTTTTTTAAAGTGCTAGGAAACAGGAGAGGTTTCAGTGAGCACTGCTGTTAAGACTCCTGAGATCTAAAATGACAAGAAAATGGGGACGAAGTTCCCTGAGGCACTGCTGGCAAGATTCCTGAGTTTAAAAAAAAAATTGGGAGGGAAAAATAGCATGCCCCATGGAACCATTTTGGAACATTAGATATGGACCTGAGCTATGCTAACTATATTTCAGCTAGTCTATAATAATAAAAGAGAACAGCTGCATGATTGTCTGACTGTCTGTGGCAGATATAACCCATAAGGATATCAAGCTAGGTGCCTCAGAATTTGACAGCATGGTTTCGGTTTTTGTTCAAGTTGCAATGACAAGTTTAAACTCAAAATTTCAAATGGGGGATTCGCTAGAAGCAAAAAAGTAGAGGCAGCAATAGCTCATTAGGAAATGATGATAGATGCCTTAAAAAAAATCTGACAGTGTATTTTTAATTGTTACCTAAGTTGTGGTGCAGGAACACATGAATCTCTTTGTAGGTATTAAGTATAGACATTATTCTTTGCTGGACCAAATATAGTTTTGGATATAGGAGGTTTTAGATACTGAAGCTAGATACTGAAGTGGTTTTTCATTGGTTGATTTCCACTGGGCAGCATAACCCTTTGTTCCACTCAATGCTACGTAGAGATGTAATTCTTCACTAGGTTTATTCTTAAAGGAAGCAACCAGAAATTTTAACAATGTTCTTCCCACTGTGAGAAAGTGTTCAAAAAACACACCATTTGGGACATTCTGTGAAAAATGTGTATGTGGCCTTTTTTGCACATTTTCTATGCAGGAAATAACATCCTCTGCACAGAAAACAATATTTATATGCAGAAATATATTTTCTGGATGGAAAATGTTTTTTTTTCCTTGTGCAGAGATTTTGCTTTCTATGCAGATGAACTGCATTAAGAATTAGCCACCAATTCAAGCATTTTCTTATGCAGGAAACAGCATTTTCTGCACCATAAATATTTTTTTCTGTGTAGATTTTTTTTCGATGCACAAAATGCTGTTTTCTGCACAGAAAGTATTGTTTTCTGTGCAGAAGAACTCTGTGCAAATTCTGCATAGAATAAGTTCTGAACAATAAATATTCTTGTCAGTCCATGATTATTCTTGTCACTATTAGCTGGATATTTTTGAATACTCTTTTCATCTCTAAATGTAACTTCTCTAACTTCTCAACCCCAATTTTCAGTTTTGCTACAAACATTTATAAACTAAACTTGTTAGTTCTAGTTTCTCTGGGAATATATATGATTAATGTTTCCAATATAGCAGAGGTGGTTGATGACTCAAAGATTATGGTCCATATATAGTCACCAAAAAGGTATTGCAATTATAATTATTGCCACAGTGCACTTATGAGAGATAAATAAGTAGACTAAAGTACTGAAAATGGCAAAAATTCTTGGGCTGGAGTAATCAAATGATCCAAAGAATAAATCCCACAGTCTATTGCTTTCTTTCATAAAAAGTCTTCTCTTGCAACCTTCAAATTAGGATTATCCCATAGAGTTAGGCCCTTTTTGCATGGCATTTTCAATGCGAAAGGACCCCTTGAGCATCGTGCAAATGTGAGGAGTGGTCCACACGACGCACTCACATTTGCGCAACACTCCAGGGCCTGACATGGACCGCGCACGCATTTTTTCATTTTTGGTTTGAAGCCGAAAATGCCACGCCGTCGAGCATTGCTCCAGCGCCCTGCATGCACTTACCTTGCATGCGGAACCTCGGGAGCTGGGCTGATCGCACTTCCTGTGTCAGTGCAGCCTGGGAAGGTCCCAGGCTGCACTGCGAAAGGAAGAGGCAGGGCTCTCGTGCGAGCAGGAAGCTCATGCGGACCCGAAGAAGCAGGGAAGTGAGAGCCTCTCTCCGGGGGCTGCTTGCGCGAGGACTGCACCCTAGTGCCAAAAATGGGTGAGTTGCAGAAAGGGACTTAGTTTAGCATGACTCAAATTGTACTTTGCAAGATACTCTACACAGCAGAGCAGCGAGCACAGTTTCTTTCTTCCTCAAATGAACAGAATCTAAAACAATCCATCCAAAGGAGGTTCTAAGTAAGTTGATAGTAAAAATTTCGCAAGAACATCTGAATTAGGCAGTGTTTTCCAGTTATTACTACAAGTCAGGGGATGTGCCTTATGATAAGAAATTCAAAATTAAATCCACTTTCTGAAAATGACAGTTGTATCCTTTTGAATGAGGTGTTAAAAGTTCTCATAATGAATTTCCTGGAGACAAGATTGCATTTTATGAAAGCTAACCTGATGATATACAATGAGACATCTAAGAGAACTCTCTATATCCAAGGTAAAGTATTCAGCTTAAGTATATCACCCTTATCCTAAAAACTTGATTTGAGTGATGTCCACCTGGGATATTACAGCAGCACTATACACAAATTCATTTTGCTCATATCCCAAAGAACCAATATGCTTAGCTATCCAATAGCCAGAAGATATTCTAGCTTAGTGTAATTTCTCCATATGTTTGGTGATCATGCCGTGAACCTGTTATCCATACAGAAATTTCATGAGCAAGAACAATAGCAATCTAGTTTCCTGTTCACAAAAGCTTCCAGGTCTTTTAAAATGTTTTTAGCATAGACTACAGATCCAACCTTTCCTTCTAACAGAGACTTCCATGGTTATCCTTTGGCACCAGCTACTTGTTAGCAGTTTAGAGACAAAATACTATTCTGCTTGTGACTGTGTGTGTGTGTGTGTGTGTTCACGCACCTTCACATTGCCTGTTGACATATGGCAACCCCATACATTTCATAAGGGTAAATTTCATATGGTTTATAGCTATGATAATACTTACCTAGACTTGTGTAGTGAACAGTTTTGAAGGGGGCTGGAACTTTGATACCGTCCATGAGAGAGAACAGGATGTTTGGCATCTGGCAGTCAGTGCTAGAATGCTGCATGTGATAGGGGCAGATTCTGAGGCCACTTAAGATCTGATTTCCCCCTCACATACCTCTTTAGATGTTCACAGCATGGGAGTCTACGATGGTGTGCTGTTGACAGTTCAAGGCATTTGGTTTGGTTTGACAGAGGTAGAGTTGAGCACTTGGGCCAGGCGGTTCTGCTACAGTCTTTGATTGTGGGCAGTTTCACTATTATTGTGGATGAATTTATTAAACATTTTTGGCCAGATGAAATAGTCTGACATGTTACCTTTTTCCTGATTGTCAAATTATTTATAGTGAGTTGATCCATTGCAAGTGAAGGGATGAAAAGAGACTTTAAAACACATTTATTCTTCACTTAAAACAATAATAATATCTCTAGAAAGGAAAGGGAACATTAATCATTTGAAAAGGCAGGTTTAGGGAGTATTTTTTCCTCTGATCCCTGCTTTTTGATCTGTCCCACTCCTCAACCATACATGTAAAATGATCAGATATTTACAAAGGCACTGGGCAGTTCAGGCATTCAGTTGACATTTCCTCTGAAGAAGAATTGATTTGCCCCCAAACACACACACATACCTGCAAGAGCTGACTAGGAAAAGCTATATATTGTGAATATTCTTTTTATATTGTGAATAGTCAAAGAATATTTCACATATTGCATCTTGTTGGTTCTTGCACTATCTCAGTAAGGCATATCAGTGGTATCATTGACATACTATTGTCTGAACAATGGCCACCTAGTGAGTTTATGATTGAGGTGAGATTAGAAATGGGGTCATGTCCATTCAGACTCTTAGTGGCAACACTACCTCATCATATCTTAATTTCACAAGAAGGTAAAAGGTGCGGATAAAGAACAGTGGGAGCTGTTGACTCCCATATCATTGGAGGGAGAGTCTGTTCCACATATTTCTGCTTTCAGTCTGAACTTTAAATCAGCTATACAAGGTGCTGAACCTATTTTAGAAATGGGCTTCAGCACCTTGGACAGATTCTCGAGCATTTCAAAGCACATTCATCACCTCACTGTCAAGAAAGTGGCCAGCCAACACGGATAATGAATATATTAAACCAGACTATCTTCTGTTGGTAAACTAAAGACATATAATTGATTAAAAGATTCATACATGACTACATCTGTGCCTTCTTTTAACTCCCAGAGCCATTTTTGAGAAATCAGAAGCAGTTGTTGCAGCTCACAGTCATCCTAGAATGGTGCAAAATTTTCCCCATACCCTTCAATATTGCCCTGCCATATGTGAGTTAGCACTGTAAATTTCAATTTGTTTTGTGATCTTCTTGATTTGTGGGGAATGAAGACCTGTGGCCAGTTGCAAAACTCCCTCTGCTTTTCAAGTCTAGCTATTAAGGTTCTTGGTCTACTGCAGATATAGACATCACCTCATGTACCAGACACCAATATTGTTAGCTTTCATATTATAGCAACTTTTTTAATATAGCCAAATCAATTGTTTTCCATGAAGGTAGTTGACTAGTTGCTGTTATCGCTTGACTGAAAAGGGTATAATTGATAATTACATACTTATAACCTGAATCTCAAGAGAAGTTACTTTTCTGTTGTCTTTTATCAGCCTTTGTCCATGGTCCCCGCATGCCAAGAAGGGGAAGTGTCATTTGCCTGCATTGATATCCCTCCAGAACAAGTGAACTACAACACAAGCAATAGCTGATATGAAATGTAGGCCTGTGACTCTATCATCATCATTTTTCTTTTCCTGTATGATTATTTAACATATTTTGCCTGATGAAGAAGTCAGCGTAGCTTTGAAAGCACGATGTATTTTTGTACATTTTAGCTGGCCAATAAAGTTATCACTCTTTTGTGGATTTTGGATTTTGCTACACTTACTAGTGTTACTGTTACTGAGTTAACCCTTGACAGCTATGCAGTTTCTTGACACCGTCCTACTATAGATGGTTAGCTCATTCCATTATTAGCTGATCTTAACTTTTCTTACTTTACTGGTACTGCCTGCTCAAAAGACAGGTGTGTATTTCTGTCTATTTCATCAATGATAATGCTAGCCTACAGCACTAGGCTTTAGCACTGCTAATTAAATTGGCATTTCAAAACGGAAGATTTTCCTTCCAGGATCATTAACACCTCAGTCTACAGTCTTTGGCCATGATCCACAAGTGCTCAAACACAAGAATATCATGAGTAGTTTACTTCCTGAAAATTTAAAAAGTAGTTCAGAATGCTGGACTGCTAAAATGTAACTACAAAGGAAAGCATGGACATTTGTGGCCATTCGCTGGCAGGAAAATGACTTCAGAGATACAAGGTCAACTAGACCACACAGGGCTTTGGTGTTACTCCACAGTATTTTGTTTATTTGGGGTGCTCTCAAGAAAGAGAGAAAGAAAGAAAAAAAGAAAAGGAAAAAAGAAAGAAAGAAAGAAATTCAACAGAGACAAATGTGAAATTATAGGGGGGGGGGTCAGATCTACAGGTGATGGATAACATCAGTAATACCTGGCTTGGCAGTAAAACATACAAAAAAGATCTTGCCTTTACAATTATTACAAGCTAAAGGTTAGGTGATGGTATGATGTGGATGCAGAAATGATTATTGCATTAATGTGTTATTATAGTTACCAGGTCACAAGAAGTAACTGTTCCATTTGATACCACATGACACAGGAAATCTATTCCAGTTCTCTCTCTCTCTCTCTCTCTCTCTCTCTCTCTCTCTCTCTCTCTCTCTCTTTGGTCTGAGTTTAATCAAGTCATGCCGGCCTCCAGACTTGATCAGAGCACTGGCATGGATGGATAAACCGTTCTTCTCTTTTCCCATGCTACCTCGTCAGTGTAAACTATTCAGTCTCAAACATTGCTGTTTGTTCCATAGGGAAGAAAGTACAGGTACCTACATTGAAGTAAAAAGCAAACACACTGGCATATCTAACCATAGATCTACCATCTAACACATAGTTTGACTTAAAGCTGCAGGTAAACAGCCTTCTTTTTCTCTTGTGTAGTGTTTCTGGATTAAAATAAATTTCTCTGCTTCAAAACAGGCAGAAAAAATATATTATTATACTTTCTGTCTTTTCTACCATACTCTGAAAATGAGGATTTAGCAACGTAATCCCTTTTCCTGCCAAATATATGTGTTTCAACAAAAAGGGAGGAAGGGCTATAGAAGGCTGGATGATTTCTTCTTCTTTTAGAGTTCTTTCTAGTAGAGTTGTAAAATGTTTATTTTTCCCCATCAATGTGCAGCATAAAAATGCTGAAACCTTTTAAAATGAGTTTGCTTTTCAATACGATTTCATTGTCATTGGAGGGGTTTTGTGGGTCCCTCTGTATTTACTCTAAGTAAAGAAATATATACGGTACGAAATCCTGATAGGACTTAAGCATGTGGTTAAGTACTTTGTTGAACTGGAGCCCAGGAAGGGAATAAAACTTCATCTGGATCCTACAATCCTAAAATTGTTCCCAAAGTGCTTGCCTGTTTCTATTCAGTGGAACTGATGCCAACGTTGTGCTTTGAAAATTAGACTATAAGAATCCTTCATGACAATGGCACATTATAGAGCTTGGGTTTACGAAAATCACAAAATCATCTGCTGGGTTGTTTTTTCACTGAATGTAATGTGCTTTTGTTCATAAAGTTTGGGGCTCCAGGTGCAAAGAAGTTCTTACATGAAAGAAAAACAAGAATGGAAAGACAGACTTTTAAAAACAGGACAACTGTGCTCCTTAGAAGGATTCTTGTCTTGTTCTGTGAAGCTACTATTGAAAATTTCCATGCTGGTTTCCCCTTTCATAACTCCATGCTCAACACTTCTTTCCTACAAAGTATAGTATTAAACCAATAATCTGGTTGGTAAAATATTTATTCAATAAATTTAAATATGAAAAAATAAAACCACAACAAAAATGCTAGTACAATATTCCTGTGGGGACATGGATTGGGGACTTCTGAAAACCTGAACGGTGCTTTGGATGATAGCATATAAATAGTCACTAGGGGGTCAGTTAGGAGTTTTTGCTTCTAGTTTTACTAAGCAGTGGAATGGCATCAGAAAGCAGGTGACTTGTGGATGGTAAAGAGTTAATTGATGATGATGATGATGAAGATAAAGATAAAGAACTTGTGGCATTAATAAGCTGGCATTGTAAAAACAAATACACTGATAAATCTATTTGGTGTAAACTTGTGGATGCATTCTACTTTGTCTTGGGTTTTACAACTGTACATCCACAATTATCATTACTGGTAATTACACATGTACAAAAAGAAGTATATCCACCCTGATTGAAGTGTTTCACAGCTGATAGTCATTCATAGAATTGCGGTTGTAGAATTTGGCTGTTCTTATGTTAGAGCAGTAAGAGAAGTATTTTCAAATGTGATGTAGGTCTTGGATCTACGTGTTATGACTTTGACAGGTGCTTCTACCAAGATCTGGAATATCTTCCTTCAGGATGATGGCTTAGAAGAAAACAATGAAATATTTAAAGTAATACTGAATAAGCCTAAAAATGCTGTACTGGGACACAAGAAGGAAGCAACTATTGAAATTCTAGATGCAAAGGCTGGTAAGACAAGTGACTCCAAACACCTTCAGACCTTGCCTTCAGGTCCTTGACCTTGTTCCCTTTTTGGTCCAGATGCATACCACATCCAATGTGATGAGGTCTCATTGGTATTCTGATTATAAATTGTGATATCATACATGACTCCCAATGGCTGCCTACCAGCATTTTGTGATCAAAGACTTTAGTTGGGATCATGCTTCATTGCAAGTAAGACTTGATGAATTTAGAGAGATTATGTTCTGTCTAGACATCTTTAGAGCAAACAAAGTGGTATTTCAATCACAACAGAGCCAGCTGTTTTGACCTTTGTAAATATAGAAGAGAGAACTGATGAACATGTATGAGAAGTAGGAGTAAACAGGAGACAAGACTTGATGTGCTAATGATGGTCACTTGCTTTATTTATTTTTTAAAAGTTGAAGCATTTTGGCCTCTATCAAAGGCGGCCTTCTTCGAGGGGTACATTTTACACAGAAGTTTCTGAAGTTGTATAATACACTGTCCAAACTAATGGACCATTGAGATAAAAGCCCCTGAGGAAGACTAAAATTTGATAGAGGCTAAAACATGTTGGGCTTTAAAAAAAAAAAAAAGAGCAGATCTGTTTAAACAAGGTCTTTACTTGCTGGCAAGAAGACAACAGAAAGGGGGCAGACTGAACCTCCCTTGGGAGGAAATTTCTAGGACTAGGAAAATCCACTGAGGAGGCTGTCTTCTGTGTCTGCACCAACCAAGCCTTGGAGGGTGGTGAGATGGAGACAAAACCCTCCCTTGAAGATTGTAAGACTTGGGCAGGTTTGTAGGGGGAGGTATGGGCTTTCAGATAGTCTGAACCTAAGCTATATAGATCTTTATAGGTCAAAACATCACTTTGAATTGTGCCCGGAAACAGACCGGTAACCACTGAAGCTAGGTTGTTATATGTGCCTTTGCTGAAACAGCTTCATTGGTTACCACTCTGTATATTTTAAGTCATAACATAATCATAAAAGAAGAGATTTCTAATCTAACGACCCTTAAAGTCAAATTGCATTTCTTTTCCAAGACAGGATAGACTGTGGTTCCTACAGCACTCTGGTAGATTCCTAAATGCACTGTCACAACCCACAAAGAAGAAAGCTACTTCTCTATTAAGTAACTTACTTTTATTGTGACACTCTGATAGGGAAGGAAAAGGAGTTCTGTAACTGAATGAAAAAGAATTTTGCTTCCAAAATTTTGTATGTTTCTCACCCTGCCCAGTGTCTCTATATAGCTGTGATAGAATTTCAGAAGCTAAAGTGTAATTTTGTGATTCTTCTTGCACCTGCTCTTTTGTTGAACCAATTGGATCTAAGCAATTCTTGACATGCCTTTGTTCTGTTTTTAAAATTATTCTTACTAGAAATACTCTTCACATTAAATTACTGTCTGAGGGTTTTTTTTTCCTCCAGAGTTAAACCACTTGATTTACAGTAACTTTCCCTTCATCTCTTCTGTTCCTTAGGATCCCAGATGTTATTTTTGTCTAAAGTTTCTTAACAGCTACCAACCTGTATTTCTGCTAATATAGATCACTTATAATTGAATCAAGGAGAAAGAGCAACAGTACCAGTGCTCTGACTGTCAAGATGTTGTGAGTCAAATTGTGTTCACGAACAAAATATTTCTTTCTTTCTTTTAAAAGATACACCTTTTTAGATTTTCAGTTATTGACTACCTTGATCTTTAACTGAATTTTAGTGGCCAGTAAGGTAAAATATGGACTGCAAACTGATAAGTAGCAGTTAATATGTCCTGTATTTGGATATCTAAATTTTAAAGCTGAAATGAACCACCTACTGTTTTACTACAGGAGACTCAGAGTGCCTGTTAATTTTCATGCTAAGCCATCCTAGACAATGACATAGTTTGACCCAAATTTGGGTCAAGAGTGACACCCTGTGGCCAAGTGATTCTGTGACTCTTTCCTCCTCTTTCTTACATTATCCATCTTCCCTTAAATGTCTTCCAGCTTTTAAAGATTATACATATTTTTCATGTTGTTTTCAAAAAAGGTGGGGGGGACGGAGGGCAAAGAGATTTTTGACAGTCTACTGCACAACCAGCAGTTCTGTCCTCATCTTCAGCAACCTTCTTTTCCTGCCCTTGCAGTTTCTAAAGTGGAAACTGTAACCTGAGCTACTACTGCAGTGGTGAATTTCAAAGCAAGACACCATCCTGGCACAAAGAGCAGCACTGTTGTTTTGGGCTTTTGTCTGCAGCATCTGGCTTTGGGCCCTTTCAGAAATGAGTTCTCTGAAGATTAAGCTGAGATTGCAAAATTAATCTCATTTGTGGTTTATTTTAGATTTGACCTTGGATTGCAAATATTACAGACCACCATGCAGCAAGCCTCTCATGGGGTATTGGGAATTATCAGCAGTACTCCAGAATCAAAATGCCTCAGCTTTCGACTCTTAAAATATCTTCTTCAAAGGGGCATGGAAGCAAAAAGAATTTATTTCAGAGGCTGGCGTGTCTTCCATTTGCCTCAGAGCTCATTTCTGTTGGGCTCAAACCACCTCTGTTATTCCATGTACTCATTTGTGTTTCAAAACACTGTGTGTGTTTCTATTTCCTACTTAATTATCAGGTGGCTGTCCTTCTTCCACAACCTCCCAAGATGGTGGCACTCAAGAAGTGCTAGAAAGGACCAGCAGGATTTCAGAAGGACCACTGTACATTGGCCATTCATGTATACCAATCAGAAAAGGAAATGTCCTTCAGGACAGACAGCATTTAAACAACAAGGAGAATCCTCATCCTGGCTCTTCTCCTAGAGGCGATGTTCCTCAGATGGAACACTGGTTTGATCATGTAAGCCAGGATTTCCAAAGTTTTTTGTGGTGCTAAATTTAAGGTGGGTGGGAATTTATAGCCCTCCAGATGTTTTTGGACTATAATTCCCAGCATCCTTAGTCAGAACAGCCATTGATGAGGCATGCTAGAATTCCACAACATCTGGAGAGTCAGATAATTCCCAAATTTGAATTAAGAGAAAGAATCAAACAACTGTATACTGATGGTATACATACCAGCAGTATTTATTTGTATATGAACAACAGCAATAACATAAGAAATCTTAAGTCAAGTGACCTAGTTATAAGAATGCTATATAGATTGTTACCTGAATCCTTTAATTGACGTAGACCATGAATTCTTTTTAGTTTACTTTAGAAACTGTAAAAAGCATGATATTAGGTTCTTACGGAATGTAAAATAATGTATCCTCATTGACTTTGGTGAGGCCTTTATAATTTACACCAGCTTACAATGGAGCCAAATGCATTTTCATCACTATTTTTTTCTTTTCTCGGAGGTGAAACAGCCAGAGTAATGTTCCTGCAGTAGAAAGAAATGTTATTAAATAGCCTTCTCGACTATATGAGGGCAAGGAAGGAAAAGATATCCTATTAATAACACTCAATTTTTCTGCTGATGTTGCAAAATAAAGCACCATAATGCTTTTCTGGGTGAATTAACTACTTAGAAAAGTTGTAATGGGAGGAAAATGGAAGATTTGCTAATGAAGGAGAGTAGTGGAAATAATATAATAGGTGTCATTCACTTCATATACCTGCCAAAGTGAAGTCTCAGTCATATATAGTGCTATAATTAGGAAGATAGTGTTATTTTGATATTATTAGTACTTCATAGAATCATAAAAGTTGGAAGGGGCTCCATGGGCTGTCAAGCCCAACCTTCTGTTTCATACAGGATCTCCAGCTAAAGCATCCCCATGAGGTAACTATCTAGGTTCTTTTGAAGACTCCCAGAGAAGATACCCACCACCTCCCCATCAATGGTTCAAGTGCCAAACCACTCTTATTGTCAAGAAGCTCCTTCTAATATTCAATTAATATCTCCCCTCCTGCAATTAACAATTAGACCTGGTCCTACCCTCTTGGGCAGCAGAGCACAAACCTGCCATTTCTCTCTGTGACAGCCCTGGAGGTATTTAAAGAATGCAAACATGTCGGATGCATTGTATGATTAAAAATTATTTTCCCATATGGCCATGCATCAGTTTAGGAAATGTCATTAACAAACCAGACCAAACCAAGAAAATATTTCTAGAAAAAATGGTTGCACAGCATTGATTCTAGGTATCTCTAGGTGAGAGAGGTCAGAATAGACTGTGCTGAATGTTTGCAAATGAATATTCTTGGAACAAGGATTTTTTTTTTCCCCAGAGGAGAAAGTTCTAAACATCCTTTCATTCCCAGCTGCATGCTTTTCTGATCAGTTGCTTTATCCTTATTTGATTCTCTCTCACTTCCAAACCTCCTCCTTCCTGCTTGCACAATCCCAGCTAATCTGGAACTGTGTAATCATCATGTGACTGTGCTGCAAAGCCAATTCAGAGGGACATAAGTACTTTCCTCACTGTGAACTGATTTCATGATGATGCAAGACTGGAGAGGTAGTACATCTATCATATTACAAATAGTTCATGGCCCATAGTAGTGGGATGGCCTTCATAAATGATGGAGATGTTTGATCCTTTCCCTCCATTTGATATAGGACAGAACATCTGTGTCATTTTTAAAATCAAGGTCTTCTCAAAACCAGATTAAGGCTGAATTTTAAAAACAGCAGATCCCAATAGATATGGGGTTGGTTATTACATAGAATAGGCCAGCCTTTGCATCCCCTCCAAACAGTTGTGGTTAGCAGACCAAAATACTGGGCCCCCCTTCCCCAAATGGTGGTAGAGAAATGAACTCAAGCCTAGTCCACAATCTGGCTGCACCTCCACACCTACCAGTTAGACAATTAGAGGACCAGTTTGCCCTTAGAATGATGGGACATGGCAATCCTATTCAGAAATTCAAAGAGTTTCACCACCCTTGAAAATAAACAGCACTTGAACAGAGAGATTAAAGTCTTTGGCCAAAATTGCCTTCTTGACTTAGCAGCTAAGCTAACAACTCATCCAATCATGTCAGACCATGCTAAATATTTATGATAGCTGGTTGTTAAAATGCTTGTCTATGTATTTGGTGGTAAATAATAGCCTCGTGTATTTAGCCCACCTCTTTTTCTACTTAGCTTAGATGGGTCCCCAGTCATATGTCTGACGCCTCAAATGGGAGACAGTGCTAGGTGGGAGAGTCTGAAAGGAAAATGTTTCTACAGGATGTTTACAGCATTTGAAACATTGCTTTTAAAAGGCAAACAGTTGATATTCCAGTTTTTTCAAATGTCACTCTGTTTCATTTCTAAAATAGATACTTCTGGTTATTTTTTAAAAGGCTGAATATTTTTTATTCAAAAGTATGAAGAACAGTATGATTCAGCACTTGAACTATAAGTAGTCTTCCTGCATCATTCAATGAGGCCATAGCCCAGGGAGGGTAACTGTACAGGGGCCAAGGGTCAATTTGCTCTCCAATACCCTTTACAGACTGCATCCCCCTCACCCAGCATGCCAAAACACCTCCATTTTTGTTCAGAGTTCCTCTCAAAATGGTGACTTGAAATGATACCTGTAACTTCCTGTTGACATTTTGAGAGGGGCACAGATGAAAACAGAGTTATATTTTGGGCAGGTTCTGGGGGTTATGGGATGGGTAGGTTGTGCATTTTTTTTCAGTTTGGGTGTGCTCATTGTGGAGTTGTTAAGCAAAAATGATCTTATAAGTACACCAATTTTTTTAAAAAAAGAAAAGAAATGGGGGCTTGGATGATGCAGGGGCTCAAGGGATCACAAAAGTGAGGGCCACAGGCCACATGCAGTCTGTAAATCACACATTTACTAAGTCTGCTATTGACCTATAGCTATTAAAGTAATTAAATGTTACCCTGCAAAAAGGAGTGAACTTAGTCCTTGCTAAAATCACAAGGTAATTGAATTATATTTTGGAAAGGGGAATTAATTACAAGTAACCAGTAACACCTAAATTCTGAACATTAAGCCATGGGTTACAGGTAACTAGTTGCTTCCATGGGCTAAGTCTTAAGTATCCTCTGCATCTCTTTCCATAGCACGTCTCAGTTCATTGCAATGGAGAGATGAATACCAGAACTACCAGTTGTCTGGGATGTACAGTTGTCATTAGTAAAGTGATAGAAATCATTGTATTTGCTCCTAATTTCTCTTGATCTTTTTTAGTACCAAGGAGTTACACCTACGGGAGCTGAAGGACTCTTTGTTCTGCCCTCTGACATTCAGATAGCTGCAAGAGAGCCCTTATCTGATCTGCCTTTTCACCTACAAAGTCAACATGACGATCCTCAAGAAGATTTGGGTGTGAATACCAAACTGATGTCATTACAAACCAACACAAAACAGGTAGAATTAGCATATGGGGGGTTGGAGTTGGTGAACATGGAAGGAAAGATATATAGCCTTAAGGGTGTAATGCATATTATAAATCATGATATTCCACACCACTGTGTTTAAAATTATATAGAGGCTATAAATCTATAGCAGAATGTTTCAGGGCAGGTAGTGCCTCAAAGTCTTCCCAAAAGTTTTATTGCTTCTAGCAGAAACAAAGGATCAGGCATTTTGTCATTCAGAATTCAGTTTTTAATCTGCAATCAAGGCATTGATGTAATACCCATGATACAGCATCAGTTTAAGGACAGATTTCACATCCTGTCCTCTTGTTCAGAAACTTGATTAAAAAATTAATTGTCAATGTACATTTGAGAGTGGGACGTTTTCCTTCTGACTGGTTTCTTTGCTGAGGTACATAGTTAGTGACCTGCCTCAGGCCCCCAGTCAGCTTTGGGGCTGGACTGATATTTAGAATGACAGTTTTCCACATTCAAACAAAATTCTGTCATGTCAACTTTCAGATGTTTACTTTTCATTTTGCTAAGGCTTCTTAGATCTTACTAGAAACTTCATTGTTTGTGCGGCAGAAGCCTGGATTTTCTCTGAGCCTATAATGTTGTCCTCTTGAACACTGTGAAGGTGAAGCAAAAATGTATGGACATTTATTTCTTGGCATGCAAGAAAAACTAAGAGCTAACGTTTTGCTAGCTTTTTTTTTTTTTTTGGCTCATCCTAGGGATGGATGATACACAAAGTGTACCTAAAATTTCTGTTGACGTTTGTTGTCAAATGAACATCTCTCGATCTTGTCTCTCTTCAACCAAGATTGTTTTTGCCCTTTTACTAGGAAATCAGTTTCTAGGCAGGTTTCTTTGGCACATGGTATTCCATAATAATATTTTTTTTTTTAAAAAAAAACTTGTCTTCACTGAGCAGCCCAATTACTGCTGTTGTGTGACTTTTGCATGTCCTCTCTTCAGGAGCAAGATAAAAATGTAATGTTGTTTACAGCAAAAGAAGGAGCCTTAATCAAGACTTCTGGTCCTGGTATCCTGCCCATAAAATTTTAACTACCTATTTGAATTGTGTCCAACTGTGTCCACACCATTTCACAAAATTAATTCAAGGTTTAAACAGAATCTTAAACCTGTAGTTCACTCATCCATACTTACAAAATTAGATCAAAATCTCATGAGGAGGAATAAGCATTGAATCAAAATACAGCCAAATGCTCCCCTAACTTTATCATTAAGTGCCTGTAATCTTTGGTAACTGAGAGCTAAGAAATGACAAATTATTACAGCTACAGCCCTGCTCAAAATTAGGTGTCTTATGCAGTGAAATCTAACAAAATTCAAAGACATCTCAAGCCAGATGATGACATCTGTCCCAAGTCCCAAACCTATGTATGCTTATTTGGAGGCAAATCCAATGATTTATTTGGGTTCATTCTCAGGAAAGGGTGCAAAGAATACCTGCAAGCCAGACAAGATGAAAAGTCCTGTGACAGTCTTTAGACACTGCTATTTCAACTGAAAAATGAGGCTGCAATAAAGGGGCTGCACACTGTATCAGTTATAAACACTTATAAGAAATGCCGTCACTTCCCTTTGAACAGTTTTTTCAAGTGTAATCACCCCTCTTCTGCTTTTCTTTTTTTTAGGGGAAAAGAATACAAGTCTCCATAGGAAAAGCCAGTGGAGGGGGGTTACGAGCAGGAGGTGCTGTGGTTCAAAGTTGCAACTCCCAGAGCCAACCAAAGATATTTTTCTGCCTGTGGCAAAAAACATTCCACTCCTGCATTTCACATAAAAACTGATTGAACTGATAGCTGATCTATCAGTCATCAGTCATCAGCTATTAGTTATCACTGGCCTTGGGAAAGAGTCGTCTGCAACACCTGGGGAGAACAAACTAGTTGGAGGGGAGACCCCATGGCACACACAGCTTTGTCCTCCAAGATAAGGATATGGGCAAGAGGCCCAAGAAGAACAGCTGGGAGGCTGCCATTGCAGCCTTTCTAGCATCTGCAGTTGCCTCAGTTCGACTAATGGTTGGACTGGTGCCCTTTACTGGAGTTGTTTGTGATTCAGAATGGCCTTAAGTATTCACTGGTTAACCTATTTTGGCCCTTGAACTGCACTTCTATGCATGCTCTCCTGACTGTAAGGCATATTGAAGACAGTTACCTTTGTGTACACAAGCAAAGGACAGACAAGGTCTAAGTTCTGACTTGGATGCTGTAGTTGATATAGGTCCAATGAATCTGATTTAGGCTGCCACTTGACCCATGTGAGTTGATATATTTCAATTTGTGTGGGCTGAGGATGCAGACAAAATCCTTGGAAAGGTGAAATCTACATGCATGTTGGCATCTGGGCCCTTCCCACTCATAAAAATGGGTGGGGAGCAGGCCAAGTAGGTAAGGGGTGTGTGAATCCCTCATTTTCACAAGGTTTATAGTCTGCTGAAAAGAGACAGCAATAAGGCCTTTCCTCTCTGAATCTCACTCTGTTGGGTAATTAAACACTAGTTCCCAATATCCCATTCTTAGGCCATTTCCATACTGGGCTTCTGAAACGGTGCAGAGCGACCTGTCACTGAGGTCTTCTACACCGTAGAGGGGACTGGCGTGGACTACTTTTTGTAGTTCCACACCAGAATCCACTCAGGAGCGGCCTTAGGTAACATACTGCAATGTGTGGTGGCCTCTAGGGGCAGATTATCTAGATCTATTTCAGTCTGGCTTTAGGCCTGCTTGCAGATGGGAGATGTATTGCAGTTGTATTTGGAGATCTGGATAGGAGCTGGAGGGGGAGCCTATGGCCCTGTTGGTTCTGCTGGATCTCTGAGTAGCTTTCACTGCCATTGATCAGAGAAGTTGGAGGCATTTTTTTTTTTTTTTTTGGAGACACAATTTTTAATAAAGTCTTCAGTCCTTCTTGGTGGGTGGCAAGCTGAGAGGTTTTAATTTTTTTTAACTGTTTTAAATTTAAACTTGTGTTACATTTATGTTTTCTGTTATTTAAATGTATTTATGTTTAATTATGATAGTGTAATTTTTAAAAAATTGTTTTATGATTGAGTTTAGCTCTGTTCTGTTTTATTTTATCTTGTCTTTGGGTCATATATCAGGAGAACAGCAGGATATAAAATAAAATAAATATGATTGCGCCATTACATTATTTCTTTAACTATCTGTGAACAGTGTGTGGAGGGAGGGTGGGAGGGGGCGGGGCTATGGCACATGGGGCATGGCCACTGTGCATGGGGGCGTGGCCATGGTGTGTGGCGGCATGGCCAGGGCATGCACAGGTGTGGTTACAGACTGGGATGACCTAAAAAGGAACCGCCCCCATCACCCCCCCCCCGTCTCTATGCGACTCTCTGTGAATGAAGGATGCCATCTTATCTCCTGGGAATAGACTTCTTAATTGCCAGTTCTGATACTAGTTTGTCTTCATTCACATACAAAGTCTAGAAGTGGCTAAGATGTGTGGGCATATGACATGGGATGTATCATAGCTGTTGCCAGCTCATCTGCTAACTCCAGACAAATATTTGGCTGGCAGGATGTGAGGAGTTAAATAGTCATGCTGCCAATTTGCGTGTTAGCTTTTCATATATCATATTTCCTGTCCTGGAACTATATCTCAAGAAACATATAAGACGAGAAGCATAATCAGGGAAGCCATATGGGTTACTTTACGCTCCTTGTCTGTTTTAAAAGAAATAATGGTGAGTTGTAGTGGAGAAGAAACAAGAAGTTAATCAGAGATTGTGATCTTGCTGTGTTTATATATATATATATATATATTCTTTCCTTTATAGAGAACTAAATCCAGGAAATGCCCTTCCAGCTGGACACTCAGAGGCAAGCACTGCTACATTTTGAGTTCTGCTGGTAATGTAACATGGGACAGTGCTGAAAGAGCCTGCAGAAAATGGTATGGGAAGGCTAGAAATATTTGACTCTGAGTTGTCCCTTACTTTTGATGCAGGTGTACCTCAGCTAAAAAAGTATATATATTCTTGACTCTTAGTTCTTTAAAATAAAACTTGGTATCAGAGGCAGAAATAAAATTGAAATAATAGCAGTAGGTTCCTACATGATGAAAAAAGGGGGCAAAACAATTTAACATGTTTCAGCAGCCTTTTTATCCAAAACTGACAATATGTGAAGTGAAACTACCAGATCAGGTAAGCCTTTCATGAGTAAACAAAATACATTTTGAACTTTCTAGATGCCACTTAAAGGTTTATTCAAAAATATATCCAGGGAAGACTTTTTCTTTGACCAGCCTCCACTTTTCTTATGATTTCCATTTAAGTGGCCAAATATATAGATATATGGGTTGTTGTTGTTTTTTTTAAACACAGGGAAGTTGATAAGGCAGGCTCATCTGCTTTCCCCTTTTATTTCTGTTTTATTCTTCATGCTTGATCAGTAAGGGCTTCTGAAGGCAGCTGGAGTTTACCTTGCTTGTTGTAAGCAGGCACCCACAGCTACAGTCGAATGAACTAGAGTATGAACGTGTATGTTTCCTGCATACATGCTCTTCTCCAACCCAGCACAAGAAATCTGCTTTTGATTGCCCTCCTTCTCCATCTTCCCAGTGTCAGTGCTGCTAAAAAGACCTCTAGCTAGACAGAGAAAAAAGAGAAAATGGAGAGTGGTCATGTGTAGAACAACTTTGTACAAAGTAGCTTCTATGTGAGAGGCTTTGTTAACTGAGGTATAGCTGTACTTTTGAGCTTTGATCTTCTGTTTGAATGGAATCGTGGATAAAAAGGAACATAAGCAATATGTGGGGGCAGGATGAATGTGACGATTGGATTATAGCCAACCAATGCTCCTTTAGTGATAGAATGATCTTTGATCTAGAAGAGAATAAAAAAAGAACAAAAATTAGAATCACTGCTCCTGAGGAATGGTTTTCCTCTAGAGCAAAGCACAAGACTTTGCTTTAGAGTGCTGGGGTAACCTTTATTTCTGGTTTTGAATAATACAATCCCTCCCGCACATTTTTGAGGGGGTACAGCCTACATTAGGTCCCTAGGGGGAGAAACTGAATCCCCTTCCCTCCTGAAGTTGGCCATGCATATACACAGAAACATCCTCCATCAGCTGATTTGGAAGGAAGGAAGCAACTTTGGGCCATTTCAGCTTCCCCTTAGAACTTCCTGTACTGTCCCCACACTTTTATTCAACTTTTCCAAGAGGTTGGGAAGGAACAAGAAGACACTTATGGAGCAAGCAAGAAGACCCTTTTAGCTGGCATCCTCAGCTGAAAGGTTTAGGTAGGGATTCATTGCTGCACACTGAACCTTTGACTCAATAAAGTCTCACTGTCAAGGGTTCAAAGGTTTTCAGCATAGATGTGGTGGTAGCTGTTATTAATGTCTTCCATTGGAGTCTTTTAGTCTTTGGCCTTTCATAGGTCAATATGCTACTGGTCATTCTAGCTGGGAGATTTTGGGAGCAGTAGTTCAAAAAGGGAACTTTATTAAGCTCACAGGCTGTTCTACCAGGGTTATTTTTATGTTTTTTTAACCTTAGCAGTTGCATGCAAATTCATGTTTTATGGTAGCCTAGTCCACAATCTGCATTGCTTTGGATTATATAGGTAATCAAAATTATGAGTGTTCTAAAAACAGGTTTTGTCATTGTTAAATATGCAAGCCCCATTCCACACAGAGATACAGTGAAATAATCTAGGAATATCCTCACACTGGAAGTTGAACCAGTTTCCTGCATTCAAACATAACTTAAATCCACTGTACCACATTGGCCTTACACAATAATAACTATCATGTGGTGCTAAAGCAGGCTTCTTGTGATAGTTTTGGGACAGCAATAGGTTTGGTTGTGATTGTGCACTACCAAACTGACCATATGACAAAGTGTGGCTGTCTTTTGAGTCTAATGCTGTCCTTTTACACCTTATAGCAGGGGTGGGAAAGTGTGGCCTGTGGAAGTGCCCAAACTACCTGGAGTGACAGTAACAGTTAAAACACACCCAAATACCTTCCAAGATCCCTACCTCTCCTGTCTCATCATTCCTGAATCCCAGATGTGAAAACCAGAAGTAGCTTTTTGGTCATTTTCTGGGAGTGATTGTTTGCCAAAAACTGCAAGATGCAGCTCTCTATCAGGGCACAGGGACAAAATCCTTACACCTAGGCTTGCCATATTCAATTCAGAGGTTCTAATTTGCCTGTTATACACAGTTTTCTAACTATAAATTTGCAATCTGATTAGGCAGATTCGTAAAATTGGTAGTCACTTTTTTTACCACAATATTTCAGACTTGTTGCCATTTTTACCACCAACTACAGTCAGCCCTTCACATTTGTGGGTTTGACTTTCATGAATTTGATTATTTGAAGTTTGAAGGTGCATGCCCCCACCTTTGGCTGGCACCATCACTCTTCTCCCAGATCCTCAAACCAGGAAAACTCCACCTGGTTTTAGTGACACCACCAGCAGCCTCACATCTTCCAGTGCCTCCCCCTACTTCTCTTCCCTACTTCCTCACACATCTCTCCAGTCCCAACAACAGCAACCCCTCACTTCTCTTCCTGCACACACTGGAAAATTGAAAATTGAGCTTCTCCCAGATTCTCAGACCAAGAAAACTCAACTGGGTTTTAACCTTTTCTCCACCCTGCACGCCTCTATCCAGTCCCAACAACAGCAACTAGACTCTGTTAAACTCTGATAAACTAGACTGTTTTGTCAGATGCATAGTGTGTTGCTTTTAGTTGGTAGACACATAAGTAAGGCAAAGGGAAGTGAAAATATAAACAGTTTTAAGAGATAAAGCAAACCTGTGACATCATACGAAAATGTCAAGAAATGTTGTTGTTGTATGCCTTCAAGTTTACTCAAATTTACAGTGACCTTATCGAAGGGTTTTCTTGGCAAGATTTCTCCAGAGGTTTGCCATCGCCTCCCTCTACTGCTGAGAAAGGAGGACTTGTCGAGCATCTCACCATGGGTTTCCATGGCTGTAAACCCTGGTCTCCTAGTGTCCTAATCCAGTATTCAAACTGCTACACCATGCTGGTTCTCAGGAAGTGCTATAAGAAACAAATTACAGCATATTAGCCTGCAGACCAGATGGCTTGATTACTTAAGGCTAGCAGAAATCCCCTTTTAACTGGCTTTAAAAAAAAACAAAAACCTTTCTTGAAGATCCTAAACTTTTTGTCTTATGCCAGGCATCTGAAATGTTCCCTGAAACTGGTTAAAATTCCTGCAAGTGTTTATAGTCTGTAGTTTTTATGCTTAGTGATGACAAATTGGAAACTGAAGTAGACAACAACAAAATGATTTAGTCATATGTGTTAATAAACTCCGTCTCCTAGTGTGAAGTTGTGCTGACCTCGCATCAAAAACCTTGGAGGATTGTAATGAAAATAGTCTCACTAAACGGAAACAAAACGTGTTGGCAAATGCGTTGCCCAGCCAGAATTGGAAGCAAAAGAAGGCCTGAAAACTATGTGTTTCTACAGTTAGTACTGCTTAGAGTACCTCACAAGAACTGCAGAAGCCTTTGTTTTTTGTTTAATTCAGGTGTTTCTTATAGCATTAAACATCCGTGCAGCTTTAACTGTTTTTATTAGATTCAAACAGGAAAGGGAGAGAGGATGTGGTTTTTATTAAAATAAAAAACAACAACACATTGCTTTATGCTATTTCTTTTTAAAGTGCTTTTTTAAAAAAAAGTTTCCAAAAGGGAATCAAATTCAACACATTTATAGGGCAGCAAAGGCATTGGCTTAATTGTTCAAGGATAAGTTGAGGCAACGTCATTAAGAGGAAAATGAAAAATAAAGCTAGGAAATACACATAATGGAGACATTGGAAATGGCTGAGGATTTTTTGTTTTCAGTCTGCATTTGGAAGCAAACTAACCTAACGTGCACTTCCCAAAATAATGTGTGGACTGGAATATGATTATCTGAATTTTGTGATGAGTGTTTTGAACTAAGAATGAAATCAAATCATGCATAAAAATATAATAAATTCATATAAAATACATGTTTCATGATAATATATATAAAAAATAAGTATTCCACAATAAAATGAATATAAATCATGTACGAATTTTCACACAGACTTCCCAACCTCTCAAAAATGAGAAATTATTGTGCCAGTGGGACAGAATCAACTTGCAAATGAACACAGACAAAGCTGACACAGAAAGTGAATAGGCTGATCTGTCCATTCTTAGTATAAACAATGGTGAACCTATTGAACCTATTTTCTACTAGGAAGCTGGCTAAATTGTGGCTAGCTGTTTGTATGAGAGGCTATCTACATAGTCTAGATAACAGCTATTCAAAGTGGTGGTCCCTGGACCAGTGCCAATTTCTGAGCCATTGGCTACCAGTCCCTGGAAAGTTTCTAGGAAGGAAAAAAATGGAGCCAATGGGAGGAAATACAGTGTCAATCCATGGTACGCTGGGGAAAAAAATTAATTGGTGGCCCTCCATTTCAGATAGTCTGAGAAGCAGTAGGATAAATCAGTGGTTCTTAACCTTTTCTATACCCAGGACCCCCTTTAAATATCTTTTGTTTCCATGGACCCCCAAGACTTAATTCAAGATTGAAAACTCTAAAGTGCATCAAATATTTATTTAAAATTGCCCATCAAGGGTCTTCAAACTGGGAGAGAAAGACTGAAACAAATATATGAGCCAATCACTTCAGAATTGTTTAATTCTTAATTTTTGTGTGTCTGTGCATAAAAATTCGCTATGTAACTGTGTTAACATAAATGATTACATTTTGATCTCTGTATTGTTTTGTGATACAACTAAATAGACCGATCACTGTATTTTTTTTTTTGAGATGACAGGAAATTTGACAGCAATACTGAGAAAATTATAAAAGTTTATCGTATTACTTTCCTTTGTACTGACATAGAAATCATGTGGAAGCTAGAAAAAGATTGGAGAAAACTTACTTAATGTACAGTATGTTTTATAGAATGCACTTTATTATCAATGGCCTTCAGAATTAATCTTGTTCCCCATGCAAAACATAGGGTGTTTCCTTCTAGTAATTGCTAGCAAAGTGAGGAGCATTTGAATGTCTGACAGATAAGATTCATTATTAAAAAGTCATACAGAGAGGTACCAGGTCTTCAAAGAGGCTAAGATACAAAATGAATGTATTTTCTCTCATAGGACAGAAATAAAAATGTGATTGGAAATGTCATGTTCTGAATATATGAACACCATTTCGTGGTCGTACATCTAAAACATATGCCCCTCTATCTCAACATAAATAATCTGAAAATGAATATTGCTAACATCTATCTATATTGGTAATAAATTGCCTATAGTTATTTAATTTTCTATAGCTTCTAAATAGTGTATGAGTGCTATAAAAGATAATAGGCATTCATGGAAGGATCAGAAGCACTAGCCACAGTGTAGTACACAAGTCCTATTATTTTCTGCTTCATGACATCTCAGACTGTGAGGTCATGTAACTCAAGGAGTGTGATAAACTTAAGAGGCTGAGGAAGGACCATGGCTTAGTGATAAAATCACATGATTTGCATGCAAAAGAATTCTGGTTTAATCTCCTTAATGAGGTGCCAAGTAATGGAAATGACTTCTGTCCAGGCTGGAGAGCTTCTTCCAGGCAGAAGAGCCAGTGATAGGGAAGGTAACAATATAACCAGGTATAAGGCAATGTCCTGTGGGTTCAACTATCATCTTTACTGCGATGGTTTTAGTCTTCCCAGTAGTAAGGACTACAGCTCTCCAAAAATAGTTGGAAGGCCGTAACTCTCACACTGCTGTTCAAGCCACTTATCACTTGTAGTTAAGTCTTGATTGTTACCTGTAATAATAACTTTCCTAAGAAAAATCATATTGTGCAGGAAATGCATCCCTCATCTAGGCAGCAGCTACAATAGAACAAACGAGTGTACCACTTAACCTGGAGTTTGTTGTTAGTCTTCAAGTCATTTCTGACTTATGGTGAGCCTGTGGGGAACTTACCTCAGGATTTTCTTGTCAAGATTTGTTCAGAGGAGGTTTTCCACTGTTTTCCTCTGAGACTGAGGGAGTGTTCCACAAGGTTACCTAGTGGGTTTCCATGGCTGAATGAATGTTCAAATGTCCTAGTGTCCTAGCGCTATACCACTATACCATGTTTCCACACCAAATTAACTTTTCTGAGTTCTATTTTTTTCTTGAGCTAAGAATATTTTGAAAAAAACCCAGTTTTTTAAAAAATAAAAATCCGTGACCTGATGATTCCGTTTGATAAATAAAATCTTCTTTTCAAGTATGTTGTTTTTGAAACACAACATTTTCTAAGTTTTCTTTTAAACTTGTGGTGGCTGACTTTGATTGTTGTGTTTTCTTATCCGGCGTATAGGTCCAACGGCCATCTGGCCAGTGTACATTCCCCAAAGGAGATGGCATGGCTTTGGAATTTTGCCAATAAGCAGCCATTTTGGATTGGTGAGTAGAAATTATTGAGTATACTACTGCATATGCCTTAGGCTGTACTTGCTTCGCTGCTATTAAAAACAATGAAAGTGTAATTATGTGTAACTTTGTTTTTCAACCGGTAAGCAGAGTAGCTTGTACAAGTAGTTTGTTGTTATAGTCTGCTACAAGTAACTTGATTATGCAGACAGTGGGAACATTGCTCTTTGAGACCACAGTTCCTGCACTCATCAAACCAGCATGGTTATGTGATTAAAGGGTTCTGGAAGTTGTGGTCCAAAAAGTAACTTTCTCAAATTCTGAATGTATTGAGTTCATTGACTATTTCACTGGTCTTTTGTTTAGAACGATGCTGTTCAGATATCAGAAATTTATAAAATAGTACCCTCCAAACATAACCTTTCACATAATTGCCTTTCAATTTTGCTAGCTGTCCAGTTTTCTCTGAAGGTGAAGTTTATCTATGTGGAGTCAGAGTTTAGTTCTGGGATATCAGTTGGATTTACACCCAAATGCAAGTGCATAGGATTTCCCCAAATATTCAGTGTCTCAGTAAGTTGAAATGAACTGGGAATGACATGCAAAACTATACTTCTTGCTCCTGTCAACCAAATATATATTTACAATGAATCTAACCAATGATCTATGATGCACTTACCAAGAAAACTATCTTCTCTGACTGGCAGTGGGGTCCCATTGCTTCAAGAAGGGAGCATTTGTCAGGGCTGTTGCCTGAATGATTAGAAATTAGAATGATCTGTTATTGGATGATCTGTACATATAAGACATATGCTTTGTCACTGAACTGTGATATGTTTCCTTTCCCAACTTAAGATGATTCATTATTTTGAAGCGTGGATTTACTAGCAATAGGCTGGGTATTTGCATCTCATCCTTGAACAAAGGACTTCTGAAATCATGAGGGATCTGTCTTATGAATTACTTTATTTAAGATCACAAGGACCCTAATGTAAGTCCTGTCATCATTCTGTAGGACTGCTGTACATGATAATTTCACAATTCCAGTGTCTCTAATTTCAGGATTAAAAGAACATAAAATAGGCAGCTGGGTGTGGACTAATGGCTGGCCAGTCACCTTCCATCACTTCAAAGAAGGAAAGGCAAGACCACGCAGGACCACTCAACAGCGATGTGCTTTTGTCCAAATGCAGAAGAAATGGGCTATGAGAATATGTAGCCAGAGGCTGAATGGAAGATATGTTTGTTCTACCCCTTCAGTAGCCTCTGTTTCTCTAAGAACACAAAAATGATTTAGTTAGAATGTGATTTTGGCAAGGAAACCACATGAAATAATAGCATGAGAAGTAAAGTTAAAGCAAATTCTAGAAGTGTAACTAAGTCAAAGAAGTCATTCATTGTAAACCTGCTTCATAAAACATCTTAATGAAGGTGAAACATATTGTCCTTGACAACAGTTCTGTTTGGGACAACCTGCTGGTCAGCTCTGCGTAGCCTGTGTTGCCAGTTTCAGATGTTTACTTAATAAAGTCTGGAGAGTAAAAGTCTGCAGGGGAGATTTCTTGGAAACCGTCAGCATCACAACAATGCAGGACCACTTACCTTTACTTCTAGAATAAAAGTGGTCCAAAAGGCAGGACTAGTACTAGTTTTCCTGTTGGCAAAGATTTGTATCTCACTGTGAAAAAAATACCTACTGATATCGATAGTTCACTGGCATACGAAAATAGGAAGCAAAGCAGAGGTAAATAAATAATGCTATCTAAATATATAAACATTATATAACCTCTAATTGGAACACACTCTGTTTTGGATCATTGTTCATGTGGCGGCTCACATAAGGACTATTTTATGTGGAAAGACCACAGATGGGGAACAAAGTCTTGATCATGCTGGTCCCACCTTTACCCCCAATATTTCTCACAAGCTGTCAAAGAGCTTCCAAATCCATGATCTTCTCCATTCAAAGATATGTAATCCCACGCATAGAACTTATGTGTGTGTGCTTTGTATGTGTATTTCTAAAAGATTTTTATACAGCTGAACAGAAATGTATGAGGTCTTCTCTTTGACAATCCAGAAGAAGATTTGATAAATTTGGAAGCGGGGGGAAGAACTGCAGCCTGTTATTTGTATGTGTTCCCTAACCTTTTTTTTTTTTTTTTGTACTATCTGAAGCCTTTACGGATGTTTCCTAGTCCCCAAATCCCCAACCCAGAATTGTGGTTCAGGTTTCATCTTTGTTCTTGGGCACCTTTAGGACTCAACCTAACTCATTGTTTGTGTCTTTAACTTAACTCTCCCACAAGAAATCCTCTGAAAGAAAGAATTAAAGAATTTGCTTATCTGAACCAACCCTTTGTGTAAGTATAGTACCCAATAAACTTTAGTAGAGAAGTAGAATAGTAGAGAAGATATTACTCCATTAGGTTTTCTGAAGTTAATGGAGCTGTCCCTGTTCAAATAAGCCTTGGCTCCATGTATGACTCAGTACCCCAGAGGCTGTTCAGTTATGGCAGTAGCATGTTCTTTAGGTTTATATATTCTCTTCATAAATATGAATGCTAGAGACATTTTGAGAGAGTGAAAAATAAACAAAGAGAAGTCACACAAATTCAAGCTATATATAACTACATACTTTTGTAAGATGGTACTTCTATAGCTGTTGAAAAATGAATCGGTAGCAGGGAAACAATTTCTATGGGGACTGTAACTTGGGCAGATCAAAGCTCTCACCCCATCAGGCCAACTTCTTATTAAGCATAGGAATGAACATTACATTTACATTCCAAGTGTCCTTCCAGATTTCAGTTCCCAGTCTTTAACGTATTTGTTGAATTTCTGTAGTTGTATACTTAGTAAAATGACATCTTAATTCCTTTCCTACATTCATTAAATTTTATACATGCATATGATTGTATGACTATGTGTGATGTTTTAAATACCTGTTAGTGTTTTTGGATTACATAGATATGATATGTACAGTAAAAAAACAGTCTACCCACAGCCTCTTGAAAGACTTTCCTGAAATCAGCCACAGACTTTTTTTTTTTTGAGGCTTTGATGATACTTCTAAAAATTCCCCGTGAGACTCGTTCCTGATACTCTTTTGTTTCACTAAAGAAGTATTAATTATTGCAGGAAAGCAATGGCTGCCTTTATACAATTTATTTTCTTATCAGGAGCCATCATTAATACAAAAACTATTTATCTCTTGGTTAAATCAAAACAGTGAAAGAATCTCTGTATTTTAAGCCTAAATCAATTATCAAGATTTGCCAATACACTATTAGATAGGTTGGAGTAAAACTCAAGGATAACACAAAGGTCTCAAACAAGAGCTCGTATTCAGTCTGTGTCTTCTTCTTCTTTTTTTCCCACTTTCCTTTTTTTATTAATAAACTAAAATCATATTTTAGTCATATCATATTAAAAACTTGAACAAAAAAACATACATGTTAACATAGAGTCTGTGCCTTCTTGAAGGTGAAATCCCAGACCTGGCAATTAAAAAAAAGGAAAGAAAGATATTTATGATCACAATCACAGTTGCAAATCAACCACCCCCCCATCCCACTTTAAACTCCAAAGAGCTGCTCAAAGTGATTGAGCTATGTTCTGCTGGTGATCTGGGTGCAGCAGAACATTTCCAGCATGCTCCTTCCAGAGAGTGAGATTGCAAAAATCACAAGGACCCTGTTGTACTTCCTTGTCACTTCACAGATTGCTGGAGGGAGGAGGCTGGACATTTTTCCCTGCTATGCCCCAATCACTGCAGAACACAACTCCCTTGTTTTCAATGGCTGCTGGCTATTAAGGTAGGTTGGGGGGCGGGGTTGGACCAGGAGATAATCCTGATTTAAGCATTTGTAACTGAGTTGGCAATATAGGATCTTGGCCATGAGAATGCAACATGTAACACTGGCAAAATAATCTATTCTCAAATTAAATTATACTAATGGTAACAAATGGTGGCTTCTTTGCCTATAGACAGCTACACTATGATTATATATACAATAATGAAACCCATTATACTTTCACACTTACAGTTGGCCAATGTCAATTTTAAATGCAACTTCACAGCATTGAAATGTGAAGAAAATTAATGCAGTTAAGGCCTGGGTTTTATCCTTTCTTCCAAAATTACCATCCAAAGTGTTACACACATATCAATGGCCAGATGTGGTGTCAATTTTATATTTACCAGCAGATGTGCTGCTAACTACCTTTCCTGGTAATAAAATCTATAACATAAATGGAATTTTACATAAAATTGTCTCTCTCTTCTATTCCTGGAGAAAAAATATGCATTCCCTCATTTTGCTGTCATATTGGGCATTTTTCTTATTGTTTAAAAGCTCAAAATGCCCAGATCTTGTTTCAGAATATTTTTTTGCAATGATTACTAGCCCCATCAATGATTTTATTGACTTATACTAGGAAAAAGACTGCACAGAATGTAGGTGGAGATGGAGCATCCAGTCAGAAGGAAAACCTAGGTTGAGAGGAGATGTACCCAAGCTTGGTGGAATTTTATGTTCCACCCATTTGATGCAGGATCTTGGTTACAATACTGACTTCAAACTCCTATCCACACTGAAATAACATCTTCCTTAAACACACTTCAGTATGGCTGATTCCCATGAGAACATCAGAATTGCTGGATCAGACCAATGATTCATCTGCCTCAGTATTCCATTCCTGTAATGTTCATCTAAGTCTTTCTAGAAAGATTCCAGATAGTACATGAAGGTAACATTCTCTTTCTGTTTGTCCCCAAGAGCTGGTATTTAGAGAAACATATCCTCCTCCATTTAGCCACCATATCTAATAGTTGTTGATGGACTGAGCCTCCAAGATATTACAAATCAAGTTTTTGTACATTATATTGTACATCTAACAAAACATGTTATGGTTTCAAGACCAGGTCAACTTTTTGGAAGTTCTTTATTTGCTCCCAGTGGCACCAATACCACAAAGATGGTATACATTGGTCATGCAGGCTTCTAAATTCATCAGCATTACAAACGAGTCATTAATATCCAATATTCATAATCACACTAATGGATGATGCTCATAAGAAATACTCATTATTAAATGAAGTATTTCAAATGTGGCTTGAGACAGGAATTCATTTTTGACTTACAGTCATGAAACTAGGCATTCATATTCCTGCACAGATTCAATTTGGCAGAATGATATTGGTGTTATAGCCCTGAGCAAAAACTCTACCCAACAAATTTGGGCTGTTATGTTTTAATCTCCTTTGCTACCTTTCATTCACTTTTATCATTTCCCCACCACCACTCACTGAATGGAAGTCTTCTTGTGCTTCTTTCCTTTCCTTTCATTAGTGAAATCATAAAAGAGTAATAATACCTTGCACTTAACATCTATCAACAGTTCCTGTCATCTTGATATATGTATATTCTTTTTCTACACAGAAATGACCAGTCAGTAAAGTTTCCGAATATTGAAAAGGTCAAAGTACTACAAGGCTCTATTACTATCACTCAGAACTATATGAGGCATAAAAATTGTAATGGTAAGAAGAATGTAAAAATGTAACTTGCTCCCCTGACAGCCCTCACATTGCTACCAGAGGACTTGCAGGGGTTTTTTTTTCACCCCTCAATCTAGTTTATCCATTTAAGAGTTCATATTTTAATATAGCTGCAATTATATATGAATGTAGAAATCTAGTATTATTAAAACAGGCAATATGCATGTAGGTAATAATATGAGGGAAAACATGGCTTATTGCTTATTAAAGAAATAAGGTAATGAAATAAAGAATGGAACACAGATAAAACCATATCAGTCATTAAGATCTCACTAGTTGGGAGAGGGGCTGTTGGTAGTGGTATAAACGTGAGTGGACAGTAGAACTACCAGAAAGAAGTTATATCACTGAAGGACCTCTGGTATACCAAAAGAAATCTCTATGGGCCCAGATTTATCAAAAGTGGGGAACTTCCAGTTAAAAAAAAGCTAGAAAAGTGGCATGTTGGAAGAAGTTTGTAAAAGGATTTGAATCCACAAGATCAAAACTCCTTTGGTTTTCCCATATACATGCAAAACTGGAGAGATGACTACTTACCTGCTGGATTCAGTCAAAAGAGGATGAGATAATTAGAAGGGAGTAGAAAAAAAAACTTAGCACACCTTCCATCCTGACCATAATAAGGTTGGTGGGACATAGGAAGTGGAAATTCATGCAGGACTGGCTGTCCTCAATGAATACTATCGCTCTTTAAAATGGTCTAGAAAGTCTGGGTTCATGGATGTTCAACACATTCCTGTCTCATACACTGAAGAAGATTAGCAGATGGGGGAGATACTCACTGTTTTCTCAGCTTCCTTATTGTTCTGTATATTGGCTGGTATCAATAGTAGCCAGTAGCCACCCTGGAACAAAATGTCTCCACCTAACCTCTTAAAGTTATTTGTTACAGCACAGCATGCGGACCAATCATGGTTCTTCCTGTACAACTAATAGACTTATAGATATTTTGTGTGGCTATATTTCCACACCCTAGATCTAAGATTCTGCAGAGTTGCTTTCTGTTCTCCTTCCACAAGATAGCATGTTGTGGTGTGACTCTGCCTCCAGCACAGAAGTCTTAGAAGCCTGCTAATTAAACCATCATAATTTCTACCATTGCTTTGACACTCATCTGATTCATTTTTATGGAGAAGAATGTTCTGTGTTAACCAGAAGCATTTTACTGTGTACATCCATTAGTGCTGGAGCTATTTGCAACATTAATTAGGTGACCTGTACCTTGAACTTTCTAAAAAGTTATTAGAAGAAATATAAAAAAAATGATGGCATTCTTAGGATTTTTTTTAAGTGCTGTGTCCTTAAGTGGCTCTCTTTATTAATATAATATGACAAAAGTTTACTTCTGTTTATTAAATCACATGAGAGGTTAATTATGCTAAGCGACTATGGGTAGAAAACAATTCTTGGAAGAGGCTTTTTCAACAACAGGTTGGCAGCTTGCAGGAGCCATCTGTTTCTTGCAAATGTTAAGGTACAATCTCAAACTCGTGAGGTTAAAAATTACAGATTGCACTGTAGTTTCAGAAAAGGAAAATCCATGCTGCGATGATATGAAAGTTCTGATTCTCCTTGACGTGCTGCCTGGCAGGATTGCCAAGTTCCTTAAGGATGGTGGTTGGCTGTTAATATAACCATGCAAATTACTAGGGAACAAAGCACCAAGAGCAGAGCCCCTGTCCTCTGCTACAGTTTTGATAAAAGAGAGGTTGGCAGCCTGCAGTGATGACATTTGCCCATTGCAAAAGCTAGTCTTTACATTTTATATTCTGAGATTTACGTTTCAGCGAATCATAGAATCATAGAGTTGGATGAAATCACAAGGGCCATCCAGGATTATACAATCAAAGTGCTCTGGACAGATGACCATCCAGTCTCTATTTAAAAACTTCCAAAGAAGGAGACTCCAGAGTTGGAAAGGGTCCCAAGAACCATCTAGTTGAACTCACTGGAAGTGAAGGAAGCCACCACAAAAGCACTCCTGGGGTTGGCATCTAACCTCTTTTTCAAACCCCTCAGCGAAAGAAATCCATCACCTTCTGCATTAATCAATTATATTGGTGACTAGAAATCTATTTATGTTATTACTTGTTTAATTTACATCCCTACTCTGTCCCAATATGGAATCCAATGCAACATTCATGAGGATGTTCTGAATGTCTGACCAGAATCTCGCTTTTTGTCATTTGAATCCATTGATTCAGGTCCTGTCTGCTGGAACAGCAGAAAGGAAGCTTGCTTCATTGTTCCCATGATAGTCCATCAGATATTTAAAGATGGCTGTCATATCACCTATCCATCTTTGCTTCTTCAGGGCATGGTTAAACATTCCCAGCTCCTTCAAATTTCCCTCAAAGAGCTTGGTTTGTATGACATTTACATTTGTCAATATCCTTCTTAAATTATGGTGCCCATGGCTGGCCATAATATTTTGTGGGAAAGGCATGACAAAAGCAAAAGTGAATGGTACTATTACTTCCCTTGAACTGAACACTATAGTTCAGTACAGAATTGCATTTGCCTGTCTGATATTTACATTTGCCTCTTTAGCAGATTAGTAATATAGAGTTCATTTCTTGATTTTTAAATTTGTTGAGATGCACTGCCTAATTGTTGTTATATTAGTTACTTCATTTGGACCAGGTATCTAAGAGTTCTTGGTGTGTCTCTGTGTAGTAACACTGCATGCAAGATTTCTTTTCTTTGATCTAGACAATTAGATGGCCATTCCAAGGAATTCTTCAAAAGTCAATTCTACCAATTTTAAAGTGCATGGGATAAAATGCAAAAAGTGAAGGTACCTGTGTATTTCAGTATCACAAGTATCTTTCAGGAAACCTAGTCTTTGTGCTAAAGTGCTGGGACTTAATGTACTGGAGGCATACTAGGACAAATACCCACTCAGTCATGATAATCAACAGATGACTTTGGGCCATTTCATTCTCTCCCAACCAAACCAACCTCTTTGAACTATGAAGATAAAATGTAGGGATGGGGGTGGGAGCTCTCCTGCGTTCACATCTCCATCCATGATCCCTAAAAATAGAAGACAGGCTGCCACAGCAACATAGGGATTTTCAACCTAAGAATTTCCAGGTGCTGAATGAAGAAGGGTGCAACCTTCTCCTGGCAGCATGGTAGTTTGCAACAGTTGGTGGGGTCTTGTGGCTGCCTGTTGCAGAGTGCCTTGCTGCTGGAAGAGGGCTAGACCCTTTTTCACTTATCACCCACTCCCCTTTTTTGGTGACTCAGAATCCCTGTGCTTGGCTTCTCAGGTAGATTTTTAGGGTAAGATAGAGTTTGGGGGGTAAATGTGAATTCAAAAATTTACAGTGTCATAAGTCCAGCTTACAACATTGCTAATACTAATACTGAGCAAATTCCCAACCATATTTTTTTAAAATATCTCATCATTGATCATAGTTCAACCACACCCATTTAAAGTATCATCTTTCTAGAAGTGCCAAAGTTGGACTTGTTGAGTGTCAGTCTATAAAGCACTATTTTGCACTATGATGGGCTTTCTAATTTCTACAGACAATACACCTGTCTTCCAGTATGAATCTTGAAACACTCCTGTCCTTGTCAAATTCAGTACCATTAACCCCTTCTGATACAATTGCAAAGCAGTAAATAATTCTTGTTCCTCAATAAAAGGGTGGCAGTCGTATTCTACACTATAGCCCCAACCTTCATCCTTAAAGTCTTTGTTCCTCTTCTACATTTTGTGGTTGGAGATAATGAGCTGAGCTGCTGAAGTCACTTTGGTGAACTTTTACTGAACCCCCTGAAAGCAATTAATTTATCTCCTCCCCCCATCACTTAAGCCATCTAAACTCTTCTTAATCCTTCTAAATTCTTCTAAACTGCTCTGTACTGCCTATATATCCTTGGACAAGCCCATTTATTTCTCTGTTGTTCTGAATGCTTACAGTTTGTTAGTCCTGCTGATTTTAGTTACCATCTCCTGGTAACCAAATCCACCTGACTCCTGAGAATTTCCTGCTGCACAAACCAGAAAAGTCTGCCAAATGGATTGTTTGCATGCTAACACATTCCTGCTGCTGAACTGATTGTGGAATGACATGTTCTGCCCAGCCTGGCAACAGAACTGCGTCTCTAGTAACAGATTCCTGGCTGCAGTGAATTTGAAAAGCACCTGACTTATTTGGGTGGTGGCAGCTGTAGCAGCAGCTGGAAACCTTTTGTCCTTACATTTAAAGAAAGGCAAGACTACACAGAGGACAAGATTGAGGTGGGTGTTCTTAGTCCTTGATATCCTTTTCCTCAATGTGGATTTCAAGGCAAACTCTACCATTAGGCAGAGTGAGGCAATTGTCTCAAGCAGCTGATTTTAGCTGCTGTGAAAGGATAGGACAGTGGCGGTGATAATGGTGGTGGTTGTGGCCGTGATGATGATATTTTTACTGTTACAGAGGTGAAATGTGTTCTTTTGGTGTCATCTATCAAAATAAGTTGGCTGGGCTTGGGCACTATGTACTTTCTGTGATGAAGGGGAAATATTAACTTGCTGCTCTGCCTTTATCAGCAAAATGACCATGGGTTGCCCTAGTGAACTTGTAAATACAAGTGACCGTCATCAGCTGAAGATTTCTGGCACTTAGGACAAGTTAAGGTTAAATGTCATCCTAAGGCTGCCTTTCCCAACTCTGATACTCACTACTCAGGTTAAACTATAACCCCCATCATCCCTCTGGCAAGAAATGGCAGGAGTTCGAGTCCAACGTATCTGAAGGAGACTAGATTTGGGAAGGTACAGTTGGATGTCCTAAGATAAAGAACTCTGATTCCCCACATTAGAAACTAGCTGGCTGCCTCAGACAACAATGGTATTCTAGCAGAGAAATAAATATTTGCTTATTTAGTTCCTGCATGCACACGTGAATGAATAATTTCAAAAGTTTTCTCCCCAGGTGAGATTATGAGACTGGGCAGGGGGAGCTTTTTTGATAGATTCTTTGCATGTTTATATGTATGTATGTATAGACAGACAGACAGTCAGACAGATAGATAGATAGATAGATAGATAGATATAGATATATTGCATAAGAACTTGTTTTATAATGCCCTAAAATAATTTTTCCACAAAATCCAACATTTTGCAAAGAAAACAATCGCTAAGATTCTGCATCAGGAGATATATGGTTGGCTATGATATACCTCCCAATGCAACCCTCAGTATATTTTCAATACGGCTGAATCGATCTATTTTCCTTTACCTGGATGTATCACAATAAACTAAAGGAAAATAGCTGGACACATCTCTGTCCTCCCAAAATCTCCATCACATGGAAATGACCATTCTGAGATGATGCTGTCATACTGAAAATGTGCATTTGAGGAGACCTTGTTTGTTGCACCATTGAAAGAGAAAAAAGTGGGCGATGATGGTGTATGCTGGATACCAATTGTAGCTTAATATTAGGATGCTAGCTAGTGTCTTTTATGAAAAATACAGTTTCCAGGAAAAAGGAAAAAAAAATGAAATTTTCACAAGTCCAAACATGCAAGAAATTGCAATGTGGTTGACCATTTTCTCCACTATGTGTCTCAATGGCTGTAAGCACTTTTTTCTGACTGAGGCAGAGCAACAAACACCTCCCCTGTCACCACACATGTCAAGGTAGACAGTACCCAACCCAAGCCAAGTTATTTTGGCACATGAGATGGACAACATTCCTTGATGAAGACACCTTTGCATCATTCACCTCAAGCAGTTTACTAAACTGTCCAGCCCCAGGAATACACTTCCTACATGACTGCTACATTGAGCATAGTAGATCATAAGGCAAAAGATATCCAGCATGATCCTATATGACTGCTAAGTACTATTTGGAAGAGCAGCTATGAAAGAACTAGACAAGATCCTGAAGTGTAAAGATGTATCATTAAATACTAAAGGTAGGATTGTTCATGCCATTGTATTTCCCATTTCTACGTATGGTTATGAAAGCCTATCTGAAGAAAGCTGATAGAAAGAAAATCAACTAATTCAAAATATGGTACTGGCAGCTCAGAACTGAAGTGGGACTTATGCATGAATTAGTTCTTAGGGGATCATTATGCCTTTCCTTCCCCCCACTTAAAATATTTTAGTATTACTTCTGATGGAGTTTTAAAACTTCATGTACAAACACAGTGGGGTGTAATTATACAAAATGCAAATAAGAATACATTTTACAGTCTCAGCATTCTTATTTTGTTTATGTCTGCTGAAACAATGCTTGTTTCTGTGAGCAGAGAAGGTGAAAATGAGATTTCCGTGGCTTTTCTGTCTCTACCTCTTTTCTTGAAAAGTGTCCTAAGAAGCTGGTCAAACTTGTAAATATCTTTATGAACATTAAAAAAAATTTGTACTTCATCCGTAGGATTGTAGAATTGATCTGGAGGAGTTGTGGTATATCCTACCTGAAAGCATAATAAAGTGTACATTTTTATAACATTTGTTTAAAAAAATGATTTGTGGTACTGGAGGAGAGTTCTACGGATATCCTGGACTGCTAAATAGACAAATGAATGGGTCCTGGAGAAAATCAAACCTGAACTCTCCCAAGGAAGTCAAGATAACTAAGCTGAGGCTGTCATACTTTGGTCTTATCATGAGAAGACATGACTCACTAGAAAAGACAATAATGCTTGGTAAGGTAGAAGGATGCAGGGAAAGAGGAAGACCACATTACAGATGGACAGACTCAATCAAGGAAGACATGTCCCTGAATCTGCAAGACCTAGGCAGGGCTGTTGATGACAGGGTGACTTGCAGGTTTCTCATTCATAGAGTTGAAGTTATGGTAACAACACTGTAACTATGGTGCTATGTAGCAGATTCCAGTCAGACCCCCTTCCCAAACTCTATTTTCAGGTAAGCAGCCTCTCAGATCAATAGTTATCCATTCCCTTGTCAATCAAGAAATGGCTGCCTGATGTTCCCACTCCTTCCTGGGAGTGATCTCAGCATGACAGGCTGCTGCAAATCCTCATCACACCAGAGATTACTTGCATGAGGGGGAATGGGAGCATCGGGCAGTCACTTCTCAATTAATGGGAAAATTTACTCCCATTAATCCCAGTGGGTACTTACTGGTAGGGGGCTTGGGGGATGTATTCCTAAACTAGGTGCTAAGTCAGGATTGTGAATACATAGCATTTATGGATGTCATCTTCTTTTCTACTGGACACATCTTGCTATTAGACTGGTATTTCTTATCATAAAGTCTTTGGAGCAAAGAATTCTCCATTGACTCTGATCAGTCCAAAATTTTATATTAGTATCTGCCAACTTGGATCTTGGAGGCACGATGTCCCATGATTAAGGAAGACGTATTTCCAAAGGAGATTAGTTTTCACACTAACTATGGTGTGAAAATGCCCAAATAGTAGGAGTGATGGGTAACTTTTGGAAATATTTTGGAGGTATGCCTCAACTGCTCAAAATATGTCTTTTAGTCCATAAAGCAGTTCTTTAAAATGAAGAAGTAACAGTTTTTACAGATTTAAAAGTCAGTATGAATAAGAATTGAACTATATTCATGTAGTAATATCTAATGAGAATGAGCCAGACCAAAACAGAAACAGTTTGGCTCATTCCTACTTCCAAAAATGGTTCTTCAGTTGGTCCCATAAATATGGCTATGGGAAGGGGAGAATGAAGACACTACCCCCCAACATGAATTTTGGCCCCCAATGAAATTTACTTTCAGTCACCAAATTTCTAACACTGCAGAGAATGAAACATTAAAAATTGTTCACACCCAAAACTCTTACATTTGCTGTGTTTTCATTCCCTCGGTAACATTGCTTGCTCCACTTCTTTGGATGGATAAATTGTTGATGGCATCCTGTTCACTATTTATGAAGATGTAAGCCAGATACACAGCATCATAATTACTGGAATTCACATCTACAGTCACTGCACCAGTGCAGTGACTGAAAGCCCCATCCAACCTACTTTTGTAGTCAGACAAGCCCCTCATTCCAACAAAATGATTTCTGATGCTCTGGAGAGTTTGACAGCAAGCAATAGTGTGTCCATCCCTCTTCCATAGTGAGGTGCAATGTGACAAGCCACAGCAGGGACCCCTACAGGGTGCTGTCACTGCCACTTGTTGCATCATGCCGGGCTGCCAGAAGAGGACTGGATTTATCATCTCTCCGTGCCCTGCTTTTTGGTGGTTCAGAATTCCTTTTGTGTGGGGCAGGGAAGGCTGCCTGGCTTCAGTGGTAGGGTTTTTGGGTCAGTGTTGGGAGACACAGCTAAAATGAAAACAACAACAACAACTTTGTCATCGGAGTTATATCTCCTGATGCAGAGTGTCAGCAATTATTTCTAAATGTTCCACTGAAGTTTGAAGTTACTGTAATGTTAGAAATGTAAGGACTGAAAGAACATTTCATCAAGTGACAATGTTCTTATTAGAATGGGGCGAAATGGCTTTGTTTTGTCTCACCTCAGCAGCTAACCCTCTGGTTGAGCTTCATCTGAACCTTAAATGGTCCATTGCAGAAGATTAAAAACTGGTTGGGGATAGCTTATTCCTCCTGAAGGCAGCTGGCTCCATTAAAAAGTCACAGTTCTATGTGGATAGAAGCTCAGAATCCTCCAGCCAGGATCGTGATTGGCTATGATGGTTGGGGAATTCTGGGAAATGAGGTATATAAAGCTCGAACCATTGCAACTTCATTTGCTCACAGTTGGCTCTGTATTACCTGGCATTCCCTATCACCTTAAACTGCAAACTCTTTGGAGACAGGAATTAGTTTTTTGCTTTGGAGACTGTTAGAAACTGGTAGCCACTGGAATTAAGAACAGCAACATGGCTGGGCTCTTTCTTACAGTATCTGAAAGTCTTGAAGGGAAAAAGGGAAAAAGAAGAAAAATTATTCTGAAGGAAATCTCTAAAATTATGCCTTTTGATATTACAGGGAAGTGGCATTCTGTAGAGAGAGCTCTGGGAATGGCTTCAGTCAGGAACATCCCTTACGGGTTTAAGGGAAATTATGAGACTGTCACAAAGATCATTGGGAGCAAATATGTCCAGTGCCTTGTTGAAAAAAATGACGGGTGAGTATGAGCTCAGAAACAAATATATTTTCCAATACATTACTCGGATTCTGTATTTCTTTTAATATAAAATCCTCTACAACATGTCCTACTAGTGAAATGGAAATAAGTGTGGATGCATATACTTTAAATAATGACATGTAATGTAAAACTTTAAGGGAACAGTGGGATGTTTAAAAGCAAGTCAAAATCTCTGATCTAATACAATGTTGGGTACACATGTACTCCAATTATATATACATCTACTCAGAGTGTGAAACAACTCACTTTTGTGTAAATCAGTGGGATTAAGCATGTTTATGTGCATACTGGATTGTGAAGCTTTCTGTTTAAAATATCTAAATACCAGAGTAGATTTCCCCCTTTTTTGCCCAAGTTCCTTACAGGGTACAAAATGAGCAGCATTCTAAACAGTAAACTTATGCTTTAGTTCAAAATTAATGAATTTGCAAGTAAAGTCCCTTTCATTCAGTAGAACTTATTTCTAAATTGGCTACACATTGGCTACATATTGCCTCCTTACAACCCAAAGCTAACTTTACTTTATCTAGACAGATGATTTTGGTGTGGTTCTCCTCCTTCTCCTCCTCTTCCTTCTCTGGCTTGAATGCAAGAATTTCTCTGAGCTTAACTGGCATGGATTGTATAAACTGGCTGTACATGGTAATCTTATTTATGCCTATAAAGACCATTTATATTTTTTGGACTATAAATACCAGAATCACATTGCTGGCATCATTAAGGATTGTGCTATGTAGGAGCTATAGTGCAAAAAAATATTTTTTCCAAGCCAGGGAAAGAACAACACACTCTTCCACAATGAGTTTGCTGAGAAAGTCAAGACCTTTACATGAAGACCTGTTTAAATGGGGGTCTGTTTCCAGTAGTTTTTGACCATTTCCCCTCCCCCTAGATATCAAGAGGAAGTACACACAACCAGGCCAAAATTTTTCAGAAAATATTTTTGTTAGAAAATTTCTAGGGTCTTTCTTTCTTTTATTTTCCTGCCGTCCGGCAAAAAGAAGTCCACTTTGCAGAATTTTCTCCCAATATTCACCACTATTTATTATTATTATATTTTTTTTTTAATTGGGGGTACAGCAGCTACTGACCCACTTTGATGTTCTGGAATATTCTGGAATGTCACAGCGTCTAGATCATAGCAGCTACAATGCAGCTTCTAATGCCACCATTTATAGTGGCAGCGACAAGAACAAATAAACAAAAAAGAAGGAAGCTGTACTATTGCTTCTGCTAACGGAGAGCCCCATCTCTGAAGAACTACAGTCCTCCCTCAACATTCACTGGTTTGACCTTTGCAAATTTGATAATTCATGAGGCACATGCTTGCCTCCCCCCGCCCAAATTTTCTTCCTCCTATTCCCTTGCATTCCTCACCCCAGGCTTTCCAGGATTGTGTTTAAAATGGAGATTTTTTTTTTCTTTTTGGGTGAGCAAAACCCCCTCCAGTGGAGGAGCTTGGAGTGTGGGGGGGGGGCGGGATGGGACATGGCTATGGAACGAGGGGCATTGCCACTGTGCGGGGGGACTGCCTGTGTTGCATGGGGGCATGGCCAGGGCATGTGGGGGCGTGGCTACGGGCTGGGATGCCCCAGAAACATTGCTGCCTGGGGTGAATTGCCCCCCTGCCCTCATGTTCCTATGCTACTGCCCCCCTCCCACTGCTGGAGAGGTGTCCTGTGGCTGTATTTTCTGCTGTGTAATGGCTGCTGATTGGCTAGGTTCTCTTTTTTCCCCTACCCTTCCCTTTTCAAGATGGCTGCCAGAAGTAACTAGAAAGGGAGAACTGTGCTCTTCTCCCTTTAAGGGGACAGTACCAGTAAGCCCTTTACTGTGTCTTTTTTCTCCCCCACCCCAACGCTGGGGCCAGAGGCTAAAGAATGGGAGGAGAGAGCTCTGGAGAGGAATCATGGGGATGGGAGTTATTCACAATTTTTCCACTTTCACAAGGGTTCTGTGCTCCTAAACCTTGTGCATGTGGAAGTGCTACTGTATTGCTTTCTTCACTCTGCAGAAATGTGGTGAGTTATCTCTCTACAAATAGGGCAGTGAATATCAAGAGGCTATTTGGGTACAATTGGAAAGCAGAGCATGGGAACTGACTCTTAAGAAGAATGAATATAATAGCACACTGAAGCCATCCATTACTGAGCGGTGGTGAGGTGATGCTCTGAGTACAAGCACATGGTCCTACAGCTGTTCAGTATATGATTGTATTCATTCTTCTTAAAAGTAAATTTCCAAGCTTTGCGTTTTCACGGGACATCACACAGCCTGGGCAATTTTCATGAAAAGATCTGTGGTGGAAGAGGATGGGTTTTGTTCCATTTCTCCATATTGTTAGTTTGGCCCTACACTACTGGAACAAACAAGCCAACACTGAATTTATTTTGTACCATGTTTCTTGGCTTGGCTCCTATTGATGTTAGCAAGTCTTCTGAAAACCTCTCTTATTAATGCCACTTTGGGATAACTTTTTTTAGGAGTGTACCAATTTTCCTATTCTGTCTGAATAAGACTTTTTTTCTGTCACTTTGCAGACATTGTATCCACAAACTGTGACACCTATAAGCTGATAACCAGAGTAGGGATATTGACTCAAGTGTGCGCAAATGTTGAGTTACTAAATTTCCAATTGATGTAATGGGCCTACTTTAGTTAGATCTAATAACTGAACTTAGGCCATGGAAGGTAACCTCACAACAAATTTAACAGAATTGTGTTTGTTTTTTGAAGTTGCTGCGCTCAGAATTACAGGTACTATCACTACAGTGATTAAAGCCTGCCCTAACCTTAGAATACGCTTCACAGATTATATTACTTATTTCTGCCCAGCTAACAAATGTTGCAAGAAACAAATAGTTTTAGCATTATTATGCAATGTTATGTAATATAAACGGTTACAGAGTGTGATGTGCATAAGTATCAATAGATATATTGTATGCCTGTTTCCTGACAGCAAAGCAAAGGAGGGTGTGAAAGCTGAGACACAAGCCATGTTCCAAACAGTACCCCAATGTAATACAAGGCAGACATGTGGAAATGCTCCAGGCCTCAATAAGCCTCCTTGTCAACAAATCAATTATGTGCTCAATGATGAACAACAGAACAAATGTGAAAAGGAAGAACATAAGTCTAAACAACCAGAGACAAATGATAGCAGATCTGTGGGCAGCAAAGTAAGTTCCTCTAACAGTCATGGTTGCTATTTCTCATGGGAGTGAAGGAGAAATATGTGCTGTTGGCATTTTAATATTAACCAGTCTAATGTGACATATACAAATTAATACCCAAAGCAAAATGACATCATTTCACCAGTTTTCATACTTCTCTGAATTGTGCAGTTCTCTTATAGAAAAAAATAAAATACCAAAAGAAAGACATACTGAAATATATACATTGCTGACAATTGCATCTAAAATGTCAAATATCAGGCAAAGATACTTTTAAAAATATATATTTTAGGGGATCTGTGTACAAAATTGTGTTCAAGTTTTAATATGGATTTTTTTAAAAAAAATCGTTTTCACAAACTGATGCAAAAACTTGTGCTTGATAAAATGTGCATGTTTATAGAAATCTTCTGTATTTTCTCAGTTTGATTCAGCTTAATAATTTACTGTTTCTGGATGAATAGTTAACTAAAAAATGAATGGCAATAACCCCCTACCTCCAGCAAAAAGAATTATCTGCTATACAGATTGAAATCACATGGTCCTCCAGATATTGTTGGACTACAGCTCCCAGTATTCTTTGCTGCTATTCTTGTTATGCTAAGTTGACTTTGACTTACAGTGAACCTATGAATTCAAGACTTCCAAATCACTCTATCAACAACCCTGCTCAGCAATTACAAATTCAGGACCATGCTTCCTTGATTGAGTTTATCCATCTTTAATGCAGTTTTCCTCTTTTCCAACTGCCTTCTACCTTGCCAAACATTATTGTCTTTTCTTTTCTAGTGAGTCACTTCTTCTCATGTTGTGATCAAAGTACAACAGTCTCTTTTTAATCATCTTGGTTTCTAGGGAGATTTCAGGCCTGATTTGCTCTAGGACCATTTTATTTGCATTTTAGCAGTCCATAGTATCCATAAAACTCTTCTCCATCACCACAAAGAAGTTGATTTTCCTTCAATCAGCTTTCTTTACAGTCTAGCTTTCACAACTATATATAGAACTTTGGGCTTCACTTTGCTTGCATTCTGTGGATACTGCAATCCCTGGCGTCCCTTTTCTTGTGGATTGGTATATATATATCGAGGGCTTCCAATCTGTGGGCCGTTCTTTTGTTTTCCATATTTGTTGACTGATTTTAGGAAGAATTTGAGTGGATTCTATCACTGTAGCTTGAAAGAGCTCTATTGCTGTTCCTATGACTTATATCTTCCAAGTGCTTTGAGTGCAACTTCCCCTTCACTTTCTAAAATTGTGGACTCATTTTCAAATGGCTCTTCCTTGAATAAAGCTGTAAGTTTCTCATCTCTTTTCTATAGTTCAGTGTATTATTTTCATCATCTCTTTATTTCTGCTTGGTGATGTAATGCGTTTCTCTAACGGTAGTAGAGCATCCTAATTCTTGATTTAAATTTCTCTTTGATTTCTCAGATCTTGTGGAAGAGGTCTCTTGCTCTTCCTTTTTTGTTGCTGTTGTTACCATCTTCCATTTCTCTGCATTGATTATTATAGTAGTTCTTCTTGTCCCTGCACACGTCATTGAACAGTTGCATTCAGGGTTCTGTCGCTGGATTTCTGTCCCTTTTACTTTTGCTTTTTGTCTTTCTTTAGCTACTTGAAAAGTTTCATCTGTTTTCAGTTGAGGCTTGTCTCTCTCTTTTTTGGCTGTAGATAGTGTCTTTTTGCATTACTCCCTAAAAATGTCCTTGGTTTCAGTCCAGAGTTCTTCTGGTTCCTGGACAATTAGGTTTAATGGTGCAAATCTATTTTTCTTCAAATTCTACAGAGATGTTCTTCAGGTTATATTTCTGCATGACAGTTGGTTAAATGTTCTTCTTTGGCTTTACTATAATTTTTGATATTAGCAGTTCATGATCTGTGCCAGAATCTGTTCCTGATCTTGGTGGTTGTTTTTTTTAGAGAAAATGGAACATCTCCATCTTCTGCTTGCAATTATATAGCTGATTTGATTTCTATATTGGCCATCAAGTGATTTCCTCTTAGGTTGTGTGAAAAATGTGCAAACTTTATCAGTGGCTATACTGCCTAGGTCAGATAGAAGCTGTAGTCTGGCAGTATTTGGAAAGCCACATGATTTCCACTCTGTTGTGACGAAATAAAGAACACTTCTGTGTCAAAATACAATATCTGTCCTCCCAACAGAACTTCATTTCAGAAATTGTTTGCTCCTTTTACTTCCTGTTCATAGCTTGCTCACATTCTGGTGTTCATTAAACCTTACTCCTTTTTCCCATTTTTGAAAAATCTTTTCTCATTTTTCAATGTTTTTGTTTTTCATACAGACTCTAAACATGAAATTTTTGTTCATTTTGCTATATAGTAATGAAAGCTTTATATAGCCATCATGGTTATACAGAATCTTGTTTAGTTTAGACCAAAGACTATGTATTATACAAATGATCTAGATAACCAACCTTCTTGTAAATGATTATACTCTGACCAGAACAAGTTGCCACTTTTCACTAACATCTCAATACATGCATGCAGATGTTATACACAGGATTTAAGATGTGGCCTAAGAAGTTTGTTAAAATAATCCTTCCATCATTTATCTTCATGCTGTGATGGGGATGTTTAAGGCCTTTAATTCTCACCTTCAAAGCTTGATTTTATTGACAAGTTGGTAATTGACAAGTTGGCTCCGGCACTGAATTCTGGCAAATTAATGGCTGCTTGGAAAATACTTCTCTCTTACATAATCCAAAATCATGATCAATTCAATTGCAAACATGGCCAGTATAATGCCTTGTCACATATTAGCAAGAATGATTTAAGAAAAACACTGAATAATGCAGTAAAGAGTGCAACCCTTAAACAGATGCTTGCTTTCAGCGTAGACTTATTTATAGAGGTAAAGAAAATGGGGTGAAGTGTCAACCTTACCTACTTGGGTGGAAAGGGAATTAATGAGCCCTGGGTCTGCTGGACACAGCCATATCGGAGAGGCACCAAACCTCCTTTAATTCATCTCAAACTTTAAACAAGCTGTCCCCTCAAAGAGGTTCAGCACTTCATATAGCTCATTTAAAACTCAGAGTAAACCTGAAGCAGACTGACTCCCCCACTACATGGAAGCCACCAAGTTACCACTGCATGGGCTAATGCCTGGGGGTAGAGATGAGGAAATAGAAAACATAGATCTTCTTGTTTAAATTCACTTCAGCTTGTCATGCTGTCCACACTGCCCTAAGCTATGTTTTCTGACCTTCTTTTGTTTCAATAAAACATACTTTAAACTCACCATGGATCCCACTTTTGCCATAATGACAAAGAGCCCTTGTTTAAATCATGAAATAGATGCCTCCAGTCTTCTCCTTGCAGAAAAATCCTCATGTCTAAGACTCAGGTATACTTGTTTCTGCAATCCTAAACTAAGGTTTAGCTTGATGGCTGGCCAGTTAGAACTGTGGTAAAACATAACTTTGTAACTGTATGGAAGCAATAAATCATATAATTATTGTTAACATTTACTCATTTTATGTATTTATTTAGTTATATCACATTTTTATCTTAACTTTCTCTGGGGAGTTCTGGGAGCTGTATATGAAGTTTTCTCATTTTATTCAAATAACATTCCTGAAGTTCAGCTGAGTGATAATGACTGGCTAAAGGTCATGTAGTTAACCTGAGATGGTACTTTTTTGCTTATAGCTGCACAGTGAAAGCATAATCTCAGTTTGCTTGTAAATAATAGGCTATTTCATACATTATAGTTTTTCTTATTCAAAGTGTTCTCAGTATTTATACTTATTTTACAGAATATTTTTCTTCCTTGATAGCATCTCCTTCTACCTATGCATTATTCCAGGGTTTAAAATCAACAAACATTCATTGTGTCACTGCTCCTTCTGGAGACAAGTCTTTGTCCTACATTCATACTCTCAAAAAACCATCAGTTGGACTACAGACTTCAGGACAACTTGAAAGACAAGAGGTAACTAAATCTAAGTATGTTCTGAGTGATTTGTAACCACAACTGTTTGGCTAGCACTTGTAAGATATCTTCTTTTGGGGTGCTTCTCTCAAAGTGACATATTTTGAGTGCACAGTTTGCTGCCTATAATTACACCTGAGTAATTCAGTCATTATTTGTGAACAGACATATATTGTATATACTGTTTTTTGCATTGTACTTCTTTTCCCTTTTGCTTTTGACTTGACACACAAAGATGGGTAATTGGAAGGATACTGCTCTGTTGATATGTTTGGACATTCTCAGAATTTGCTGCCAGTTCTCGTGTGTGTGTGTGTGTGTGTGTGTGTGGCATCAAGTCACCTGTAAATATATGGTGATTCCATGAATTTCATAGGCAAGAACTACTTAGAGATGGTTTTGCCAGTTCCTTCCTCAGAAATGTAGCCTAGAGCGCCTGAGGTTCAGTGGCATTCCTCCATCCAAGTATTAACCAAGGCTGACCCTGCCTATCTTGCAAGATCAGAAAAGACTTGGTGCCTCTAGAGTGTTTAGGCACATCACTTCTTACTCCTTAGAATTGCCATCATTCTTATTTCTGGGTGGACTTCTATGGACTGAATGTTTTGTAGTTAGCTTGTAAATCCTTCCTTGTTTGGTATGCATGAAATTGGAAATGCCATTTTCATTTTGCTTGTAATACAGTGGGATATTTTCTTGAGAGTTTTCACATTTGCAAGAACAAAACACTTGCCTGGCATCTATGGTATGGATGTAGTGCTTTTTGATATATTACATACATCCTCTGGTTCAAGTTTTGTATACCTTTTTTTTTTTTACTTTTTAAAATGTGTCCCAATAAGTAAGAATTGTTATTTATAGGGACTTTCTCAGTGGCCTTTCCTAGGCTGTGGAACTCCCCACTAAAGAAAGTTAGGCCATCCCTATTATCTGCTGCCCTTCAACCCATAGACAAAGCTCTTGTTGTTCAGCTGGGCTTTTGTAAGTGACTGCTGAGGAGGAGGCTTTTTGCTGGGAAGGAAAGTATTTTCTATAGTTGCATGTTTTAAATTGCCTATTTATGTTAATTCTTTTTTAATACTTGCATTTGTTTTTTTTTTTTTTAATTCAGAATATCATGGAAGAATCAAGAGAGACATATGAGGAAAATGATTCCCTTCTGGCTGTACTCAAAAAGGAACTTGAGCTGTATCCCTTGATCTTGACAGTAGTAGACAAGTTGCAGGAAGAATGCAAGATGCTGGATCCCAGAGTTTCAGGTTTTCTATCTCAGGCACAGCTGAGCCACTTGCTCCTAAAACATGAAGTCCCTCTGCAGATACCAACAGCCAAACTCCTTTTCATGAAATTTTTAAATGCAAATAACCAAGAATTGGTAAGTTAATACAATATTTTTAACTGAGGCTATTATAGATAGATGCAGATAGATAGATAGATAGACGGACGGACGGATGGACAGGAAGGACCTAAGGAGTGTCCTTTAAAAAAAAAAGTCTTCCGTATTTTTTTCCAATACATATTGCATTTCTTAAGTCTCCAAACAATGATAAACTTTGTTGTTGGTTGCTGTTAATTGCTGTCAAGTCAACTTTGACTTATGGTGGTCTTATGAATCAGAGACCTCCAAGTCGCTTTGTCATCAATGGCCTCACTCAAGTCTTACAAGTTGTGGTATCCTTCTCTTAATTTGTGCTTCTCCCATTCCATGTTCCTATGGGTTGTGCAGCATTGGATTTTCCTTTCACTTATGAATACATCAACAGCTGAATATCCTTTCAACTTGAGCCCAGTTGCAGCATTAGCCACAGTGTTACTCGTGGTTGTCCTCTGTTCTTCCCTGGTAGCTCATTGAGTGCCTCCTGACCGACCTGGGAGTCTCATCTTCTCGCATTATCTCTTGTTTCATTTTGGACTGTCTCATCCTAGGGTTTTCAAGGTAGTAGGCTTCAGGACTGGTTTACCTTCTTCTGCAGCATACTACAAGTGTTAGTATGGTGCAGCTGATGCTCTGTCTTGAGAGAACCTCTGCCAGTATCATCCCCCCATTACTGCTGCTGTCCAGTAGCTGTTTGGCACAGTTAGTCTGTGTCCTCAGCCAAAGCCTGAATGACATGGCAAACCCTACCAGCAACACTGCTACCATCAGCATCACCTCTTGCTTCACAGGAACATGCAATCCCACCACTGCAGAAAGATAGTGAATGATGGGTCTTTGGTTGTTATCACAGTCTGTTTCCTAGGCACAACAAAGATGGCTTTAAAGATGAATTAGACTGATTCAAGGAGATAAGGCTGTCAGTAGGAAGGACAGCTACATGTTATATCTCCGGTATCAGAGAGAGCATACCTCTGCATATCAATTGCTTGATATAAGACTAGCATGACCCGCCTATAACCTTCATATGCTGCTAACAGACTTACCATAGCTATATTGGAAAGCAAGATCCTAGACTAAGGGTGGCCAGCTGTGGGAATTCTGCAGTCCATAGAGCTCCCAAGGCTGGTTTTCCAGTCTTCTAACTCCTCCTGGAACCCCTCCCAAAGCTGTGGCAATAGGCAATTCCCATTTCAGTGAAACACTAGATATGTTCTGGGCTTTAAACATTAAAGAAGCTATCTAAGGTGTTGATTGTGATGGGGTGGGGTTCAGCATCTTGGATAGTTCAGACTAAAGCCCAGAGTGGATGCACCACCCCACTGACCTGCTACCACTGCCCCCATGCCCTCCTCCCAGAAAACAGAGGCTTAAAAATGTTCCATGGCCCACCAACATAGTTAGTTGCCACTATTGCTATAATTACAGAAGTATTTCTCATTGCTTCTAAGTAACAAACTAGTTCCTTTGGGCCATTTCCACACTAGACTGTTATAGTGCTATTAGTCCACTTTCAACATCCCATGGAATCCTGGGGTTTGCAGTTTAGGGAGAGGTCTTGGTTTGTTTGTTTTTTTAAAAAAACCAACCAAACAAAATCTCAATGTGTTTCATTCAACAACATGAGGTGTAGCTAACACCTGACCCATGCATACATTATTTCTCCTCCATGGCTGAATGAGACACACTATTGTAGTACCCTATGAAGTTGCAGTTACAGCACGGATCAGTGAAATTATCCTTTTTTGAAATAGTGATGTAAGTTAATTATGTGCTAATTTTATATTGGGAAGAGGAATTAATTACACATAGCATTTATCTGTAACTAGTTACTTACAAAGCACTGTTATAAACAAATAGATTCAAATTCACCTTTGCTTACTTGTAAAGGTTAATTATTTTATTTGTTTCAGTAACTAGTGTGTTACAAAATCATTTCGGTGAAGTCAGTTCAACCAATGACAGAAGTCTTTTTTTATACAACTGGATTTAAGCTACCTCTTTGCCTCTGTTGTAGGTAAATTATGAAAAGTTGCTCCAGTTTTTAAGACTAGCAGCAGCAAGCACAACACAGCAAATGTTATCTCTTCCAGCAAAGACTCAACACGTAAAGAATCAGAGGAAAAGGTTCTGTTTTAATTTTCAGCATACTCTTTACTGTCAATAAATGAGCAATGTATCTGACAGAAAAAATATATATCCTCCTCTTAGTTTCCATCTGGTAAGGATCTAATAGGGGCTGTTGTTATAAGCCACTCAGAAGGATTCCAAACGAAAAATTGGCTCACTTATCCACTGAAAATAATTTTATGTAGTCCTTAAGAGCACAGATTTTCTCTCCCAGGCATCCAAAGTCCCTGCTAAAGAAACATGTTCTGAGTCTGCGAACACCTACTTTGCAGACTGCTGGGATGTATCTGTGGAGATTAGGCAGACTTCCTGTTAATTAACCTTGGCAAGGAACACTAGCAAGGAGACATATGCCTTTATGATACACACATACATATACACACACGCACACACAGTGTATGTGTGTGTTTGTGTGTATATGTATACACACACACACACACATATAAACACACAGAGTATGTGTGTGTACATATGTATACACACACACACACACTGTGTGTGTGTGTGTGAGAGAGAGAGAGAGAGAGCGAGAGAGAGAGAGAGAGAGGTGTTGCTTTCATAGTGGACGACTTCCAAACCTACCCTCTTTCCTTGGAGAAACCTCATTGAACTTTGTGGGACTTGCTTCTGAATCGATTGTGAGATCATGCTTTAAATGTCTTTTAAAAATAGAACCGGTATAGCCAGAATACCACTCAGAACTTGTACATGTGTGCACATGTCCATCCTAAGTTGGCATTCCTCATATGGATGCAGAAGTTAGGGCCACATTTACTGTATGAATTTTTGAAGATCGCATACTGTTCTGCCCTCTGCTCATGTCATTGGGTATATTACATGTTGGTATTATAAAACTACCCTTTTTCTAAATGCTTTACAAAGGCTGGGTAGTACAGGTGATGGATTGTATGAGTTAACACCACAACTCTGCAAATGTGTATTCAGAAGAATACCCTACAGTAGTCAATGGGACTTACAGTCTGAATAAATTGGGCCTAGGGCTACAGCTTTAGAGACAATATTCTAAAGCAGCATGAACAGAAGTGACATGAAATTGTCTCCCTCCCTCAGCCCCTATAGGGTAGTTGGAGGCATTTTCTGTCTATATGCAGCTGCCTAGATCAGGTCTAACTCTTTAGCTGATCATGCTGTTTGTTTTTTTAAAAAAATATGCTAAGTAGATGGATGCTCAAATGAAATGACGTCTATGCTTCATTGTGTGGACTGAAAAACAGAGATGAGCCACCTGAAATAGAAAGGAAAGGCAAAACATACTATTCATTGTTCAAATTCATGAGAAAGATATGGGTTATATGTATTGTGAGGCCAGGGCAAGTAGGGCAGGGAACAAACTACAGCTGGAATTCTGTTAGAGACACTTAGATGTGTAAATTTGTCTCATGCATACCAATGTCCTTTTCAGGCACTGTAGGGGTTGGTATTCCCACCCTCCCTCTGGAGCACCCAAAGCCCCCATAACTTACTGAAAAGCCCCTAAAGCCACCCTGTACCAACATTCCATTGTTTTCCAGTAAGCAGGAAGGCTTGGAGAAGCATTAGGCTACATTGCTACAGCCAGGCGCAAAATGATGACATCAGCACTGAGATTCACCAGGTTCCTCTGGGAGGTCTCTGTGCTGTGTTATCATTTCATGTCTGGCCTTGGGGACATAGCCAGATGTTTGTCCAAGCTTGCTTGCTAATTGCAAAGCATGGAATGGCCATGAGGGACAGCTTCAGAGTTTTTTAAGTAAGTCAAGTGGAGCATATGTGGCTCAGCATAGCATAGATCCACATGCAGATATTTACACTTTGCTGAAGAGAATTGAAGCCTGGGTTTGTTCCACATAATATGTTGGGAGTTAGAGTTTTCCAGGGTATTATCCCTTTGAGAAGTTCTCTAAGGCTAAAGCGGTTAGGAATTAGCCTTCTTTTAGCAGAGTTGCAGAAAAAACATGTCCCAATCTCTGTGGGGCTTCCCTGAACTGGGGGCTGACTTGAAACCAAAACAATGCAGGCAGTTTCAGGTTCCAAACCTAAAAGATTTACTAATAAACTTTATGATTCCATATGCATTGGAGAAACTAGATCCTAACTAACTAACAAAAGGATTACGGAAGACAGTGGCTTCATTCTTAACTCACCAATTTCTTGGTGGAGAGACTAGCATAGTAGAGAGAAGGTGCTAGAAGTATCCTGGGTCACATGGTCTGGATACCATAGCCAATCATTTTAAATAGCACAGAGCAACAGTTGAGACTTTAGGTGAGCCCCATTTGTCCTAGAATGCTAGCTAAGCCCCATTTGTCCTAGAACAAGAATGAGGGGAAGAGAGAATCCTAGAATTTTCCAACATAACCAAAATGTGTTCAAGTACACCTGTATACTGCATAATTTTCTATACAAAACTATAATCTCTTATCAAAACAGGGCTTAAATTTTTGCACGTTTTGCTCATTTTGCTCACATTGGCAATAATGGACAGTTTCAAATGTTTCTTCTTGCTAGGCAGTATTGCAAGAGTTCTTTTGATTGCTTATATAATAGTATGTATAAGAATACAGTTTTTATTATTTCTGTCATTTTTGGACCATTTGCAAAGCAAACAAACAAAAAAAGGTTGGGGAGAAACACACACACACATACCCCAAACATCTTTTGGATCAAATATACCAAAAATAATAAAGGAAGAAAGTCATATTGCTTTCATTCAAGTATTAAAACTTGTACCACAGCTGATAATGCTTTTGAGATAATTTGTCGGTATTAACATCCCTAACTAAGACGTAAGTCCTATGCCTTCAAATGGGACTTTCTTCCAGGCAAGTGTACAGCCGCAGTCTCCTTACTTATGTTTCCAAGCAGCACTTAGATGAGGCTGAGGAAACGAAATAAAGTAAGCCATCAACTTGTAATCTAAAGATCAGGCCAACCAGTCTGCTTGTTCTTGGAAACACAGAATCAATTAATGATGGTAACTTCACTAAAACAAACATCATGTTTAGTTTTATCAAAATAGCTTCAGGACAAGGCAACCCTGTTTAGGATATATAGTTTGCAGCTTTAAAGATTCAGCTGTGATTTTTTTTCTTTTGTCCTGACAGGAAGAGAAATTACCTGCAGGAATAATTAGAGAAGGAAAGGGGAATTTATGAGATGGCACTTTTTAAAAAAAAAAATGTGCACAGTTCTACCAAATATTATAATGAACATCAAAATTGTGATAGAAAACCTGTCAAATAAACTAGTCAGAAGCCCTAACGCATGCCCTAATGCACGCCCCACCACCATGTGAGGCTGGGCTGATGGGAAGACATGGCAGGCTTTCTCTATAGCCCAACTGTAGATCTTCTTTCCATGGGAAGTCAGGCTGACTCCATCCCTTCTGAGTTTCTGGCAGACCACCAGTCTTAAAATGTCTGAGGTTTTCAAACTAATATTTTAAAAGTTGGGTTTTCAAGTGTTTTCACATGGGTTTTCGAGTGTTTTCAAGTGTATTTCATGTTTTAAAAGTTATTATCCTTTGAGCATTGCCTTGTGGACCTTGCTGGCTTGTGAAGTAGAAGAAAAATGCCATAAATAAATAAATAGATAAATACTGATTTTCTTCCACCTGATATATCAACTCTTCTCCATAATATGGCATTTTAGTGTGGATGCTGTTCATGTTGTCCACAGAGCTGGCAGATTAAGCGGTTCTGCAACTCTACAAGTTAATTATTTTTTCATTATATTTTTTACAAAATCTAACCCTAATCATGTTAATTATGCTATCATCTATCCATGCCCCCAAATTTATAATGGATAAATTTCAAAGTCCCTTAAACGGTACACGATACACAAAATAAGATGTGTAATGACCACTTGCAAGCACTTCTTCTGGTTTCACATCGTATACACATCATTTACAAAGTCAGTGAGGTTCCCCGAACCCCTTTGGAGAACTGTAGAGCCACTTCAGATCAAATGTCTCTTTGAATAACATTTTATTGAGAAGAGAAACTTTCTGGATCCATAAGCACAAGTCCCTTAAACTTATGGTTTTAAGTGACAGATTGACTGACACATTTTCCTCTAATTTCTTTTAATGTTTTTCAAAATTTTTAAAAATATTCTTTTAAAATTACTGTTTAACATTTATTCTTTAATATTTTTGTAATATTTTCTGCTATACTTACATAGGGTGTCAACATTTTGTGTACCTTATCTGGCAGAGTGAGATCCCCTTTACATGTGTGTGTAAAATTATACAAGGGTAATTATGCAGAAGTTACTAGATTGCACCAAGGTGCAGTCGATAGTACAATAGTGTAATGAGCAGCACAAAAGTCTGCTGTACAACAATTGATCCATCTTCCCCCGCCACCAGACACACACACACACTATGGAACCTGCTAAGCAATGCAATCAGCAGCACAATGGCATACCTTCCAACTGTCTTGGTTTACCAGGGACAGTCCCCATTAATCTTCTGTTGTCTCATTACTTTGGCTGCTTTTAAAAAGTCCCAGTTTCTTTCTCCTCCTCCCACTTTCCCCCACGTCCTCTGCTTCAGACGTTGCAGACAGAATTCGAAGTACAAAAGTAGTTTGCACTCCATTAACACAGCAAGAGGGGGAAGAGAGAAGGCGATGGAACACTGCGCTTCCCAGTAGGCTCAGGCAAAAGCACACTGCTGCAGCCTCTCCTAGCTTGTGTGTTGTTCCTTATTAATAGCTTTTGTCACCTGGACCACTCTCTGGTGCTGCTTGGCTGCACATCTCAGTTTCATCTGTGAAATGGAGAGAGGTATGCAATGTTTCTCATTGGTCCAATAGGGTTTACACAACCATGAATAGGATAAAATCTGAGACTCTGCAAATATTTGATTAATGGCACCTACATCAGTACAAAATCACAACAGAATTCTAGTCTTGGGGTTTTACCTTCATTATTTCTTATCTCGCTTTACTCTCAGTCATTTTTTTTTCTTTTACTTCAAGTAACCAGTCTCTCTTCCTTCAAGTCATTTCACATCTGTTTTGGATTAGGCTGTTTACAAGGTCTTTCAATATGTGTGCTTACAACAGCTATATGATATATTTTTGCTGCTGTTGATTTGACCTACTATTACTTTAGGCTGGTAAGCATAATATTAAAAAATAGTCTTGCAGTCTGAATATTTTTATGTGTTTGTTATTTATAGTTTTTTCCACCCACAAGTTTATATACTTATGATTTGTAACACATAAAATGGTTAATTTTGAGAATTCTTCAACAGCTGTTCCTTATGTTTAAACTGAAGAAGATAGTTTTGGATTATTAAATTGATTGTTCAGAAAGACTTTTTGATTCACAGTCTATCTACTTATACAGACTTCTATGATTAGGTTGCTTGTTAAATAGCGATCATTTTGTCACTGTATCCATAAAGTAACAATATGGTCAGTATTTAAGTAGTGATCATTTTGTTACAGTAACAAAATTATCACTTTTTGATTAGCAACTGCATCATACAGAAGTCTGTATAAACAGAGAATCGAAAATGGATACTTGCCCTACTTTGTTGTTCTAGGCATCTAGGACTGTCTGTATCTTTGACTATGCATTTTCTCCACTGTTTTATATTTTGATTATAACATTTTGATTACAATGCAGAATTGTGAATTATTTGGGATTTTAAGAATTCCATCTCACACTTCACAGCTTTGCTTTCCAAAAATCTTTGCAGGTCTTTTCTCTTTCTTTTTTTGTAGCTTGTGGATGCTTTTTTCTTCAGCGTGACCTTTATCCAAATCTCAAGTTGCTGTTGTTGCTGTTGAGTGTCTTCAGGTCGTTTCCAAATTATGGTGACCCTAAGATGAAGCTGTCATGGAGTTTTCTGGGGCTGAGAGTGTGTCGTGCTCCCGAGATCACCCAATGGGTTTTCATGGCCAAATGGGGAATTGTTCTCTGGTCTCCAAGATGGTAGTCCAGTGCTCAAACCATACACCATGCTGACTTTCTCTAAGTTGTACAGGAATCTATTTAATGGGGTGCTAAATAAAGCAATCATGTTGATTCATGCTCTATCTTGTGCTGGGTCAGCACTAAACTAACAGGCATACAGGGATTACAGTTGATGAACATTTAGAGGCCCCTTGTCTCAGTGTGACGTTTAGTTATATTACCAAGAGAAGTCCACAGCTTGTCTTTGAAACTGTAATAGTTTAAAACAATGTACATCTGACCCAAAAGACATCTAAAGTTCTAAGCAAATGTTCTAAGCTCACACTGAAATTGCTGTTACAGTTTTCTTTTTTGCTTCTTTTAAAGATTTCTTTTTAAAAGCAACATATAAATATAGAAGAATAAAGATGAACACAATGTCAGTAATTTCAAGAATGATATATGTCAAAACATTTTATATAACAGGCAGTTGCATGTGGTGATGTATTTCAGAAATCCAAAACGTCAGGCTTAAAGCTTTGGTTCTTACAATCCCATCTTAAACACATCGACTTTTGAGGAAACATTATTGTGGATGTGGTAAGGAAAAAAAAAACATCAACAGAGGCTGAGATGCAGGGATGGTAAGCTCCAGCATTTGAGGTTGCCAGAATAGAAACCAGAAAGGGCTTCTCTATCACGATTGTACAGAGGACAGAATTTCAACAGGTGTTGCTTGATACCTGGTTGTGTGACAGGCAGCACTTGCTGAAATTCCATTTTCTACACAACCAGTGTCCCTCTTGACAATCTTAAGCAGTGGGGTGAAAGACATTTTAATGTACAGAAAACTAACCAAAAGTGAGAAGGGAGCAAAAATGGATATTTCAATTTTATTTCTTTTAAAGTTCATTTCCATTTTTCTCCCCTTTTAATATATTAATTCAGTTGCCTTTATTATCTACTGTGTAAGTAGTTCCCCAATTTGTTTCTCAGCTAGAGTTGTGGCTGTGGTTTTTTGAGGGTTCCCCCCCCAATCTCCATTTTTTATATATTTCAGAAGGAAACTATAAGGGCCATGGTGAAATGTATTGCTTTTAAAATGACCTCTCTCTTGGATGCATTATCATTCCATAGTTCTTGGACTCCAGAAGAGGCATTCCAGGCCTTGAAGCAAATGCTGAAAGATCATACAGGAGAAATGAACTTTGGAAAACTAAGCCTGAGTTTTCTACAGCAAGATAAAACTTGCTCAGGCCTCCTTTCATTCTCTGAGGTAAAAATGGCGGTCATGATTTTCTAACCAAGCTGTATATTCAGGAAACACTGTCTATATGGGACAGGTCTGGCAACCTCTGGCCCTATAGATGTTGTTAGACTTCCTCTGCCATTATTCCTCACCGCTGGCTGTGTTGGCTAGAAGTGTTAGGCACTAGAGTTCAACACAACTATCATAATATAATGAAATTTCAGTTAGAAAATAGCTAATTTGGGTTATTGTCCTGTCCAAGTTCTTCTTATCATTATTAAGGAACATAGTTGGAAAAAAATGAGAAAGATGGATTGTCGAAATTAGGTGCTGAGGTACCAAAACATTCTTGTGAGTGCATTTGATTGGTACCATATATTGTAAATACTTGATTTGCATAAAACAAAAATTGCATAATTTAATTTATGAATTTATCACACATTTGTCTATATTAATATGTGTAAAACAACATTTCTATCTTAAAGAAGAGTTCTGGAAAATTCAAGAACACGCCAACTACTTTATGACTTCTTGTATACCTTGTTGTTTCTTTTTTCCCCCCTTTCTGTCTTAACAAATGTATTTATTTTTAGTGCATCTACCAATACTATGCAACTGATTTTAACCTCTTATTTGAAGAAAGCTTGAACCTGTGTGGTAGGAGAGGATGGAGCAAAATGATTATCATCATCCTATGTCTTCTCTCTTGTATTTTTATTCCTAGGGAGTGTTGCTTACAGGGTTCTCCGTCTCCACTGCCGAAATAACTTGATCAGCCTTGAGCGTTCCGCACCTTGACCAGTGAAGGGGGAAAAAAAAACCTCTTTATTGTTCTGCTTCAATTGCCAAAAAGACTTTGGCCTGCTGTGTCCATTGCCTTCTGCATTCTATGCATCCTCAATGTTTCAAGCAACTCACACACTGGAAAAGGGTCATAGCTCAGTGACAGAACACACAGTTTTTGCGTTTAGGAAGCATATTCTCCAACTGTCCCATACCCTCATTTCACAGACACATGTGGCCAAGCAACAGCAGAGTGTGGTCAAGATGGCAAAAATTATTAATGAGGAAGAACACACAAGCTAGGAGAAGCTACAGCAGACTCCTTTCGCTGGTCTCAATGTAAAGTGAGGTGTAGTTCCCCCTCAAAAATGCCAACAACTGTTCTCCTTTTATTTTTGAATTAGACATGACTGGTAGCCATTTGCTTGGCTCGGGAAAAGCTCTCATACTGGCAATCTCTCTTCTAGTGTAACATAAATGTATTTAATATCTGCAGATTAATTCAACAAGGAATACGTAGAAGGCTCTAGTCTGGGGAGAAGGGTTTCTGACTTAGCAGTTCAGAGGTACTTCTTCACAAAAAGTGTGTTCAAAGTAATGTGTGGCAATAATGTGTAATAAGGCATATGTGCCAACAGGGGGCAGCAATAGTGTACACCGATAGTTTAGAGCTACCCGGTTGTTGTAGGGTTACCAGGTCTTAAGCCCTGAGATTTCAGCTCTAGAATCTGACACCTAAAGACAAGTCCTTGGGGTGTCACAGGGGGTGCACACTAGTGATGACATTAGGCATAATATTTTAAGCATCAACCACAGTTGCACAGAGTATGCCATTCAAATAATAAAGACCAAATCTAACAAAAGAGGAGAATGTGCACGCTCACGCACACACGCACGCAGCAGCAGCAGTGTTGAGATTCCCTGAGATTCCTCCGCTTCCCTCTGGGAACTAGGGAAAAGGGGCCAGACCTTGAGCTCTTGGAACTCGTTATTCCTGTATTCCTCATCTACCCTGTCATTGCCTAGGCTGATATTCTCAAGGGAATAACTTCACTTTCCTACCCCTCAACCCTCTTCTTTCTGTCTCCTGAGGATATAACTAGCTAGGCAACATCCCAATTTGTCTTTTTATTTCAGATGGCATTCCCATAATAGTTTCCTCTAATGTAGTCTTTGCTTCTTAATCAGTCACCCTACTCCTACAGAGGTGGACAACTGCAGTGAGGATTAGAGTTTTTATCCTCATGGCATGTCTGGGTACACCAGAAGTTATGTCATATTATTTCTAGCCCCCATTTTTTTCCCGTGCATTTTGCTCAAAATCAGGAGGTGGGGAGGGTCTGTGGTGTGAGAAAGCTAAACTGCCACATGGTTTTCTGGCATTTGAGAACGTTGATGGGGATAAACCTGAAAATTAGCTCAATTGTTTAATAAAAATGATGGAGGTTAGGAGGGGCTTAGAAGACTGCCAGAAGACTTCAGGGGACACAAAAGCGGGGTTCAGAGGGCTGAATGTAACCCACCTTTGACTACCACTGCTCTAAAAATCTGGGTATTAGTCAGTACAATGCATTACAAATAGGTAAAGAACAAATAAAATCATCCTGATTTCTATCAGTCTCTATACCTGACAGGAACCAATGTGCAAACTGTGCAGTTCAAATCAAAGTTTCTTGATAAAAAGTAGTCTCCTTGTTCCAAAATGTATTTTTCCTAGCCTTCCAATGTTTTGCACTTAAAAAAAAAAAAGATTTTAGGTACATCACACCCACACGTAGAGTACTCTGGCTTGTTGTTTTTTTGAAGTTATGTTCTGTTTCAACACATTCAAAAATGTCATTGTTGACTGACATGTTTCCTAATTAAGCTTTCTACTGACATTTTTGTGATAAATTGTGTATAGCTAACTGGCAGCACGTGCACCATGAAAGGACAGGGTAAGGTGCAGAAGTGGGAAACGTTACTTTCTGGACTATACCTCCCAGCATCCCCAGTGGTCATGCTGGCTATGTGTGTGTAAGTTATAACCCAAAAAGTAATTTTTCAAGCTCTCATATGGAACACTTGAGGAGAAGGAAGTCTTCTACAATAGGGTTACCCCAAAATTCTTTACACAGAATAGACTTGGTAGGTTAATGACCATGGTTACAGTAAGAAGCTCTTCCACACCACGCAGTTATAGCGCTATGGCACTCCAAGGCTGCATCCTATGGAATCCTAGGGTTTGTAGTTTGATGAGACATGAGAGCTTTCTTGCTGACAGTTCAAACCACCTCTCCCTAAACTGCATACCCCAGGATTCCATAGGATGGAACCGTGGTAGGTAAAATGGAATCATTGTGTTACAATTGTGCAGTGTATACACACACAGTGTGAAAGGGTCCAAGGCCTGCCACACTGATTAGCGCTTCTTTTCTCAAGTTCGATATAATCTTTTTCACGAATCGATGTTTTTATTTTGCGGTGTTACAGCTCTAGAGCCAGCACTCTAAAGTTTAAAGTGCCAGGACTTTTAATTAACAAGAAAGACAATGTAATCTGCCACATCCACAGATTTCCACTTCCCGCTGCAGCTTAACTGCTGTCCTCACAGCAGTTGGGACGAGGGGATATTTTTCTACCAATAGTGTATTATTATGAGCTAAACCTGTTGTGGGATACTAAGCACTCTGTTGTTTCTTGGTCTTGAATGCACAATTCAGGCTTCAAGTGACCTCTAAGCATCCCTTGCTGAAGAAAACCCAATGAAATTCATGGGGTTGCCATAAGTCAGCATTTCATTGATGTTTATGTAACGTAAACCGTATGTGTATAAATGAAACTCATCTCATTTGCAGATAGAGGTTATTTGCCAAAAGCATGGATTGCCTCTATATCCTGGGATGTTGGATGCTTTGGTTTTCACCTATGATTTGAGCAGAAGAGGCAGAATACTGTGAGTTTTAAGGAGTTGTTTTCTTCCTTTCTGCATATCTTGATCTTGTGGGCCAGCTCGGAATGCAGTACTACAGTTAGTGGCCTGTGTGGTAGGGAATCAAGCTGATCCCTGTGGAGCTGATTGGTTTTGTCCAAATTTCCCCAGTTTCCAGATAATTTGCATTCCTTCCCTTACTATGCCAAAAGATCAGTGTAAACCTGGTGCCTACAGGCCAAAGAGATGGGAAAAAATGCCAAGTGAAGGCTAGGGAAAGAAGAAAATGATTTCATCTTGTTTCCATTAAGTCTTTGCACTGGTCTTTATGTGGCACAACTATACAATGCCTAGGATAAGGATGTAATTTGTTGCTAAGCAACAAGTAACTAGCTTGCTAAGCAACAAGTAATTTTAGAAATTTTCTTCCCATGGCAAGAAAGGCTTTGAAAACTGTGAAGTTTTGGGCTCACACTGTACAAAACTTGCATGTGTTATTTCTGTACAGAAAACAGCTTATTTGCAAGTACTTAGTCCCTGATCTTACCATCTTGAGATAGATGATCTGAAAGGAACCTTTATCTGCCTTCATTTGAATGTGCTGTTGGCTATACTGCCTAAATAGAGTTGCTGATACCGAGCACACTTCAGATTTTCTCCATTAACACAGGGAATTCACGGCCTGAAGGGACAGGATCTTGGTAGTTAAGTTTGCTCGTGCACCCATGTGACCTCTTCACTTAAGATCCCACGAGACCAAATGCGTGAACTGCACAGAACTTTGGTCACATTCAACCATCGGTGACATACATATTAGTAAATATCCCCCTCCCCCATGCTTTTGACTGGTCCTTGGGATACAGAAGATGAAATGCCGGCGGAGGACCTTTTTGCACTACACTGTTATAGTGTTGTTATTCCACTTCCAACATCCTATAGAATCCTGGTGTTTGCAGTTTAGGGAGGGGCATTTAGAATTCTCAACCAGAGAGCTCTTTGGTCTCAGTAAACTGCAAATCCCAGGATTCCACAGGATGTTGAAAGTGGAATAATAGCGCTATAACGGTGTAGTGCGGAAATGGCCTATGTTTCAGAGAAAGGAACTTGAATAACCACCTTTGAGTATTCCCTGCCTAAGAACACTCCATGAATTTCATGGGGTCACCATAAGTTGACAGGCAACTTGAAGGCACATACAAACCCACAAAAACATGAGGTCTTGATTTTACCTTCATTAGTCATGATTCACTCAGCTAGATTTATACTAAGCTGTGGTTCTCCGTTGTGGCACCATGTACTAATATACCTTGGTGGTATTTCTGATAAGTGTATCTCAGTAAACTTTCAGGAATTACCTTGTTTTATCAAATACAGTAGGTTCTCCCTTACTGTAGCCTCCACATACACCGTCTCCACCTCATGCGAAGTGTCACATCCCTATACGTAAAATGGTGGCAGTGTGCATGCACATGTGCTTCTGCATCTGTGCATACACTGTGTCCACTGGAAAGAATGGGATGTGAATTCATGCTTTTGTTTTATGCAGGGATTCCTCGAATGGAATCCCCACATATATGGAGGCCACCACTATAATGTGCCTGGTGCATCCTTCCAAAGTGCTTAGCTTATATTTCAAGTCTCTTCTGAGAAGGCTTTTTGTGGCTTTTTTCAGTCTTGCTCATTACAGTACCTTGGTCTGACCACTGAACATACAATAAAACTGAACATACAATAGATAAATGCATGCTACTGTGGCTAAAGCTATGTTAAAAACAAAGAGAAGAAAAAAGTTTAAACATACTCAGAATTATGTCTTTAAAGTTTTTCTTAAAATCCAGTGTAAACAAAATTGTGTGAGTATGTGTCTGTGTCAGTCAGTAACTTTCCTTTAGTTATGTATCCTGTGTTTTAATCGAAACTCCCACTGTGAGTGAAACTCCTTAGTAATTAGCCAGGTTCTGCTCTGATCCACTCTGAGATTAAATGTGCTTAGGATCAATAAAACTTCATGAGTGATTGCATTCATGCCAGATTAATCCCATTGCACAATGTAGTGCCCTCTCTTTACCCTGCCAAAGAAAGAGATTAGGACATAGCAAGATAAATGCAAGGAGAAGAAGAGGATGAGGCCCATAGATTTCTTTACATAAAATTTTCATCGCATAAAAACAAGAGGGTCGTACTTATCAGTTTTTTTTGAAAAAAACACACAAGTAACTTTTAAGGTAGAGTTGTTTTGTATGTTATGTAGTCTTTCTTCTGTTCTACATAGATTCACTGATAAAGATGCTAGCTCAGTTACAACAAAGAATTTTGTGATGCCTTATAGACTTATAATTAAAGGCCAATATCCTGTTAGTCACATACATGTTTTATATATGTATATGTCCCTGTTGGAATGGGTACCATTCCTTTTGTGGCCCATCTAAAACACACACACACACCCCTGAGAAGCAGGCTTCCCTGTGGGACCACTACTATGGGAGTAGAGGGAAGGCAAGAGGGAGTCACCTCCGTGGTAGGGTCAGCATGTAGTTTGCTTTAGAGGGACAGGGAGAAGGAGAAAGCGAGCAAGCAAGAGGTGGCAGGAGAACAACAGTGTCATTGTTACTGTGCTTTGTTATGTTTTTCTCTCTCGGGGAATGAGATGGAGTCCCCACTACCCAGTTATCTCCTTCTCTCCATAGCTGTTTCTTAGCTATGGTCCTGTGGACTTTGGCATACTTTCTGTAGTAGCCCTCTAGGATCCTGACTGAAGACTACGAGGACCCCTGGAGGCTTTGGTGGGTGATGCCATTATTCTAAATATGGCTATAGCGACATAGACCATTTCCACATGGGGTTTTTAAAACGGTGCAAAGCGTCCTCCAGGGAGGACATCTGCACCTGGGAGGGGACTGGGTCAGACCTACTTAACGTAGATCAGCACCCCGGCCTGCTCCGGAACGACCCCAAGTGGTCGTCCAGTGTGCTTTTGAAAAACCAGTTTCTTGAGATTTTTCAAAAGCATGGAGCGTGCCAGTGCGAGCCTGCTCCCTTATGCAGATTCACAGGCTCGCACCAATGCGAGCCTGCGATCTGCTGGGGGCGGGCTTTAGGCTGGCGAGCTTCAGCGGTTGGTCAAGAGCCTTGACCAACCGGAAGCCGCCATTTTCGACGCCGGAGCAGTGCGGAGCGACAGCCACGCACTGCTCCGGACCAGCCTGGACCGCACCGGGGAGCCAGAAAGTCCGGTAAGTAGCGTCACGGGGTGATTCCCTCGCCTCGTGTGGAAATGGTAATAATCAGTTGCTTCTTCACCCCTCCAGCCGATACTGTAAGTAGTACAGTCCACCTAGCATGACCATTTCCATGTTTAATTATTTTATTATTTCTTCATTATCTTCCAGAGTGGGACCCAAGGTGACTTCCAAAAATGCCGTGTTCCCAGAGAGTGGGAGGGATCAGTGGGGATCCGTTCAGGTGTTTTCCTGTAATTGGACATGCTGCAAGGACATCAACTTTAGGAACTTCCTGAAGACCCCTGGAGGTCCAGATATAGGAAAATAGCCACGTGCCTCCCTGCTGATCCCTCCCATCCTCCAACAATGTAGAAATGTTTGGGGGATTTGCGTTGCTTACATGTATGTCTCCTGATACAACATCTGAGATGTTAATTCTGAGATGTTTCCTCATGTAGGTGGAACTCATTTGTGGAGTTTCTGAAGAAAGTCCAGGCTGGGATAGACTATGCATCACTTGTTTGTAGAAGTAAGCTATGCAGTCTCCATTTTTGATCACACACCCACTCATAACAAGCTGGAAACAGCATTTTGTGTTCCTGTAGAGCTGTTGGAATACCTCAAGCGTAGATAGTAAGTTAACCGGTGTTCCCCCTTTTTTATCAGAATAATAAGGTAAGTGGTGTTCTTAATTTCAGGCAATGTAAACCTTGTGTATGGGTACTGAAGCAATTCTCAAGAGGGGTAATGGTGGTTTCACTGCATTGGGAATGGACGTATGGAAGAACAGGAATATAGTATGCGATATGGCTAAACATTCGGTTTAGGCGGAAAGACTTTCACATAGTGCCAGAATTTTGTCTCTATGCTTTATTTATTTATTTAGCACCATCAATTTACAAATGATAACGCAGGTTGTAGGTAAAGAGCAAGAAAAGGGATGATTTACCTTCCAAAACCTGTGATTTTTCTGTACATTTGAGCATGAATCAGTATTAATGATATAGCCATTTATTTTCCTTTTACACTTGTTTACAAGTACTTCTTATAACCTCCTTTCTACAGACCATACAAATATGATACATGTGAGTGACATTACTTTAAAGAAAAAAACTGTTGTAATGATGAAGTCACCCACCCATAGATAATATATAGAGTCACAGCTTATCTGGCCAACAAAAAATCCACAACACCTTTTTGTTGTATAGCGAGTCCCATTTGTAAATGTCAAGTTATGGAGGTGAAATATGACCAACCCTTAAAATCAGCTGTATTAGCAGTCACGTTTTACACTGTTGATTAAACTAGCTTAGTCTTTCTAATATTCAACATTTCCTTGGCCTGAAGTCAGAAATTAGTAACAGTTCTGATAAACAGTTTACTTCAAAGCAGAACATTTGGAGCACATAGAAGGCATAAAGCTACAGTTTCGCTTGTCCTTAAAGTCACAGGAGCTGAATTCAGAAACTGGTCAAAGTTTGCTTCAGACAGTTAATTACAAAGTCCAGGGACTTCCGGTACAACCACTGCATGCAAGAATGACATGCCATAATGTCCAGGATCCATGCTGGTATCTTGATCTAAGACCGGGGGGGGGGCATGCACAGAGGGTTAGAGGGCCCATTTTGAGTCCTCTTGAATTCCATGCATAGCACGTGGATCATGTTTCTGAAAGCAGAAGTAATTTTCTAGTCATTTCTGGTTGATTTTCTATATATAAGAAGCAAAAAAAACCTCTCTGTCATCTCTTACATTCCCCCGGGAGAGTCTTTGAAAGTATAGCAAGAAATCAGCTTTATTTGTATGCATTATTGTATTTTATGAGGCAAACAGAGATCTTTGTTTTTATGGAATGGTCTATAAATAATGCTGTTGATTATGATAATGAAACTGAGATAGATCAATGATCTCTAGTCCACTCCACTCCACTATTGTTTCTCTGACATATTCACCAGAGGTCATCAGCAGGACGTGATAGTCATAACTGCAGTTTGTTCTTTGCCTCTGCCGCATCCCGTAGGTAGACACCTACTGCTTCTAACATAAAAAGATTTAGTCCAGCATTCCTGTGTTGCCCAACCAGATGCCTCTAGGAAGTCTGGAAGCAGGGTGTGAGCATAGTAACTCCCTCTCATTATGGTTGCCAGAAACTGGCGACTTGGAGAATCTATTTAGCTATAAGATTATATATAGACATATTCTATGTTGACATTTCTCAGTGAATAATATGCACATCTGATTACCTTGTTTTCAAAAAGGAAGTTATTCCTGTTGGATATTCCTGTGGAGCTGTTTGAGAGTTTCATCCATCCTTGTAATCTTACCTAACTACAGAAGATCTGTGAAGTCACTACTGTAATACTGCTCTGATCTTAGTCAGATCCTGGAGGTTCCATTAAAAACAATTAGAGCTCTTGACCCTGTGATTTACAGAGTGCTAGCTGTTTTTTAAAAAATGGCGAAAGCAATAATGGGCATGAAACATTCACATAATGTATTAATCTAATTATCTTTAGAAAGCTCTCTGGGATGCTTAATATTCAGGAGGTAACTCAACATGATAGTGAGCCAATTGCAATCATTGCTACAGAGACTGATCAGGATGCAACAGTTGGCCTTGAACTTTAACCATCTGGCTGCAGGCAAACCAGCTGTCTTTCCAGCTAGAAATATTCATTCCTGGTACTGAATTCGTCTTTCCTATCATTTAATTTTAAGCCTGACAATCTGGTCAGCCATCCATAATATAGTACTATGTCCAAGCAGTGTGAATGGCAAATTACAGGACTTGGCTGAAGGGTCAAACACTCTAGGGCTTGACATATACAAACTGAAGCTGGGAGAGTACAGGAATGGATTTCGCCCAGTATGAAGGGGAAAAAGACAAATATTTCTAAAGTTGACAGTTTAAGGGAAAAAAAGTCATCATCTGCCTTCTGAAAATCATTAAGGCAATATGCTTTTCAGAATGCTGTGAAAATGAAAAATTCCCAGTACACAGAATCATAGAATCATAGAATTATAGAGTTGGAGGAGACCCCAGGGGCCATTGAATCCAACCCCCTGCTATGCAGGAAGACCCATCAAAGCATTCCCAATAGATGGCCATCCAGCCTCTCCTTAAAAACCTCAAAGAAGGAGACTCTACCACACTTCGAGGCAGCATATTCCGCTGCTGGACAGCTCTGACCGTCAGGAAATTCTTCCTGAGGTTCAAGTGGAATCTCCTTTCGTGCAGCTTGAATCCATTGCTCCTTGTCCTAGTCTCTGGAGCGGCAGAGAACAAGCCTGCTCCCTCCTCAACATGACATCCCTTCAAATATTTAAACATGGCTATCATGTACTCTCTTAACCTTCTCTTCTGCAGACTAAACATACCCAGCTCCCTAAGCCGTTCTTCATAGGGCATGGCTTCCAGACCCTTCACCATTTTGGTCGCAGTCCTCTGGACGTGTTCCAGCTTGTCGACATCCTTCTTGAATTGAGGTGCCCAGAACTGGACGCAGTATTCCAAATGAGGCCTAACCAATGCAGAATAGAGTGGCACCGTTACCTCCCTTGATCTAGACATCATACTCCTATTGATGCAACCAAGAATTGTATTGGCTTTCTTGGTGGCTGCATCACACTGCTGACTCATGTTCAACTCGTGATCTACCAGGACTCCTAGATCCCTATCACACGTACTGCTATCCAGCCACACGTCCCGCATCCTATATTTGTGCCTTCCATTTTTTCTGCCTAAGTGCAGGACTTCACATTCCTCTGTGTTGAAATTGATTTTGTTAGCTTTGGCCCAGCTCTCCAATCTGTCAAGGTCATTTTGAAATTTGATCCTGTCCTCTGGTGTATTAGCAACCCCTCCCAATTTGGCATTATCTGCACATTTGATCAGCATGCCCTCCACTCCTTCATCCAAGTCATTGATGAAGATGTTGAATAGCACTGGGCCCAGGACAGAACCCTGTTGCACCCCATTAGTCACTTCTCTCCAGGATGAAAAGCAACCATTGGTGATCACCGTTTGGGTTCGGTCAGTCAACCAATTACCAATCCACCTAACAGCAGCCCTGTCCGGCCCGCATTTTACTATCTTCTTTACAAGAATGTCATGGGGAACTTTGTCAAAGGCCTTACTGAGGTCAAAATATGCTGTGTCTACAGCATTCCCTTCACCTATGAAGCCTGTAACCCTATCATAAGAAGAGATAAGATTAGTCTGGCATGACTTATTTCTGAGAAATCCGTGCTGGCTTTTAGTGATTACAGCATTATGATAAAATTACATAGGCCATTACAGAGATCAACCTTCTTTTTTCCTCAACATTTTCCCCTCTGTCATTGTCTTCTGAAAAACCACCAGAGTTCAGCAACAGCTGATGGGTTCCATGTCAGTGGGGTGGTGAGTCTGCTTTCTTGCCCAGGTGCTGAATCTGTGTTGTGGGCAGGGTTCAAGACCTTGGATAATTCCTTTACAGTCTGGGCCGAAATCTGGACTGGAAATTCCACCAGAGTTGCTGCCACCAGGGTCGGCTTCTCCCTTGTTTAGCAGGTGGGCTACATAACCAAATGTACCCACATGTGAACACTGGAAATGGTGAGATGGTTGATTAAATATAGTTTCTTGCTTGTGCCCAGAGTATTGACATAAAGCAAAACCTGGAAGTAACAAGTTATTTATTTATTTAAAACATTTATATCCTGTCCTCCGTCTAAAGACCTCAGGATAGCACAGTGGCCCCTCTACTTTCACAAGGGTTCAGGATGTAGAACCCTCACAAAAGTGGAAAAATGGTGAGTAACTCCCCCTGTGAATCCCCTCCCATTCCCTTCTGGGCCTGCTCTCTCCCATTCCCTTGCCTTTTGCATGCCAGGGCCGGAGGCAGGGGAATGGGAGAGGGAACTCTGGATGGAGAAGAAAGGTACACATGCATGCATCCCCCTCATTCCCTTGCCTTTTGGCCCAGGGCAAGTTCTCAGCACCATGGCCAGAGGCAAGGGAATGGGGGAAGGCCGCGGAGAGAAGGAAAGTGTATGCGTCCATGCCTCCCCCCCAATTTCCCTGCCTTTTGCCAGGGCCAGAGGCAAGGGAATGGGGGGGAGCCCTGGAAGGGAGGAGGAATCTGTGTTCACTTGTTCCCCCCATTTCCTTGTCTTTTTCCTGGGTGCTTGCCTTCCTTCTCTGCACCCTGAAAAATGCAAGGGAATGGGAGAAGGAGAATGCGGGGAAGGACATATGTACCTCATGAATAAAGATTTTCCAAAAGTCAGACCCACAAATGTGGAGTTAGAACTGTACACGATAAAATCGACACGGTCAATTTAAAACAATGTCAACAACAAAATGATTCTAAAAGGCTAAAAATTTATTCAATAATTTAACATGTTAACGGAATACAGATAAAAATCATTTAAAATACTTTAAAACAATTCAGAACCGTGCATGTGTGTGGCTCTGCATAAAATCTGTTAGGTCCCAAAGAGTTTTATAAAGAACAATGTTTTCTCTTGGCACCAGAATAATAGCCGCTAGGGACCAAATGAGCTTCTAAGGTGAGTTGAACAGACAAGCTCAATTTCTATGTCCTCTAACAGTAGGGTTGCTAGTTCAGAATCATCCCAGGTCCTGAGCTTTGCAGGCCCAAGCCTGAGACTTAGGAACAGCCTCTGACAACATCATGAAGTATTATGCATTAAGTACCAACCGCAGTTTCTCACAGTTTGTCATTCAAACACACAGTCACCCCACGCCACACAAACGCTGGTCAAACATATTTTTATGTTTGGAAATTAAGACAGAAATCTTAGCTGAAGGGCCTCTTCCCAGGTCAAGTTGAAATGAAGGAATTATTCCTTTTCACTTGCTTCAAAAGATGTGATAGTGAACATTTAATCTGGCTGCCTTGCTTTTAGCCAGAAGACAGATGCAGAGCGCAGCAGAGGGTGAGTCCTGGCGCTATAATGATTGGGAGGGAGGAAGCTAAGTAAATAAATACATAGACTCCCTTGGAGAATCTTCAAAATTGTAGTACGAAATCACTTAATTCTTGCAAAATTATACCAAGCTGCTTTACTAGTTGAGCTGGAGATTTGCAAACAGTCCTTTCCTCTTGCTCCAAGGGGAATCCACCAAAACCGAAGAATTTGCATCCATATATCCCACCTAGGGATAACTGTGAAAACTAAAGACTCAGAGCCAGATTCTGAGATTTGGTAACCCTTTCTGAAAGCATATTGCCCTGACTGATGTGATACAGAAGAAGGCCCCTGCAGCAGACCACAGATCGTGGGCCTCCGTATGTAAAGAGAGGCACTTCTTCATGATAGCTGCCTATACTGAGTTATGTATGTGCTCAGCTGGCTTGACAGAATTCTTCTATGTTGGAATTTCATATTATCCTTACAATTAATCGGTTGTGTTTGAAAGAACAAGGCAATATTCAGCTCCTTTAAAGTATCATACCTAGGAGTAGCCCTTTCCAGAGACGTGAGAACTGTATTCCTTCAGCTTAGTAAACAAAGTGCTCACAGTTGTTTTTATCTTAGGAAGAAACAAGGAGAAAGCTGAAGATGATTTTCAGGTATTGTCAACATCATACTGATAAATCTCTGGATCTTTTAAAAAGTCTTGATTAATATAAAGGATTGCTTGCCAGTGTTAATATTGCTAATAATATTATGCATCCAGATTACTTAGTAGTTCTTAGCACTTTCATGCTCTTCCATCCTTAGTGCAACCATATAGAAAGGCCACTTGTTCCTAACTAGAAAATAATTTTTTTAAGACTACAGGATCAAGAATCTGCCAGCCAGCATGGCCAATAGTCATGATGACATTGGAGATTCTGGGAACAGTACTCCAAAAAAAAAAAAAAAAGTTTTTTCTCTATGTTCTAGTCTGTCCTGTTTCCTTGAAGTGGGATGGACAGCTGTCCAAATGTTAACCTTTCAATGATACCATTTGTTTCCTTTGAAGAAAAGCAACAAACAGCACAAAGATCTTGCCACCAAAACTTGGGAGCAAATGAATCCTGACGCATCTGACTCCAGTGATTTTGAGGAAAGAGATGCCTGGATAGACCGCTTCAGAAAACTAGAGAAAGCCCTTTATTTGTCTGATGTCAAACACACAGGTAGGAATGGACACAGGTGGATGGCAGCTTGATCCAATAAACATTTTCTTTTGCAGATTTTGTATTTTGCTTTTAGTTCATACTCATGTCAACTGCATAGTCATCTGTAAACACCTGGGAAAAATTTAGGCAGCACAAAATTATTGGAAGTTGTGGACATTATTGTTGGTGTCAGTTCACCCTTAATTCTCAAGCATGGTTTATAAGTAGGGGAATGATGAGCCCAGTGTTCATCCGCTTCTCTCCTCCTTCCCAACTCTCCTTCGCTGTTACATCTGAACTGGTGAGATATTGCTTGCACTTTCAGGACCATAAGTCAGAATCTGATCATTGCTTGAAATTCTGAGCCATATTCACACTAGACTGTTATAGTGCTATTATTCCTTTTTCAACATCCTATGGAATCCTATGGAATCCTGGGGCTTGCCATTTTAGGGAGGGACCTTTGAGACCCTTCTCTAAACTACAAACCCCAGGATTCCACAGGATGTTGAAAGTGGAATCATAGCACTATAGCAGTCTAGTGCAAAAATGCCCCTGGTTTGCAGTGAAAGCACCAACCAGTTTACTGGTTTAGATCAAATGGATGACAATATCCCTATTCAGATGTTAGTTTCCACTTGACTCAGAATGCGTAGGCAGAGACCTGGGGGTGCGGCGGAGTTCTACCTCATCTCTTTTATCATATTGTTTTTAGCATCATCACCACACTGTCGAGGCATTTTAAAAAAAAAGTATTGCAGGAAAAACCTGTTGAATACATAGACTGTCCTTGTGAGCAGGAATCCAGAATGTGCAAAGTTGGAGAAGTGTTAAGTTGCACTGGTTAGGCAAACAATGTGTCATGCTAACTTGGGTTGCCATGAACCAGGAAATAAAAATTAAAGGCTTACAAATGAATGGAAGGGGAGAGGCACACTAGCATTGAAGGTGTTCCTGTGTCAACAAACCAATCTTTGGCATTAAGTGTGAATCAGAGGTGGGAAAAGTTACCTTTGGGGATTACTACTCCCAGAATCTTCCAGCAAGGCTGTGATTTATTTTCTTAATATTCAAGTCTGTTTTTGTGTAAGGAGGAAAGCAAACTCTCATTTTTACAAAAAATATAAATGCAGGCAAGTTGGAAAAAGAGAAAGCCAAACGCTTGATCCATAACTACAATCAAATTTATGACCTGTGCCTTAGCCCACTGAAAATCGATAAAGCATTTCGACCTTTCCGTCCCGGACAAGACATGCCACTGGAACCTCTGCTACATTACTTGAAGGAGCTGTGAAAATCTGTACAACTAATATGGTGATCACGAGTATACTTCTCACTTCAAGTTCATTCACCCACTGGCATTCTTACTAATTCAATAAATGCAAGTTTCTACTCATTATTAAGTCTTTATTTTCAAATGAGAGGAAACAAAACATGCACATGCTAACACACCATGGCTGGAATTCTATTAGAAACCTACATGCAGGTAAGCATCCCTTGTGCCTGCAGATGCCCTTTTCCTGATGCTGCGGGGATCGGTATACCCTTCCTCTCTTTGTAGTGCCCAAAGCCTCCAACTTACTGTAAAGCCCCTGAAGGTGCCCGCATGGTCGTTTGGTGCTTCATGGTGAGCAGACGGGGGCAGGGAAGTGTCTGGCTACCTCTCCATAGCTAGAAGGGAAAGAACGACATCAGCGCTGAGATCTGCTGAGGTCCTCTCGGAGGTTCTCAATTTGCTGCTCTAATCGTTGTGTGTCTGGGTATGAGGAGGGCTTCTGTGTTCCTGTCTGCATGAAACGGAATGATCGTGTGGTTGGTTTCCATGGCTAAACACTACGTTTGGCGAGATATGTTGAGAGGAGGTATGTAGCATAGTACCACACGCAGAACTATTGAACTACACAGTTGTCTACCCAAACATCAATTCATATTTTTTTTACCTGAGTTTTTAAAATAATGCTCCAAGAGTGAAATACACTTGCTACAAGTTCTGGATTGTGGACATCAACAAAATTTGTATTGGGGATATACATTTCTCTCTATGTGTGTGTGTGACACTTTCAATTTGTCTCTCTGTCCTTCACTCCCACTCTCTCTCTCCGGGGGTGGGGGTTCAAAACCTGGTATATATTCATCTGGTAGAACTGCTGCTACTATTTATATCGTCTTTCCCCCCTGAATCTGGATTCAGTCTTCTTACCGAAATTAAAATGGATACAGATTGGAAAAAGAAATTTGACCACCTAGGTCAAATGAAATTATTGCTTGTAGCTAATAAAACTATCTATGGCACTAAAAAACAGTTTTGTTGTTGTGTACCTTCTGATTTATGGTGACCATAAAGTGAACTTATCACAGGGTTTTCTTGGCAAGATTTGTTCAGGGAGAGGGTTGGCTTTGCCTACTTGTAAGGCTAAGAGGGTGTGACATGCCTAAGGTCACCCAGTGAGTTTTAGTGGCTGTGTAGGAATTCAAACCCTGGTTTGCAGAGTCATAGTCGAACACTCAAACCACTACACTGTGCTGGCTGTAGAACATCCATTAGAAAGGCAAGAAATAAACTAGCAAGAAAGAAATAATGCAGTACACCGAAAGCCCTTTCTTTTACATACAGTCTATTTCTCAGTGCCTAGCAGAATAAAGAAAGTCTAGCAGGAGAAAGATGTCAAACAAGACTGAGAACCAATCTAGCTCCCTGGGAAGGAAGGTCCAAAGCCAGGGAGCAGCCACTAAGACAACTCTCTCCTGAATTCCCATCAATTGTTCCTGTGAGGGTGGCAGGACCAAGAGAAGGGCCTCCCATAAAAAAAAGTCCTCAAAGCCTAGGTCTGGAAGCATATGCTCTGGATAGCCTGGAGCCAAATGATTATCTTTAACATCTGACGTCATTAGAAGTCACTGTCCCAACAAACCGTACTTAGGATGGAATGAAATAGGCCATTTCCGCACTAGACTGTTATAGTGCTATTATTCCAAAGGCCCCTCACTAGACTGCAAACCCCAGGATTCCATAGGATGTTGAAAGTGGAATAATAGCACTATAACAGTCTAGTGCAGAAATTGCCATAATTACTGCATTGTGTCCTCACCATGCTTTATTAACAGAGGAATTTTTAATGAGATGTCAAATGCTGAAACAAATGTCTTCTTCTGGGCCAAAAATGACTAGAGGAGCCAAAAACCATGGTAAAATTGCCCACATACCCTACTTCCCAGGGGATGGGAGAGCATTTGGCCCCATTTTTAAGGTAAATTCAGGGATGGTGCGTTCCCTCCCCACTTTTGGCAATTGTCCACCCTGAACAGCTTTTGGGAGAAGAAGTACTTGTAAATATCCCTTGAAAGGGGCCAGTTTAAAATTTGGTTCTATTTGCTTGAAAGTCAGTGTTGCAAAGATCAACACAACCTCTCACTCCACCAGTTCCTACACACAGAGTAATTATTTCTCTAATTAGCTCAAAGTGGGTTTTTTGGCACTTAATTCTCTTTGAGTCAGTCTGAAATCCTGATGTAAATGCAATACTGAAATATCTAGCTAACAAGTAATGGTTGTGGTGGGAGTAGAAAACCATCCTCTTGGTAGAAACTCTCAGGTTGTTGAATTCTCCCCCATGGAAAGCTCATTTCCCCCTTCTCCTTTTCTTCTGCTGGCAGGTAAAAGACCTTTTTATTCAGGAAGCTCTTCGGTATATAATTCACGTGAGAGATAAGTCTTTTAAGGGGGTTGTGTTTTAATTGTGTTTCGTACTGTTTTAGCTTGGTGTTTTTTAACCAAAATGTTGTTTAATTGGTTTTTTTTTTTTTTTACTTTTGTACAAATAATATTTTAGCTTCCTCTCTGTATGTGCCTTCAAACTGCCTGTTAACTTATGGCAACCCCAGCTGTCCTCTGTTTTTAATTGTTGGTAAGCCACCTTGGATCCCATACAAAGAGAAAAGTAGGGTATTGTCATGCCCCAGTCCCAGGACCGAGGTACAAACCACAGAGAGGATCCTCCTCATCTCTTGGATCCTCCCTTGAACTGAAACTGAATTTATTGCTGGCCTGGACTTTGGAAACAAGACCAGTAATTGACTGATAAGCTTCCATAAGCCTTGACTGTGCCTGCTACTGTAAACTCTGTTTAAGGACTGTGAATGGTGGCTGACTTTCTAAATAGGACAGATATAAATTAAATACATACATATGTACATATATACAGAGTTGGTAGAGCCTACATTGTACAGCAGTGAGGTGAAGAGGTAGTGGAATGTCAGCAACTATAAAAATTCTTGGATCTACAAGAAAAGGTAGAAAATAGGCATTGGATATGTGACATATGGTTATGCCTACGTGATCTGAGAAACATACGATTGGAATCTGGGCCCAACCAGTGTAGACATATTGAATCAAATGCTGAATGGCAAGTTAACATACAGGCAAATCCCATTGATTCAAGTCACTGCTATGAATATGTAGGGATTGTGAATACAAACCAGTCAGAAATGTGTAACTCTCGGTTAGGCATTTGTAAGTGCCTTAGTGAATTCCAGCCACAGACTGCAAGTCTGCATAGCTTTGTTATACATTTAGGATTCCATAGATTCTCAGCAACTAAATACTTACTCAAACTAGCTTAGATTTTGCATATCAGTCTCTCCTCACCCAATCCCGTTTTTGGAAATGAAGTTTTTCCATCTGTTTGTCTTTCTTTCCCATCTGTTGCTGAAGTCTTACAGTTTTGTTCAATATGTTTACAAGTGCTGGTTTTTAAAAGGAATTCTGATATTGTAATGGTTTGCTTCTTGAAAGATATATTGGATAAATGGAAGGAAGAAAGGAAGGAATTTTTAAATGAAGAATGTTCCCAAGTTGTGAACCAGATGGATGTAATGATTAGGCACAGAGAAAAGGTGGATGTAGATAAAGGTACAGTGCCAGAACAAAGAAACAGAGTGGCTTTAATATTTTAATAAATAATACTAACTTGAATCAGTAGTGCTGATTTTCCTGTCACCACATCTTATACCCCTTGCCCTACTGGATAGCAAAATTGGCAAGGAATATCATTCCCCATAAAACTAGACATTTATGGCTAGAAAACATGCAATAGTGGGACACTGGCTGTAAGCCTGTGCTAGGTCAGGATGACCTCAGCATGACTAAGTCATAAGTTTAAGAGGATTAGACAGAAACTCCTGATGTTAATGGGTTTGAGATAATTCTTCAATAACCTGGCCTCCAAATACAATAGAAGATGAAACTGCCCAGGTAAAGCAGGCAAGCAGCCCTGCCATGTGCATATCCTACAGAGACCTTCTCTATTCACTTTACCCCAAGACATTAAAAGTCTGTCAAGACTCCCACCAATGCTTTGTCTCCTAAAGTTAAGACAATCAGCCTGTTCTGGACCCCTTTGTTTGCTCTGTCAGAAAGCAATATCACACAGCCCTTCAGGATAGGAAACAGGGTATAAAAACCCCAGCTCCAGCTCAGGGAAATTGCTATGACCTTGGGCATCATGGTGCACTCCGGACTCCTGTTCCTCCATGTTTCCCTCAAACTCCTGTTTGAGCCACTCTGCTTCAATCTTCCACTTCAGGACTGGCAATACCACCTTTTCCATCCAAAATCTCTTTCTATCCAACATTTATCTCCTTTTCCTTCAATAGCCTTGTATGGTTCATGAGATTGCTTGATTTCTTGTGTGTGTCTATTAATTTCCAATAAAATACTCTTTTAACTTTTAACTGGAGTCCTCTCTATAGTTAGTACTGGTATACACAGTTACCCTCCTCTCGCAGGCCTCCTTTGAGCTAATAATTCCCCCAAATCATAAGGAGACGCTGGTACTGCTGGTGAACCTTTTAGGGTAGCACTCCCTTGTTCTATGCTATGTTATAAAACAATGGCTTACCTACCTTACAGAAGTTGCTGATTTGACTATGATGGTTTCATCTCATCAATAGAACCATGGAAAATGTTCTGTGAATCAATTGGGTGGGTAGTATCTTTAGAGAGAAATAATTATCAAACATCATCGAAGGGGAAGCATTATGGTTAAAAATTATCTTAAAAGGGTTGCCAGTGGTACACTGTGTTGTTAGATCAGTACTACTCAAAAATGGTGGTCCATGGAGCACTGCCAGTCCACTTATTATTGGCTGCCAATCTGCAGGAAAGAAAGCAATAGGTGTAGTTAATAGGCACAATGATAGTGCCAGTCATGTCACATTGGGAAGAAATCCCTGCCAGTCCTGCACTAGACATAGTTTAAAAAGCATTGCTTTAGATGGCAATTGTACTCTGTATTCAGCAAATAACTTTAAACAATTAAGATCTACAGTGTTCACTCAAGCCTTTGAATATGATAGTAGCCCGTCCATGGCCAAATGAATAATAAACAAGTGTGCTCTTCTTCCCATGTGAATCAGTAGTATTCAGCCCTTACACATCTAGGATTAGAGGAGAAAGTGCTGCAGACGATAAGTCGCTCTTGAATCTGATCAGCTTTGTCTAAATTAGGTATGTCCTTTAATTGTGTAGGGTGCTTATGTTCAACCAAGAATAACTTGAGTCATTCGTATTAGCTCTATAAAGGTTTGAAATAACCCAGCCTTGTAAATAAGTCCTTTTTTCCAAATTACAGGACTTCATCCACTTGGGGAGCTCTTGCTAAACACTCCAAAAATCTGTAAAAATTGCTCCGTTCTCATTGTTTGGATCATGTGTTGCTGTGGACAATGGTGCAGAGAGTATGTGTGCAAAGACTAAGAGCAACGATTGTGGTCTCTGTGCCAAAGGAATTGAATATTCTACTCCACACTTTGAATTAGAATCCATGCTGTTTATATAGGCCAAACATCTGCTCCAGCTCTTCAGAATTCCTCAGCAGCAGTCACACTCTTACACATCACCAGCACCACAGTGCCAAAAACACCCCTTCCAAAAACCTGTGAAAAATCCAGTTGCTTTTCAGGCTTCCTTTTAGGTCTCACAGATGCCAGTGTATTAACAAATCCGCTGACTCTCATTTTGCAATTCAAAGGAAGCTCTAAAACATGCTGTTAAACACACACACACACACACACACACACACACACACACACACTCTTTCTGTCATCCCCCCCATTTTAAAATGCATATTATTCATTAGAGCCTAATATGGGTTTCAGACTGCACTCTGTGTCTCTGCCAGAAGGGCATATGTGCTTGGCCATGTGCTGGAGACAGATAAGTACATAAACAGCATATTGGCACCAGACAGACATCTGTGCTTGGGGGAAAAAAAATGCATGTGATATATACATGAGTGACATTTTAGCTTTAATTAAATCCACACAGCACTGTAAGGAAGGACTGTTTCCTTCCTCTAAATAATCAAGAACATGTTTTATGGTTGTGGTGGTGGTGGTGGTTGTTTTACAATATGCATGCAGTATTTTAATGTCTCTGTCATAATATAACCTTTGATGCTGCAGTATTTCTTAACTTGGAAAGTTTACCTTTAAAAATGGTCACAGTTACAGTTCCAGGGCTCAAATGTAGTTGGCTATCATTACAGTTACAATCATGTTACAACCTCATTTTTAAATCTCAACACCCAGATGAAGCAGGAGGACAAGCCAGTGTTTGAACCTTGTGGTATTAGTCTTCCACCAATTAGTGAAATTGCACACTAGAGGTGTACAAATAAGTAGAAGTTGTAGTTACTCACTGTGTAACTACAAAAGTAACCACTAGTTTTTGTTAAACTACAAAAGTAGTGAAGTTACATGTTATATTCCAAATACATTGGGATTACGTCTTCATTATGGGAGAGGGAAACTAATAGCAAGGCACTAATCCTTTCCTAATGTACTAATGAAATGCCTCTCATGCCAGGTGGGTACTGCTAGAGCAAGTACACCACAGAACGTGTGTGTGTGGGGGGGAAATCACTGTTCGTGAGTGGAATCTTTGTCAGAAGAGGCTTGGCTGTCCTGTATCAGGAAGAGTAAAACAGAAAGGATCAACCCACCCTGAAACCGCTGCCTCTTGATTTTTCTCTCTCGGTACAGCCATCATAAGAACTTTTTCTGCTTGAGGTAAATGATGCTCACCATGTCAAGTGTCACAGTATCCAAGGTAGCCATGTTATTTGGCCAGATAAGGCCCAAACTTCACAAGAAATTCTGTCCATTCCTGGTGGTAAAAATACAACAGCAAAGTGGACAACTCTTGATTTTTTTTTACCATTTCATGATTCCTGTAATGATGATGTTGATGATGTGATAATAATGATAATAATAATAATAAGCGTTTATTCTGCTCCCTAACACAGCTGTGTCACTCTGCCTAATAGAAAGGCTTACTCCAGCTTCTAGCATAGCTCTAGGGCACTCCAGATATTCTCCTACAAGCATTTTTGGGAATTCACTCTGCAACCTGATTTACACAAACTAGTCATGATTTTTGTTATTTTGTGCCTTTAAGTCAACCTAAGGTGAACTTGGGTTTTCTTGGCAAGATTTCTTCAGAGGAGGTTTGCCATTGCTTTTCTCTGAGGTTTACAGATTTGTCCAAGGTCACCCAGTAAGTGTCCATAGGTGAGTGGAGATTTAGACCCTTGTCACCCAGAGTCCTAGTTCGACACTTGAACCACTATACTATACTGGCCCTAATACTCATGACTAAGGGTGCTTAATGCACTTAAACCCACTAAAATGAATTTATTTGAGCACACAACTCTGGGTTGGATGGTAGACAACAATTTCTTCTTCGGCTTTATCAAAAATTTTTCCGAAATATTTTTATCACTGTTTGACACACAAACCAGATAGCAAGAAGGAAAGTGTTTCAGAAATGCTGATATCACATCCATAGAAATAATAAAATGCATAATGCAATTGCATGTTTAAACCACAAGAGAGCATACTTCCCACATTATACTGTTAATATTTTATGGCATGGGGAATAGATTAAACCCAAGGCTGAAATCTTAACGTAGGTCCCATTGAATGCAGCAATCCTGAGGAAACATGCATAGGATCGCAGTGTAATTTGCTCAGTGTAATTAATGAATGGTGCTTTGCTTTTCAAAATGGTTTAAAATAAATGAACTGTATTAGCTGTTTTAATAAAAATACATTTTAGTAATAGGTGCTGGCCTTAGAGAATATGCAAACATTACACAAAACTGCCATTCAAAGGAATGAGAAAACAAATATGAAACACCAGTCTAACTAATAAGGACCACATTTCCCCCTCATGACCTGTCTTGCTAGTTTAAAGCATATTTCTCACATGGACAAGAGTGAAAGGAGCAAAGCTCAGAAACCACATACTCCTTCCATCAGTGCTACTTTTTGCAATTTTTAGACTTGAATTTAAAATCTGTGAGTGGCTGTACTTTGGCGACTCCGGACCGGCAATTCTCTGAAAGTGTGGGTTATACGAACGTTTAGCCTGAACCAGTATCATTTGCAGAGCTCTTATATAATCAAAAGCCGACATCTTGGCAAGCAGGATAGATATTCTCAGAATGAAACAAGATATCATCATGGTAGCAGATGCTAAATCTCACAGAGACTATGTTCCCAGAGCTATGACTTTCAACCATTTAGCAACAAAATATTTAAATTCTGATCCTGTCCTTTGGAGTAGTAGCTCTCCACCCCATCCCTAAATCTACAAATATGATAAAAATGCCTTTTCTTTAATCATCTAAGTAATGTATGAAGATGTTGAAAAACAACTTTCCCAGAAGGGAATCCTGGGGTATCCAGTCACCGCCCTTGAACTGCTGACCTGTTTGTTTGTTTGTTTAAAAAATAGGTCAAACAGCAGTTTTTCCGTTGAAAATAATGCAGTACAATTGGATCCATGAATGTTGCTTCCACATAGTATTGACTGTGCCCATACAATCTGCCAAAGGCTAAGCAGAGGCAAATTTCCTCCCAGTCCTAGACACATCCCAAGTCTGTAAAATCAGCAACCCTAAAGAGTTCTTGTACTTCAGGAGGCAGGGTGGAAGCTGAAACTAAGGTAGCGTGGGCAGTTTGTGGCCCTGCAGCTATTAACTGGACATCATCTCCCATCATACTTCACCATTGGATATGGATATACTGGCTAGTTCTGATGGCAGCTGCAGTGCATGGTGACCAGTTTTCCCACCACTGGGCTACGAAAAGGTGGCTTGTTTATCTTGTACATTTGTGTTAAAGATAAGATTTGAACCACGGGTTTGGCTCACTTGCTGATTCATTCAACAGTTCACAGTCCTAAACGAGTTTCGTCTCAGTTCAGAATGATAAAGGAGCTTGATTTAAGATAACATTTCCACTCTACTATACAGACGAGAAAACTTTCTACGATATCATCGTTCTCATTTTCGTTTTCATTTCTCATCATCATTTTCAACTGAAATACAGCTGACACATAAATGGAAATCAAGTCTATGTTTTTGTTTCTAAGCCATATTGGACAGGGAACAAGTGAGTTGATTCTATAGCAAAGCAACAGAGGTAACCAGCCCTTAATCCAAATGTCTCACAGAACTAGGATCATCATCATCATCTTACAGTCATAGAATCACAGGAGTTGGAAGGGGTCTTATGGGCCCTCTAGTTCAACACCCTGCTCAGTGTAGGATCTCTAGTTAACACATCCCCCGGAGGTAGCTGTCCAGCCTCTTTTTGAAGATGTCCAGAGAAGGAAACCCCACCACTCTAGGCAACTGGTTTCATTGCCAAGCCTCCCTTATTTTCAAGAAGTTCCTTCTAATCTGGGGCAGCAACCATGACAACCCTTGAGGCATTTAAATAGTGTGACCCCTCAGTCTTCTCTTCACCACACTGAACGTGCACGGCTCCTTCAATATGTTTTGTTCTCCATACCTTTTATCATCATTGTCCGCTTCTCTGAACCTGCTCCCGTTTGGCTACATCCTTCTTTACAAGAGGTACCCAGAACTGAACACAGTACTCCAGATGAGGCCTGACCAGCACAGAATATGGTGGGACCATTACTTCCCCTGAACTGAAAACTATGTTAAATTCTGTTCCTATCTTCCAGTATTTTGGCCAACTCTCCCGGTTCTGTGGCATCAGCAAAACTAATAAGTATTCCCTTAGCCCTTTCATCTAAGTCATTGATGAAAACGTTGCTGACTAATGGCTCTAGGACAGAATCATGAGGCAGGCCGCTTGAAACCTCTTTGTAATCTGAAGCACAGCCAACTGTGATGACTTTTTGAGCACAGTGGTGGGTGCATCTAACAATATTTCTATCTATTCCACATTTAATCAGTTAGCTAATCAAAATGTCACCTCAAATATATCTAGAAAACTTCCTTTCTATTGCTTGTTTATTGCCTAGCCAGTTTCGGGTCAATTTGACCTTTATCTTTCCTTATCTTATTCCTACAAGCTTTGGCTAGACATCTGTATTTTCCCTTGATGATTCATTCTTCCTTCCATTTTATATTTGTACAGTGCTCCTCTTTCTTTTCACTTTCTCCTTGACTTTGCTGTGCAGCCGCACTGGCTTTTTCAGATGTTTCCCATTTTTCTTCTTACATATGATTGTTTGTTTATTGTGATTTTTTCAACTCTTTCGTCAAGAACTCCCATCCTTACTGGGTGTCTTTTTCCTTTAGCATGTCTAGCCATGTGATTCCACACATAATTCCCTGAATTTGTTAAAATCAGCTTTCCCGAAATCCAAGGTATGTGTTTGACTATACTCTTCTTTGCTTTTTCCCACGGTCGTGAATTCTAGCACCACATGGTCACTTCCCCCTAAAACACTGACTACTTTGACTCCAGTGATCAACTCTTCCTTTTAGGCTAGGTTCAAGACTGTCACACCCAAAATATAGCAGAGATTGCTCCCACAGCTTTGGAAGCGTGCCCAGCAGCAGAGAATACCTTAGCAGCAATGCGCTGTAGCCAGGAAAAACTCACCCATGCCAATTGTTCTCTTCCATCAAGGAGGCAGTTTATTCTTGAGTTACAATGTGTACATACTTACAAGATTCTTCAGAAGGTATTCCAGCATCCCTCTGCTTGCTCTTTCTGACATAGCCTCCAGCAGACACATCAAGCACCACATGCAGCTTGCTGGCTAGCTCTCAGCTACATTTATACTCACACTAGCTGATGCAATCCTGCCAGCTTTGCATTCTCCCCACACCTGATCCAACCTTCTCCCCGGTTGCTCATCAGCATGACTCAGCATGACTCAGCTGAAGTCACACGTCTCTCCACAGGTGCACTTAACGACCCACATCACAAAGTATTTTCTACAGGTTTGGTCCAACCTTTACTGACAAAGACCCTGGTTACTGATCTCCTTGTTCCTTCCTCTACCTTTTGAAATAAGAGATTATCAGCAAGGCACACCAGGAATTTGTTGGGGAGCCTGTGCTTAGCAGCCGATATCAGGATAATTGAAGCCTCCCATAACTATTAATTCTTGCATCTTTGCAATTTATGAGATTTGTTTCTGAAAAGCATGAGCCACCACATTTTCTTGGTTTGGAGTAGTAAACGTCTGTAGTAAATGCCTACCACAATGTTGCATTTATTTATTTCTGTATTTATTTCTATCAAAATACACTCAGCTGGTCCACTCTGATCACTCTCATGGATTTCTATACAACTGAATTCGTCTTTGACATATAATGCTACTCTCCCTCCTTGTCTGCCACATCAATTCTTTTTGAATAGGTTCATTACCTTGAACTGTAATATTCCAGTCATGGAAATAATCCCACCAGGTTTCCGTTATGCCAATAAAGTCTAATTTACATTCCTGCACTAAGGCTTCAAGTTCATCTTGTTTGTTTCCCCAACTCTTTGCATTGGTATATAGACATTTAAAGCTTTGGACCTTTTCGCATGGCATTTGCATTTGCCATGCGAAAGGGCCTCTGGAGTGTCGCATGATTGTGAGGAGTGTTTCAAACGACATCCTCGCAATCACGCAACGCTGCCGGGGCTGGCAGGCACTGATCACGCACTATTTCATTTTCGGCTTGTAGCTGAAAACGGTGTGCGATCGCACGTCGCTCTGGGGCCCCATGTGCACTTACCTTGCATGCGGAGATCTGGAGCTGCAGCCCTCGTGCTTCCTCCCCCAGAGCAGCCTGGGAAAATACCTGGCTGCACTGCGGAAGGAAGAAGCGGAGCTCTCATGTTGCTGGCCGGCTGGCAGGCAGCAACTACAGAACTGAAGCAGCAGGGCCGTGAAAGCCTCTCACAAGAGGCTGCTTGCGTGATCCCCGCGCCCCTGCACTCGATGAAGGTAAGTTGCAGAAAGGTTTGTTTGGTCTGACCTATTAATTTACTTTCAGGGTTTTTTTGGGGGGGTGGTATCCCATTTCTCCCTCAGCTTCTCCTCTAGAATTCATATCTTTTTGTTTAGAGCTTGCCTTTAATGCTATCATCTCCACCAACACCAACACTGTCAGGATTTTCTCTAAAGACCTCTTGACCAGATTTGCCATGCTACTACCAAAGACATTTTCCCCAGCGTTCATGAGGTGCAGCCTATCTGCAGCCAGTAGTCCTTTGTCTAAAGTGAGGCCCATGGTTGTTACTCTGCTGCTCCAATTCCCATCTGTGTACTGTCCTTTGACTCCAGGTCTAAACCACATTGCTTTGTTTCTTCTCTGCTGGACTGGTAAATATTGCCCACTTCACTCTAAATTCTTGCTATCCAAATTTTCATCCCTTTTCCTCCAGTTAGCCTTGCCTGATTGTGAGACTGCTTGGATTTTGCAAGTGTGATTGTAAATTCCCCCAATAAAACATTTTAAAGACATTCTTTGGATCTCCAGCTGATATTCCTGTACTAGTATCAGTATACACAGGTGTTACATATCTCTTTAGATTACCCTCCTTTCACAGGCCTCCCCTTCGAGCTAATATTCCCCACTGTTTCACAGAAGCACTGGCATCACAGGTGGACCTCTGAGTCACTCACATTTTGGAGTAACAAGATTGGTGGGGATTATCGATTACTGCAATGGAGGGAGGCTACTCTCACCTCTGCCTCCATCTCCTCCTCCTCTGCTGCTGGGCCTCTATTGCTGCTGCCTGCTGGCTGCTAATGGCCACCACTCTGCGTTGCTCTCTTCCGACATCAGTCATGGCCTGTGCTTACAATACTTTTTTCAACACTGTCTCTTTGTGTTGCACCACCTTTGTGTGTCCGCGGAGCTCCTTGCCCCTCGCTATAGATCTTTCTGCCTCCAGCTCTGTAGTTAAAACACCACAACTCAAAGAATTTTTGAGATGGCTTGCTTTTCAACCACTATCTCTCCTATCTTCTGATCAAATCAGACAAGTGCATGGTTGCTAGAGAGGACTTTGCTGTCAGAAGTAGCCACCGAGCCACTGAGCAGCCAATTTCAATAGGCTTATCCAGGTAGACATGACATTCTTGAAATGAGTGAGAGTTGAGGCAGCAAGTGAAGATAGCCAAGGCTGAAGCATTCAGGATAGATATGGGGTATCCCATCAACCAGAAAAGAAGAGAAACTCTTCATAATCCAAGTCATCCTCCACAGCTGATAAACAAAAATCCCACAATACTTCATATTAAGGCAGGGCAAACATTACCTGCAAGTGTGATCTAAGAACTCATAATTTCAGCATGTGAACTAACGTTGGCAAAAATCCAATAAAAAAAAAGCCCCCTCTTGAATAGCACTTAAGCAATAATGTGTAAGATTATTTCTTGGAAATGACAAGAAGAGTATTTTACAGTTTTTACACTGGAAAGAGAAGCTCACAGTGGTAACTAACTGCAAACAAGAAGTAATTATTTCCTGATCCCTGTTACAAAAGTATAATTAGACCACATTATAACAGGAATTTAATAAAAGTCAACTTCATGGTTTTTTTGCAGTTCTGGAACTTCTAGTTACTTTCATACCTGTGGTGTGGTCTTACTAAATGGTCAAGGAAGAATATCACATGGTTCGAATACTGACTTGTACTGTGCCTTCTGCTCTGATGTGAGCACTGAGGCGTTGATAGACAGAAGCAGAATATTTATATTTATATATAAATGTAAAATGTCTTACAAAACAAAAGGTTATACACACTGTATCATAATAGTATGCCCAACATTCAACAAACGATTCATATATATACAATATTTCCTTCTTTTTGACAGAAGCGGAATGTGTTATCTCAGACCAGCAACTCATGGCATTCGTATGGACTGGAATCCTGCTAGTGACATACGCAGGCATGTATTCCTGTTATGCCAGCATCAGGTTGTTGCAGAAGAAGGCGTCCAGTACCATGTGCCATGACCACTCTCTGTGCATGGTTAACCTGTTAGCTGGTGGGGTGCACTTTCCATGGGCGTTTCCCGACAGGGAAGAGAGGAGGTCCCCAAGGAGCACTGGGTTGCATTTCTTCAGCTGGACACGCAGAGAAGACAGCATCCTGTGGGAGGATGTGCAGGTACGCTTGGTGTAACTTTATGCTTCATCACCATGTTGTTTTAAAATGTAACTAACAACTAAACACGTTTTTTTTCATTTTATTTAGAAATGGGAAAATTAAAAAAAAAACATTAAAATGCAACTATAACAGTAACCAACTATTTTTGGACCTTGCAACAACATGTTCTAATCTATAAAAAGGTCCAATTTTTGAACCATAGAACAGCATGTTTGAGGATCTGGGTAAGAGAGGGAAAAGAAACATGCAGTCATGAAAGATTTCTCTGTCTCTTTTCCTCTTTAACATGCTAACCAGAAACAAAAAACAAAACCCTCTCTCGTAAGTCAACTTCCTGGTTACATAACCTCCATTGTGAGTCTTTGTGGGTGTGGTATATTTATCTGTTTCACTCAGACTTTGTCCTCTTTTTTCTGAGCAGTAGATAAAATACCGAGAAGGCAGGCTTGCTGGGCCAGGAAGAAAACAGACCAGATTCACAGAGTCCAACCATGCTGTTCCACTACTTTGCTATTTTCTGGGAGGCCTTATCTCTACAGGTTGTTCTAGTGTTCTTTGCTACATTTTTAATTGTTGCTGAGTCTGTAAGACAGAGGCGCCCCAGGGGCTCCCCCCCAGGGCCTGTGCCTCTTCCTTTTCTGGGAAATCTGCTTGAAATTAGTATCAAGAATCCTGAGCTCTCTACACAGAAGGTAAGAGAACCAGTCTGAGCACTGGTCATAGCTCTGAACGGTGTTATTTGTTGTTTTGAACTGTCATGTTGGCTTTGACATATGACGACCCTATGATTGGCAGCCCTTCAAGAGACACAATTATTAACAGCCTTGTTTGGGTCTTGCAAACGTCTTTGATTAAGTCAGCCACCCTGTAATGTGGTCTTTCTCTTTTCCTGCTGCTCATTTTGCATTTTATAATGAAATGATTGAAAACAAAGCTCTGGGTGCTGTGCTTAGGAAGCATGGACCAGGTTCAAAGGAGGACAGAAAAGAAAGTCAAGAATGTGAAAAAAAAGTACTGTGAGGAAAAGTCAAAGGAACCAGGGATGTTTAGCCTGAAAAAGGGAACTCAATCACCTGACGGCCTGTAACGCTGAAGTAAAAGAATTATCTATTTTCTGATGCCTCAGAAGTGAGGATTAAATCTGACGGGTTAAAATTACAGGAGGTTAGGTTTCACTTAAACATTAGGAGAAAGTTCTTGATGATAAGAACAGTTAATTGGTGGAATCACTTGCAGCTTCAGACAAGTATCTGGCTATGTCGCCTACAGCCAGATGCACGATGACAATGTCCTCCTCTGGAACCTCCAGAGGATCCTCAGGAAGTTTGGGAGGATGTTTTTGTCATAACTGGGTACTTTTCTGACTTCTTCTGATATCCACTGGCCACTAAATGCCTGTGGAATGGGACTCCCACGGGAAAAAGGCGGGCCCTGCCAAACTTTTGGTCGGGTACAAGGAAATGGTCACGAATTCTTCCCTCTTCAATGATCAAAAGTTTCATACATATTTCTCTAATAAGATGCCCACCAAAGTTTATCATCTCTCTTACATTCTTCCCTTTTCTCCTTGCAGTATGCAGAAAAATATGGCAATGTCTTCACTCTGCGGTTTGGAAACATGTCGTGGGTAATTGTGAATGGATTGCAAATGGTGAAGGAAGCTCTCATCCATCAGGGTGAAAACTTTATTGATCGACCTAAATTTCCTATTCTCTATGAGTGTTTTCAGGACTTTGGTGAGTGTTTTTACTTATGATATATTTTCTTAAATTTTTAATTTAATTTTTATAAAAGATCTTTCATAACCAGGGGAATAACCTTTAGATTATTTCCTCAGATTAAACTCTGATGATGGTCAGATTTTGCATTTCCTCTCTCCGCAAATCAGATTTTATTTTGTAGGGTTACGTCCACCTAAAATCTTCAATCGGCCATGTTTAAACAGTTTAATATACTGCCAGTGTACCTTGAGAACAGATAGTAGTTATTGTATTACAAGCCAGACAAATCATAGCTGGCAATTCCTTAGGCTGTACATATACCTTTAAAGTTGTTACTGGTGTTGTTGTTGTTGTTGTTGTTGTTGTGTGTGCCTTCGAGTCATTTCTGACTTATGGGAACCCTAAGGCCAACCTATCACGGGGTTTTCTGGGGCTGAGAGTGTGTGACTCAGTGGGTTTCCATGGCCAGAAGCAAATTATATGAAATCTCCATTTTAATTTCACTGCTAGCTCATTGTGAAAAAACAAAACAAAAATCATCCAGCAGCATTGAAAGCCTTTGTGATGCAATTCAACACTTTAAATGCTTACATAGGAGCAAATCCATTATTGGTAGGTATGTATAGCACAGTTTGGCAAGGTGTGACTCTGTATGGCTCAGCAGGCCATTTATTCTGTCTCCAAGTCTCTATGGGTCGACCTTGATTCCCTGCACAGTTAAAAAAAAATAATTAAAATCTATCCAAAAGGTTTTCTCTATTTTCTCCCATTCAAGTGCTTTATTCAGTGGTAATGCCCTAAGCAATGTTCTGATGCCCTTCAAGGATATTCCTGTAACTATTCCAAGTCATGGGGTTTGTGTGAAGCATTTAAGAGGGCCTGTTGCACTGCAGGCACATGGAAAACTACTTGTATAAAGGGTACTGGATACCTCCTTATGCAAGTATATTAGGTGTACAAGGAGTTATGCTGGCATAATGCTCCAGCAGGATTCTAGCCAACCTTTTTTTTTAAAAAAAAAGAATGTACAGGGAATGGTTAAAGCATTTAGTGAGGTAATGCTAACTTTTTCTATCTAGGCCTGTTCTTCTCTAATGGACTTAGCTGGAAACAGCACAGACGATTTGCCTTGTCAACTCTGAGAAACTTTGGCTTGGGCAAAAGAAGTTTAGAAGAACGAATACAGGAAGAGAGCAGGTTCCTCGCTGATGCTATTGAAAATGAGAAAGGTAAGAAAACATTAAATATGCTCGGAAACTCCATGGTCCTTCAATGCAAAAATCTAGCCCTTCCTATGCTGCAGCTTCCCCATGGACTTTAGGAGAATGTCTGTAGAAAGCTACACACTGGCACGTATACCTTAAGGTGCATATGCCTTTGCTGACTGTTCATGTGGAAGCCTCTGCTACTGTGGAGGTCTTTCCATGATATGCAAATACATCCCAGCTGGGATGACAGCGGTTACATTAAGATTTAACAACAAAATAGATAGGTAGAACATCTAGACGAATGAATCATGATTTGTAGAGATTTTGACAGCCAGAACGGCCAAAATCAGGAATGGAATATGGGTTTGAAAGATGATAGCTTTGCAATAGTGAAAGAATGAGAGTTCAGTAACTTGGTAATCCTCCTGAGTTCTTTAGAGAGCTTTAGCAGGAAGTGAACACCACACTATATTGGTGGAGCTTCATTTTTTTTTAATAGTGTCTCATCTCTCTTCGGTCTGTTATTAGTACAATGCTTGGCAATTTTACAAGACAGCCTGGAAAAAAATTGAGATGCTACCAGTATGCTGTGGTTGTTGTTGCTTTATGTTCATGTAATTTCCTAATTGTGGTGACCCTAAAGTGAGCATATCTTGGAGGTTTCATGGCAAGATTTGGGGGCAGGGGGTTGCCTTCGCCTTCCTCTGAGACTGAGAGTGTGACTTGCCAGAGGTCACCCAGTGGGATTTGAACTCTTGTCTCTATAGTGGTATTCCAGTGCCCAAACCACTAAACCATGCCAGCTCAAGCAAATACCTGTTGAGCAAGTATCTGTCTCAGGCAAGTATGCACTGGCCTGCTGTATTTTTTTCCTTGTCATCAGATTGAGGTGAACGTGGACATTCGGTTGTTACAGGGAGGGAGAAGGGGGGGTGGAGACCCATGGAGAAGAAAGAGGTGGACATCTTCGGGCTCTTCTTTGTGCCTTCTCACTTAATTTTCAAAGTCTCTGACTGCTCTATTAGAGACTCATTGGTTCATGAAAATGCTGCTGCTTAATTTAGATCAGTGAATGGGGAAGTATTATAATCCAGAAATTTATTCTGGATGAACAAACTGAAACCAAGTAGGAGACTTGGAAAGAATACATATTTCAAAACAAATAAATGACATATTCTTTCCAAGCCTCCTATTTTGGTAAAATATTTATTTATTTATTTATTTATTTATTTAATAACTCGCCTTCCTCCCAAATGGGAACCAAGGCATCTTGCATATGAGTTAAAAGAAGGTATGTGAATTAAAAACTAGTAGCAATTAGGCTAAAACACAACTAAACAAACCATTCCATTAAAACGTCAATACTTTAAAACAAAATAAAACCATCTGAAACCACCGCAAGAACAATAAAAATGCAGCACATACTCACAATTTAATATTCTTCAAGAATCTCACAGGGGGTTATACTAAAAAAAGGTACACCTCTGCCAATGTAATTTTAATTTACAGATGCTGCTGAAACTGCAAGAGTCAATCAGGAAGTGTCCCTGTTGAAGACATTCTCCATTTGTACCGTTTCAGTTTGTCCCTCCTGCTTCAATGCAATCCCTGCTGAAATTATGACAAAGACAGATGTGTGGGTGTGCATATCCTTTCAAATCATCTGTCAGCTTACGGGTTTTCTTAGTCAAGAAATACTCAGAGGTGGTTTTGCCAGGTCTCTCCCCTGAAATACAGTCAGCCTGCCTTTTCATGAGGGTTAGGAGTGCAGGCCCCCGTGAAAGTGGGAAAAAACATGAATATCTTTTCCTTCCCACCTGAGTGAGCAAGTGAGGGAATGCATGTGCGCACCCTCTCACTTCCTGCTCCCCTGTCCGCTCCCCTTCCCCCTGCCCAAGTGAGTGGGTGAGCAAGGGGATGCACACATATACCCTCCCTTCTCTTGCTCCCCCACCCCATCCCTTTCCCCCATGGCTGCCTGAGAAAGGGAGGAAGGGAAAGTACATGAGAACCCACCTTCCTGGCACTCCTCCACCTACCTGCACGTGTGAGTGAATGTGCAAGGGAAGCAAATAATCTGCAAATAGTCAAATTCACAAAGGTCAAACTCGCAAAAGTGGAGGGGCAGCTGTAGAGCCTACAGCATTGCTAAACTTGCTTGAGAACACAATTGTACAGAATGTCTCTTCGACAGATCTGTACTGCAGAGTCCTCTGTCACTCAGGTTTAAATGTTCGGATTTGCATACTAATATTGAAGAGTCTGAAATTTAAGTCAGGTAGTAGTAATAGTGTGTATCTAAATACTCTAAAAGCACGAAATCCTGTCTGATCCTGGAAAGAAAACAGGGTCAGCTCTGGTTAGTACTTGGATGGGGAACCACCAGTGAATACCACGTGCTGTAGGATATATTCTGGAGGAAGGATCTTTCAAAAACATTTCTCAGTACTCCTTGCCTTAGAAAACTCTTATGAAATTCTTAAGTTAACAGATGACTTGAACGCACATACAGTGTGTGTGTGTGTGTGTGAAGTGGTGTGTTGCATTTTATTCTTAATCTTCGATTAGTGATTATATTTTAAACATGTTTTTCGTGGTTTTTAACTATGATATTGTGAGGGGGTATCGGGAACTGCCATGCTACCTACCTCCTCCTCTGCTGTCTCTCCCAAACTGAGGAAACTCTCAGCTGCAGGGCTGACCAGTAATCCAGAGCAGGCACAAAGCTGCACTGAAGAGCAATTAAGAAGTATCAGGGAGACAGTAAAAGCTCGGCAGACTAGGGAGTGAGCCAACCCTACTATAAAAAGCAGCACCGTTGCCATAGGGAGGGAGCTGTTAGGAAGTAAAGGCAGCCAGCCTGTGGAAGGGATGCTGGACTTAGCCTTAGGGAGGAGGGCAGCCCAGGAGAAAGGCCAAGGCAGAGCTAAAAAAGCAACCAACTCCCCCCTGGGAGGTACAGTCTTGGCCAGGGAAGGGGAGAGGGGGAAAAGGTCCAGGAAAGATCCTGAACCAGTTTACCCTGTAGCCACCAGTGGGTCCACATACTACCTAAAGATTGTTGATCTATCTGAATATTGGAGGAGCTTTTTAAAATTTTGTAAAATAAGAATTTATTGATTTAATCTGATTTTAAATTACTGGCAGATGCCTTATTTGCCATCTCAGGAGAAAGGCAGGAGAAATTCTATAGCTAGCTAGCGAGCTAGATAATATGGCATCTTAGAGATGATGAAACTGGCTGATTCCACAAAAGTAAATGATAAATAAAGTCTGTTTGCCTTTCAGGTACCACACAAATCTTTGTTGTTTTCGTTCGAATAGACACAGCTTCCCCCACTTCCACACACTACCACTTAAAATGCATTCACTCGTGCTTGGATTTATTCCAAAATCCCACCACTTTCCTCGTTTTGTATTTTTGTTACATGGAAACTGTAATCATTCTAATTCTTCCTCTGCCAACTTTCTTCTCCTTTCCAGGGCAGCCATTTGACCCTCACTATCAGTTCAACAATGCTGTTTCAAATGTAATCTGTTCCATAACTTTTGGGAACCGCTTTGATTATGAGGACGGTCAGTTCCAGAAGTTGTTGCATTTGATGGAGGAAATGGGGCACATCCAGGGAGGCATTTGGGGTCAGGTAAGACCTGTTTGTGATCTTATGGGCAACAACACCAAAACAGTCTGCTTCTGGGTAAGCTCTCATAATCACATTGACTCTTCATTAATTTGCTTTGAGTCTCTTGGTTCTGACAGTGTCTACTTTCTATGTCCTTTCTCATGCCATTCAGACATCTAGTGGTATGCATCTCCATTTATCCTCTTCACTTGATTTAGCATTGTCTCCTCTTATCACTCTTTCAGTTCTGATGCCATGGTCTTCCTTCTCCTCTTCTTTCAACAGTCAAAACCTCTGACCAGGGTGTTTGTCACTCTTCTGATTGGCAGTTCTCAGTATGCCTCTTTTTCACATGAGCTCAGATTTGGAGACTGGCAAGCTTTTGAATCGGGCAGGCATTTCATTTTGATTTTGCATGAGACATGTATGATCTGCATGGTGCAGGAAATCCAGTTGACAGGCTAGCAAATTTTCACATGGCACAGGAGCTCAGGTTTGCAGACTTGAAAGGCAAAGGAGCTTGACTTCTCAGACTCAAGAGCTTTTCTGTGGATGCAAGTTGTTACAAGACTGATAATAATTACATCTTCATCATCCCATTTTGATATTGTACTCTCCTGTATCCTGGGCCCACACAGGCCCTTTTCACACCTTACCTTTTAATGCCGCTGGGTTGGGGTCCTCGTGCGAGAAGCCTGGGCAGGAAAGCTCTCACAAGCCTCCTGTTTCAGCTCCGCAGCTCCTTCCTGCTCGCGTGAGAGCCCCACTCGTGCCCTGCCTCTTCCTCCCGCAGTGTAGCCTGAGAGTTGGAGGCTGCACTGAGGAGAGGACGCACGACCGGCTCGGCTCCAGAGGCTCCGCACAGCAGGTGAGTGTGGCCCAGGCCTGTGAGTGTTGTGCAAGCACGGGTCATTTTTGGCTAAAAGCCGAAAATAAAAAAATGCATGTTCGCTGCGCATGAGGGCCTTGAGTGTCGCGTAAATGGGAGTGCATCATACAGACTGCTCCTCACATTTACGCAACGCTCAAGGGGCCCTTTTGCTTGCAAGCTGCCGTGCGAAAAGGGCCACAGTGTGGGAAGGCAGCCCTTGAGACCCAAATTGGAGTTTGACCCTTCAGCTATAAAGATTTCCCCACCCTGTTCTGTTACCAAATGAAAGGGTCCAAAAGTCATTTCTTCCCTGCCTCATTTTGGGAACTGGACAGTCAAGCCTGGTTTCCTATCAAACTGGAATGAGTCTTTCATTGGAGAGAGGACAGCTGGTGAGACTGGTTTTGAGGGAGAAGAAGTTATAAGTTATAGCTGGACTGCTCTTTCTTATCTAGTAAGCCTTGTGGCTACAGCCAGGATGAGTGGGTGGGTTGGGTTTGGGGCTGCACAAGAGGTCTGGGGGCACTCTGTTTTCAAAGTCTTGCTTTTTTTTAAAATCATTTTATTCAAATTTCACATATAAAACAAACATTATTACAACCAATGAATTAAGTGTTACCGAGGACAAACTGATTTCCCATTTTTAATCACCAGAGGAGTCAGTGTGGTGTAGCGGTTTGAGCATTGGACTATGACTGTGGAGGTCCAGAGTTTGAATCCCTGCTGGGCCATGGAAATCCCTTGTGTGACCTTGGGCAAGTCATACCGAATGCGCGGAGGAGCTGCCAGATCAGGAAGTCAGCACACTGTGCCAGGAAACGGACGCTTGGAGAAATGTCACACGTAGGAGCAGAAGGTCCAGGAAGGTAACAGAGACTCTCAACCTACACAATCGCTTCAAAGTTCTTGGCCTCACGAACGATGAGGAGCACTAGGAAGAGGGAACAGAATGTCAACGAGAAGGAATCCAACTTCGGCAACGGGAACTAGATCAACGTTCCCAGTCTCAACAGAATGCCCAGGCAGTCCTAGAAGAACGTGCTCGTCAAGGAACCCTGGTCAAGCCTCAGAGGAGGCGAGTTCTGGTTGTTGGGGACTCCTTGCTCAGAGGAATCGAAACAGCAATATGCAAACCGGACAAGCTCAATCAAGAGGTCTGCTGTCTTCCTGGCGCCAAGATCAACCACATAACGGAGAGGCTAACCAGGCTGGTCAAACCCACTGACCATAAGCCCCTCATTTTGGTTCATGTCGGAACCAATGACACTGCAAGGACCTGCTTTTACCACATCGCAAAGGACTACGAGCTTACGGGGATGAAGCTTAAGGACCTTGGTGCACAGGTGGTCATTTCATCTCTCCTCCCTGTTCAAGGACATGGCGCACGTAGGGAAAGGGCAATAACAGAGGTTAACAAGTGGCTCCGCACATGGTGCCGGCGGCAACGGTTCGGGTTTTTGGAACACGGCCTGAATTTCCATGAACGTGGGCTTCTGGCAAGGGATGGGCTGCACCTCACGAAACTTGGCAGGAATGTTTTTGCAAACAGTCTCGCAAGGAGGATTAAGAGGTCTTTAAACTAAGTTCCACTGGGGAGGGAGACAATATTATTCAGGGCAAGGACTCGGCAAGTGCAGGGGGAAAAGGCCCAAATGATATTGGACAAGTAGTACAAGCGTCCAGTGGTGGGAGGAGTAGAAGCTATAGTACAGGACTTGCAGGAAGGGCCCGGAGACTTAAGTGTCTCTACACTAATGCGCAGAGTATGGGGAACAAGCAAGATGAACTTAAACTCCTAGTACAACAAAATAAATACGATTTGATAGGCATCACTGAGACCTAGTGGGATGAGTCTCATGATTGGAATGTAGGAATAGAGAGGTATAGCCTATTTTGTAAAAGTGGACCAAACAAGAAAGGAGGAGGAGTAGCCTTGTATGTCAAGTATGTTTTCACCTGTGAAGAGATCCGTGACTTAAACCCAGAAAGCCAGGTCGAGAGCATCTGGGTAAGAATTAAGGGAGCGAGAAACGATAGGGATATTCTGGTGGGGGTTTACTACAAACCTCCAACCCAAACTGAGGACTTTGGTGACGCCTTCCTCAACCAAATGACTGCACATTCAAAAAGGAGAGATACAGTAATAATAGGAGATTTCAATTAGCCGGATATATGTTGGCAGTCAAACTCTGCCAAGACAGCAAGGTCCAGCAAGTTTCTTGCTTGTCTTGCAGACAATTTCATGGTCCAGAAGGTGGAAGAGGCCACAAGGGGTCAAATATTCCACATCTCATCCTGACCAACAGGGATGACCTCATTAATGAGGTAGAAGTGGTTGGATTTTTAGGGGGGAGTGACCATGCCCTATGGGAATTTGGCATACAGTGGGAAGGAGAAGATAAGTGTAGCCAGACACTCGTCTTAGATTTTAAAAAAGGGGACTTCTGTAAACTTAGGAAGGTGCTGGCTGGAATTCCGTGGTCAAGAATAGTGAAAGGGAAAGGAGTTCAGGAGGCATGGGAGTTCCTTAAAAGGGAGATACTGAAGGCACAGTCTAAAACTGTGCCAATAAAGAGGAAAAATGGAAGGCATCTGAAGAAACCAGAATGGTTGACTAAAGAACTCTCAGTTGAGCTAAGTGTTAAGAGAGACATGTACAGGAAATGGAAGAAGGGGGAAACCACCAAAGAAGAATTTAAGCAAGTAGCTAGGAGATGTAGGGAGGAGGTCAGAAAGGCTAAAGCACAGAACGAACTTAGGCTGGCCAGAGACATTAAAAACAATAAAAAGGGCTTTTTTAAATATGTCTGTAGCAAAAGGGAAAAGAAGGAGACGATAGGGTCGCTGCGCAGAGAAAATGGCGAATTACTAACAGAGGGAAGAGAAAAGGCAGAACTACTTAACACCTTCTTTGCCTCAGTTTTTTCCCAGAAGGATACAAGCACTCAACCTGGCGGTTGGGGAGCAGGTGAGGAAGCAGGGGAAATGCGGCACATAATAGGTAGAAAGGTGGTACAGGAATACCTGGCCACACTGGATGAATTCAAGTCTCCAGAGCCAGATGAATTGCATCCTAGGATATTAAAAGAACTGGGAGAGGTCATTTCGGAACCGCTTGCTATAATCTTTGAGAAATCTTGGAGGACAGGAGAAGTTCCAGCAGTCTGGAAGAGGGCAAATGTTGTCCTCATCTTCAAGAAGGGAAAAAAAGAGGACCCAAATAATTATTGCCCAGTCAGCCTGACATCAGTACCCGGAAAGATTCTGGAGCAGATCATTAAGCAGTCAGTTTCTAATCACTTAGAAAGCAACGTGGTAATCAGGAGAAGTCAACATGGATTTCTCAAAAATAAGTCATGCCAGACTAATCTTATCTCTTTTTATGATAGAATTACTAGCTTGATAGATGAAAGGAATGCCGTGGATGTAGCATTTCTCGATTTCAGTAAGGCCTTTGACAAAGTTCCCCATGACATTCTTGCAAAGAAGCTAGTAAAATGCGGGCTGGACAGGGCTACTGTTAGTTGGATTTGTAATCGGTTGACCGACTGAACCCAAGTGGTGATCACGAATGTCTGCTTTTCATCCTGGAGAGAAGTGACTAGCGGGGTGCCACAGGGTTCTGTCCTGGGCCCAGTGCTGTTCAATATTTTTATCAACGACTTGGATGAAGGAATAGAGGGCATGCTCATCAAATTTGCAGATGACACCAAATTGGGAGGGGTTGTTAATACGCCAGAGGACAGGATCAAAATTCAAAATGACCTGGGTAGATTGGAGAGCTGGACCAAAGCTAAGAAAATGAAATTCAATAGAGAGAAGTGTAAGTTAGAAACTTAGGTAGAAAAAATGGAATACAGAAATATAGGATGGGGGACATGTGGCTGGATAGCAGTAGGTGTGAAAGGGATCCAGGAGTCTTAATAGACCACAAGCTGAACATGAGTCAGCAGTGTGATGCGGCAGCCAAGAAAGCCAACGCAATTCTCGGCTGCATCAATAGGAGTATGGTGTCCAGATCGAGGGAGGTACTGGTACCACTCTACTCTGCTTTGGTTAGACCTCATCTTGAATACTGTGTCCAGTTCTGGGCACCCCAATTCAAGAAGGACATGGTCAAGCCGGAGCAGGTCCAGAGGAGGGCGACCAAAATGGTGAGGGGCCTGGAAGCCATGCCCTATGAGGATAGACTTAGAGAGCTGGGTATGTTTAGTCTGCAGAAGAGAAGGTTAAGAGGGGACATGATAACCATGTTTAAATATTTGAAGGGATGCCATGTAGAGGAGGGAGAGGGTTTGTTTTCTGCTGCTCCAGAGACCAGGACAAGGAGCAATGGATTCAAGCTGCAGGAAAGGAGATTCCACCTGAACCTCAGGAAGAACTTCCTGACAGTCAGGGCTGTCGGGCAGTGGAATATGCTGCCTTGGAGTGTGGTGGAATCTCCTTCTTTGGAGGTTTTTAAGCAGAGGCTAGATGGCCATCTGTCGGGAGTGCTTTGAGGGTGTTCCTGCATAGCAGGGGGTTGGACTGGATGGCCCGTGTGGTCTCTTCCAACTCTACATTTCTATGATTCTATGATTCTATACTCTCTCAGCCTCAGGGAAAGGCAATGGCAAATCCCCTCTGAACAAATCTTGCCAGTGATAGGGTTGCCTTAAGGTTCCCATAAGTTGGTCAGTTTTTGAAGGCACACAGCAATAATTAACAAATTAATTTTTAAGCCTAATATAACAAGATCTGAACTAAAAAATAGTGGAAATTTTGCCACAATCAACTGAATAATAAATGGATATTTTGCCCATTTTTATTGTTTAGAGTTAAGAGTTAGAGCGTAATACTACACTCAGTGTAGTGGCGTAATCACAAACAGCACTTCCAGACTAATCCAACATACACACACTCACTCAAACCCATCCCAACTGTAAGGTGTAGAATGATTTCCTGAGCAGGTGCGCATCATTGAATAGAAAATCTGTGGTGAGGATCCCGTTGGTGCTTTACGCTGACAGTGACAATTTATCTTGTACTGTACTGGTGAGAGAAGGCAGACAACATTTACCATTTCTAAATAGCCTATTTCTCCAATACCTTACTTTCTTCACAGTTGGTACTCCCATGGTCTTTTATCTCATACTGATACCCATCCACATATATATAGTTAAGCTGGGTGCCCAAATAGCATTCTGGCCCCATATGCTGCCAGATTAGTATTCTAGTGTTCCAGGCAACAGCTAGGAGGGCAGTGTGCATTTTTCACGGGACGTTAGCCATCAGCATGAACAGCCACTCCGTACAATGAAAACGGTTGGTATGTGTGTTTATAGAACTTAACAGAAGGATGCAATTTGTAGAAGTATTCCAGTATACACAGCGCAACTCATGTTCTGCGGCTCATACATTATAACCAAGGAACTGAGCATTTGCCATGGGGATAACATTTTAAGTGGCATCTCAGTGATGATTGTACATCTAAGTTTTGTGACTAGTGACATCGATCCTTTTCTCTCCCCTGCCCCTCCCCCATAATGTTGTGTACCTTTACGTCATTTCCAACTTATAGCAACTCTAAGGCGAAGCTATCATGGAGTTTTCTTGGGAAGATTTGTTCAAAGCGGGTTTGCCTTTGCCTTCCTCTGAGGCTGAGAGAGTGTGACTTGGCCAAGGTCACTCAGTGGGCTTCCGTGGCTAAGCAGAGATTCAAACCCTGATCTCTAGGGTCATAGTCAGATGCTCAAATCACTACACCATGCTGGCTATAATTTCCTGTAGAAAACCAGCTATACCTTCCCCTTCTGCTAGCTCCCTTCTTTGTAGTATGATAGGAAACTTTAAGCTAATGTTTTCCAGAGTTTCCCTGTTCTCCTTTTCTCCTGCACGTTATCTAATTTTTCTTTTTGTCTTCCAGCTATACAATATGTTCCCAACTCTCATGAAGTTCGTGCCAGGACCCCATCACACTGCTTTTAAACACTGGAAACAACTGAAATCCTTTGTGAGAAAAATCATTGAAAAGCATGAGGAAGACTTGAATCCCCTTGAAACAAGAGATTTCATTGATGCTTATCTAAAAGAAATGGCCAAGGTAATTAATAAATTGGAGGGCAGGATGGGATTTGTTTCTTAATTTTTAGGTGAAGGTAGACAGACACACAATCTAGGGCACCTCAACTAGCTAAGGTATTTGTCAAGATAGTTTTTGATGGCTTTACTTCTAGTTTGATCCAACCAATTCGCTGTGAAATCAAACACGAATGTATAGCAGGGTTGGAAGGATATATACAGTGCGTGCATATCAAAACATGTTATATAGGGAGTGGCATTGTTTAGGTGGTGCCATTGGTCTACCCCCTAAATATCACCATGTGGCTGTGCTATTTCAGAACAAATTGAGAACCTTTGGCTTTCCAGATGTCCTGGATAAGAATTCCCATAATCTCTTAGCATTGTCCATGCTACCAGGAGCTTTCGGGAGTGGGAGTCCAAAAGAATTGGAGAGTCTGGATGTCTCATGTAATCTACCATCATGTGTGTTTGTTTTAATGCACCTTCTCTGGGCTTCAAAGTCTAGATCATGAATTACTTCTAGTCTTTCCTTTCCCTGTGTTCATACTTATTCTGAACTTCCATAATTACCAAAGTTGTTGGCTTGATCCTAAGCCCTCTTTAAGAACAGAGAGATTATAAAGATTATGAAACACACTGTGATTACTTGACAGATACCACTGAGAGTGGAATAACGGTTTTACTGAAAAATCAGTTATCTAGATGTTCTTTCTTACTTTCTTTTAAGGAGGATGCTTCTTCCAATTTCCATGAAGAAAACCTCATATGTTGTACAACAGATTTATTTATTGCTGGAACAGAAACAACTGCTACCACCTTGCGCTGGGCTTTCCTGTACATGGCCATGTATCCAGAAATTCAGAGTAAGACTGTAATCTTTTTTTTTTTTAAAAAAAATTATTTTATTTTGCCCTCTTCCTTTTTAAAAAGAGAGAATGGTCCTAAATTTCAAGGCTATTATGCTGTTATGTTAAGTGACCCTAAAGTTAGCGCAAGGAAACGTATAAAATTATAATTCCTTGCCAGTGACAGATGGTTGTTATGGGGACTCAGGAGACATAGAAAGACCTGAAAGTATAAGTGAACTTTGTTCCATGATTTGTCTGGGGGTATTTTCTCAAATGATGTGAAGAACACCTTGAACAGTTCAGATCAACTCTTTTGGTGTTCTTAACGTTGTTGAAGTTATACAAAAAGCAGAAACAAATATGTGTTTTCTAAGTTCCTAGCATACCGTTCAAAAAACTGATCAGATACACACATGCTGCCCTTTTTCTCTAGTCTTGGCGTTCAGGAATCAAGGCAGTTTATAAATATTAAGCCACCTGCCACTAACATTAAAAAAATGTGAACAGATAAAAGTTCACATCACTGAAAGATCATCCCTCCCCCACATTTCACATCCATAAACTGGGACACAAGTGGCCAAGCAAAATGTCAGCATGGGGTCAAGATGGAAAAAAGTTGTTAACGATGAAGAACTCACAGTCTAGAAGAGACTGCCATTTAAAGCTGTTTAAAGATGCATCCGTTAAAAGGTAATCAATATAGACAATACGACACATTACTGAAAACCCTTTCCCCATAAGCATTCAGTTCCCAGAGGCCTGTTGAAAGATTTTTTTTCTAAAAAAGAATGCCAGCTGCCAAGAAGGAACGCTATGGATAGCACCAGTCTACCTTCTAAGAAAGGAGTTCCAGAGCCTGGGAACAGACGTCAGAAAGACCCTCTCTTGTGGGCCTATCACGTATAGCCACGAGGGTGGCCAGATCAATAGAAAGGCCTCGCTATGAAGGCATCAAACCCAGGCACATTCATATAAGAGAATATGACCTTTGCATTTCTGACGGAATCTGTAAAATGTGGCTCATTAATTTGATTAACGTCAAAGGTGCACTGACACTATTTTTGTTTCTGTACCTCTGTGTTGGTGAATTAAAACTGCGGTGTAAAGATTTTCATTTTTAAAAACACAAAAGCCTAGTTTGAATCAAAGTTTCAGCATTCTTGTTAGACACACAAGCCACCCCCTATTTCCTTCAGAAGTTATGTCCTTTTATTAATACATATGTTTTATTTTTTTATTTTTATTTTTTTATCTTTTTCCGGTTTATTCTATGTATTGTTATAGTTACCTCTATATCTACCTTACATTTCAATTTCTTATCACAAGTTTTTCGACCTGCTCTCTTCTTATCTTGCTGTTGGACCACTCCTAATATATCTGTATATCCTTTGTTTCCCTTTCCCATACTGGCCAGGGTACATTTCATTATTATTGATCCACTGTTATAGATTTCTTAATTTTACATTATTACTATATATTACTACATTATTACTATATCTCCATATCTTTTTCTTAGGTAACTTATTATGGGTTTCCACTCTGTATCGTATATTGCTTTTTTTTTCTTCTTTAAGTGACTTAGATAGTTGGTCACAATTCTTCATTTCATTAAGCATAGCAAGCCATTCCTCAGGATCTGGAGTTTATTGGTTTTTCCAATACCTTGCATAGACAATTCCTGTGGAGGTGATCATATATAGTAATATTTTCCATCTGTTTTTGATAGTTAATTATTGTACTTTTGGGATGATGTTCAGTAAATACAATTCAGGAGACAGTGGTATATTAATGCCCAATATCTCTACCATGATTTTATTTATCCTTCTCCAAAAAGTTTTTGCTTTTTTGCACGTCCACCGTAAGTGGTAGAACGTGCCTTCTTCTTTTCCACATTTCCAGCATTCTTTCCTTCCTGTTTTATACATCTTGTCCAGTTTAGATGGGCTCAAGTACCATTTATGAAACATTTTTAAATAATTTGCTTTAAGGTTTTGGGATAAAGTAAATTTCTGTGTCCTTCGCCAGCTGTTTTCCCAGTCATTAAGATCTATACTTTTGCCTATATTTAATGACCATTTAATCATTAGCTGTTTTATAGTTTCTGTTTCCGTTTCCCTGTTTAGTAGAAATTTCTATCTTTGAGATGTTAGATGTCTTGGCTTCTCGAAGATGGCCACTTCAAACTCATTCTTTTCTGCTTTCGAGAGAAATCCTTCTAACTTCATGTCCATTTTAAATCTCTCCTTCAGTTGTATATACAGAAACCATTGACTGGGAAATCCTTCTTTTTCTAGATCCGTTCTTGATTTTACTGTGTAGTTTTCCCCTTCGACTATAATATCCTTGTAAAGAATCCATTTTTCTTGTGTCGATTTCCATCTCCCGAAGAGTGCTTCCTGTGGGGAGATCCGTTGTGGGATTTTTTGATAAATTTTGGGCTTAAATTTTTTCCAAATTTGTAGTAATGATTTTCTTATGTAATGATTTGTGAATTCTTTGTCCACTCTTTCTTTCCCATACCACAGGTATGCATGCCATCCGAATTTATTGTCTGCTCCTTCTAGCTTTAACATTTGATCATTTTTTAGTGTTATCCATTCTGCAATCCATGATAATCCTGCGACATGGTAATATAATTTCAAGTCTGGAAGAGCACAACCTCCTCTTTCTTTCTTGTCCCTTAGTATTCTCCGTTTGATTCTTGGTTTTTTACCTTCCCTAATAAATTTAGTAAATTCCTTTTTCCAATTTTTAAATAATTTTTCATTTATGATTATGGGAAGGGTTTGAAAGAGAAAGTTTAATTTACGGAGAACACTCATTTTTATTGCAGATATTTGGCCCAATAGTGATAAATTCAATTTGTTCCAAGTTTGGATATCCTTATGGATCTCTCTCCAAATCTTTCTATAATTATTTTTGAAAAGTTCAGTATTGTGTCTAGTTATCTATATTCCTAAATATTTTATTTTCTTATCTGTTTTATGACCTGAAATTGCTAAAAGCTCCTTTTCTTCTTTTTCTTGGAGATTTTTTGTAAGCACTTTAGTTTTGTCTTTATTCAATTTCAGCCCGGTAATTTCTTCGAATGCATCTAACTTCTCCATTAATTTTGTAATGTTCTGCTTTGGATCTTCCAAAAAGACGACCAGATCGTCAGCGTATGCCTTGAGTTTATATTCCTGTCCTTTAATTTTTACGCCTCTTATCTCAGTATTTTCTCTTATTTCCGTGATCAAAACTTCCAGTGTGAGTATGAATAGTAATGGAGAAATTGGGCATCCTTGTCTTGTACCTTTTTTTATACTGAAAGATTTTGTTTTTTCTCCATTTATTATCAGAGATGCAGTTTGATCTTTATAGATTTCTTGTACCCATCTGACGAATCATTGTCCACAATCCATCCTATGGAGGACCTCTATCATAAAATCCCAACTGATATTGTCGAATGCTTTTTCAAAGTCTATGAAAATCACTGCCAATTCTTTTTTGTTATGTTTTTCAAAGTACTCCACCATATTCAACACCGCTCTAATATTATTTCTTAGTAGTTTTCCTGGAAGAAATCCATTTTGATCTTCATGGATTAACTCTTGTAGTATTTTTTTAAGTCTGTCAGCTAAAATTGAAGTAAAGATTTTATAATCAATATTAAGCAGGGAAATGGGTCTATAATTTCCAGGATCCTTTATGTCTTTTCCTTCTTTAGGAATTAAAGATATATTAGCCTGATTCCATGTTTCTGGTTTACCTTTTATTATTATTTCATTAACTGTCTTTTGCGGAGGTATTATCAATTCTTCTTCCAACAACTTATAGTATGTCGCCGAGAAACCGTCTGAACCAGGTGCTTTTGATGTTTTTAATTTCTGTATTGCGGATGAAACTTCTGCCACTGTGAAGGGGGCATTTAGTATCTTTTTCTGATCTTCTGTTAATTTTTTTATATTTTTAGTGTCTAAATATTGTTTCATCTGTTCTATTCTACTTTTTACCGATTTTGTCTGATTGTACAATTTAGAGTAATATTTAACAAATATTTTTTGAATAGAGACTTGATCTGTAAATATCTCTTCACCCTTTTTGACTTCTATTATTTGTCTTTTTTCTGCTTCTTTTCTTAATTTAAAGGCTAACCATCTTCCCGGTTTGTTGGCTCTTTCAAAATGGATTTGTTTAATTCTCTTAAGTTTTCTCTCTATTTGAATAGTGTTTTCTATTTTAAGTTGTTCTTGTAATATTTTAATTTGTTATTGCAAGCTTTGATTTGCTACATCGTTTCTTAATGCTTCTTCTTTTTGTTTTAATTTATTCTGAATTTCTGTATGTTTTTGCTGTTTGGCTTTTTTCCATTCTGCTCCCCATTTGATTAAGTGACCTCTAATTACTGCCTTGCTGGCATCCCATATTGTCTTCAATTAATACATATGTTTTATTATTGTTCACATGGTAAATATCTGATAGAAGGTATCTGGGAGTATAAAATGTGATGTATTTGTTTCCTTAGAAAAATAATATAACAGAATATTTGTATGTGTGTGTGCACGTGTGTAATGAAATGAGCATTTGATGGAATTTTGAGCATTTGCTTTGCTAGCTTGACCTGGAAAATCTCATCCCCCCGTTTGTAATTGCGTATGTGTGCACATAATCCTTTTTGCGAACTGAAATCTGTCTCCTAGCCAGCCTCTTATTCCAAATGGGAAAAAGAAGAGGGGGGAACTACAGCCAGAATCCTGTATGAAAGTTACCTTTTCATTTATGTCTGTGGGAATTAGAATTGGGCAGTTCTGTAGTGTTTGTATCCAGTAAAGGGCTGCTGTTATATTACCACGTAGCAGTCTTGTTGTGTTATGTTGTGACTCTTGTGCAATGAGCCCGATGCACAACGGGACTAATGTCAACGAGACACCAATGCTCCTCACTCTCGTAGTGCATCAGACACCAGTGCATGCCAAACATACTTGCTTTTGTCCTGATGCACTTCTTCACAATTTGCTAACAGGGCTTCTTAGTGCCTCTACTAGGTATACATCAAGCTACATTGAGTAAAAGGTGATATAGGATTCTGACTTTTTTTTTTCAGAGATCAGCAGTGAAAGGAATACTGCTAATCAAATGACACAAGACTGGTAGTGAGGAGTTGTCAATGATACCCATTTTAGAAATTAGAGAGTCAGTGTGGATACCAGGGTTTAATTCCCCACTCAGCCATAGAAACCCACTGGGTGACCTTGGCTATATCACACAATCTCAGCCCCAGAAAACCCCATGGCAGGTTCACCTGAGGTCACCATAAATGGGAAACAGTTTGAAGACACATAACAACGACACAACAACAACATAAGAAACTGCCTTATACTGAGTTATACGCTTGGTCCATCTTTGCCCTCTATTATCAACAGTGACTAGCAGTGGATCTCCAGGGTGTTAAGCTGGAATCTTTATAAAAGTAGTATAAAAGTGTATTTATCCCCCCATCTAAACGTAGAGATTTTATCCCACCATTTAAACATAGAGAGCACAAGCAATAAAAAAAGAACTGTAGTCCTATTATAAAACATTTTGGAAATGTAGAACAATAATCCAAAACCAATAATCCAAAACCAGTAATCCAAATAATCCAATAATCCAAAAACTTGGTGAACATCCGGGTTTTAACATGCTACTGAAATGGGGGAGCAGGTAGATTGGCAGATAGGTTGTCATTAATTTGGTCTACTTGCAGGTACTTGCAAGGGGAGGGCAAATTACTTTTCCCATCCATTACTATTCAAACATCCTGAAATACACACAATCCGTACTTCCAAGTCCCTGTTATGTGTTCAGTGGAGCTCACTCCCAAGTAAGTGCTGATAGGATAGATTCCAGACAGCCTTTTTCTTACCTGTGAGGCCTCAATCACAATAGCTATCTTTATTTTTTCCTAGGACCTTTTTGCATGGTATTTGCCATGCGAAAGGGCCTCTGGGGTGTCGTGCGCTTGCAAAGAGCGTTTCAGACTATGTCCTCAAAATCGCGCGATGCTGCTGGGGCTGGCAGGCACCAATCACACACTTTCATTTTGGCTTGTAACCGAAAATGGTGCGCGATCACGCATCGCTCCAGGGCTCTGTGTGCACTTACCATGCATGCGGAGCCTCCACAGTGCGCTTCCTCCCCCAGTGCAGCCTGGGAAAATGCCGGTTGCGCTGTGGAAGGAAGAGGCAGAGCCCTTATGCTGCCTGCCGGCTAGCAGGCAGCAGCTGTGGAGCTGAAGCAGCGGGGATGGGAGAGCCTCTTGCAAGAGGCCGCTCGTGTGATCCCCGCTCCCCCGCACCAAGAAAAGATAAGTTGCGGAAAGGGCCTAGTGTTTGATCATCTACTACAATCCTGATTAATAATTTCTAAGGGGGCTGAACAACATAGGAGTCTTGGTGGTACAATTTAGCCATATCATTTCAAGGAAACTCATTCCTAGTCCTGGAGGATCTCTAGCACCCGCTTGCCCCCTTCCCCATTGTGAGTCAGTGCTAAATTGTTTCTGTTAAGCTGATTCTTCATAGACTTGGTCATACCTAAGTTTATCCTGGAATGAAGACCGTCTGCTCTTCTTGGGTTAATAAAGGGGTGTGTGTGTGTTGTAGATTCGTTGCTCTTGACACGGTATATATTTCTTGGGAAAGCTGTGCTTACCAAAATGTTCACTGTTTTCCTGCACTGATAGCAAATGTTACTTTCTTTGTAGGAAGAGTTCAGGAAGAAATAGACTCTGTGGTTGGCCAGTCCCGCCAGCCAGCACTGGCTGACAGGGAGAACATGCCTTACACTAATGCGGTTATTCATGAAATTCAAAGAATGAGCAATATCGTACCTTTTAATGCTCCTCGGCTGGCAACTGTTGACACAAAACTGGCTGGGTTTCATCTGCCCAAAGTAAGTCTTTGGGAAATATATCTGATATATCTTTGTTTTCCCTTTGTCTTTCCCAGAACCTTAAGTCCTTGTTCTAAATACTGAGTTGCACCACTAAAGTTGTCACTGGTGGGGAGAAATTTCTTCTTGTTCATATAGGTCTAGGCAGATATGAACAAATGGGGTTGGTCTGAGGGTCATGTTTCTACTCTCAGGACTCTCCAGAAACCACATAGACTGAGAAATGTCCCAGAAAAAGACAGATGCCTTCTTGTTTGGAAAAATGGAAGTTTTTATGTTGAACCAATATAGAGAGGCCCTGCAAGCAATTTAAAAGATGAACGGGGACCCTTCACGCTGCAAAATTATAGCACTATGATAGCCATAATGTGAGAGTCGGCATGGTATAGTTGTTTGAATGTTGGACTATGACTTTGGAGACATGGGCTCAAATGAGCGCTCAGCCATGGGCGCCCACTGGGTCACCTTTGACAGATCACACTGTCTCAGCTTCAGAGGAAGGCAATGGCACACCTCCTCTGAGGAAATCCTGCCAAGAAAACCTCTGGTAGGTTTGCGTTAGGGTCACTGGGAATTAGAAATGACTCAAAAGCTTGCAACGACAACATAGTTATAGCACAATTATAGCACTATCTTGGGATCTGCAATCTGGCAAGGGAGGTATGCAGAATTTTCAGCTAGAGAGCTTTAATGCCCCCCAAATTAAAAAGAAATCCCAAGATTCCACAGATTCAGCATCGCCACCAAGTCGGATCCCCCAGGCCTCCTAGGGGTCAAAACAATTATTTCCTTTTTCAAAAAAGTAATTTTCCAATGACATTGGTTTCCACATAAATTTTTAGATTTTTTCTCAAAATATAGAGCTGTTGATGTTTAGGATTAGGATTTTTTTAAAGAAAAACAACCTCAAAAAGATCCAAAATGCCCTCTAGGTGCCCCCTAGGGCCTAGAAACATGGTGAGAATGCTATGTCCCTTTAAAGGGTGTTTGGGGGTAAACTGTTATTTTTTGTTGTTGCTGCTGCTGTATGGGGTGCATAACACGGGGGCTAACATGGTCTGCTAATCTTTTACTGTTGCCTACCCTTGATTTCTATCCTGCTTTGCTCCAATGAGTGATACACTTGACTAGCTTTTCCCCACGTCATCCTTCTAGAATCATTGTAAGAGAGGCCAAGCTGAGAGTGGACGACAGGTCAAAACCAGCCAGTAAGTTTCAAACCTCAGTGGGGACCGGTGCCTTCCACTCTCAAGTCCCTCTCTGACTCTCCTACGATCAAACCCTGCTGGTTCTTTTTCCAATTTCTTGCACTGGAATTCAGGCCCGTATAAGTCCTGGTTTGAAATGGTTGTTAGTTCTGAAATTTACTGTCTCAGATGCCAGCTGTCCATTGCCTAGCAATGGAGTGCAGAGTCAACAGGAGGCCATTGATATACAACACATGGGTTGTTTCTGGCATTGAGACACTGCCCAGTGCCTTCCTTAAGAAGGCTGGAGCCAGCTGGCTCTCATTGATGCCTGGTGTGCTTGCTTCTTCATGTCCTCCTCCAAAGCTGCTGTTCACCTGGGGAAACCGTGTCCTAGTCGATGACACTTGCTAGTATCTGGTATTAGTGTAAATCTAAACAGTGCTATGTTTTGAAAATGTATCAAAATATCCATCTCATAACCTGTGCCCTTGGAAAATAAATTCCTAAATTACCGAAAAAGAAATTACTGAAGAATCTTGGAGCCGGAAAAAAAAGTTTGTTGCTACATTGTCAGAAACAGAGTTAGTCTTGCGTTTGGGAGGTTTGCTTGTGTTCTATACCTAATATCTCTGTGTTTTCATTGGCAGGGAGCCTTTTTGATTGCCAACCTGACATCGGTATTGTTTGACAAAGATGAGTGGGAAACCCCATACAAGTTTAATCCTGACCATTTCCTGGAGAATGGTCAATTCAGGAAGAGGGAAGCATTCATGCCATTCTCTGTAGGTAAGCAGGAGTGGGAAAGCCGACATATTTCTCATAAGTACTGACCGCTTACAGCTATTGTATAAAAGTATTGCATGTCTAGGCTTGAAACCTCCACCCTGCCCATGTGGCACAAGGTTTGCCCTACCTACACAACTTTGTTTGAAGAGGAGGAGCTTTGTTTGCTCCGAAAGAAATGTAATTGTGTTGCTCTGCTTGACACATTCTGAGCCAAGCCTTCTGCAAACATAAATAGGAAAGGACAGAGAATGCATTCAACTCTATTTAAAATTTCAAGTGTGGGTGAGAGTTCCCTCTTGTGGTTATCCTCTGTGTTCCACCTCAAAAGAAAGACAAATGTCATCAGCACTATTTTACAGCTAGGGGGTTTCCTTTTCCTGCTGAGGTCCCTGCCTGCTGGAAGGATTTAGGAGATCTTTCTGTTTGTGGCTGCAGAGACCTAGATTAAGCAGTTGGGTGTTGTACCAGACACAACATAGCCAGCAAATATCAACTGGAAACAGTTTTCAGGTTGGAGCAAGTCTGGCTATTCCGTCAACAGAATGTATGGGGATGCAACAGAGACTCCCTGACTTCGGCCATTTCTACATTAGACTGTTAGAGTGCTATTATTCCACTTTCAACATCCTATGGAATCCTGGGGTTTGCAGTTTATGGAGGGACATTTAGAATTCTCAGCCAGAGAGCTCTTTGGCCTCAGTAAACTACAGACTCCAAAATTCCACAGGATGTTGAAAGTGGAAGAATAGCACTATAACAGTGTAATGCGGCAAGGGCCTTCAACAGGTCCTCTTTTCTCCAGCTTCGCCTGTTTGGTCTCCCAATCCCTCTAAAGTGACTTTTCAGGAATCAAGGTGCAGGGGGACACTGTAGGGAAAGGGAGGTGCTCTGAAAATCGCCACTCCATTAATTTCCTCCACTGCAAGTAGAACACTTCTAATGCTAAGGTAGGTCCACTCTTTTAAGTTTGTCTTTTTGTGAAATCTGTTGTTTCCATCTAGGATTTGGGAGTGTGGAAAAAGAAGGCATGGGATAAAAACTTTGAAATAAATCTGCATGTAGGAGAGGCCATTCGGTTGGCCCTCCACATTTGCAGGGGTTCAGGGCGCAGGACCCTCGCAAAAGTGGAAATTTGTGAATATCAAGATATGGGAAGGAGGCTGAGGCCTGGTGGGGAGAGCAGGCTCCCAGGGTCCAAACCAGATCAAGGAAGGGAGAGGGAAAGGGGATGGGTCTGCACGGTGGCCCTACACTTCCCTTCTCTTGTCCATCTCCTTCCTTGGGTGTGTAGGAGGCATTGCGAGAGGGTCTGTGGTGCTGAGAAATTGGACTGTGAGCCATCCTTAGCTGGCCAGAAGGCAGCTGGTGGAGGAGGAAGAGGACCAGAGGTGGGTTTTTAAAGGGCTGATCAGAGCGGATAAGGGTTACTGAGAGGGAAGATTCCCCAGAAAAGAAGTGCTTGTGGTAGAGGGTGCAGAGGGTGGAGAAACTTGCGAATAAACAAGTCTGTGAAAGTCAAACACACAAATGTGGAGAGCTGACTGTACACATCCTTAAAGTACTCCATGCTAAATGATGATGGCCATTAATTGGTGCTTCTAGTTTAAAACTTCTTACACAAAAAAATTCAAAGTTTCTACATAAAAATATGGACATATTATAAAAATGAGGGCCAAGATTTCACGTCATGGTCTACATTTCCTAACTTTACAGATCCATAACTGCAAAGCACAAAAGCAACAAACCTCCTTAGTGAATTGATGTGTATCAGGGCACCAGCAAGAGTTTTCCAATGCACATTGGGTGCTCTTGCTGTGCATTGTGCACATCATCAGGCACTTCTAATGTGCATTGGGCACTGTAATGTAACGGGTACTGCAAGTGCCCAATGTCCAGCCATGTCAGTGGGGGAATGTGTACCACACATTAAAACACCAACAGGTTCCAGCTATGTTTCTGCAATACATATATGGAATGTAGGCCTAAATCCTATCATTCATTTCAACAAAGAGCCAAACAATGAATTAAAAGTGTTTATTTAGCATGTGCCGATTGAATCAATGGGTTAACTGTAGCTGGGACTAAGAATTGGATATTCATATGTATTGCAGATATATGTATACAAAATCACACACACACATACACACACAAGTATACCAGCATCTCATATGGCCGTTGCTTACTATGTAGCACCATAACATTGCTACATAGTGAATTCTATTGTGACCCCCTCTCCAATACCACTTACTAGTAAGCAGCCACTGAGACAGACAAGCATCTGTTCCCTTGTCAGTTGGAAAGCAGCTGCCTAATGTCCCCCCCAACCTTACACAAGTGATCACTGGTACAAAAGGCAGAGAAAGGACCCCTGTTGCAAATCTTCCTGGTGTCAGAGACTGCTTGTGCAAGGAAAGATGGGAACATCTGGCAGCTGCTTCCTTATCAACAGAGGAATAGACCCCTGTCAATCACAGTGGCTACTTAACAGTACGTGTGGGGTTTACGGGACTTTCAAGGTCCCTACATAGCCCCTGAACTAGGATTGTGAATATGTAGTAATCGTTAATGTGTAACTTGTAGGTTCCATATTCAAAATTGTCCAACAGGATTTTGACCATTCTTTCTAAACTGGGTGCGCAAATTAATTTTTCTTTTTGAGGGAACAACCCTTGACATTAGCAAGTTCTATATTTCAAAGTTCTAGATAGCATTTCCAGAGTTATTCAGTTGCTGAACAGGAAATAGATAAGAAGACAGACACGTACATTGCTTTGCAGTTCAAAGAGATTTTTAAAGGTATTTTGCTGTCAAGTTTATACTAGTTCTTTGCTGAGTCTGCTGCTGTCACCCCAACTTCTCTTAAAAGCCCTGTGAAGTTATTTTTTCCTTCTTTTCTAGGAAAGAGAGCTTGCCTTGGAGAGCAGTTGGCTAGGACGGAACTGTTCCTTTTCTTCACTGCCTTGATTCAGAAGTTCACTTTCCAGGCTCCAAAGGATGTGGAACTAAGCCTTGACTTCAAGTTCGGGCATGCGCGGACCCCAAAGCCGTACCTCATACATGCCTTATCTCGCTAAAGGAAAACCATGTTGCTCTTAAAATAGGTAGGGTTCGCTAGTGATAACCAGACTCCTACTGGTGACTTGGTTATACTAGGACCACTGTACTGATGTCATCATTTCACATCTGGCTGTGGGCACATAGCCAGACATTTCTGCAGTCCTGCCTGAACCCCATAAAGCACAGAATGGCTGTGCAGAGGGCTTCAGAGCTGGTTCAATAAGTTGGCGGGGGGGGGGGCTTTGGGTGCTGTGGTGGGAAAACTAATAGCATGCCAATCAGGATTTCCTCTTTGATTTGCTTTGTATATACACTTAGCCTATCTGTACATGTCCCTTTTCAGATTGATCCATAAAGCACACAAAACAGCTACGGTACAACCAGGAATGCAGAGATCCTTGGTGATGAGTTATGTACACTCACATACGTACCCAGTTCACATTTTGGCCCAATCTATGTTAAACAGTTGCATAGGACTACAAGAGTCCCTACACGTGAGAGGAGCAGAGGAGCTCTTATACCATGTGCATTGACTTACTAGGGCCAAATCACTGCTTTGGGTGTACCATGAGCCAGGTAATGTATTTGTTTCTAGCAGTGTTTTTGTCTGTACCTGCTACCTACTGTTCCAAAGAAAGGCAGCCAGATTCAAGTATCAGGAGCTTTGTTGCAAGCGGATTGTGTCACACTGACTCAAGGAAGATGCCCCAAAGCTACAAGGTAATAATTATTCACAAGCTCTGTCACTTGTCTACTGAAACTTTACATAACATTTCAGACTGGGAAACGGTTATGAATTGGATCACATCTGTAGATGCTCAACCCATATCATATGGGCAGATGTATTTCCATGAGTCATCCAATGGCAAAGTATCCATGACTCATTCTCACTTGCTGCAGAAACCAGAAGAAACGACTTCCAAGTGATCTTCTCTTTAAAATCTCTTGCAAAAAATACAATCCAGCGGTCCAATCCGAGCACAATACAGTGGATAGCATATTATTTTTGCAAAGCATCTAATACATTCAAATTGTATTGCTGGAAGAGATGAGAACATACTAGTTCATTTTTAAATCTTTGGTGGGAATATTCAGTAGTGTAACAAGTTTAAAAAATGGTTGCAGATTATTGCCAGCATTTTTATCTCACTGGACCACAGGTAATCTCTAAAATTGTTTAGTCTGCATTATGTTAATTTAATGACCAATAGATTCCTGCCTAAAAACTGTTTAGCGGAATCAGATCACGTAGCTGCTTTTGGGAGAAAGGCAGAACATAAATAAATAAAGTAACTGATTACATACAGCACTTAACTGGATGACTTCCAAGCACTCTTTTCAATAGCAGCTGATTGATACCTAGTTGGATACTATAACTATGTACTGCAGACTTGGTCAGTAAGTGTTAGATTTCAATAAAAACTATTCTGGCACCATTGTTTCCCTGTTTTTTAAGTGGAAGCTGTTTTAGCTTCTAATCACATTTCCACCAAATGCGCACGTGTGTGTGTGTGTGTGTGTGTGTGTGTGTGAACTATGATTTGATTTGGGGCATTTTACTCTATTTCTGGAATAGGCAACCCTTTCTTCTGTTAACATTGTTAACATCAGAAAGATGTTAACATCAAAACATTGTTAACATCAAAAAGAAAAAAACACAAACGTTGAAAACAATGTTCAGTAAATTTTCTGTTTACAGAAGGGGCATCCGATACTATCAATACTTATGACTGCTGTCCTATATGACGCTTACCTAGTACTTAGCACCATAACTACAGTGCTATGTAGTAAATACCAACCTGACTCCCCCATCCCCCCTTCCCAGGAAGCAGATTTTGTGACTGACACGGATCCATTCCCTTGTTGCTTAGGAAGTGGAAGGCTGCCATTTCTAACCCCTTCCACAAGCATTCTCCAGCACAACAGACAGGCAGAAAGAGGACCTGTCATTATTCCCCCTTGAGTTGGAGTCTGCTCACATGGCGGGAGGGTGGAAACAGTAGCCAACTGCTCCCCAAACAACGGGGGGAACAGACGCTTGTCGATTGCAGTGGGTGCTTCTTGGGAAATGCAAATTGGGGGAATTTCACAGTCCCTAGGTAGCCCCCAAAAGCCTCCAGGTTACACATTTGGGACTGTAATACAGGATTCTGGCCACTGTTTTTACTTATTTTCTTGTTAAATAATGATTAACTAATTTACTTTTTAGAATCAGCATGAATACTTGTTTGACTCTAAGAAGTCAGTGGTTTAAAAATCCTTAAATATTATTTGACCAGAATTTGATCAGATGCCCAACTCTAACCTTCACAGGTGCACAACTGTTGCATCTGTTTTGTGAGGCCATAATTAACAACTGTATTCATAAGTCCATATTAGTATTTTTTACATTCACCCTTATATGCAACCTTAGGCTTGCGTTGTTAGATAAATGTATCAGGCTTGACAATGCTACAGATGGAGCCACTAGTTCATTATGTAAAATAACCAGAGACTACAAAGCAAATGTCAAAAGACTTTTTTATGTGAATATAAAAGAATATTTCTTGAAGAAAGAATAAAACCATGATTACAAATTAGTGCAAATTCTTTTTTCACCGTTTTTATACATCCTATTTGCTCTGCAAAGACATAGACAGGTATACATTAAAGAGATTAGACTATGACAACTCTAGCTGGAAATATAAAGTCAGATCTACCACTTACCCTTATTAAAGGAAAACAGTAGTATTGCTTATGGTTATATGATCCTAAGGAAATGGTTACTGGAGAAAAATGGAACACTTAATTTTTTAAAAAAACAGTTCATTAATTCTACTGAATGCATTAGCTTATAAGAAAGAGTTCTTAAACTAAACCCTTTTTTAAAGTCCATGATTTTTAAAAATAATTAAAAGCACATATTCCATAATTAGTTATAGTATCAGTTCACAAGATTGTTATACAAAGAAGGTGCTTTTGAATCTAATGGGAAAAACCATGCAATTGATTCAGGAAACAAACTGTTAAACACCATTTGGATTATACATTCTGTAGTAAGTGAAATAATATAAATTTCAGCCCCTAGTTAAAGATAATTCTTCTTTTTTTTTAAACAAACATTTTAGAACAAGTTCAAGAACAATTTATCTTTACTTGATTTTTTGACTGCCAAACAAAAAGATGCAAATTTCTGCATTCAGTTGCTGGTGATCAAAATATGTGACTCATATGGAATCTTATTACTCAAAAGAGGTAGCTCCAAATGTAAAGACCAGTGTTATACCAAGTGGATAAAAACCAGTTTAGATAGAAACGATTACCACAAAAATGGTTGCAACTAGAGTCACCGTGTCCAATAATATACACTGAGTGAGATAATATGTCTCCTGAGACACGTGTAATCCATTATACAGAGAAACAAGCACATACAGACATTCTGCACTTATTTCCCTAACTGAACAGAATAAAAGCTGGGGCCATTTATAGCCTGTGCATGATGTGTTCATACTGGTTTGCAGATCCGCAGTATTTCCAGCAACAATAGCAAAAACAGTTAAAATCAGAGTTTTTAGATTCATCTTCACCAAACTTTGTATTGAGAATAAGGATTGAAAGAATATTTTTATTTATTTCCAAGCCAAAAAAATGGGTTTTCCGATACTTGGGATACTTGGTTAGGAAGGGTAACAAAGAGATGAGAAGTATTTATCTACCAATACCCATACCCAAGTTTTAGGCCTCAGGCTGTTTGTGACCAAGACCTACTGAAACCAATCAATCATGATTAAGTTAAATTTAATTTCTTTCAAAAGACTTGGTGACAACTAACTTGAGATCAACTGAGCGCTGATGTTGACTTCCCTGTACTAGTAGAAGTCATATATGGTATATTATAAACGAAAATGACTGGAGAATCTTACTGTGCTTGTGTTCTCTTATCTGTGGACAATACATAGCTATTCATTGCAGCTAGAGACATATTTGATTACAAGAATATACAGAAGTATCAAATCATTAACACCATGCCATAAGATCTGCGTTCACCATTTCTACCTAAAATTCAGATCAGGAGAAAAGTTCAGAGAGCTATTGAAAACACAAGGAGTATGTGGAATGGGACAGAAGCATTTTAAAAACCAAGAGGTAATCAACACACACATGAGATGTTAAAAACAGAAGGGCTGAAGTCTCTGTCGGTAGCACGCTTAGGCTGTTAACCTAAACACACATGTACGTAGAAGCAAGTTCCACTGAATTAAGTAGGATTGTACTGTGAAATAACTGTGCTCCTGGTATTAAGAATGAAAAGAGAATAAGAATAGTTAAATGTATAGTATAAACACAATAGCATGTAATACTGCAGGTAAAACAGCAGAAAATATTTTAGGTCAGTTTTAATAAAAGGAAAAACCTGAACTGTAGCCTCCTCTTATAAACATCAGGTTTTTGTGCCCAGCCAAAAACCAAAGCAAATCCCACAACTCAGATGAAAGAACTCATATTACCTGAGTTGTATAAATTATTTGAAATTACTTGAAACACTGCATTTACAGACACAAAAGCCTGACCCACTATATGCAGTTAAATCTTGGAGTGATATTTTTCAGAGTTCAAGGCCATCTTGAAAGCAAACATGCATTTCCTCTGGACAACATGCACTTACACGTGCTTTTGTGTCTGGGATTACTCTACCATATCAGCCTGAATACAGCGCCTAATTTTAAAGAGTGCAGTAGGATCTGAAAAACAAACTGGTTTATTGCAGAACAAGCTTTTGTGGAGAAATGCCTACTTCACCACCAGCACAAAGTAGACACAGTGCAAATAACTCTCTACTGGTTTTAATTATATAAAATATCAATATTTCATATTAAATAAGGCTTTGGAATCAACCATGAGAACATCTTACATATTCCAGGGCATCTATAGTAAAAAGTTACTAATCTGGAAAAAAAAATACACACAAAAAACACTTTGACTATGCAGTGTTAAGTACTGGCATAATCCAGTTCCTGGTCACCATACAGTAAAATCCAGGGGCCAGGCTGATAGTTCCTGCAACACCTGCCCTGCTCTCAGGAACAGCATGGGTCCAGAGCTTTCACTTAACTGTGAAAACTCAATCTAATATATAAAAGTCAATGTTTGTGAGCTTGTGTATTTGTCTGTATCAGGCAGGTGAAGACCTCATATGATTGGCTGTGTCAGGCAAGACCTCATATGATTGGCTGCCTGAGAAGATTCTATGGAACCCTGGGGTTTTAGATATTTCTATAGGAGGGACCTTTAGAATCCTCAACCGGAGAGCTCTTGGGACTTGCTATGGAGGCGAGGCTTACCAGCAAGAAGGAGGAGGGCAGTGCATTCCCTCAGAAACCGAACCTTTGTATGTTAACAACTCTAAATACAGACTGGATAGGGAAATATGGGGAAAAGTTACAGGTGCTGGACAAGGCAGTCTGGGAAATTAGAGACACAGGAACTCAAATCTGGGTATTTTCACTGCATCTAACTCCTAAGGTAAGGTAAGGAAATTCCTAAGGTATTTCTAACAAATATTACCTATAAGAAAATAAAATCCCAGGCAACAGCTGGTATATATGCTAGTATATCATATCCCTGCATGATCAGCCTATGGTATGGCAAAAAGACTGAGAAATCCACCATGTCACTCAGCCTGTGGCCAAGGGCTGAACTTGTATCAAGAAAACTCTATGTTTTCTTATTAAGATTAGCTTTACAACTTTGTTGTTGTAAATGTCCAAAGACACGGACATTTGAGTTATGCTAATCTCACTTCACTGTATCTACATAAAATAATCATTCCTCCTGTTGAATGAGGAGGACTTTGAATAGACTTCAGTTTTAGAAATGAAGTCCAGAATCAGTGACTTATTTTTGGTTATAGTTTGCTTAGAAGAAGGGGGGGGGGGAGCCCTGCAGCATGAATGCTGAAAAACAAGTATTCATTTTAATGTTTGATTATTCCTGTTTTCTCAAAAAAATAGTACAAGGAAATCTTGGAAAAATACTTTTTTTTTGCTGAGACCACCATTAATAAAGTTTTACTTCCATTAAAATCACTAATCCACCTTGACTGAAAACATTAAATAGAACTTTTTAAAAATACATTGCCTATTTTGTGATTCCTACACACAAAGAAGACAAATATAAATCCATTAGGGACAACCTTTGTCAGAACATAACTCCAGTCTTTTTAAACCTAGAGAAAGTGACTAGACACATGTTACTTCTTATAACCAACTGGCCAAACTACATTTGGTAGCAGATGGGTCTCCCCTGTAAAACAGCAGATGCCCAGCATCACTATCGCATTCCTTGTCAAGTAGTTTAAGCCAAATGTTACAAAATAAGTTAAGGACACTTTAGTGCACGAATATCCTCTGTGGTTTAATCTGCTGTTGCAGGAGGTGCTTTGACGGAGAGAGTCCTTCGAGCATTGGTGACATGTCGTTGCTGAGCAAGGAAAGAGCGTCCCTGTAGGCTAGAACCAGTGGCACTCCCGCTTACGAGTCTGGATTCCATACCCAGTTTATGAAATGCTAAGCTCTGGAAAGAAGCAAGATGAACCACGTCAATCAACGATTCTTTACATTTTATCCTAAAAACATTTTGAGACTGTACCAACTACTGCACATTTCCACTAATACTCAAATTATTACTAATCTTTATAATATTTTGTTAAAGAAAGCACACAAATCAAAAGTACTGATAGGACCTGATCTGTATTTTAGCACAAAATTAAATTAACAGAAAATATTATGGGTCATAGTTACATAATCCCCTCAGAAACTGGCTGATTCCAAGGGCACAATTTTCTATTATTGTTAAATGTCACAGGACAGTTTTTAAATGTGTTAGAAGAGAAACATGAGTCTGCATACAGTCCTGAAACTAAAAGGTTATCAAATACTGATTTTACAGTTTGTGTGCGATATTAAATACTGGTTACTAGTACTGTGTGAGTAGAGAATTCATTCCTCCTATGAACATAAGAAACAATCCATCATGTAAAGAGATGGAGAGCTTTCTCATTTCAATAATCAGTTCTTGAGCATACTTCTATTTTTACGTATTCATTTATTTGCTGCTTCCTTCCACACAAATGCACACTTTAGCTCACCTTGTTATACCACGCAGACACAATTAACTTTTCCTCATGGTCATTCAGCCTGGCCAATTTACATTCTGCCTACAAAAAAAATTAGTTAATTGTTAATATGTAGGGAAACTATATGGGCCTCAACATTCCAAGCTAAACAACTGAAGGAACAAAGTTAATATCATCTTGTAAGGTGATCCATGATTGTCAAAAAATTGTGTTTAATTTATTGTTGCTTTTCACTGCTCTCTCCCTGTCAAACACAGCATTTTAAACTACCCGCTGGTTTTCCTTTCTTATTCATGCAGCCACATCCATCCACTGTGTGGCAGTACTTGAAATCAAAGTGTTTACAACTATAAAAAGAAAAAGATGTTAAATGTGATTTTCACCTCAAGTATTTCAATTCTTTTCTCTTTCTCCAGCAAATTGTTTTCTTAGCAACATGATTTCAGCAGATGCTGGATTCAACTTGGGATCTAAAGTTTTTATCACCTGCACAAAGATGAACGTAAAATGTATTTGGCAACCTTGCTCATTACTGATTCATAAAATTCAGATTTTTTTTTTAGAAAATCAATGATATATCACAATAGACAACACAGTATTTGCCAATGTGGATGAAAATGTTGTCTATATTAATAATACTTCCAAGCATTTTGTATTGCTGAATAGAAACTGAAACTACAAAATTAAAAAGCCTGATTAAAAAAATATAGAACTAATCCATCACACATAATAGAGAACTAATCCATGCGATGGAAGTGGGAATGAGACAGTGGTTTACAGTTCTAAACTTAAAAAATAAACCATATTTTTACAAGAACACAATACTCACACTTCTTGCTTTTTCCAAGTACATCTTATACCTCTCTTCCATTGATTTCATATCTTCATCTTTCTTACGTAAAGCTGCTTCTAGTTCTTCAATTTTTTGTGCTGTTTGGAAGAAACCCAGTTTAATTATTAGGGGAGACATACATTTTAGCTAAAACTAAAACAACTATATTCCACTGGAAGAATTTCAGCAGCAAGATTTTCATGACTCCTCACCACAGAGACATCTGAAGAGATAAAACAAAATAATAAGACTATTTCCAATTTATTCAACAAAATCTTTCTAAAAAAGAAGATGTGTACCTCTTTGATTCAGGTGATCCTGTTGCATTTGGGAACATCTAAGCTCTTCATTTGTCTCTTTCAGTGCATCCCGCTGAACTATTAATCTCTGAAAAATGTTTCATAAGTTTAGCTGTGGAAAATGTAAATTTTAACAATATTTGTCTTTGTGCAAGTTTAAACTCTTTTCCCCTCCTCTGAACGGCTTTCCTAGGTAACCAGGAAATGAGTTTCAGCTGTGTTCTTAACAGGAATCAAAAGAATCTATTCTCCCCCGAAGCCTCCTCAAGTATGAAGATTTTCAGATGCAACCACATTGTAGGTACCATCCTTATTTTGTACGAAAGCTGAAAGTCCCCTGACACCTTGATTATGGAATGCCTCCTTCCCATCAGGAAGTCTCTAGACTGAAGTAACAGATCATTTTCTAGAAACAGACCAAAGCTATGTTGCTTCAATAGGCCTTCAAACAATCATTTAAGCCTGTTGACACCCTGTATAAGTTTTTAATAGTGGTAAACTGTTGTGCTTTTTCTTACATTAGTGCTATTTTTTTTAATGAGGATTTCTTTAAGTTGCAGTAATTTTTACTGTTATAAGCTGATTTATGGATACTTGTGTTTGAAGAAGCACAATAAAATAAAAAGATTGCCAGTGGGATGTTGCGGTTTGATCACTGAATTATGACTCCGGACACCAGTGTTCAAATCTCGACTTGGCCATGGAAACCCACTAGGTGACCTGGGGAGCATCACATTCTCCCAGCCTCCTAGGAAGGCAAAGGAAATCCCCTCTAAACAAATCTTGCCAAGAAAACCCCATGGTAGGGGTTTCTGTGTATATCTATCTATCTATCTATCTATCTATCTATCTATCTATCTTGGCTTTTTGCTGAGATGCCCTCTTTTGGTTAAACCAGTGTTAGGACAACTGCTTTATGCCCAAAAGTTCATCAACCAATAAAGAATCTGATTCATATACTCGTGCTTGGCAATCTATAATATTTGCCATACAACTTAAGGTTGTAACACTGCCTTTTTTTCATTTTTTACTAGTTACATCCTTTGAAACTCAAGAGGATTATAGTCCCTCATACCAACAGGAAAAGGTCCACTAGCTCTGTATCCCAGCACCCATCTTGCCTTCCAGGTATCTGAGGAAGGTGCTAAGGTATTTCCATTGCAGACTTTTAAGCCTACCTCTTTCTCTTTCATTAATGCTTCATGCTTCTCTTCTAGTCGCTTCAGTTCAAATGCCAGTGTATCAGCCCTTTTGGATTCTTCGGAGACTTTGTTATGAAGATCTTGGACCTTGTTTTAAAAGGCAAACAAATGGTCTGTTTAAAAGCTTGTTTATTCAGGGAAAAGAATCTTGAAGTGGGAGCGGGACAGAGGAAATATCATAGCCAGAATTTCAGTCTCTACCAAGAACGTCATCTTGAGTTCTGATTGCCAGCTTCGTACTCCCTATCAGCAACATTTTGAATTCCATTTTTCTGCTCTATTACCTGCCTGTTCGTAGAAAACATTTCACCATCATCTCCTTCGCAAGCAAAACAGTTATACTGAGGCCCTTTTCGCACGGCAGTGTACAAGCGAAGGGGCCCCTTGAGCGTTGCGTAAATGTCAGGAGTGGTCTGCGTGACGCACTCCCATTTCCGCCACGCTCAAGGTCCGCAAGCACAGCAAATGAGCATTTTCTCATTTTTGGCTTTTAGCCGCATTTGCGCAAGGCTCATGGGCCTGGACCATACTCGCCTGCAGTGCGGAGCCTCCAGAGCCGGGCCTGTCGCACTTCCCCTCCTCAGTGTAGCCCGCAACTCCCAGGCTGCACTGTGGAAGGAAGGAAG